>OZ008371.1:117699757-120099757 GCA_963931995.1 Phaonia tiefii
ATGTGTTACCTCCTGTGGAATTCTTGACAGTGCGTCTGCAACAACATTAGTGTTTCCAGGTTTGTACATTAATTCATATTTGTAATCTTCCAAAAAGGCCTTCCACCTTTTCAGTTTGTAATTCGAGTTTTTATTATTTAACGCATACTTTAAAGGTAAATGGTCCGTGAAGATTTTCATCTTGGCTGCGCCATAAAGATAATTTCTAAGAGACTTGAGAGCCCATACTATTGCGAGCATCTCCTTTTCGTTCGTCGCATAGTGCTCTTCGGGCTTATGGAGAGTTCTTGATAGAAAAATTATTGGTCTATTATCCTGGGATAATACATGTTAACACCAAAAATGTTTGGTGGGTCAATAACCAATAATGCTGACGCTGTTAAGCGTGCCACAATTGGAGCAACGATCGCAGACGTTGTGCCATAAGTAATATCAAACAATGCTGACGCTGTTAAGCGTGCCACAATTAGAACAACGACCCCAGAGGTAATTTACGTTATGCCAGCAGTCAACGCGACGGTGCACATTTTGCGACGTCATCATTAGTTGGTAAGGTAGTTATCATTAAGAATTTTGTAATTAATTTAAGTCAGTTCATTTTGAATCATAAAATAAAGAAGTCGCTTCTCTAAGCAGCGCAATACAGGAATAAACTTTAATCTTGTTAATTGGCGCCCAACTAAATTCAAGTACCCGAACAGGCTACAAGTGCAACTAAATCAAGTACCCGAACAGGCTACAAGTGCAACTAAATCAAGTACCCGAACAGGCTACAAGTGCAACTAAATCAAGTACCCGAACAGGCTACAAGTGCAACTAAATCAAGTACCCGAACAGGCTACAAGTGCAACTAAATCAAGTACCCGAACAGGCTACAAATTCAACACAATCAGCAGGAAGAGACCGTAGGACCTTCAACTGAGAGCAGCTGTGAAAAATTGACCCCTGAGTACCAACAAAGAAAAAGGATTCTGTCGACCTTCCGGCTCCCAGTATGCTAGCAATTATTTTAGTGTGAGTATAGTGATAAGTGACTAGAAGCCACTACGAATCCTACGGGACCCTCTAGCGGCAGTAAGAAAATTGTAAAAACCAATCCTGTGTAGTTTAAACATAATAAATAAGTGATTAAAAATAAAATATTCAAAATATAAAAGAAAAGAAAAATATAAAATGGCAAACCCAAGCAATTTAGTGAGACCCCCTATCCTAAACATCCAAAATCCTCCCATACCCCAAATTCAACCTAACGTGAACGCGATTGATATCGACGCGATAAGGCAAATGTGTGCAGAACAATCCCGAAATGTAGTCAGGCAAATTCTAAATCCAAACGCAGATATTTCGGGAATAGACCAAGACATAGAGGAAAGATATAGGGGAATCTTACCGAACTGGACAAAATTCCAGACGTGGTTAGGTGTCTTAGGGAATTCTCTGGCAACCAATCCGAGTATAGCTCCTGGAAAAAGAGCGTAGAAAGAATTTTAAAACTATATGAATCCTATAAGGGAACGCCGAAATATTTCGGTATCCTCAACGTTATCAGAAATAAGATTATTGGCAGCGCTGACGCCGCTCTAGAATCTTACAATACTCCTCTAAACTGGGAATGCATTTCCCGCTGTCTGACACTGCATTATGCAGACAAAAGGGATTTGTCAACCCTGGAATACCAAATGATATCTATTGTACAAGGCAATTGTACTATACAAGAATTTTACCAGGTTGGTATACTCCCACCTGTCTCTAATAACAAATAAACTCTCCAGTATGGAGATGGGACGTGAATCGTTAGATATTCTAACACAAACCTATAGGGACAAAGCGCTGGATACATTTATCAGAGGACTTAAAGGTGATTTGCCCCGTCTTCTGGGAATAAGGGAACCCACAGACCTTCCTCAAGCTCTGCATTTGTGTCTCAAATTAGAGAACCAACAATATAGAGCACAGTATGCAAATTCCCATGCAAAAACCGAGAAATCTCAACAGCAACCTCCACCTCGTAAGAACTATAATCCGAAATATATTAATCCAAATCAAGGATTTATTCCACAATCCTTCAATCAAATACCTCAAGGGTATTTTAACCAAAACCAGCCATCAATATCTCAACAACAATTCTTTAACCAGATGCCTCAACGGCAATATTATCAAAATGGCTATGGTTTCGCTCCCCAACGTCCAACGGCACCGAAGCCGCAAGCCAAACCAGAACCAATGGATGTAGATCAATCCATGCGATCGAAAGCGGTCAATTATATGAATAGGCCGGTGCAGGATAACAAGTTTGTAGGAAAAAGACCTACCAATCAATCAGCACAGGTTCATCAACCAGCGAAAATACAAAGGAATTTCACCTCCAAACAGATGCACCTCAAAACGATTCAAATGAAGAAAACTATGCATCGGAAATGTACAATTATGAAAATGATCAAGAATTACAACCATTAGATGAATATGTTAATGAATATAACACCTTCAATCAAGAGGATGAACAGAATGAAACACAGGAATTCATTGATATTCATTTTTTAGGCTAACAAGCTCGTCCCTACCATATATCGAGTGTAGGACGAGCTCAGGTCAAACACTAAAATTTTTAATTGACACGGGATCAAATAAAAATTATGTCCAACCCGAACTTATCAAAAACCCAATTCCAAATAATGAAACGTTTTACGCGAATTCTGTTGGTGGTAAAACCAAAATTACACACCATACGTTTATAGATCTTTTCCATACAAATTCTAATGGCACTAAATTTTTTCTGTTACCAACGTTGAAATCTTTTAACGCTATCCTGGGAAACGATAGCTTAAAGGAATTGAATGCGGTTATCTTTACTTCCGAAAATTATATGTTAATAGATAATAGAACAAAGGTGCTAATAAAGCAACAATACTCCCAATCCGTAAATACGATAAACATCAGGAACAACCATATGACTCAAAAACAAAAAGTCAACCTAGATTTAATTGTGAAGAGGTATGAAAAATTATTTAGTGACCCGAATGAGAAATTAACTGTCACCACGTCGGTCATGGGTGAAATACAAACCAAGGACGAAAATTCGGTATACTCACGGTATTACCCATATCCACTGCACCTAAAAGATGAAGTCGAAAGTCAGATTAAAGAATTATTGGATAACAATATAATACGACCATCTCGGTCACCATATAACTCGCCGATATGGATCGTACCGAAAAAGGCTGACGCCTCAGGGAAAAAGAAATATCGTTTAGTTATCGATTACAGAAAACTAAACGATGTTACTATACCTGACAAGTACCCAATCCCGAATATAAATGATATCTTGCCACAACTATCCAAAAGTAAATGGTTTTCTGTAATCGACTTGAAGAGTGGTTTTCACCAAATACCGCTAAAGGAAAGTGATATGAAAAAAACTGCATTCTCTGTGAACAATGGAAAATATGAGTTCACAAGACTTCCCTTCGGGCTGAAAAATGCCCCTTCAATCTTCCAAAGAGCTCTCGATGATATCTTACGTGAGCATATAGGGAAAATTTGTTTCGTCTACATTGACGATATCATCATTTTCGCAGAGGATGAAGAGACACATCTGAAAAACCTGCAAATAGTCTTTGAGACCCTACAAGGAGCAAATATGAAGGTCCAGTTGGACAAATGTGAGTTCCTAAAAAAAGAAGTAGAATTCTTAGGGTTTATCATATCAGATTCGGGAATTAAGACAAATCCGGAAAGAGTAAAAGCGATTCAAAATTTTCCGATTCCCAACACACTTAAAGATCTCAGATCCTTCCTCGGACTCGCGAACTTTTATAGACGTTTTATCAGGGACTATGCTAAAATAGCAAAACCCCTGACAATACTTTTAAGGGGGGAAAATGGACGCATGTCCAAACATGTTTCGAGTAAAATAAAAGTAGATCTTGACGAAGAGGCTTTAAATGCCTTCAAGAAATTAAAGAATACACTGATATCCGAAGATGTCTTATTAGCTTACCCGGACTTCGAAAAAGAATTCCAATTGACTACGGATGCCTCTAACTTTGCCCTCGGCGCTGTATTATCCCAGGATAATAGACCAATAATTTTTCTATCAAGAACTCTCCATAAGCCCGAAGAGCACTATGCGACGAACGAAAAGGAGATGCTCGCAATAGTATGGGCTCTCAAGTCTCTTAGAAATTATCTTTATGGCGCAGCCAAGATGAAAATCTTCACGGACCATTTACCTTTAACGTATGCGTTAAATAATAAAAACTCGAATTACAAACTGAAAAGGTGGAAGGCCTTTTTGGAAGATTACAAATATGAATTAATGTACAAACCTGGAAACACTAATGTTGTTGCAGACGCACTGTCAAGAATTCCACAGGAGGTAACACATATTAACTCCATGACAGCAACGCAACATAGTGATGAGAGCTCATCACAGAATCTAATAGACAAAATACAACTGACCCTACACCACAACGTGAGCACATCCCATCCTCTGTACCCCTTCCTATCCCATGAAACCAATCAACTCCAAGCCCATCTCAATAGAATTAAACAAAAAATGAATAATGTTTTGCGAAATAATGATAGACAAGTAATTGTAAATAAACTATCTATAGATAATATGAATGCTCTAGCTCAAACAACTAATCAAATTGTAAAGTATTTCAATTCTCATGAAATAGTCAATGAATCACAAGTATCAACTCTTAAATACAAAATAAAATTATTAAAAGAAGAACTTTTAAGTATTCAATATGCCATCCACTGGGCAAAAGCTGGAATAGTAAACTCATTCATTCTCACAAACAACGAAATAAATATTGTTAAACAAATTTTTGAAAAGGAAGCCATCCCTTATATTAATTTAGAAGAAGCATTCGAGTTCTCTGAAGTTAAAATAGCCTCCAGCAATAGTCATCTTATTTATATTGTTACCATACCAACTACCGATGTAAATTCATGTAATAAATTAATAGTTAAACCTACTAAATTTGGAAAATACGTTAATAAGATTCTGTATAACGAAGTATTGTTATGTAACAACTCAACTTTTGGCATAAAGTACCCCTGTAAATCATACAATAAATTAACCATCTGTAATAGTATTAATGTTGAAAATATAAATAATGATACCTGCCTAACAAATTTACTGAGAAGTCACACTTCAAATTGCACATTAATAGACAATGCCGACATACCCACTGTTGAAGAAATTGTTCCTGGAATACTCCTACTAAATCAAATCAACGAAACTATTCATATTAACGAAGAACCACGGGATCTGACCGGAACCTACATTCTGCAGTACCATAATGCATCAATAGGTGTCAAAGACAAAACATATAACTATTTCCAAATGATGGATGTTCAACCTTTACCACCTATTTTACAGCCTAGATTACCTGGATCAACGATTGAGAAAACGCTTACCTTACAATCAGTAAAAGAACTTCACCTCAAGAATACCGAAGAAATCGGTCTCCTAGATGTCAAGAACAGATGGACTTCAGGAATTAATTTTGGATTATCCACCATTATCATACTATTCGTAGTGATGCTTGTGAGAGGAAGAAATCAAACAAGCAAAGAAATTGTAACCACTATACCAGCAGTACACCTCTCACTCCCTGAAGTTGCCACCACAAATTTTATGGAATCGCAACAGACCCCAAGATTGTCCCAAATACCATATTTCTAAAATGTCACGATCGAGGACGCTCATAATTAAAAGGGGAGGTGTTAACACCAAAAATGTTTGGTGGGTCAATAACCAATAATGCTGACGCTGTTAAGCGTGCCACAATTGGAGCAACGATCGCAGACGTTGTGCCATAAGTAATATCAAACAATGCTGACGCTGTTAAGCGTGCCACAATTAGAACAACGACCCCAGAGGTAATTTACGTTATGCCAGCAGTCAACGCGACGGTGCACATTTTGCGACGTCATCATTAGTTGGTAAGGTAGTTATCATTAAGAATTTTGTAATTAATTTAAGTCAGTTCATTTTGAATCATTAAATAAAGAAGTCGCTCCTCTAAGCAGCGCAATACAGGAATAAACTTTAATCTTGTTAATTTATATAAATGCATGAAATAAAAATATACATTTAAGTATTAATCGTCTACATATTCTTGTGGAGAAATGTCATTTTATCTATATTATTACTTGAAACCCGACTTCGCGTATCTTCTAAAATACGACCAGACGTAGAAAAAACGCGTTCGCTAGTTGCAGAACTTGCAGGTATATTCAGAATCTGCTTAGCCAACACTTTTTGTAAAGGAATGTAGTCAGCGTTTTCCCACAACTCTAAAACATTACATTTGGTCTTAATTTTTTTGTCTATAAATATTTCCTTATTTCGTCATCAACAATGTCACTATCAGAGCAGTTACCTTTTCTACGTGACACATGTCTAAGAATTCCTTAAATTGAGGATAGTCAGACACAGGTGAATTTGATTGGCTTCTTCTAAGAACTGTTTCATTGCTTCGAGACTCTTTGTTTTGTCTTAGAATGCCATGTAGCAGAGTCTTAATTGTTAAAATTATTTCTTCTCGTTGTTTATCCTTAATGAAACTAAGTTCCTTAAAGGGTGCATTTAGGAATGCTGTTATAAAATGAAAGGAAGATGGTTGACATCATTTTTTAGTAATGACTCCTTTATATGCGATTTAACTTTAGATATTAATCAAGCACATCTACCTTGCAAATCAAAACTAACTACTCGTACCATAACAGATATTCTTGTAATGTTGGAGTATTGCCAGCACTCATGTGCTCTGAATAATCTTTTAATGGTGTTAAAAGGCTTGAAAGCAAGTTGAAATCAACAGAAGATATTCTTTGAATTTAATTTTTCTCCTGTAAAATAGATTGAATTTCCACTTTCCGTATGAGCGAACAATGATACTCACGCACGATTCACGCACGGTTCTTAATGTACTACACACGCACGATCACGCGCCCACCTCTACTATGTAGAGGATAGAGTGGATTGGAGAGAGAACGATAAGCAACCAGAAGCAAACCATGCAGCCAACTAAGTTTAGCTAGTGTTTGATTGATACTAATGACAGCTAAATTATATTTTATGTTGGTTGCATCGAACAAATACACGCATTCCCTTTTTTGTCCAACCATAAAAAAAAATACAAAAGCAACTCGAAATCGATGAAATGACCTACTACCAGTGATGCCAACTCCGCAGGAACGAAACGCGCCGTCGAAGTACACAAAACGTGCTAAAACGCGCCAAATAACGAAAACAACTAGAAAAATCCCGAAAGTGCTAAAACGCGATTAATAAAATGTGACCGTCGGTGGTGCAATGGGTAGTGTGCGCGCCTCTTGTACTTGAGATCCTGGGTTCGATCCCTGATAGCATAGTGACGGCGAAACTATCGAGTATATAGCCATAAAAAAGCTTCTCAAAATACCGTTCGGAATCGGTGTAAAAACGCACAGCTCAGTGATTGTGAGAAGTTCTCCCCAGTCCCTTCATGGGATGTAATGGGAAACCATTTATTTATTTACTTTGGCTTCCCTATTGGTAGACGTCGCCACCTGATACATAGCTGATGCTATAATGCGCATTCTGCGAGACCGATTTTAGGGTTATTGCACTTTTTATTGTGGAATTTCGTTAAATCGCAGATCTATGGCAATAAGAAAGAATTCAGCTTGATCTATGCGCCAGTTATCGAAATTTTTATCTCTCGGTTTTATCAGCGCTCATTTGAAGAGATCAGAGTACTATGTCCCATATTTAAAAAATGTGACCCAAGTCTCTGTGTCATCTACCGTGGAATACGCCTTTTATCCATAGCATATAAGGTTCTATCAACTATAATGTGCGACCATATCAGTGTGGCTTTAGGTCTGGAAAATCGAAAACTGGCCAGATTTTCACACTACGCCAAAGATCCACGAAAGACAAATCGGCACCTACCATCTATTTGTCGATTATAAAGCGGCCTTCCATAGCCCGATGCGGGAGAAACAGGCAAGGCGACAACCTATCGTGCGATCTCTTTAACATCCTAATGGACATCATTATGGGAAAAGCTGCAGCCAACAAGAACAAAACCATCAGCAGCAAAAGTCACATGCTGATCGCGTATGCTGATGATATAGATATCATTGGGTGCACAGTTAGAGAAGTTACTGCGGTGTTTTCGAGAATTGAGAGGAGTCAGCAACAGTGTGTCTGACGGTAAATGAGGACAAGACAAATCTAATGGCTTTAACGAGCAGGGCCACCACGCGATTAGACCAAGGCAGGAACGTTTATAACCGTTATAATTTCGAGGTGGTGGACGAATTTATATCTCGTATCTGCCTAAACAAAAAGAACTACGTCAGCCTTGAGATCAAGCGGAGAATTGTGCTTGCGAATGGATGTTATTTTGGGCTAAGCAAGCACTTTAGAGATAAAGCCCTCTCTTGAATGACGAAAATCCAACTATACCAGACTCTCATACAACCTGTATTGCTTTATGGAGCAGAATTCTGGTTGTTATCGCAAGTAGACAAAACATCTGTAGGAATCTTCGAGAGAAAAATAGTACGAAATATTTATGACCTTATAGTGCCCAACGGCGAGTATCGGCGACGCATGAACCAGAAGCTATATCCCGACATTGGCAGATGAAAATAACGCAATGGCGCGATCAGTAGAATGGATGAAGACGAACCAGCACGATGAGTTTTCGAAACCGAACTCGAAGGAAAACGGTAAATAGGAAGACCAAGACTCCGCTGCTGGGATCAGGTTGACGAATCCCTGCGTACACTTGGTGTTGCCAACTGGAGAGATAAGGCAAAAGATCGAACTGGTTGGCGAAATATGTTATCTTTGTGTTGTAAAGTTCCTGACCCCCCGAGGCTGTTCGAGACCAGATAAGTAAGGAAGTAAATGATTTTAATTTGTTAAAGATTGAGTTTGTGCGAAAATACGGGTAAAAAATTAAAATGCGAGAAAATGAAGTTCGAAAGGATGTGGATAACAAATGGCAAAAGGGGTAAAACTATATCCAGAAAATCAGTTTGTAATGATTGGCAATTTATTAAAATTAGTGTAGTGAGAAAAAGGGTAGAACTTTTACAAATTCAAGAAACATTACATGAAATGATATGAATATGTTAAACTAGAGTTTGAGCGTACAAACGGAAAACATGAAAATGTTAGAGAAATCGTGCATTATTATTTTTATCCAAATGGGTAAAATCTAAAAATGAGGAAAAATTGTATAGAATGATTAGGAATGTGCTAAAAATGGTATATGTGGATAAAAAGGTCAAAAAGGTGTAGAATCTTTGAATTATGTACTTCTCAGTGTGTGTGTGTACTTAGAGATCTTCGATCGATACTAATACGCAAACGTAAATTGTATATCTGAGTTTGTATATGGTCATTTCCACAGAAAAGTCAACCTTTTGTCACATCAGTCACTCTCGTTAATTGCTTATATTTTAAGACCAGTTAGGTTGTTTTCTCATCTGTTATTAAATATAGAGCTTCTTACATTCTGTATCTAGTAAAATAATAGAAAACAATCGAACTTCATGGTCCTAAAATATAAACAATTTACTATGGTGATGGTGGCACTTTCTGTGGAAATGCCCATATATACGCATGATGGTCTACCGATGGTACCAATTCATGCAAATTAGTTAGGTATCTGATGATGAACTTGTTACGAAGGGAGTGTGCTTAACTGAATTGTCTACCATTCCAACAAAAACCAAACATTTTACACATTTGAAAATTGTTCATGACCTTGTAAGCTGGTAGTATGAACTATTGAGTAATTCTTATATCTACAATAACTATTTATCTCAGTAAATTTTCGAAGTTTGGTGTGGTTGCATATGGGCGTTGCATGTTAGAAAGAATTGGTTTAATAACACCAGATAGAGCCAATGGCTCAAACCAACCCACAATGAATCAGGAACAGCGTTGCGTTTTGTACGTTACAATTTTTGTGTACATAAATCCTGGATTATAAGGAATATAAACAAACAATAATAATTTATACTAACAATAAAAGATAACAAAAAAATCAAAAATACGGTACAATTTTTGTAATTGCACCTGGTGTAAGTCAATTTACGTCAAATAACTGTCTATCGCACCGACCGCACCACGAAGAATGTGAAATGAAACGTCAGATGAGAAAAATGGCAGCTTAAGTTGACATTACTCTACGGTATGAACTTTTCATACATTAGCTAAAACTAAGAAAATCGTTGATAATTCAAGAATGCCAGAAAAATCGTTTGGAATAATTGGGAAAGTGTCAAAAACAGTGAATGTGGATAAAATGGCGGAAAATGGCAAAATTTCAAATAACATGTAAATTAGTTTAGGATGATTGAAAAAGGCACAAAAATGTCTCCTATCATTCCAACGATTTTTAAATATTTACTACTTTCTGTCCACTATTTTTAAACATATTTCCAATCATTCCAAAAGATTTTTCTCTCATTTAAAGCATAAAACCCTTTTTGTGGTCGTCGGTGGTACAATGGTTAGTGTGCGCGACTTTTGTACATAAGAACGTGGGTTCGATCCATGCATTTTATTGTTGTAGAACCAAATAAATATTATTAAAGAACAGACTTTGATTTACAGTGTGAGTGCACGAATATTAAAATTGCAATGTGTGTTACAGTACTCAATTTATAAACAAGTGCCACATAGACTTTAATTAATACAATAATTCCCGGGAATCCCGAAGGTAAAGCGGGAGCGATAAATTGCTGGCATTCCCGGTAATTCCCCAGTGGGAAATCCCGGGACTTGAGACGTCGTTGAAGAATCAATAGCAGTTGTGATGTGTGTGAATCAACTGCACAAACAGACTAACCTCGAGAGTCTCCTCTTTCTCCATCTATTATTAGTTCAAGGAAAAATAACTGGATATAAAGTCTAACAAGGAAAATCCGGGCCGATTAAAAAATATGAAGAACACCAACAAATTTAGGAGATCAGCAATCATTCTTGTAGTTTTTATTCATTGATTTGAAGTTTTTAAATTTGAGTTGTTAATATAACGTTGGGAATGAAATTGTAAGTGTTCAACTTTACATTCAGAGTATTCCTAAACAGAATATACTTGTATCTGTTCACGCTTTGAAAGTTCCACTCAAAACTACCGACAATATCTTAAATGCAATCGAATTCAACTTCGTGCATTCAAATAGCGGCATGGAATTCCACACCGAAGCAAAGCTTCTTCAAAGTCCACTGCTACTCTGTAGAGGCTAGGAAAGAACTTTCCGACAAGCGTAAAGGTCGACAGCAGTAGCAGATAACTCGGAATCCCCCGGACAAGACCCTTTAAACAACCTTACCACCAAAGTTACAAATACTAAACTAAAGCATTAAATTACTCTCTATGGAAGAAAACTGGTAGAATACAAAAACATCCAAAAACTAATAATCCCATCAGAAAAAATTACAACTCCTGTACTAAAAACATCACCGAAAAGGCCGCAAGATGTGCAGAACATTTGGCGGTGGTATTCACTCCTAACGAAACTGGTCCCAACAATATCTCCATGCTATCACAAATATCTGACTTCGTAAATCAGACTCACCAACTTGATTTAAATAAATAAAATAAATGGTTTCCCATTACATCCCATGAAGGGACACAGGGGAGAGCTTCTCACAATCACTGCGCTGTGCGCTTTCCAGTTTTCATCCACTGATTGACAAGCTTTGAGAAGCTTTTTCATGGCTAAATACTCGCATAGTGCCGCCGTCACTATGCGAGGAGACCGCCGCCGAAAGAAATTTTAAGGTGGTCCGAGAAGGGATCGAACCCAGCATCTCATGTACAAGAGGCGCGCATACTAACCATTGCACCACCGACGGCCACACCAACTTGATTTGCCTATTATAAAATTGTCCATATCTGAGGTAAAAGAAGCTCAAACTTAATAAAGCTCCAGGTTATGATCTCATTACTCCGAAAACTCTGAAAGAACTTTCTGAAGAAGGTATGTCTCTTAACATATATCTATAACTCTTGTCTGTTACGCAGCTTTTTCCCCTCTCTGTGGAAAGTGGCAGAAATCACAATGACACACAAAAGTCATACCGTCCAATCAGTTTACTACCAATTCTTGGTAAAGCACTGGAGTTTCTCTTTCTAAACAGACTATTCCACGTTATAGATATTCCAGACCATCAGTTTGGGTTTAGGAAAAAGCATGGTACCATGGAACAAGTCCACAGGCGTTTAATCAGACCTTTGAAAATGAGCAGTACTGCACTGCAGCATTTCTTGGTGTCTCACAAGCGCTTGATAAAGTTTGGCATGACGGTTTGCTATGCAAGCTAAAGAAAATGCTTCCTACCAACTAGTATCTCTTTCTCAATTCTGACATTCTAAATCGGTTATATTACGTTAAGGAAACCGATGAATTCGGCTCAGTATATCAAACTCATGCGGGTGTAGCGCAAGGTAGCGTTTTTGGTCCCACTCTCTATGTGTTATTTACCGCAGATCACCTTCACAATGATGGTGTCTCAATAGGAACCTTTGCAGATGATTCAACAGTATTTTCTGTAGATCCTGCTCCAATAAAGCCAGTCTCGCTCTTCAAATATGTATCGACAACATATCTTTCTGGCTAAATGATTGGATAATCAAAACCAATAAACTGAAATCAGTTCAAGTCACATTTACACTCAAACGTTATTCTGGCCCACCAATGACATTGTATCATACAGTAATACCACAATCTGATGGTATCACATACCTCGGAATGCATCTCGATGAACGCCTGACATGGAAAAATACATTCAAACTAAAAGGAAGGCTCTTCACATACACCTCAATATATTTAAGGCACTCATTAACTACAGATCTTCACTCTCACTCGAAAATAAACTACTTAGTTACAAATGTATAATCAAACCCATTCCATATTCAGATTTTTGGAACGGTCTCAAACTCCAATAAAACCAGTACATAAGTTTCAGTCGGGTGAACCGACTCAATCATACCCTCACCCTAAGTGATTCATTGCGTGGGAGTTCTGTTAAAAACGCCCATACTCAAAGGTGGCCATATTCAATAACAGATTGACATTGCGCTAAATATTATTGAATACCCAAATTAGTTAGTTTCCCTCCGAATATTTATACGAGTATGCGAGGTACAAAAATGGGCATGGCAAGTTGTTGCCAAAATTTTGATCACTACCAAATTTCGGTTAGATCGGTTATGATATATTGGAGATATCGGGTCGGTAAACCGCAAATACGCCCAACTTTTGTATGGGAGTTACGAAACTGGGCGAGGCACATTTGTCAGTTATTAATTACACAGTAGCTTTTAGCAAAATATTGCCTAGTACCGAATTATATTAGGATCGGTTGTAGTTTACGAGTGTTATCGTGTCGAACAGCCGGTCATCCGCCCAACTTTTATATGGGAGGTACCAGAATGGGTGTGGCAAAACAGCTCAATTTCTATAGGAGAGTTTTATTTGACTAAATATTGGCTATTGCATTCATTAAGATCGGTTCGGTTTTGCGGGAATTCTCGTGCCGAACAACCAGACGCACAAACAACTTTTGTATGGGAGGTACCACAATGGTCGTGCCAAAATCAACCTTGTTTTAATCGGTGATTGGCGTTTGATAACGTGAAGCTTTACACCTAATTTCATTAAGGTCGAAAGTTTTTCACGCGATTTATCGGATTGGCAACCCGGACGAACACCGTGTTTTGTATGGGAGGTAGCAGAATGGGCGTGACAATCTCGCCCATTTCCTCCAGTTAAGTAGGCATTTACAGATTAGTAACCGGTGTGTGAGTTGAAGCTAATAACATCTACCAGATGAAAGGTTTTGAAAGAACCATGGTTCAAACGTCTTAAAAAGTCCTAAAACGAATTTTGTCCAAAGATACTAAGGGTATAATACGGCTCCTTCTATGTGTTACATTTTTTTACGTATTAAATGATATATACCCCCATCCCTATGGGTGAGGGTTTCAATCCAAAACTCTCCAAAAGATCACAAACGTCCCATGGTATACGAATTTTACCAGCAATCAATTACACACTGACCTCAAACTTCCCACCGTAAAAGAAGGAATAAATTCCAGAATTCTAACATACAAAACTCGAATCGATGCTCATCCAAATCCTCTAGCAGTGAATCTGATGGCAAATACCATAGCGTCAGAAGGCTTAAGAAAACAACTCCCAAGATCTCTTAACATAAAGACGAACGGTTCTGACTTTGGATTCTAAAGTCAGTAGCAAATTTTTCAGCATTTGAACATTCTCCGTAATTACTTACATATGTGATAAGATGAAATCTAGAATAGAATGATCAGTGGATCATAACTAATCGTTATACAAAATCGTCCCAAATAATGTCAAATATTGTATATGAGGAAATAGATTGCATTTATAAAGTATACCTGAAAAAAAAAATAAATAAAAAATTCGTTCACAACTCAAAACAGCTTCAGAAATAATAAGCAAAAAATCTAAGTTTTAATATACAAACATTTCGAAATTACCCTCCATCGAAAAGTTAAGGGATATTTATTGAATCTCAATCTGGCAATATTAGTGTTTATTGGGTTGCATTTTCGCTAATCCCTAAAAGTATGCTTTCGTACAAACATTATTTTACAGTGCAGTGTTGCCATTCCCGACCTTTATTAATTTCTAGCATATTTTCGCCACCATCACTATTTCTTAAAACTCAAATAATTATTTGGTTGCAGATTTTGTCCACAAATTTAATAATTTAGAATGTATGGTTATTTTTTATGTTTCATGTGAAATGTTTTATGTAAATTAATGTTACCCCATCTCGGTATTCAAGGTTGTGGCTAGAGAAGAGACGTGCAAAGCAATTTATACAATGGAAAAAGGTCCTAACATCATTTAGCTTAATTCGCAGAATATCTGTTAGATCCAACATGAAATAAGATCCAAGATATTGTATCCTACTCACATAAAAGGCCGGGCAGTAACGTTGATGATATTCGAAGCTGTCGTCTGGCTCTTTATCCCCAAATCTTCTGTAGTAATCGTAAACTGGTATTCAAACTGAAGACGTGTGTCCGGCTATTAGACAGTGGCCTATGATCACATCTACTAACTTAGAGATATCGTTTATGGGGAATGATTCTGGCTGTATTTGCCTGGTGATACTGCAATATGTGCTGCAAACACTCAGTCATTCGCATGTCTGAGACCTTCGGTTTTAAGCTTGCATTTGGACCAATATGATCCATATCCAGTGAATCAGGTAAGGTTGTCCCTACTTTCGCCAGTTCATTATAACAAAATCTCTCTAATACTGGGTGCCTAGATATGTGGCAGCCCCAGCTCTAGGAATGGAGTCAATCTTCTTTAATCAGTTAGGGCTAGAAATGAACTAATATCCCACAACACTATATCTGATAGCATCGGCATACTTACTTTACTTACTTATCCGGTCTCGGACAACCCCGGGGGGTCAGGGACCTTACAAAACGAAGATAACATATTTCGCCAACCAGTTCGATCTTTTGCTTTATCTCTCCAGTTGGCAATACCAAGTGTACGCAGGGATTCGTCAACCTGATCCCTCCAACGGAGTCTTGGTCTTCCTATTTTTCGTCTTCCTTCGAGTTTGGTTTCGAAAAGCCTTCGCGCTGGTTCATCTTCATCCATTCTACTGACATGGCCTAGCCAACGCAATCGCGTTATCTTGATCCGCTTAACTATGTCAATGTCAGGATAAAGCTCATAAAGCTCATGATTCATGCGTCGCCGATACTCGCCGTTGTGCACTATAGGGCCATACATTTTTCGGAGTATTTTTCTCTCGAAGACTCCTACAGATGTTTCGTCTGCTTGCGATAGGACCCAGGATTCTGCGCCATAAAGCAAGACAGGTTGAATGAGAGTCTGGTACAGCTGGACTTTTGTTACTCGAGAGAGGGCTTTATCTCTAAAGTGCTTGCTTAGCCCAAAATAACATCTATTCGCAAGCACAATTCTCCGTTTGATCTCAAGGCTGACGTTGTTGTTTTTGTTCACGACAGATCCGAGGTATATAAATTCGTCCACTACCTCGAAGTTATAACGGTTATCAACGTTCACGCTTTGGTCTAATCGCGTGGAGGCCCTGTTCGTTGAAACCATTAATTTTGTCTTGTCCTCATTCACCGTCAGACCCACTTTTGCTGACTCCTTCTCAATTCTCGAAAAAAACCGCAGTAACTTCTCTAATTGTGCGCCCAATGATATCTATATCATCAGCATACGCGAGCAGCATGTGACTTTTGCTGCTGATGGTTTTATTCATATTGACTGCAGCCTTTCTCATAAGGATCTCCATTAAGATGTTAAAGAGATCGCACGATAGGGTGTCGCCTTGCCTGAGGCCTCGCTTAGTTTCGAAAGGTTCGGTAAGATCCTTACCAACTTTCACTGCGGATTTGGTGTTCGTCAAGGTCATCCTGCAAAGGCGTATGAGTTTTGCAGGAATACCAAGCTCAGACATTGCTTCATAGAGTTTCTCCCGTATCGGACTATCGAAGGCTGCTTTATAATCGATAAATAGATGATAGGTGTCGATTTGTTTTTCGTGTGTCTTCTCCAGGATTTGGCGTAGCGTGAAAATCTGGTCAGTTGTCGATTTTCCAGGCCTAAAGCCACACTGGTATGGTCCAATCAGGTCAGCGATAATTGGTTTTAGTCTTTCGCACATTATACTTGATAGAACCTTATATGCTATGGATAAAAGGCTTATTCCACGGTAGCTGGCACAAATACTCGGGTCACCTTTTTTAAATATGGGACATAGTACACTGAGACTCCAATCGCCGGGCATGCATTCATCTAACCAAATTTTGCTAATGAGCTGATGCATGCACCTTATCAGCTCATCGCCGCCAGCCTTAAACAGCTCCGCCGGTAATCCATCGGCTCCTGCGGCTTTGTTGTTCTTAAGCCGGGCAATAGCTGTTCTGACCTCGTCTTGGTTAGGAGGGGGGCAATCGACGTCGTCGTCCATATTGTGATCGATTGTCCCATCGTCATCGGATATCTCAGGTACTAGTAGCGCGGAGAAATGCTCTCTCCATATTCCCAACATGCTCTGCACATCTGCGACGAGATTTCCGTCTTTGTCTTTACAGAAGGGGGGCCCTGAACCATGTCCATTAGTTCCGTTTTTAACTTTTTGGTAGAATTTTCGGGCTTCGTTCTTCCTTCTGTATGTCTCAATTTTCTCACTCTCGCGTTTTCTCCACTGCCGTTTCTTACGCCTAAAGAGACGGTTTACCTCCTTTCTCTTCTCCCTATACCGCTCAGTTGCAGCTCGCGTTGCAATTGACTGAAGCATTACCATACGTGCAGCGTTCTTTTCGTCATTTGCTATGCGACACCCTTCATCGTACCACGGTTTATTGCGAAGCGGTTTTTCGAAACCAAGTACGGTTGTTGCGGCAGTTTTTATAGAGTCGGAAATGGGTTTCCACTGCGCATCAGGATCGTCATCGGGAGGGGGTGGGTTCTGTGCCAAAAGTTGCGAGAGCTTCCTTGAGTAGGCTGTGACTACCTCTGGTAATTGCAGCTTTCCGATGTCCAGCTTCCTCTGCGTCTGGTTTCGAACGATTTTCGCTCTACTTAATCTTGTGCGAACCTTTGCTGCTACCAGGTAGTGATCAGAATCGATGTTAGCTCCTCTGATCACTCGTACGTCCATTACACTGGATGAGTGCCTTCCATCAATTACCACGTGATCAATTTGGTTCTTAGTTCTTTGATCAGGGGATACCCAAGTAGCCTTGTGGATGTCTTTATGCTGGAATCTTGTGCCACTGATGACCATGTTTTTTGCCGCGGCAAAGTCAATCAGTCTCATACCGTTGTCGGAACTGTCAGCATGAAGACTGAAATTGCCAATAGTTGGATTAAACACATTCTTCCTTCCTACTTTGGCATTAAAATCTCCTAGTACAATCTTAATGTCATGGCCAGGGCAGCGGTCATACGTTTCCTCTAGGAGCTCATAGAATGTGTCTTTGGCATCATCATCTTTCTCTTCTGTCGGGGCATGCACACAAATTAGGGAAATATAAAAATATTTCGCTTTTATGCGGATTGTGGCTATTCGTTCACTCACAGGATTGAACCTAGAGACTAGATGTCGCAGTCTTTTGCCAACTACAAACCCACAACCAAATTCATGTTTTTTTTCATGGCAACTGTAGTATATATCGCAGTTTCTTTTTCTTGTGCAGCCATGTCCTGTCCATCGCATTTCCTGGATAGCGGTAATGTCAGCCTTATAACTTTCGAGGACATCTGCCAGTTGGATACTTGCACCGGATCTATATAGAGTTCTTACATTCCAAGTGCATATCCGTAAATCGTGGTCCTTATAACGTTTGCGGGGGTCGTCAACAAATAGGGGTTGTTTATGTTTTCTGTTTCGTTTTTGTATTTTCACTGCCATTATGAACGGTGGCGGGAGGCAAACCCAGCCCACCGGGTTTTTGCATTGCATAGCATCGGCATAGCGAGGTTTAATTCCAAATTTCGAACGATTTCTATCGTACACGCGTATACAGCTTCTGAGCCTGATGAGGACAGTATTAAGGACGAGTTCTATAGCCGAATGGAGTTTGCTGTGAGAATCTGGTCAATTTGGGACAGTAAAATATTTCTGGGAAATTGCAATGCCAAAGTGGGCAAGAAAACAAAAACCTACAGAAAGTGATGGGAAGACATGGTCTTGGAAATGTGAGATATTACAATGGTGACAGGCTCATAGATTTCTGTACTCGTCATTAACTGACCCTTGTCCATATACTTGTCAACAAGATGTATCTGGGTTCCTTGCTGGACGTCAAAACTAGACGTGGTGCTGGTATTGATAGCGACGACCTACTGTTAGTGGGCACTTCCATCTCCGTCCAGTAACTGTCAACGATATTAGAGGCAAAATCGTAAAGTGCATTACAGACCGTTTGCGGAACCCATCAATAGAAATGATGTACGTACGATCAAACTCTACGCTCCCATTTGGCATATGACAAACAAAAGACGTTGTCAGGCATTGTTCGAATGCTGAAGAAAACAGCCTTGGAGGTCTTGGTGAGAAGAGATGTGTGAATAAACCTTGGATTGGTGCAGAATCTTGGACCGAACTTCGGAATTGCGAACGCCAGCACAATATGCGAATACAATGGAAGGCACCAACGTTAACGAGGCAGTTAAAATCAGACTATAGTCAATCAGCACGTAGATTGGGTTACACGGTCAGTTCCGATTACGATAATTATCTGAACATTATAGCGGAGGAAACCGAAAAAGCTGCAAATACGGGAAATCTACGTATTGTGGGCGCTGCAATAAAAAAGCTGAGCGGCAACTATGGTATGGAGATATCATCACCAGATCAGCAAGTGGAGCGATGACGTGAATTCTTTACAACACAATCCCCTTCGGCAGCAGCAGCATACTCACAAACCGAGAAGGGATATTTCAACGAAACCCCCATCACAAACAGAGATCGTGGCGGCACTGAGTAAAATGAAGGATCAAAAATCATATGGTCCAGATAGTATTCCAGCGGAACTTTTGAAATACGGTGAATAAGCATTAGCAGATGTCATTACACAGGTCATTAGAAGTGATTGGATAGACAACAAAATCCCTACGGCGTGGAAAGAGGGAGTGGTTATCACTACGAAGGAACTGGAGAGGTATTACACTGCTGAATGCAATAGGCAAAGTATTTGTGACCCTTATACTTCAGTGGCCGGTGGTCGGTGGTGCAATGGTAGTGTGCGCGGCTCTTGCGCATGAGGACGTGGGTTCAATCCCTTACTCTGACCACCTTAAATTTCTTTGGACGGCGGTCACCTCGCTTAGTGACGGCGACACTATCGAGTATTTAGCCATGAAAAAGCTTCTCAAAATACCGTTCGGAACCAGTGTAGAACTGTAGGTACCAATCAATGGGAAAGCGCACAGCTCACTGGTTGTGAGAAGCTCGTGGGATGTAACGAGAAACCATTCATTTATTTAGTTTTTATACTTCAACGGATCTCGCCGTTGGTGGAGCAAATTATGCGCAAGGAGCAGGCGGGTTTCACGACTGGTCGTTCGTGTACGGACAACGTGAACGCACTCTGCACACTGCGACTTACAGCCCGATTCTATGAATTCTTGATAAATTTTTTATCAAGATATTTTGTCAAGATTTTTATCAACCAAAAGTTCGGTTGGTATTCTGTGGCAACATTGATAAATAAAAAGCTTTTGAAATTCACCAGTGTGGTGAATTTCTATTGACAGCTGATTTTGTTTATTGTTATCAAATTATTGGCACAAGGCAAATATATGGATACATAAATTCTGCCTCCGACAACTGAAAGGGATCGCTTGAGACGCGTAATCTTCGTAAGTCACACCTACGCCTTCTTTTTCCCGCATTTTCTTCGTCTTCACAAATCAGAATTAACACAATTATTTCTTCTTCCATTTTTCTAAAAGGATACGCAAATTTATACATGTATTTTAAAAAAGAATCCATTATGTTGATATTTACATGAAGCGTGCACTATTTACCGAATTTGAATACACACACAATAAATTAGAGTTATCAATACCACAGGAGACTGACAAATTATCAACTAAAAAGCTTTTATTTTTTGTAGTAGAATACCAAATCTTGATAAATATTCAAAAGTTGATAAATACTCAATGTGGTGAACTTATCAAGTGCACAGAATCGGGCTGTTAATGTGGTCCACATTGACCAAAACGGATACCGGACAAGATAGTGTCCACAATCCATGAGCTGTACTAAGATGCAGCGTACAAAGTTCGTTTTAATAGAAAACAACCCCAAATTTTCACCACGTCTATGGGAGCTAGACAAGGAGGTGTCTTGTCCCCCACATTATTTCTTCTACTTACGGACAAGGTAATGAAGGCAACCAATACAGTACCACCGTTCGGCATTCACTGAAGTTTGTATGAACATCTACAAGGTACCGACTACGCAGATGACATAGTATGTCTTATGGCCCACAAATTTGGTATACTTGAGGCAAAGCTAACAGACTCTCCGAAAATAAATACAAGGAAGGCGAAGCTAATGCGTATTCGATCAAAATGGAATACTCCCCTAGCAGTTGATGGTTCGTTAATTTAAGACGTGGATTCAGACAACTATTTAGGATGCAAGATTACCAAGGATAGTGGTTCCACGGCGGTTATGGGTCATCGAATAAATAAGGCCCGTGTAGCATTCCTAAGACTGCAAAACATCTGACGCAATAAATGAATATCGGAAAAGATGAAATTCCGGAAATTCAGTTGCAGTGTGAGGTCAGTATTGTTGTACGGTTTTACTACTTGGAGCTTGAAGAAGACAAATACTTCGCATCTACAGACCTATTAAAGGCAAATTAAGTTAGATCGGCCAAATACTTAGGCGCCCAACATCAGATATTGCTAGATCGGCACTTGTAGACGCTAGTAGGCCAGGAAGGCCACCAAATGCATGGAAGCGGTGCTTGGAAAAATAATACAAACACACTTTATATTGTAATATTTTTTGTATTTACTTTAAATAATAAAGGACATTTATATATTTAAAAGGATTGCGTTACAGACTCCACTGACTGATTGACTGATCACTCATTCCCCAACCCAATCGGTTAGCGCTTGAACCTTGAAATTTGGCACGTAGGCTATTTTATGACGTAGGCGTGCGACAAGAAGGGATTTTTGGAAATTCGGTTTGCAAGAGGGTAAAAAGTGCGTGGAACCGCCCACACAGCTCGAAATTTTAAATAGCTATACCACAAGAACCCTTAGAGGTACAAAGATGAGATTTGGTAAATATGTTGATCGTACAAGGAAAATTACTTTGTTAATGGATCTTATGAACCATTAGAGATAAGAAGATAAGCGTTTGCACATATGTTGCAGCCAAATTATAACAGCCAAATTAATGGATCGATTGTAAAGAAATTTTCACAGCGTGGCTCTGTCGGTCGGGCCTCTATCATATGTATATATGAAATTCCTTGGTGACGACTTACTGGGTGATTCATCATCACTCTCACTAAACGGCTGTAGATAGGATCATGAAATTTGGGGTGGTTATTCCCCTTATGGAGTAGACGTCAGCAAAGAACGGATTTTGGAAATTCGAATTGAGAGCCGTAGAAATGGGTGTTACGCTCAATCAGAGAAATTGTGATTGTGACCAAACGCGTCATCCGAGAAACATGAAATTTGGTGTTTATATTCGTTTTAGAAAATAAAAATAGTAAACTAATAGCCTGTTCAGCGAACTTTTTTGTTTAGGCAGACGTGCGATTGCTACCCAGGCGATCAAGTTTATATTTGAGTTTTTGTTCCATTTTCGTCTGGGAGTGAAAGCTCATTTTACTAGCTGCCTTATGTCAAAGTACATTGTTGCCAATGTGTTATTCTTGTTGATTTTAAAAGCTCTTTCTATTGGAAAATACCCAAAATTTAGCAAACTGCAGGCAACAGTGCTCTATCAGCTGTTTAATTGGAAGCAGCTGATTGCAAACAAGGGGGTATAAGTTACAAAAACAGGCTATAAAATTGTTTTCGAAATTCTAAGAACGGACGCTAGAAATGAGCGTGGCAATACATCAGCGAAATTACCATCTTAACCAAACGTGTCATCTTAGAACCATGGAATTTTGAAAATGAAGAAAAATTAAATCAGGATTTTTTTAAATGTTAATTAGGGGCGGTATAAATCTGTGGAATTGCCGTTGTGTCCAAATCCGTCAGCCTATCATCTAGCAATGTGGAGAGTAGGTTCCCATCCTGGAGTAAAATTACAAAATTTGGGATTTTTCGAATCTTTAGCTAGGTGCGGTAGAATCGTGGGACTAACACTAAATGAAACCAATTTGCACTCTGATCAAACGACTGAAGTAAGGATTATTCAATTTGGTTTGGGTGTTCTCACATGAAGTAATGATATAGACTTCAGCTTATAGGGATTTTTGAATTGGTGGCGGAAGAAATGGGCGTGGCACTAAATCAGACTATTAAGCACATTGACCATACGGCTGATCCTAAAATTATGCAATTAGGTGTGCATGCTCCTATTAGAGAGTAGCTATAAATACGGTCTTCGAAACGTAGAACCCCCAAATTTTTTGAAATAATCGCTTTTTCAAAGCCCAGTTTCCGGTTGGTTTGATTAAACATTTTTTCCTGTTTTCAGTTTTTGTTGGGTAAATCCGGGTTTTTAAGAAAAAAATCTTCCACTTTTTTCCAAAATCTTTGGGTGACTGACTGTCGATTTAAGGTATTACAGTGCACTCGCGGTAACGTGAACTAATTAAAACCAAGAGAGCTCACGTTAGTGAAAATGATCACGTTAGCGAACGTTGAATTTCAAAACAAAAAATAGCCATATTCAGGAGTTTTACACGTTCTAGAGTGATAGTCTTTTATTTTTGTTATTAGTAATATTAAAAACTTACATTATAAATTTAATTTCACGAAAAAATTAAAAAAAAGAGATCGCAAAAATATCAGTGGGTATGGAATTATAAAGCAATTTAAATTAATAATTAAAATTCACGAAAAAAGCAAAACGAGATCACAAAAAATCCATAGGTGTGAAATTAAAAAGCAAACATAATTACAATTCAAATTTATCCATTAAAGAAGTCCGTAATCTTTTTCTGCTGTTTTTTCTTCTCTAGTAGCTGGAATACAGTTTTTTATTCCAGCAATTGGCAAGAGTTGTTGTGCTGACCCGATCCCATGAGACAGATAAAAGGGTTACAGCATCTTTCAATGTTACATTTCGCATTGATTCTAACAAGTCCGAATTTGTTGCCGATATTGAAGCCAATAAACTGTTTCAGTAATATAATTTTTATTTACCTGTTTAAAGTTAGAATGTTTTATAAGTTTATTAAATCAAAGAAAACATTGTGTACCTGTTACACAAATGAATAATGAAACCAATGCTTAAAAATTGCAGACGTAATCCAGGCTGATTTGGACTGCTGATAATCCGCAGGACAATTGAAGTTTTTAAAACTGCGTGGATTTTTTGCCTTATCGATTACCAAAAGTTTTAGTTTATGCTCTTCAGATGCATTTGCACAACACAGGAACGTTATACGCTGCTTCTCTGTCTTTGCACCAGAAGCTGTTTTCTCCTACGATGACACGTACGTCCTACCTGGCGAAAGCTTCCAAAATAACCCTGACTCATCAGCATTATAGATTTGGTCCTTGCATAAGTCCATTTCCTTAATTTTTTCTTTTAGTTTTTGCTTAAATGGATCTACTAATTGAGGTTGTGACGAGAGTTTTTCTCCAGTTATTTAGTTGGGAATGTAATTCCTTTGCCTTTTCTTTGATCATTAATCCACTTACAGGCCAATTCCTATTACGCATACGGATGAACCAATGATATAGACTTTTTCCCATAGCAGAAAATTCTGACAACTTAAGAGTTCGTCTCTTCCCCGGTCCATGGTATGTGATATTTACACATGTCAAAATCGATTCTTTTTTATTTTTGATACTGCATATTGTTGACTTAGCGACATTGTATATTTTTGCTAAGCTAGTAACACTTGTTCCTTTTTTTAAACTGTTTAAAATGTCTGCTTTGTCTTTTAACTGCAAACAAATTGGTTTTTTAACACTCATGCCGATAACATCACCACACCGCGCAAGAAGAAACCGTTAAATGAACTAAGTCGAAGTCATACATTAAGAATATGTAGATCATAGACACACATATTTCAATGTACGGGGACTCCCCGAACTTTTAACGTCAAATTTCATGTATTTCACTGTTGTCTAACACTGTATGACAACAAATGCCGTGATAAAAATTTGTTCATGTTATAGAGCTTTCAAGTTTGTTCACGTTACGGAGTAGTTAGTGTAAGAAAAAGGGTGTTCACGTTAGGCGGAATTCACGTTACCGCGAGTGCACTGTATTCCTTTTCATAATTGATACACATAAATTTGGTTTAAACATATTGCCCTTTATTTTAACAGAGGTGTTTAATGAAAAGAGTATAAGAAAGCAAATGGAATAATTGTTATTACTCTCAAGTACTCTTTTCAATCATTAATTACTTAACAAACTTCTCATCTTTCTCTTTCGGGAATGTCATTGTTGTTTCTATACAAGTAAATTAACAGCCAGTTTTTGGGTAACAGTTCAACGCTAGTAGAGTATATAGACGTAGCTACAAGGGATTTTTGTACACTCAAGTTGGACGCAGTAGAAATCGGAGAATAGCAGTAAATAGGATTCATCGATGTAGCAACAAGAAACTGGACGTATGAAATTTGGGATGTATGGTCCCTTATGGATTAGATATTAGCTATAAGGAATTTTTGGAATCCGATTAGGGGCGGTGAAAATAGGTGCCGTATTGAATCAAAGTAATAAGTGTTATGACATCTAGGAGGAAGAAATTAACAGAAAAAGAAGATACAAATTTCGTTTCGAAAATTTGAAATTGGGGATTGTAGCGCTGGTGATTTGGAGCTCAACCGGATTAATGAGCGTTCGGTCCAAATGCTAGAAGCTAGACTTTGGTTGGAGTAGGGAGCGTGAAAGAAATTTGATTTTTAATATTTCTAAAGGGACGGTAGAAGCTGTAGTGGTTAAACCTCTCTCCAGAAGATATTTCTCAATATTCGAATTGAGATCTGCGGAAATGAATTAAGTACGATAGTATCGACGCGTGTCGTTGAATCTGATTTATTATTCACAATCACAAATAAAGGGAAAATGTACCAATTATAACATAGACTTTATCCGTGGCCAGATTTTAAGTCGGGGCGATAAATTAGCGGCGTGGGACAAAACCACATAAATCCAATTTCGCACCAAGGCAGTGAAGCGGGCATCATGAAATATTAAATTTTAAAATGAAAAACATTAATATGGAAAAAGGGGTTACCTCAATTATAATTGTGAACGGAAAACTAGAGCGTTTCACTAAAGCAGGAGCAAATATCTGTTAAATGTGAGTATGCATCTTTTGAGCCGCGGCGATTGAATTTAAAAAAAAACTGTTTTCAGTACAACCTACTGTACGCCCGTCCACTTTTAATACTACTTACTACCTTATTGAATAAAATGTGATTTAGAGAACGATGTTGATAAAAAAAAAACAAAACGTTTATGCAAAAAGTACAGTTTATTTTGCGATTTTCCTATGTTGCATTATATTTTACATCATATGGAAAAGTAAAATCTTATTTATTTTCATTGAGATTTAGCCCCAATAACCTCCATAGTGGTGGTGACCTCCGCCGCCCCAACCCCCACGTCCCCATCCACCACGTCCATAGCCACCATGTCCCCAGCCACCATGTCCCCATCCACCACGTCCATAGCCGCCACGTCCCCATCCACCATATCCCCAGCCGCGAGCATTCCGGTCGGCAACATTCGAGTGACTCTCACCGACATCTGCAATATCCATCAAATTCGCAGGCTGCTCGATATTAAAATTTACATCATCATCCGATGAAGTTGGTTCAGATAATATCATCGACATCAAAACGAAAAATGGAACAAGGTGTAATAAGATACGCATTCTATAAAATTAATTTAATCGACTTTTTGATTTCAATGTAGTGCCGTGTTTAAATTTTAAATTGGAACTGTATACGACTGACAGGATTGCGTTACATTTATACTCTTCGCAACATTAGTCATTTTCGAGTAGAATTCTGGAACAAATGACAATTATCCCGCGTAATTGTTATGATTTAGCAAAAACCCATTTTATTACAATATTCAAGCGCCTTTGTGAATAATGATTAGGATTTCGAATTAAAAAATATATAAATCACAAAACCACACAATGTTTCGTCACAAATTCTTTGTTCTGCAGGTAAACAAAGTATCTGCCAGGCAAATTGTTCCACAATTACGTTCAGGTGTTTCCCCTTAAATTTGTGCTGTATCTCGTCAAAAGTGAGTAATTAATCTTAGGGCTTCATTTTGCTATCCACATCTCGCGTTACCATATTTTGTTTCGACAACTAAATAAATACATATACATACATATATATTTTACGATACAAAACTCACTTGATAATTCGCTTGACATCTCGAAGTACGAGTGCGAAGTAGAATGTGAAAATAGTGTTGTTGTCATTTTGAGAATTTATAGGTCTTAAGGTCATCAATGGCCCGACCATCCAGCTAGGGTTGCCAGACGTACTGTTTTCAGCAGTACGCGTACTTTTTTTTTACTAATTGTACTTCTGACTGCATAGCACCTAAAGAAGTACGGAAAAGTACTTCTTTTTAGCCTCGGTACTTCTTTTTATACTTTTTTTGTTATGCCAACAAAAAACAATCGTATATAAGTATTTACACAGAATACCGTTTTACTTTAATAAGTAACAAATTTAAAAAACTTAGCATTTTTAACCCTAATTCAAACATTTCATATCATTCATGGCGTAATTGAATTATATTCAATCAAATAAACTGGCTTGGATCAACTCTTTGATGAAAGAGTTGTTGTACAACTTAAGGCTTTCGACAAAATTGTCAAATACATCAATGTCCTAAAATGTCATATATGATCTCAAAACATAAAAAATATGTGAAATTTTTCTTGACGTTTCGTGAAATAATTGAATAACAGTGTACTTTTCCTTCGAAATACATTAGACGGAATTGTGATATAGGATAATAGCTACAATATTGTCAAATGTTGTAATGTAATATTTCAAGCTGTTTAGGAGTTATTGAAGTAAAATCTGAAATAGGGCCCTGGCTCAAATCCAAAATTTTCTTCGGCCTGTAAAAAAAATTGTTACGTATAGCGACAAAACCGAGCGGGGTTTTGTGATACCTCGTCCAAGTACTTTCACAATTGTTTGGGTTGGTTGAGGCCTGAAACAAATTCCTTTCATTTGTGTCCCAGTATTATTAAACAATTAAAACAAGAAGGTTATATTCCGTATTAAAATAATTTAATATAGAATAGTTTACACTCTTTTTACTTTTAAAAATAAAATGTGAAACACCTGATTAGTTTTTATTTAAAAATATATTTGTGGTCTCTTAGGTCCTTAATTTATAAAATGTTACTGTTATGTACTGATTTCTTAACTTAAAATGTTATTTTTCTGTACTGAACTTTATGATTTGTTAATAACAGAAAGTGTACTTTTATTTTCTTAATTGTACTGCCTTTTTTCCTCGATGTACTTTTTTCGTTGATTTCAAATCTGGCATCCCTACATCCAGCTCTCTCTAAAATGTATCGTCCCACCAACGCTGACTCATAATGTCAACCCGGTACGTTTTGCGACAACGAAATACGATAGTATCGACTAATAAAATTATAAACTTAAGGTCCGTAGCCAGGATTTTGTTCACACACAGGGAAAAGATTAGTTGGAAATCAATTCAGGCATTGGAAATTCCATGATAAAGTCTATTTTTTGAATAGAATTCATAATTGTCAAACATCAGAATTATTTGTCGATGTTATTTTGATAGATTAAAAATAGGTCTTACTAAATACAAGTTGCTACTACCGAACTTTACTTGTATTAACCTATTTGAGTATTTCGAAAACCTCATTCATCTGAAATGGAAGATACAACTAATAAAAAGTACAATATTAGAATTCGTGTTCAAATATTAGTTACTGTAATCATAATTTACAAATCGATTCTGTTGAGCTGACAAATTCAACATAGCTGATAAATTACCAAGTTTCTGATAACTATCAGCTTTTGGTATTCTCATACTAAAATAAAAGCTCTTTTTATGACAAATTTATCAGCTTCGTAAAAGCAGATGACAATTGATTTTTGTTTACTTTTCGAGCGCGCAAGAAATAAAAAAACTTCAATAATTTTATTGTTTTAATAAAGTTGTTAAATTGTTAATACTAATTACTAAAAATTAAAAAAAAATGGAAGAAGAATTGTTGCTGTTGTTACTCATGAGTGATGATGAAGATAAAAGTGAAGCAGTTTTAAAAAAACAGAGGAGAGGAGAAAAAAAACAATCAGCTTTGTTAATAAAATATAACACAAATATTGTGAACAATGCAAACAACACAAATCCATAGACAAACACAAATAATTTTACTTACTTCGCTGCTGGTTCTTCCATTTTATGTTTGTTTTCTTTATTTTGACACTTCAAATTCACCAAAAAGCTTTTTTTTGCTATGGTGGGTTTTCAGCTTATCAGGGTTTCTGTAGAATACCGATTAATTTCATAGCTGACAAGAAAGCTGATAAATTTTAAAAGTCTGATAAATTATCAGCTCAACAGAGAATCGATGTATTAGTTTCTGTTACAAAAACACTTGTTGCAAACTTACAAAGTTATGTATTCTATTTTTCACAAGAGGTTTATAGCCTGTTCAGCGAACTTCTTTGTATAAGCCGACGTGCGTGCGATTGCTACCCAGGCGATCAAGTTTATATTTCAGTTTATGTTCCATTTTCGTCCGGGAGTGAAAGCTCATTTTACTAGCTGCTCTTATGTCAAAGTACATTGTTGCCAATATGTTATTCTTGTTGATTTTAAAAGCTCTTTCTATTGGAAAATACCCAAAATTGGTAGCAGCTGATTGCAGCCAACATAAAATAAACAAATTGCAAGAAGAAAAGTGGGAACAATTAAAGTTTGTGAAGTGAGATAATTAAAGTGTTTTAAAATGATTGCATCCGTGGCATTTGGGGCGTCAAGTAGCGACTTTTTTGTTAGAAATATTCATATTAAGCAACAATTTTTATTAATTTTCTTGTAAATGCATAAAGAAACACATTCGTAAACAAACTAAACGATTGATATTTTCTGATTGTCTAATCTGACGTTTTGTTTCGTTCGTGTTTGATTTCGCTGAACCAAATTTTTTAAGCAAAACGAAAGCTCTTTTCGTTTCACTCAAAACAAATCGTACAAAAACCAAAAGTTATCTACGCTAGTCATTTGGCATACGAATGATCAAAAATTAAGTTACAAAAACAGGCTATTAGTTGTTAAAGAGAAACTATGTATATTGGAATGTTATACGAGGACTTTACAGAAAAACTAATATATTAAACAGAAAGTGATAAACAAAGTTGTGAAAAAACAATAAAGTGTATAGATATCAGCCAGCGAAGAATACATATTATCATAAATTGAGGTGAAGTGAGACTTTTAAGTATAATCGTTGAATATGACGCCACTATTGACGCCTTCACAAACACATGCAGACAATTGTGGACACTTGGCTGGAGGAACTATTATTGTGGATGGCACAAATTACCTTAAACATACATATGATACCCAGGATAACCCATCCCCATTTATGATCGAAAATACTAAAAATTTAGAAAGAAAGATTTTTCGAGATATAGAATTTGTTTGATATTTTCGATAAAAAAAATGGGAACGAAATTTGAACCCTGAATACAAATAATAATAATTTTGTTTATATTTAAATATAAAACACACAATTTTAATAAAAAGTTATTTTTTTTAGTTTTTTTCTATAAAATTCATAAGGGGTTAAAGCATCACCAAATGGTTCTGACAGCCGTCAAATTCAAGTAATTACTTTAGTTTAGCAAACCAATATATTATTAGGTACAACCGAATTAGTATTTGTGACCTGCTCCACGAAGGGGGGCCTCTGCGCCGAAAAATTTTTTTTACTTCTTGAGTGATTCTTATAGGACCGCAAGTTTCTATGTCTTTTAGTTTTTTTACAAATCACCTGTAAAGATGAACATAATTAATAGACTGGACCTATGTTGTATGGAGAAAATTAAAGTTTGTCGAAACCTGCGGGCCATGGGCTCATTTTGTTTATATTTATATCAAATATCACCGTGCAAATTTTGAGCGCGATCGATAAACCTTTACCACTCTCTCAAGAGCCTTAAAGTTACAAAAATAGTCTATTTTTGAAAAATTTTCCAATTTGGACCACCCAAACGGAAAAAGGATGCACCCTAATTTCCAGACTATATTTTTCCTGATGCAGGAATTCATTACGAACAAAATGACACCTCACAAGCTAAAATCGGAGTAAGACTCACGAAGTTATAAATGATTAAAAAAGGTCAATTTAATAAAATGGAGGAAATTTTCTCTTAACCCTTATTAAGGTCTGTTTGTTTGACTGAAAACCTTTAAATCGATTTTTACCCCATTTCCCGTCATCCAACGTGATGTGTGAAGAGTTCAGAGTCGCCACAACAAATGCGTTGCCGGATACAGCCAGGCAATGTTCATTCTATCGTATCAACTCGATTGGATGACGGGAAATGGGGTAAAAATCGATTTAAAGGTTTTCAGTCAAACAAACAGACCTTAATAAGGGTTAAGAGAAAATTTCCTCCATTTTATTAAATTGACCTTTTTTAATCATTTATAACTTCGTGAGTCTTACTCCGATTTTAGCTTGTGAGGTGTCATTTTGTTCGTAATGAATTCCTGCATCAGGAAAAATATAGTCTGGAAATTAGGGTGCATCCTTTTTCCGTTTGGGTGGTCCAAATTGGAAAATTTTTCAAAAATAGACTATTTTTGTAACTTTAAGGCTCTTGAGAGAGTGGTAAAGGTTTATCGATCGCGCTCAAAATTTGCACGGTGATATTTGACATAAATATAAACAAAATGAGCCCATGGCCCGCAGGTTCCGACGACTTTCAAAATAAGGACCAGTCTAATAATTAATGACAAAATTGAAAAATGTGATATAAACAGATAATATATATAATATTTGAAATTTAAAAAAAGTTCAATATCAAAGGTACAAAATTACAAAAATATGAAAATTTTACTCTTTATTACTCCTAACACGCTTTTTTGGTGGTTCTTCTGTATTTTGCTGCTTTTCACCTTTGTCTGATCAGGTTGAAGGATGAGTTGCATAACCATGCGCAAAACACGGACAAACGAAGCGCTTTTTTTAAACGCGTTTTTCTCAATAACTTCTTTTCGGCGCGGAGGTCCCTTTTCGTGGAGCGGGTCACATTTGCATTTTTCGTTCATCCAACTAATAGAATATTCACCACTGCAGGATAATTTAATTGCTAGAGCTAAAACTCGATTGACAGATCACATTTATTTCATGTTGCTGTGGCTTCAGCTAAATATTTCAGTTCTTGCAACCAAAACTGAAATACAAATCAATTGATATCCACAATATTTGGTGATGAGGAACACAATTATTGGTAATCACAACAGAATAATGTGATAGTCCAATGAACCGCCAAATTTTAGTTAGCTGTAAATATAGTTGTGACAACGAATCTCTTCTCTGTGTGCATAAACACTTTTATATACACAGGTACTTTACTTTACTATTATTGACTATTTTACAACCTCATGAGATAAGATGCCTTGCACATATTAATTAAACAAACAAATTAAATACATTTTAGCATATTTCTCCAACTGGTTCAATCATTCGCATTTTCACTCATACACTCACAGAAAAATTCGGTTGAGACAACCGAATTAGCCGTAACCGACATTTTTTGAAGTTCCGGCCATCATGGGTCACCGCACCAATTCTGGCGTATTCTATCGTTTGATTTAGGTCCTAATCCCTTTCATATACAGATGATTGCAGCATATCTCAAGCGATCCACCATGAAAAGCTTCAAATCTGTTGACATCTACTAGGATATATTATACAAAACAAGACTAATTAATACAAATTACAATTAATATAATTACAGTATTGTTACTTGCCTCTGTTAATAACCACAATTTTACATTCTTTGACTTCTTTTAATGTAATATTTTTTTTGAATTGTAAGCGTCAAGTTTTAAATACATAAAATTATGCAGTAGTAACCGGATTATGTAGTGGTAACCGAATTGTAGTGGTAACCGAAAATTATGTAGTGGTAACCGAAATTTGGTTATACCTACAGAATTCATGATAAATTCTGTTACAGCAACCGAATTAACGCCGAATTGGGTCGATGCAACCAAATTAAGTGTTAAGTCGGCTATTGCGACCGAATTGATATCAAATTCAGTACATAGTTACAACTGAAATGATATTGGAAACTGAACTGAAATTCGGTGGTTGCACCCGAATTGATGCCACATTCGGTTACTCCAACCGAATTTTGTAGCTTTTTCGGTTGCTGCATCCGAAATATTTCCAAATTCGGTTGTTCCAACCAAAATTTTAGAAAACTTGGTTGACAGAACGAATATAATTCAAGATTCAGTTGTCACAACCGAATCAATTATGAAACGAGGTTGCAAATTCGGTCGTGACAACCTCAATTCAGTTGTGGCAACGCCAATCCGGTGGTAACAGCTGAATTTACTGTTCCTACAATCTCTTCTCAACCTAGGCTAGGGAGGAATCCTTCTTCCTGCTCTTTCCGGCGGAGTCTTGGTCGTTTTCTAGTCCTGCTACGTTATCGAAAACTTTTCGCGCTGGCTCATCTTCATAGATTCTGATAACATGGCCTATCCAACGCAATTGTCCTAATTTGATTCGCCTAGCTATGTCCACGTCAGAATAAAAATTATATAGCTCTTGGTTCCAGCGACGTAGGTACTCGCCGTTTTCTTTCAGAGGACCATATACTTTACGCAGAATTTTTCTCTCGAATACTCTCAGATGCTTTTATCCGCTTGTGATATGACCCAAGTTTCGGAGCCATATGTCAGGACAGGTAAAATTAGAGTCTGGTATAGCTGGACTTTTGTCTGTCGAGAGAGGGATATTTGCTAGCACAATTCTCCTATTTATCTCCAGGCCGACATTGTTGTCCTTGTTCATGCGGGGTTGAAAGTGGATAAATGCATCTACCACTTCAAAAATAAATCGGTTGTCGACGTTCAAGTGCGGACCAAGTCGAGAGGTTTCTCTAGTCGTTGACACCATCAATTTTGTCTTGCCCTCATTAACAGCAAGACCCACCTTCGCTGATTCATTTTTGATTCTTGAAAATGCTGCAGTAACCTCTCGCAAATTTTGCCCAATGATGTCTATGTCGTCACCTTACGCCAGCAACATATGGCTTTTCGTATTAATGGTCTTGTTCATATTGATTGCAGTTTTTCTCATTATTATATTAAGTAAGAATGGTTCTTACTTGGTATAGAATGGTTCGGTGGGGCCTTTTCCCACCTCCACTGTTCCTTCGTTATACAGAGGCGGTTTTGCAGTTTTCCCCGTATGGGGCTATCGAAAGCAACTTTGTAATCCACAAAAAGATGGTATGTATCGATCTGCTTTTCATGGATATTTTCAAGGACGTGGCGTAGCGTGAATATTTGGTCTGTCGTGGACTTGCCTGGTCTAACACCACACTGATAAGGTCCAATCAGGTTTTCAATAATTGGCTTTAGTCTTTCACATAATTCGCTCGACAAGACCTTATACGCGATGGATAAAAGACTGATACCACGATAGTTGGAACATACACACGCATCACGTTTTTTCGAATACAGGACACACTACGCTGAGACTCCAATCGTCAGACATAGATTTCCCCAAGCTTATATATATATATAAGGTGATGCCGAACGGCTGGAAGCCCATCCACACCAGCGGCTTTATTATTCTTAAGCTGCGAGCGTGGGGGGGTTCAATCTACACTGTCATTACCTCCTGATCTGGTGTGGAAGAATCTGAGTAGAGTAGTGCTGGAAAGTGGTATCTCCACATTTTAAACACGCGCTGCTTATCTGGAAAAATTTTCGGGAGACATTGGTCATCCTGCAAATTTGCGTCTTTACTCTCTCTCTGCCATTTTTTCCGCCTAAATAGTTAGGTTTCCTCCCTTCTTCTTGTACCGCACATTCGCAGCACGCGTTGTAACTGACTGTTTCTTTGCCATGCGTGCAGCCTCTTTTTCATCAGATGCAATGCGACATTCTTCGTAGTAGCATGGCTTATCCTTCTGCGGTTTTTGATAGCCAAGTTCAATCCTTGCAGCGGTTTCCAAAGAATGGGAGATGTGCTTCCACTGCGCTTCTGGGAGCGGGAGTAGTCTGTTCAAGTAGTTTTTGTTGATAGGACTTTAATGCCTCCAGTATCTGCAGCTTGTCGATATCTAGCTTTTTCCGTGTTCGGCTTCGAACGTTTTTCACCGTGCTCAGTCTTGGGTGAACTTTCGCAGCCACCAGGTAATGATCCGCGTCGATATTGGCACCTCGAATCACACGTACATCCATTACACTAGAAGAGTGCCTGCCATCTATTACCTAGTGATCAATCTGGTCCTTTGTTCTCTGACCAAGAGATAACCAAGTCGCCTTATGTATGTCCTTATGCTGGAATAGTGTGCTAGTAAACACCGTGTTCTTAGAAGCGGCGAAGTCTGTCAGTCTTTATGCATTATCGAAGGTAGTATCATGTAGACTGTGATTACCGATAGTTGGTCGAAAGACACTTTCCTTTCCTAATTTGGCATTAAAATCGCCTAGAATAATCTTAATGTCGTGGTCAGGGCAGCGTTCATATACTTCCTCCAGGCGCTCATAAAATGTTTCTTTGACCTCATCATCCTTATCCTCTGTCGGTGCGTGCACACAAATTAACGAGATGTTGAAATATTTCGCCTTGATGCGAATTGTGCTTTCGCTCATGGCAGCTGTAGTAAATATCGCAGTTTTTCTTTCTGGTGCAACCATATCCTGTCCATCGCATTTCCTGGATCGCTGTGATGTCAGCTTTATATTTTCCGAGGACATCCGCCAGTTGGAAAGTGGCACCCATCCTGTATAGCGTTCGCACATTCCAGGTACATATCCTTAAATCGTGGTCCTTATAACGTTTGCGAGGGCAATCAATAGCTAGGGGTTTGTTCGTTTATTATAATTCTTGAGTATTTTCATTGCCTATAGAGCAGTAGCGGGAGGCAAACCGTGCCCACCGTGGTTTGCATTTTACCTACCGCAAGGATGATCGTCCATTATGTACCAGCTGCTAACCAGATGCAGTGCGTCGAAACTGGATTTTCGTCTCTTCAGTTTTGATCCGCCGTTGGCCAGGCTCATCTGTGTTCAAAGGAAAGAAGAATATGTCTACTAGTTCTAAGAGCTTCAGTGACAGGGTTGCCTTACAATCCTGAGATGAGTCAATGATCGCATATCCAAGCAGGCTGCTCATTCGTTGAGCCTTCTCACGATAGTTAGCTAACGGAGGTTTCCGATAAAGTCATTGTCCAGTACATAGTTCAAGATATTAGTGAGCTCTTTGGCTTGCCCAATGATGGAATCATTTCTGGCCACTCCCAAGTGAATGGCTATCGGAAACTTTTCACCTCCAAAGACAGTCCCATGTCCCATGTCTGTGACTTCAACAAACTCGATTCTTCCGCTATGTAATGACTCATCATCGTTGCCCAGTAAACCAAATGTTCAGAATTTGATCAGACATCTTTACGACGGTCGACAAAATCGTCCAATATCGGAAGTTTGACCGAAGCGACTGGGGGACACTGATGATACGTGCGACACATCCTATCGATTTCTGACTGACAACGGATGTGATTTCGGACCGACTTCCGACGTTAATAATTACGTCAACGCCTTTTTTGTTGTACTATTTGTTTAAAAAAAAATTGTTTCAATAAGATATTTATTAAATAAAACCTTAAGTAGAATTCAGTGCAGGGAAATTTTAAGATTTCTGGTAATATTTTGAAGAACGAAAAAATAATGTTCAGCTGGAAAAAATAATTTAAGTTTAAATTTTTTAAAACTACATTACTAGTAAATGTTTCCGAAAATAGAAAAATAGCCTCATTTTTAACTATTTGCTGTTTGCTTAACGTGACATTATTGTAACTTGAAAATCCGTTCTATTTACTATTTTTAATGTTTCTTGCAGGTCACTTTAGTAGATCAACACACAAAAATAATAAGAAACCATTAAAGACCTCACACCACGAACGTATTTAGGCAACTAACATAGGTAACTTAATCAACTGACGAAAACGCAAATTCAAAGCAAGAAAAAACGAAAATTTGAAACTCGTTCCTTCAACACAGCGTTCAGAAATCAGTCCGAGTTCATGCAGACCTGGCGTTATAGTTCAAAAACGGGAACAACAGAAAAAGGATAAAAAAAACAACACGTCGGTCGGGCGATGTGTTAACCCCTTTTTGTTACACGGTACCTGTTCGATTTCTATGAACACTTTAGTAAATGTCCCATTGGAAAATACACAAAATTTCAAGCTCTTTTAAACACTAATAAATTTATTTATTAAGTATTGTTCAAGGTGTATATAATGCTCAGAATGCAGTCAATTCCAAAAGCCATTATTTGAAATGTACTTACTTCCATTATGCATAAAATTTAGTTTAAAATAGTGTTGTTGTGGTTTGAAATGGTTTTTTTTTGTGCTGAAGGCTCTTTTGCTATTGCACTTTCTTTTTTCTTGCATCTGCTTTAACATTAGATGTAATATTGTTAAAATAAATCAAGCAATATTAAGCTCACTGAAATAATTGTTTTTGTTTTGTCATAAACAGAGCGACGATAAAAAGTATTGAATAATATAGAGAACTTATTGCAGTCTTTTTCCGTACTCATGAAGAGAGTCTGAGTAAAAAAGCATAACCGAGTCTTATTCTCTTTATAGAATATTTCAATATAAATGCACCATTTCGACAATGTTATTACTTATACATAAAACAATACAAAAAGCATAAATGTTTCAAAAGCCATCAATGTTTAACATCAAAATTATGAATGGACCAAGTTACAATTCAATTCGTTCCATGAGTTCTCTATACTATTCAATACGTTTTGGCGACATCGACCTACTTGTTTATTCGCTGCCGCTACATAAATACCATCGTACTTATTTTCAGGCAGAGATTATTGTTGTACAACAACAACGTATGTTATGCTAACGCCGTGTGTTGTTTGTATGTGTTCACTTTTATAGATTGCCCTACCCGTGCCTATAGATGTTAAGACATCAAAAACCGTAGGCCAGGCATAGCGTTCAGAAATCACTCCGAGTTCATACAGACATGTCGGAACAAACGGCAAAAAGATAACGAAAATCCCTCCGACACAGAGTTCCGAAATCGTTCAAATCTGTCGGAACAAAATAAATAAAATTTCCCTTCGACTAATCGTGCAGAATTCTGTACGATGTCGATAAGAATTTCCTGAAGTGTTTCAAACTTGTCGGATATCAACCAATGTCGGACAATCTGTTTAGCTGGGTACAGAGCTCATGTCCAAATCTGTCTTCAAACACACCTTCATTCCATGTTTCGATATCATCTACACACTGCAATTGTTCACATCAATTTCCGCTAAACGAATTTGATTTAGGACAAGTGGTACATATAAGGGGTGTCTCAGTAAGATTGCACTTTTTAAATTTAGTGTAATTTTTTTTTGTGCAAGTGAAAAACTCTGAAGTTTGGCAGCTGTCACATATGTTTTTATTAAAAATGGAGCACTTAACAAAAGAACAATGCGTTACAATTGTGAAAAATTATTACAAAAATTTGGAAAGTTATGCAGTGGAGAAAGTACCCCTAATGTGTCCATCATTCGAAGAGTGACCAAATAATTTGAAGAAACTGCATCGGTTGTGGACCGTAAGACTCCTGTGCGTCAAAGTACCGGTCGGTCTCTTAAAAACTTAGCTGCTGAAATCGAGAGTGTCGCCGAACACCTGACAACATCAATTCTTCATCGTTGTCAACAACTACAAATTTCACGAAGCACTACGCAGCGAATTTTGACAAAAGACATCAACCTCATGCGTACAAAATTCAGCTTATACCCTTTTCACATTTACCGCGTTTCAGCTGAAACGCCGGCGTTTCGCTCTCTTTCGATGATTTCAGCGAAACACACTTTAATTGGCACTTATATCCATACAAAAAAAACGCAAACATTATGCTCTTTTTACTGTAGTTTGTTTGAAACCACAGTAAATATGAGAGAGAGCACAGTGTTGTACTCCAATAGTAGTTAAAAAAAAGCAGTAAAATGAAAAAATTTCCATTGCTGGTTCAAAGCAAATGTCAGAAAAATGAGGGAAAAACATCTGTTTGTTTACATTTCTAGTTTGCTTTGTGGTGGTAAGTACTCATTGCAATGGGATTTATGACTATAAATTAAAATTTTTATTTTTTAATAATTACAGCGCAGGAAAATGGAGTCAACGCCGAATACAATGTGAGTATTATTAATTGTATATTGAGTTTCCATTATTATTGTGATTTGTAATTCAAGGAATCCAAAACACAAGTACAAAAAAGAACCCCATGGACGGACACGACTGAGGAAATGCTGGTGGAAATGTGGGAAGACAAGATTCTACAGCTCCGCGAATAATAATCATTTATTTCTTTAAATGCATTCGCTGCTATGATATAAACTCTAATATTGTACAAATTAAATTAATTTTTTGATATTATTTTATCTTTATTCACAAATATGCGTTTGTTTTGTTTACACTCAATACAGAAAACACAAAACAGAAATGAGAAATGTCACATGAAACCACAGTAGTTTAAAAAAGCATAATGTGAACACCATGGTTTCAAAATGATTTCAAGAGAGCGAAACGCCGGCGCTTCAGCTGAAACGCGGTAAATGTGAATAAGCTATTACTAAGGATCTCAAACCAGCAGACCATGGAAAGCGCAGACAATTCGTTCAACTGGTAATGGAGCAAAGTGAAATCAATGCCAATTTTTCAAAAAAAAAAAAATCATGTTCTCCGATGAAGCGCATTTCCATCTGAATGGCTTCGTTAATACACAAAATTGTCGAATTCGGGGCTCTGAAATCCTCATTGAATCCATGAGAAACAAATGCACACACAATGCGCAACTGTCTGGTGCGAATTTTGGTCAGGCGACGTGATTGGGCTTTACTCTTTTGAAGATGAGACCGAAATTGCAGTGATTGTGAACGGCATTCGTTACAGGAATATGATAACGGAGTTCGTGTGGTCTCAACTGGACGGCATGGGTCTGGACGACATGTGGTTTCAGCAAGACGGCGCCACCTGCCACACCGGGCAAGAAACAATCGAGAACAAATTATCTCAAACAATTCTGATATCAGCTGACCACCAAGATCATGCGATTTAACGCCGTGCAATTTCCTTCTTTAGGTTTTTGTGAAATCTCGGGTTTATGCGAATAAACCAGAAACAATTCCTTACCTCAAATCCGAGATCCAGCACGCCATTGCTGAGATACTACCACACCATCTCTGTGAAAATGTCATGGAAAATTTCGTGAAAAGAGTAATGCACTGTCATCAGAGCCGTTGGGCCATTTGACGGCTATTTGATTCCATACTTAATCGAAACATGTCTTCTTTCCAATCCAGTAAAAAAATTACAACTATCTTGAAAAATACGTGGTTTTATTTTAAAATTAAAAAGTTCATTCTGACTGCGACACCCTTTCTGTTTGTAAATATAAGTACATACATACAAGACTTTGTGATTCCCCTCTTTATTTTTACTTCCTTAACCCAACATTCAAACCCAACCTACTTATAAAGCGCTCTGAAATTAGAAGACAAGTTCTAATTATAGACCGTTCAATGCATTAAAAGAGCATGTTCTATTTTCTGGAAGTAATTGTCGGTTTGGCATATAATTGTCTGTAAAATATGTATGAGTTTGTCTAGCTTATCGGCTGTCCAACATACATATGTATATGTAAGTATATTTTTGTAACTACCCTGCAGTCGACGTAGCTGACGAATTGTTAGTTATTTCCCTAACTACCAATAATTACCATTAACTACCCGCCAGACTACCAGCAATGCTTTACACTGACGAATTTAACATGGGGATGTCATTGACGGTAGTCAGTGGCTACCCTCTGCACTACCATGTACCATGCTGATCGCTAGTTACATGTAATTGACGAAATATCTAACAACATTGTACTAACTACTTGACTAGTACAATCCGGTTGATGAATTCGCCGGACCATAATGAATTAATGTTATGAATAAATCTTTTTCATTATCTTCACCACATTATTTTCCTACATTTTCAAACTTTTGCACACAATTTGTTCCTTTTCATTCTTTATTAACCGTTTCATTTGTCTTTTGATTGTCATTTTACCTTACTAAATATTAAAATTCACTTTTTTATACTTCTGACACACGAACGCTGTCATGATGATACTTCTACGAACGTTTAATAGCAACTGACGGCAACACAAAAAAATAACCAAGCAACCAACAAATCATAACGGGCTAACGTTTTTTCCTTGTTTTCATACTTATAATAATCAAACGGCGAACTCTACCATTGCCTGTATCCACTCAAGTAGCTAGTCAGGCTTTTCGCTAACGAAATAACTAACTACATAGATCCACTAGCTACTTTTAAAACTGCAGGGTACTGCTCTTTTCAATAAAATGGGAGTTAAACAATACGTCTGTTGCAAACATATTTTTTATTTGTGATTTAATTATATTGCGTTATATTTTATGTCGAATGAAACAACAAATTCGTATTTATTCTGATTGAAATTTAGCCCCAATAACCTCCATGGTGGTGGTGACCTCCGCCGCCCCAGCCACCTCGTCCATAGCCACCACGTCCCCATCCACCACCTCCCCATCCACCATATCCCCAGCCACGAGCATTCCGGTCGGCAACATTCGAATGACTGTCACCAACATCTGCGATGTCCAACAAATTCACAGGCTGCTCGATATCAACATTGACATCGTTATCCGATGAAGTTGGTTGAGATAATATCATCGAGATCAGAACGAAAAATGGAACAAGGTGTAATAAGATACGCATTTTTTAAGATTCAGTTAATTTCAAAGTAGTGCCGGCTTTAGATTTTAAATTGGAACTGTATTCAGCTGACAGGATTGCGTTACTTTTATAGCCAGCGCAGGAGATTTTCAAGTACAATTCTGGAACAAACGACAATTATCCCGCGTAGGTAATTGTTATGATTTAGCAAAAACCATTTTATTACAATATTCAAGCACCTTTTTATGAATAATGATTAGGATTTTTAATTAAAAAAATATATAAATCACAAACCGCAAAATGTTGCGTCACAATCTCTTTGTTCTGCAGGTAAACAACGCATCTGGCGGACGAACTGTTTCACAATTTCATTCAGGGGTTCCCCCCTCAAATATGCGTTGTATCTCATCAAAATTAAGTAATTAATGTAAGAGCATTATACTGTAATCGATATCTCGTGTTAAGAGATTTTATTTAGACAAATATCTGTTTTACAACACAGAATTCAGATGATAATAGATTGACATGTCGATGTCCAAGATATGTGGAATGTGAAAGTAGTAGCATTTAATCTAATAAGTACCAATGTACCAACTGACCCTATTCTTCCAGTTGTCTCTAGAACGAAATCGATAACATAAAATCTTGCAATGCAATCTCATTACGCACAACCCTGTAGTAAACCATATTAATTCTTAAATACTTCCACACTGGCTCCCAAGAGAACTGAGACTGTCTCCATTCCCTACCCTTTTAAATACAAACAACTGTCCCTTCTAATACACGGATGTCATAGAAAGTGACAATTGTCGCCTCTGCATTTCCTTTGTATTGGTTCTAGACTTGGTTCAAATAGTGCAGAAGTACTACTCCAGAACTAGTTCTGATCCAAAGAATAAGGGAATGATTGGGGTACATATATGACCCAACGTCAAAAACTTTTAAAAATCATGAAGTCGACCCAAACCCTCTATTGTTTCATAACTGGTAGTATCTGAGATAATGTGATTAATGGATTTTCTGCAGCAATAAATCAAGGACTAACACTACAAAATAGTTACTAACTTAAAAAATAAAAAATAAATGGTTTCCCATTACATCCCATGAAGGGACTGGGAAGAGATTCTCACAATCACTGAGCTGTGCGCTTTCCAGTTTTCACTCACTGATTGGGACCTACAATTTTACACAGATTCCGAATGGTATTTTTAGAAGATTTTTCATGGCTATATACTCGATAGTGTCGCCGTCACTATGCGAGGTGACCGTCGTCGAAAGAAATTTAAGGTGGTCTGAGCAGGTATCGAACCCAGGGTCTCATGTACAAGAGGCGCGCACACTAACCAATGCACCACCGATGGTTACTAACTTACTTAGTATTTATTAGTGATGTGTGGTTCGGGGTACTTGAAGAACCGGGTATTTGGATCGGATCTCAGCAAATTACTGTCCGAGAGTCGTGTAAGTGTAATATTCTACTAGAAGAGTATACAATTTGATAAAAATGCACATTTCCATGCTCTCAAATGCTAACACTTTTGGTTCCTTTGTAACCGAGTCCTGTTATCCTGGATCCGTTTCACGGTTCTTTTCAAACCGTTTTTCAGTTCTTTTAGATTCATGTCTCTGCCTTTCTGAAACCGTTTTCGGTTCCTTTGGACCCGTTTTTCGTTCCTTTATTAACCATTTTCTGTACATTTCGACCCGTATTTCGATCGTTTTCGGTTCATTCATCATTCTGCATTAAAGAGCAAGATCGCATACAAGGTCCTCTCAAGCTGCGAAAGACTAAAGTTGTTCGCTGCAGACCTTATCAGTGTAGCTTTATGCCTGGAATGCCAACTATCGACCAGATATTCACACTACGACAAATCCAGGAGAAACCACACGAAAAACAAATCGACACCTACCACCTCTATGTAGATTAAGAGGCTGCCTTTCATAGCCCGATACGGTGAAAACTGTACACAGCTATGTCGGAGCTTGGTATTCCTGCTAAGCTGGCACGCCTTTGTAGAATGAAACTGAGCGGCACGAAATTTTCAGTACATTTTGATAAAAATCACACCGATTTAGTACGAGACGAGGCAGGGCGACAACCTATCACGCGATCTCTGCAACATATTAATTGAGATCATCGTGATGAAATCTGCCACCAACATGAATAAAACGGTCGGCGGAAATAGCGCGTTTACGGTGGTTAAGCCATGCAAGTAGAATGGATCAGAATGAACCAGTGCAAAAGGTATTCGAAGACGTACTCGAAGGACATCGAAAAATATAACGACCACGACTTCACTGGAAAAACCAGATGGAATGCTTGGTGGAGAGCTTGGTCATACCAACTGTAGGAGAAATCTGAATATCGAGACGGTTGGGGAAACGTGTTATCCCCATTTGGTAAAGCCCTTGACCCCTCTGTGTTGGTTGGGGCCACCGAAATGCCTTCACTTTCCCCATGTCATCCAGACGAATCATTTGATTATAACATCAGCGCATGGAAGAATTCTACCTTATTATGTCCCGCCTTTAAAATATAAATCACAATTGATGTCGTCATTGGTAGCGATCTCTATGTTGATATTCTGGAGGAAAGGAAGATTAAGAATGGGAACATCCTCGGACAAGCAACAAAACTTGTGTAGACATTATCTGGGAATTTTAAAATAAGGCGAAAGAAAACCAACATACCACAATTAGAAAAAAATCTGCGAGTTGGAGGATATCAATAATCCGAAACTCCTCACGAAGACGAAATTTGTATGTGCCAGTATAGAGCGACGTGAACAAAAATTATCGATGCGGAAGAATAAAGCTGTGGAACTTGGCGATTCATATAAACGAGCAATTACTAGATTCATGAGTTTGGCAAAAAGATGTTAAGCTAGCAACCTATTGAGAGTCGTGTACACTAAGTTTATGGACGAATACATAAAGCTTGGGCATATGAGAAAAGTAGATCCAGAGGATGCCTGGAAAAATACTATATATCCTACCAAGCTGTTATAAGAGAAAAAAACGTCTGACAACAAACCAAAGCATCAAGGAATACATAAAATACAAAAACCCTTAATGATATTATGTATGCTGGCCTAGGGTACCGAAGGATGTGGCACTTCCGAAGAAGGAAGGAATAATTTCCGAATCCGTAAGTACGTGATGGCTGCTGACGTCGAGAAAATGTGCAAGCAATTTATTGTGGATGAATCACAACAGATGTATCAACATATTCTATGGAGAGGCGACAAGAACACACCAATAGAAGTTATCTACGATAACATATGGCATATCATCAGCTCCGTTTGTGGCCGTGAGACCATTGTTCGAAATTGCAGCAGCGTGCAATGCTGAAAATATTACAAAAATAATAAGGGATAACTTTTACATGGACGATCTGATAACAAGACCAGACTAAATAATGTAGTATAGAGATACATGGAAAATTGCGAAGCCAACTAAAGCGATATGAATTTCATTTGAACAAATGTTGCACGAATGCGGCAGATACTCTACAGGGAATAACATCGTACGACAAAAATTAAATTATCAACATAGAAGAGGACGAAAAAAACATGAAGACATTAGGACTACCTTGGAGCCAAAAAACGGACAACTTTATGTTTAAAGAATCTACTACTAGTGCTGCTGCGTCAAGTAAGAGGCTAGCGTTGTCGTATTTAGCTAGAATTTTCGGTCGTTTGGGGCTATTAAGATATGCATAACTGTTACGGCACAGCTTTGGCTGGTGAATCTGGAATGGGATGTCAAGATGAATGAATACTTCAATGCAGGAAATTCGAGTACGAGTAGAAACAACCTCCAATGTAAAGGTACTGCTGATGGGAAATGCGGATGCATCAGGAAAGGCATATGCAGCCGTAGTGTATACTAAATATGGAATACAAGTGTCTACCATTGCTAAATAGCAAGCAAATATATCATTTGTTTATTTAACCAGAAAATAGTAATATACTCGTAGAAGAATACTACAATACAAAGTTTAAACAAAAGGTCATCGAAGAACATAGACAGTAAACGTACGTCGCTTATGCTTAGGATGTCCACATTGTAGCATTCCATAACTCGTCTAACCTGTTCGAGTCTCGATTTTTCGGAGAGAGTTCTTACATTCCACGCACCAATCATAAACTGTTGGTTAAAACCAATCGTCGTTATCGATAGGTATGATTTTTCTTTGAATTTATTGACGATTCTATAATGATTGAAATTTAAGACGAGTGACTCATTAGACCACCGCATCCGATCCTAGTGCTGGGGCTGCCAACAACCTCTAGGCAGGTTTAAATCATACATGGTTTTAATCCATTACCATTGTTTCCAAATGACGATTAAAAAATACTAAATTTGCATTTGCTCAAGCAATGCAAATGAAGGTTGTGGAATCGGATGACAATAGTAATGCTTTTAATTATTTTGAATTTGTTCGCCTGCTGGCAATTAATTCTATTTTTATAGTATTTCATATGTAGAGACTTGTGGCTTCGATAGGTATTGCCTCGTAGAATTTCAAATTCATAAACCTGTATTGTATAAAATATCTGAATACCAAAACGGCCAATATGAAGGAAATGCTTTGAAAATAAATAAATGTTTTGGAATTTGCATTTGTAGAGGTAATTCAAAGGAAACTACACATTATAGTTGTCATATAATTAATTTACCCCATGTGCGGTTTACACCCTGTATTAAGGAGGTATATTTTATCGACTTACCAGGGTAGATCCTTAGGATTTAGTAAACAGCAGGGGAACCTTGAGCTGGTTGTGGCTCTTCACCACGCACTACCAACGTGGCATTCGCCCCCAAAACGCAAAGTAAATCCGATAAAAATCGGAAAACGATTCCAAAGATCGAACTATGTGAGGCACAATGATTGGCAAGACTCATAGGCAAAATTATGAAGCTCGTGTGCAACAAAATAAAAGTGCTTGGACTGATTCAGTGATTACGTTTGCGTGGATCCAAAATAATACGAGTAAATGCAGATTTGTACGAACAAGAGTGGAAATAAGATCATTGATATCATGCAGTAACTGTTGATATGTTCAATCAGAGGATAATCGGGCAGATATTGAATCCAATGGAATAGCTCCAGAAATATTTAACTAAACATTACTTGGTGGAGATGTCCAAATTAGATACAAGAAGATAAAGAGGATTGACCGACATTTGATGCAGTTAATATGGTAATCATCACGATGTAGGTGAACGATGGTAGTTTCATCAATGATATTACCATGAAATATTCGAGTAACCAGAATACCACTGTGCAGGCGAGTTGCAAGAAGCAGAGAAACGTATTATAAAAATCAGTCAAATGTAGTAGTTTGCAGCGAAAATTTTGTAAATTGAAACAAGGCGAACATGACCATCATAAAAGCAGAATTGTGACCCTAAATCTATATCTAGATAAAACCTGTATACTCAGAGTTCGAGGACTGCAAAACGCTGAAATATCCTTTAATCAACGGAATCTAGCGATAGTGCTCAATGGAGGAAATCGTTTAGTCGAATGTGTCATCCAAAGAAATCATTGCATTGAAGAATCGTATACGGAAATTGATTCGCAGATGTGTCAAATGTACAAGATATCATTCGGAAAACAACAATCACTTAATGGACAATCTTCTGATCTGCTAAGTTAATGCGTCTCGTCCATTTCAGCATTGTGGTGTGGATTCTGCTGGACCAATAAAAATTAAATGTACAATGGGCCGTTATATGGAATTGGAGATGATCTGAATGATGAAGTACTTACTTCAAGTCATTGCCGTATTGGTCGTCCCCTGATGGATATATCAGAACCGTCGCACAGTGGCGATATTTGAGTGATTTCGTTGCAAAAATCATATCTTTTGAACCGAATAAGATAATCGAATAATTTACTAAATCGAATAAAATAAATGGCAAAGGGTGCCTACGCGTTGTAGGTGCTTACTTATGTGTTATCAAAGTTAAAATTTGTGGAAAAATCTGTTTTATTTATAATCTGTTTTTATTATTACCAATTTTAGAGTCTTTAGTTGTTTTCGAAGGTTTTTGTGTTTCAAAATTATAATCCAACAAATTAAATTTTCAGTAAAATATTCATCACGATTCGTAAGAGAAGGTACACATATCTAAAAGACTAATCATTTCTAAACTATAATTATTTTCTAACTCTATTCGTGACGTCACATGCCGCAGGTAAGAAATAAGTGGATCGGCAAAATGTTGGAGAGGTCCTCTTTTTCGTCACCCTTGATAGAATTTATAGAATTTGCTAAGATACTCCTGTGCTTCCTCAGAAAGCTCTACAATTGGCAAAGACTGGTATTCAATTACATTTTTGCCATGCGGCAAAATTTTCTGTGCCAACTTCTTCTGTTTATACTTTTGCGCTAAAAGTCATGCAGTTTTCGATGCATATTTTGTAGAATTGACATTTTCTTTGCTGTTTTAAACATTCAAGATTGTTCGCCATCTTTCCACGATTTGATTGTCAATTCTACTGATACCAGTTGCTGCGGCATCATTTTCAAAAAATCTCCTAGAAGTGTTTCCATTGTTTGAGTTTTCGTAACCGTACTTGGGACAGTCTACTTTTAGTCCAACTTATTTCAAAAAAGCATCCTGTCATTGCAAAAACAGATGCCATAAACATATTTCCGTCCGATATTGTAGCGTCATCGGAAGATATCCTTTGCTTATTAACGCTTTGTCCGGATGATCCATCGCAGCTCCATTTACTGATAAATGTCAGTTTCTTACGGATAATTTCCACCTTATTTTCAGGAAGACTATCCAACAGCCGTTTGGCTGTATTCGCCATAAGATCCTGCAGATTGGCTTTCACAGAGACTTGTGTAAACTCCGTATGCAGTGGTCGTGAATTTATTTTGGCTTGCAAAATGACAGGCCCGTAAGATGCCCGTAGTATCTCATATTTCTATTTGGAAAGATCTAAGTCCATAAACAAGGCCAAGGCTTCTGCTGAACCATTCTTTTTAATGTGTGTTTGGGGGCGTGGGAATGTTTTCCTTAATCGTTTTTAGTCGCAATGTTCTTGCATCAGCAACAGATTTTGTAACCTGAGACCTAACTTTTTCATTATCCTTTATATATTTAATAGACAGTGCTTCCGATAAATCCAGGATGGTTTCGTCATTAAGCTAGTCCTCGTATTTGTAGTTGAATTTCCCAATGGTTTGATTGCATTTTATCCATTTTGCTTTAATATTTGCATATGTCAGATAAAGATTATTTTTTATACTTTCGCTTCCCTCAATATTTCCGTACAAGTTGCAGAGTTCTTCTAAAGCAGCTTCCGCTTAAAACGTTGGATTGGTTGGTATGGTTGATAGGTACCCTGTGGATTAAGGGTTTATAAATAGGGTTACGCTACCATTCTTAAAAATGTACCTGTTACCTTCATACATACGGATTTAGGTTTAATTATGTAATTTTGATATTATACGGCGTTCGAATAAGATTTGTGCCTACCTGGAGGGACGGTAAGCCAATATTGTTCTGTGAATGGAAGCTTGAATATTTGTACGCCAAAGTAATTTTTAAGTGAGGTGAGTACCTGCTAATCTCAATGAGTATTTTTTTTGTATATCCTGTGGCTGTAACAGAATATTAGAAGCAGACTTTGGCAGAGGCTCTCAGGTAAGCTATTGATTTAAAATGCAATTTTTAATCAGATATCAGAGTGATCCAACACTTTCAAACCATGATAAACAAAATTTTACGACGGACTTGAGGGAGGTGAACTAAATTATCATCTATGTACGTTGAAGGAAGATCGTCGTCTAATGAGGGGAATAAACATTGCATTGCAGAATACCACTGACGAAGTAAATACTTATTACACAGTACGACAGTGGTTGGTACACATGAGAAATGTTAGCAGAATATGAAAATAGGCTTCAAATAAAGAAATACGTGTCTCGCCGTTTTGTTGTAGCACGTCAGAATTTTGAGAAAATCGATTTTTAAGCTTCGAAGGACAGTGGAGATTCATTTGTAATGTAATACTATTATAAAAAGTTCTATAAGAACAGAATGGGTGAACCGATGATTTTAATGCTTGAGCTAGTTTTGAAAAGGGAATTAAATTTGGTTACTGGATATGAAGTTTATTTTGTTGTTGCATACGTTCCAAATTTATGGTATGTTCCAGAATTTATTTGTGATTATTTTTATCGTGGTTTGGTAGAATGGAAAGGTCCTAATTCAAAACATCATTTAAAATACGTTCAACCATTTATTTGGCTACCACGTACAGAGCATTCAGCTAATGCTTGTTATTTTTGTTTATCATATCCAAAAATAGTTGGTTTTAAATACAATATACGTGAACAAATTGAATATGCTGATGTTGATTCAATAATTTTTGCTGAAATACTTACTTACTTACTTATCCGGTCTCGGACAACCCCGGGGGGTCAGGGACCTTACAAAACGAAGATAACATAACATCGCCAACCAGTTCGATCTTTTGCTTTATCTCTCCAATACCAAGTGTACGCAGGGATTCGTCAACCTGATCCCTCCAGCGGAGTCTTGGTCTTCCTTCGAGTTCGGTTTCAAAAACCCTTCGCGCTGGTTCATCTTCATCCATTCTACTGACATGGCCTAGCCAGCGCAATCGCGTTATCTTGATCCGCTTAACTATGTCAATGTCAGGATAAAGCTCATACAGCTCATGATTCATGCGTCGCCGATACTCGCCGTTGTGCACTATAGGGCCATACATTTTTCGGAGTATTTTTCTCTCGAAGACTCCTACAGATGTTTCGTCTGCTTGCGATAGGACCCAGGATTCTGCGCCATAAAGCAAGACAGGTTGAATGAGAGTCTGGTACAGCTGGACTTTTGTTACTCGAGAGAGGGCTTTATCTTTAAAGTGCTTGCTTAGCCCAAAAAAACATCTATTCGCAAGCACAATTCTCCGCTTGACCTCAAGGCTGACGTTGTTGTCTTTGTTCACGGCAGATCCGAGGTATATAAATTCGTCCACTACCTCGAAGTTATAACGGTTATCAACGTTCACGCTTTGGTCTAATCGCGTGGAGGCCCTGTTCGTTGAAATCATTAATTTTGTCTTGTCCTCATTTACCGTCAGACCCACTTTTGCTGACTCCTTCTCAATTCTCGAAAAAACCGCAGTAACTTCTCTAATTGTGCGCCCAATGATATCTATATCATCAGCATACGCGAGCAGCATGTGACTTTTGCTGCTGATGGTTTTATTCAAGTTGACTGCAGCTTTTCTCATAATGATCTCCATTAAGATGTTAAAGAGATCGCACGATAGGGTGTCGCCTTGCCTGAGGCCTCGCTTAGTTTCGAAAGGTTTGGTAAGATCTTTACCAAATTTCACTGCGGATTTGGTGTTCGTCAAGGTCATCCTGCAAAGGCGTATGAGTTTTGCAGGAATACCAAGCTCAGACATTGCTTCGTAGAGTTTCTCCCGTATCGGACTATCGAAGGCTGCTGAAATACGTTGTGAAGAAAATCCGACGGCTCCTTCTGAAGAAACATTTGAAATAGAATGTAATATTGATATGCTTTCTGAAGCAACTGTACCAACAACATCTTCTGAATTTGTGCCAACAACAAGTGAATTAGGATACAAAGTACCACATTGTATTACACAAAAAGATTTTAATGACCTAGTTCCTGATTCACGTATGACAAAAGAAATTAGTGAGGTTGTTGGTTCACGTTTGAAACTATGGAATTTGGTAGGCAATGATTCTAAAATCACTGCTGGACGTAAACGTGCTCATACTGTGTAATTTGATGAACATTTTGATTTATATGAAGATGAAACAAAAAAAAATGGTTACTGCAATAATGTTGATGAATTGTTGAAAGAAGTGGGACAACGACATATTTCGAAAGAATGGCGTCTGTTCATCGATTCGTCTTTGGAAAGCCTAAAAGCAGTGTTATTGCACAATGGAAACAAACATCCATCACTTCCAATCGTTTACTCAACAAATACGACAGTAAATTATGAAAATATGAAATTAATTCTTGAGTTAATTAATTACAATCAACATAAGTGGATGATTTGTTGTTGTGATCTCAAAGTTGCTGGAATTTTAACTGGTGTAAAAAAAGGTTTTTTAAGTTACCAATGTTTTTTATGTGTTTGGGAGGGGCGCAAAAGACATCTACATTACACTACTAATCATAAATGGGATGCACGTGTACAATTCAAACTCGGTGAATTCAGCATCGATCACATTCCTTTGGTAGAGTCCAACAAAGTTAGTTTACCGCCATTACATATCAAATTAGGATTAATTAGATGTTTCATTTGTGCATTGGATCATGAAAGTGAAGCTTTCAAGTATTTAAAAACTGTTTTTCCCAAAATTAAAGCAGGTAATAAAAAATCAATGAGTGTTCGAACTCACGGATGATGTATTAACACCTTTTTGCTACACGGTACCTGTTCGATTTCTATGAACACATTAGTAAATGTTACATTGGAAAATAAAAAATAATAGTTTTTTTTATGCACCGGCCAATGCTGAACATCAAATGACTCGCTTTGTTTGGCCATAGCAACAAGAACGAAACAACCAAACACACAACATCACGCATACTATTTCCGAAGTAGCTGACGTATTCGTGTGTCACATAACCACATGTTTGCCATATCAACAGCAACGAAACAGCCAAACACACAACATCACACATACTTTGTACGAAGTAGCTGACGTATTAGTGTGTCACCATACGTCGACTGCGCAAATGAAATTTTGCGTGGCTATGCGTTATATCTCCGTTCAACAACAGCAACAGCCACATGTACATTATTACATACGCTATAGACACAATTTCGTTTGCCTCACCCCTGCCACACCACTCTTTCATTGCTCTCTTGCTCGCTCATTTTTGTTTAACACGTCATTATTCTCTTTCGCAGTCGCAGAAAGTCTGGTTTTAGCATCAGCATAAAATCTGGTTTTAGCAGCAGCATAAAATCTGGTTTTGGCAGCAGCATAAAATCTGACTTTGATAGATTTAGTCCCTATACGCCGCTATAGACGTTAAGACATCAAAAATTTAAAGTTTATAAGTTATTTTTGAACCAACTTTAACTGATTTTATTTTTATTTTCTTGCAGGTGTATTCGATGGTCCACAGACAAAAACACTAATTCAAAATGATGTGTTTAGGAGTTTATTGAATCCTGTTGAAAAACGTGCATGGGATGGTTTCATTGATGTCGTAAAAAATATTTTGGGAAATAAGAAGCGGATAAAGATATTGTTAAAGAAATGGTTTCAGCGTATGGCGAAATGAAAGTTAACATGTCTTTAAAAATTAATTTTTTGCCCAACTATTTAGACCTTTTTCCTTGAAATTTGGGTGATTTAAGTGATGAGCATGCAGAACGTTTCCATAAAGATATTGTTAGAATAGAAAATCATTTCAAAGGAAATGCTTGCTGAATATTGTTGGAATTTATGCCGTGATACAAATCCTGAAGTTTACACACTAAAAAAATAAACGACCAACAAAATAATAGTTAAGATTTCATATTAATTTTTGTATTTACATTACATTACATTACATTTTTGGTTATTTTTTAACTTTACATGAAAATTAAAGCCCCATCTGGTAGATTGGTAGATCACATTTATTTCTTGTTGCTGTGGCATCAACTAAATATTTCAGTTTTTGCAACCAAAACTGAATTACAAATCAATTGATAATCACAATATTTGGTGATATGGAAAACAATTGTTGGTAATCATAACTGAATAATGTGATAGTCCAAGGAACCGCCAAATTTTAGTTGGTTGTAAATATAGTTAAGACAACGAATCTCTTCGCTGTGTGTACTATTGGTTGATCTACCAGTAACAAACAAGCAATACAGTATTCTTTGTTTAACCACTCAGCATTAAACTGTGGAAATTAATTTTATTCCTTGATGCCTTTTCCCGCGTTCATTAAAATGTGGCTTTTACCCTTTTTAAACGTGCATTACAATATATTGTATGCATGCATCGGGTAAATTATTATGTTCATTATTAAGCACGTTAAAACCCCATCTTCGAAAAATTAACTCTCGCCATTTTTATAAATTTTCCTTTAAAAGTCACAGGATTTACTCAAGATGCCTTCACTCCGAAAACTTCTATGCTGATAATGTATCATATTTCAAATATATTTCTCAAAAAATCATTCCTTCGTCGACGATACCTTCATACATCTACTTAGGCATGTTTGGTCGGTGTTTTTTAATCACGCGTCTTTACGAATGCATATAAAAATAGCTTCTTAGTTGACGTCTTCTTCATACAGTCAACATAACCTCCAAATGTAATCATTATAGCGCATAATGAATAGTATTCTACGAAACGCTCTTTAAGGCACCCTTTCGAATTTCGAAAATATTATATGTATCTGTCAGGCCCTTATTTAACCGTATTAAAGTTTCAGTAGATCTTGTCGTCATGTTAAAAAAATTAAACAAATATTTGCTCCTGCTTTGGTGAAACGCTCTTTCTCCCCGTCCAAAATTACAATTGAGGTAAATCCTTTTTCCATATTTATGTTTTTGATGTGTTAACATCTATACGCGCGGGTACGGACTTAACTCAAATAGTGAACACATCCAAACACAGTTTGTCCGACGACTGCGATCACAGATTGTTTGGTGTTAAACTCCTCCGAATCGGCTGGACCGATTTGTATCAAATTTTCTGTGCATATCGGGTAGCTCTTAGAATCGGCCAATATCAATTTTTTATACCCCGAAATGATAAGGGTGACCCACCTCTATATAGAACACAAATTGGTCCGATTGCGAAACACAGATTTTCAGACTGCGAAAAAAACACACACTGATGTAGCGGCGGCGAATAGTTGGATTGTGTGGGTGCGGAGCACTCTCAAAGCAAAGAGAATAATGAAATACACTCACAGAGAAATGCGGTTGAAACAACCGAATTAGCCGTAACCTCATTGCAGGTTGACACAACCTCATTGGAGGTTGACACAACCTCATTGGAGGTTGACACAACCTCATTAGAGTTGTCTGTTGTCGCAACCTCATTGGAGGTTGTCGTAACCTCATTAGAGGTTGTCACAGCCGAATTAGAGGTTGACACAACTTCATTGGAGGTTGACACAACTTCATTGGAGGTTGACACAACCTCATTGGAGGTTGACACAACCTTATTGAAGTTTGACACAACCTCATTGTCGGTTGTCGCAACCTCATTGGAGGTTCTCGCAACCTCATTAGTGGTTGTCACAGCCGAATTAGAGGTTGACACAACTTCATTGGAGGTTGACACAACCTAATTGGAGGTTGTCACAACCTCATTAGAGGTTATCAGAGCCGAATTAGAGGTTGTTACAACCGAACTTAGATATTTTCATAAATGAATTTGTTTTAATTATTAACTGATGATTTATTTTCAAGTCATTTATATAGGGTAATACATTTGATATACCTGCCGGTAATACATTTGATATACCTGCCACTACTGACTTTTTGAAGTCTCGGATATCACGGGCCATCAGGATTGAAATGCACAGAATTATATTGTGGTAACCGACTTGAAAATGAATTCGGTTGCACCTACAGAATTCATTACAAATTCGGTTACAACAACCGAATTGATGCCAAGTTCGGTCGTTGCAACTGACTTAAGGCTAAATTCGGTTACTGCGACCAAATTGATACAAAATTCGATAGTTTCAACCGAAGTGATGACAAATTCGGTTGTTGCAACTGAATTGGTGCCACATTCGGTTACTCCAACCGAATTTAGTACTAATTTCGGTTGTTGGATCCGAATTAATTCCAAATTCGGTTGCTCCAACCGAAATTTTAGAAAATTTAGTGGACAGAGCGAATATAGTTGAAGATTCAGTTGTCACAACCGAATCGATTATGGACCGAGGTTGCTTCAACCGAATTTCAGTTGTGGGGACTAAATTCAGTTGTGGAAACCTCAATTCGGTTATAGCAACCGAAAGTCGGTGGCAACAGCCGAATTTACGGTTGCTACAACCTCTTTTCAAACAATTAGTTCTCTGGGTGTATGTATATGAAAATGAGATAGCAAGAGAGCAACGAAAATTATGTGAACTTGTGTAGCGTATGTACGAACGTAACAATGTATGTATGCACATGTGTCTGTTGCATTGCATTCTCTTTGATTTTTTTGATACATGTACTTGCACTGGGTTTGAAATAATTTTAAGTATTAATATTATTTAAATGGAACGTCATCATATGATTAAACTCTGTTTTTTATTTTCCAATGTAACATTTTCTAATGTGTTCATAGAAATCGAAAAGGTACCGTGTAACAAAAAGGTGTGAACACATCGCCCGTGAGTTCGAACACTCATTGAATTTTTTTTAATTATAAATCTATTTTATCTTTGTAATTTTTTTATTTTATTCCGCTTCACCGCTTTGGTGCGAATTTTGAATTATGTAATGTGGTCCCAGGTCGCTGAATTTATCGCCACAACTTAAATTTGCCAGTATCTGTCCATGGCAAACTTATGTGTTATAATTGTAGCATTTTTCTTAAATTAATTATTCTAGTTTTGCACATTTGGATTTGAGCAGAATGATAATGATGCCACAGAATGATTCGATGCTGCCCGTTGATTCTATCGTCCCTAATTCATTTCCGCAGACCCCAATTCGTATATTGAGAAGTGTCTTCTGGACTGACGTTTAATAACTACAGCTTCTACCGTTTCTTTAGAACTAATAATAATCAAATTTACTTTCACGCCCCCTGCTCCAATTTTCAAAAGACTAAGTTCTAGCATTTGGACCGAACTGTCATTAAGCCAGTTGAATTCCAAATCATCAATGCTATCGTCCACAATTATAGATTTTCGAAACAAAATTTAAAAATACTTTTTCTGTTAATTTCTTCCTCCTATATGAATCTAAGATTACGATTTCCGTCGTAACACTTATTACTTAGATTCAGTACGGCGCCTATGTTTATTGACCCTAATCGGATTTTCAAAAATTCTTTTAGCTAATATCTAATCTTTAGCTAATATCTAAACATACACTCCGGTTCACTTAGTTAAAGGCACTAAAAATTCCATATTCAGCAGCCTGCATCTTTTGCAATTTATAACCGATTGCAGAATTTTAAAATGGAAATGGAAGCTAGACATCTTGAGATATGGAAAAAAAATCATGACAAAAGTGGTTCCTTAACTCAAGGACTTTTCTTGAGCAATTTATAAAAAAAAGTCAAAAAACGTGCTTTGATTTCTACTTTCTTTTAGTTTACTTGTATAGAAACAACAATTACATTATAATACAATTCCCAAAAAAGATGCCAGTTTGTTAGGTAATTCAAGATTGAAAAGAGTGCATGAGAGAAATAATATTTAAACAGTTCTTTCATTTGTTTTCTTATTCTCTTTTCATTAATAGCCTATGTTAAAACAAAGAGATAGAAGTAAATTTATAGATTTTTTATAGTATAATAATTTTATTTAAAACAGTATTTATCTTAAGATCTAAATATTTATTAATTTAAGAGATGGTTATATACAACCTTACATCTAGATTATTAATACAAATTTCAAATAAATTATAAATAATTACAAATAAAAATGTATTCAAGAAAAGAAAAAGTTAACAAACACCTTTATTAAATAGTGAATATTACATTACATTGGATTCGTTAGCTTAGAAATTAAAATGTTTTCATTATGGGAACACAAAATATAAAAATTGTTTGAAATACGAGAAATATTCGTTTTTATTAGTTCAGTCCTGCTCAATTCATGGAGCCTTCGAGTGCTAAAATGCCAAGGTAAATTAAACATTAGCTTTAAAACTTTGTTTTGACAAACTTGTATTTTCTTAATGTGAGTTTTGGCACAGGCAACCCACACAGGGCATGCATAAAGTGCTATTGGCTGAAATAATGATTTATAAATGCAGATTTTATTTTCAAAATTTAATTCAGATTTTCTATTTATTAATGGATAAAGAAGCTTAATGGCCAGATTTATTTTACTTAAAATGTGCGAGACATGATCGTTGAAAGTTAAACGAGTATTCAGGAATACACCTAAGTATCGCACAGAGCGAGACCAGGTAATATCTATACCATTCATTTTAAGATTTGATTGAGGAGTGTAACAAGTCTTCCTTTTTCTAGTGAAAAAGATAGCTTGGGACTTCTCAGCATTTACCTTTATTTTCCATTTTTTGGAAAATTCATCTACCCGATCTAAGGCTGTCTGAATGCTCGAAAGAATATTGCTCGCTAGCAAACCTGAGCACAATATAGCCGAATCGTTCGCAAAAAACGCGTAAGTGCAATTGTCAACTGTGGGAAAATCAGATGTGTATATGTGCATGTAAAGCAGTGGCCCAAGGACTGATCCCTGTGGGACTCCAGCAGGCACACTTACGTAGTCAGCGATTTCATTACCAATTTGAACGCAAAAACTTCTTTCATTTAAAATAGACTGTACAATTTTAATCAAATAAGTAGGAAAATTAATCAGTTTGAAGATCAACCCGTCATGCCACACAGTGTCAAACGCTTTTTCAACATCTAATAAAACCATGACGGCAGAAAGCTATGATGTTAGTTTGTGATTAACGTACTGCGTTACTCGCTTAATTTGGTGAGTTGTACCGTGACGTGCTCTGAATCCAAATTGTACGTTTGGTATAACAGATGAAGTGTCGCAAAAATTCCAAAGCCTTTCCTTCAAAACTTTTTCATAAACTTTACTCAAGTTGCTTAAAAGGCTAATAGGCCTATAACTGCTTACTAATTCACGTGGCTTACCTGGCTTAGGTATTGGGATTACCTTGGCATTTCTCCATAATTTTGGGAAAATATATTGAAATTTAAGACATGAGCTCAGAATCTTTGATAAAAAACTAATTGCAACATTTGATAAAGTTTTCAAGTACAGATTTTTAATATTGTCCAAACCACAAAATTTATTCGTCTTAAGCTGCTTTAAAATAGATTTTATGATGTCAACGGACACATGTACTTCATTATCAGGGGTAGGATTAACAGAATTATTGAAATCTGTTAAAACGTCTGGTAAAACGAATCCAGTACCAGCACACTGTTTGAGTGAGTTAAACATGGTAAACTGTTAAGTTTTTTTACGCAACATTTTGGATATATTCCAAAACGGTTTTGAACGAGTGTCAAGATTTTTAATTGTGTTATTCCAACTTCGATTTCTAAAGCAAAAAATTTCGTACTTGACGAGTTTGTCATATGCTTTGTATATAGATAAATCGATCCGATTTCTGTATCTATTCCACTGCTGTCTGAAATAGTTTCTTTGTTTAATTGAATTTAAAATGTAACTAGTCAACTTAACGAACTTGTAGCTTATTTTCTTTTAAGGAGTACTAACTTCTATTGCAGGTAAAATAGCATCGTTTAATAAATTAATAGATTCTTCAACTTTGGCACTGTTTTCTATATTGTTCAATAATGGATTAGCTGAAATGAAATTGTTTAAATGTGTTCTGAATTTTTTCCAGTTGGTTCTTTTGAAATCGTATTGAAGATTTTGAGTTCTTAATAATTCTGTTGTATACACGGAAAACAGAATTTGAAAGTGGTCGAAATTTAAATCATTGACCACAACAGGGTAGTTCATAAAATGTGGTACGTTCGTCAAAACCAAATCTATTGTAGAGGGCCGTGAGTTAGGTGAACATGGAATGTGAGTTGGATTATTAGGATAACGAATTGTAAACGGAAGAGAGAAGTATATTTAAAGCAAATTTGATTTTGAAAAAAAGTGGAAGAATTTTTCATTAAAACCCGGTTTTACCGAACTAAAACCGAAAACCGGCTTTGCAAACTTCGCTTTGAAAAGCGATTATTTAAAAAATGGTGAAACCAGTTTAATTTTCGCTAAGCCCGGGATATTTGAAACAACTGGTTTCCACTTTGTGCACAACTCCAATTTTTAAATAACCGGTTTTCGGTAAGGATAATTGTTAGCGTGGGTTTAATCGGATGCCACGCCCTCATTTCTTCCGACAAAAATCTAATTACAGAAACCCTATTTATAGCTACTCTATAATAGCATCCACAACAAATTAGGATCAGTCGTTTGGTCAGAATGACTATTAGTCTGATTTAATATCACGGTCATTTCTCTCAAAAATCCCTTATTCGCTGAAGTCTACTTCAGTAGGGGACCATCCACACCAAATTGCATAATACTTATTGCAGGCCTTTGATCAGGTTGATAGTTGGTCTTATTTATTGGCACGCCCCCGATTCTACCGCACCTACCTGAAATATCGAAAAATCCCAATTTTTAATTTCTTTCTCCAGGAGGGGAACATACTTTCCAAATGTCATGATTATAGGCTCACGTATTTGGTCACAACGAAAATTTATTTAAAATTCCAAAAAAATTATGAAATTTCCTGATTCTAAGATGACGCGTTTCAACAACATGACCATTTCGCTGATTTACTGCGACCGTCGATAATTAGAATTTCGAAATTAGAAATTTTGTTTTCTAAAAGTAATATCCACACCAAATTTCATGTTTCTTGGATGACGCGTTTGGTCTGAATCCCACTTTCTCTGAATTATATTTCTTATATAGCCTATGATAGAGGCCCAACCCACAGTACCACACTGTGAAAATTTCATTAAAATCGGTCCAAGAATTTGACCGATATAACGATTTCCTAATAACGCCCACTTTCCACAAAAGATCAAATTTCGTTGTACGACTAACGTATGTACTAAATCTCAGTTTCGCCCCGATAATGGTTCATGAGATATGGCCATTTCAAATTTCATGCTGTATGGGCAGTGCCCCGATTTTTAACTGTACGATGCATACCCATATTTTTCTAATGTTTAAATGGTATAATATTTTATTTAAACGCGTATATTTATATTTTACAAATGTTTTAGTTTTTGTTTCATGCAAATATTCTACCTGGTTCAAGAGATATAAGCAAAAAAGGTCACGGCCATGGGATAGCCAAATGTTGTTTTTCATATTTCTGATGAATACAAAACAACATTTTTTAGTTTTTGGTTTTGTCTGTATGCGTACAGACAACATATTATCATATCATATCATATTAGAAACAAGCATTTCAACGTTTAAAGCTTTCAAATAGTCTACCTGGTTCAAAACATGTAAGCTAAAGTGTGCAAGCAGGCAACTATTATGTGAGTAGGGAACACCCAGTTTTTGTAGTATTTGGATTTTCCAAGTGTGGTGTTTTCATTTACTGTTGTGTTAGCTGCTGGTTATTCATATTTTTAATATTATTTTGGTGCTCAAAAGAATAAGACGTGGAAATATAAAACTTAATAATTCGAAAAATAAAACTTAATAATTCAAAAATGGCTCTAAGAAGAAATTTCCCAAATATATTCTGCATGAACCATGTATATATTTGGAACACACTTCAAAAATTCCTATGTTTGAAAGCCCCAAACTTACTTGTATTTAAATGCAAATAGTAGCAAGTTTACTGACAAACATGTATGCTTTTACGTGGAAACATATGCGTGCTTCATCCCAAACATTCACATAGTTACTTACGTGGAAGCATTCGCGTGTTTCCCCCACACCTACATATACTTACTTGAAAACATATCCGAATTTCCCCCCAAATATAATAATATTTAGAAACGAATAATTCGATAATTCGATTTCAATATATATGTATTATTTATTATAATTAATTTTAACAATATAAATCCACATTTATAAATAATTATTCCAAAAAAACTAATAGAGTCAAAACGGCCCGTTTTACATGAAATGAGAATCCGCTGCTCTTTTGCTTCTCCTTTCTTTGTTGTCTCTCACGTTTTTGTTTTCAGAAGGTTTCAGTTATGCGTTGGTTATCACTATGCGTTGGTACACAAAGAATATATTTATATACAAATCAAGTCATGCAAGCCAAGCGTTTATTTCACAAATGGTCCGTCGTTCCGATTTCCGATGCCTGGCCAAGCAGTGCCCGGAAGGGAAACGAACCAAGGGGAACGAGTTGTGAAAGATTTGCTTAGCAAATACCAAGGAAGTGGAACAAATATTACAATGGACAACTTTTCACGACGCTGCCAGTTGCAGAACTTCTTCTCACCTGGAACCTAACAATCGTTGGAACTTTGCGCAAAAACAAGACGCATATTCTTGCGGAAATAAATGCGCACAAGGACAGGCCAATTGGTTCATCATTATTATCATCACACCATGATGGCGAGATAGCTAAGGGTGGGAAGCCTGAAATCATAGAATTGTATAAAATGACCAAGGGAGGCGTTGATAAAATGGACCAATTATTGAAGAACGTGCACTAAATCTGCAAGTCACGCGAAACTTCTCCACTAAAATAGCGATTGAGTCATATTTGAACCAACCGCTGGAATCAATGTTGAACACGGAACCATCGACATCAGTCGCAGCCCGCACGCCAAAACCTAGCAGCGGATCCTGCTATTTATGTTATGCTCAAGAAAGGAAACGGCGTAGAAAAACAAGAAAGATGTGCGGGCAAATGTAAGAAGCCAATGTGTCTTGAACATTCGATCACCAATACCGACTGAATAATAAGTAACGATAATTAATATTTATAATATGTAATTTAATAATTTTTATTTTTCAAATAAAATAATATAATTTAAACATACTATAAAATGGTTTGTTGCCTTTTATTTTGATACGAGTATAAACTGGTTTGTTACAAACGTATCCCGGGTATGTGTTTACGTAGGTGTCGAATTTGGAAGCTCGTAGCTCATGAACCACTCCACCGAATTGGATCAAATAACCTTTAAAAGATTAGAAATTACTTATGTTTCCTAGATCCGAAATCTCTATGATCTAAGTTATGCGGTTCTTGAGTTACAATACTCCAAAATTGCAAGTGGATACATTTGAACCCGGGTGTGTGTTGTAGGGTTAAAATGGGGCGTGGCACCGCCCACTTGCCACAAAAAAATTATTTTCCTTATACGAGCAACATATGAGCTAAACCTCATTTTCGTAACTCTAATGGCTCTTGAGATAGAGCCATTTTAAATTTCAAGCTGTGTGGGCGGTGCCACGCCTTTTTTACCACCTTGCAGTCCGAATTTCCAAAAATCCCTTCTTATCGCGCGCCAACATCATAAAAGGAACCAACATGCCAAATTTCAAGGCTTTAGCCGTTCGTGCGGGGGAGTGATCAGTCAGTCAGTGAGTCAGTAACGCCATCCATTTATATTTTTCAGATTAGTTGAGACACGGAACTAGTGAAATGACTTATTTTCTAAATAAACAGAGATTGGTAATTTGGCAAAATTTAGGTAAGAACTGGAATGCGAAATAAAATATTACTAAATCTAACACGCTTACGTACGCTACGTTTAACTAAAGGGCAATTTAAATTTAATTTATAAAAATTCGGACTAAACTTTTTTATGCTGTGACTAGAAGCGCAAACATATGCGGCTGATTTTGATATTTCGCATAGTTTTTGAGCGTAGCTTTAATATAATACTAGCCAAAACTGATAGAAACATAAAAACTCCAATACATAGTTCTGGTGGCAGTTCCTTACATCCTTTAACAGTTTTTTTTAAATACATTATACATACTACTTCCTTTCGATAAAGGTATTGTACCAATATAAAAGTTGCCTATGATTCAGGTGAAGGCATTTCAATATGTAGCTGCTGCAGAACAGTAAAAAGGTATTTAAATTCAGTTACGGGCAATCGTCTGTAATTCTAGACTGGGTTGAAATGCATATTCTGCAAAATGTGAACTGCTTATTATAATCTGATGTCTTGCTACAATATATTAACAAAATTCAATTGTTTCAAATCCAATTCTGATATGGTTGTATACTACGATGTTCCACTGTGTGCCGGCAACGGTCCTGCTTGAAGTTAACACTTTGTAAATAATGAAATTGGATTGTCAGATTTTATGGGACCGACACATTCTACAAAGTGCAGGAAGATCGGGTCTGTTGGCACATTGATATTAATGCCAGTAAATGCGTAAGATGACAATAATGCTACTTTACACAAAGCTCGTCCGTCGAAATGTCAAGCAAATGATCAAGTGAGTTTTGTATCGTTAAACAGCTATTTGTCCAAACAAAATCTCTTAACACGAGATACCGATTGCGGTATGATGCCCTTACATTAATTACTTACTTCTGACAAGATACAACGCATATTTAAGGGGGAACCCCTGAATGCAATTATGAAACAGTTTGCCTGCCAGATGCTTTGTTTACCTGCAGAATAAAGAGATTGTGACGAAACATTTTGCGGTTTGTGATTTATATATTTTTTAATTTGAAATCCTAATCATTGCTTCAATATTGTAATAAAATGGTTTTTGCTAAATCAAAACAATCACGCGGGTTAATTGTCGTTTTTTACAGAATTCGACTTGAAAATCTCCTGCGTTGAGTATAAAAGCAACGCAATCCTGTCAGTCGAATACAGTTCCAATTTAAATCTAAAGCCGGCACTACTTTGAAATTAATTTAATTAGAAAAAATGCGTATCTTATTACACCTTGTTCCATTTTTCGTTCTGATTTCGATGATATTATCTCAACCGACTTCATCGGATAACGATGTCAATGTTGATATCGAGCAGCCTGTGAATTTGTTGGACATCGCAGATGTTGGTGACAGTCACTCGAATGTTGCCGACCGGAATGCTCGTGGCTGGGGATATGGTGGATGGGGACGTGGTGGCTATGGACGAGGTGGCTGGGGCGGCGGAGGTCACCACCACCATGGAGGTTATTGGGGCTAAATTTCAATCAGAATAAATACCAATTTGTTGTTCCGTTCGACAGAAGATATAACGCAATATAAGTAAATCACAAATAAAGAATATTGTTTGCAATGAATGTATTTTCTTATCAACATTTTTCTCTAAGTCATAAAATAAAATGAAGCTATAAAAAGGTATAATTTACACACAATTATATCCCGAACCGACAGTTATTTGTAGCAAAATTGCATTAATTTTCATTGAAAATTAGATATTGATTATGATATAATTATAGATTATTAGTGTTCAACCCAAGAGAAAATCACATACTTCAACCGGTATTACTTCGCTTCTGTCATTCCTATTTGTATCTTCTATTTGTATGAAGTTTTTAAGCGATCTGTTTAAAAATCGAGTAAATGGTGATAGCGCTACAGGAAGATAAGAGGATGTCGAGACAATAAATTGCTTCCCTTTCGCCGCTTAAAAGTTCCGATTTCGAACATATTTCCAAAATTTCATAATTCTGGATTCAAGTTTATGGTGGCGTTTGATTTCATGCCAGTGTCTTGACCTGATTACAATTCAGAGTTTGCAATTAACAGGAGTCAGGTTAAGAATAATAAAGCGGCGAGTGCGGTGGCTAGGGGCTGTTTGCCCAAATGCAGCAACTTATATGCAGTATATGATTCGGGGAGTCTATGCCTGACGGCTGGAGTCGATTTGGTATGTTCCAACCATCGCAGAATCAGTCTTTTATCCATCGCGTATAAGGTCTTATCGAACGATTAATGTGAAAGACTAAACCCAATTCTTGAAAACTTGATTGGACCTTATCAGAGTGGTTTTAGACCAGGAAAGTACATGACTGGCCAAAAATTCAGCCTACGCCAAACTATGGAAAAGACCCGCGAAAACCAAACCGATACATGCCATTACTTTTCAAAGCTGCCTCCGATAGTCACATATGGTAAATTGTGCGAAACTATGTCTAAACTTGGGATACCGCCAAAATTGGTTCGCCTCTAAAGAATAACGCTGGCAACACCAAATCTGCAGTAAAAGTAGAGAAAGACCTCACCGAATAATTCTGTACCACGCGAGAACTTAAACAAAACGATACACTTTCGTGCAATCTCTTTAACATCTTAATGTAGATAATAATGAGAAAAGCTGCAGTAAATATGAACATGACCAAGAATATAAAAAGTCATATCTTGCTGGCAGAAGCTCACGACAATGACATCATTGGGCCAAATCTACGTGAGTTTACTACAGTATTTTCAAGAATCGTAATAAAAATCAGTCAAGGTGGGTCTTGCTGTTAATGAGGGCTAGATAAAATTGATTGTGTTGACGACTAGACAGACAAACGTCGACCACCGATTGAAGTGGTAGATGCATTTTTCTAACTTGGATCCGCCAAGAGCAAGAACAACAACGTCAGCCTGGACATAAATAGAAGAATTGTCCTTAAGAATACATGGTACTTTGGGCTCTGCAAACAGTTTAAGAGCAAACAAAAGTCCAACTATACCAAACTCTAATTTTGCCTGTCCTGTCGTATGTCTCCGAAACTTGGGTCTTATCGCAAGCGATGAAAAACTGCTGGGACAGAAAAATTCTCTGTAAAATATATGGGCCTCTTAAGGAACACGACGAGTACCGTCGTCGTTGCAACCACGAGCTGAGAAACTTTGAATTCCGACAAAGACGTTTTTGGGATTTTTTTTAAATGTATTTCGCATAAATTGGACCACTGTATTCGTAATCCTTAGAAACCCTCCAAAAGTGGTTAATTTTTCGATTGGAATCTCCATTCTCGAGAATTACACATGAGAGTATAGTGGTTTTTGATTTGAGTGATGTTAAATTTTAGCGGTTTCTACACATCGCTTGGTTAAAGCCTTCTATGGAAGTCAAAAATTATGCTAATTTTGTGATGGGCGGCGCATCGTCTCCAGGTTATAGACATATTCTATTTTAGCAATTTTCTTATTCTGGCGATTTTTTACACAAATTTGACAATTTTATCAAAAGCCGTTAGGAACCCCACGAAAATTGTTGATTTTTTTTTTGATCGGACACTCCGTTGGCGAGGTATGGAACGGAATGGTGTTTTGTCTAATAAAACTGTGAAGGAAATAGAGCAACAATTTTCCAAACAAAAATCGAGCGAATTTTTAAAAAATCTATTTAAGTTTTCTTAAATTCTGCGAGATTGCTAGCAATGCAGTAGTTCGATCATTCCTTTTAATTTGAGTACCCACACAAAGCATTGTTTGACGTCACACAGTGGGGCCGATAGTAAATAAAGTGGTAATAATAACAGATTTTCTAAACTATTCGTCGAATCGATTATGGACGTACTAGAGATATGTAGAGGACAAGTCAAGCTTTTAGGATATTGACTCTAGGGATGCCCTGTTGTTATGTAGAAATCGGTACCGGGTGTCAAAGTTGACCACTTTGGTGCTGTGCATGTTTTAAAGACCTGTTACTTCAACAATTTTGAGCCGATTTTTAAGATTCTCTGCTTCAAGAAATCTTCTGACAAAGCCAATCACACAAAACTGTATGCATAGAATAACACACACCACAGAAGGTTTTTTTCGCTCAATAAATTAAACGTCATAGGTACGATGGAAAGTAAACATTGGATGGTGGAAAATATGGGTTCAATTATACCAGATGGTGGCAATAGTATTCAGCGATCAACAAAGGAACAACAACCGAATTTCGTGTTTTTGTGGCAAACTAGTTGTGTTAAATACAATACAAATGTATACCAACGATAAAAGTCAATAAAAAAGTGCAAAATATATTTAAATTTTTCAGTTCTACACCAAAACGACAGGAAAAAGTTAAGTGAACATATTTTGTAACTCCACCTGGTGTAAGATAATTTTAAATTTAATTGCTCTCATTTCCACAAACCTATGATGAGAGTGTGAAATGAAACGTCAGATGAGAGAATAAGTTTATCTAGGTATGTATTATTCTATGACTGTATGTATTACCATTCAAAATGTGTTTACAATCAAATATAAATAATTTTAATTTTTGCTGTGAGTATTTTTAGTTTTTTCTAATAGTTCATCTATTTTTCTAAAATTCTTAGTTTTGAACTTCTGAAAAAAACAGCCTAAAATGGTTTTGCAATTATCTCAAACCGTTTGGAAGTTTGGAAGATTTTTATTAACCAAAAAAAATAAAAACTTTTCCGAAAAGGTACCACAAATCTTTTGCTGTTATTTGTGAATTTTTGTTAAGAAAGAAATATAGTGTTTCACATTTTTCTACAGATAGGAAAATGTTCTCGAATGTAACTTTGTGTACCGTGAAAAATTCACACTACAGCCATTAACGTTCGAAAATCGACAATTTAAAAAAAATGCAAAGTGTGTTCGAACGGGCGATGTGTTAACACCTTTTTGTTACACGGTACCTGTTCGATTTCTATGAACACATTAGTAAATGTTACATTGGAAAATAAAAAACAGCGTTCAATAATATGATGACGTTACATTTAAATAATATTAATACTTAAAATTATTTAAAGACCCAGTGCAAGCACATGTGTCGTTATTTTCTTGCTTAATGCTTTTTGTTTTATTCCCACAACAAAATAAAGAGAATGCAAAGCAACAGACACATGTAGATACATACTTTGTTATGTTCGTACATACGCTACACAAGTTCACACAATTTTCGTTGCTCTCTTAATATCTCATTTTTATATACGTGTAACCCCGCCATTATTCTCTTTGCTCTGAGAGTACTCCGAACCCACACAAGCCAACTATTCGCTGCCGCTACATCAGTGTGTTGTTTTCGCAGTCTGACAATCTGTGTTTCGCAGTCGGACAAATCTGTGTTCTATATAGGGGTGGGTCACCCTTATCATTTATGGGGTATGAAAAATAGATGTTGGCCGATTCTGAGACCTACCCGATATGCACACAAAATTTCATACAAATCGATCCAGCTGTTGCGGAGGAGTTTAACGCCAACAACAATCTATGTGATTGCAGTCGGACAATCTGTGCGATCGAAGTCTGACAATCTGGGTGATCGCAGTCGGACAAACTGTGTTTGGATGTATTCACTTTGTGCGTTTAGTCCATATTCGCGCCTATAGATGTTAACACATCAAAAACCCATTGTGCGAGATTGTCAAAAATTTCGATTGATGATTTTTAACTTTTTTGTATTTGATTTCTAGACTGGAATGAATTTAAACATTATTCAAACAAACTAAGTCGTCCTACGCATAAATGTGGCCATAAGTGTAAAATACGTCCAAAAAGTCAAATTTCGTAAGTCATATTTTTCGGACTAGTAGTCTGATCTTCTTGCGCTATTTCTCAAAACCAGCAATTGCACATTATTAAGCAAGTAGTGAACTATAATGTTGGTGAAACTTATCTAACACCAAGCTCTCGCAGGTAATATTCCAACTGATCTTTCCAGCGAAGTCTTGGTGATCCTACTTTTCAATGTCCTATATTTAGGTCCTCCAATACCTTTCGCACTGGTTCATTCTGATAAGGTCCACTGACAGGGTATAGTTAGCGTAAAAGCGCAATTTCGTTACGCATAACTACCACGATGTCGGGATACAGATTATACTTCTCGTGGTTCATGCGTCGTCGGTACTCGCCATTCTCTCTTATAAGACCATATATTTTTCGTAGCATTTTTCTTTGGAAGACTCCCAATGATGTTTCATCAGCATGCGATATGACCTAGGATTCTGCACCATAAAGCAAGAGAGGTTGTATGAGAGTTTGATATAGTTGGATCTTGGTTTCGCGAGAGAAGGTCATATCTATGAAGTGCTTGCTTAGCTCGAAATAACACCTATTTGCAAGCACAATTCTCTGTTTGATAATAACAAAATAATTGCTATAATTAATACATAATTTTAATTGAAATTAATAAAATGTGGCAGATAAAATTGACGGTCCAGCATTTAATACCTATGTATAGTAGGGTGGACCTTGTGTCGATATTTTGGTAGATGAGGGCTCTATTCCGTGCCTTTTTGAAAAAAAATGACAATGCCGAAAAAAAAAAATAAAAAAAAAAAACATTAGGGGTTGCGCACGAGCCGAGAAAAAGGTCCACTTTGCCAAAATTAGGGGGGAAATTGCCATAGGTCATCAGGGGTCACCCGTAGGGGGGAAGAATGTATGGCCGACCCCCATTAACTTTTTACCGCCAACATTTTCCCCCAAGACACCCACCCCCTATCTCCTCCCCTTAGGGGGGTCACCATACAAAAATGGAGGTTGCTCAGTATTTTCGAAAAACACCATAGGTCTTCAGGGGTCACCCCTAGAGGGGCAAAATATATGACCGACCCCCATTAGCTTTTCATCCCCAACATCTTTTCCGAACAAACTTACCCTCTATCTCCACTCCTTGAGGGACTCCCCATACAAAAATAAAAGAAGCTGTAATTGAGTAGTACTACTAAGCACTCTTAATATAATATAGTCAAATTAACATATTTTTGTTCGCTGATGGGTATTTCTTGCGGTAAGAATCGATGACATGTCGTAAATACTGTTTCTCTTCTTCGCCTTGACACAGTATTCTATTATAATCTTGTATCATTTTTACTCCTCTTTCGGCAGTGTCGTTCACAACGCGCAAGTTATTTACAATTCTACGACCTCGCAGACTAGATTTCCAGGTTGCTGGATTTGCAAGAATGAAATCTTGCGATATTCCAAATCGTACAAATAAATTTTTGGTATTATGAGAGACGAAGTTGCTCAAGTCTTTAGCCAAGAATTCCTCATTCACATCTTTGAATTTCACCTCGATTTTTTTAACGCTGGTGCTTTTGATTACGACGCGAGGAGCTGGGGGAACCGGGTCGTCTTCTTCATCTTCTTCACCTTCTTCGTCTTCTTCATCTTCTTCACCTTCTTCGTCTTCTTCATCTTCTTCACCTTTTTCGTCTTCTTCATCTTCTTCACCTTCGTCATTCTCATTTTCTAGCAATGCTTGGGCCATTTTGGCCTTCAACTCATTTGAAACCTTGTCATCGAAAAAGGCAAGGGCTATGTGCTCATCGGCGAGATACCATAGGTGACCGATAAATTTCTTTATCATTACCCGAGATAAATCCTGGTCAACGGACTTGTACTCGACGATGTCCTTCAAAAACTTCCAATCTTGATTCGGCGCCTCATCTGCTCGAGAAGAACCAAACCATGCCTTGACGTAAAGTCGCACCACAAAAATACAAACGTGTCGAATACCATTCAATTCACATACAGATAAGTGAAAAGTTCTCCGAAACAAAAACATCTTGAGGCTGTAAATGGCTTTTGCCATCCATCGAGCATGGGAAACGGGTCCTGGAAGTCGGAAATGGTAATTCTCAAGTTTTTCACCCAGAAACAAAAGAATTAATTGTAGCATTTCTTTGTAGTCATCGCGAGGGTGTTTCTCCTTCAATTGATCTAAGCAAAACTTCTTTATGCCGACTTGCATTGCCACAGGAATTTTTCTGACGACTTGATCGTCTATCAAGCCAGAATGGAATGGTTTAACCTTTATAGCGTCCCATTCCTGTTTGAAACGGTCAAAGCAAGGAACGCCTGGTGCACTGGTCTTTCCCATTTTTGTCTCAAAAACTTCCCTTAGCACCAGTTCGTATACGTGGTGTCTGCAAGGTAAATATAAGATTTCTCTCTCCAACAGCCGCTCAAGAGCAACTGCGGCTCCGGAGAATGGGCCACTGTTCGTTGATGTCGTGTCGAAAGAAAGTCCTTGTATTCGATGTGTCATATGCCAAGATGCCAACAGTTGATAAACGGCATATGCTATTCTCCGGCCTTTTCCTTTCCCATCTTCTACTTTGGGAACTCCAAGAAGTTGTTCTTTTTCTCCGTACGAGACAATTACCGGTAGACGGTCCACCTTCTTTGTACCCAAAAAATCCAAAAGCATTTTGCCATCCCAATGGACTACGAAGGATTTAGCTGCGACAAGCTGGAGATGAATGAAACGCGTTGAAGAATAAGAACTCTGAATGAGAGCAAATAAATCTATGCGATCTTACTTCTGCATTGTCTTTCACATAACTCAGCATGTTCTCTCGATTTGAACGCCGACATCTCCGAAGCGACGTACGGTTTATTGTGTATTGTTGAGGATCGCGTCCAAATGCTTCTGCCGCCGCTATCATAATGCCGACCGCGTCTCGGTCAGTCACTTTGCACTTGTCCAAAGCTGATAGGACTCGTTCAGTAAAACATTGTTTGTAACCTCTTCTGTCACCAACATTTGACGGGTCAGCTTCTGCCGGGAAGTTTTCGTCCTGTCTCCCATTATCATCGCTTGAATCACTGCTTGAAAATTTAACCACTGCAATTGAACGAATTTCATTTGAATATAAACATTGGACGAACACACAAAGCGCGAAATAGCTTACCGCCTTTAGCGAACCGATCTCTACTAGATTCCGTTGCACGTTTGCGTCGCAACTCTTCTTGTTCTTCGCGCTCAGCTTTTCTTTTCCTCGTTCGAGTATCTGTAGCGTCCACACCTCCCATAGTTCCTGGCCGGCCATCTTCTCTTTGCTTTAGCAGAAACTCAATGTCTTCGGTATTTGTCATTTTCTCAAGGGCGTTGGCGTGTGCGGTGTCGAAAAGATTATCCAAGCTATCAGAAAACGTATTCTCTTTTTCTCTAGTGGACTCAGTCTTTCTGTGAGATGACTTTCTTAAAGCATCCCACTCATCGTGCAGCGCAGCTATTTTTCTTGTAACATCTCCTCTGGCTTTCGTCGGAATAGCTGCTTGGCGCCAAAAAATCATCACTGCGTCCGCGACTATAACCGCACTATTTTTCTTCGACATGTTTCGTTTGCGAATGTTGAAGAAATGCATTCTTAGCACTTGCTTCTTCGACGGTAATTTGTTCCCCGTAATATTCATGCTTGGATAACCAATCAAAAAAATATCGTCGCGCGATCTAAGTCGTGTTGTCATCTTAACTTTTAAAAAACGGGAGAAAAATCAATTTACTTTTCGCGGTCGTCGGCACTTGTTGAATGACAACAATCGATGAATGAACTGCTATTTATAACTACTACGTATTTTGCAATATTTTACTGCCAGGTACTGATGAATGGGGGCATCTGCTAAGGGTGCCTATGTACCTGATTCAGCACGTGTGCGTTTCAAATTTTTCAAGACTTTCCAAACAATGACCACTCTTGAATATTGGTGGAATTTCTGTAAAAAAAATCAAAAAAAAAATCAAAAAAATCTCGATATTGTGCAACTGTAAATACATAGATTTTCAGTATTTTTGTATGGGGAGTCCCTCAAGGAGTGGAGATAGAGGGTAAGTTTGTTCGGAAAAGATGTTGGGGATGAAAAGTTAATGGGGGTCGGTCATATATTTTGCCCCCCTAGGGGTGACCCCTGATGACCTATGGTGTTTTTCGAAAATACTGAGCAACCTCCATTTTTGTATGGTGACCCCTCTAAGGGGAGGAGATAGGGGGTGGGTGTCTTGGGGGAAAATGTTGGCGGTAAAAAGTTAATGGGGGTCGGCCATACATTCTTCCCCCCTACGGGTGACCCCTGATGACCTATGGCAATTTCCCCCCTAATTTTGGCAAAGTGGACCTTTTTCTCGGCTCGTGCGCAACCCCTAATGTTTTTTTTTTTTAATTTTTTTTTTCGGCATTGTCATTTTTTTTCAAAAAGGCACGGAATAGAGCCCTCATCTACCAAAATATCGCAAAAATGTCATTTCAAGGTCCACCTTAATGTATAGCGTATATTTTTAGCATACTATTCTGTTTTTGTTTTTAGCATAATATAATGATGCTCCTGACTAAAATTTACCCAGCCGCAAACCTGCCCGTCTTTCAAGATTTTATAAATACTGCCTTATTGTTTAAAATGTGATATTGGTCAAAAAAGTCTACGGGAAAATACGGTTTATTTGTGATTTCCTTATATTGCATTACATGTCATGAATTAACAAAAACTTATTTCTTCTGATTCAGATTTAGCCCCAATAACCTCCATGGTGGTGGTGACCACCGCCGCCCCAGCCACCACGTCCCCATCCACCGCGTCCATAGCCGCCACGGCCCCATCCACCACCTCCCCACCCGCCACGAGTATTCCGGTCGGCAATATTCGAGTGACTGTCACCAACATCTGCCATATCCATCAAATTCTCAGGCTGCTCCACATCAAGATTGACATCGTTATCCGATGAAGTTGGTCGAGATAATATCATCGAGATCAGAACGAAAAATGGAACAAGGTGTAATAAGATACGCATTTTTTAAAATTAAGTGAATTTCAAAGTAGTGCCGGCTTTAGATTTGAATTGGAACTGTATTCAGCTGACAGGATTGCGTTACTTTTATAGCCAGCACAGGAGATTTTCAAGTACAATTCGGAAACAAACAACAATTGTCCCGCCTAATTGTTATGATGTAGCAAAATCCATTTTATTACAATCTTGTGATTAATGATTAGGCTTAAAAAAATTTAAAATGATAAAAAATATAAAATTCAAAACCGCAGAATAATATGTCACAAATCTCTTTGTACTGCAGGCCTACAAAGCATGTGTCAGACAAAGTGCGTCACACTTGCAATCAGGTGATCCCCCTTAAATTTGTATTGTATCTCGTAAAAAGTAAGTAATTAATCTAAGGGCATCATATTGCAATCAATATCTCGTGCTAAGAGATTTTGTTTGGACTAACACCGATTTTACAAAAAATAAAACTAATATGTTATTTGCTTGACATCCCGAAGTACGAGATATGTGCAATGTGATATTAGTATTGTTGTCATTTTACGCATTTTTTTGTCTCAGTGTGGTCAATGGTACGACAATCCTCCACTGTCTAAAATGTCTGTCTTCACGTGAATCCGATAGGTTCAGCGACACAGGTACAAAAAGTGAACACAAAAATATAAAAAGTGTACGCTAGAGTATATAAAGTGTACACAAAAGTACAACAAGTGCACACAGAACTACAAAAAGTATTCACTCAAGTACAAAAAGTGTACACAAAAGTGTAAAAAGTGTACATAAACGTACAAACAGCATTCGCTAATGTATAGCAAGTGTACACAAAAGTACAAAAAGTGTACATAAACCCACCAAAAATGTACACAAAAGTACAACAAAAACAATTTCAGAATACCCCTAATTTTTTTGATCTGTTCACCCTACATACGGACTATTGGTATTGCGTTGGTATTTGATCGAAAAAAACATGTGCTTGTGCATGTTTTGTCAATGGCTTCATTGTTCCCTCTGACCACTTTTGACTCCGACGTAAATTTTGACTGATCTATAAGATGCATAATTCTCATAACAACTGTGAAGAATTCTGAAAACTATGAGACTTTTTTTTCATTATTTGTGCTGTGTTATCATTTGGCTTCCTATCAAAACAAAACGCGTATCGTTGTTCATTAGGGTGGGCAGTGAAATGTATGGAGCAATTATTTTTCTCGAATTTTAACTAATACCAAGCGGATTCTTATGCCATTTGGTTTAAAACTAACGTGGTGAAAATTTGAACCCAATCGGATAACTGGAAGCCGGTCCGAGTTATGGTCAAAGTTTTCGGTTTTTGACATTTTGGGTGTAAATTTGTATTGTGGGCGGATCAATAAGTCCATGACTTTTTTAATGAAACACATTTTTTTTTTGCAAAAACAAAATAAATTTTTCAACATAATCTCCTGTTAGGTCAATACACTTAGTCCAACGTTTATCCAATTTTTGTATCCATAAAATATGCAATAATTTCATCGTTGGAGCTAAATCTCTGTCCACCGAGTCATTTCTTTAGGTTTGGAAATAGGAAATAGTCATCCGGAGAATATGAAGGATGAGGTACCAATTCGTAGCCCAATTCATGGAAATTTGCATTTGAGACTACACACGTGTGCACCCGTGCATTTATGGTCAACTGAGAGCAAACGCGCGGCACCCATCTTGCAGACAGCTTTCTTAAACCCAAATGATCATTTAAAATCGAAACCACACTGCCATATGAAATGCATCAACAATCTTACGCACTTTTACTCTTCCGTCGGCCGACACCATAGCGTGGATTTTTCGACATTTTCGGGTGTATTGATCTCAATTGGCCGTCCAGAACGTTCAGCGTCATTTGTACTTGTGCGACCACAACGAAAGTCGGTAAACCACTTGTTTACGCATTTCCTTGGTTTGATTGACGGTTTTTTTTGTGCAAAAACTAATGTTTAATGAGAACTCTAAATTCACTTTTTTCCATTTTTAAAAAAAATTCACGAGGTTGTATGTTTTGAACAGCTGTTAAACGCAAAGCAAATGACGGAACATGCTCAAAATTTGACAGTAGTCTATTAACAGATGGTACTTGATGGGAGCAGTATTGAATATCATATAACTACTAGGGAATTTCTAAAAGTCACGAACTTGTTGATCCGCCCCCTACACTAGAAAATGTTCATTTCTCAGTTCATTTGAATGCAAAATTACACATTGATTTGGCACAAGAATTCGCTCGGAATTTATTCCGAAGTTGAGTTTTCATTGCCACTCTATAGTTTTCATGTATTATCATACGGTACTTTGAATCAAATGAAATTTTGACATTTGACCTTCAATACTACATTTCTTACCTACAAAAATTAAACATTACTTTAAGAAATTGAAATCATAAATTGAGCGATTAATGAACACGATACAACTACATATTTTGAAAATGTAACTTGCTTGAGATCAAAACACATTGCTATATCTCAATATATATTATAAATATACAAAAGTAATATGAAAAATGTAATAATTTTAAAATGTTAATTAAATATGTAGAAAACCAGATTATGATAAATCTTAGCGAAAATTCAGTTTTCTATACAGGGTGGTCCAAATAAAATTATCTTTTAAAAAGTTGAATAAAATGAACTGAACTTAATTCAATATTTTGGTAAATTACGGCTTTATTAGAAATAACAAATATTCCATTTATTTATGTCTTCGGAGTAGCTCATCCTGGCAGTTCACGAATGGTTTAGACGATATCAACCTTAAGGGTGTGGATCGTTACTGGATTATTAGCATAGCATCGGTCTTTAACGGCACACCACAAGAATAAATCGAAAGTGGTCAAATCGAAGCTCCGAGCTATCCGATCCCATTTCAAAGGTTCAGTTATTTCAGAAACATCAGTTATTTCAAAAACAAATAATTTGTACAAAACTGGCAAACCCAAATAGCCGCCAACATAGTTTTTCTATTGTGCCGCCGTCTTCGATAATTTTGTTTAGGCGCGGAGTTTGTCTAAGCACGGAGTTGCCAACTGAAATGTCAATTAAATCTCGAATTGGGCGGTGTAGACGGCAAAGATTAGAGAACAAGGTTATCGCCAACCTGGCCGCAATAAACGCCGGTGTAAATGCGTTATTCGTGTGCAAAAGAGTGATTGTTTGATGAGCTATGTGACATGGTGCGCCATCCTGCTAAAAGTAAAGATTATCCAAGTTCATATCTTCCATTTCAGTTGATAAAAACTCTGTATTTATGGCTCAATGGGCCAATGATGCCACCACTCCAAAATCCACACCAACCTGTCAATCGCGTTGGTCCGAACCACACGACCACGGGGACCGTGAGTGTTGACCACTGGTGGGTTCTACATTTTGGGACAAAACATATTTTCAATAAACGCATAGCTTGGGCCACACAGAACTCACTTTGGAAATAAGTTTTCAATATATCCCAACGTAGTTCAATCGTAAAGGGACTCATTTGGGCCCGCGGAGGTGTATTATGCAGACTAGTCAATATTTCGAACAGCAAAATTCTATCAGTGTCGAAATAACATATGATTTAATATGATACCTGTATTTGGACCACCCGTTACATACAACCAAGCTCTAGTCAACACCATCAAATTACGGCATAAATAAGATCAGGGGTTATCCTTTTTTTTGCAAATATAAACAAAGTTCTTTATTAAAGGGAAAATTATCTGTGACTTCCTTGTTGACCTTGAGAAAGAGAGCATCCCAAACAGGAAGTTTGTTACTTCAAATTCAATAATCTTGTAAAAATCTTACTATCCTTTTCTGTAATACATCCAGTGCACGCAAATACTTATAATATATTACTAGGCCAAGGTGACAGATACAACCTCAACGCAGAAACTAACATGAGACATAGGTCATATATTTAAGACTTGTCGGCAAATGAATGCCACTATTATAATGCATGTAACTTTAGCCGATACGCAACCCATATGCCGCCCGAAAGAAACGGAAGAATATGGAAATTGAATTCCCAGATTCTTATTCATGACTTTTTTCTGAATCATAAAAGAACGATCAGAAAGAGGGAAGCACTTTCAAATGGAAAACAACTCTTATTGATATATTTTCGGAAGGTTCTTGTCGGATGAGATCGCCAACATTAAATTATATTTTAAATTATTTTATCGCATAATTGCGGGCCACCCTAACGTCCCTTTTTGTTTCTTATAATATTACAGCAACAACAACATTCATACTGTTGTCTATTTTGGTTTAACCGGTATGACTGTTGTTGTTGCTATTTGCCTACGACATCGATACAATAAGTAATAACAATAACAGCAGCGCAGTCGAAGATATTTACTTCATTTGTTTCGTTAAGTCGCTCTGCTGTTATTGTTACTTCTTTTGCTCTATATATGTACGCACATCTATCTGTATGCACATACATACATATGTACCTATGATTTTGCATTTAAAGTAACTGTGGTGTTGTTGTTGCTTATTTTGGTGGCCCAGCAACTTGTAAATTTTCTCGAAGTTAGTTGTTGAAAAGAATTGGAACAATAAAGTTCAGAATTTTTGTACACCGTTTCCAGTGGAAATTTAATTGTGTGTTTAAATTTTAAAATTAAAAGGTTCTGTGCAACATTTTGGCGACCGAGACAGGCCACAGTGTTTCGTGGAGCAGATCTTAATTTTCGAGTCGTAATTGGAGCTACGGAGTTTTTCATCGTTTCGTCGTGGGATCATCATACCACAGGAAATTCCGTGCTACAATTGGTGACACTTTGCTGCTGCTGCTACGAACAGTGTCTCATTATATTAGTGCATTTTTAGTGGGAGAAATCATACGACAGTGATTTCTTTAACAGAATCTTTTTGGATCGAAATTCTAGCGTCGTTCTATCGTGGCACATACGTGCGTGGACCGAGACATATATATATATACGTGCCGTAGTGCAAAATCTTCAAATTTGAAGCGTCCGATAAAGCTTCCGCGCATTTTTCCCAACGGAATAAATAAATTGTTGTTATTTGGTGAGTGTGGCTCTTGTCTAAAGACGGTGTCGATGCAGTCACTGAGGATGTTGCTGCTAGCGGTTCGGAATTGGCGTCGCTCAAGCAACAACGGTCCACAATGAAGCGAAACATCACGAACATCTAAAAAAAAAGTGGCCCAAGATGGCGACAAAGTTGATGCCACCATTTTGGACTGTCGGCTGCAGATCCTATAGTCATATTTCAAACAAATATGTTATATTCAAGGTCAAATTGAAAAACTTTGCTCCACCGATAATTCGAGAAGTGATTTGGAGGAAACTTCTATTGCGGCAAAAGCGAAAATAGTGACATTGCTGAATAAAAATCGTGGTTCTGTGTCGATGAACCACAGTTTTTTCAACTCTTCAATACCTGGTGGTTCACATTCATCTCGTTTGCCTGCGTTGAAGTTACCTCGATTTGAAGGAAAGTATGCGGACTACAAACGGTTCATCGCAACTTTCAACAATATGGTTCACGAGAATTCATCGATAACTGGCGTTGATAAATTCAATTATCTATTGAATTGTCTTTCGGGTCCAGCGTTAGCAGTGGTGGAACCATATCAGGTAACAGAAGAAAATTATCCAAAGGCGCTAAAGAGGTTAGAAGAGCGCTACGAAACCAAAGTGCTTATTTTTGTGGAGCATATTAATGCGTTGTTCAACATTTCTACGATGTCTAGGAGTGATAGTGCCTCTTTAACAAATATCATTGACACTGTGTCTGCAATTCGTGGTTCGCTTTTGTCTCTTGGGTCAGAGATGGATGTTTTAAATGGACTTTTAATTCACATCACATTATCAAAGTTAGACTCTGATACCAAAGAAAATTATGACGAAAAGCAGGAATTTAAATCGCTGCCTACGTGGGATACATGCTATGACATTTTGAGCCATCGTTGTCAATTTTTGGAGAGCCATGGGGAAAAGGTGGAAGTACCTGAAAAATTAAAGAATGGAAAACCAAAATCAAATTTTAATCGGTCTTCTCACACATTTGTGAACTCAAGCTCAAGTTGTTCATATTGTAATTCGGCGGAACACAACATATCGTCTTGTTCATCATTTTCGTCGCTCGTCGTTTTAGAACGCTTTAATTTCGTAAAGCGTAATGGGCACTGCATAAATTGTCTTCGAAAAGGATATTTAGTTTCGAAATGCCCATACAAATCTCGTTGCAGAATTTGTCAGTCTTCTCATCATATGTTGCTGCACAAATTTAGTAGCCCTGAACAAGCTAGTCCTTCGCCATCAAATCAATTTCAACTTCAGCCTCAACCATCATCGAAAAATCATGGTAATCCGGTATCATTAGTGGTTCGATCGTTCAAAAGGGCAATCATTCCAACAGCGGTGGTACTCTTAAAAGATTCTTGTGGCATATTTCATCCGGTAAGAGCTCTACTCGATTCGTGTTCCGAATTAAATTTCATTTCAGAAGCAACTGCTAAGAGACTCCAGTTAAAGTTCCAGCCATACCATCAAGAAGTTTCTGGCATTGGCGAAGTACGAACGAAAATCAAGTCGTCTGTTGCAGCCACACTGAAATCTCGAGTGAGTAATTTCCAATGGTCTTCCAGTTTTGCCGTTACAAAGACAATATCTGCTCGGCAGCCTGGTGAGTACATTAAAACCGCTCATTGGAAGATTCCCCAGTCCATAGAGCTGGCCGACCCTCTATTTTACAAGCCACAGCGCGTTGACCTGCTTGTTATCACAGAAGTTTCGGGACGACAGGGATGTTTTTATCCCAGAAAAATTTGAAAAATCATATCTCTGAAAATTCTCACACGATTTGGTTGAAAACAGTCCCAAATCATTGTTTATATTCTTCTCTACAAAAAATTTAATATAGCTGTCAATATAACACATCAAGCTTATGTCAAAAGTCATAAATCAGTTCGCGCGGTTTGAGTTGTTAATAAGACCATCGACAAAAGCTCAAAAAACAAGTGTTTTAATTGTGGAAAAAAGTGTCATTTAGTAAAGTTTTACTCAAACAGTTGTTATTTCATAGAAAATATAATCGAAAACCAATAAAAAGATATTTTTCCGAATTTGCGGCTAAGGTAAGTTTCGTGGGATAAAATCATCCCAAAACTGTTTATTTGTGGGACGTTAACATCCCAACCGTACTCATTCACATTATTTTTCTTAGAAAGATATGGACGGAAAACGTAAACTGGCGACTCCAGAAATTGAGGATTTTCTTAATAATTCAAGCAATGAAAGGCAGTAGTGCTTTAGAAGAGGAAGAAGACACGGATCATAGTAATGAAGGAATGGAAATTGTTGATGCGAGTGAAACTGCAAATGATATTTCCGATGACTTTTACGAAGAAATATTTGAAGTGGAACGTCTGGATGAAGAAATTGTTTCTGATTGGCCAAACAATGTTATAATTTGGTCAAACCCCCTACCAACATTCACACCACGATTTACAGTTAGTGAAGATCGCACCGTTAGCCATGGAGGAATACCTCGAGGATTGAAGCCTGTGGAAATATTTTTCAAGCTGCTGCCTAGAAGTTTTGTTCATCACATTGTTCATTCTACTAATGAAAGGATTGATATTTTCAATAGCAGCCATCCTAAAAACAAACGTGCAAAAACCGATTTCGGCGAAATACTTATATTGCTTGGATGTACCTTTGTTATGTCATATAATCGAGTGCCATCTTTGAAGGACTATTGGTCGAATAGCACGTCATTGGGTAATGCATACATAAAAAAAGCAATGTCCAGAGACCGGTTTTTACACGTTATGTCCAAACTTTATTTTTCTTCCTTATCATTTCAACCTGATCCAAAACCAAAAACTTATTTCGTTGATGATTTGGTAGATTGTCTAAGAAAAAACTTTCAAAAATATAGATCAGACTCTCCGTTACAAAGCATTGATGAATCTATGACAAAACTTCTAGGCCGCTCTACGTTGAAGCAGTATATGCCACTAAAACCTGTAAAGAGAGGCATAAAACTATGGATGCGATGCGACAGTTTGACATGCTATACGTACGATTTTAATATATATTCCGGAAAAGAAGACCATTCCTATCAATCATCCACATTAGGCGAACGCGTTGTCATGAAATTGTCAGCGACTATCAGACACCCTGACACAACGTTGTGCTTTGATCGCTTTTTCACGTCAGCAAAATTAATTAATAATATACCGGTTCCAGCCTTAGGTACTTGTATATCTAACAGAAAAAATTTACCAACTTTTACTGAGAAACTAAGCAGAGGAGAATATGTCTTCAAGAGCAATTCGTCTGGTACTTTGGCAGTGGTTTGCCAAGACACAAAACAGGTTATGCTGCTTAGCAACTGCCATAAAGCTTCAGTGAACACTGTTACAAGAAAACAGAAGGATGGCAAAAAAATAGATATAACATGTCCGGATATTGTAAAAACGTACAGATATCTAATGGGTGGCGTAGATTTGGCGGACAAAATGAGTACGTTGTATGAACTTGACCGGAAGTCAACGAAATGGTGGCGAAAAGTTTTCTTTCGGCTTATGATGACATGCGCTGTCAATGCGTGGATAATCCATGCGGAAACAAATCATCCACGGCAAAAAAGAGAACCATTTTTGGGATTTTTAGTGGAGCTTTCCGAATCTCTCATTGACGAAGGAAGCAAGCAAGCGAAAATACGACGCAAAGTTCGAACAGGACCCCTCAGCACTATGAAAAAACGTATCAAACAAAATCTGGGGGACCATTTACCAACACGAACAAACAAGCGACAACGGTGCGTAAATTGTACTAAAAACGGAAAAGAAAGTCGCACAAATCAGCTTTGCATTGCCTGCAACTTGGCGTTTTGTAAAAAATGTTTCACACCTTGCCATAGAAACTAATTAAAATAATTTTATGCTACAATAAATATTATAAAAGAATAAAATAAATTGAAATAAAGTAAAATATATTCTGATTTTATTATTCAAATTTTGCTTTTCGGGTGTGTTTGGGATGTTTTTGTCCCAGGACGATATCTCCTTTTCGGAACGTCCTAAAAATATATTATGAAATTACTTTTCTTAAAACAACATAAGGAGACTATATCTAAACTCTTTTTTAAGATTGATGGCCACAAAAGTCTCGTCCCGAAACGGTTAAGAAATCGCCGGGAATCTTAGGAGACTCTTTTGAAATGGCTCAAAGGCGTTTTTTGTCGCTCGAGAGACGCTTGGAGCGTGATGCAACCTTAAAGTCTATGTATGTACAGTTTATGGAAGAATATTCGTCATTGGGGCACATGTCGCCCTACAATCGGTCGTCGAATGGTCCGAATTATATCATACCACATCATTGTGTTCTCAGACCGCAAAGTACCACAACAAAAATTCGGGTCGTCTTTGATGCGTCGGCTCGAACTTCGTCAAATCATTCATTAAATGATATACTCATGGTAGGCCCTACGATTCAGCAGGACCTAGTCACCACATTGTTTTCGTTTCGTTTGAACAAGTTTGCTCTTACTGCAGACATTTCAAAAATGTATCGCCAATTCTATATCGATGAAAAAGTTCGAAAATATCAACTTATATTGTGGCGCACTTGTAAAGCAGAAGAACTAAAAGTATTCCATTTTAACACTGTTACTTATGATTTATCGTCTGCTCCATTTTTAGCAGTTCGTAGTTTGTTCTTCATTGCAGATAAATATGGATCCTCATTTCCCCTTGGCGCAACAGTTCTTCGCGAAGACCTCTATGTAGACGATTTTCTCACTGGGGCTAACGACTTAAATACATTGTTAGCAAAGAAAACTGAATTGGTCCACATGTTAAAATTGCACGGATTGGAGTTGGCTAAATGGAATAGCAACTGTACAGAAATGTTGCCGTCAAATCACGATGCTGAAATATCGATCAAAATTGGTGATGATGACGTCACCAAAGCTCTGGGTATTTCTTGGAAACCACAGCTAGACATATTTTGCTTTAGATTCGAGTTGCCCGAAATAACCGGTCCCACAAAGAGGTCCATATTATCTGTTGTTGCAAAAATCTACGAATATTGAGCCCCATTGTGATTCGATGCAAAATTTTACTCCAAGAAACGTGGGTTCAACAATGTGGTTGGGACGACGTCATAAGTGGTCACCTCAAAACACTTTGGCTGCAAATACAAAATGACTTTGGAGTAAAATTGGAGTACCTCGATATGTCAGCACGTCCTTTGAAAGTCGTGGCGAAATTCATGGGTTCGCAGATGCATCTCAACGGGCATATGGATGCTGCATCTACTATCGTGTGTTTACAAAAGGTGCGTACAAAACAACATTGTTAATTGCCAAGTCAAAGGTAGCCCCCATAAAAGCACAGTCGCTACCTCGCCTCGAATTATGCGCCGCTGCGTTGCTAAGTAAGACTTGGCTCAAAATTAAACCAAAAATCGCCAAATTTGCATCTTCGACTTACTTTTGGACCGATTCGACCGATTACTGGGCATCTTGCGTCAGAAGATATGGGTAATTAACGCCAGAGATCTTGTTCGAAAGGTGGTTCGTGAGTGTGTGTACTGCTTTCGATATAAGCCAAAACTTATGGAGCAGATCATGGGTAATTTGCCAGCTGATCGTCTTCGATCTCAACGCCCATTCGTAGTAGCTGGAGTCGATTTTTGTGGTCCCTGTCTTACATCATATCGTATTCGTGGTAAGGGGCCCTGTTCGTTTGTTTCAGTTCGAAAGCGACACATTTGGAGCTCGTTTCGGACCTGTCTACAACAATTTTATATAGTGCCTTAAGCGTTTTGTTGGTCGACGTGGAATACCCCACCGGTTGTATTGCGACAACGCCACTAATTTCGTTGGAGCTCATAATAAGCTGACGGGGCTTAAAGATGCTCTGTTTCACCAAGACGTTGTCCACAACTTGAAATCGTATTCCAACCAAATGGGTTTTGAATTTTGTTTTATCCCTCCTCGTGCCCCACACTTCGGTGGATTGTGGGAAGCAGCCGTTAAGTCGGCTAAAACTCTTCTCATAAAGAATATTTGCCAATCGTATCTCACTTTCGAAGAGCTGCAGACTCTTTTCATAGAAATCGAGGCCATTTTAAATTCTCGTCCAATTGCACCGTTGTCAGATGACCCCAACGATGGTGAAGCATTAACACCAGGTCATATGCTCATTGGGTCATCTTTAGTCGCCATTCCTGATGAACATTTTGATATCACCAAGCAAACGTCGCTCACTCGTTGGCAACGGATCTCGTTTTTGAAACAACAATTTTGGTAATTGTGGTCTCGAGATTATCTTTTGTCGCTTCAACAACGGACAAAGTGGCTCAACGTAAACCCAAACATTGAAGAAGGCCAGCTAGTTATTGTCCATGAAGACAACACCCTACCACAACAATGGCTTTTGGCTCGGGTGCTCAAATCTATAGCCGGCACTGATGGACGAGTTCGAGTGGTCGAGCTGAAGACTAAGTCTGGTTGCTTTCGGCGTCCCATTCATAAAGTGGCTCCATTACGTTCCCAAGATGCTTGAAAGAGAGCCCTTTCAACGGGGGGAGCATGTCGGATGAGATCGCCAACATTAAATTATATTTTAAATTATTTTATCGCATAATTGCGGGCCACCCTAACGTCCCTTTTTGTTTCTTATAATATTACAGCAACAACAACGTTCATACTGTTGTCTATTTTGGTTTAACCGGTATGACTGTTGTTGTTGCTATTTGCCTACGACATCGATACAATAAGTAATAACAATAACAGCAGCGCAGTCGAAGATATTTACTTCATTTGTTTCGTTAAGTCGCTCTGCTGTTATTGTTACTTCTTTTGCTCTATATATGTACGCACATCTATCTGTATGCACATACATACATACATATGTACCTAAGATTTTGCATTTAAAGTAACTGTGGTGTTGTTGTTGCTTATTTTGGTGGCCCAGCAACTTGTAAATTTTCTCGAAGTTAGTTGTTGAAAAGAATTGGAACAATAAAGTTCAGAATTTTTGTACACCGTTTCCAGTGGAAATTTAATTGTGTGTTTAAATTTTAAAATTAAAAGGTTCTGTGCAACATTTTGGCGACCGAGACAGGCCACAGTGTTTCGTGGAGCAGATCTTAATTTTCGAGTCGTAATTGGAGCTACGGAGTTTTTCATCGTTTCGTCGTGGGATCATCATACCACAGGAAATTCCGTGCTACAATTGGTGACACTTTGCTGCTGCTGCTACGAACAGTGTCTCATTATATTAGTGCATTTTTAGTGGGAGAAATCATACGACAGTGATTTCTTTAACAGAATCTTTTTGGATCGAAATTCTAGCGTCGTTCTATCGTGGCACATACGTGCGTGGACCGAGACATATATATATATACGTGCCGTAGTGCAAAATCTTCAAATTTGAAGCGTCCGATAAAGCTTCCGCGCATTTTTCCCAACGGAATAAATAAATTGTTGTTATTTGGTGAGTGTGGCTCTTGTCTAAAGACGGTGTCGATGCAGTCACTGAGGATGTTGCTGCTAGCGGTTCGGAATTGGCGTCGCTCAAGCAACAACGGTCCACAATGAAGCGAAACATCACGAACATCTAAAAAAAAAGTGGCCCAAGATGGCGACAAAGTTGATGCCACCATTTTGGACTGTCGGCTGCAGATCCTATAGTCATATTTCAAACAAATATGTTATATTCAAGGTCAAATTGAAAAACTTTGCTCCACCGATAATTCGAGAAGTGATTTGGAGGAAACTTCTATTGCGGCAAAAGCGAAAATAGTGACATTGCTGAATAAAAATCGTGGTTCTGTGTCGATGAACCACAGTTTTTTCAACTCTTCAATACCTGGTGGTTCACATTCATCTCGTTTGCCTGCGTTGAAGTTACCTCGATTTGAAGGAAAGTATGCGGACTACAAACGGTTCATCGCAACTTTCAACAATATGGTTCACGAGAATTCATCGATAACTGGCGTTGATAAATTCAATTATCTATTGAATTGTCTTTCGGGTCCAGCGTTAGCAGTGGTGGAACCATATCAGGTAACAGAAGAAAATTATCCAAAGGCGCTAAAGAGGTTAGAAGAGCGCTACGAAACCAAAGTGCTTATTTTTGTGGAGCATATTAATGCGTTGTTCAACATTTCTACGATGTCTAGGAGTGATAGTGCCTCTTTAACAAATATCATTGACACTGTGTCTGCAATTCGTGGTTCGCTTTTGTCTCTTGGGTCAGAGATGGATGTTTTAAATGGACTTTTAATTCACATCACATTATCAAAGTTAGACTCTGATACCAAAGAAAATTATGACGAAAAGCAGGAATTTAAATCGCTGCCTACGTGGGATACATGCTATGACATTTTGAGCCATCGTTGTCAATTTTTGGAGAGCCATGGGGAAAAGGTGGAAGTACCTGAAAAATTAAAGAATGGAAAACCAAAATCAAATTTTAATCGGTCTTCTCACACATTTGTGAACTCAAGCTCAAGTTGTTCATATTGTAATTCGGCGGAACACAACATATCGTCTTGTTCATCATTTTCGTCGCTCGTCGTTTTAGAACGCTTTAATTTCGTAAAGCGTAATGGGCACTGCATAAATTGTCTTCGAAAAGGATATTTAGTTTCGAAATGCCCATACAAATCTCGTTGCAGAATTTGTCAGTCTTCTCATCATATGTTGCTGCACAAATTTAGTAGCCCTGAACAAGCTAGTCCTTCGCCATCAAATCAATTTCAACTTCAGCCTCAACCATCATCGAAAAATCATGGTAATCCGGTATCATTAGTGGTTCGATCGTTCAAAAGGGCAATCATTCCAACAGCGGTGGTACTCTTAAAAGATTCTTGTGGCATATTTCATCCGGTAAGAGCTCTACTCGATTCGTGTTCCGAATTAAATTTCATTTCAGAAGCAACTGCTAAGAGACTCCAGTTAAAGTTCCAGCCATACCATCAAGAAGTTTCTGGCATTGGCGAAGTACGAACGAAAATCAAGTCGTCTGTTGCAGCCACACTGAAATCTCGAGTGAGTAATTTCCAATGGTCTTCCAGTTTTGCCGTTACAAAGACAATATCTGCTCGGCAGCCTGGTGAGTACATTAAAACCGCTCATTGGAAGATTCCCCAGTCCATAGAGCTGGCCGACCCTCTATTTTACAAGCCACAGCGCGTTGACCTGCTTGTTATCACAGAAGTTTCGGGACGACAGGGATGTTTTTATCCCAGAAAAATTTGAAAAATCATATCTCTGAAAATTCTCACACGATTTGGTTGAAAACAGTCCCAAATCATTGTTTATATTCTTCTCTACAAAAAATTTAATATAGCTGTCAATATAACACATCAAGCTTATGTCAAAAGTCATAAATCAGTTCGCGCGGTTTGAGTTGTTAATAAGACCATCGACAAAAGCTCAAAAAACAAGTGTTTTAATTGTGGAAAAAAGTGTCATTTAGTAAAGTTTTACTCAAACAGTTGTTATTTCATAGAAAATATAATCGAAAACCAATAAAAAGATATTTTTCCGAATTTGCGGCTAAGGTAAGTTTCGTGGGATAAAATCATCCCAAAACTGTTTATTTGTGGGACGTTAACATCCCAACCGTACTCATTCACATTATTTTTCTTAGAAAGATATGGACGGAAAACGTAAACTGGCGACTCCAGAAATTGAGGATTTTCTTAATAATTCAAGCAATGAAAGGCAGTAGTGCTTTAGAAGAGGAAGAAGACACGGATCATAGTAATGAAGGAATGGAAATTGTTGATGCGAGTGAAACTGCAAATGATATTTCCGATGACTTTTACGAAGAAATATTTGAAGTGGAACGTCTGGATGAAGAAATTGTTTCTGATTGGCCAAACAATGTTATAATTTGGTCAAACCCCCTACCAACATTCACACCACGATTTACAGTTAGTGAAGATCGCACCGTTAGCCATGGAGGAATACCTCGAGGATTGAAGCCTGTGGAAATATTTTTCAAGCTGCTGCCTAGAAGTTTTGTTCATCACATTGTTCATTCTACTAATGAAAGGATTGATATTTTCAATAGCAGCCATCCTAAAAACAAACGTGCAAAAACCGATTTCGGCGAAATACTTATATTGCTTGGATGTACCTTTGTTATGTCATATAATCGAGTGCCATCTTTGAAGGACTATTGGTCGAATAGCACGTCATTGGGTAATGCATACATAAAAAAAGCAATGTCCAGAGACCGGTTTTTACACGTTATGTCCAAACTTTATTTTTCTTCCTTATCATTTCAACCTGATCCAAAACCAAAAACTTATTTCGTTGATGATTTGGTAGATTGTCTAAGAAAAAACTTTCAAAAATATAGATCAGACTCTCCGTTACAAAGCATTGATGAATCTATGACAAAACTTCTAGGCCGCTCTACGTTGAAGCAGTATATGCCACTAAAACCTGTAAAGAGAGGCATAAAACTATGGATGCGATGCGACAGTTTGACATGCTATACGTACGATTTTAATATATATTCCGGAAAAGAAGACCATTCCTATCAATCATCCACATTAGGCGAACGCGTTGTCATGAAATTGTCAGCGACTATCAGACACCCTGACACAACGTTGTGCTTTGATCGCTTTTTCACGTCAGCAAAATTAATTAATAATATACCGGTTCCAGCCTTAGGTACTTGTATATCTAACAGAAAAAATTTACCAACTTTTACTGAGAAACTAAGCAGAGGAGAATATGTCTTCAAGAGCAATTCGTCTGGTACTTTGGCAGTGGTTTGCCAAGACACAAAACAGGTTATGCTGCTTAGCAACTGCCATAAAGCTTCAGTGAACACTGTTACAAGAAAACAGAAGGATGGCAAAAAAATAGATATAACATGTCCGGATATTGTAAAAACGTACAGATATCTAATGGGTGGCGTAGATTTGGCGGACAAAATGAGTACGTTGTATGAACTTGACCGGAAGTCAACGAAATGGTGGCGAAAAGTTTTCTTTCGGCTTATGATGACATGCGCTGTCAATGCGTGGATAATCCATGCGGAAACAAATCATCCACGGCAAAAAAGAGAACCATTTTTGGGATTTTTAGTGGAGCTTTCCGAATCTCTCATTGACGAAGGAAGCAAGCAAGCGAAAATACGACGCAAAGTTCGAACAGGACCCCTCAGCACTATGAAAAAACGTATCAAACAAAATCTGGGGGACCATTTACCAACACGAACAAACAAGCGACAACGGTGCGTAAATTGTACTAAAAACGGAAAAGAAAGTCGCACAAATCAGCTTTGCATTGCCTGCAACTTGGCGTTTTGTAAAAAATGTTTCACACCTTGCCATAGAAACTAATTAAAATAATTTTATGCTACAATAAATATTATAAAAGAATAAAATAAATTGAAATAAAGTAAAATATATTCTGATTTTATTATTCAAATTTTGCTTTTCGGGTGTGTTTGGGATGTTTTTGTCCCAGGACGATATCTCCTTTTCGGAACGTCCTAAAAATATATTATGAAATTACTTTTCTTAAAACAACATAAGGAGACTATATCTAAACTCTTTTTTAAGATTGATGGCCACAAAAGTCTCGTCCCGAAACGGTTAAGAAATCGCCGGGAATCTTAGGAGACTCTTTTGAAATGGCTCAAAGGCGTTTTTTGTCGCTCGAGAGACGCTTGGAGCGTGATGCAACCTTAAAGTCTATGTATGTACAGTTTATGGAAGAATATTCGTCATTGGGGCACATGTCGCCCTACAATCGGTCGTCGAATGGTCCGAATTATATCATACCACATCATTGTGTTCTCAGACCGCAAAGTACCACAACAAAAATTCGGGTCGTCTTTGATGCGTCGGCTCGAACTTCGTCAAATCATTCATTAAATGATATACTCATGGTAGGCCCTACGATTCAGCAGGACCTAGTCACCACATTGTTTTCGTTTCGTTTGAACAAGTTTGCTCTTACTGCAGACATTTCAAAAATGTATCGCCAATTCTATATCGATGAAAAAGTTCGAAAATATCAACTTATATTGTGGCGCACTTGTAAAGCAGAAGAACTAAAAGTATTCCATTTTAACACTGTTACTTATGATTTATCGTCTGCTCCATTTTTAGCAGTTCGTAGTTTGTTCTTCATTGCAGATAAATATGGATCCTCATTTCCCCTTGGCGCAACAGTTCTTCGCGAAGACCTCTATGTAGACGATTTTCTCACTGGGGCTAACGACTTAAATACATTGTTAGCAAAGAAAACTGAATTGGTCCACATGTTAAAATTGCACGGATTGGAGTTGGCTAAATGGAATAGCAACTGTACAGAAATGTTGCCGTCAAATCACGATGCTGAAATATCGATCAAAATTGGTGATGATGACGTCACCAAAGCTCTGGGTATTTCTTGGAAACCACAGCTAGACATATTTTGCTTTAGATTCGAGTTGCCCGAAATAACCGGTCCCACAAAGAGGTCCATATTATCTGTTGTTGCAAAAATCTACGAATATTGAGCCCCATTGTGATTCGATGCAAAATTTTACTCCAAGAAACGTGGGTTCAACAATGTGGTTGGGACGACGTCATAAGTGGTCACCTCAAAACACTTTGGCTGCAAATACAAAATGACTTTGGAGTAAAATTGGAGTACCTCGATATGTCAGCACGTCCTTTGAAAGTCGTGGCGAAATTCATGGGTTCGCAGATGCATCTCAACGGGCATATGGATGCTGCATCTACTATCGTGTGTTTACAAAAGGTGCGTACAAAACAACATTGTTAATTGCCAAGTCAAAGGTAGCCCCCATAAAAGCACAGTCGCTACCTCGCCTCGAATTATGCGCCGCTGCGTTGCTAAGTAAGACTTGGCTCAAAATTAAACCAAAAATCGCCAAATTTGCATCTTCGACTTACTTTTGGACCGATTCGACCGATTACTGGGCATCTTGCGTCAGAAGATATGGGTAATTAACGCCAGAGATCTTGTTCGAAAGGTGGTTCGTGAGTGTGTGTACTGCTTTCGATATAAGCCAAAACTTATGGAGCAGATCATGGGTAATTTGCCAGCTGATCGTCTTCGATCTCAACGCCCATTCGTAGTAGCTGGAGTCGATTTTTGTGGTCCCTGTCTTACATCATATCGTATTCGTGGTAAGGGGCCCTGTTCGTTTGTTTCAGTTCGAAAGCGACACATTTGGAGCTCGTTTCGGACCTGTCTACAACAATTTTATATAGTGCCTTAAGCGTTTTGTTGGTCGACGTGGAATACCCCACCGGTTGTATTGCGACAACGCCACTAATTTCGTTGGAGCTCATAATAAGCTGACGGGGCTTAAAGATGCTCTGTTTCACCAAGACGTTGTCCACAACTTGAAATCGTATTCCAACCAAATGGGTTTTGAATTTTGTTTTATCCCTCCTCGTGCCCCACACTTCGGTGGATTGTGGGAAGCAGCCGTTAAGTCGGCTAAAACTCTTCTCATAAAGAATATTTGCCAATCGTATCTCACTTTCGAAGAGCTGCAGACTCTTTTCATAGAAATCGAGGCCATTTTAAATTCTCGTCCAATTGCACCGTTGTCAGATGACCCCAACGATGGTGAAGCATTAACACCAGGTCATATGCTCATTGGGTCATCTTTAGTCGCCATTCCTGATGAACATTTTGATATCACCAAGCAAACGTCGCTCACTCGTTGGCAACGGATCTCGTTTTTGAAACAACAATTTTGGTAATTGTGGTCTCGAGATTATCTTTTGTCGCTTCAACAACGGACAAAGTGGCTCAACGTAAACCCAAACATTGAAGAAGGCCAGCTAGTTATTGTCCATGAAGACAACACCCTACCACAACAATGGCTTTTGGCTCGGGTGCTCAAATCTATAGCCGGCACTGATGGACGAGTTCGAGTGGTCGAGCTGAAGACTAAGTCTGGTTGCTTTCGGCGTCCCATTCATAAAGTGGCTCCATTACGTTCCCAAGATGCTTGAAAGAGAGCCCTTTCAACGGGGGGAGCATGTCGGATGAGATCGCCAACATTAAATTATATTTTAAATTATTTTATCGCATAATTGCGGGCCACCCTAACGTCCCTTTTTGTTTCTTATAATATTACAGCAACAACAACGTTCATACTGTTGTCTATTTTGGTTTAACCGGTATGACTGTTGTTGTTGCTATTTGCCTACGACATCGATACAATAAGTAATAACAATAACAGCAGCGCAGTCGAAGATATTTACTTCATTTGTTTCGTTAAGTCGCTCTGCTGTTATTGTTACTTCTTTTGCTCTATATATGTACGCACATCTATCTGTATGCACATACATACATACATATGTACCTAAGATTTTGCATTTAAAGTAACTGTGGTGTTGTTGTTGCTTATTTTGGTGGCCCAGCAACTTGTAAATTTTCTCGAAGTTAGTTGTTGAAAAGAATTGGAACAATAAAGTTCAGAATTTTTGTACACCGTTTCCAGTGGAAATTTAATTGTGTGTTTAAATTTTAAAATTAAAAGGTTCTGTGCAACATTTTGGCGACCGAGACAGGCCACAGTGTTTCGTGGAGCAGATCTTAATTTTCGAGTCGTAATTGGAGCTACGGAGTTTTTCATCGTTTCGTCGTGGGATCATCATACCACAGGAAATTCCGTGCTACAATTGGTGACACTTTGCTGCTGCTGCTACGAACAGTGTCTCATTATATTAGTGCATTTTTAGTGGGAGAAATCATACGACAGTGATTTCTTTAACAGAATCTTTTTGGATCGAAATTCTAGCGTCGTTCTATCGTGGCACATACGTGCGTGGACCGAGACATATATATATATACGTGCCGTAGTGCAAAATCTTCAAATTTGAAGCGTCCGATAAAGCTTCCGCGCATTTTTCCCAACGGAATAAATAAATTGTTGTTATTTGGTGAGTGTGGCTCTTGTCTAAAGACGGTGTCGATGCAGTCACTGAGGATGTTGCTGCTAGCGGTTCGGAATTGGCGTCGCTCAAGCAACAACGGTCCACAATGAAGCGAAACATCACGAACATCTAAAAAAAAAGTGGCCCAAGATGGCGACAAAGTTGATGCCACCATTTTGGACTGTCGGCTGCAGATCCTATAGTCATATTTCAAACAAATATGTTATATTCAAGGTCAAATTGAAAAACTTTGCTCCACCGATAATTCGAGAAGTGATTTGGAGGAAACTTCTATTGCGGCAAAAGCGAAAATAGTGACATTGCTGAATAAAAATCGTGGTTCTGTGTCGATGAACCACAGTTTTTTCAACTCTTCAATACCTGGTGGTTCACATTCATCTCGTTTGCCTGCGTTGAAGTTACCTCGATTTGAAGGAAAGTATGCGGACTACAAACGGTTCATCGCAACTTTCAACAATATGGTTCACGAGAATTCATCGATAACTGGCGTTGATAAATTCAATTATCTATTGAATTGTCTTTCGGGTCCAGCGTTAGCAGTGGTGGAACCATATCAGGTAACAGAAGAAAATTATCCAAAGGCGCTAAAGAGGTTAGAAGAGCGCTACGAAACCAAAGTGCTTATTTTTGTGGAGCATATTAATGCGTTGTTCAACATTTCTACGATGTCTAGGAGTGATAGTGCCTCTTTAACAAATATCATTGACACTGTGTCTGCAATTCGTGGTTCGCTTTTGTCTCTTGGGTCAGAGATGGATGTTTTAAATGGACTTTTAATTCACATCACATTATCAAAGTTAGACTCTGATACCAAAGAAAATTATGACGAAAAGCAGGAATTTAAATCGCTGCCTACGTGGGATACATGCTATGACATTTTGAGCCATCGTTGTCAATTTTTGGAGAGCCATGGGGAAAAGGTGGAAGTACCTGAAAAATTAAAGAATGGAAAACCAAAATCAAATTTTAATCGGTCTTCTCACACATTTGTGAACTCAAGCTCAAGTTGTTCATATTGTAATTCGGCGGAACACAACATATCGTCTTGTTCATCATTTTCGTCGCTCGTCGTTTTAGAACGCTTTAATTTCGTAAAGCGTAATGGGCACTGCATAAATTGTCTTCGAAAAGGATATTTAGTTTCGAAATGCCCATACAAATCTCGTTGCAGAATTTGTCAGTCTTCTCATCATATGTTGCTGCACAAATTTAGTAGCCCTGAACAAGCTAGTCCTTCGCCATCAAATCAATTTCAACTTCAGCCTCAACCATCATCGAAAAATCATGGTAATCCGGTATCATTAGTGGTTCGATCGTTCAAAAGGGCAATCATTCCAACAGCGGTGGTACTCTTAAAAGATTCTTGTGGCATATTTCATCCGGTAAGAGCTCTACTCGATTCGTGTTCCGAATTAAATTTCATTTCAGAAGCAACTGCTAAGAGACTCCAGTTAAAGTTCCAGCCATACCATCAAGAAGTTTCTGGCATTGGCGAAGTACGAACGAAAATCAAGTCGTCTGTTGCAGCCACACTGAAATCTCGAGTGAGTAATTTCCAATGGTCTTCCAGTTTTGCCGTTACAAAGACAATATCTGCTCGGCAGCCTGGTGAGTACATTAAAACCGCTCATTGGAAGATTCCCCAGTCCATAGAGCTGGCCGACCCTCTATTTTACAAGCCACAGCGCGTTGACCTGCTTGTTATCACAGAAGTTTCGGGACGACAGGGATGTTTTTATCCCAGAAAAATTTGAAAAATCATATCTCTGAAAATTCTCACACGATTTGGTTGAAAACAGTCCCAAATCATTGTTTATATTCTTCTCTACAAAAAATTTAATATAGCTGTCAATATAACACATCAAGCTTATGTCAAAAGTCATAAATCAGTTCGCGCGGTTTGAGTTGTTAATAAGACCATCGACAAAAGCTCAAAAAACAAGTGTTTTAATTGTGGAAAAAAGTGTCATTTAGTAAAGTTTTACTCAAACAGTTGTTATTTCATAGAAAATATAATCGAAAACCAATAAAAAGATATTTTTCCGAATTTGCGGCTAAGGTAAGTTTCGTGGGATAAAATCATCCCAAAACTGTTTATTTGTGGGACGTTAACATCCCAACCGTACTCATTCACATTATTTTTCTTAGAAAGATATGGACGGAAAACGTAAACTGGCGACTCCAGAAATTGAGGATTTTCTTAATAATTCAAGCAATGAAAGGCAGTAGTGCTTTAGAAGAGGAAGAAGACACGGATCATAGTAATGAAGGAATGGAAATTGTTGATGCGAGTGAAACTGCAAATGATATTTCCGATGACTTTTACGAAGAAATATTTGAAGTGGAACGTCTGGATGAAGAAATTGTTTCTGATTGGCCAAACAATGTTATAATTTGGTCAAACCCCCTACCAACATTCACACCACGATTTACAGTTAGTGAAGATCGCACCGTTAGCCATGGAGGAATACCTCGAGGATTGAAGCCTGTGGAAATATTTTTCAAGCTGCTGCCTAGAAGTTTTGTTCATCACATTGTTCATTCTACTAATGAAAGGATTGATATTTTCAATAGCAGCCATCCTAAAAACAAACGTGCAAAAACCGATTTCGGCGAAATACTTATATTGCTTGGATGTACCTTTGTTATGTCATATAATCGAGTGCCATCTTTGAAGGACTATTGGTCGAATAGCACGTCATTGGGTAATGCATACATAAAAAAAGCAATGTCCAGAGACCGGTTTTTACACGTTATGTCCAAACTTTATTTTTCTTCCTTATCATTTCAACCTGATCCAAAACCAAAAACTTATTTCGTTGATGATTTGGTAGATTGTCTAAGAAAAAACTTTCAAAAATATAGATCAGACTCTCCGTTACAAAGCATTGATGAATCTATGACAAAACTTCTAGGCCGCTCTACGTTGAAGCAGTATATGCCACTAAAACCTGTAAAGAGAGGCATAAAACTATGGATGCGATGCGACAGTTTGACATGCTATACGTACGATTTTAATATATATTCCGGAAAAGAAGACCATTCCTATCAATCATCCACATTAGGCGAACGCGTTGTCATGAAATTGTCAGCGACTATCAGACACCCTGACACAACGTTGTGCTTTGATCGCTTTTTCACGTCAGCAAAATTAATTAATAATATACCGGTTCCAGCCTTAGGTACTTGTATATCTAACAGAAAAAATTTACCAACTTTTACTGAGAAACTAAGCAGAGGAGAATATGTCTTCAAGAGCAATTCGTCTGGTACTTTGGCAGTGGTTTGCCAAGACACAAAACAGGTTATGCTGCTTAGCAACTGCCATAAAGCTTCAGTGAACACTGTTACAAGAAAACAGAAGGATGGCAAAAAAATAGATATAACATGTCCGGATATTGTAAAAACGTACAGATATCTAATGGGTGGCGTAGATTTGGCGGACAAAATGAGTACGTTGTATGAACTTGACCGGAAGTCAACGAAATGGTGGCGAAAAGTTTTCTTTCGGCTTATGATGACATGCGCTGTCAATGCGTGGATAATCCATGCGGAAACAAATCATCCACGGCAAAAAAGAGAACCATTTTTGGGATTTTTAGTGGAGCTTTCCGAATCTCTCATTGACGAAGGAAGCAAGCAAGCGAAAATACGACGCAAAGTTCGAACAGGACCCCTCAGCACTATGAAAAAACGTATCAAACAAAATCTGGGGGACCATTTACCAACACGAACAAACAAGCGACAACGGTGCGTAAATTGTACTAAAAACGGAAAAGAAAGTCGCACAAATCAGCTTTGCATTGCCTGCAACTTGGCGTTTTGTAAAAAATGTTTCACACCTTGCCATAGAAACTAATTAAAATAATTTTATGCTACAATAAATATTATAAAAGAATAAAATAAATTGAAATAAAGTAAAATATATTCTGATTTTATTATTCAAATTTTGCTTTTCGGGTGTGTTTGGGATGTTTTTGTCCCAGGACGATATCTCCTTTTCGGAACGTCCTAAAAATATATTATGAAATTACTTTTCTTAAAACAACATAAGGAGACTATATCTAAACTCTTTTTTAAGATTGATGGCCACAAAAGTCTCGTCCCGAAACGGTTAAGAAATCGCCGGGAATCTTAGGAGACTCTTTTGAAATGGCTCAAAGGCGTTTTTTGTCGCTCGAGAGACGCTTGGAGCGTGATGCAACCTTAAAGTCTATGTATGTACAGTTTATGGAAGAATATTCGTCATTGGGGCACATGTCGCCCTACAATCGGTCGTCGAATGGTCCGAATTATATCATACCACATCATTGTGTTCTCAGACCGCAAAGTACCACAACAAAAATTCGGGTCGTCTTTGATGCGTCGGCTCGAACTTCGTCAAATCATTCATTAAATGATATACTCATGGTAGGCCCTACGATTCAGCAGGACCTAGTCACCACATTGTTTTCGTTTCGTTTGAACAAGTTTGCTCTTACTGCAGACATTTCAAAAATGTATCGCCAATTCTATATCGATGAAAAAGTTCGAAAATATCAACTTATATTGTGGCGCACTTGTAAAGCAGAAGAACTAAAAGTATTCCATTTTAACACTGTTACTTATGATTTATCGTCTGCTCCATTTTTAGCAGTTCGTAGTTTGTTCTTCATTGCAGATAAATATGGATCCTCATTTCCCCTTGGCGCAACAGTTCTTCGCGAAGACCTCTATGTAGACGATTTTCTCACTGGGGCTAACGACTTAAATACATTGTTAGCAAAGAAAACTGAATTGGTCCACATGTTAAAATTGCACGGATTGGAGTTGGCTAAATGGAATAGCAACTGTACAGAAATGTTGCCGTCAAATCACGATGCTGAAATATCGATCAAAATTGGTGATGATGACGTCACCAAAGCTCTGGGTATTTCTTGGAAACCACAGCTAGACATATTTTGCTTTAGATTCGAGTTGCCCGAAATAACCGGTCCCACAAAGAGGTCCATATTATCTGTTGTTGCAAAAATCTACGAATATTGAGCCCCATTGTGATTCGATGCAAAATTTTACTCCAAGAAACGTGGGTTCAACAATGTGGTTGGGACGACGTCATAAGTGGTCACCTCAAAACACTTTGGCTGCAAATACAAAATGACTTTGGAGTAAAATTGGAGTACCTCGATATGTCAGCACGTCCTTTGAAAGTCGTGGCGAAATTCATGGGTTCGCAGATGCATCTCAACGGGCATATGGATGCTGCATCTACTATCGTGTGTTTACAAAAGGTGCGTACAAAACAACATTGTTAATTGCCAAGTCAAAGGTAGCCCCCATAAAAGCACAGTCGCTACCTCGCCTCGAATTATGCGCCGCTGCGTTGCTAAGTAAGACTTGGCTCAAAATTAAACCAAAAATCGCCAAATTTGCATCTTCGACTTACTTTTGGACCGATTCGACCGATTACTGGGCATCTTGCGTCAGAAGATATGGGTAATTAACGCCAGAGATCTTGTTCGAAAGGTGGTTCGTGAGTGTGTGTACTGCTTTCGATATAAGCCAAAACTTATGGAGCAGATCATGGGTAATTTGCCAGCTGATCGTCTTCGATCTCAACGCCCATTCGTAGTAGCTGGAGTCGATTTTTGTGGTCCCTGTCTTACATCATATCGTATTCGTGGTAAGGGGCCCTGTTCGTTTGTTTCAGTTCGAAAGCGACACATTTGGAGCTCGTTTCGGACCTGTCTACAACAATTTTATATAGTGCCTTAAGCGTTTTGTTGGTCGACGTGGAATACCCCACCGGTTGTATTGCGACAACGCCACTAATTTCGTTGGAGCTCATAATAAGCTGACGGGGCTTAAAGATGCTCTGTTTCACCAAGACGTTGTCCACAACTTGAAATCGTATTCCAACCAAATGGGTTTTGAATTTTGTTTTATCCCTCCTCGTGCCCCACACTTCGGTGGATTGTGGGAAGCAGCCGTTAAGTCGGCTAAAACTCTTCTCATAAAGAATATTTGCCAATCGTATCTCACTTTCGAAGAGCTGCAGACTCTTTTCATAGAAATCGAGGCCATTTTAAATTCTCGTCCAATTGCACCGTTGTCAGATGACCCCAACGATGGTGAAGCATTAACACCAGGTCATATGCTCATTGGGTCATCTTTAGTCGCCATTCCTGATGAACATTTTGATATCACCAAGCAAACGTCGCTCACTCGTTGGCAACGGATCTCGTTTTTGAAACAACAATTTTGGTAATTGTGGTCTCGAGATTATCTTTTGTCGCTTCAACAACGGACAAAGTGGCTCAACGTAAACCCAAACATTGAAGAAGGCCAGCTAGTTATTGTCCATGAAGACAACACCCTACCACAACAATGGCTTTTGGCTCGGGTGCTCAAATCTATAGCCGGCACTGATGGACGAGTTCGAGTGGTCGAGCTGAAGACTAAGTCTGGTTGCTTTCGGCGTCCCATTCATAAAGTGGCTCCATTACGTTCCCAAGATGCTTGAAAGAGAGCCCTTTCAACGGGGGGAGCATGTCGGATGAGATCGCCAACATTAAATTATATTTTAAATTATTTTATCGCATAATTGCGGGCCACCCTAACGTCCCTTTTTGTTTCTTATAATATTACAGCAACAACAACGTTCATACTGTTGTCTATTTTGGTTTAACCGGTATGACTGTTGTTGTTGCTATTTGCCTACGACATCGATACAATAAGTAATAACAATAACAGCAGCGCAGTCGAAGATATTTACTTCATTTGTTTCGTTAAGTCGCTCTGCTGTTATTGTTACTTCTTTTGCTCTATATATGTACGCACATCTATCTGTATGCACATACATACATACATATGTACCTAAGATTTTGCATTTAAAGTAACTGTGGTGTTGTTGTTGTTGTTGCTTATTTTGGTGGCCCAGCAACTTGTAAATTTTCTCGAAGTTAGTTGTTGAAAAGAATTGGAACAATAAAGTTGAGAATTTTTGTACACCGTTTCCAGTGGAAATTTAATTGTGTGTTTAAATTTTAAAATAAAAAGGTTCTGTGCAACAGTTCATTTCGGACTCAGTATGTTGACTGGGATGTAGTTCCTTATAAAAGGTAATCAATCCAGTTTCAAAAACCGATGAAGAATTGACATTTTATGTAGCTTTAGGTGGCAATGTTCGTGAATCGGTGGATTCATTTGTTGAGCTTGGTGTTCTCTTGGACAGAAAATTGAATTTCAACTCCCACATAATTACGATGGTAAATAAGGCTTATGGCGTTCTGAACTTTATTAAACGTTGGGGAAAGGAATTTTCAGATCCCTTAGTTACGAAAAATCTTTTTACTTCACTAGTCCGCTCTATTCTCGAATATGGATCAGTTGTTTGGGACCCCCAGTACAATTTGTAAGTTAATATGATTGAATCGGTCCAGAAACAGTTTCTCATTTTTTGTCTGAGAAACATTCAATGGAACCCGAACCATAATCTTCCTTCGTATAGCAGTAGACTAGCATTGATCAGATTGCCGACTCTTAGTAGTAGTCGTACCATGATAAACTCTATTACAGTTTTGAAGATTGATGGATGTATAAGTTCTGAATTTCTGTTATCTAAGATTTTCATAAATGTCCCATTGAGACCCACGAGGTACTATAAACTCATTTACATCGAGTTTCAGCGTTCGAATTATGCGTCCTTTGATTCAGTTAGGAGAATATGTCGTGACTTTAATGAGCTATATCAGTTTATTGATTTCACTGGTAGTTGGGAAACTACAAAGTCTAGGATAATTTGTCATTTGAACAGATTGCATTAGTGCTATACATTCCTTTACATATGTAAATTTACTTTATCCTTACTATCTGTCTGTCTGTCTGATTTATAATTTGGTTTTCGTTTTGCTCGTAATTATTATATATTTGAAGTCTGTTATATTAATATCTCGTGATGTGGGTTGACTTAAGAAAAAAAAATAGCTGCAATACCGAGATATTTGTTTAGGTAAATACCAGAGTAAATAAAAATTCCGCTCGCGAGCGAAAAATTTACCTCCTCCACAATACAAAACTCTCACTCCGAGTTAAAAAAAAAATTAAAATCTCGAGCGAATTTAATTTTTAAAATTTTTGTTTATTTGAATCGCTCCCGAGCGAAATATAAAAAATAAAAATTCGATACGAAGGTTAATTTTTATTTTACTGGGAGTGAGAGCTTTATAGTGAAGAGGCGCCGAATTTTTCGAATCGCGAGTGGATTTTTTTTGCATTTGGATTTGGAATGTTGTGGAAGAATTATAAAAAGACTAAAACAAAGACGTGTACCTATATTATTTGAACAGTATACACAGGTGGCTGGAAAGCCGAAAAAGTTTTACCACGATGCCCAAAATTCTGATCCGGGACTCCTTGGTGTCCCCCGAAACGGAAAAACTTCACCCCGAAATCGTAGTTGTTCATCTGTAAGCGGCCAATTTTTAGGGGAGGAATTAAGGGTTGCCAAAAAAGTGATTTTTCAAACGATTCAAAATATTTTTTCTGGTATTTCGCCGGGGATTAATAAGATTTGTATACGTGTGTTTTCTTTGACCGTTGCTTTTCCAATATCCGTAAAGAAAAAATTTTTTTATTCAACAAAAAAACTCCAATTGTACACATTTTACATGAAAAATATTGGCTGGTTCGAAAATTCAACTCAAGAAGAATTTCAATACGAAATATGTTTGGAAGAAAAGTCTACGACCACTTCTTTCACACTTCTCACAATAATTGTTCAACTTGCGTCGGTTTCAGAACTTAAAAAATTCACGATGAACTGATACCCCAGCTTGTTTGCTCGAGGTGTTTCAGACATACGTGAATTTTCAAAGTTTCAGTTACGTCTGTGACTGCAAGAGATTTTTAAGGTCACAAATACACTTCCTCAATTCTCCACCAAGCCTCGCATTAGAAAAACAATCATGAAATATTTTATCAAGTGCCTTGAAAGCCGACACATACGGAACCATGGGTAATTGACCACCAATATGACCACAAACTTCCTCGGTAAATAGGAAATCAGATTCCGTTAACATTTTCCTACAGGCATTTCCTTCAAAAGAATCACCATGGTAATTTTTTGATATTTGTTTGAGATGTCGTGGCCAGGTTAAGGCTTTTTTCCCCCAAAAGAGGCACAAGACCTTTCCAAAATATGTGGTTAACTAAACCTTGCAGTACATGCAATACCGGCATCACGCATTTTTCAATAGCAGTCATATCATCTGCGTCCTGAAACAATAGAAGGTTTATTGTGCTGTGATTGGATTTGGCACATTTTTTATCGCCTCCCAGAAATTTGAATTCTTCGTAATCTTTTCGCAAATTCCTGTAAGTTTTCCTGTTCATCACTCTCGAGTTCACGTCGTGTTTTCAACTCTTTTAACGTCACAAAGCAATAGGGACACGGGAAAGTGAGGGTAGCGGTTTGTTGTCCATTGATAATCAATAGTAATTTGAAATCTGCAACGAACTTGAACGGAATACTATCGATTTGTATCAAACCAAACAGTTTCTTGACATTCTTATAAGTCTCTTTTATTTGCGGTACAATACACAGCATTAATAATTTATGAAGACAGGTCAATTTATCAGCTTTCAGTCTCTTATTATGAGTAATATCTGACACTGGATCTGCACTAGATACATAAAATTCCGGTAATATAATCATACACACTTTGAAAAATACCTGGCCGCCGTCTGCCATTACTTTAATCACAAAGTTACCAACTAAACTTCTCCTATCTATCACCTCATCCAATATTGCCTCTGAATTACACCAAATTACGGGTCTCTTCTGTGGGATTTCACTCTTTTCTACATCAAACTCCAGCATCCCATAACAGTAAAAATCATCCAAAATTCTAACCCTTTCTATAACTTGCTTAGAATAATTAGCTGGTATTATTTATATTTTATAAATAACGGGTTTTTCAATAAGAGCGCTACAAAAGTTTTTTTAAATAAAACAAAACCGGTTTTAGATACCAATGAAATTCTTTATTCCTGTGAAAGTACGTTCGATGCCATTATGTATGGAACTCGATTTCTTTTGCATGGCCACCACGGGCACGCTTGCAGAAGTCCAGACGCTAAACCCAATTTTCGACGGATTTCAGGCATAAATTGGCCGATACTGCTGCAATTTCACGTTTTCGGGATGCAATGATGACTCATGGATTACGTGTGGATTGCTGTCTGACCAATAACGCATATTTTGCTTATTGACGAAGCCATTCATCCAGAAATGAGCCACATCGCTGATTGTTGAGGCCTCTTAAAGTTGAGGCCACTGACTCCAAATTTCGGTAGTAAATTTTAATAATTTCGACTCGTTGTTGGCTCGTATATCTTTCCGTGATGAAATGGCAAACCTTACTGAAGATAAATGCCAAAAGAGCGGAAAAAATATGGCGTCGTTTGCTGTCCCTATCAATTTACTTTTGTAGCGTCTCTGTTGAAAAACCCTTTATATATCACTTGGAAGCAGTGTAAAAGTTTAGCTACCTATCAGCCCATAGCTAACTTATTGTGAGAAGCTGAACCTTATCTCTTCATAAGATGCAATGGAGAAATAGCTTATTTAAGTCACAGTATAAAACATGGGTAACACAAAAAGTTTCCATAAAACTACAAAGAATTTACAAAAAGTAGAAAAAGTGCATATAACAACATGTGGGTTTCAGTCGATATCTCTGTGCGACAGTGGATTTAGGGCCTCAATGAAACCGAACAATTTTGAAAGTCCAAGGACGTGGTGTCAGAAAACTTTACCGGTTTGCCTCTGATTATTACTATTTTTTTTACAAAATTCAGCTGAAGGAGCGGGGTAATTTCCCATTTTACTTCCAACAACAAACATTCCATCATTTTGCATTGCAGGTTTCGACTCTCGGCCGCATAAGTCAGATGTAAACGTTTGTAAAGTTTTGATGTGTTAACATCTATAGGGCAATCTATCAAAGTGCTTTAGCATCATATACGTGGTTGTTGTACAACAATAGTCTATGCCTGAAAATAAATATGTTGGTGTTGATGTAGCGGCAGCGAACACACAAGCTGGTCGTCGTCGCCTAAGAGTATTGAATAGCATACAGAACTCATGGAACGAATTGTATGACTCAAAAGCGACAATTCAGGCGAATGATTCACAACGTATTACTCTCTTTTTGTCATAACCTATTCCGTCTTAATTTTGATGTGATACATTGATGCCTTTTGAACATTTATGCTTTTTATATTGTTTTATGTAATAACATTATCGAAATGGTGCATTTATATTGAAATGTTCTATAAAGAGAATAACACTTGTTTATGCTGTTTTACTCAGACTCTCTACAATAGAGCGGAAAAAGGGTGCAATAATTTCTCTATACTATTTAATACTTTTTTCCGTCGCTCTGTTTATGACAAAACAAGAACAATTATTTCAGTGAGCTTAATATTGCTATATTTATTTTAACAATATTACATCTAATGTTAAAGCCGATGTAAGAAAAAAGAAACTGCAATAGCAAAAGAGCCTTCAGCACAAACAAAAATCGATTTCAAACCACAACAAAACAATTTTAAACTAAATTTTATGTATAATGGAAGTATAAGTAAGTACATTTCGTATAATGGCTTTTGGAATTGACTGCATTCTGGGCATCATATAAACCTAGATCAATACTTATTAAATGAATTTATTAATGTTCAAAAGAGCTTGACATTTTTCAAACACAATTAAGTATATTGATGTTTTCATTATATTATTATATTTTTACAATAGTTCAGTATATAATCATATCACTCACTATACTTCAATGTGCATCAATATATTTGAAGCTTTTTCAATAATTTTTTTCTTTCTCATTGAACGTTTACATGATGCATTTTATTTTGCTGTTAAAATTCTAATTTTTAAATTTTTATAAAAACAATTCAGGATTCTTTAGTTCAACAACAGCAAGAGCAGCCACAAGAGCAATGGCAACAAGAACGTAACATTTGCTAATGTGTTCATTGAAATCGAACAGGTACCGTGTAACAAAAAGGTGTTAACATATCGCCCGTGACTTCGAACACTCATTGATTTTTTTTATTATTTTATTTTACTTGTCGAAGTTTTTCTTGTGTTGATATTATAGAAATTATTACTATAAGTATTTCTCTCGCGCCGTTTTTAATTTTCTCTCGCCTAACAGCTGTAGGTAGAAAAATAATAAATGGTGGATTGATAGAAAATATTGCGGATTGACTTATTTCACCGTTTGCTGTGCTTCGGAAATTTTTATTTCAATAGATAACTGTTTACTTGCCAAATATTAATATATTTGTAAATTTCAGGTCTGCACTCGAATCACACAATTATTTATTTATCTCTTCGTTCAGGAACAAATTTTCGGAAGACCCCTAAAGAAACAACAGGTCAGTGATTCGGAAACCCGTACAAGACGGCCAAGCGTGATGAACAGCGAAGGAAGACACAAACCCTTTTCCGACCAAACATCAAACGAAACCAAATTTCTAGAATTCGTAGCGAAATTCTGGCATATCTTTGGAATTCGGTTCCGAAATCTAAACTATAAACATATGAAGTCTGACCGAATTTTCGCAGAGAATTCTGATTTTGTCGGTTTTTTAACGAAACCTTACCGAATTCATAAGGAGTTCTGGAGGGAAATTTGAAAATTCAAATTTCGGAACAATTTCTGAAAGAATTCTGCACAATTTTCGACAGAATCCGGAACAATTTCTGAAGGAATGTGAAAAATTTTCGGAATACTTTCTGAAAAAATTCGGAACAAATGGATTAAAAGAGTTTTATTTAAAGAGTATTTGAATTGTCTGCAATAATAACACTGTTCGACACCAAAAAAAATTATGGAGTTCGGTCAACGGATTCTGGTAGAAAGGTCTAAAGAAAATATACGTGTATCGGCGTTTGCCAGATCTGATCAGAATTTTTTTTAGGGCGGGTCAAAGTTTCCGCCCCGCGGAACTTTCCTGCAACATATCGGCATGCAAAATTGTGTGTTCTTTACTTCTGAGGTACAAAATAAATTCAGAAGTTTTATAGAAAAGATTCAGCTAAACATTATTGTGGAACAAACTAACCCTCTAACTGTCACGTATAACCATAATTGTTCCTTTTTTTAAAAGGCGTGGTCAAAATGTTCTATAAAAATTATCGCCATAAAATTTAACTGTATGTGTCTGTATGTCACTGTATGTGTCTGTCTTATCGTCCACACATAACGTTCAGAATTCGTATCGAATTCTTTCTGATATCTGTAGATATCATTTCAGGAAAGGATATATAAACTCTTCGGAATTTCGAACCGAATTCGGTACGAAAAAGTTACGAATTTTCGTGAGAGCTTCTAAATTGTTCAAAATGTTCCGACATCAGAATTTGTCGGAAAATTTAGTTTGCTGAAATTGTAAATATGTACTTTACATAGACGTCTGATGGTATCAAACGCCACTAAAACGAAACTTTTCGAAATGAAATCTAATGAAAAATGGTAGTCGTTCATCAATGTCTCAAAATCGTTTAAATTCATTGGTGATAATTGCGATTGAAAGTGATATTCTGGGAAAGGTCAAGTTTAAAGATGTTTTAGACGATTTTGTATGTAAACAAATTGTAGTGGTATTACGATGTTGGACTTCTGCAATAAATACTTTATAAATTTTGACATACAATTAACTGAGTTCACAATTTGATTTTAATTTTATAATATTGTCAAGTTCATTTCAAATATTTTTCATTCCGATTTTGTATTTCATTGTATAAACATTTCGTTAAAATAAAAACGTTTGTTTAATACTACAATTGGCGATCCTGCCTGTGCTTAATTTTGAAATAATTAATTATCTAAAAGGTTATAAATAAAGCCTACCAAATAATCTTCATTGTTCCGATCCAATCAATATTGGAAATATTTGTTCAAATCGGAAGTCTGTTATCCTGGATAAATTGCTGAAGAATTAAATATATGTGTCAAGACCCAAGGCAGACTACTTTAATTGAACGCCATACAATAAGTGAGACCAGACGTTTAGACAAGTTTTTATCGGATACAGAAGTTGGAGATAGGAGACCGTCAGAGTTTTACCGTTCGCTGTTGTTACTGACGGGGAACAATTTTAGTACAGATGTGTTGGAAAAGTAATGGCTTAGGAAGCTGCCTAAAACTTTGAATGTGGCGTTGACGGGTCAAATCTTTCGGATATTGAACAAATAACTAGACTAGCTGATAATCTGTGGGAAGTGTTACAAGGACACGAATTATGTTATATTAAGCATTCTAATATAAATACACCACAATTGGTATCAAATATTTCAGATCTTGGAAAAGTGGTAGAGAACTTGGTACAAGCGACGAAAAATATATGTTAGAGTGTTCGTACCCTTTCGTTAGAGATTTCTTCAATGATGAAACAGTTTTATCAATATCGTCAGAGGGGTAGAAGTTTCAGTAGAAATAGAGCTATGACACGAAATGCTTCCCAAAATAGTGGTTGGCTATGCAAGTATCATTTTAAATTCGGGAATAGCGCGAGAAAATGTGAACAACCTTGTGCCATTACCGAAACGAATAATTAGTCGTCAAACTGAAAGGTCCTACTGTCGAGGCGACAGACGGTGGGCAAATTGATTTAGTAACTCGTCGTCTTTTTACAGTGTTTTATTTAACTTGCTTTGTTGTCTGTTCAGTGTGTATTGTTCAAATCTAGTAACTCATTTTTAACACAGTTGCAGTTGACCAATCGAACTAAAATTTTGCACACTTGTCAGATTTGGATGACAATACATGAATGTGAAAAAAATTAAAACATAAAAAATTTATTTACTAAAAAATTAAAAATAAAAAAATAATTTAAAAAAAATTAAGTTACAGTGTTTTATTTATAAATGCACTAAAAACTAGAAAATAATTTTTCTCTTAGCCTCAATAAGTATATTCTTCTTCATGATGGGGTTGTACAATGGTCCGCCTACTTTGTAACGACCCATCTCTCGCTAGCACTATCCATTTCGACTATTGCTACCTATTATTCCGACTATGCTCAGGGCTTGGAGGGTGTTCTTGTCTACTGAGGATATGCTACGGTCATTTACAGAAATGTCATATTTTTAAGGTAGCTAGCAATTTATTATAATATCGACAGATTATAAGAAATCTTATAAAGGTTATTCTGATTTGGGATGTGTGAGAAGATACCAAGATGATTTGTACCCTCTCAGCAGTCGTTAACCCTCCCAACCATGCCGACTACTACAATTTCTGTCAGCCCAATAAATCCTTTATATGGTCATACCTTCACTTTCGTGGAATATATAGTCAAAACCAATTTAATTTAACATGACAAACATTTATTAACACGACGTAAATTCATTACGATATCGGTGAATGAGATAAAATTAATAGCAAAATTCGAGGTAGGAAAAAAAATGTTAAGATTAAAATTTGAGAATATTTAGTTCTTGTAATAAAATAATAATTAGACTAAGCAACGGAATATCCAGAAACTATTAAATTAATAAGTATAATGTTATGTCCGATTTTCTTATATTCAACGTGTTATGAGATCACTTATATATATACTAAATTATATTTTATACTCACTTCGTGCATTTCCGCCGACAAGCGCTTGTTGACTGCATTTAGTTGTAGACATTAAAATAAATTATTGGATACTACACAGAACAAAAAAATAGAGAAAACTTTACTTGAATCAAGCCAAAGCGGTGTCAAAAGTATGGTAAGTACGGTTTTTCTTAAACCAAGTATAAAATTCTTGATTCAAGTACGAAATTTTAAGCGATATTTTCTTGATTTAAACGTGATATGTACTTGATTTAAGCCAGATCCGTACTGAATTTAAACCAGATGTGTACTTGATTTAGGTGAAATTGGGACTTGATTTAAGTCAGATCTGTGCTTTACTTAAGCCCGATTCGTGTTTAATTTAAGCCTTAGTTTTACTTGATGTAAGCCTGATCTGTATTTAATATAAGAGTGATCTACACTTGCTTTAAGCCATATTTACGGTTGAATTAAGCTTTATCGGCATTTAATTTAAGCCTGATTTGTACTTGATTTAAGCCAGAGCTGTGCTTGATTTAAGCCCTATTCGTATTTAATTTAAGCCTTAGTTTTACTCGATGTAAGCCTGATCACTATTCAATTTAAGTGTGATCTACACTTGATTTAAGTCATATTTACGGTTAAATTTGGTTTGATCAGTACTTGATTTAAACCTGAGTTGTACTAGATTTAAGCCAGATCAGTACTTCATTTAAACGTTCTTCATACTTAATTGGAGCGTGTTTTATACTTGATTTAAGCGCTATCCATACCCGAATTAAGCGTGTTATATGCTTAATTTAAGTGATATCTATTCTTGGTTTAAACTCTATCTGCACTTCATTTAAGCCTGATATATACTTGATTTAAGCCTGATCATTACTTGATTTAAATGAGAAAGACAACATAATTTATATTTATATTTTGATTTTTATTTTTGTTATTTTATAATAAAAATTAGTTTGGATATTGGAAAAAATATATACATATATTTATTTTTGATTTTTAAAATAGAAATGAATAGTGATGTTTATATTTCAATTTTTAAAATAAATGAAATATCGACGTAGAATATATTACCAATTATTTATTATTTTAAATAATATTTAAATGATTTTTATTTTTAATTTTTTTTAATCAAAATTTTTTATGATTTTTATTTTTGATTTTTATTTTTAATATTTTAAAATAAAAATTAGTTTCCATTTTTAGTTGTAATTTTTCATTTTGTATTGTTTGAAAAAAAAGCAATCCTTATAATTTTCTTTATTTTTAAAATGTAACTAAATCTTATCTTCGATTTTTAGAATATACAAATCTTTTTTTTTCATCAAAACCTAAAATAATTATTTGATTAATTTGTATGAATATTAGTTATAATCGTTACGATCCCTTTTCGATAGTATTATACTTAAATATGCATATACATACTTACTTATATAAGATTATTTAAATTCGTTCTGTATATTAACACACATATATTTTATTTGAAAAATACGTATACAAATATAAATTATATTAAAATAAATGCTTAAGACGAATATATGTTTTTCCATTATTAAGTGGGTATAAATGAAATGGAACAGTATTGAATTCTAATATATTTTTGACTACTGTGTTATTTGTTACGGAACCGACTTCAAAAGCTCTAAAATGGTTCTCAAAGCCTTTTATTGTTATTTGTGTACATAAAACAAATATTTCCTTCTTATCACTTATGATAAAATGTATTATTTTATATAACTCAAATTGTGTTGAGTGAACTCCCACATAATAAGTTGATTTATAACGTGTTCCTTTGAATGTTAAATCATCACAAACTTCATAATTTCCAAAACAAATTTCTTTCATTACAATTATATGTTCAGAATCTTTTAGAACGCCAATATCAGTGTTTGAGGTATGACAAGTATAAATTGGGTCTAAGCCGGCTTTATGTTCCAGTAAGAATTTAGAAAATTTAAGTCCGTTTTTAATTGCAAGTGAAAGTGGAGGATTTTTTCGAGATGTTATGCTATTACAATAAATTTTTGCGTCTTTGTGCTTTGATTCAAAACGCATGGTCCATAAGTATTTTAGGGGACCAAACTTTTGTATTGATTTTGCATAATGTACGAAGAAGTGGTGTTTCGGTTTTAAGGCACCAAATAGTGTTGTGTATAAAGTATGGTGTTTGCTTACTAGTATTTTCAACTGTTCCAAATCATCACATGAATACTTTGACCTAAACAGTAATTCCATTAAATCTAAGAGAAACAGAAACAGTTGCCAGTATTGGTTGCCACCAGGCACTAAGTCTCCAATCATAAGCGGTAAAAAGTGAATGAAACAAGCTGTTTCGCTGGCTGACATTTTCAAATTAAAGGATTTCAATCGATCCAATGTTAAAGGCCCGGAAGAATTTCCTATTTCCGTTTCCCCATACATAAATAGTTCTTTCCGACTATTAACAGTATTTAGTGATATAACATTTTCATTAATTAAAGCGAGTAAAACATTGCAAACATCATACACACACACTCCTTCGTACAAATCATGCATTAAATCAAACGTAAAATTTTGAACTGCGCTAAAATGTTTCAAATCTCTAAAAACGCATGGAGTTTTTAGACCAGTCTCCTTACTATTATTTTGAAGTATATCATTTTCGTAATTAATTTCGGTTCTTAAATTTACTAATATTTCGCGATCGTCAAACTGCATTTCAGATTTCAGTTGTCTACAAGCGCGGCAATATCTTTTTGCATTGAATGATTGTACATAACCCAAAACACTGTTGATAGCTAAATTGTCACCGACGACTACAACCAAAACAAAGTGAATTTTTCGAACTTCATTATCTATAATAATTTTTATACCCAATTCTAATTGTTTTAACTCCTCCACGAGGCGGTGAAAAGAACGCTCATTGCCACATTCTTTCAGATTTTTCGTAGATATAAAAGCAGCAAGGAAAATGAACTGAAGCTGGGACAGAAGATATTTCGGCATTAAAGGGAAATGTATATAGCAACCGCAGATGGAGTATGTGTGGCTTCCTAGAGCATTATTAATTTGGAAATCATCAAAATATAAAATATATGGAATTACTTTATTTGTTGGAAATTGTTGTAAAATATTTCTGAAAATTTCTCCATTCGCTAAGCTGCTAAACTTGTTCTCAGACAATGATTCTTGAATGTTGTTTAATGTTTGATTAAGAAGATCGGGAATTTCAAAAATTGATTGAGCATAAATTGCAACGGCATTACAATTATTTCGTATTTAAGAGATCCTAATGTACGGTTTCCATGATGTATTACTTCAGTGATTTTCTCATCAATTACTATTATTTTTGGATCTTCATATAGGTATAAGTTTTTCAACATTTTTATTATTTTATATTCCGTGGATACGTCTTCAAACGGACTCTTACAGAAATCTAAAATTTGTTTTAGGTCATTCTGAATTTGATCTTCTCTGATAAAACTACCAATTGTTTCTGCTACTGATGAAAGCAAAAAAGATACTGAGTTTTGCACTTCAAGAACATAATTTCTGGGCATAGAATTTTTATCGTACATTTTCAATGCAAAGTGAAGCACATAATATTTTAATTCTTGTTCAGTGCATGGAACATTTTGAATATTTTTGGAAATAACAGTTTGAGCTTTTTGCACCGGCTTAGACCCAGTAGGAAAGCATGTTTCGGATATTATAGGAACGTCACTTTTATTGTTAGTATGGTCATTATTATGAACTTTTTCTAAATGTATACGAAAAGAAGAAAAATTTGTAAAACTCTGTTTACAAAGATTTTGCATACATAGAATTTTTAATGAATTTCGAGTTAGAAAATGGAAATCTTTAAAATGTTTTATCAATAGCTTTGGTGTTTCAATTGCGTTTTGGCACTTAAAACATATATACATTTTGCTTATGTTAATGACTACTTAAATAGTCAATTACAGACGTAACGTTGGATGATTTAGAATCAAATTTCGTGTCAATATTAAAAAAGTATTTTAGAATAAACAGCCAGGATTGCTCACAAGCTATTGGATATTTTAAAGACAAAACATGGAAAATTTTAAAACATATATCCAGGCTTTGTATAAAGGAGTCAAATTTTAATAAATTATTATCGTAATAGACGAAAAATCCTCGAACGTTAGAGTCGTTACCTTCTAGTATGAGAAATGGCTGAAGCGTAAGTCCTGAGGAATAATACTTATTAACAATTTCCTCAATTTTTCGTTTGTAATCATTTAGTGTTGCTAACATCAGCACGAAACTTTCCTGCGAATCAGCAATCGTTACTTTCTTTGTTTTTCTGCCATCGGTATTTTTGAAACGAGCAGAAGATGGGAGTATTGAATTTAAAAGTATTGTTATAAAGTAATCTTGAGAATCTGAAAAGAAAATGTCCGCTGATTTTATTTAATACCAAAGACAATAATTGTACTACATACCTATATTCCTTGTTTCTTTTACTTTGTTCAGCTGCTGTCTGCACACTTCATTAGGGATGTATACTTCATAATAGTTAAAAATTTTAGTTTTGAATATATCCCATTTAGAAAGTAACATCTGACGTTTGCCTGGGTATAAAAAGTCGAAATCTATTTCAATCTAAAAATTAAAAAAGGCAACACGAGTTACAGTAATTATGTATTTACATATAAGCATGTATATAAAAATGAATTTGTACTTGTTTGTTCCGTGTAAACGTGAAAACAGCTATTGAAGAGGCAGTATTAAAAGCTTGTGTAGTGGATTTGGGAGTAGTGTGCGTGATTGAGCTAGTTTTGCGTAAACCTTACCAAATCCGCAGCTTTTGCGTGCGATAATTTAGACCAAGTTCTAAAAAATTCCGTAGCATGTAGCTCCAGTAAATCCCGACGACGTATCTGGAAAGTTCGTTTCCATTTCTCACAGACATCGGCCCAATCGCCCGAATCTCTGTTTAAAGACGCTTTGAAAGCAGAAGCAACGGATTCATCGATTTCGAATATTTCTGTGTTCAAGTTCTGAGAGATTTCGTCAATTTCTTCCTGGCTGGATATGGAAGTGTCATACTTAACACGCTTAGCTCTAAAGTTTTTATATTTAGAATACAATTTTCCACATGGACTTCCTTTAGATCCCCTCGAAATAAAATAGTAATCCTTAAAAAAATACATCAATAAGCAGTACATGATTAAATATATGTATGTACATACATACAGATGTATGTGAGGAAAGGCCGACGCAATAATGCTCATTAGACCTGGTCGGCCTCCATACAACAGAAAAATCCCAAAGTCAAGGGCAAATATTAAATATCAGCTCGAGACAACTGCAAAAAAATCGTTTCCGTTCTATAAATGTCGCTGATGTACGACATCATCTTGTAATGAAGGCCTCATTTAATGCGGTTTCTACCCCTAAAATTTAAAAACATTTTTTTTATTGGAAATGTTGTTTTTAAATTTTAGGGGTAGTAACTCCATTAAATGAGGCTTTCATTACAATATGATGTCGTACATCAGAGACTTCTACAAAAAAAACTACCCTAAAAAATTGATTTTACCTGATTTTCACGGGCTCGGAAAGGACATATTTTTATTTTTTTCAAGTTGTCTTGAAATGATATCTAATATTTGCCTTCGACTTTGGGAGATTTTTTTCGCGACCCGGCCTAATGCTCATTTGACATTCTTCGAAAAATTATTGCCACAAAAATGTATAGGTTTTATTACCTGTACAGTTTCTTCCGATGGAAAAACCCACAGAACTTCGTTCAACAACAATGGAAATTCGTTAATTCTAATTTGAATTTTTTTCGAAATTGCTTCTTCAACTATTATATTTATGAGCGAATTTCTGTGAACTTTAGTCAACTTTTTGTGTTGGTGTTCGTATTCTAATATGGACCTGCCACACTGTGATTCATTTAATATTTTCATCAAACTCTTAAAAATAATAACAATAATAATTACAGTAATGCTGCAAATAGTTAATAATGCATTTACCTTGTTCAAAACTTTTTTTCCATTAAACTCATCCTTCTCCGTTAACCAATTACCGACTTTTGATTGGACTGATATTGTTTCTTCGTCGATTCCAAACTACATGTAGAACAATACAAATATTAAAATTAGGCAATTTCATGTGATGGACGCGGAAATAAGTGTTCACATTACCTGCAGCTTTTTCCATGTTAAAAGCTTTTCACGAAATTCCATTCGTATCCCAAGGGGGGTATTGCTTCTTTGATATCCTCCTTTTGCATGTACTTAAGGCTGTTGTATGATACCTTTGCAGCTACAAGCATAATAGTCGAGATTTATGTGAAAACAAAAAAAATTATACTAGGACAAAATTACAAGCCACGAAACTTGTAAATACACATTTCTAAAAATTTACGAAAAACGCAATAGTTGCATTAATTTAAGTGAACCTGATTTAATTTTCATCGCAATAAAACATTTACCTCGTATGTTGAAATAAATTAAATAATTTGAAAAACATTTTTCGTGATTGTTTGAAAATTAAAAAATGTGAAATTGTTATTTAATTTACCACTTAACCGATTTTCAAAAAATTAAATGACGTAAGCTGGACCAATTTAGAAATACCTCCAAAAAATACTTACGTCCTTCATTTCCATAGAAAAAATTGTAAAACCGTTCTTACACTCGAAATATAAAAATGTTTATGAAGCTGTGAGGAAATTTTTAAAATGCTTTTTATAAAATATTAAATATTTCGCTTGTCGTGGACCGTATTTCAAATCAAAAGGTACGGTTGGAACTATTTTGTCAAACTCTTTTGTATGTTGCTTTATATCCAATTTCTCCTCTTGAATAGTTATAATTTTTGTCTTAATGGCTCTTAGTGGATTACGTATGTATAAAGTACTTTACGAAATAGTAAGATCAAAGTAAGAATTATAAGTACTTAGAGACAAAATTAGATACCAAAATGGGTGTAAAGTTTGGAAAGATATTTTCAATCATAACCTTAGATTTAAAATCGGATGCACGACACACGAGATATGAAGTATTTTATAAGAACCTTATTAACAAATCCAAAAAAAGCATAAAATTGTTTATGGATTTATATAACGCTGGCAGTACAGTATTCACATACCTCTCAAAGAACATACATATGTACAGAACAATCAATGAGCTTCGTATTGTTTCTCGCTAATTCCTCTAGTTTTGAATTTCTGCTTGTATGTATGTACCTATGCGAGTTGCATTTAACAGTTAGGCGGTGCGTGGTGGTGGTTTCTATCATTTTTGAATGGCTGCACCTGCGTCCCTATTTTGTGTATACTATATTCTGCCTGTTGCTGTGTACTCTTTTGGCTTTAGATTATAAGCGTTTTAAGACAAATTCATTTATTTATGTACATATGTATGTATGTACTTATATTAGTGGCATTCTCAATTAAACATATCTGATACATATTAATAATTATGCAAAATACTACATTTTCACGTCGTTACGATATTGTATTTTTTTTAATAACATTAGTTAATGCTGAAATTTACACAATATAAATTAATTGAGATTAAAACGCTTTTAATCTCAAAGCAAAATAATGCACAGCAACACACAGAAAACAGTATACACTAAATAGGGACGCAGGTGCGGACATTCAAAAATGATATAAACCATCACTGCGCACCGCCTAACTGTTAAATGCAACTCGCATAGGTACATACATACACACATTCATACACATGCCAATACAAACAAACTCAAATTCAAAAGTAGGGGGGGGGGGGGGTGACACAACACGAGGCGAGAAACAGAACGAAGCGCTTTGCTGTGTACGCAGTTTTTTTTTAATGAATGTAATTAAGTTATTACTTACCTTGTAAATATTCCAGCGCCGACTCCAAATTAAACTCTTTCAATAATTTACGGAGAAGTACTTCGTCCTCTTCTAGAGGCGTCACTAACACAACACTCATTTTTGCTTTTGCAACACAACCGACTTCTTTGTTAAACAACGCACAAAACCACAATGACACAGATTTCAAAAAGTTTGATTGACAACTTCAAGCCATGGTACTATAATTAAGGTAGTGTACAGTAAACAGCTAATTTAACATTATTTCAAGTAGGTGTCTTTATTGATATTTTATTACATTTTATGGTATTTTCTTATAGACTTCTTAAAAATAAGTAGCTTTTTCGATAACTAGACTATTTTTAGAGTTATCGATTGGTAAACAACCTATGTATGAAAAACAAAGGTTGACTTCTGGGTTAAGTTTTTTTTTTTGATCTTTAATATCTCCCGTCATTAAAGGGTTATAGGTTTAATTCATATGGCAAACTTTTATTATATACCAATATCTCCAAAACGGTGTATCCTATCGCAAGAATATATAACTAAAATTTTGACTTCTGTCACTTAACGGCATCAAACATGCTGAAAATGTTAGAGATTAAAAAAAAACTTTGCCGCATGAATTTGATTACTTTGTCTAAAAACCCTTTGGAACCCGCAAAAATTGGTTATTTTTTATTTTTGAATAATTTTCAATTTTTGAGACCGTTTAATTTGTTTGAGTTACTATGCATTTATTGTATGACAAATTCATACTGCAATCTCTTGTCAAGGTCGTTTCGTTTGCACGCTTCGTGTTTGATGTGCAGCCTCTTTTGTAGGTTAAAAATTTTCTATATATGGTTGACAATATCGCTTATAATATCATTAACCTTTATACAGAAGTATTTGTTCTCCATAAAAGCGTACGTACAGTGCAATTACTTTGGCACTTGTTAAGTAAGTAACATTACCTTCTTTATGATACCATAATTCAACAAGGCAAATGAACATTATTGCCAATACGATGTTAAAATCACTATTAACAGAGATCTCTTACGTCCGACAATGCGTGATTGCGGCTTGCGCTCATTGTTTAAATGTTAGTTCTCTAGTTTCCCTTCTGATTGTATTTATCAATGATTTTTACTATTATTTGAACTGAAGTAGTAAAATTATTTTCGTTTTAAGGAGTCATTGGCAACTTAAAACCATGTATGGTGTTTTTCCCGGTTTTTGAAAGTCGACACTGATTTACCCTGTTCAACAAATGGCAACACTGCAAATATTTCTTACCCTCCAAGCAAACGAGAATGGTTTAGAGAGTAAATTTTATTTTGTTGTTCTCTGTTTTACTCCAAGTAGAATTTACATTAAAAGTAAGAATTTCTTACTTAGTCTATATCTACACGTGCAATTATAATTGCTGCAATTCTTCGTAATTCTCTTTTGGAATTGCAATTTGCTTTTACACGCACGCAATTGTGTTTGTGCAATTCTGGTTCTTATTATTGCTGCTTCTGACATTCGTACAAATCTGAGCCATAGGCAGACTATTCGTGTGTAAATATTGAATTGTGTGGAAAATTTAAAAAAAAAAAATACAATGGATGTTAATGATAAACATATTATAATGAAAGGCCTTGTGGAATGCATTGGGCATGCCACTAACATGGATTCTAACGACAGCGACAAAGAGGACATCCTGATTGGTTTGTAGTACATGATTCGACTAGAAATGTGATAATTATTAAATTTTTAATTAACATTTTAGGATTAAGTGATTTATTGACGGAAGCCACTCTCTTACGTACTAAGCGAGTAAAGCGGTTGTGGATGAAGACATGGAGACACAAAAGAGCGGAGCTCGGGTCATTCACGTTTTTGAACAAAGAGCTGCTGTTGAGTGACGAAGCTTCTTACAGGAATTATTTAAGGGTAACAAAAACGCAATTCAATTTTTTGTTAACTTTAGTACAGCAGCATGCAGCGCGTTCGGATACTGAAATGAGGGAAGCAATTCCGGCAGCAGAAAGGCTAGCATTGACATTGCGATTCCTTGCCAGTGGTGACTTTCAATAGATGCCCGCCCATATTCATATTGTATTAAAGCTAAATTTTGTTTTACTTTGCAGGGGAAAGTTTTAAAAGCCTTGACTATCAGACAAGAGTGTCTGTATCGACAATTTCAACTACTATACCGGAAGTGTGTAAAATTTTGTTGCAAGGATTGAAAGGAACATATTTGAAGGTATTAAAGTTTGTAGTTTGTTTGAATGTTAAGTACATATTTCCATTTTATTCTACAGTATCCCAGCAGTGTTTTGGAGTGGGAGGCCATAGCGAAAGAATTTGCTATCAGATGGCAATTTCCAAACTGTATCGGTGCTTTAGACGGCAAGCACATTAACTTCCGGCCATACCGTAAAGATGGTGCATTCTACCACAATTATAAAGGGACCAACAGCATTGTTTTGATGGCTCTAGTTGATGCTAATTGTAAATTTATTTATGTGGATATAGGTTGCAATGGCCGCTGCAATGACGCTGGAGTGTTCCTCCAAAGTAACCTGAGTACGGTTTTGATGGAAGGCACACAAATACCGAAAAATTCGGTAGTGGGAAATGGTCGGTGCCTGCCTTATGTCGTGGTTGGCGATGATGCCTTCCCCATGCAAACTCACTTAATGAAGCCGTACCCATATCACACGAACTCTACAGAGAAGCAAGTTTTCAATGCACGGCTGTCCCGTGCAAGGCATGTTGTCGAGCATGCGTTCGGCATTCTTGCAAACCGATTTAGAGTTTTCTTAGCGCCAATTAATGTAAGAAGTGCGGAAAAGGTGCAATCAATTGTATTTGCTACTTGTGCTCTACACAATTATTTGATGCAGTCTGACAGTACGTACATCAACAGATATCCGAATTCTACACCTGTAAGCAGTGCTGTTAATGTGGACAGCACGTACAATCCGCGAAAGGGTGAAGCAGAACTAATTCGACAAGAATTTACGAATTACTTTAACAACGAAGGGAAATTGGATTGGCTCCAACTAAATTAATGCCGCCAATACATTTAAATATTTTTTTGTCACTACTTCCATAACACGTATGACTTTTTTTTACCCCCTTTAATAAAATTTAATAAAAACAAGCCCAAAATATACACAAATAACATTTCAATCATTCATTTACTGTTTTATTTAAAAAGATTTAATATACAAGTTAAACACATAAAAAAAGCCAAAAAAAAATTCAAAATTGTTCTCTTCAGGTACAAGTAAACATTACATAATTATTAATGAACACAAATATGGCTTTGCCTTAAAACAATATTACACAATACAAATTTAAAAAATATTAAAAGTAATTTCAAAAACATTAAATATATAAGTAAAAAACACTTCAGTCGATGGTAAAATTTTGGTTGATATCAGACTTGTAGGTAAACTGGCGGAAGAGAAACAGGAATGAGTTAAAAAGTTCAAGAAAATAATATGAAAATGTATGTATTACCTAATGATATGTTAGATGAAATCTGATTCATCAAAAACCCCTTCCATGGACAACTCCAGGATATTTGCTGTGGAGGTTGTTGTTGAATTTGAAGTCATCGCACGTTTTCGGGCTGCGTCCTGCACAAGCTCCTGCATAAAACACTCCACCTTCCATGCAGCTCCTTCTTGATCCTCGGGATCGATCTTGTCCATTTTGGCAAGGACAACATCCGCCAACCACTGAAATTGATGTCGCGCTTTCTTTTTTTCTGCAACAGCATCTGCAAATTTTTGAATGCTATTACAGAAATGTGCTATCTCAGCACTTCTCTAAATAAAAAAGTTTATTAATTTTTAATAATTACCTTTTACAAAAAATTCTACTTTTACACATACCTTTGGTCGTTTTCTAGGTTGGCTCTCAAAACCACTAGAGCTTTTAACCTCCATAATGTTGTGACTTGTATTTTCCGAGTCCTACAATTGAACATTAAAACGTAAAATTTCACACAATTACTTCATTATAATTATTTTAAATTACCGATAGCGTTGTGGTTTCATCGTCCACAATGCTTCCATAAGCAACTCCTCTGCTAGTGGATGGTACATTTGACGCCTGAAAAAATTAAAAATAATTACAAAACTACAACCCAAACTACAATTTATATTTACCTCCACGTTGTCACAGCTTGGTCTCGTTACTATGTGGTTCTTCAGGAATCCCAGCTGGTCGTAACACCACAGTTTGGGAACATATAAGTCGTCCCTTCCACTACCACTTTTCATTGAGCGATATACCAGGCGCTCTTCCTGCATAAATTGCGTCCTCAAATTCCTCCACTTTTTTTTTAGTTCTTGTAAACTAATCCCTGGCATGTTTTCTTGCATTTCCAACAATATTTTATTAAATGCCTGCGCCTTCATTGTCCGGTCCATATAGCCCAACGATTGGACGCTGTAGATACATGGATATTGCTGCATGCAAACAATAAATTTTTGTATATCTTCTCGTCCCCACTTAATGGCCATGTTTCTTTTTTTATTATTATTAATTGTTTGATGATGTTGCCTTTTTTTATTATTAATAAATAACTTTTTGTCTAAATAACACTTGTCACTTGCACTCGCATTAAACACTTGACTCTGCAATAAATTTTTACGAATGAGTAAATGAAAAGAAATGTCAAATTATTCTGCAGCCGCCATTACTAAAAAATTGCGAATGAAAAGAACTGAAAGAATTGCAGAGTACATGCAAGTTTTTTCCTTGTTCCATTCTCCTCACCTCTCTCTCCAACGAACTCACGAATTGCAGCAATTATAATTGCACGTGTAGAAACAGACTTACACCAAGTAATCCATACTTACCAAGAAACAAATGAGTGATTGAGAGAGTAAATTTGGTTTTGCTCAATGATTTTTTCACCCTCAGAGCTAGATATAAGAGCTTTCTTCTCATTCTATGCCATTTTTAGGCTTTAATTTCGTGCTGAGATATGTTTACTCGATTTCAAGTATTGTTTGCTTATTATAGTCCTTTTTATGCTTCATTTTTTCAGCCTAGTCCGTTTTGTACTTGAATCAAGTATGAACGTACTTAAATTTTTAAGTACGATTTTAGCTAAAAATGAGAATTTTTTACTTAAATTTAGAACGCCATTTTTCGTTCGGTGTAATGAATATATAAAATCGAAGTCATAACACCTAAGGGTGAAAGTAAAAATGTTGACGCCACTGGCTTTTAATTAAAATTCTTCATTTCAGCTGCAGTGTGTTCTTTTGGAATAATAATGGCTTATTGATGGTTGCTTAAAACGCCAGTACCTGCATTTGGTACATGGCTTCCAATTCAAGTTGCTCTGTAAGTCTGTAAAATTAGGTTAGACTAAATTTGTCCGATAATTGGATTTATTCCCAATATCGTGTTATATGGATATTGACATTATATGGTATTAGCATCCTTGGGAGGGGGAAAATCACGTTAACAATTAATTCTTTAATCCAGATAGATTCGTAGGTATTCGAATACGCAGGATCTCTACAGGAAATTGCTGTGGATTTCTTATCCGACAGCCAAATATTCTTTTTGACTCTTCGTCCAAGCCTATGAATAACATTTTCCGAATTATAAAAAATATTACACTCTTTAATGCTATAACTCACTGGGTTTCCTGTTCCTGCACTATGTTTTCCAATCTGATAATTGGAAATGAAACACCTTTGGGAAAATCCTGTTTTATTTCCGATTTCAATATAAAACGTAAAAATTGGAAATTATGATGGATCCGAACTGCCAAAATATTCCAATGAAATGAAGAAAAATTTTGAAGTAAATTGTCTAGTAGTAATTCAATTTTGAAATATATAACAGTCTCCTTCCAAATGTTTAAAACAGCCAATGTAGCAAAGTACGAATCTTTTCTACTCCACTATATTTGTAAACCGTTACAAATTTACACCAAAATTTAAAAAAAAAAAAAAAAAAACTATATGTTTTAGGACCAAATGTCCTTAGCATGATACACGCCACGACTGTTACTATATATGTCATGTAGTTCATAATACACCTGACCAATTTTACGCAACACTTTTGCTTTCACGCCCACCGGCCCCAATTTTGCACTAAAATTCCTAATTTTCGAACTCTGAACAAAATACCGTCTAAACACTTCTTGTCCGACTTCGTATTGTTTAAATCTAGATTTTAGATTGTACGTTCGTTTATTCTTTTCATATGCTCTTTTCATATGATCTTTAAGAGAATCTCGAATCAAAGTAAAATTATCTTGTCGTTCCACCTTCGCATCATTTTCTGCCAACAAATTCAATTTCCTCAACAACTTATAATCTTCTCCGTGGGTTATCATATTTTGACCGAAACCCACGTGGTAAGGAGTTCTTCCTATACTCTGATGAATACTATTTCGCAGCGAACAGTTAATACTACTTATATATAAGTCCCATTCCCGTTGGTCGTTTCGAATATATGACCTTAATGCTTCATTTATTACGCGATTGACGCGCTCACTAGCATTGGCCTGAGGACTATACACAGCCGTGAAAACATGTTTTACGCCATGCATAGCCAAAAATTTTTGGAAATCTTTTCCTTTAAATTGAGAGCCGTTGTCTGAAACAACCACTTCCGGCACTCCAAAACAATAGAAAATGTCCGAACGCATATACTCAATGCTCGGCTTCGCAACAAGTTTTTTCAAAGGCTTCAAGAAAGTGAATTTTGAAAAGTGATCCAAAATTATCAATATTCCGACATAACCGGATTTACTCCGAGGAAGAGGTCCAATAATATCAATATATATCTAATCTTTGGAAAGGCCTTTCAGTTTCCACCATTTGTCCAAGAGGAGGTTTTAACGTCTCGTTGGAGTCTTCGATGTTTTACAGAGCTCACAATTCATGACATATTCTCTTACGTCTGACACTAAACCAGGCCAGTAAAAATAACGTCTAATTCTTTCCAAAGGTCTTGCTATTCCGCCGTGTCCTGAAGTTGGAATGTCATGGGCCGAGTACAAAATGTTTTTCCGCAAATCTTTTGGAACAAATAGTTTCCATGAATAAGATTCGTCTTCCTCTCCATTGGAAAATTCGGTTCGTTTGTAAATAATTTTATCGATCACTTTAAAGTCAGCTATGTCTGTTTCTTTATACTGTGTGCGTAATTTCATATAGTCGTCGCTGTCACATGCTTCTGAATTAACATCTATCGTTGGCATGCTGTTCAGTTCAACTTCTTCTATAACATCTTCACCATCATTGACCCGCGACAAAGCATCTGGCACCACATTGTATTTTCCCTTCCGATGTTCTATACTAAAATCAAATGCTTGCAATCTCAAAGACCACCTGAAAGATCTTTCTGCCCCATTAACCATTTCAGACTTGCGTGATCTGTAATAACTTTAAAATTTTGTCCTTCAATGTATGGTCTAAATTTCTTAATGGCCATAACTACTGCCGGACATTCTAATTCCGTGACTGAATAATTTCTTTGGCATTTGTTTAATTTGTATGACATGAAAGCTATTGGTCTTTCATTATCATCCTCATCTTTCTGTGCAAGTACTGCTCCAATTCCATACGTACTAGCATCACATTGTAAAATAAATTGTTTCTCATAATTGGGGTGTACTCACAAAGGTGCCGACGATAACTTCTCCTTTATTAACTCAAACGCCTGTTGTGCCTGTTGGTTCCATACAAAAGATTTCTTTGTGGATAACAATTCGGTTAACGGATATCTTAATGCGGAATAATCGTGAATAAATCGTCGGTACCAACCGGCCATACCTAAAAATCTACGCACCTGTTTGATACTTTTAGGCTGTGGTAGATCTCTTACGGCTTTTACTTTCTCGTCGTCTACTTGAAGAGTGCCATTTCCTACAATATATCCTAAGTACTTAACTCTGATAAGTCCAAAACTGCTCTTCTTAACATTGATCGTAAGTCCAGCTTTCCTTAAATTTGTTGCTACTTCTAACAAATGCATCAAGTGCTCATCAAAATTGTTCGAAACCACCAACAAATCATCTAGGTATACGAAAATATGGGACCTTAAATTATATGGGATTGTCTGGTCCATAAACCTACACAAAGTTTGGGGAGCATTACATAACCCAAATGGCATCCTAGTAAATTGGTAGAGGGGCCTGTTTGGGGCCGTAAATGCAGTTTTCTGTTTCGACTTCTCAGATAACTTAATTTGCCAAAGGGCATCTTTAAGGTCAATTTTTGATATACAGTAAACTGGTGGCAATCGTGATATCAACCCCTCTATATTTGGTATCGGATATGCATCTTTTTCCGTTACAGTATTCAGCTTCCTGCTATCTAAACACATCCTTATTTTGCCTGGTTTTACTACTACTACGGTTGGAGAAGACCACGGTGAGCTTGGCGCCTATTCAATTACACCTAGTGATAGCATCCGATCCAATTCATCACAAAGTTGTTTTTCCACTGCCGGTGAAATAGGGTAATACCGTTGTTTTATGGGTTTTGCATCACCAGTTTGTATATGGTGTTCTACCAATGTAGTGCAACCTAACCCTTCAACTTCTGAATTTGGAAATTCTGCTACAACAGCATCTAGTTTCCTGATTCGTCACCCTGAAAATCTATTTCCTCAATGTGAGGTATTGAAATTTTCAGACCAAAGTGTTTCCAAAAATCATATCCACAAATAATCTCTTGTCGTACCGAAGGCACTACCAACAACTCGAAAGGCATTGACTTACTTTGAAACGTAATGTTCAATAACACCGAACCTAGTACAACTTGGTTTTGTCCATCCGCAGTGCGAACATTGCCGAAACATTTTCGAAACTCTCGATATGTTTGCACCAACTCACTTAATTTCCCACCTATAACACTCCTATTCGCTCCACTGTCTAATAAAGAAAGATGAAAGGTTTGTCCTATCTGTAGATTAATGTATGGCCTATTATCTACGTCCTTGTTGACTATTGTCGAAATTATACATTTTCTATACTGTTAGATTTTTTTATAATATTCCCTCAAACGCTTAGTTGACCTTCGATTCTGGCGCGTTTGGATCCTTGTTTCCAGCATGTCTGCATCCATTGGTACTGGCAACGGTTCCTTCCAAATGATTAGATTCCTTCCATTTGTAGTCTTATCTGGGGTATTGTCATTATCTTCAATTTCGGATATCCCCTTTATTTCCGGTGGATATCCGAGTTCCCGTTTCCCTGCTTCTTTTTGCAACATTTCTGGCAATTTGGCTTGTACATATCTAGTAATCCGCAGCCATCGCAAAATATTCGTCGTACATCCGTACAGTCCATGTAAGTGTGGCCTAATCGTTCGCAATTCCAGCACTTCAGAACTCCCACTGCACAAATCTCATCACCTTCGTCACAATTTCCAATATCCATATCTTCAACACTATTTGTCAACTCAGATATTCGAACTTTGGGAGGTCTTGTATCCTTTTGCCCATAAACTTTTCGTGCTTCCGGACTTCTTTCCGCAGTTTAGAAATATTATTTATTTCTAAATGTAAGAGCTCATGACGCACTTCCGGCCTTATGTTTCTCATGACCGTCTCACACATATCAGTTTCAGATAAATTTTTCTTTAACTTATCAAACATCTTTGCGATTATATTCAAATACTCATCAATATCTTCGTTGGGTTTCTGTTTCCTCTTTCGTATATCATCCATAATATCATAATCACTGTAATCATGTTTGTACTGAGCCTTCAAAGCATCAGTCAAAGAGTCCCAGGTAATTTCCTCTTGCTGTCGATGGTACCTCCAATACCAACTAAGAGCCTCTCCATCAAATAGACTACTGATATGACGACACAATAAATCAAAATCACCTCTTAAATTGTTTACGGTCAAGGTGTTAACGCGATAAATAAATTCATTAACTCCAATGCTGTCGGAATGTCCAGAAAATTTAGTCCTCCAATTTCTAATAATATTCAGAACCTTTTCAGTATTCAATGGCTCACGAGGTTGTGAATCAGTAATTCTAGGAGAAACTTGAGGTGTTTGTCCATGTGGACCATTTTCATTGTCATTAATATTAGTTCTGTGCACCAATGCCCTCAACTCATTGGATATGACGTTCGAAATATCTTCTCTTAAACTACTAATTGATTCATTAACTATAAAACGAATACGATTTTCATCTGTAACATGATCTCCGTCACCCCTTTCTACATTTCTAGCTGTTTGCGACCTTGTTGTTCTTCTATTTTTGGTTTGACCTGTAGAATTGTCATCTTCAAGATTTACAACGAAACTACAGTTGGTTGGTTCATCCAACGTTTTAAAATTTTCCCGACTTCTGGTCAAAGGCACTTTTTTCCTATATTTTATATTTAGATTTTCCTTGTTTAATATGCCTACTTCTTTATAATACGGCTTTATATATAATTTGCTAAATTTCCACTACTCTTGAAGGTATTCGTTTATAAGATACGTATCCTCCTCAGAATCCTCTTTATAAGATAAAATAAAAAATTATATCATCTGGAATTGAATTCGCTGGTTGGAACCAATAATTTGTTCAATTCATCAAATCTCAGCAAGGTCAGTTTCCAAATGATATTTAAATAAAACTTTCCTAAGAAAACGGTTAATGTGAGTTTAAGATCAACAGCATGTCAATCTATAAAATCTCCAACAAATTTCCTATTTCTAACCACCTAAACTGTTCTATATTCATCTTAAATATTTGGTTTCGAAATCGCTATTTAAATCAAAGTCGAAAATCCACCAATGTCAAAGATTGAATAGCCTTTTAAATAAACAAAAGAAATAAAAAATATATCTTACAATCTGTGACTGTCGTTGAATTATTTTGGAGAAACTTCAGTAGATAAACTTAATTCAGATTTTGAAAATCATTCATTAGCTCAGGTTATGCTTTTGAAAGCAATGTAAATCTATAGTATTACTGATGTTGCCCCACGTTGGGCGCCAATTAAATTTATGTAACGACCCATCTCTCGCTAGCACTATCCATTTCGACTATTGCTACCTATTATTCCGACTATGCTCAGAGCTTGGGGGGTGTTCTTGTCTACTGAGGATATGCTACTGTCATTTATATGGATTGACACTTAATTTAACATTTAATTTTGTCACCATTTTTAATTTAAATGCAAGCGTTTTATTTGAGAGATCCCTAGAAAATTAATTAACTAATTCATTTTAATTACACTCTTTATTGAAAGTATCTAGACCATTGTTGTTGAAGTGCTAAGTAGGCGGACCATTGTACAACCCCATCATGAAGAAGAATATACTTATTGAGGCTAAGAAAAATATTATTTTCTAGTTTTTAGTGCATTTATAAATAAAACACTGTAACTTAATTTTTTTGTAATTATTTTTTTTAATATATGACAAGGAAAATAACATGAATTTTTAAGTAGATAGCGGATCGGAAATTTCGGTGTTACCTTCCTCAAAATTTAAAAATTGTAAGAGAAATTCGGATATAATTTTGACAGCAGCAAACGGGTCATGTATTCATACATACGGTTGAAAAATGTTAAATGTTAATTTGGGTTTGCGGCGAGAGTTTCCATTTGGTTTTACAATTGCAAATATAGAAAAACCTATAATAGAAGCTGATTGTTTGCATAAATATGGTTTGTTAATTGATATTAAACATAAATCTTTAATAGATCCTTTGACACACCTTTCGGTCAATGCTTTCTCGAAAATATACTCAATATACTCAGTTACTGAGACAATACCCGAGCTTGATAGCAGAACCCGATTTTTCAAAACCGGTGAAACATTCAACAGTTCATAAATTGACAACAAGCGGATCGTTACCTTTTACGAAGCCAAGACGTTTGGACCCCGTAAAACATCAGGCAGCGAGAACATAATTTGATTTTCTAGTTAAGGCCGGTGTTTGTAGACCTTCCAATTCATCCGTTGCCTCGCCTTTACACTTAGTTGCAAAGAAGGATCCAAATGAGTCGGGGCCGTGTGAAGATTTCAGACGACTTAATGTTGTTACGATACCGGATAGGTACCCGTTACCACACGTACATGATTTTAACATGAACTTGAGAAACAGGAGTATATTTTCTAAGATAGATTTACTAAGAGCCTATCATCAGATACCAATGGCAGAAGAAGATATCTATAAGACGGCAATCACAACACCTTTTGGCATGTTCGAATTCCTACGCATGCCATTTGGTTTAAAAAATTCAGCTCAAACCTTTCAAAGGTGCATTAATGAAGTGTTAAATGGCCTCGACTTTGTATTTGTATACATCGATGATGTGCTTATTGCGAGCAGTGATGAAGAAGAACATATGAAGCATTAAGGTATAGTATTTAAAAGGTTAGAAGAATACGGTCTAAATGTCAAACCAGGTAAATGTATGTTTAGTGTTGGAAGTGTAGACTTTCTAGGACATAATGTATCCGTGCAAGGTATTAAGCCATCCGAAGAGAAAGTTTCAGCCATTCATTGTTTTGAGAAGCCGACATCGGTTAAATATTGTAATCCAATCCACGAAATGATCACACGGGCATTGCAAGTGAAGGAGAAAGTCTTAGTTTGGGACGTTAATACAGCAGTCGCGTTCGACCATATAAAGAATTGTTTTGCTTCACAGGTTTTGTTGAACCATTTCGATGGGAAGTATAAATTAACTTTGACAGTGGATGCCTCTAATATAGCAGTTGCAGGAGACTAATACATATTTTAGACTAATACATATTTATTTGTTTGTATTGCTCCATACACAAGACTAAAAGTCTTATTTTGCAGTATGGAACTGATTATAAGTAAAGTTATAAATCATTAATAACTTAATAACTAATTACGAATATTTTTTATATAAGATACAAAACAATTTACATCAGACGATACAAAGATACAAAAAACAATTTAGATTAACAAAATGAGAAATAGGAGATAATTTAATTTAATCAAAAAACAATTTAGATTGACAACAAACTTAATAACTAATTACAAATTCTCTTTAAGATAAACAATAAAAAATAACAAAGGATAAAACATTGGAAATAATTTAATTTAATCAAAAGTGTCAAATGTTTTTAAATTGTTATGCCGAAAATAGTTTAAGAATATTTTCTTTAAATTTTCGTGCGTTACTTAAGAGTTGAGAACCATGGGGTATAGAATTCCAGAGAGATACTGCGAATATGTAGAAATGCCACTCCGATATCAAACTTTTATATCTAAATGTTCTAATTCTTTTTCCCCTGCTTATGTCTGAGATATAAAGTTTGCTGTATAGATGATGTGGTTTGTGGATATATACTATTTTATGTAAAAAAACTAAAACTCTTACATTCAAAAGGTTATCCAAAGAGAGGCCATATAGCTGAGATGAAAACAAAGATACACTAGAACGCCTATTAAGTCCATACACGTATCTGATTACGTTGTTAAATGCAACGTTCAGTCTCCTTTTACTAGCCGTATCACATTTAGCAAATAGCTCACAACCGTACAGTAAAACTGGCATCAGGTAAGTTTTGGCAAGTAGTATTCTTATTCTCAAGGGTGTGCAATGCTGGGTTTGCCAAAGTGTTCTAGTCATAGAGAAAGTGCGACCACAAACATAGTTAATGTGGTTCCACCACGTAAGAGTGTCATTAAAAAATATACCTAAATTCTTAGCAGATTTCACAATTTCAATTTTTTGATTATTTATAAATATATTAGGAATAATATTTAGTTTGGAAAGTCGTTTTTGTATTACAATGCATTTGGATTTTTTTGGATTTATCCCTAAACCATTTGCCGTTGCCCATGTATAAATGCATTGGAGTTGCTGATTAATAAAGATAATGCATTGGTTGATTAAGTCATTACTACAACTGGTATAAAGTTGTACGTCATCCGCGTACATCCTTACATTGCAATTTGTTAACATGGATGGGAGGTCATTTGAGTACAGAGAGAACAATCGTGGCCCAACAATGGATCCCTGAGGTAAACCCCTTGCTACAGGCAGTGCCTTTGATTTTTGGGTACTAGTTTCAACAAACTGATACCTGTTACGTAAGTATGTTGACAATAACTGAGTAGCGGTCGAAGAGAAATTAAACAAATTTTTAAGTTGGTAACAAAGAATATCATGATCCACGGTATCAAACGCTTTTGAATGATCCAAAAGTATTAAAAATGTAGTCTCGCCATCATCAAGCTTCTCCCTAATCTCCTCTGTAACATCAACTAAGGCTGTTATGCAGCTGTGTTTCTTTCTGAACCCTGATTGACGATCTGTTAGCAAATTGTTGTTATCCAAGAAAGAAGTTATTTGGCTATGCATAATACGCTCGAATACTTTAGAGAGAAATGGAAGAATAGCTATTGGTCTGTAATCGGAACCAACTTTGGGTATTGGAATGATTTTAGCAATTTTCCAGTTCGATGGAAAGTAGCTTGAAGTTAATATTTTGTTAAAGAAAAATGTTATGATTGGAAGTAGCTGAGGTAAAAGAATCTTGAGAAACTATGGATTAATCCCGTCCAATCCTATAGAGTTGGATTTTATAGACAATAAACTAGATAGAACGTCACATTGGTCTACTGCAGCAAAAGAAAAAAAAGATTCAGAATTGTTGTTCGAATAATTATTGATATAGTAATTTTTATCTGCTTGAACCATAGGAACATTTAAAAACTATTCATTGATTGAATTAGCATCAATCAAACATGGTTCTTGATTCGTAGATTTACCGATACCGATACCAACTTCGCGTATCGTTTGCCATGTTCTTTTGGAGCCAATGGCGGAAGACAACTTTTCAGCATAAAAATCGGATTTGGCCTTTTTAATCATCTTATTCACTCTTCTCTTAGCAGCCAGATAATCCTCATGTAATGTTGTTGTTCTAAATCTTTTCCAACGTGCATACGCAAAATTTCTTTGATTGATATATTCTTTAATTTCAGATGAAAACCAGGGTTTTTGTTTATAACTAATAATTTTTGTCTATTGGTACAGCTCCAGAAAAGAGAGTTGGTCAACTACAGAGATCAAACAATAAAAAACATTCCAATCAATCTTGAAAAATTCGTCCTCGAGAAAACTATAATTAATGTTTTTGAAGTCGCGAAAAGTAATTCTCTCAACTGGTATAACAAGTTGGAAATTGTATGTCATGAAGATGAGATCATGCTTGGAGAAACATGACGCAGACAATTGATCATAAAGTAGTATATTAATTTTATTACTCACGAGAAATAAATCCAAAAGCGTACTATTAGTTGCAGTGAAGTGTGTAGGAAGTAAGATGTTAGGTGATACAAGAAGGTTTGAATTGAAATCTCCTGCTATGATAACATCATCGTACAATGCCGGTTGCGCCTCCAAAGTTCGAATAACCCGCCTAGTGCAAATATTTCCATTGGGTTAACCTCGATAAATAGATACTCAACAAAATTTAAAGGATCTGTATTATTGATGTCCTCAAAGTCACAATTCTCCTTCGATGTACATTTTATACTAAAAGAAATACCCTTTCTTATGTACATAGCAACGCCGCCATATCCATCTTCTCTGTCAACTCTACGTAAATTGTATCCATTTAATGAAACAGAAGAGTCTGTATTCTGTTCGATGAAAATGTTATATATTCTATAACCTTGCTGGCTTTTTTGGTCGCAATTCCAATGTATTAAATAAAACTATTTAATTCAATTGTTTTCCCTACGTTTCGATGCTTTATTGGCATCCTCTTCAGGGGAGTTTTATTCTAAATAACAATGATAACAATTAATATTACATTTAGTATTTTCCGTTCACTGTTCACACTTACTTCGTTTTTCTATATATTTATTTGCATGTCTATTTAGTGTTAATCTAACATAAATGTATATATGTCGTACATGTATGTTTTCTCCACACTATATATGTTTGTCCAGTGTTAGCGTCATGTAGTAGTGACAATTTGTCTTGTCTTTGTCCTCTTTTGTGTTCATACTTATGTCATGTTTTTGTTGAATTCTCAAACTCTCTAGTGTATATCTCCTGTTAGTGTTCTTCTCTCTGTCTATAATTCTGACGTTTTCCATGTCTGGTGTGTGATTGTTCTCCATCATATGTTGTGAGAGTGCAGTGCTCATTCTCCTGTTCCTTATGTCTGCCTTGTGTTCTGTCATTCTAGTTTCCAATGATCTTTTAGTGGTGCCAATGTATATTTGCCCACATGTTTCATCAGTGTTGCCAGTGCATGAAATTTCATATACTACATTGTGTTGGTGGTTTTTGTGTATCCGGGTTTTTGTCTTGGAGAATATGTTCTGTAGGGTATTGTTGGGTTTGTGTGCAATTTTAATGTCATTATTGAAAATGTTTTTCAGTAATTTGTTATCTGTTAGCGATGGTATGTATTTGACGCTTATATATGATGTGTTTTCGTTTCGATTTTCCGTAAGTTGGGTTGTAGTGTTTGTTGTCCTATTGTTATATTTTTGTATTAAGTGTTTTATGATATATTGTGGATAGTTGTTTTTGTGGAGAATTTTAGTTATGATTTTGTAATTTTTGTTGTGGAATTTTTCATGACTGTTATCGAAAACTGTTTTAATGAAATTGTAGGCTGTGTTTAACTTTTGATTTTGCGGTTGTGTGGAGTAATAATTCATCATTCGTCCGGATGCTGTCGGTTTTGAATACCAGTCTGTAATTAAAGTTGTTGATTGTCTGTGTATCTTCAAGTCCAGGAATGCAATGGTTTCGTCTATTTCTTTTTCTATGGTGAATTGTATTTTATTATGGTATTTGTTCAAGTGTTCCAAAATGGTGTCCGTGTCCTGTCTTTTGATGATGGCAAAAATATCATCAACATATTTAACCAACACTTTGGGTTTTATATTATGTTTCCGTAAGTCTGTAAATGTGTCGTCTAATAATTTGTCCAGCACTATGTCAGCTATTGTTGGAGAGAGTGGGTTTCCCATCGGCATTCCATACGTCTGAGTATATATGTTTTCATCAAAGATGAAGTAGTTGTTGTCGTTGAGACAAAAATTGAGGATTTTCAAAAATGTTTGTCTAGGTATGTCCGTGTATTTTGAAATTGTTGCCCATTGGTGCATGATATTCTTAATTGCCAAATGTGTAGGGATGTTCGTGAATAATGAGACAACGTCGAATGAGACTAGAATGTCGTCATCTTCAAGTGGTATGTCTGCTAGCCTTTCCCTAAGTATTTTGCTATTTTTAATGTTGTATTGGTCCGATATAATATTCTGCAGTATTGTCCCTATATGTTTAGATAAGTTATAGCAAGGTACGTTCGTAGATGCTGAGATCGGTCTAAGAGGTATGTCAGGTTTGTGTATTTTCGGTAGTCCGTAGAGTCTTGGTGCTATTGCCGCATGACATGTAAGTTTTTGTTTTAGATATGTGTCAATATGTTTGTTTTTGTAAAGATCTGTAATGATGTTATTGTTAGTTTTCTGTAATTTGGTGGTGGGGTCTTTTCTAGTTGGCCTGTATGTTGTTTTGTCCTCCAGTAGTTGTGACATTTTCGTGCTGTATTCTCGCCTGTACATAATGACAGTTTTATTACCCTTGTCCGCTGTTGTGATGATGATTCTGTTCCTATGCTCTCGAAGTAATTTCTCCGTGCGTTTGTAGATGGTAATTATAAACTTTTCCCTCGGTGTGTTGTTCAGCCTTCGCTTGTAATTGTTAATATTATTCGCTATTCTCGTTCTGATGATGTCCTTTTCCCTATCATCTGTGTGCTGTTGTACTCCTTGTTCCAGTTCTGCGATGATGTGTATGGGTGAGAAACTTTTGCCTGTGATTGGTATGGCAAATTTGGATCCTAGTGAGAGCAGCCATTTGGATTCCGTTGGAAAGTATACGTTGGTGTTATTGATGAACCAATCCTCATTGAATGTGAGTCCTAATTTGTCGAAGTGTTCCTGTTTCGCCTTTTGTAGTTTGTGTCGGTGGTTCTGTTGTACTTGTTCGAACTGTGAGTTGTAGCATGTGCGTTGAGTACCAATGAATTTACTATAATCCTCGACGTCCAATAATTGTCGTACAGAGTTCTTCAAGAAGAGTCTGTAATTTCAGAAACAAATCATGTTTCCGATACACATATAAGATCAACACGTGAGTTTTCAAAGATCAATCTAAATTCGTCAATCTTCTTCCTTAGGCTTTGAGCATTAATGTGACATATTTTAATACCTTTCTTTTGATTGGCAAGAACTCTAACCATATTCGCAACATTATCTCTGGAACTAATTCTATGAGTATTGTTCATTCATTGTCCTTTAGCTTTTTATTCCAAGAAGTTGTCTCATACAGAACGAAAATATAGCACGTTTGATCGTGAATTACTGGCAATATATTCCAATATTAAACATTTTAGGTATTTGTTAGACGGAAGGCAATTCATAGTTTACACGGATCATAAACTATTAGTATTTGGTTTGGAATCAAAAACAGAGAGAAGCCGTCGACAAACTTCGCACTTAGAATACATTTCGCAGTTTACAAATGGCATACAACATGTTCGCGGAGACGTTAACGTAGTTGCGGATACGCTTTCGAGGTCATGTGAAGTAAATGCATTTCAAAGCATGGATTTAAATATAGAAACTTTACACTCAGAACAACAAAAAGACAAAGAGTTGGGAAAACTTTTACTGAAAGAAGTCAATTTCCTTAATTAAAGTTAACGAATGTTTCTATTATTGCGATTCAATTGTGGTGTGAAATATCCTCAAGTTCACCAAGACCATATGTTTCGGAAAATCTACGCAAGGTACTCGACGAATGATCAATCAACGGTATTACTGGCCTAATATGAGTAAACAGATTAACACATGGCCGAAAGAATGTTTGAACTGGCAGAGATCGAAAGTGGAACGTCATACAAAACCACAAGTAGTTAAAATTGAAATTCCGAAACGTAGGTTTGAACACGTGCATATAGACATAGTTGGTCCTTTACCCCCATCGGGAAATTATAGATACATTTTAATGATTATTGATAGGCATATCCGTTGGCCGGAGGCATACCCAATAAGAGACATTTCGGGACTCACAATAGCAAAAATGTTCTTCACACATTACACGGTGCGATAAAAAAAAATTCCCGGGAAGTGATACTATTTTTTTGATAGGTATTGTCGAGTACAACAAGAATCTGTATTTGAAATTTGCCAGTCACATCAGAATTTTGAGATACGGGTAAAAAACCGGTTTCTCGTACCTGTATGCACTTATAAGCCAGTAACTATAACTTGATTATTACCCGATTTCTCAACGAATTTGGAACGAAGAAACTAGTACCTTTAAAATGGTATATATATTGTTATGGTTGGCTTAAAAGCTCTTTGTGTATTTCTCCACCAAACACATTTTTTCCACACTTTTTTCGACATTTTTCAACTTTGGTGATATTTTACGCATTATTTTATAAAGGAACCGTAAAAAATTTTTTAATTTGTGAGTAAAACGCAACTTTGTTTAAAAAATCCGATAAAAATTGACTTAGTTATTCAACTATTTATCAAACCTAAATTTTTGCACAAATAAAACTTCTAGGTATTTCAGTCAAAAATGTTTGCTTGAAAATTGACTGAGTTATTCAACTATTTATCAAACCTAAATTTTTGCAAATTACTTTTCTTGTTTTTTCGCTTTCTATTTAGTGAAGCTGTGCAAGGAGTTTGCGTTAAAATTTTGTAAATGCAATTCGGAGTATAATAGAAAATTGAGACAACAGAGTTCGCCATACTTTTTTTACTGGAGGTCAGGGTTCTTATTTATAAAAACTTTACATTGCGTTAAATGAAAATGTGTCTTTAAATATATTTTGCTGGAAATATCCTACACACAAAAAAAATGTGAATGTGTGAATGGGATAGTCGTGCACCGTGTCGGTATGACCGTAAAGTACTACAGCCATCTCGTGTGGCGCATCAAATAGGCAGGAGGCATATTTTAAACGTCTGCCACCACTGCATCTGAATCTGGGATGTATGAAACAATTCGTTAAACAACTTGATGTAAACAGCGCCGCTTTTTGCTATCTTAAAGAAGTGTTCCCAAAATTAAGTGACGCCAAAATAAAAGGAGGTATTAAAGTATTTGTATCCAATTCTAGTATTTTTTCCAATCGTTTTTATATTTTTCGATCAATTTTATGTATTTTCATTGAACCTCAAAAAGTTAAATTCAGTCGAAAAGCGTGCATGGAATAGTTTTGTTGCACTCTGTGATAATTTTCTTTGTAACTACAGAAGCGACGACTATGTCGCTATTGTTAATGAATTTGTAGCTGTGTATGGTGAAATGGGCTGCAATATGTCCATAAAAATTCATTTCCTGCATTCGCACTTAAGTGCGTTTTGTTGGGAGCGCCTGGGGATGAAATGCTGTGGTCCTAATTGTGTGACTGACCAAAAATTTAGCTAGCTCTACGAACACCTTCGATGTGAACTGAGATCCCCCGAGCGGTATGCCGAAACGACTAACACAACAGAGTGATACAAAAAAAAAGAATGAAGTATAAATTCCCCGAAAGTGATAGGTATTGTCGAGTACAACAAGAATCTGTATTTGAAATTTGCCTGTCACATCAGAATTTTGAGATACGGGTAAAAAACCGGTTTCTCGTACCTGTATGCACTTATAAGCCAGTAACTTACTTAATTATTACCCGATTTCTCAACGGATTTGGAACGAAGAAACTAGTACCTTTAAAGTGGTTTATATATTGTTATGGTTCGCTTAAAAGCTCTTTGTGTATTTATCCATCAAACACATTTTTTCCACACTTTTTTCGACATTTTTCAACTCTGGCGATATTTTTACGCATTATTTTATGAAGGAACCGTAAAATTTTTTATTTTATTCAAAAAATATATTTCCGTTAAAAATTGACTGAGTTCTTCAACTATTTATCAAACCTAAATTTTTGCAAAAATAAAACTGTTAGCTATTTCAGTCAAAAATGTTTGCTTGACCGTCTTCTTTTTAATTCAGCATCATCGGTTTCTCTCTGAAGTGACCAGCAATATTCTGAAAGCATTTTTATTTTATTTTTTTCTGCAAATCGTTTTTCAATTGTAATCATCTCTTGGTGAAAATGTTCACCTTGTTCATTGCTGAACTAACCCAGATTGTCTGGGAAGAAATTTTATGTCCATTTTTCGGATCCGTTACGGGCATCATATTAGGATCCGTTGCGGACCCGTGTCTTTTAATAAAACGTGTCCGTAGTGGAATCCGTTACTGATCAGTTTCGGATCCGCAAGCGGGAGAAATTCCTCTCAAAAAAACGGATTCAAAAACCGATTTTATGTCCGTCACATTTTGTTGAGTAGTATTTTACATAAGTGACATATTGTACTTGTTCAATTTTGTATAATAAATGGCATGAAATGAAATTTGACTTTCAATGATTTTACGAAAAAAATTATTAAAAACTGATTTTTCTGGGTCCCACATAAGGACCTTTTCTTAAAAAAACTCAATTAGCGATTACACTGATTCCTTTTCTTACTTTTTTATGGAGACAAATCGGGATTGAAATGGATTATTCAATTCGCGGGTACACTGATTCCTTTTCTAACTTTTTTACTGATCCGTAAATTCGCGATTACACTGATTCCTCTTTTAAATTTTTTACGGATCCGAAACGGGTCAGCAACGGATCCGCAAATTCGCGATTACACTGATTCCTTTTTTTAAGTCTATTACAGATCCGGAACGGGTCCATAGTGGAATGGCTATAATATATTTATCAATTTAAGACAATTTTTGAAACAAAAATTCAAATTTTGGAACGAAGTTGCGGGATGGGGGCTAAATGACAAAATTTTAAACAACTTTTTTTTAACCGTATTATGCTATAACCCAGTATACAACCCAGTATTATGCTGAATACTTTTAGGATTTGGTAATTATTACTAGATTTGTACAGTCAGGGACGTATATGAGGCTGTGCTCTTTCATGTTGCCTTTGTGATAGTCATGCTATTGTGAAGTGTGCTGGCTTCAATAGAAGGCATTATGGCATAATTACGGCTAAGGAAAGTGGGCTTCGCTGAACATGTTGGAAGTGTAAGGAATTCGTTATTGACTTATTTTAGGCTATTGCCTTTTGCGTTATTAACAGTATTACCCCATTCTGTGTGTTTGCAGTTCAAGTCTCACGCTAGTACATAGTAGTTATTTGAATTTTGAAGATTTATAAAATCAAATAGTTTTTGCAAGTCTGCTCGTATTGAATTTATATTGCCGGCCGGATAGTACGCACATGTAATAACTAAAAAGTTGTCGCAGTCAACGGGTATCTTTATGGCGCATGTCTCTAAAGCATCTAACGAATATCTAATTTTGTTATCGTGTCTGTAGTATTGTATGTTATTCTTGATTAATATAGCAGTTCCCCCACCCCATGTTGCATCAATTCGATATTTGCTTATGATTTTATAATTGTTAAATATTACATTGTGTCTACAGTTTAATTTTGTCTCATTTAATAAGACAATATCTACTATCTACCTACTATTAAAAATTTGCCTATTCTTAAAAAAAGGACCAATTTTAAAAAAAATTACAATTTCTTAAAAAAACCTTTTCTTCAAAAAATATCTTGTTATAAAAATACCTTTTCGTACAAAAATTCCTTTTCTTAAAAGTACCCTTTGTTCAAAATATAATATTACCTTTTTTCCTGAGATACGTAGTCTTTCTGAAAATAAGTAAATTTTGTTAAAAAATAACCTTTTCTTCTTCCACTTCTTTAAAAAGTATATGTTCTTACAAAAGTACTTCTTTGTGAAAAAAAAGTCATACTCTTATGGCTTTTCTTACAGAAAGTACTTCTTCTTAAAAATAGTACATTTTCTTAAAAATGCGTTATTATACCCTCCACTGTAAGTGATAGAGGGTATATATCAGTTTGTCATTCTGATTGTAACATATAGAAATAAGGCTTTGCGACCCCATAAAGTAAATATATTCTTGATCCTTATAACAACCGGAGTCGATATAGCCATGTCCGTCTGTTGAAAACATTCTCACGACTTCAATCGGCGATAACGCGGTTTGGTTTTTGGCCAGAATGTTCCACGTATTCCTGAGCAGTTTGGTATTGAAAATCAGCGAAGTTGGTCCATTGGAAAAAATTTTATGATTGGAAACGTAAAAAAACTCATAAAATTTTCACATTAATTTTTGTAGTTTTATACTAAACTACTCCTTTTGCCGTGTGGTGAATTTCCATGTTGAAAATCTTTGTTGTTCTTTATAAAAGGTAAGTACTTTAGAATGTTTAGATGTATTTCAAGTGTTCATACATTTATTTGAATTTTGTCACAATTCATCTAAGGTCGCTGTGGCCTGATGGGTAAAGGGTTGCGCGTTCGAGTCTGAGGGTTGTTGGTTCAACTCTTGTCCCAGCTTGTATTTTTTTTTAACAGTTCTTCAAAAAATATTTTTTTTATTTTTAAAAAATGCTGTTTTATTTTACTTACTACTCCTTTTGCCGTGTGATGAATTTCCATGTTGAAAATCTTTGTTGTTCGTTATAATAGGTAAGTACTTTAGAATGTTTAGACGTATTTCAAGTGTTCATACATTTATTTGAATTTTGTCACACTTCATCTAAGGTCGCTGTGGCCTGATGGGTAAAGGGTTGCGCGTTGGACTCTGAGGGTTGTTGGTTCAACTCTCGTCCCAGCTTGTTTTTTTTTTTAACACTCTTCAAAAAATGCTTTTTTATTTTTAAAAAATGCTTTGCAGCTTGTTTTTTTTAACAGTTCTTCAAAAAATGCATTAAGTACATTTCTTAAGTACATTTCATTAAGTACATTTCGTAAGTACATTTTTTAAGTACATTTCTTTCTTAAGTACATTTCTTTTTAAGTACATTTCTTAAGTACATTTTTTCTTAAGTACTTAAGAAATGTACATTTCTTAAGTACATTTGAAAGTACATTAAGTACATTAAGAACATTTCAAAGTACATTTCAAAGTACATTTTCTTAAGTACATTTTCAATGTGAGCATTTGAGCATTGTGAGCAATGCATTTGTGAGCACATTGCATTTGTGAGCATTAGTGAACAAATAATTGCATTTGTGAACAAGTAACTTATTTTTGTTTTTTTTTTAAAAGTAAATTTTCTTAAAAAAGGTCCTTTTTAAAATTAAATATTTTGCTGGTTAACACTAAGGTGGAGGGTATCAAAGATTCGGCACAGCCGAATTTAACACTTTTACTTGTTTTTTTTTTTAATAAAATTAGTCCCTCTCTTTAATAAAGGATCTATATAATACACATTCCGGAAAATATAATACATGTTCTTACAAAAAGGACCTAAAAATATATAAATTTTTTTTATATACATTGCAGAAAAAAAAATTTTCTTAAAAACAGTTTTTTATTTAAAAAAATTGTTGCCTGTAAAGTCGGTTTTACGGGCGAAGATTTTACGTGACAACGTCTTTTTCTCGGTAGAATATTTATTGATATGAATATAATTAAATTGCACAATAGGAACAAGGAATTGAATGAAAATAAGAATTGCACAAATTTTAACTATAGAAATATATTTTGTTTAGATTGATTTGATTTTCATATTGATTAGATGTTAAAATTCTTGCTCAACACAGTTTAAATCAAGTTTTCTTATATCTGCCACTTTTTCTTAATATTTGTAATTTTAAAGAATCAATTCGAAAATCAAAACATTTATTCAGATCGAAGGTTCAAATTTTTGCTAAATAAATTTGAAATTAATTAAAATTTGTAAAATAAAAAAAAAAAACCAATGAGTGTTAGAACTCACGGGCGATGTTTTAACATTTATTGAAACTTATGGTTTAGGAAAATAGAAGTAATTTCAACACCATCTAGGTACCTGTGCGATTTCTATGAACACATTATCAAATGTGACATTATAAACAATAAACATATCCTTTATTATAAAATATAAACATTTCTTTTATTATAAAAAATAAACATTTCTTTTATTAAAAACAAAAGAAAATAATTTACTAACCAAAAAGTATTTCAATTCATCATATTCGCATATCGTTTTTAAAGCCGACCGCAGCTCTCTGTTTCGTTTTGGCTACCTAATTCATATGAAAATTTCTACACACAAACATACACTACACATATCATAAAGCCAAAAAACAAAAAACAAAAAAAAACAAAAAATAATACCTTATCCAATGCAGACTGATCTAAATCAATATTCATACACACGCCCATATATACGCACATACATACTTGCTCAGTCGTCATATATATGATGTGCCAAAAAACAAAAACACTCACACCACCGACCAACAGCCACTAGAAGCCAGCAAAGCAAATCGTTTCTGGCACACAAGTAAACACACACATCCGCACACACAGAATTATTTATTGAGTGGGAGAGAGACGCAAGGCATTCGGCGGGCCTCTCTCTCGTTCGGTGACTCATCGTAACGTTACCGGGCGTTACACTTTTTCATAAGTGACTCCCAGCCGCAACCTAATTTAAGACGTTGTCACGTCAAAAAAAAAATTACCTTTTCTTAAAGATCCATTTAAATTATCGTACTTTTCAACGGGCGCTTTATATGTGCTGGAACTAACTAGTACATAATATATAGCGAAAGAAACTTCGTTCCAACCGGGTGTCCCATGACACCTCATATGATTTTTTTTTTATCAAAATTACAAAATACAATTAACAATAAATAATTTCAAACACACTTTCAGTACAGCAATGAAAAAAAATCATAGCAGCAATGAATCAAAATCATAGCAGTAATGAAACAAGTTCATAGCAGCAATGAAACTAATTCATAGCAGCAATGAAGCAAATTGGTTTCATTACAGCAATGAAAAACTTTCATTGCAGGAACGATACTTATTCATTTCAACAATGAAACAAATTCCTTGCAGCAATGAAACGAATTCATTGCAGCAACGAATCAAGTTCGTTGCAATAATGAATCAAATTCATTGCAGCAACAACTAAACTTTCATCACAGTGACGAACAATTTGCAGTTGATGAACACATTTTCGTAGCGGGAATGAAACTGTACGTTAGCTCACTTTCGATGACAACAGTTGTTGGGGTGATGAACATTTTCATCCCTGTGGCGATGCTTTTCCGTTCAGTGTATTTAAACTTAGTTCGATTCTGGTTGCTTATCGTTCTGTCGCCTATCCGCTCTGTTTTCTATTAATCTCGTACTTCATAGTCGATCAGCTGTGTCAGGGATACCGTAAAGTGATACCTCGGATGAGCGAGTTGGGATATTTCTTATATGGAGGATATATCATTTAATATCGAAAAACTTTAACGCATAGAATGAGCCTTATTAGATCCTTAGTATCGTTGGACAAAATTAGTTTTAGTACCTTTCAAAAAGATTGAGCCATGTCCGTCCGTATTTCTGACTGGCTAGCGGACCAACACGATAACTATTGTAAATCTTTACCAATGACTATGAAATTTTGTCACTGACTTAGTTTGGGATTGAAAATGGACGTTTTTACTACGCTCTCTCTGGTGCCTCCCATACAAATCGACGCATTTAGTACAGAATTTTGTTTCTCCTAAAACTTTTTCTGGTAGTCGTGTTTATCTTCAACTCAGGCATTGGTTAATAATCTGTAAATATCTACTTAACTGAAGGTCGCCACGCCTATTTTGGTACCTCCCATACAAAAGATGGGTGGTCGTCCGGGTTGTAAATATCATAAATCGTGTAAGACATTTCTGATCTTAATGAAATTAGATATGTAGTCTACATGCAGTCAGACGCCAGTCACCCACTAAAACAAGGGTGATTTCACACACCCATTTGGGTACCGTCCATGCAAAATTTTTATGGCTGGCTGGTTGTTTGAGAATCTAACTTCCGCAAAACCGAACTAATCTTTATGAAATTTGGCATTAGACAATATCTAGTCAAATGCCACTCTTCTATGGAAAATGCGGGGTACTTGTTCTTGTTCAAAATCACAAAGTCCAGCGTGTAAGAACTGAAATTATTTTGGAAACGACGTCAGTGGTTTCTGCAATCAACGACTGAATTAGAGAGACTGGTCTGTTTTTGCGTGCGATGGAGTAAAACATAACTGCTCTCGTAAACCACGAACGATCTTAATGAAATTTGGTACTAGACAATGCTTTGTAAAAGCTAGTACTTTGTTATATCAAACTGTCGACTGTGCCACGCTCATTTCTGTACCTCCAATACAATCAGTGATGCCAATTCAGCTCTTTTGGGGCTAGATTTAGCACTTTTCGACCTAGGGAAACGAAAGCCGTTTAGCCCGTTTTGTACACAACACCGATTATGCTCAAGAATGTTATTTTTTTGCAGTTTTACTGTGAATTACATTATTGTGAATGACGGGCGAAGTATTTTCAAAAATATATTCATCTTCATTGACCACACATGCTAAGTTTGCTTCTATTTTTGTATTGGTTATCGCCCAAAAATATCGTAAGGTATGCGAAGCAGAATCCACTTGTGATTCTGTAGTTTTCGTCAAATCTGCACTCCAAAAATCGCTTTCTTCATGTGGAGTTACAAAATTTATTATTTTTCCGGTTGGACGCACCGTTTTTGAGTTATAGCTATTTTTTTATTTCAGCGTTTTACTTATTATGCCGATTTTTAGAAAAAAAGTCTATACGTATTGGACCACTTTATGAAAAACCCTTAGAAAGCCGAAAAAAGTAGTTCTATATCGATATATAGCGAAATATATAAAGGGTTTTACAACAGAGACGCTACAAAAGTAAATCGACAAGGACAACAAATGACGCCATATTTTTTCCCGCTCTTTTGACATTTCTGTTCAGTAAGGTTTGTCATTTCATCATGGAAAGATACGACCCTACAACGAGTCGAAATTATTAAAATTTACCACCGAAATTTGGAGTCAGTGGCCTCAACTTTAAGAGCGCTACGTCCAATTTATGGTCTTCATAATCGTCCTACCAGATCACCAATTGAGCTTCTTGTGGAAAAATTTGAATCCACAGGCACAGTACAAAATGTTCCCGTGCCAGTGAGACAAAGTAATGCCTGTATTGTCGAGAATATTACTGCCGCTGAGGCTTCAGTTCAAGAAAGCCCAAATGTGTCTCTCACACGTCGCTCTCAAGCGTTGGGCATCTCTGTGACGTCGTTGTGTCGAATTTTGCGAAAAGATCTTGGCCTACATCCTTACAAGATCAAATTGACGCAAGAACTGAAGCCGCTTGACCACCATAAGCGTCGTATGTTCGTGAATTGGGCTGAGCAACAACTTGAAAATGATTCGGATTTTTATCGGAAAATCATCTTCAGCGATGAGGCTCATTCCTGGCGTTATTGGTCAGACAGCAATCCACACGTAATGCATGAGTCATCATTGCATCCCGAAAAAATTACGGTTTGGTGCGGTTTATTGGCCGGCGGCGTCATTGGGCCGTACTTCTTCCGTGATGATCAAGACCGGCACATTACTGTGAATGCGAATCGCTACCGTTCAATGATAACCGAATATTTTTGGCCCCAATTGGATAATATGGACTTGCAGGACGTGTGGTTCCAACAGGACGGCGCCACAAGCCACACAGCCAATGCCACAATCAATTTATTGGAAACCAAGTTTGGTGAACGTGTCATCTCACGAAATGGCTCAGTCGATTGGCAGCCTCGGTCGAGCGATTTGACGCCGTTAGATTATTTCCTGTGGGGCTCCGTCAGGTCTATGGTCTATGCCAACAAGCCAGCGACGACTGATGAACTTCGTACGAATATCGAACGTAATATTCGGCCGATTTATGCTTGAAAACCGTCGAAAATTGGGTTCAGCGTCTGGACTTCTGCAAGCGTGCCCGTGGTGGCCATGCAAAAGAAATCGAGTTCCATACATAATGGCATGGAACGTACTTTCACAGGAATAAAGAATTTCATTGGTATCTAAAACCGGTTTTGTTTTATTTAAAAAAACTTTTGTAGCGCTCTTATTGAAAACCCCGTTACATAATGGCGGATTAGCGATTTTTTATTCGAAAAAAATTTAGTTTGAGCGATTTGTTTAAAAAAAAGTGACGCCATATTACATACATCCATTGGTTACAATCTCCTATGGAGGTACAAAATCTCTCAGTTTTGTGATTGGGCGCACCGTTTCCGAGTTATAGCCACTTTTTATTTTAGCGAAAAATGATGATTTTGAAAAAAAAATTATTTCATGCGAATTGGAAACTTTGTGAGAAACCCTTAGAAACTCGTAAAAATTTGTTATTTTTCCCATTGGATGCTTCGTTTCCAAGATATAGAAATTTGTTCATATTTTCGATCAAAAATGGGCCCGAAATACGAACCATGGTTATGAATAATAATAATTTTGTTTACGTTTAAATATAAAATACACAATTTTAATAAAAAATTATTTTTTAACTTTCTTTTCTATAAAAATCATAATGGGTTAAAGCATCACCAAATGGTTGTGACAGCCATTAAATTCAAGTAATTAGTTGAGCATACCAATATATTGTTTGCTACAACTGAATTAGTTTTTCCAGTTTTCGTTCATCCAACTAATAGAATATTCGGCACAACAGGATAATTTGATTGCTAGAACTAAAACTCGGTTGACAGATCACATTTATTTCATGTTGCTGTGGCTTCGGCGAGGACTTCGGGCGACAGATTCTGGCACTCGTGTCGAATGTTGACCTTGAGGGCTTCCAGGGTTTCGGGCTTGTTCACGAAAACACGGGACTTCAAAAAACCCCACAAAAAAAGTCTGGAACGATTAAATAGGGCGATCTTGCGGGCCAGTGCAAATCGCCAAAACGAGTTATGAGGCAACCCGGGAACGCCGCCTGCAGAATATCGGTTGTGGCTCGAGCAGTGTGTGCCGTTGCTCCGTCCTATTGGAACCACATGTCCTCCAGTCCTAATTCGTCGAATTGCGGCAGAAAAAAATGGCCCGATGACTCCTCCAGCGTGAACAGCGCGCCATCGTGCATCACTCGTGGATTTTCGGTGCCCCAGAAGCGATAGTTTTGCTTGTTCACGTACCCGCTGAGGTGGAAATGAGCCTCATCGCTCATTATGATTTGCAAATCATGAACAAAAATGCCAGAAATGGTAATCAATTGTGACGGCGCCCATTTAACCGATATCATCTTCTCAAATTAACCAATAAAATTCTAAAGGTTCAAATAAACATAATCAAATAACAGAATCGAAGTTTTTCATTTAGAAAAAAAATGAGAGCCAAACAACATCGGATGACTTCTTTTGAAACACCTTGTATACGTAAATAAGGAAATATTCGTAATGCCTATAGTACGAATGAAACTAAACCCACAAAAATCGGATTAGCTCTAACTCGGTTTTTTTTATATATGCACAATAGTGTTGGCAAGTAAGTAATTTCGGTCACTTTGTTCAAATTAATTTGCATTTATTTTATTCAAATAATTAATTTGAATCCATAATGTAGTTACCATTTGATTCAATGACCTTCTGCCATCGTTCGGGCAACTTTTTGATTGGCTATGCACAGATTCTGCACCTCAACAACTCGAACTAGAGGTGGGCACGGGCCGTGCTTTTTGCTGTGCCACGATGTGCCCCGCGTGTGCACGATGTGTTCGTGCAGGAAATTTGACTTTCGTGCGTGCACCGTTCGTGTTTGTGCAGAGTAAACAAATATTGTGCGTGTATTGTTGGGCACGTCGAGTTAAAAATTGGGAAATTATTCGTTATCCCTTTATCACACACAACTAGACCAAAAAATTGTGTCAGTGGTAATGATTGTTATCTTTACGTCAGTGATTGGCAATGTTGCCAATGGAATACACCTCTGTCGGCTGCAGCCAAAGAGGATGAATATAGGTGGAGAAGGAAAAAATTTCGGGATTTGGCAACCATCGTAGAAGAGAACCAAAAAAGTCGACGCGATTTATTCAAACGCATTTCTCGCTCGCGTCATAACTTGATTATTTCATAATTTTTAGCTCATGTATTTAAGCATGGTTTGAATTTATATTCTTAGATACAGGGTCGCCAGTTTTTTTAGGCCAAATCCCCGAATTGTTATTATTAATCCCCGAAAATCCCCAAAAAAAATATAAAATCCCCGGAAAAATCCCCATAGTTTTAAAGGAAGTTCGAGAAAGTTTTAAGTTTTAAATTAAATTTTTTTTTTATAATTCAGTTTAACAAAACGAAAACTTAAATAATGAAAAATGTAAACATAATAAATCATTATATTATTATAAATATTATATTATTATTATTTTAATAAAAATTAGTTATAACAAAAAGATTATGACAAATGAGATCTGGATTTTGATCTGGACATTGGTTAAAAGTCTTTAAGGCTTAGTATATCAAATACTTAAGTCTTATAACCTTCAGATTCATCTACCTCATTATTTGTTTTGTACATGGGTTTAGTATTTCTCGTTATTTCTTCTCCACTGCTTCTATTCTTTTCAGAAACGCCAAATATCAAAAATGTTTGTTACTGGTTTTATTGTTGTCATCACGTACAGCCTTGCCAGTAAAACATTTTGATATTTTTTGGGACTGACAAGTGCATAGAGTAAATCTTACTATAGAGAATATTTGACTCATCTGGCGTTTCCTTTCACACTCTTCATGATGCGGTCGGTGTGCTAGAGAGATGTTTGACGAAAAGTGACATACACCAGGTGGAATTACAGTACCTTTTTAATTTGTCATATCGTTTTGGTGAAAAACTGTGAAATTTAAATGTGTTTCACACTTTTTTATTGATTGTCATTGTCAGCATACATTTGTGTTGTATTTAACACAATAATTTTAACACACAAATAATAAATAAATACATCTTAAATTTTCATCCCCAAAAAATCCCCGGATCCCCATACCAAAAAAACAAACCCCTGTTTTGAAAAGAAATTCCCAATTTGGGGATAAATCCCCTAAACTGGCAACACTGCTTAGATACAATAACACCGTCAAAAAACTGCTCGTCTATAGAAATATTCAACGAAGAGAGTAAGAGAGAGGGCTGAGAAACGAGTGCGGTGAGACAATAGTGGATTATGTGAAAAATGAAAAAGGGGTTTGTCCCTGAACATATGTAGTATACCCTTTTATATAATGTTTTCAGTGTATACATTTTTTTTATATTTTCGTGTTTTATTTGCGCGTGCGTGTTTGAAATTACTAAGTTCGTGCTCATACGGGTCGTGCCTTTGCCAACATGTAGTCGTGGGTGCATGTGCGTGTTTGTTAATATCAACTTCGTGCTTGTGACGGGTCGTGGCTAGAAAATAAGGCACGCGCCCATCTCTTACACGAACCGCTCGGTCTGTAGATGCTTTTATGTATTGAAGGATTTCCCATTCGAAAAGTTTTGCAGACGCCGGACTAAATGAAAATTCGAAGATTCCAGATCAGGGCTATAAGGTGGATGTGGCATCACTTCCCACCCAAGGTCCTATATTTTTTGCAGAGCCTGCAAATATGTGTGAGGCCTAGCGTTGTCATGATGGCAATCCAAGCCTTTTCGATTTACCAATTCAGGTCGTGTTTCTTTCAGTACCTCATCATGGTTCGTCAATTGCTGACAATAGACGTCAGATCATTTTTATGGCGTTTGGGCAATAAATTGCAAGTGCTTATCCGCGTCTTAAGTCGTGCGGAACTCAAATATGAAGCCTTTTGACAAGTTCAACGATGCACATGATTTTCAATGGTCGTCTGGAGCACCTTCAGCTTGTCTGCAACTTCTCGAACAGAGACGTTGTCGGTCAGATTCGATAACGGCTTTGATTTCGTCCTCATCAACCTCATTTGGCCTAGCGCTCCTGTGGCCTTTTTTGATTATGAAATTTCCAAACCGAAATTATTTGAACCAGCTTTGGGCATGTGCGTTCTGTTAAAACATCCAAACCATACAGGTCACAAATATAACGGTGTGCTTCCGTGATTTTTTGGTTTTTTGGAAATAAAAGATCAAAATATGACGAAAATGTTCATTTTGGTCATCCATATTCACAATACTATTTAAATGAAAACTGAAAATAATGTGACATTTCACAAATCTAAGCTAGAAATTGCAGTTGCAGGAATTTAGTTTGCTGGAAGAAAATGTACTTAGGATTTAAGGGTTTTCATAACTATAAGTACATGTGGTAATGTTGGATTAGATGGTCTCGATCTAAGGGTTCGTGGAAGAATTTTAGTTAGTGAATTTTAGTTTAGCGGTTTGCTTTGGCTACAACGAAAAACACACTAACATTTATTAACACGTGAATGTTACTCCGATGTATGTATCTCACAACGACTGCACCCGCCCGAAGCTACTGCTCCAGCACTCCCGTACTCCTTCTTCCGGTCATGTATTCTTGAGCATAACGACATACCATCGTAAACACAAAGATTTTTAATTGACAAAGTCGTCAATAAATTAATTTTGTATTTAGATTTTTATTAATTGTATTTAAATTTGAATACACTCTTTCTTTATTGACTTAAAATACTTTAGCGTTGTTGGCTCAACATTTTATCCCCAACCCCAGCCACCACCCCAGCCCCAAGGACGACGCCAACCCCATCCTCCGCCCCAACCCCAACGACTTCCCCAGCCCCAACCACCACCCCATCCCAATCCGCCAAAGAAATGGCGCGAATTCCGTTCTGCAGCATTGGAGTGACTATCACCGGCATCAGCATCATCCAGCAAACTGACTGGCTTAACATTATCCTCCTCCTTTATGGTTCCGTCATCCTCGGCCGTATTGGCTGGAAATGCCACTGCCAGAGCAATCAAAGCAAAGAATAACAGCAGTACTAGACCCCGCATCTCACTTTCAATTTTCTGTTTGCAATCGATGTAAATGTTATTGATTTGACTGATTGGTGCGAACTGAATGCAGTCAATAGAATTGTGTCGTTTTTATATTCTCGTTTATGGAAATGCAATGTAAACTTTGCTACTACGCGTACGTAGAAAGAAATTTCACAAGTAAAATGAAGATGAAAACAAACAACAAAAAAAACCGGCAAAACTCTTTCGAACGAATTTGTTATTATTTATAACTGGCTAAAAGCTAGTGATCTAATAAACCGGTTTTTTTTTGAAACTGCTGGGTTCGGTTTGAATGAAAAGGTAGCAAAAAAAAACAAAAATCTATTAAAAAGCAAATTACAAACAATTATTGTGGAAATTTCTGAAGTAGTTATCATATCCCAGTGTAGTGTCAACAGAGCGGAGCTAAGAGAAAAAGTCAACATACGTAAATAAGCTGAAAAAAAATGCATAATTGCACAAAAAATAAAATTACATGAGATGTCAGGGGACACCCGGTTGTAACGAAGTTCCTTTCGTTATATATGATGTACTAGTTAGTTCCAACACGCCTAAGGCGACCGTTGAAAAATAAGATAATTTAAATGGGTCTTTAAGAAAAGATAAAATAAATAAATAAATGGTTTCCCATAACATCCCATGAAGGGATTGAGGAGAGCTTCTCACAACCAGTGAGCTGTGCGCGTTCTAGTTTTACACTCACTGATTGGGACCTACAATTTTACACCGGTTCCGAACTTTATTTTGAGAAGCTTTTTCATGGCTAAGTACACGATAGTGTCGCTGTCACTAAACGAGGTGACCGCCGTCGAAAAAAATTGAAGGTGGTCAGAGTAGGGATCGAACCCACGTCCTCATGCACAATATCCTCGCACACTACCATTGCACCACCGACGGCCACCTTTAAGAAAAGATACTATTTGTAAAATGATAAACTTTTTTATAAAATAATTTTTTTTGTTATAGAATGTATTTTGTTTTTAAAGTATATATTTAGTTTTTGTAAGAATATGTACATTTGGGCGGGTCAAATTGTATGGAACGATTTTTTTTAATGAAGCGTATAGCAAAAACGTAATCTATAGGTGATTCTGAGAAATTTTGCTCAAGAGACCATAGCTCTAAGTCGGATTTGAAGCCCCCCAAAAAAAAATTAACCCGCCCTAATGTGCATATTATATTTTCCCGAAAGTTAACTTTTTAAAAGAGGTACTTCTTTTATTAAAAGCAAATTTTTTATTAAGAAAATGTACTATTTGTAAGAAGAAGTACTTTCTGTAGGAGAAAACCATAAGAGAATGCATTTTTTTTAACAAAGAAGTACTTTACTTATGAACAAGTACTTTTTAAAGAAGTGGTACTCTATTTAGTAAAAGGATATTTTTTTAAGAAAATTTACTTATTTTCAGAAAGCCTACTTATCTCAAGAAAGGAAAAGATATTATTTATTTTACTTTTAAGGAAAGGAAATTTTGTAAAAAAAAATAAATTATTTTGTAAGAGAAAAATAAATTATTCTTGAAGACTAGGTTTTTTTAAGAAATGGGATTTCTTTAGAATTGGTCCTGTATATTTACTTATCTCAAGAAAAGTTATTTTGCCATTTTAGTTTTATTATTCGATCTACTAGTAAGTTCCAACACTTCTAAGGCGAACGCTGAAAAATTCGATAATTTAAATGGATATTTAAGAAAAGATACTTTTTGCAAAATGATAAACTTTTTTTAAAATATTTTTTTTTTGTTCTTGAATGTATTTTTTTAATGAATATTTTTAATTTTATATTATTCTCCAAAAAAGTTAATTTTTTAAAGAGAGGTACTTATTTTATTAAAAGCAATTTTTTTTTAAGAAATTGTACTATTTGTAAGAAGAAGTGCTTTCTGTAAGAGAAAGCCGTAAGAGAATTAATTTTTTTAACAAAGAAGTACTTTTTTCGGAACAGGTTCTTTTTAAACGAGTGGTAGGTACTCTTTTTAGGGAAAGGTTATTTTTTAAGAAAATTTAGTTATTTTCAGAAAGGTTGTTTATCTCAAGAAAAGAAAAGAAAAGGTATTATTTTTTTTAAGAACAGGTACTTTTAAGAAAAGGAAATATTGTAAAAAAAATAAATTGTTTTGAAAGAGAAGGTATTTTTTTGAAGACTAGGTTTTTTTTTAAGAAATGGGATTTTATTAGAATTGGTCCTTTTTTCCAAGAATATGTATACATATTTTTAAAAGTATGTACTTACTTCAGGAAAAGTTATTTTGCCATTTTAGTTTTATTATTCGATCTTTAAGATGTTATTTTCTTTAATAATTGTTCCGTTTCAAGATCAATTTCTATGAAAAAGTACTTTTATAAAGTAAAAAAAGGTAATGAAAAAAGTTATTTTGTTTCACAAAAAGGTACTCTTTAAAGAAAAGTTATTTTTTTAAGAAGAGGCAATTTGTTGTAAGAAAATGTATTTTTTTTAAGAAAAGGTACTTATTTAAAAAAAAAATACTTTTTTAAGAAAATTTACTTTTTTTAAGAAAAGGTACTTTGTTTAAGAATATGAATAGGTATTTTTTTTGAGAAAATATACTTTTTTAAAAAATGACACATACTCAAGAAAAATTTTTTTTTTTAAACTTCTTTCACTTTTCTAAATTTACTTTTCATCCCGGTTCACCTGTTCCGCACGGTATTTTGAGAAGTATTTTCATGGCTAAGTACTCGACAGTGTTGCCATCACTAAGCTAGGTGACTATCATCGAAAGAAATGTAGGTGGTCAGAGCTGGTATCCAACCCACTTTCTCATGTGCAAGACCGGCACACACCTTCCACAATTGTTATTGAAATGCAAATTGTTAATATTTTGTTGTTACATTGACAAAATGTACTTTCTCAAATCTGCTCGTATACGTCAAACATATTATGATAGGGTTACAGACAACAATGGGTGGCTGGGTTTTTTTCATCGTCTTTAACACCCTCTGATTGTTAATCATTACGGGAATCACGAGAGACAATGAGTGTATAGAATTTTCCAAGAAGCTCACTACACCCGCGATAGTGGTTTTACGGCCTCAAACAAACCACAAAATTATGAAACTACATGGATATTGTATAACAAACTCTCGCTCGGTTTTAGCCGTGATCAAAATAATTTTTTTACAGGCCAAATGTGACTTCTGCTGGGGATCAGGGTTCTGATTCCGATTTTACGAGGGCGGTCCAAAACTAGCCGCCCTGACGTGTCAGTAGTTTACAAAAGCAAATCACATGAGGTGTCAGGGGATACCCGGTTGGAACGAAGTTCCTTTCGCTATGTATTATGTAATAGTTAGTTCCAACACGCCTAAGCCGTCCGCTGGAAAAAACTATAATTTAAATGGCTCTTTAAGAAAAGATACTTTTTGTAAAATGATAAACTTTTTTTAAGAAAAAAAAATTTTTTTATAGAATGTATCTTTTTTGAAAAAAAAAGTCCTTTTTGTAAGAAGATATACTATATTTTCCCGAAAAGGTCCTTTTTTAAAGCAGGTAATTCTTTTATTAAAAGCTAATGTTTTTTTTAAGAAAAGGTACTATTTTTAAGAAGAAGTACTTTCTGTAAGAGAAAGCTATAAGAGAAAGAATTTTTTTTAACAAAGAATTACTCTTTTTTACGAACAGATACTTTTAAAGAAGTAATACTCTTTTTAGGAAAAGGTAATTTTTAAGAAAATATACTAATTTTCAAAACTTTTAAGAAAATATACTAATCTCAAGAAAAGAAAAGAAAATATTTTATTTTTAAGACACGGTACTTTTACGAAAAGGAATTTTTGTAAGAAATGATAGTTTTTAAGAGAGGGTATTTAGTTATAAGAATAGGGTTTTTTTTAAGAAATGGGATTTTTTTAAATTGGTATTTTTTTCAAGAATAGGTATATTTTTAAAAGTAGGTACTTATCTCAAGAAAAGTTATTTTGTTTCACAAAAAGTACTCTTTAAAAAAATTTAGTTTTTTAAGAAGAGGCAGTTTTTTAAGAAAAAAATAATTAGTTATTTTCAAAAAATAACGTGTATCGTCGATTTTCGTGTACACGTCAGAATTTTTTTAATGTTTAAAGTTCTCTGGTGCCACACAGTGAAATGGCTCCATATATTTGTGAGGAAAAAAAGAAGAAGTGGTTGAAATATGATGAAATTTAGTTTAACAATAGTAACTTTCTAACACTAAACTTTTTACGACTTTTACAACACTTACAACTTGTATGACAAATGAAACATTGCATTGCAAACATCATTAAAGTTGCGTTGTGCGAAAACGTATTCCTATATAAATATTTCATCTGAGAAAAAATGCAGTGCCCAACTCGAATAATTTTTGTTACGTTTGTGGCTTATTCGCACTAAATAAAAATTTTAGAAATAATACGAAAACAGTGGTTAATTCGTTTCAGAAAATATTCAAGACTTACGTTCCTTGCTTCTGGTATACTCCGGAAGTGCAACTAGTGCTATAGAAATTTATGCAAGTGTACTGATGGAAGGTAAACAATAAAGTATGCTGTACCAACAATTCGGCTACCACGTACGGAGCACTGCAATGAATTGTGCTACTTTTGCGTAACTTTTACTCTCACTAAAGGTACCAATACTTTCGCCGCAACAAAATTCGCTACGCTAATATTGAATCGGTTATTCCAGCGGGTCTGTACTTACCTGAAGAACATATAGCGGCTTCAGTGGAGATTTTTGATGATGTTCCCGAAATAAGTGTAGCAGATCCAACAGTAGTACCAACTCTGCTATCAACATTTCCTGCATCGAATGCGAGGGGCGTGAGTCCAGAAGTATCGAAATTTGTGCCAACACCCAGTGAACTTGGGACTGCAGTGCCGCATTTAGTAACGCAAGCCGCCTTCAACGACCTAGTACGAGACGGAAATTTGTCGAGGAGTACAGCGGAACTCTTTGCATCGCGCTTTAAGCAGTGGAATATAGTGGCGGCTGATTTTAAAATAACAGCCGGTCGTGATCGAGGTAGCACAATTCCATATGACAAAAAACGGGGAAAAAAACTTGGCTTATTGTTATTATATTGATTCGATGTTTGCAAAAATCGGTTAACCTCATATTCCAGAGGAGTGGCGACTTTTCATCGATGCATCGGTCAACAGCCTTAAAGTTGTGCTGCTTCATATCGGTAACAAACATCCATCTGTTCCGATCGCATATGCCACAAATCTCAAAGAAACATACGACGGCATGGAATTAATATTAGAGCTGATAAAGTATCAAGAGCACAATTGGAAAATATGCTGTGATCTGAAAGTGGTCGGATTTCTCATGGGTGTTAAGCGTGGATTTCCAACCCACCAGTGCTTTTTATGTACATGGGAAGGTCGCAAAAGGGATCAGCATTACACTAAATTTAAGTGGAAGCCGCGCACATGCTACAAAGTAGGCGTAGAAAGTATAGAGAATCTACCATTGGTGCAGCCATCACAAATCATTTTGCCACCACTAACACATTAAGCTCGGTCTCGTATCAAATGTTGTTAAAAATTGGATCGTATGGACGAGACGACTGCGAGTTTGGGCAACATTTTTTCGAAAGTGAGCTGTGCAAAGATTCATGCAGGTATTTTTTTAAGAAGTCATTCAGTAACTTTATTTCTTTTGAATGATGTATATGATTTCAGGTGTTTTCAGTGGTTCGCAGATAAAAAAAAGTTGCAAGTTATGAATTTTCCTCAAAATTGAATGCTATCGAACACCGTGCATGGAAAGGCCAGTTGCCGTTATCTTGCTATCAAACGAGCGACAATTATAAACATATTGTCGCAGAAATGATTTCGACATATGGCGAAATGGGCATTTTAATGTCGCTAAAGATCCACTTCCTTCGCAATCATCAGGACATTGCGGCTATTGAAAAGCGCTTTAAAGGACAAGACGTTACGCATATGCTTGACGAATACTACTGGTATATTTTCCACGATACTGAGACAAATGCCAAAATAAAAGGCCTAAGTTTCTTTACATGCATCGACAGTTTTAACATTCGCTTATTCTCAAATAATAAAATCATAAGGGACCATCCTCGTAGTTTTTAGTTTTACTATTGCGAAAATATTAATTTAAAAAAATAAAAGGTACAAAAAAATGCATTTCTGATATCACTGCCTAAAATAACGGGTTTTCAACTGAGACGCTACAAAAGTAAATCGATAGGGACAGCAAACGACGCCATATTTTTTCCCGCTCTTTTGACATTTCTCTTCAGTAAGGTTTGCCATTTCATCATGGAAAGATATACGAGCCAACAACGAGTCGAAATTATTAAAATTTACTACCGAAATTTGGGGTCAGTGGCCTCAACTTTAAGAGCGCTACGTCCAATTTATGGTCGTCATAATCGTCCTACCAGCTCAACAATTGAGCGTCTAGTCGAAAAATTTGAATCCATAGGCATAGTACAAAATGTTCCCGTGCCAGTGAGACAAAGAAGTGCCCGTAGTGTCGAGAATATTGCTGCCGCTGAGGCTTCAGTTCAAGAAAGCCCAAAAGTGTCTCTCACACGTCGTTCTCAAGCGTTGGGCATCTCTGTGACGTCGTTGTGGCGAATTTTGCGAAAAGATCTTAGCCTACATCCTTACGAGATCAAATTGACGCAAGAACTGAAGCCGCTTGACCACCATAAGCGTCGTATGTTCGTGAATTGGGCTGAGCAACAACTTGAAAATGATTCGGATTTTCATCGGAAAATCATCTTCAGCGATGAGGCTCATTTCTGGCTGAATGGCTTCGTCAATAAGCAAAATATGCATTATTGGTCAGACAGCAATCCACACGTAATCCATGAGTCATCATTGCATCCCGAAAAAATTACTGTTTGGTGCGGTTTATGGGCCGGCGGCGTCATTGGGTCGTACTTCTTCCGTGATGATCAAGACCGGCACATTACTGTGAATGCGAATCGCTACCGTTCAATGATAACCGAATATTTTTGGCCCCAATTGGATAATATGGACTTGGAGGACATGTGGTTCCAACAGGACGGCGCCACAAGCCACACAGCGAATGCAACAATCAATTTATTGGAAACCAAGTTTGGTGAACATGTTAGCTCACGAAATGGCCCAGTCGATTGGTCGTGCGATTTGACGCCGTTAGATTATTTCCTGTGAGGCTACGTCAAGTATATGGCCTATGCCAACAAGCCATCGACGATAGATGAACTTCGTACGAATATCAAATGTGAAATTGCAGCAGTATCGGCCGATTTATGCTTGAAAACAGTCGAAAATTGGGTTCAGCGTCTGGACTTCTGCAAGCGTGCCCGTGGTGGCCATACAAAAGAAATCGAGTTCAATACATAATGGCATCGAACGTACTTTCACAGGAATAAAGAATTTTATTGGTATCTAAAACCGGTTTTGTTTTATTTAAAAAAACTTTTGTAGCGCTCTTATTGAAAAACCCTTTAGAAAGCTTAACCTTTTCACAATTCATTATAAGTCTAACGTAGCAGTTAGTCATGCGAATTAAGAATTCATATGCATGTTTAACATAGATAAATTTATAAGCAGGTGGGGCGTGCCATAAATTTGTAAGTCTTGAAGCATCAGCAGTAATTTAACTAATTTTAAATACAGAAATATTACCCCTTCTCGATGCACCAAAAAAATTATAAATCCCAAAAGCTACTCTGATCAGAATTATTCGTATATATTATGAAATAGAGGCAAGAGATTTATGAGAATTGATGTTTAACCCCAAATTATTGATTTGCATGCTTTACCACAAGTAGATAGATCCCTAAATATAATGTTGATGATGAAGGGGAAAGTGCTGAAGAGAGGGCGTTTTACTCATTGAAATAACTATATTCCACTATAATAATTCATTTCATAGTACTTCTTAAATAAATGTTTACTATTAAAATTAATGTATAATTGAATTAGATCTTGCACCAAATAACGATTGAAATACATATTATGATATCTGTCAGAGACTATAAATTCCTTCATTAGTTCCCAGCCAAAGAAGCATTTATGCACCCAGAAAATTCTGTAGTTACTAATATACAAAATTTCAACCACCTTCGTATTTGAAATTCCCCCGGCTTTTGTGTAGTTGATATGAGTTTAATCATAAGCAGGTTTATGGAAAATAAATTTGCTGTCAACTATGCATAGCAAAAACTTTGAAATAGTCAATGTAAGTCAATGTAAGTACGTGGTCACAAATAACTAGCACGTAGTTGATTTAAAATTAGCTATGTTTTGGTTAATACTTTAGTTGAAAAAGGCTTGGTTAGTATATAAATACTTCTTAAAACCTACCTTGTTTTGCCAATTTGATTAAAGAAATCATACATGGGACAAATTAATTATTTTACAATTACAATTTGCAGTTCAATGTGAATTACATATAAAAATGCAAATTCGGAAAAAAATTAAATACTATTGGAACTTGCACTTATTTTGAAAGCATTTCCATCATAGCTGGCAGAATTGGTTTTCAAATATTTTATATGTACTGGTTTATAAATTTGAAAGTAGTACGAGGCAACACCAATCGAAGCCACCAACTTCTACATATCAAATATTTAAAAACAGAATTGCCAACAGTCGAATAAATTCAAAATAATTAAAAGCATTCCCATATTTCATTAGAAGGGGTAAAGGATTTCATAACCTTCATTTGCATTGCCTGAGCAATTGCAGCTTAAAAATTTTTAATTGCCATTGCAAACAATTGTAATTCTTTGGAATTTGCATTAGATAATGCAATGCATCCTAAAATCCAATGCAAATTAGAAAATTCCACGACTGAAACAAATATTCTGTCGCTAAAGGATTTATTAAAAATTAACAATCTAATAATAAAAATATCAATGAGTGTTCGAACTCACGGTCTATGTGTTAACACCTTTTTGTTACACGGTATTTGATCGATTTCTATGAAGACATTAGTAAATGTTACATTGGAAAATAAAAGATGAATAGTTTTTGTTCTGAAGGCTCTTTTGCCATTGCACTTTCTTTTTTCTTACATCTGCTTTAACATTAGATGTAATATTGTTAAAATAATTGTTAATAATTAATTAATAATAATGGATAATAATAATTGTTTTTGTTTTGTCATAAACAGAGCGCCGACAAAAAGAATTGAATAGTATCATGGTACACACAAATGGTAGAAGCACTAGCCCAGATGATTTGCACTTTTTTCTGGAGTGAGTTTTTCTCTTATGTCAAAGTTTGTTTACTTTTGTTTATATACACCCACCGTTCGCCTACAATTGCTGTTTTTGAAATGTTTTTTCCGTAAAAGTCACATAGAAACGTTTTAATTTTCATACTTAAACGCTTTAAAAATACGAGTATAAAATAAAACACACGCATTTTGTAAATGACACTTTTTCCAATTTTCTATACATTTTCATTAGTTTTTAATCAGCTGAGTTGACACAATACAGGCGCTGAGCACAAACAAAATGCCTGTTGTTTTTGGCTTGTTGTGTTTGTTGTCGTACTGCATCTACCATTATATTTCTACCATGAATAGTATAGAGAACTTATTGCACTCTTTTACCGCTCTCATGTAGAGAGTCTGAGTAAAAGATCATAAACGAGTCTTACTTCCTTTATAAAATATTTCAATATAAATGCACCATTTCGACAATGTTATTACATACTTTTACTTTTATTGACTTTATTACAACCTCATGAGGTCAGACGTCTTACACATATTAATTAAACAAACAAATTAAACAAATTTCAACATATTCTTCGAACTGGCTCCATCCTTCGCCTTTTCTCGCCAGTTGGTAACACCAACTATACGGAGGGATTCTTCTGCCTGGTCTTTCCAGCGGAGTCTTGGTCGTCGTCTTTTCCTGCTTCCGTCTGCTGCTGGATCATCTTCATCCATTCTGATAACATGGCCTAGCCAACACAATTGGCCTAATTTGATTTGCCTAGCAATGTCCACGTCAGAATATAAATCATATAGCTCTTGGTACCAGCGACGTCGGTACTCGCCGGTTTCCCTAACAGGACCATATATTTTACGGAGAATTTTTCTCTATACAAAAGTGGGAGTTATTTCATATGAATTTATTTCCCAATGTTATGACAATCAAATAACTCCCAAAAAAATTACCGTTTGTACAAGGCCCATAGAACAAGTGCTGTAGGAGAAGAGTTGGGACTTATTTCACTTTGCTATTGGGAGTGTTTTCATCTTTTGTGGGACATATTTAATTTTTTCGTTATTGGAAGTTATTTAATTTTTGGTGCGAATTATTTCGTTGGGAGTTATTTCATGGGGAGTTATTTCGCTACGCCGAAAATAGCATCTATTTGCCAGCACAATTCTCCTATCTATCTCCAGGCTGACGTTGTTGTCCTTGTTGAAGGCGGATCCAAGGTAGACAAATTCATCCACCACTTCAAAATTAAATCGGTTGTCAACGTTCAAGTGCGGACCAAGTCGAGAGGTTTCTCTAGTCGTTGACACCATCAATTTTGTCTTACCGTCATTAACAGCAAGACCCACCTTCGCTGATTCCTTTTAGATTCTTTAAAATACTGCAGTAACCTCTCGCAAATTTCGCCCAATGATGTCTATGTCGTCAGCATACACCAGCAACATATGGCTTTTCATGTTAATGGTCTTATTCGTATTTACTGCAGCCGTTCTCATTATTATCTCCATTAAGATGTTGAAGAGATTGCACGAAAGTGTGTCGCCTTGTCTAAGTCCTCTCTTGATACAGAATGGTTCAGTGAGGTCTTTCCCCACTTTCACTGCTGATTTGGTGTTGGACAGCGTCATTCTACAGAGGCGGATAAATTTTGCCGGAATACCAATTTCAGACATAGCTTCGTACAGTTTTCCCCGTATGAGAGGCTATCGAAAACAGCTTTGTAATCGACAAAAAGGTGGTATGTATCGATTTGCTTGTCGTGGGTCTTTTCCAGGATTTGGCGTAGCGTGAATATTTGGTCAGTCGTGGACTTGCCTGGTCTAACACCACACTGATAAGGTCCAATCAGGTTTTCAATAATTGGCTTTAGTCTTTCACACAATACGCTCGACAAGACCTTATACGCGATGGATAAAAGACTGATACCGCGATAGTTGGAACATACACTCGGATCACCCTTTTTGAATACAGGACATAGTACACTGAGACTCCACTCGTCGGGCATAGATACCCCCAGCCATATACCGCATATAAGTCGATGCATGTGGGCTAGCAGTCCTTCGCCACCTGCCTTAGAAAGTTCAGCGGGTAGGCCATCCTACGGCTTTATTATTCTTAAGGTGGGAGATCGCCTTTCTAATCTCGTCTTGGTAGGGGGGAGTACAATCTACACTATCTTCCACTAGCATTACCTCCTGATCTTCAGTGGAAGAATCCGAGTAGAGTAGTGCTGAAACGTGGTTTCTCCACATTTTGAGCACACACTGCTTCTCAGTCACCAGATTCCCATTCTCGTCCTTGCAGGAGGGCAGCCCACTATTAGGCCCGTTGGTCGATTTTTTTACCCTCTGGAAAAACTTTCGGGATTGACCATTCATCCTGCACATTTCGGTTTTTTCACTCTCTCTCTGCTCCCACTGCCATTTTTTTCGCCTAAATAGTTGGTTTTCCTCCCTTCTCAGCCTCTTGTACCGCTCACTCGCAGCACGCGTTGTAACTGACTGTTTCGTTGCCATACGTGCAGCGTCTTTTTCATCAGTTGCAATGCGACATTCTTCGTCGTACCATGGCTTATCCTTCTGCGGTTTTTGATACCCAAGATCAGTTAATTTTTTGTAGCGGTTTCCAAAGAAAGGGAGATGTACTTCCACTGCGCTTCTCGGGAGGGGGAGTATTCTGCTTTTGTTGATAGGACTTTGATTTCTCCGGTATTTGCAGCTTGTCAATATCTAGCTTTTCTCGTTCGGCTTCTTACGTTTTTCGCCCTGCTCAGCCTCATGTGAAATTTCGCAGCCACCAGGTCGTGATCAGACTCGATATTGCCACCTCGGATCACACGTAACATCCATTACACTAGAAGAGTGCCTGCCATCTATTACCAAGTGATCAATCTGGTTCTTCGTTCTCTGATCAACAGACAACCAGATCGCCTTAAAATGTTCTTATGCTGGAATCATGTCCCACTAACTACCAAGTTCCGAAGGTTGGTCGAAAGACACTTTCCTTTCCTAATCTGGCATTAAAATCGCCCGGAATAATCTTAATGTCGTGGTCACGGCAGCGTTCATATACTTCCTCCAGACGCTCATAAAGTCCCAGCAACATTTTTTTACTGTTTTGGAAGCACTATCAATTTGTTCCCCATACTGAAGCGCTTACTTAGAAGTCATTCCCATTCCGGCACACCAAACTGCAATGAAGTATGGAATGACTTTTTATGTACTACCGCGGCTTATTTAAAAATGTTCACAAACGAAAAGATCATTCTATAGCATACAATTGTGCTACCGAGATAGTGATATTGTAAGGCAATGCTAATTGTTTTCTTGTCGCTCATTTACTGCACTGCAATACGTGATTTCATATATTCCAGACCGCAATGAATGAAGTGCCTTTGGTCGCCTTTAAGTAGTGCTTCCAAGTGGGACATCCCATACAAAAATCATGCCTTATTTCAGCGGGTTTGTAAGCGATTGCCACCATGTTTTCGCCTTACAATTCTGCTTCCGGGTAAGCAGTATTTTTTGCAGGGATGTTTCTTTGAGTCTCTTGCCAACTAGAAATCCGCACCCAAATTCGTGCTTTCGCTCGTGGCAGCTGTAGTAAATATCGCAGTTTTTCTTTCTGGTGGAACCATATCCTGTCCATCGCATTTCCTTGATTGCTGTGATATTATTACATAAAAAAATACAAAAAGCATAAATATTTCAAAAGGCATCAATGTTTCTATTCTATACTATACTATTCAATACTTTTGACGACGACGACCTGCCTGTTTGTTCGCTGCCGCTACTACTAATTCTGAAGCAGAGACTATTGTTGTACAACAACCACGAATGCGATGCTAACGCTGTTTGTTGTTTGCGTATGTTCACTTTGATAGATTGCCCTACCCGTGCCTATAGATGTTAACACATCGAAAATTATTTAGCTGAATACGTTGTAAAACACTATGACGCAGTGTAAATGATTTACCTTTGACACCTACGACTATATTGTAAATGATTTAAAAATCCATATATATTTTACATAGTAGTATGCCTTTTGGTTTAATAGGCATTTTCTTCTTTTATATCTGAATTTTTGTATATATTTTTTTTTGTATTTTGACAATTCACAATAAATATTTTAAAAAAATCGTTATAAATTAGCTTGATTATTTTAATGATTTTTGAAATCAACTATGAATTTTATGGAAGTAGGAAATTGTTTCATAACATTAATTAAATATTTGATTCCACTCTTCTGTAGAATCTATGAAAGGAAATTTTATGAAATTTGTTCTTAATATCCAAGAAATATTATTTTAGATTTTATGAAACCTGTCATAGAAATTGAAGGCCTCTTTATGAATTCTAGCAAAACTAATACCTATTTCAGATTTACATACAAATCATCAACAGTCAGTGTTCTGAATAATGCTGCCAAAATATTCATCATGCTATATATTTTACAGAAACTCTAAATGCCATGAGAATTTTTTTTACAATTGCTCGATAAAGAAATAAACACATGTTGTGGAAAATTACAGTTTTCCATTCAATCAATGAAGAATATTTTATGAAACTTAGTATCTAAGTATAGTATCTAAGAACTTTATGAAAATTTCATAGGATTAGGGAAGAAAATTTTCAAGAAAAATGCTTCACAAATATTACGATGAACAGTTTTTCAGTTTATTTGGGTCTAGCACTTATATAAGGCTTTTAGGATAAATTGGAACAGTCGGACTTATTTCGTGTAATATTTACAGATCCTAAAAATCGGATGGTACACATATGATCCAATCTGATAGTCACAGAGTAAAACCAGTTTGACTCCGATGTTAATGTTAAGTATTGATCCGTTTATGTGCTACACTTCGCTTTTGTATCACAAGATGTTAAAAGTGTGTGAACCCCAAATTATTTGATTGGCATGATTTTGCAAATTTCATTTAATTCATTAATTGTTTACAAAGTGCCTGCCTTTCAATGAAAGTATTTAAAATAAAAAATTGCTACATTAAAAAAATGCTAAATGAGCTAAATACACCAAACCCCCGAATTGCGCAGTTAATTGCGACCAGGTAATGACGATGAATTGTAAATAAATTGTAAACAAAATATAAATTCAAGCGGTTGAAATAGACAAATTTTATAAAATTATATACCGGCACCCTATGTTACATTAGGTTAACCACGTTACTTTAGGACCAAGTAGTTCGATTGTATCCTATTCTTCTAATAAATAGAGAATGTAATAATCTCTATATTTAGTAAAAGAAGAGACTGCGCAACATCAAAACAATCAAATTGCTCACTGACACAAACTGAATTAAGAACATCGTAACTTCGAAACCACGATAATTATTGAACGACCCAACATCGTAACCAATAAAACTACTCATGGTAGACGCAGGAGATGTAGTTGTAGCTGATGACAACAGCAACATACATTTTGTTTTAGCTTCTCACTTACGTTGTGTCAAATCCAACGCATACATATACCAACAATAAATGTAAACAACCGCATCCAAAAACAAAATATATGCTAACTTGACAGTTTAAAAGTGGTTTGCAATCTAAACAAATCAACTCAGCTGTGCTTATTCGTTCACCATCTATGAATCCATCTTGATCGTAACGAAACAAATGGTCTCGGCGCAAATCGAGGGTTCGGTGTAATATCTTCTTACAAAGTAATTGTGGCGAACTCTGTTTAACGCAAAAAAAAAACAATCATTCTGCAGGTTAACCGAAAAAAGATAATTTTTATATTAACGACATAAGATCAGTAAGCAAACCGGTTAACCGGTTTCCACATTAAATTCCTAACACATACTTTAACGCACAGCTAACGTTTCCAAATTATTACTCAGCTATTAGCACAATTGCGCTAGAATTATTGCGATTGAATGTCAAAGTCAGTTTAAAAATAAATATGACAATGTGTCCGTCCGTCAATACGAACAATGACCCTTATAAATCATCTAATTGCAAATCTTTGGTTTCAGTAGTCTGGGGTTTTTTTTATACATTTTTGCGTTTTAAGAAAATAAAATACCTGTTGAATAATAAGTAAGTGGATCTTTTCCTATACCCTTGATCTAATGCTAAACCCAAGTTCAAGTTCATGAGATTCCAGCTAAGAAGTTTCTGGAATCTCGATTGAAATGTAAACTTTTCATGTTTACCTTATTTGACGCTTAGCTAGATTTCACAAGATTTTGACAACTAGGTGTAGATTGATAGATATGCAAAGGGTGGACTGACATTTTTGAAGTGAAAGAATATTAGGTAAAATTTATAAATTTACGAAATGGTTGCTTAACGCTTGAAGGAAATTGGGAAATATTAACAAACGTTTTTTTCAAAGTTCTGAGTCTCAAGATGAAATTTTTTTTTACCGAAACATCATATTTTCGATGAAGCTCATTTTCACCTCGGGAGCGATGCAAGTAAAATTGTAGCATTTGGGGTTCGGAAAATCCACTCGTCATCCATTGAGGCCTTTACATACGAAATCGACGAGGCATTAAAACACGAAATCAACGCGACTCGTTGACGAAATAATAAATAAATGGTTTCCCATTACATCCCATGAAGGGACAGGGGAGAGCTTCTCACAATCACTGAGCTGTGCGCTTTCCAGTTTTCACTCACTGATTGGGACCTACAGTTTTACACCGATTCCGAACGGTATATTGAGAAGCTTTTTCATGGCTATATACTCGATAGTGTCACCGTCACTATGCGTGGGGACCGCCGCCGAGAGAAATTTTAAGGTGGTCAGAGCAGGGTTCGAACCCAGAATCTCATGTACACGAGGCGCGCACACTAACCATTGCACCACCGACGGCCACGGTGGTGGTGACGAAATAGTTGGCCAAACAATCAAAAATATGCTGAAAACTTGAGCAGATCGAATGAGGTGCTGTAAGGAAAGTCGTGGCAGCCATTTGAACGATATTGTGTTTCATTCATAAATGCCAATGATGGGCCTTATAAAAAAAATCATAATTTTGAAAAAATGTCTATTAGTATTTTTTTAAAGCGAAATTAAATTAAATTCCAAATTTGACATTGACCACCCTTTATATGGAAAGGGTGTCTCAGTACGATTGCACTTTTTAAATTTAGTGTTATTTGTTTATGCAAGTTGCAACTCTGAAATTTGGCAGCTGTCACATATGTTTATTTCGATTATTAAAAATGGAGTGCTGTACGAAAGAGCAACGCGTTATAATTGTGAAAAATTATTACAAAAATTTGAAAAGTTATGCTGAGACCGCTCGCAAACTTCGAAGAATTTTCAGTCGAGAAAGTGCACCTAATGTCTCAACCATTCAAAGAGTGGTCAAAAAAATTTAAGAAACTGGGTAGGTTATGGACAATAAGGCCCCTGTGCGTCAACGTTCCGGTCGGTATGTTGAAAACATTGCTGCTGTAAACGAGAGAGTTGCTGAAAACCCGTTAACATCAATTCTGCATCGTTCTCAACAACTTCAAATTCCACGAAGCACTACACAGCGTATTTTAACAAAAGACCACCACCTTCATGCGTACAAAATTCATCTTAGTCAGAAGCTCAAACCAGCAGTCCATGAAAAGCGCCGGCAATTCATTCAATGGGTAATGGAGCAAAGTCAAGTCAATGCCAATTTTTCAACAAAAAAAAAACATCTCATCCCATGATTCATGAATACACAAAATTGTCAAATTTAGGGCTTTGAAAAGAGCAACTGTTTGGTGCGGATTTTGGTCAGGCTGCGTGATTGGACATTACTATTTTGAAGGTGAGGCCAAAACTGCAGTGACTGTGAACGGCATACGTTACGGGAACATGATAACGGAGTTCTTGTGGCCTCAACTGGACGGCATGGATCCGGACGACATGTGGTTTCAACAAGACGGTGCCACCTGCCACACCGCACATGAAACAATCGATTTATTGCACCATCGATTTGCAGAACAAATTATCTCAAGAAATTCTCATGCCAACTGCCCACCAAGATCATGTGAGTCTTTCTTTGAGGTTTTGTGAAATCTCGTATTTATGCGAATAAACCAGAAAAAAATTCTTAACTCAAATCCGAGAGCCAACGCGTTATCGGTGAGATACAGCCACATCTCTGTGAAAAAGTCATGGGAAGTTTCATGAAAAGATTAATGGCCTGTCATCAGAGCCGTAGGGGCTATTTGATGGATATTTTATTCCATAGTTAATAGTCTTCCCTACAATTCAATAAAAAATATCAACTATCTCAAAAAACACGTGTTTTTATTTTAAAATGAAAAAGTGCATTGCCGTTTATATTTAAATTTGAAACCACATGTTTATACTATTCTTTGTTTTGTTTCCAACAGAAGTCTAAAAATAATTCTGTCGCGTTGTAACAATAATTTCACTGAAACTTATTGTCAAAATGTATGCAGAATCTCATGCATTTCGTTCATAGACTTCCGACTGGAATCTAGGGTTTTTCTTTTTTCGGGACTTTTGTTACTCCGGGAGAATGGTGTTTATGTGTGGGTTTTTCAGGAACACTGAAGAAAAATCAATTATTAGCGGAAATTTATTTTTGCATAAATGATTTACTTTAAATGCTAGTTATAGACAAAACAAAACTAAGGGTGTCCCAAAATGCAGGTAATATTGACTTCAAATTGAATTGTACTCGGGATGTATGTTATGCGTAACCTGACCAACCCAACCATTTCGCTTTTAGCGGGATTATCCCGCTTTTCGATGTCTCATCCAGCCTTGAGTTTCAATACCTTTTTCAGAGAAATTCCACTTTATGACGTTTTTGTCTTTAGAAATATGTAGTAATAAAAAAAGTTTTTAACTAAAATAAAACATACGACGTTTTTATAAAAACTTCTATATATTACATGGATTTCAACCAATATCAGATTTTCGCTACTGAGTAAACTATATTCCAGCTCAGGTTTTTTCAAAATAACCGACCTATGGCCTTTAGGACTAAACCAAAATTTGACATTTTCTGGTAAGAACATTTTTAATAAATATTAGTTGTGAAAGTAACTGATAAAATAATACAACATACACAAAAATATACCAAAATTCAACTAAAAACGAAAATGTATTTTAAATGCTACATAACTTTTTTTCTTATCAATAGATTTTTACGTTTAATAGCGAAAATTAAAGCCTAAAGTCCCACCTATAAATCAATGAAAACCGCGTTTCAAAAGTCCTATCCAATCAAAAGTTATAGATTTTTACCGCCTTCTCGAGAATTTTTCTACTATGCGCCGTTGCATTATCGGCTGACTGTGGAAATTTCGTTTTTTTTTGCGGAAACACGTGTTAAAGCCCGGAATTCAGTTTTTATTAAATCATAATTTTTCCGCCGTAAGAAGTACGTATATAAAAAATTAAGAAAATTTCTTGAACCGAAAATATCGTTCTCTTTTCAATTGTTTGGTACACAGTTTTTTGGGAAAATTTCGCAAGCAAAATTAATGACAGGGATGTTCTGCCGGAATTATTTCGTACGAAACCAATTGTTTGGGTCCGGAATATTGACATTCCCACTATGTTGACAAACAAATGTAACACGGCATGTGTTACATATAAAGCCCCGTATTTAATTCTTGCGCAATTTTCGTAAGAAATTTTGTCATTTATCTCCAAACGGAAAATTTTGTTGGGGAGAGTTACCACCTATCTTTGATTTACCTTGCAAATATTTCATTTATAATTCCTCTACGCGCTCCATTTTAATTTTAACACATGTCGTGTTTGTTTTGGTTGTTAAAATTGTCAAAATTCCGGTCACAAACAATTAACAAACCATTGTTTTCGTACGAAATAACTTGCCGAAACAACCCTGTAATTGATTTTGCCTTCGAAATTTTCGCAATGAGCTGAGTACCAAGCAAATGAAAACTGAGCGAAATTTCCGCTTCATGAAATTTTCGTTATTTTGAATACCGGGCTTAAGATGGAGTGCGATTAGGAAATATGAGCGATATTTAATAAATTCATTAATATTGCATATACATATTCAATAAATAATTTGAAATTTGACGTTTCATCGGACATAACATAAAGTAAAACATAGTAAAGCAGTTTATTCTGCCAATAATTTTAATTTCCTAGGTGTAAAAACTGATTTCCCGTTACATGACATGCTGGAATTACGCAGAGAATCTCACAAACCAATGAGCTGTGCGCGTTCTAGTTTTTCACTCACTGATTGGGACCCACAGTTTTACACCGGTTCCGAACGGTATTTTGAGAAGCCTTTTCATGGCTCAAAACTCGATAATGTCGTCATCACTAAGGGAGGTGACCGCCATCGAATGAAATTTAAGGTGGCCCGAACAGTGATCGAACCCACGTTCTCATGCCCAAGAGCCGCGCACACTACCATTGCACCACCGACACACTTCCTAGGTATTGTTGCATGTAAATAAAGAGGAATTAGTACCAAACTTCCAACAATACAACCTCAACTGCATTTCGTGTTTGTGTGGAAAAATAGTTGTATTAAATACACCACAAATGTATTCCAACAATAACAGTCAACAAAAAAGTTCAAAATATTCTAAATTTCACAGTTCTATACAAATATTTATAGACCCACATGTGTAAATATTATTTCGTTTTGCCAAGGTCTTTTTTTTGGCATCACTGCACTAAACCCTTTTCACAGAGTCGTAAAAAGTAAATTAAGCGTGTCTAGATTTGCCACGCTTTTTTGGAGTTGCCATTTATTCTGGTTGGCAACCCTGGACCATAAAAATTAATATTTTTTCGAGGTTAGTCCATGAATTTTATCTCATGTATGCATTTTGAATAAACCCGTTAAAATATATACCTATTTCCCCCAATGGGCTCACATTGGAAAATATTCTTTGCCATATTGTAGCCGCCATTTCGAATTTTTGATTTGATAGCAACGAAATGGATTCACCGACTTCAAAATAATCTGCGTACAAATTTATTGGCGTATCGCATTATTTTCAGAATTGTTCGGCGCCATATAGGATTTGTCATTTTGAATTTAGATTTGATAGCAACAAAATAGATTCAGCGACCTCAAACTAATCTGCCAAACAAATTTTTTACGGATCGCATCACGTTTAGAATTTTTGCCATCGTATTGGATCCGTAATTTTTAAATATCGAGACTTGGCCATGATGGCGCTAATCTGAGTTCGAATTCAATATCAGCGGCGCCAGAAAATATTTTAATACAATCAGGTTTACTTTCATTGGGGGTGTGAAGCTGTAATTTATATTAATCTAAAGGTAATGGTCTCTTTGGGAAAAATTCGCGTTATGATCCACACTTTAATCTTTTCCTGGGCACCGGTACCAAAACAAATCGACCCACCTAGTATCTATGCCTTGAGTAGCGCAGATATTCGAATATTCTTGACAATCCAATAAAAATCACGCGTAAAATAGTTGTCTCCAATTAGGTTATTTTAGGAGACACACTGTGCGCCCTTATTTGAAATCCTAGAGACAGTGTTTTACAGTACAACCTAGAGAAAGAACTTATATTAACTTTATACTATAGATGTCCAAAATAATATGAGGTGGGATTAGTGTGAGAGACCGCACAGAAAGAAACCTAGTGTGTGTTGAAACATCAGAAACACCATAAACCACATCCACAAGCACTCATACCCATAAACAATTTTTCGTATAAATGTTCAGCGATTTCTCTGCATGCATCCTACGCGGCGGAATGAAGACGGTCCCCAGGAAATTACACCCCAATTGCAAAATGAAAATGGGACCCAAACCAATACACAGGTTACAACAATACGAAATTTTGGGGTGTTATTTCGTACATTTGGGGTACATTTTCGCTTACACTTGGGGTGATTTTTTCATTTTGAATGACCCGAATGAAAGTGGACCCCAATTATTTTTTGGGGAACATTTTAATTTTTCTTGGGGTTCGTCTTCATATTTTGGGGCGTTATTTCATAACTAAATTGGGGTATAATTTCTCGGGGTGCAATTTCGTATGGCTACTATAAAACTTAATGAAAAAACACCTCATAATAACAAATTAAATTAGGCCCCAAATATTACTTAAACGTAAATAAAAGTACATTTTAATAAACTATATTTTGCTGTTTTAGAAAGAAATTAAAAAAAATTGTCCAATCAAAATCGCACGATTTTTGTGGGATTTTGTGGTTTTTGCCTACAGCGCTTCAACCCACGATCAACAAAAATTGTAATAAACTATATTGTTTTGTTTTATATACCAATGAAATTCTGTATTCCTGTGAAGGTACGTTCGATGCCATTATGTATGGAACTCGATTTCTTTTGCATGGCCACCATGGGCACGCTTGCAGAAGTCCAGACGCTGAACCCAATTTTCGACGGTTTTCAAGCATAAATCGGCCGATACTGCAGCAATTTCACGTTCGATATTCGTACGAAGTTCATCAATCATCGCTGGCTTGTTGGCATATACCATAGACTTGACGTAGCCCCACAGGAAATAACCTAACGGCGTCAAATCGCACGACCGAGGCGGTATATTCGTTCTGAAATTAATCAAATCGACGGATAAAACAAAACCAATTTTTTCTATTGGGGCCGATTTTCCTGTGGTACAATTTCTATTCTTTAAAATTACATATCAAGAAAATACACCCCAAAGGGTCAATGAAATCAGGCCCCAAATTTTATCAGTACACAACAAATAGATATTTTGGGGTCCCCTTGCACTTATTGGTGCCTTATTTTTAAACGGTTTAAAACAGAAAAATTATAGCCGCCCCCACTAAAATATTTGGGGTCGTGCTTCACAATTTTTTGGGATCACTCATCATTGCTTGGGAGGCTATTTTATTTTGAAATTTGGGGCCCACCTTCATAATTTAAACAAACCCAAAATGTGGGGCACATTTTCATTTAGTAATTGGGGTGTTACTTCCCGGGGCCCGTCTTCCGGCCGCCACCCCCATCGATGCCAGATAAGGGGATTTACCCCTTTTTGGAGATTTTTATTTGAAAAAAGGGATGGAAAATATGACTTGGGGATGTGGGGATTTTAAGGGGATGACATTGATCATATGGGGAATTTTAGGGGATTATTAATAATATTTCACATTATATATAATTATTATTAAATACAGCCACAAACGAAATACATGAGCAAATGATGTGGCAACTATGTATTGTAATCATTACACCAGTAACATAATATCAGTTCATGGCGAGTGGCGTATATTTAAATGAGAAGAAGAATCAAAATAACACAAGAGAAAAAGAAATATGTGAGTAAAAATGGCAGCAAAAAGTGAAAATATTAAAAACATAAGGGAAAACGAGGTCTGGGCTTGAGGTCTTACATTTTAGTTTATGGAATAACAACAAATGCGTAAATTTCGATGCATCACTTTCGCACGCACGGGGGAGAGAGATTTTCAGGTGCAAAATTCCAAATATTGTTCTTGGTGTGTGTTTTGTATGTTTGCGCTTCAGTCCCAAAAGTAGGGCCTTAAAAGACAAGCAGAGTGCTAAAATGAATCTACTTAATCCAGCAAATACATTGCAAAGTTCTGGTTATTTTATAAAACAAATGTTTGTAGATTTAGTCCCTGCGTCAAATTAATCAAAAACTTGGATATGAAGCTTGAAGTTTTTGTTGCCAAGCATGACTCAATATCAGAAATATGATGAATTCTTTTTCAACCAAATATAACCCCTTTGAAATCTGAGCCACACCGTACCAAAAATGCATGTAGTGGCTCCAGTCATTCTTTCGGAATTGGTTCAGACTATTGGCGATATTGAGTACTCACATATAGTTGATGAGTCCAAGGATATCTCCAAAAACAAGTGGATGAGCATTTGTATCAGGTATTTTAACAAGAGTAGATCCCAATTAACCACATAATTTTTTGGGATATTCTTAGTGGAGGAAGCAACTGCGAATAAGCTCCACGAACGCTTAATTAACTGATGATTAGTAAATGCCCATCGACAACAGTCTGGGCGACAAAAATCGTGTCCATTCGTCATAACACTTCGCCTAGTACAAGCTGAGCGACGAAACATGAACGTGGTCTTCGTCCGAACACATCTAACAACAAGTTCTTAGAATGAACACTATACATATATGTTAAACGTCTCCAAAACAAATAAAAAAAAAACCAAGTAGCGGGTTAATAACGACAAAAAAGGAGAAACGGGAGAAAATCATTCAGTTTGTCTATAAAATCAGTGCTGGAAGGTTGTGTTGACGGTGAAAGTAATTATGAAAGTGTGAAGTAATTTAAAAATAAGAAATCATTGAAGTGTTTTGGGAACATACTGAATGCTTTATGTGGTAATTAAAAATATAATATAAGTCATTGTTATTTTATTATATAATCAAATCTAATTAATTTTCTTTAATGTTACAGAAGCTACCAAAGGAGCTCCAATCAATATTTCGGCGAATGAAAAATACAACAAATAAGAAGAATGACCGCCTAGGAAACAAAAACTAATTTGCCGTCCTATTTTTAATTATATCTTTAAATTTTTTTGTTTGTTTTCTGAAAATGAATTAAAAATTAAATATATGTATGTGCAACAGCAACTTAAAATACAATGCGTAAAATTTTTCACTGTAGGTGGTATGGGTAAGTACAATGTCGTTGACACAATCGTCGACGAATTACATAGAAATGTGTCAATAATCTGGTCGTCGATTCGATCATATATCACAAACGTCGATTATATTGTCGTCAGCGACAATGTAGACTGCAATTACAAGTATTTAGTGGTCAACGATGATGTGAGCGACTGTGTCGCTCATCAGGACTTGCACGACTTTTCGGTCACCTGTATCGATGATTTGTATGAACGGTCATCTACGTGTCTTCAACGAATTAGTATGGTCTTGCACCTATCCTTGAGGATGTCTTGAAGACGTGGCCAACTGGGGACTGAATGGCAGCGGTTGCCTTCGTTCAACACGGAGCACAAAAATTCACGCTGCATAGGCTTTGCCAGTCTCTGCTATAGAGCCACTGTTGGATCTATAGTCTAATTATAATAAAAGAGACGTTACCATTACCAGTTTGAAGTAGACCTTTACGACGCCGGGCCATGCCGCCGCTGTTTTTTGAGTGGTTTGCACACCGCCGCCTGATTACGTAGAAATCGGCGCAGCGGCGGTAATGTAGTTGGGCGGCTGATGACAATTTGTTTAATATTTCCTATAATCGATGGCATTGTAATGATTTACAACACACGTTGCCATCACACGAAGCAAAAAACTACAAACTATAAACTTCATATAACCACAATCAGAATATTTCCTAAGAACAGTCAGCTTAATGTAACAAGAAATAACTTATGGAGTTAAACGACAATTAGAATTTTGGATAACAACAGCCAGGCGAAATTTCACACGCTACAACACCAACTGTCAGTTCCATTGCCCAGCAGGTTACAGCAGACATTACAACTATAGGTCAAATTTTCTAAGCATTGAATACTGCACACCCAGGGGGTTTATATGGCATAGCTGATCGAAAAGCCACTAGGGAAATGATGTAGAATGAGAGGCCAAAGAAGACATACAGAATATAGACCATGGAGCAAACTAAGTTTGAAACTGTTTGATTTATACTAAGACAGCTAAATTATGTGTGCATCGAACGAAAATACGCATTCCCTCTTATTTCTGTCCCTATTATTCCAACCAAAGAGTAAATTACCAAAGCAACTCGAACTCGATGGAATGGCCTACTACCTCGTCGTCACGAAGAGGCATCGAAGAGAGTAATGTAGGCTCTTTAGTATTGCTCTGTGGCACACCAGTAGCAGGGCCAATTTCCTATTAATTAGGAATAGCCGCAGCACCGTTAGGTTATCCGACAAAGCCACCGCCGGAGGTTTTCCAGGTGCCTACACACCACCGCCGAAGCAAAAACAACCGGCGTAAACCTCTAGATTGCAGATGCGAATGATGGCTGCTCTTGTGGCTGCTCTTTATTTGTGGAAATGATATATATACTCGTATAACTTTGATATTTTTCTCTTTGGAGAGATGTTAATCTTACAGATAAATATTTGTTCGCATAGTTAAACTTCCAAAGGGGTTACATCTGAATCTCTGACTAAAATTGAGTGCTAATTAGTTTAAAGTGAAAGGGACTCCTGTCACAAAAATTTTAACCGTTATATCTCTAATTTTAATGGTTTATTCCAGTGCATTTTATGAGAAGTGTAGAAAGAGTTCACTAGCACTTTAATAGCTAAAATAGTTTTGCAGTTTTTTTAATTTTAAATAAAATAGTTTTGCAGTTTTTTTTAATTTTTATTTTTTTAAAAAAATTTTCGTTTATTTTTGCAAATGATGTATGTAGAATTTTCACATGTTTCATATGGTATTTAATTTTTAATTAAAATTATCCCCAGCCCCAACCGCCGCCCCATGGACGACCCCAGCCACCGCCATAGCCGCCACGCCATGGACGACCCCAACCACCACCCCAACCACCATATCCGCCGCCCCAACCACCGTATCCGCCATAGCCTCCCCAGCCGCCATATCGAGCATTGCGATCCCCAGAATTGGAGTGGCTGTCACCAACATCAGCAACCTCCAGCAATTTCACGGTCGGAACTTCAATGCCTTTAACATCAACATCCGTAGGTGCTGGCACTGCCCTAATCACCGACACCAACGCCAATACAAGTAGCAGTAATAAACACCGCATCGTGTGATCTTAGTAGTCTTCTGTTATATTACAATCTCAGCAATGCTACTGATTTAACTTCCCGCTGCACACTGATTTTTGCTAACAGGACTATGGGCTACTTATACTTATCCGTCCAAGTGGCCAAAGAGTAAACAGTGTAATTATATTCAATTAGCAAGTGCTCGAATGAAAACTCGTTTCCACATGTCTCTTAGAATGTGTAATATTTACAATTCATTTAACTCTTTTCTGGGGTTTTTTTTTCAACGTAAATATTTACCACATATTTAGAATTTTTTTTGCCAATAAATCAAGCTCGCATAAAACGAACTTTGACTAAATCAAGCATCGGGGATGTACCCTGGATTGCATTGTGTATATTAAATGTACCACACATGCGTTGGTTAATGGAAGAGGGAACAGATAAAAAGGTAGTAAAATTAATTTGTAATCACAGCGGGGACCATTCCAGATACCTTTTAACAGAACAACAACAGCGAGGTGTGTGATTAGCAGGCCTTTGATTACAGTGTAGAAGAGAAGAATCAAAACAATTTCTAGATTTTGTAATAGCAACTTGTTAAGTTTAAAGGATCAATAATTCATTCTACGTCAAGGGATTGGTAAAGGACGTACACGCATAATTACATATATTCAATTATTATACAGGGTGGTTCAGTCACGAGTGGACAACTTTCACCAGCGTTTTCCTTGGCTCATTTCATGAAAATATGTCCATCGCCGAAAATGCAAGGGGGCGAATTGGCAGCGGTTTGAAAATTTTCGGATTGGTGGTCGGAGGGTACTAGGCTAAAATTGCTAAGTTCTGAACCAGTGGTCGGATTTCTGCAGATCCACACTCGTGAGCAATTACTTGCACGCATTGAGGAAGCTGCGATGAAAGTTCGTGAAAATTTTGCCGAATTAAACATGTCCGATGTTTTTTTCCCTTGTGTTTGATTCTTCAGCAAAAATTTCAATAAAATAAAATCTTAAACATGTTAATTTACAAAAACAAATAAATGTGTGCTGGTATTTCACCTCCAAAAAATTTCAGTCAAATAGTCATAACTTTGGAACGGTAAGAGTACTGGGCTTCGTTTAGGTAATTTTGGTAAGACAAGAGGTAGGGCTATTTTTAAGAGGAAAAACATAAGTTATCTGCCATCTGGATTGAAAATTGAGGTTATGTGCACGTTCTTATGTCTTTTTCCCAAATTTTTTTGAAAGCTCCGAATCTCGGCGATTTCACTTTTTTGAACATTTTTTTTAATTATTCTGAAAGGTCTATTTAAGGCCTTTCCAACAAGCCCAAAAACCGAACCTACGACCACCAATCCGAAAGTTTTCTAACCGCTGCCATTTCGCCCCCTTGCATTTTCGGGGATGGTCGTAGATGAACATATTTTCATGAAATGAGCGAAGGAATACACTGGTGAAATTTGTTCAGTCCTGACTGAACCACCCTGTATTTTTACAAACTACCATGAAAACGCTTAAAAACGACCTGTCCCTACCATAGTTTTGCTGGTTACCTACACCCTAAACTACGTCATTGCAGTCAATCAATCGTCACTACTCTCTGCATAACTTCGTACCGCATAATTTCCTAGCGACATATGATTAACGATATCAGACGTGTTATTGAAATAAATACGTCAGTAGTGAATTCTGAGTAGTGAATTCGGCGGTACGTAAACAATAGTGAATTCTATGATCATGTATTTTAATAATTAGTAGATGGTGTTATTATTACATTGACTTTTGTCAAGCTAAATTTCCACTAAATCAAGTTGTATGTCATGAATAGCACGTTCAATATTCACTTGTAAAGCTTGACCAGAGTCTGGTTTATTGCTAAAAACCAATGACTTCAAATAACCCCACAAGGAATAGTCTAGTGGTGTTAAATCACAACTTCTTGGAGGCCATTCAATGTCAGAATTTCTTGCAATATTCGAATCTTCAATATTCGAATCTTTTCTCGCAATAATTCGGTTGTTGCACGTGCTGGGTGGTAAGTAGCCCCGTCTAGTTGGAACCAGATGTTGTCAAGATTAACTTCTTCCAATTTCGACCATAAAAAGTTGGTTATCATCGATCTATATCGCTCTCCATTGACAGTAACGGTGTTACCAGCTTTATTTCGAAAGAAGTACGGACCGATTATTCCACCAGACCGAAAACCACACCAAACTGTCAATTTAGGTGAATGAAATGGTTGTTCGTGAATAATTTGTGCATTTTCTTCGCACCAGAATCGACAGTTTTGTTTATTTACCGCACCACTCAAATGAAAGACCCCTTTCACACTCGGCAAGTTACTTGCGCAAGTCAGTTTTTCAACTTTCCGAGTACAAGCAAGTCTGTACTCAAAATGTATTCCCCTGTCCCGACCTTACCTCTGTCATCAACAAACCAAGACTTGGGCAAGAGACTTGCGCAAGTAACTTGCCGAGTGTGAAAGGGGTCAAAGTGAGCCTTATCGGAGAAGATGATTTCCTTAAAAAATATCGTTATTGTTTTCAGTTTGTTCCAAGACAAAATCAGCAAATTCACGACGTTCGTGACGTTGTTCTTGCGTATATCTCTCCATGATGAAATTAAAAACATTACTGAATACAATGAAAAAATAGTGACGGGCATGACATACTGCAAATGGTCGAAACGTCACTTAGAAATCACATCACTCAAATTGGAAAACCCTATACCATCACTGACAGACGAAAAGGTAATGACACCAATATTTAACAACAACAACATGAAATTAGCACACACACTGAACAAACTATTTAAAAAAAACGAGAATTGAGACATAACAGGGGGTTTCTATGGCACAGCTGATCGAATAGGTACCAGGGAAATGATGTAGAATGAGAGACCAAAGAAGACATACAGATTAGAGACCATCCAGCAAACTAAGTTTAAAAGTGTGCATCGACCGAAAATACGCATTCCCTTTTATTTCTGTCCGTATTATGCCAACCACAGAGTAAATAACCAAAGCAACTCGAACTAAATGAAATGGCCTACTACCTCGTCGTCATTAAGAGAACACGGAGAGAGCCATAGCAACTCTTTTATATTTCTCTGTGGACAGAGTAATGTTATTTACGAAATAAATAACGCTGAAAAGCGCTAAATTACATTTAACTGGAAAGTGTTGTCAGTGTAAGAGCTGTGCCTATCGGTATCAAAGTACACAGGTTAGTAAAAATATGACATTTGCGTGGTGAATAAAATTTCACTAGCCCATGGGGCTAGGTAAATTTTTGACATTTAAGAAACACACACCAGCGGGCAAACAAGTTGTGAAAATCTAAACCGAACTGCCACCGTCGCCAATATTTTTATTGCGGTGAGTTGCCGCCGAAATTTTTTAGATACTACATTGGATTACGATGACTCAATGAATTTTAATAAATATATTTGTCAGTTTTTTAGCGTTTGTATACATATTTATATTTTCTAATAACATAATTCTTTCTAAAATTGTTGTTAATCATCGCTTTAATCCAACGCCGTTCGAAATTTTTGTCCGGCGCCGCCTCTAATGTTTTGTAGCTCTGTTTTATTATATATTTGTAAACAAAATAAAGAAACACGAAGAAATTTGGTACGTATTTAGATGAAATTTGCTAGCAATTTGGAAGACATTTTGAAGAATGAAAATATTCATGGATTGTAAAGATCGAAATTGCATATTAATTGGGAAAAGCGAAGGCAAATATTTTTTAAACATATTTTCTTTAATAATTTTTCTGGTTCAAGATCAATTTCTATGAAAAAGTACTTTTATAACAAAAAGTAAATTTTCGTAGAATGTATTACGAGTATTAAAGAAATAATGTGAAATTGATTAGTATGGTAGATGGTTGCCACCAAGGCATATCATCAGCTCCCTTCTCCTCAAGTATTTACACACATTATAGGGATAAAGAAATCTCAAGTAAGCGATAGTCCACAACAATACTTTGAAATTTTAAAAATATTCATTGCGCAAAATTATATTTCAATTGCGTCTTAAGACTTCTTCTTATGATGAAGCTGTCAAAATTTACTATTGTCAAAAAAGATTTACTATTGTCAGCAAAAATGGAAATTTTTGTCACCATAAGCAATTTTTTTCACCATAGTACTTTGATACAGATTGGCGCAAGCTCAAAAGACTCTTGATTCGACTTTTAAGCCCCGTATTCAGTTCTTGCAAAATTTTCCTAAGACACTTTGTCATTTATCTCTAAATGAAAAATTATGTTTCGGAGAGTTACCACCTAATTTTTATTTACCTTGCAATTATTTCATTTATAATTACGGAGAGTTACCACCTGTCTTTGATTTACTTTGCAAATATTTCATTTATAATCCCGCTACGCACTCAATTTTATTTTTTAACGCATGTGGTGTTACTTTTGATTGCTAAAATTATCGCAATGTCAAAATTGCGGTCCCAAACAATTATTTGCATACGAAATAACTTTAGCGTAACAACCCTGTAGTTGAGTTTGCTTACGAATCGTTCGCAGAGAGCTTAGTACCAATCAAATGAAAAGTGAGCGAAATTTTCGGTTCATGAAATTTTCATTATTTTTTGTACACTGACTTCTTATGGCAACGAAAATTTCTTAAAAACTGAATACCGGGCTGCAGTAATGGCTTCGCCCATTTTTAAATAATGCATCACACTCCCAGAATGTTCTGTACTTTTGTACAGAACGTTCCGTCTAAAATTGAGTTAAATTTATTTACATAGTCCTAAGTATAGACAACAAATTTCCATTAAGACAGTTAATAGAATATATTAACAAAATATAAAAGAAATTCGTTAAAACTGTCATAGAAATTGTTTAAATAAACGTCTGTTGACCAAAAGTAATACCAAGATTACTACTGCTCAATATTAAACATTATTTTTAATAATTTTATGTAATCGCATGTATGTAAGATTGCCGGCATTCTATAATTTATCTCCTACAGTAAAACGCGCTAATTTAGCGCGTTATATAAAATGGCGAAATGTGGCCTAATACCAAATTTTATAGACAGCGGAAGTATGTTATGTGATTTATCGAACTGACAACCCGGATGACTACTTAGCTTATGGATGGGAGGTACCAGAATGTGCGTGAGAACTTCATCAATTTTCACCATTCACAGAGTATTAACCAATGCACACTGGGACAGATTAAAAACATGACCGGACAAAATTCCAAAAATCGGAGCAGTAATCCAGATAAAATAAGTTACTTAAACAGTGGCCAATTAACCACTGAGGTCAAAAAGTAACTGTTTTGAAGGTTCCATGCACGTTGTTGATCAGGCAAGGGGCCCAAAGTTGAGTATTGTTTCAATACATGCATGCAGGCTAATTTTGGGTTATTTTTAGTAGATGTGTGTTATATGAAGGTTATGTTTCTGGTTGTTGTAAACTCTTTTTATTAATTTTGTGTTATAAGGCTACGAAAATGTATATTAAGTTAATTTAATTTACTTAAGGTTTCTAGTTCAATTGCAATGAAAGTAGTTGACTAAAAATATTAAATTTTTTAATCTTTTGTGGACCGCCAAAAATTAGCACCAACTAGGAACAGCGCGCGATTTTCACTTCTGAATACTTTGGACCCTGACCGAAGTCACTGATTTTATTTCGTTACCCTTTACTACCATTTGCTGAAGAAAATTTTTTTTTTAAACTTTGCTCTAGTTTTTGATTTCAAATTTAAATATAAATTACTTGTGTAAGAATTGATTTTTTTCAGTGTAAATTCAAATACATTACTGTGTCGGAATTTAGGTCTGGGAATACCATAAAATGTCAAAATAAAATTTCGAAATTTCAAACTAAAATTTTGAAAGTTACGAGGACGCCGATGATGAAAATGACGAATGTAATGATATAGATTTCTTTTAAACGAATTTTTTTTTTGTGGTCCCAAATAAATTTTGTATTGTGACGAAACAAACCTCTCAAACTTTTTATTTATTTTATAATTCCTAATAAATTTGGTAGTAAAGTTTAAAACGTTAAACCTTGTTAAGAAACTAAATTTTATGTGAAAAGGTAGAATTACACATGCTCTTCCCTCCGTTATGTTAGTTATCGAAATCCTGATCGAAAAATGTTTGCCAAAAATGAAATCGGGCCATCCAAAAACCTATGAAACGATACCCATAACGTTTTTTTGTTAAATTTAAATTTAAAATATCGTTATCGTTTTCAATTTGTTCCAAGACAAAATCAGCAAATTCACGACGTTCATGACGTTGTTCTTGCGTATACCTCTCCATGATGAAATTGTAAACAACTTTGGGATCATATGCTCTTTAGGGACCCCGGCATCTTGGAAAAGATCATGAACCCGTTCGGTGGGGCTCCAAGCGAGAAACCGTGAATATGATAAATACGAAACTTGTACATGCTATCAAGCCCAAACTCCAAGAATAACCCACCTAAGATTATAGAATGCATCAGACGGGTAGAAGAATGGTAAATATCATGTTGAGCGACTCCAATACTTTTTAGGCGGTAAAATACCTATTTGGGAGGAAATAGGGGGATAGGATTGGAGAACACTGAGGAAGTATCTACGCCGCACCAATTTCATATAGAAAATTTGAGATTTCTACCGGGAAGAGCTCTCAACAGGCCTATTGGATTTATGACCAGAAATTGGCAATGAAACAAAGCACAAATGCTTCGAATCCTATTTATCAACCTTCCTGAACCTAACGATATGATCTTAGAGTCAAGACCAGGCTACTACTGTCGTTGGTAAAGGGGGTTGCGGAGTGATATAACACACAGAACATTTGACCAATAGTGGGTTGCAATCTGCGTGGTGTTCTTTACAATGTTAGTGCAAATCGGACATGTAAACGCCGAACCCTTGTGGTTGCAGCCAACGGGTAACGAAGACTGTGTTTGACGTGAGTCTTTAGGACACCTGCTTAGTAATTATCCCTTGCCATGTTATAGAGGGATGTGATGTTGTTGGTGTAATGAATGATTGTCGCTTGACAGAACAATATCGTTCCGAAAACAACGAAATTATAAAGGACAGAGATATAGCCGAAAACAATAACACTAAACTTGCTTCTACATAAATGGAATTATATTTACACGTTGGAAAATCTGTATTTTTGTTGTTGTATGGATGCAAATATAAAGTGTGTTTGGAGCTTGTCGTAAATATAATATAATTGTGTTCAAATACATTGTGTACAATATTACATGTTTCAGACGCAATGATTAATATGTTATAATATATTTGTTTGCGACCCACATATATCTATGTTTGTGATACAACTACAGCTGTGTTTGTTGCACTGTTTATGCCCTCTCGAGAGCAAGAGAATAATCGAGGGCCAACGAAAGAGTCTATCTCGAAAGTGTGTACCTGTATTGTTGCTTTATTCTTTCAGTCAGTCAGTCATAAATATTGCGTGTAAATTGCAGATGAAGTGTTTCTTTTTTTGCCTGATAAATTACGTTTTAGTTTCATGTATTCAGTCGTCAATGGTGTATCGGACAGATGATATCGATAGCGCTTGATCAGTGAAAAAAGAATAATTGAAGGCTCGGACGGTTAAATGCTTGTCGTGTTATTTTGGTTTTTGTGTATGTGTTTCGGATATATGTATGTGTGCTACCAAAGTGAGAAACGATTTTGAGGAAAGAAACTGGAAAGGGCAAGAACATGAAGCACTTTGTCCGTCCGATACTTTACTGAGAAAATCGGAACGGTGGACAACTTGTAAAATAAGTATAATAAAAAAACACAAGTAATTAATCCACACTTCGATTTGTATATAAATACATTGTTAGCATAGCTGAAACCTTCTGATAACAAAAACGTGAGAGACAACAACGAAAGGAGAAGCAAAAGAGCAGCAGATTATCATTTCATGAAAAAAGCAAAATTGTAATCTTTTAATTTTTTGTATTAATTATTTATAAATGTAAATTTATATTAGTGAAATTTATTATAATCAATAATACAAATATATTGAAATCAAAGAATAATTCATTTCTAAATATTATTATGTTTAAGAGGAACTACGCATACCTTTCCACGTAAGTACATGCAGCTTTGGGGGGAAAACGCGAATGCTTTCACGGAAGTATATGCATGTTTGGGATGTAAAGCGCATATATGTTTGCCATATACTGTTTACTGTTTACATTTGAATACACGTGACTGTTACTGTGTACATTTGAATGCAAGTGAGTTTGGGACTTGCAATTATGAATGTTTGAAGTGTATTCCAAACATAAACATGGTTCCTGCAGAATATGTTTGGGAGGATATGTTAGAGAGGCCGTTATTATTCGGCATGTATGCGCCTCAAAAACATTGAAATTTTTGTCATGCAGCCTCCAAATTTCTAGAGACATTTGACAAGGCCCATCTGGAGAAACTCATGTAGAGGTATTTGCTAATTGTGCCACGGATCACGGCCGGACCACCGCAAGCTTCTGACTTCCCCTCGACAAAGTCTGAAATGAGCGGTCGCCGAACTATTCAAGGTAGCTGACAAACACGAATCCAAGGCGTTTAGTGAATTTCTCAAGGTTAGCCTTTATTTAACAGACACGAAAGTGATTTGTGTCTGTTTTATTCAATGAACAAATCGTATTCCCATTACATCCCATGAAGTCAGGTGTGCGCTTTCTAGTTGTACACTCCCTGATTAGAGTCTACATTTTTTTACCGGTTCCGATCAGTTATTGGACAAGATTTTTCCATGGCTAATTACTTGACAGTGTCACCGTCACTAAGCGGGCTGACCGTCGCCGAAGGAATTGTAAGAGTGTACGTGCAGGCGCCGAAGCGACGTCCTCATACCCAACAGTTGCGCACAGTAACCAGTGCACCACTGACGGCAGTAGTGAAGAGAAAAGTACTGCAAGTACATATTATATTTAACCCAGACTTTTATTATAATACAGAAATTGTATTTCGTTTATTTGTTCAAATTAACATTGTATACAAAATTTTCTTTACTGTGGTAACTTATCCCCAGCCGCCGCCCCAGGGACTTCCCCATCCACCACCCCAAGGGCGCCCCCATCCGCCACCCCAAGGGCGCCCATATCCGCCACCCCATCCACCTCCCCAAGGGCTACCCCAACCACCATAGCCTCCCCATCCGCCATAGCGAGCATTTCGATCGCCAGAATTGGAGTGGCTGCTACCAGCATCTGCATCTTCCAGCAAATTCACGGTTGGCACCCGGATACCTTTAGCATCAACATCCGAAGAAGCCGGCAGCGCCTGGATCACGGCTACCAATGTCAATAATAGCAACAGTAATAAACACCGCATCTTGTGTCCTCTTATAGTCTTGATCGTGCCTTTGTTATTCCACTCTCAGTAATGTTTTTGATTTGAGTTCCCGCTGTTCACTGATATCAGAAGACAGGGCTATGGGATATATATACCAATCCTTTGGGAGATCAGTAAAATTAATCTCATTGTTTCAAATCAACAAGTGCAAGTAAAAACTCGTTCTCTGAAATCTTGTAAGATTTGTTTATTTACGCATCTATGTATTTTCTGGTTTATTTACAAAAAACCAAAATCTTAGGAGTTTTGTATTAAGAACACAAACATTCGTGTATTTGTGTATTACGAGGCATTAAATCAATCAGAGGCATATGGCGATTTTAAATGATATTTATAATTAATTTTATGATTTGAAATAAAAATCCAACAGTCGATAATAATCGACAGGATTTGCATAAAAGAATGATAATCGAAGTAATCAAGGTGCAAAATGTATTTAATCATATGACTTTTTTGACAAACGGGCAAAATCTTTTTCATGAAACGGGTTGTCGGCAAATATTTATCGGTTATTTTTTTGTCATTAAATTACACATGTGCCACTTACAAAGCGACCGTTACATATACTTAATCGTGTTTAAATCTCAAAATTACCTAATTGCATTTAAGTTTGACAATCACGCTTCAATTTTATATAAAATTTTAAATTGTGTTCCAATTTGGAATGCGTGTTTAATATAAAATTTAAAAGGTTTATTCAAACTCAGAACAAACCCATTTATATTTGAAAAACATTCAAATTTATTTATTTGAAAATCATTTTCTAAGCTTGTTCAAGCTGTAAAATCGTATTTGGAACATAGAAAGCAATTGGATACTGAAGAACGTGACGAAGAATTCAAAATGCAACGTAAAAGACGCAGTGAATTTGACGACGAAGATTCGGCACATGAACATTGATGATAATGAAATATTAGCTTAATTTGTCGTAGTCAACTTATTCCCCAGAATACCAATTAATCTGGATTTTGGCATTCTGCATCAAAGACACACGCTATTTGCAGTATAAGGGTAGATTATACGAGCAGAGGAAGTGTAGGCCCAAGTGTTACTCTGACAATATGTATACAATGTATTTTTATCTGTTATTGACAGAAAAACAGGTGTAGGTTACATGATGACAGTATTGAACTCTTTTCATAGACAACTACAATTCAAACTCGAAAAGGAAAATAACTAAAACACTAAAACTAAAAAAACTAAATTTTAATAAAATTTGATCCCACCGTTCTAACTGTGCCAAGGGTGCCCTTAGAGTAAAAGTATGACCGACACCCAATATTATTGCAACCCCAACATTTTCTCAGAACATATATAACCTCTACCTTCAACCCTGAAAGTGGTCCCAATACAATTTTTTTTATTTTTTAGAAATTTGTTTATTAATTATTCTCGACTAGTTATTCCAGCTTAAGGTCTCTCCAGATTTCATAAAAAGTTTTTATATAAAAACTTTCCTGAAGAAGATTTCCAAAGGAAATCGAAATATCGAAAAAAAGCCAAAAAGTTTTATGAAATAAAATAATTAATAAAATAAAGGTCGAAGAACTAGAAACAAATTATTGAAATTTGTTTATGAAATCAGCTCCTATACCTCCCATGGTGCCTCCTAGAGGGGTGAAATGTAGGATCGCCCACTTTTATTTCTTACTCACAATATTTATTCCGAACATATTTACCCTCTATTTCGAACCCATATGGAGGGTCCAATACAGAATGCACTTAAAAACAAACCAACTAAAAAAAAACTCATTGATATAAATATAATCGATAATAAATTTTCGATTTTATTGAGCCGAAAAAGAAATATTTTTATAATTCGAAACTGGAAATACCATAGAGTAATGTCATATAGATCAGTCATTCTTCTCATCTGACATTTTCTTTCACACTAGTCGTGGAGCGTTCGGTGCGAAATTGACTTACACCAGGTGGAATTACAGAAATGGTTGACTTATGACGTTTCTATGAAACGTTTTTTGGAATTAGTTGTTTTATTTTATTGTTAGAATATATTTGAGGTCTATTTACACAAAAATTTTGACACACAAAACTAAATACCGTTGCTGATTTATTGTTGGTTGGTTGGTTTGAGCCATTGCCTCCATCTGCTGGTAATACTTTCCAACATCGAACCGCCCCAGCTGCAACACACCAAATGTCATCAATTTACTGAGAGCTTTGGCTACTCTATACGTCATTACACTATGGTTAATAGTACAAAAATCTGAATCAAATTAATTTTATCATGCGATAGATATTTCTTTCGATTTTCGGCGACGACCTGAAGCAAAAACATGGTTTCCTCCTCGTTACGGCACAGCACATTGCTATAGTCCTCTATTAATAATATTCCTCTTTTGGCAGCGTCGTTGACAGCGTGTAATTTACGCAATAGTCGTGTTTTGGTTACAAGCCAGCGATTATCGCTTGGTAAGTTGCAAAGCAAAAAGCTGATTAGCGAAAGTCATTTTATTCAAAAATATGGCAAAGATATGAATATTCAAATTTTCTTTCGGCGGCGGTCACCTCGCATAGTGACGGCGACACTATCGAGTATCTAGCCATGAAAAAGCTTCTCAAATTACCGTTCGGAATCGGTGTAAAACTGTAGGTCCCAATCAGTGAGTGAAAACTGGAAAGCGCACAGCTCAGTGATTGTGAGAAGTTCTCCCCAGTCCCTTCATGGGATGTAATGGGAAACCATTTATTTATTTATTTATGAATATTGTCAAAGATATCAAAAAAGAAAAATTATAGATTAGCGAATTGATTCGTGTCGCTAAGTCTCCCCTAAAAGCTTCATACAAAACAAGCGATTATATAAGCAAGCGGTGTAACCAAGACACGAATAATATTTCTAGGGCTTGGTGGTAGTCTTCGCGCACTTCTCAGGCTTCTGGATCGGTAATAATGAAATCAGTTGAATAGCATTTTAACACCGCTGATTAATAGATAACAAGGCAGCAGTAAAACTTAGTTGCTATAATACTTGCTATAATTTTATGTCTATCTATAGATTGCAATGACGGGTTTTCCCCTTGAAGCTGGGGTGAATTCAGTGGTCGCCAAGGGTTCGTTACATACCATTTATTTTTGAGAGAAAGAGTAGAACGCTAGAAATATTCTGTATATGTGTAGATATATTTTATCTCAAACGTATTAATATTAAATGATGAAAAATAATGTTGCAGTAAACGTGGAGCGGCAAGATGGCGGTGGGATTCTACAGTCGTTGGCGGCTGGCAGCTGATGACGAATCGGGAAGAATGTTACCGGTGGCGGGGATCGTTGACCGAATTGGCGCTGACTCGTGCCTGAGTGAGTTATCGTCTCTGACAGTGACGCGTCTTCGATGGGTCGTTGCAGTTGACGTGGTCGATGGTTCTCGGCCGATGTCGGGGCTTCTTAGATGGGAGAGCTTTAGAGACCGTTAGGGAAACTTTTGACGCTGAAGTTTGGCAAACAGAGAACCTGTGGTTGAAAGGTGGACTACTGTTGGGACCAAGGTCAAGACCCCACAGATAGGGAATCTCTGACTTGGACCACGGAAGAAGGTATGCACCAGGGTCGAGACCCCACAGGAACAGGTTGGTACCAAGTTCAAGACACCAAAGGCAGTGAGTCGGGGAAAGGTAGGCAAGAAGATCGAGACCCCTCAGACAGGGAGTGTCTGGCTTGCACCAGGGGAAAAAGACAACACTGGAACAGGCGGGTGCCAAGTTCAAGACCCCACAGGCAGGGCATCTCTGCCTTATACCAGGGGAACAAGACAACACGGGAACAGGCGGGTACCCAGTTCAACACCCCAAATGCAGTGTATCTCTGGCTTGCACCAGGGGAACAAAGACAACACGGGAACAGGCGGGTACTAAGTGCAAGACCCCACAGGCAGAGAATCTCTGGCTTGAACCACCGGGAGAGGTAGGCAACAAGGTCGAGACCCCACAGGCAGGGAATCTCTGGCTTGCACCAGCGGAACAACGACAAACACCGGAACAGGCGGGTACCAAGTTCAAGACCCCACAGGCAGGGAATCTCTGACTTGAACCAAGGAACAAAGACAAACACGGGAACAGGTGCGTACCAGTTCAAGACCCCACAGACATGGAATCTCTGACTTGAATCAGGGAACAAAGACAAACACGCGAAAAGGCTGATACCAAGTTCAAGACCCCACAGGCAGGTAATCTCTGGCTTGAACCAGCGGGAGGACGACTAGCTAGGATTACTATACTATCTACGTTGGAACTAAGGTATCTAATACACTACTAAGGCAATGTTGGCTCTTCAACGTCTGCAGACCGAATCGCCCCGAGTACTAAGTTGATCCGCCTTTATACACTCCGCGGTGGTAGCTGATGTCGGCCTGTGATTCTCAGGCCTTCTATCAGCTGATGGTCAGCTGTCAAGTTTGAATAATAAATAAAGTCTTGCCTCTTCGGAGAAGACACCCCAGCCGGTTTAACATTCCATTTTGGATCCGTCTGGACATACTTTGGTGTCAAAACCTGTCAAAGCTCCCCTTTTATCCCACTCTATACGTCTGGGAAACCTGACATAGAATATTGAACGTCAAAGAGGGGGTGCAGTAATCGGTGGTTGTACTGAGTTCTTTTGGAAATGTCTGTAGTATTCTCGCATGTCAATATGCGTTGCTATTCCAAATTCTAAGAGCATTTAGTAGGGTAGGCATTCCAGGCAGCACTTGCTGCTATGTGAAGGTCAATTGGTATAATATGAAGCATTACATTAAGGGCTTCAGTTGGACACGTCCTCATTGCTCCTGTTATGCCGATGCTAGCTTATCTCTGTACTCTATTCAACAGTTTCATGGTGGTCCTCTCTCCTCGACAGGCCACCATACCATTGGTGCATAGGAGACCCCATCGGGGTCTCCCCATAACATCTTTGTCATCCTCCCACTATTTCCAGATTCCATGCGGGTCTGTGGGCCGATTGCCCCAATTGCTGCAACTTAGCCGTCATCGCCCCGAAAGGTTACGCACTCTTCATGCTCACCGTATGAAGGTTTCTGGCTTTTCTTGCCAGAATATTCGCACGCCCATTGACAATAACTCCACTGTCTCTCGGCACACATATGATGTTAAGTCTGCCGTACGTGGGATAATCATTAATGACCATTTAGCAGTCATGGACCGTTCTAGATTTGACAATTTCCCGAATTTCTTAATTGCCATCTGGCTATCCGTGAAGATATTCACGTCCGTTGTACTCATATTGATGCCGAGCTTTTTAATGCATTCCGTAATCGCCCGAACCTCCGCTTGAAAGTTCGCATAGTGATCCGGGGGCGATTTAAATTATGTTTGATTGATGATGAAAAAATTGGTTTCCCGTTACATTCCATGAAGGGCTAAGGGAGAGCTACTCACAAAACCTCACTCACTCACACTTACTGATGATTGATGATAATGACGTTTAAACTATGTTATGACGTTTGTCATCTGCAACTCCAACTCGATGAAATTCCAACTTGCTACGTGACATCCAGTCGCAGCTCTAACAGCCGTTCACACTCTGGATATATTCCTCTATGGATCAGGCCGAATTTCCATTACTTTTAATGGATACAATTTGTTTTTGGCGAATTATTGTGGGCAAGGGGTGAGGAGAGGGGGTAACTGATTAAAGTTAGTAATCTTCTAAAGGTGCTCCACATTTCTTACTCAGAAGTCAAACATTAATTCGGAAGCTTTTTGGTTCTAATTAAGTTTCAAAAATCTTTGCAATTTTGACATCCCAGCAAACTTTGTGGCCAAATATCTCAAAATGTTGACATGATGAGAAAAACGGAAAATTACGTTTTCCCAATTCAGATTTTTAAAGTTGAAAAATCCATACAGTGTCATTAACGGCAACTACGACTGGCGTCTTTGTTAGAAACTTTCTGATAATGTTTTGGAGATTCAAAACTTATTTTATTTATAAACCAGTCCATCGTACTAGACGGAGTCGAACGCTTTCCCGATATCAAGTAGAGCAATAATTTTCCGAGTAGCTCTATGTTGAGATCCGAGATACAATACGATCCACTTAAAATAATGTCATAGTCATTGGTCAAGTTACGAAGTCGGTTGTAAATAACTCGTTAAAACATTTTGTGTAGTTTGCTTGATATGCTTATTCGTCTGTAACGTGAGGGACTTTTAGGAAGAAGTACAACTTTGAGCTTTGTGAGAGAAAATTAGAAATGTCCTCTGTGTAAGCAAAAATCAAAAATATTAATGGGGACCATCATACCTGATTTATGAGGATAAGGTTGTTATTGCCATCCAAGTCATACGATATCTTTAGTTGATTTTAATTCGTCAACATTCATGGGTTGAATTTATTCATATTTTCCAGGGTTTGAATTTTCCACAACTCAGTTCAAGAAATCGAAAAAATAATTACAAAATTTCACTTTTCAAAAAATTAAAACGGTAAAACTCTGAATTCTTCGAACGCATTATGAATAGATATTTATTTATCCTTAATTTAGTTAAACAGACTATACAACTTTTGTAAATTTTATTTGTATCTATTTCTATATAAAAATTAAAAACAATATTCCAATACAAAGTTTAAATAAACGGTTCATGAAGAACATAGGGCGTCAACGAATTCTCTCCATCGATTTCTGATTTAATTTGTTTGCATGATAGTCGCGCTTGTTCGTATCCTGTATCCAGGCACCGCTTCCATGTATTTAGTGATCTTCCTGGCCTTCAACACCCCTGCGTGTCCATTCAAGAGCCGCTCTACCGATATCTGTGGTGGACCGCCTAAGTTTATGCACGATCCAAGTCCAGTTTCTTCTACATATATCCAATTCAATAGGACTGTTGCATGTACGGTGCCGTAGTACTTCACTAGACATTGTCTTGGGCTAGTAGATACGGTGAGTTTGTCTCAGACAATGATTGACAAACGTTTCGACTTTCTCCATTGTCAGCTACGTCAAGCTACAAGTAGTACCACCGTACAACAGTACAGACTTCACACTGCAGTTGAATATTCGTAATTTCGGCTTTTCCGATGTTCTGTAATTGCGCTAAATTGAGCGCAGGTTTAGAAATGGATCTATGCATATGAGCGCGAAACAATGCAGCAATCGACCGTATGGGTCTCTAGAGACGAGCTAATTCCAATCAAATGTTGTTCGTGGAAGAAGCTGAAACAATGGGCTATTTGAGCACTCAACTTGTCGAATTGCTGATCATCCGCCGTACAGCTCTGAAGCAGCTGTTGAAGCGTTCAAAACCCATGTACCTATTGGAGGTGTCTCAATCAGAGTGGAAAAATGCTTCGAAAACTGGTTTGGGCGCTTGCAAAACATATTGATAATAGTACAATATTTTGAAAACAGTAAAATCATTTCCAATGACAAATGATGGTTTTTTTTATTGCTGGACCCGAAATATAAATAGTCACCCTCGTAAGTCATTGAACAAAGGAAAGACGTACATATAAAATCTGTAGATATCAAAGCTCTCGATATAATTTCTTAAAAAAAATAAGTACATGTTTGGGAATTTGTTTATTACATTTGTTTTTTAGCTCTTGGCAATTCTGTACCGTTATCAAACAATGTCCAGAATATGTCAGCAATAAGAGAATGAATACTTTTGCCTTTCTAGCGTTCTTCAATGGGCGCACATGCTTGCTGAAACCCCTCTACCAGAATCAGTTTTTTGTGTTTCACAGTGTAATCAAACTATTGTTCGAAGTCCACGAGAAGTAGATACAGAGGCGAGTGCAGTTCAACTGATTGTTCTATTATTATACAGTGCGTCTTCACGAGTTTGGCACACGAACGACCAGGTCTGCTCCTTCCGCGCAATTTTCTCCGCCACCGGCATTAAGCAATGTAATACCTCTCCAGTTCCTGCACAGCGCTATATCACATTTTTTCGGGATAGTGATAACCACTCCCTCTTTCCACTTTGTAGGTCTTTTGCACATCCCAATCTGTCGGTTGTTACATTATCCAAAAATATTTCCCAGATCAAAAGTTATTGTATTTTGGTTCATGGCAATTAAGTTCCTTCCTTTTGGCCATCGGTGGTGCAATGGCGAGTGTGCGCGGCTCTTGTGCATGATCCCTGCTCTGCCAACATATTTCCTTCGAAGATGGCCACCTCGCTTAGTGATGACTATCGAGTACTTCGCAATGAAAAAGCGTCTCAAAATACCATTCGGTACTGGTGTAAAATTTTATATCCCAATCAGTGAGTAAAAAACTAGAAAGCGCACAGCTCAGTGGTTGTGAGAAGATATCCCCTATTCCTCGATGGGATTTAATGGGTAAATACGTTTATTCAAAATTCTGTGCGCACAAATCCTCCGCACAGATCTCCTTTCATTTCTTTCGGCTACGCTCCTCTACCATACTGACGGCAATAAATGACAATATTTCCCGAAGCTGGTTTGGAATAGGAGTAACAGTGTATAATAGATGCCAATCAATGAGTTTAAAATCAGGCCCTCCACTGGATGTATCGGGGTTTTCAATAAGAGCCCTACAAAAGTTTTTTTAAAATAAAACAAAACCGGTTTTAGATACCAATGAAATTCTTTATTCCTGTGAAACTACATTCGATACCATTATGTATGGAACTCGATTTCTTTTGAATAGCCACCACGGGCACTCTTGCAGAAGTCCAGACGCTGAACCGAATGTTCGACGGTTTTCAAGCATAAATCGGCCGATACTGCTGCAATTTCACGTTCGATATTCGTACGAAGTTCATCAATCGTCGCTGACTTCTTGGCATAGACCATAGACTTGACGTAGCCCCATAGGAAATAATCTAACGGCGTCAAATCGCACGACCGAGGCGGCCAATCGACTGGGCCATTTCGTGAGATAACACGTTCACGAAACTTGGTTTCCAATAAATTTATTGTGGCATTCGCTGTGTGGCTTGTGGCGCCGTCCTGTTGGAACCACATCACATCTCCTCCAAGTCCATATTATCCAATTGTGGCCAAAAATATTCGGTTATCATTGAACGGTAGCGATTCGCATTCACAGTAATGTGTCGGTCTTAATCATCACGGAAGAAGTACGGCCCAATGACGCCGCCGGCCCATAAACCGCACAAAACCGTATTTTTTTTGAGATGCAATGATGACTCATGGATTACGTGTGGATTGCTGTCTGACCAATAACGCATATTTTGCTTATTGATGAAGCCATTCAGCCAGAAATAAGCCTCATCGCTGAAGAGGATTGAGGCCACTGAATTTGAGGCAACTGACTCCAAATTTCGGTAGTAAATTTAAATAATTTCGACTCGTTGTTGGCTCTTATATCTTTCCATGATGAAATGGCAAACCTTACTGAAGAGAAATGTCAAAGGAGCGGGAAAAAATATGGCGTCGTTTGCTGTCCCTATCGATTTACTTTTGTAGCGTCTCTGTTGAAAACCCCTTTACATAATAGGAAAATGGTCGGTCACAACAATAGCCTACCTAAGAAAGAAGAAACAAAAAAGTTGCCACTGCAACAATGTGAGTCTGCAAGACGAAAAGAAGAACATGGAGTAAAAAACCACCTTCGATCTTCGATCGATACTAATTCGCATATGTAAATTGTATAATTCAATTTGTATATATAGGATTGATAGGGCACTAGTTAGGCCTCTGATGATGAGCTCGTCACGGAGTTCGAAACTAGTCATGCTAGTGAGTGTGCTTAACTGAATTGTCTATTACTCCAACAAAACCCAACCATTTCTCAATTAGAAAAATGTACATTATTAAACCTTATTACATTATTAAACATAATCTCATGTTAGCTCGATGCACTTTTTCCTGCCATATTCAATAGTTTCGATACCCTGTTTATAGGAAGAACTGACAAACTCCATAAAATAACCGTCAACCGCAGACTCCACCTCTTCATTGTTGTCAAACCTTTTACCACAGATCCATTTTTCAAGTTTGGAAATAGAAAATAGTCCGAGGGAGCTAAATCTGGCGTATAAAGTGCGTGATGAAGCAATTAGAGCTTTAATTCATTAATTTTGGCCATCGCAATAGTGGATGTTGTGAACTGGAGCAGTGTCTTGATGAACAACACTTTCTTTTACGCCAAATGCGGCCTCTTTCAACAATTTCATCACTTAAACGCTGCAATAAATTAACAAAATATTCTCCGTTGATGGTTTTTCCTTTCTGAAGATAATCAATAAAAATTATCCCATGCGCATCCCAAAAAGATGGAACCGTCTTCGCTGTCTTTGGACACGATTCTCCCATTCCAGTCCACTGCTTTGACTGTTCCTTTGTCTCAGGTGTGAAGTGGTGAACCCATGTCTCATCCATGGTTATAAATCGACGGAAACATACGTCTTTATTGCGGTGAAACATCACCAAACTGTCTACTGAAACATCTTCACGACGCTGTTTTGGCTCTATTGAAGGCGATCAAATCATCGGTCAACATACGATGTATATCACTTTTTAAAATGCCTATCCTTTCAGCTAGCTCACGCATCTTCAGCCGACGATCATCCAATACCATTTTGTGGATTTTCTTAACCATGTCTGACGTGGACACCTCAATTGGTCGACCAGTACGGTGTTCGTGTTGATAGGTCGTACGGACTCGTTTAAGCTCGCTACTCAATATTTTACAGTCGCAAACGAAGCAGCAGTCTCCCCCAGAGTAGAATCTTGCTTGGCTTTAATGTTGGTTGGACTGAGGCCTTTCAAATGGAAGTATTGAATTACATAACGGTGACCAATTTTTTCCATGTTTTCAGATTCACTTAGATCGATAATTTTTGATGGCTCAAATAAAAATAGTAAGCAACGTGGCGCCTTGAAACTTAAAACATATGTTTTATATTTTTATGTTTTTTTCACCAACTGCCAGTGAAATTGAATATTTCTGAGGAAGGTTGGGAATATAGCTATTTCAGATCAGATCCCTTCTCCACACGTATTTAGGTATTTCATCACACAGTATTGAAATAATAAATTCTCAAATTAAAGAGAATTGTTTCATCACCACCTTCTAGTGCGAAAATATCCAAACCAATACTTTCCGGAAAAAACCCATATTCACAACTTCTTGTTTATGTAGGATTTCATTGAAAGCCAGTGAATGGATGACCGCAAAAAATATTGAGAATTTGGAAGCAGTTGGAGTTTTGAGAAGAACTATACTGTTTCCTGCTTCTTATATGCAATATACGAACGTAATAAGAATGGTGCTCTGAAGCCCTTCTGAGAATTAGTAAAGAAGTATGAACAAAATAACTAAAACTGTACCAAGACAGTTCAAATGAAACAAATATGAAACACGAATACTATTACTACGTTTATACGGTGGCCTATTTCGCGATATCATATCACGATACGTCAAAAAAAATACACGTATAAACGCTTTAGCGCGATATAAAGTTTGTCACGAAAGTTTATTATGATTTCGCTCCATATCACGAAATGGAGAACAGCTGTTTTTTAAAGATCTGTGGCAACTTTTTTTAAAACAAACAAACGTCCGTTTCTTATTCGTAGTATTTTTTCCGTACCGGTAATAAAATTATTTTACATTAAATGGAAATCGAGAAGGATAAGAAAAGAATGCACTCGCCAGATGAGAAAGTGAAGACGATGTTGGCGCTCGTGAAAGATAAAGAGTTTGCGAGTTGCCGCCTAGCATCACATGGCTGTTTATATCATGATGTGTTGAATATCGTATAAACAGGAACATGGGGATATCACGATATGATTGATATTGCAATAAGTGTCGTATAAACGAGGTATATGATGTAGAGACAGAAGAGAGTAAACAAAATTAAAAATTCTGTTAGACTGATTTATCAGCCGAAAATGGTCACATGATTTAACAACATTTATTCTGCAATCTATAAAGTGCTTCTTGACAGCAATGAATGTATTGGCAAGTGCTTCTCCTGCTATTGCATTGGCAAGTGCTTCTCTGCTTCCATTACGGCTCTTTGGCATGCACAATTTTTTTCTGCGTGTTGTTGTTTCAAAATAGTAACACCGTTTGCCATGAAATTGGTATTGGTTCCTTGGAGGGCATTGAAATATATATTTTCCCAACAATCCGCAGAAATAATTAATTTCACTTCTTCTTGTAAAGACTATTCTACTAAATTCTACTAAAAAATAAAAAACTGATCTTGAACCGAATGATAGAGTGATTTTTTCCACTTTCCAAAACTAAAAGTTCTTCGATTTTGATGACTTTTTTGAATTTAATAGACAAGAGTACAGCTGTCACAGAAATGTAACCACAAAAGTAATAATAACAACATTGCGAAAGATACAGTTTCTCCAAAATGCCTTTATACAATTAATGTGTAAACTGGTGTGAGTTTTGCAATATTTTGCTGAATTTATCAGCGTTGTGGAAGCTTTGGTTAGCGTACCATTAAAAAACGAATTTAAAAGAATTTTGGTAAGTTGTTGTTTACTATACCTATTTGGTAATAATACCATTAACCCACTAAAACAGGAATATACTAACAAATTAACCCTTGGACAAACACATGGTTCTGGCCAGGCATATTTCATTTTTGAGCGTTATTTAAACATACCTCTAGTTTAGGTAGATACCTGTATTTCCCGGTAGCCGCCTAAAATATTGTTGGCTTTCTAGTTTTTAAAAATAATTCAAAAATATTTTTCCAACATGACGAAAACTGCAAAAAAAAAGTCCCCCTCGAACAAACACATATGCCTGGCCAGACCCCTATACAATTTGTATGAAATAAATTATTATTATACACATTTTGGCTAATTTTTCTGCTAATACAATGCAGATTGTTGTTTCCAGGTAATTTTTTTTTAATTTGGGTTGTTTTTATGTGAATGTTTGCTTCCAGGTAGTTTTGTGTTCATTTTGATCTTTTTCTTTCTTTCATTTCTGATTTTGGTTTTGAGTTCAGTTATTTTATTATTAAATGCTGAACATACAACATCGACAGTCCAAAATATAAATTTTTTGTGCGGAAACTAAAGTGAAATTATTACTATTATTATTGCAGAGGATTTAAAATTTGTATACAATACGCGCTTGCGTACAGGCAGCCTTACTGATAATTTCCAACAAGAACTATCATCAGCGTTACAGCGTGATTTCCCACTTCACACAGAAGCAGACGAAGAATAGATTTATTTGAAGACCAAAGCGGGGAAAACACAGATTTTGTACCCGAAGATGACTCCTCGGACATTGAATATGAATTGGAAATTGAAGTAAATGAAATATTCGACAGCGATGAAGAATCCGAAGAAGAAAGTGAGAATGCATCAACTCGAGCTGCAGACGGTTTTTTGCTTGGAAAAGATGGTACCAAGTGGAGTACAGCTGAACCCGCTACAGTGAGATTCATGCGTTTCAGAGGTCATGCGTTTCAGAGGTGGACGAAAAACAAACCTGACCACTCCGCTTGAAGTGTCCAAGCTTTTCTTTTCAACAAATATTACGTTCATCATCGTAACACACACAAATCTATATGGAGAAAAAGTTACACGCAAATGGAAAGCAGAACATGCAAACTGCACACCACGAGTATGGGTTAATGTGACAAGGGTTGAGCTTGACGCTTTTATTGGGATACTATTGGCTTTTGGTGTCAGTCACAATACTATGCAGCTCTCAATACTGATGTGGCAAACTGATGCTCTTCCAATATTCCGTGCAGCCATGTCATCTACACGATTTGTTACTTTGATGCGCTGTATTCGATTTGACGACAGTCGTACGCGCGCATTTCGTCAACAAACCGACAAAGCTGCTCCCATTCGCGATACTCGTATATGGAACTTCTTGAATAACGATCTTGCCAGTCATTTTGAACCATACGAAAGTGTAACCATCGATGAGCAGCTATTTCCATACCGCGAGCGCACAAAGTTCACGCAATACATCCCATCAAAACACGCAAAGTATGGCATAAAAGTATGGTGGGCATGCGATGCGAAAACCAAATATCCGTTGCAAGGAAAACTGTACACTGGTAAAGAGGGAGAACAACGAGAGACAAACCAAGGCGAAAATGTGCTCATGAGTTTGGCTCATCGATACACCACCAGCGGCAGAACTATTAGTGCTGATAACTTCTTTACAACATTAGACGCAGCTAAACGTCTTTCGTCGATTGGACTGGCATACGTTGGCACCATTAGATCCAACAAAAGGTGTATTCCCAAAGAAGTGATAAAAGACAGCAAACGGCCAGTGCTTTCATCTGTGTTCGGTTTCTATGATAATCTTGTATCACTGTGCAGCTACTTTCCAAAGAAGAACAAAAGCAGTAAATCTACTATCCACAGTGCACTACACCGAGAAATTTGAAGGCGTAGCAAAAAAGCCGGAAGCTATATTATTTTACAATTCAACAAAGGCCGGCGTTGATACAATGGTTCAAAATGGTAGCATTTTTTTGCAACATGATAGACGTCATGGGATTAGCCGCGTACATCATATGCAATGAAAATACAGAAGGAATCAGAAAAGAGAAACGACGAATGTTCTTGAACACGCTGAGTAAACAATTGGTGCTTGCTAATACTGAAAATCGCAAACCATATTTTGAGACAACATTCATCCCGTTTGGCCATTGAATCTTTCTTTGTAAGGCCGTTGAATATTCCCAGCAACATGCTGCCTAACCAACAAAGCGGCCTGAATTGAATTCACTGAATTCCAGAAAAGATTGCAGAAATTGTGCCACGCAAGACAAAAAGCTGCGTAGGAAGACACGTTTTTACTGCACCAAATGCACTAATCGTGTGTGCCAATAACATTGCTGAAGGGTAATTTCAAGTCCCATTTTCCAATCCGTTACTCCACGGAGGTGAAGTACCTCGGAGTCACCATGGGAGAAAGGATGAACTTTTTGCCTCATATAGGGAGACTTCGCGAGAAACTGACGAGCGTTGTAGGAAAGGTTAGGCGTGTTATGAGGAGTGTGTGGGGTCTGAGTCGTCAAGCAGTCAGGACCGTGTACAGGGGCCTTTTTGTTGCCATGGCAACATTTGGGTCTTCTGTTTGGTGCGAAACTGCTAGAAGCGTCTTCGGGCAACGTCGATTATTCTCTGTTCAGAGAGTAATGTTATTGGCATGTATGCCAGTATGTCGTACGGTGTCTACTGATGCCCTACAAGTTTTGATGGGTGCCACTCCTCTTGATCTAGAGGTGTTGCGTCGTAGCATGGACTTCAAAATCAAGAGGGGGTACGCACTGGGTGAGTCAGATTGGCTCATAGTTGGAGCAGAGAGCATGAGTAGAAGTGAGCGGCGGGCTCGGTTAGATGCGTTAGTCACATCTGAGTGGCAGGGCCGTTGGAATTCCAGTACCAACGGTCGAGTAACGTATAGATTTATACCGGATGTAGAATTCGTCGGGAAGAACCCTGAGTTTAGCTTCAACCTAAGAATTGGTTTCATACTGACAGGTCACGGGTCGTTAAATGCATTCTTGCACAGAATGAGACTTGCGGATCGGGAGTCGTGTGATTGCGAAGTGCCAATCTGGAAGCAGCTTCACTGCGAAACTCGGACCAGAGAGTATGCCTATCTGGTAGCACGGGTGGTGTTGGCCCCCTTGTGGGAGATCGTGCTGGCTGTGGTTGCCACCAAAATCGCTGGTAGAGGCTATGTAGTTGCCTTGTATATCAGTTACTTGTAACTAAGTATGCTAGGCAGGTTCATATCCTCGAAATATGGGATCCGTGGCCCTTATCACGGAAGAGGTTTGGATAGTACCTCACTCTTTACCAAGGAGGAGTGGCTCATGTACAGAGAGTTTGCTCAAATGGTAGCTCATGGACGGAAGAAAGAAGTCGCGCTGGCGGATATGCGAATACGGGGCGTTTGTTCTCCCACGTAATCGTGTATACCAATGGTGTAAGGCTTCCTATTCCTGATCTCTTGGCTGCCCCTCTATGCGGGGTAGCACGGATATCTCACGGGCGGCGCTAACATTCTCGGTGGGGCGGTGCTCACCTGTGGTTAAGGACTTCACGTCGAGAACCACATTAAATCACGCGGACTCTGCACCAAATGCACTAATCGTGTGTGCCAATAACATTCTAAAGTTGATTATACTTGTTTTCATGCATTCCACAAAATGAGTAAAAAATTTTTCATTTTAGCTACATATATCACCAAACCAAAAAAAAGCCTAAAGACAAAAATAATAGACGAGCATACTTAGAAATTCAGTTACGTTACCCTTTTTGCCATACAAATGCATAAAAACGTATTGGGGTCTGGCCAGGCATATGTGCTTGTTCGACGGTTTCGGGGGGTTAACACATTAGAAGAAAAAAAATTTAAATGGAGTAAAACTTTATATTCTCGACTGTACTGAGTTAAGTATTTAGCACCACGATAACAAGCAGAGTCTCTAGTTTTAGAATATATAAATTTATTATACCCGTCTCTGCCCAAAAAAATCAATCGATAAATATGGCAGTACCACGTAGTGTTCTAGACGATGAGTGGATTAAAACCAAAAATTTATAAAACAATTACTGGACTAATACATTATTTGCTGATCGTTTTTGGAAGGAATGTATGCAACGCAAAATCAAATAAAGACTTTAAGCCTTTCGTGTATCCTGGTACAACCAACATTCGTCTCATCAAACGGAAAGAGGGATCGATATCACGACCAACATTCTCATTGGTTATCACAGACCCAGGACTGCACACATTAACTTCTTCATATTGGGCCGAGTATTTCTCGAAATTATAGTAGTCACAAGAATAGTTTCCCATTACATCCCATGAAGGTATTGGTGAGAGCTTCTTACAACCAGTGAGTTGTGGTGTTTCTAGTTTCACACTCTCTGATTGGGACCTACAGTTTTACACCAATTCCGAACGGTATTGTAAAAGCATTTTTTTGGCTAAATAGAGGCGCCGTCACTAAACGAAGTGACCGCCGTCGAAAGAATTGTTAGGTGGTCAGAGCAGGGACCGAACCCACGATCTCATGCACAAGAGCCGCGCTCACTACCATTGCAAAACCGCCGCACAGTGGCGCCCATAGAGCAAACAAGGTTGCAAAAATCAAAATTTTCATGGGCGCCAACGAAATTTTAAATAAACTTATCTTATAGGAAATTTTTCAGCGATTTCAAATATGCTATCTTTAATATTATCAGATTTTTGATTTAGAAGATATAACCGTTCAAATTTTACCGATTTTCGGTTTTCAAAAACACACCATTTTTAGGTAATTTGGTCCGACTTCAGGTGTACTATCACGAAAACTAGGTATCGAATCGTCTTTGTTTCTATTGATTGATGTATTTATTAAATGTGTAATAAAAAAAAACACATGAGGCGTCAAGGGACACCCGGTTGGAACGAAGTTTCTTCCGCTACATATTATGTACTAGTCAGCTCCAATGCGCCTAAGGCGCCTGGTGAAAAATACTGTAATTTAAATGGATCTTTAAGAAAATGTACTTTTTGTAAAATAAAAAACTGTTGTGTAAGTAAAATTTATTTTATATTATATTTTCCGGAATATGTATTATATAGGTCTTTTTTAAAGAGAGGTACTTCTTTTATTAAAAGTTAATGTTTGTTTTTAATAAAAGGTACTATTTTTAAGAAGACGTACTTTCTGTAAGAAAAAGCCATAAGAGTATCACTGTTTTTTTTACAAAGAAGTACTTTTTTAAGAACAGGTACTTTTTAAAGAAGTGGAACTCTTTATAGGAAAATATTATTTTTTAACAAAATTTACTTATTTTCAGAAAGCCTACTTGTCGCAAGAAAAAAAGGAAATATTTTATTTTTAAGAAAAGGTACTTTTAAGAAAAGGAATATTTGTAAGAAAACGTATTTTTTATACCAAGATATTTTTTTGAAGAAAATGTATTTTTTAAAAAATGGGAAATTTTTTTAGGTTGGTCCTTTTTTCAAGAATAGGTACATTTTTAAGAGTTTCACAAAACAGGTGCTCTTTAAAGAAAATTTAGTCTTTTAAGAAAAGTCAATTTGTTGTAAAAAATTTACTTTTTTAAGAAAAGGTACTTATTTAAAAAAAAAATCTCTTTTTTCAAGAACAGTTACTGTTTGTAAGAAAATTTGTACGTAAAGGTACTTCTTTAAGATAACGTTTTTTTTAAAGAAAAGTACTTTGTTTAAGAATATGAATAGGTAGTTTTTTTTTTGAGAAAATTTACTTTAATTTTTTAAGAAAACGCCCTTATTTAAGAAAATTTTCGTTTCTTCAACTTCTTTCACTTTGGCCTTTCTAAATTTACTTTTTATTGGGTTCAAAGCTACAATAAATGTATGTATGTCTTCTAAATATTGGTTACTGGCTCCAGTTAGAAAACTTCCCCTTAAACAAGAAATTTGCAACATATGTTAGTCTAGACAAAAACCAAAGCAAGAGTAACCAAAATTGTTGATAATACTGGGTTGTAGCAAAATAGTGTTAAAAAAAATTTGTTTAATTTTTTTTTCATTTAGGAAATTTGTTCCAAAAAATTTAATGAAGTCAACTTTATATTCTCGACTGAACTCAGTTAAGTATTTAGTACTGCGATAACAGGCAGAGTCTCTAGTTTCAGGATATATACATTTATTGTACCCGTCTCTGCCCGAAAAAAATCAACCAAAACCAAAATTTTATAAAACAATTTCTGGACTAACACATTATTTGCTGAGCGTTTTCGAAAGGGATGTAGGCAAGGCAAATTTAAAAAAGACTTTATCCTGGTACAACAAAACTTGGTATCATCAAACAGAAAGAGGGATCGCTATCACGACCAACATTCTCATTGGTTCAAAGCATCGAAGGTGAGGCACAATGAGGGCCCCTTCAACATGTTGGCAGCATCTTCCGATCCACTTATTTCTTCCTTGCGGCATGTGTAGTCAGGAATTGAGTTAGAAAATAATTATAGTGTAGAAATGATTAGTCTTTTAGATATACATATGTAACTTCTCTTACGAATTGTGATGAATATTTTACACAAAATTGAAAAATATATTTAAAAAAAAAATTGTTTTTTTTATTTGTTGGGTAATACTTTTAAAACATAAAAACCTTAAAAAAGAACTAAAAAAATCTAAAATTGGTAAAAATAATTTTTTTTAGTTACCATAAAATAAATTTTTCTACAATTTTTAACTTTGATAACCCATAAGTAAGCATCTGGGAGGTGGAACATCCCTGCCAATCACTCATTTCTATCATATGCCATTTAAATTAGTCGATTTTCTTATTCGGCTCAAAAGATATGATTTTTGCAACGAAAAAACTCAAATGACGCCACTGTGCGACGGCCACATAGTACAGTGACATAAGAAGACAAAAATTAGAGTTCTCCTAATCACTTTTGCGCGCAGAAAACGAAAGGCGGAAGAGCTCATGAATGCCACCAAAACAGATCATTTGTTATTGGCGGCTGACGTTGTACTGAGGTCGTCCGAAAATATAAATTCTGCTTCTATATTTCTGCAATTGCGCACTAATTCAACTACAAATGGCACTGCACTAAACAATATTCAAAGTGGATTAAATCGCCAAGTATTTTGTTGCGGGACCAGGCACTAGCCCTGACTAAAGAGACAAATCTTTTAATCGATTGTCTTAGGCAACATACATCAGGTGTTGGGAACTACATGTACCCCTCATACAACCGAGGAAAAAGCTCAAAGCTTTTCTGCTAACCCGATGAAATTAAAGTATCAGGGCGAGTTTCACACTCGTCAGTTAAAAGCTAATTTTAAAAGCTCACAAAAAATTTTCCTATTAATTGACATTTAAATGACAAGCATCGGGCATTTAAAGTACATTTAAATGGAGAATTTTCAACTGTGAAACTGGCCAAGAAACATGTGCCGGAATTGAACTACAACAATCACTTGTTGATCACAGTATAAAGGCGATGTGTGCAGCACAAAAAGTGTCACTACCTTCTATTTCCTGTCTTAAAGAAATAAATGCAATCATTAAATAGGGATGCGGTTGTTCTTCCGATAATTGCCAATACTAGTGAGCAAAATGGTTACATCCTGAAAAACGATTTCCTAAATTTGAGTTCAAATCTTCCCTAAATTTTGTTTCAAATATTTATTCAATTGTAGTGCATTTGTACTAACAATTAGAAGTAAACATAAAAACACGCTATAATTGTATTAAGTTTTAGAAAAAATATACCTAATTCGAGCAAAAGCGTGTTCAAATTTAGTTCAAAAAATCCTGAAAACCAGGTTTACGTACAAACAGACTTTCTCCCCTATTCATTAAAAGTTGTGAGAGATTTGTGAAGAGTTTTTTTTTGTATGATAAATCGTCTCTCCAGCCACTCACAAATTTTTATGAATAAGGCAGTTTAATTCGTGTTGGAGTAAATATTATTCCAAATATTAAAATTAAGTCCATAATTTAATTTAAATACAGGTGTAATACTTTTAGGAAGTAGAGTATCCTAAATATTAGTAATGTTGAGCGTTAGAATTAGATAATTAATCTGTGAACTGGAATATGAGGGCTGCAATTATATTTTCAAGGAAACTAAGTGTTTATACAATGAAGTATTTCCCTATTTTAAGTTCGTTGTTTTCCTAAATTAAGCTTAGACAGTAACATACTTGATTTGGAGAAATAATTTGCTTGATAGATGAATTTTCCTCTATAAAAAAATTATCCTTTCAATGTGTACTTGGTTGGTTGGTTGAAAAGGCTGCAAGACTGCACTCTGTGTAGCACACTTAGGCTAAAGAAGCCCATGTGATAGCTGCAGTTTCCTCTATAGCAACTATTGACTAGTCGTCTAGCCAATTTGCCCTTTCAATGAATTTGTCTATAAGACCCACAAGAATATCCTGTAGGGCTACGGTGCTAACTAAAAGTGTTCCGAATATCCTACTTCTCAGTCCTGCCAGAGCAGGGCAATCCAAGAGAAGGTGTTTCGTCGAGTGGAGTTTGCCAACATCTACAGAGAGTGGAGTTTCCCAATCTTAGGACGTGTTTTCCTACAAGACAATGTCCCGTTCCTATCATTGTGGATAACCTCTCGGCAAGTTAAGTAGTTGCCTAGTCCTCTTTCTGTCCACCTGTGGCCAGGGCATCCTGACTTGTTTGCAAATTGAAGTAAGTCTCTACTTGTCCTTGAACATATTGTCGGCCCACTGCCTGATCTGCAAACGGCAGGTAGAGATTGGCATACTAACACTTTCTTTTGCCGGAAGAACCTGTGCCGTAGTGGCCTGTCTAGCTAACGCATCCGCTACGCAATTGCCTGGAATGTCGCTGTGTCCCGGTACCCAGATGAGCCTGATGTCAAAATACTCTGCCATCACCCTAAGTGATGAGTGGCATTCTTACGCCGTCGGAGACGTAGCAAACATGGCTTCCAGGAATTTTATGGCAGCCTGGCTGTCTGTGGGAGGGTTGTGACACTACTTTTCAGTAGTTCAGCAACCGCCAGTATGGTGGTAATTTTCACCTGAAATTTACTACAGTGATCAGGCAGCTTGAAGGAGATATTTACATTTAGGTCCGGTGAATGGACCCCATATCCTACTTGCTCGTTCAACTTTGATCCATCCGTGAAAAATCTGTTACTACTGGTGTCCTCTTCCAGTGACAATTCCCAGGTATTCCTGTTCGGAATAGAAGTCCTTAGATTTGTCGCTGGTAGAAGGTAGGAGACACAGTAGTCCGTTTTTACGGGAATAGAATTGATCCGGTGTAGTAATACGTACAGTGTGTCCGGAATGCCCCGATATCAAAACGCCACAATCTATCATTCTCACCAGGGATGTAGCGGCTGCCGATTCAGCCATGATATCAGGAGTACAGATGTTCAGGACAGCACTAAGTGCAGTACCTGACGTCATGGCCATTGCCCCACTAACGCTAATCAGAGCTGATCTTTGAATTGTCATCAAGGAATTCAGAATATATTTCTTTTGGAGGGACATCCACCAAACTACGATGCCATAGAGAAGTATTAGTCTGACTATTGCCGTAAAAATCCACGTGGTGATCTTAGGAGACAGTCCCTAGCGCTTTCCTATCACCCCTTTATAGCAGTAAAATAGCAACAGATGCCTTTTTCACCCTCTCCTCCACATTCGGTTTCCAAGACAGTTTTCTGTCGAGAATTATTCCCAGATACTTGACCTTTTCCGTCAACTGTAATTGCACCCCCTTAACTGACGGCAGTTCAAATGCGGGTATTTTATATTTCCTAGAGAACAAAATAAGCTCGGTTTTAAGTGGGTTAAGTGATAGTCCGTTGTTAGCGGTCCAGTTCGAAATCAGTACGAATGCCAAATAAATTGAGGTTTCTACTCGTGCATAGAAATAGAAATATCTAGAAATATCATCGGCATAGACAAAGACCTGGCATTGGGCCATTGTCCACTTCAAGAAGCAGTTCATTGACAGAAGTTAGCCATAATAGTGGAGATAGAACTCCCCCATGCGGTGTCCCCCTGTTAACGTTCCTAGCAATTGTAACACCACCCCATTCAGCTTTGACGGATCTATCCACCAGAAGCTTCCCAATTAGGCGTGTCACTAAGCTATCGACTCCTAGATTCTGTAACAGCTTTGACGGATCTATACACCAGAAGCTTCCCAAGTAGGCGTGTCACTAAGCTATCGACTCCTAGATTTTGTAACGACCTAAGAATCGCCGAAGGTTGAATGTTATTGAAGGCTCCCTCGATGTCCAGGAAGGTCCCCAGAACGTAGACCTTATTCTCAAGAGAGTTCTCTATTATGCTGACTATAGAGTGGAGAGCCATCTCAGTTGACCTAACCTTGATATGGGCATGCTGAGAACTCGATAGTAGATTCTGTGGAAGATTACTGCGAACATGAATGACCAGCAACCTTTCAAATGTCCTAAGAACAAAGGATGATAGAGTGATTGTGTACTTACTACATGAAAAAATTGGTCTTTGTTTATGGAAAATGGTGCTTTATTCAAAGAAGATGTTCCTCAATGTTCTTCAAGTAAGTAGCAAATGAACTTGGCTTTTTGAAATATTTGACCCGTTTGAAGGGCTTATTAGTAGTTTTAAAGGGAAATATTCCACAATTTGAGAAAACATGTAGAACTTTATTTCATGACATATTTAATGAAACATAAAGTATATGTTCCAAAATCTACGGAAAAGGGCATCATAATTTAAGTTCACAAATCTTTGGATCCATACGAAGTCCAAATTTCCTTAGTCTAAGTTCATTTGGAATTAAATTTAGTTTTCCTATTTTTTGAGAATTACGTGGATATAAAAAGTACACGTTAAAGCGGAGCACTCCCATTTGTGGTTTACAACATCTCATTAGCAAAAAAAAACATGATCAATATTGCATCAATACATAGTATATCTACAACAGTATGGGAGATATTAATTTAGGCATTCAAAGCAGGCAAAATTTCACACTCTGCATAGGTCAATTTATGGACCCATGTAAAGTATGGGTATGTTTCTGGATCCATGTGGTCTCATGAATTACATCTTGGAGGTTCGAACATAAAATTATATCAATCTAATACTATTTATATAATAACGTACCGGAGAGGTAGGTGTAAAAGTGGGCGGACCACGCCTATTTCTGGTTTCCAATCTCACGTAAGGCTCCGAAGTATTTGTGGCAAATTTCGTCATTATTCCAGCTCTCCTTCGAAAGTTATTAATTTTGGCATCCTAAAGTGCAAAACGTCACACTGTGCGAATTATGATTGAAAACACAAAATCAGTAATTTACAACTACTTAACGAGTTCAAGTGTTTTAATACTTTCCCGTACCCTCGCCCTCTATAAATAAGAATTATTTCCCTTTCATATTTGAACTTCGTAGAATGGGTACATGATAAACAAGTTGGAACTGCCTTAACCATCTTCACTTCGGTGTGATTTACGTACATTCGCAGATGAGAACAAATTGCAAGATAATTTGTTTGCAGGTACTTTTTTCACTTTCTTCCAAGCCTATTAGCATCTTTTTAACTTGCGCATCATGATGACGATGTTGACTCAACGCCACTTTCAAGTTCAAGACCAATTGATTGTTGTGAAATTCAATTTGAATATTGATGAGTTCGGTGCATTTGTTTAGATTTAAATTAAAAACAACACATCTTGGGTATTCACGGAATCCATCATTCTTTCGAGGTGTATAAACTGATTTGCCGCCAGGTGACATTTGGTATTAACATATTGCGCTTTTAAAATAATGATTACTGTGACCATGATCAATAATGCAGTCAATTACTCATTTAAAGATTTTAATGAAGTCGTAAAATTGTGACTGAAGAAAAGAAAAAAATTGTGAAATTTTTATTGTATTTTGATTTTTAAACAGATATTCTTTTTTGAATATGTGATAAATTATTTTGGATAGGTTTGTGTTATAAAAAAAATATTAGCCATATCGTCTAAAATCGCAAACCATTTTAATTGTTGTTGTGTTGTTGTTGTAATTTGCACATGCATTTTCACACATTCGAAATAACAATTCTCAGTCGATTCGGAAGAAAAACAAATTAATGAAAACATTTTTATGACATTGTAACAAAAAAAAATAGTTTTGAATGTAACGGGTTTTTCAATAAGAGAGCTACAAAAGTTTTTTTTAAATAAAACAAAACCGGTTTTAGATACCACTGAAATTCTTTATTCCTGTGAAAAGTACGTTCGATGCCATTATGTATGGAACTCGATTCCTTTTGCATGGCCACCACGGGCACGCTTGCAGAAGTCCAGGCACTGAACCCAATTTTCGACGAATTTCAAGTACAAATCGGCCGATACTGTTGCAATTTCACGTTCGATATTCGTACGAAGTTTATCAATCGTCGCTGGTTTGTTGGCATAGACCATTGACTTGACGTAGCCCCACAGGAAATAATTTCGTGAGATAACACGTTCACCAAACTTGGTTTCCAATAAATTGATTGTGGCATTCGCTGTGTGGCTTGTGGCGCCGCCCTGTTGGAACCGCATGTCCTCCAAGTCCATATTATCCAATTGGGGCCAATAATATTCGGTTATCATTGAACGGTATCGATTCGCATTCACAGTAATGTGCCGGTCTTGATCATCACGGAAGAAGTACGGCCCAATGACGCCGCCGGCCCATAAACCGCACCAAACCGTAATTTTTTCGGGATGCAATGATGACTCATGGATTACGTGTGGATTGCTGTCTGACCAATAACGCATATTTTGCTTATTGACGAAGCCATTCAGCCAGAAATGACCCTCATCGCTGAAGATGATTTTCCGATGAATATCCGAATCATTTTCAAGTTGTTGCTCAGCCCACTTCACGAACATACGACGCTTATGGTGGTCAAGCGGCTTCAGTTCTTGCGTCAATTTGATCTTGTAAGGATGTAGGCCAAGATCTTTTCGCAAAAAGATGCCCAACGCTTGAGAACGACGTTTGAGAGACACATTTGGGCTTTGAACTGAAGCCTCAGCGGCAGCAAAATTCTCGACACTACGGGCACTTCTTTGTCTCACTGACACGGGAACATTTTGTACTGTGCCTGTGGATTCAAATTTGTCCACTAGACGCTCAATTGTTGATCTGGTAGGACGATTACGACGACCATTAATTGGACGTAGCGCTCTTAAAGTTGAGGCCACTGACTCCAAATTTCGGTAGTAAATTTTAATAATTTCGACTCGTTGTTGGCTCGTATATCTTTCCATGATGAAATGGCAAACCTTACTGAAGAGAATTGTCAAAAGAGCGGGAAAAAATATGGCATCGTTTGCTGTCCCTATCGATTTACTTTTGTAGCGTCTCTGTTGAAAAACCCTATAATTAACACTTCCTACTATGATGTAATTGCATAATTAGCAACAGAGCTGCCAACAGTCATTCGTTGTAATATAGTCCAGTAATGGCCAGTATTTCGGTCAGTGGTGATCTTCGTTTCTTACGGTGCGTTTACACGGGACAGTTCAAGACCGGACAGTTGCTAATATGTATTAGTTGTCAAAAAGAGAAAAATTTGTTGTGTGACGTATGTGTCCAGCCAGTTATAAAGACAGAACAGTTTTAAGCAACCGTCGATAATGTTGTTTCTTGTAAATTTCGTGCTCTGATTTTGATTTGCTCTTCTTCACATTTGCTTGAAATCTTAATTTACTAAAAGAAGATTGCTACATACATATATTATTTATACATGTTTATATCTAGTATGTGTTGCCAAATAATATTTCAATAAAACTCCAAATTACCAAATAAAACTAAATTTTCCCAATTTCTACGATCGTTTGCTATGTGTTTTGCCCTATTTCTCCAATTACAATGAAGCTGATGTACTCTGAAAATTTCAAATGAATACATGTTTATATGTATGTATGTATGTGATGTTTTGCTTTGTTTTTCACAAATTACCACGAAATGTCACCGATCTGACCAAATACGTCAAGTCACTTGCCGAAGTTACTGTCGTCGAAAAATCATAGACAGTGGCGAGGCAAGTGGCAGAAGTGTAAGTGTGCTAGTAAAATAGTGTGAATGTATTGCTACGGAGCAAAACTGTCCCGTGTAAACGCCAGGTTAGTTAAATTCTGGTTAAACATCGAATTGTGATTTTCAGTCATTGTTGAACTATGATTTAACCCACAATGTTGGTTAGTTAAGTTTTAGTCAGAACCATATGATTTTGACAATCAAATTACTGACTGTCAAAATGAAAAATGTTAGATTGTATAAAATATATGCTTTTGTTTTGCGTATTTGTACATACACGTTGAGTTTAGATCGTTAAATGATTGCGCTTTTATAGTTTTTTTTACACATTTTTGTTAAAATAACTTCGATTTTATGCATCTATTTCTTATTTTACATAATTCCATTTTGTTTGTTCCTCTTTGGTGTTTTGGTATTTATCCCAAACCAGTTGTTTTTTCCAATAAGAATACAAGGGTTGCCATAATCGTTAACAATAAAGCATGAAACACATAGACGACGACAGGCTACATGAACACACGACTACAAATGCCGCTGACTGCAAATGGAGACGTGTGGCAGCTACTGAATTATTTTCAAGACGGCAACTACAAAGTAAACATCTGATCTGTAATGTTGACGTTTGTGTTATTGTGTTATTTGTGTTAGAAGAAAATAAAATGTCTGGAGAATATTTAATAAATATTATTACAAACATAACAAAAATTGTGAAAACAGTTGATTATTCTGTCAGTGGTGCCACTTCAGGCATTGGCAGCTCTAACCTGTTGATTGTCGCCCACACAAATAGAAATTAGTTTAATTCAACTACCGCTACATAAGTAGCATAGACAACAACCTGCAGTCGTGTCGCCTTGCCGTCGTTAAAATATTCACTTGCATATAAACGCATGTATTTTATTTTTGACAGGTTGTGGTCGGTAGCCTGTCGTCGTCTATGTGTTTCATGCTTAAGGCGACTTAAAATAACTCACCACTGAAAAACAAAGTGCAAAGTAAACCTCAAATTAACTTTCAATAACGATTAAGCAATCTTATAGTTAACTACCCACTTAAAAACTGGCCATAAGAACAATTGCTGGGATTGTCCTATGATAGGAGTGTAATTGTGAGGCTTTAGTTCAGAATTAAGCCGTTTTATAAAGGCAGAAATGCTTTAAAATATAAAAAATCCAGCGAAACTAAACTTGAGCTACAGTTGGACATAAAGCCTAGTACAAGTTCAGAATTCAAATTTAATACAAGCTTTATAAGAGTAGAGTATAATGATATGCTCAGAGTGTTGTTTTGATTTACCAAGGTGTATCGATGAGAGAAAAAACGGTGATAGGTAGTGTGATTATCATATATACTTTTGCTGCCGCGTGTCAAGCGAATAGTACAAAACACATCAACTGGGAGTAGATGTTGCCAATTACTTTTATTGACTACTTTACAACCACATGAGGTCAGACGTCTTACACATATTAATTAAACAAACAAATTAAACAAATTTCAACATATTCCTCCAACTGGCTCTATCCTTCGCCTTTTCTCGCCCGTTGGTAACACCAAGGATACTGAGGGATTTTTTCTTTCCTGCGGAGTCTTGGTCGTCCTCTTTTCCTGCTTCCATCGGGTACGTTATCAAAAACCTTTCGCGCTAGCTCACTTTCATCCATTCTGATAACATGGCCCACTTTGATTCGTCTAGCTATGTCCACGTCAGAATACAGATTATTTAGCTCTGCGTTCCAGCGACGTCGGTACTCGCCGTTTTCCATAACAGCACCATATATTTTACGGAGAATTTTTCTCTCGAAAACTCCCAGGTGTTTTTCATCTGTTTGCAATATGGCCCAAGTTTCGGAGCCATATGTCAAGACAGGTAAAATAAGAGTCTGATATAGCTCGACTTTTGTCCGTCGAGAGAGGGCTTTCTTCCGAAACTGCTTGCTGAGCAAAAAATAGCATATATTTGCAAGCACAATTCTCCTATCTATATCCAGGCTGACGTTGTTGTCCTTGTTGACGGCGGATCCAAGGTAGAGAAATTCATCTACCACTTCAAAATTAAATCGGTTGTCATAGTTCAAGTGCGGACCAAGTCGAGTTGCCATCATTAACAGCAAGACCCACCATCGCTGATTCCTTTTCGATTCTTTTTAATACTGTAGTAACCTCTGAGAAATTTCGCCCAATGATGTCTATGTCGTCAGCATACGCCACCAACATATGGCTTTTCGTGTTAATGGTCTTGTTCGTATTTACTGCAGCCTTTCCCATTACTATCTCCATTAAGATGTTGAAAAGATTGCACGAAAGTGTGTCGCCTTGTCTAAGTCCTCTCTTGGTACAGAATGGTTCAGTGAGGTCTTTCCCCACTTTCACTGCTGATTTAGTGTTGGTCAACATCATTCTACAGAGGCGAATCAGTTTTGCCGGAATACCAAGTTCAGACATAGCTTCGTACAGTTTTCCCCGTATGGGGCTATCGAAAGCAGCTTTGTAATAGACAAAAAAGGTGGTATATATCGATTTGTTTTTCGTGTGTCTTTTGCAGGATGTGGCGTAGCGTGAATATTTGGTCAGTTGTGGACTTGCCTGGTCTAAAACCACACTGATACGGTCCAATCAGGTTTTCACTAATTGGCTTTAGTCGTTCACATAATACATTCGACAAGACCTTATACGCGATGGTTAAAAGACTGATACCACGATAGTTGCAACAGACAGACGGATCACCCTTTTTGAATACAGGACATAATACACTGACTGAGATCGTCGGGCATAGATTCCCCCAGCCATATACCGCATATCAGTTGATGCATGTTGGCTATCAGTCCTTCGCCACCTGCCTTAAAAAGTTCAGAGGGTAGGCCATCCGCAGCAGCGGGTTTATTATTCTTCAGGCGGGAGATCGCCGCTCTAATCCCGTCGTGGTTGGGGAGGGGGGGGGGTACAATCTACACTATCTTCCACTATCATTACCTCCTGATCTTTAGTGGAAGAATCTGAGTGGAGTAGTGCTGAAAAGTGTTCTCTCCACATTTTGAGCACACAATGCTTCTCAGTCACCAGATTACCATTCTCGCCCTTGTAGGAGGGCAGCCCATTATTAGGCCCGTTATTCGGTCTGCTTACCCTCTGGAAAAACTTTCGGGATTCACCATTCATCCTGCACATTTCGGTTCTTTCACTCTCTCTCTCTGCCATTGTCCAGGACATACTGCGTGGAAGTAGTGAGCTGCTTGTACTGCCCAATGGAGAAATCATTTCTCGCCACTCACAGGTGAATGGCTATCAGAAGCTTTCCACCTCCAAGGACAGTCCCATGTCCCAATGCCAATTAAATCCATTAAAAAAATTAATATTCAATGAAAAAAATCAAAATGTAATGACGTGTTAGAGTAAAATTGTTCGTGTAGATCACAATTAACAAACATTCTCTATATGTTTTCCAAGTCTTCCACGTTCTTTGTTAGTACTTAAAACAGCTTTTGCGAACTTTGTTATTATTACTCGGTGAGATTTACACACTGACTTTGAATCGTGTGTTGTTTTCTCTCGTCAAATTTCATTTCATTCCGTTTAAACTTCACCCACATTCACTTCAATTGTCGACCCAATTATACCAAATTAGTTACTAGAAGAAGAAAGCCACTACTAAGAGTTGCAGTAGTGTTTCAAATGCAAAACTTAATTTGTGTATATCAAAGGATTTAATCAATGTAATTCAATTCTTTACTTAAAACGACTAAAACGTTGTTCCTTATTAAACAATGGTATAACTACCGGGATTTCATTCCCATAAACAGCTGTGAGTTTTCTTTCTTTCTTTGTTAGGTATACCTAACATGACCAAGCTTCCTGCTTTTGATGGGATTATCCCGCTTTTAGATGTCTCATGCCACCTTAGATTTTAATCCCGATTTTACAGTGAAGTTGCGACTTATGACTATTTTGCATTTAGAACTACTATAGTATAATTTAGCACGGAAGTTATATTTGTATAATATAAAATTTGCCACAGCCACAAGCAGAATTTCAATTCGATCGCTTCGAAGTTTGTAAACTTCATCATCAGATGTTTAGTTGTAGACTACTGACATCATCTATTCAAATGTATCATCAACTGAAATAATTTGAGAGCTTTACATTAATCTGATATATCTAATTTTGTTACCGTCGGATGGGTCACAAAATTAGTGGAATGCTTGATATGGCCGAAATATTTGACCAGATCTCATAACAAACTAATTTCAAAATACACTGGAATCGCCGACATCAAATTCCGATTAAGAGGAAAATGTTTCTTATTGTAATTAATTAATTGTTTAGTCTGGCTTTTTAAAAATCAAAACAAAAAAATAATGAATTTTTTATCAAAATTAGCTATATATTACTTAAAATAAAAAATAAATAAATCGCAAAATTATATAGGTTATTGGAACGAAGTTCCTTATCGCACGTGCAAATGAAAAAAAATTAAAAAACTTTTGTAGCACTTTTATGCTACAACCCACTATTATCAACTATATTGTTTATTTTTGCTTTGGTTTGTGTCTCGACTAACTTCTTGGATCATAGAGAAACTAGATGTCTCTCTAACATACACTCCGGTTCAGTTAATTAAAGGCACTAAAAATTCCATATTTAAAACGGAAATGGAAGCTAGACATCTTGAGATATAAAAAAATCATGAGAATAGTGGTTTCTTAACTAAAAAACTTTTTTGAGCAATTTAGAAAAAAAAGTTCAAAACTGCGCTATTTTTTTTTAGGTTCACTTGAATAAAGACTTACTTACTTACTTATCCGGTCTCGGACAACCCCGGGGGGTCAGGGACCTTACAAAACCAAGAGAACATATTTCGCCAACCAGTTCGATCTTTTGCTTTATTTCTCTAGTTGGCAATACCAAGTGTACGCTGGGATTCGTCAACCTGATCCCCCCAGCGTAGTCTTGGTCTTCCTATTTTTCGTCTTCCTTCGAGTTCGGTTTCGAAAACCCTTCGTGCTGGTTCGTCTTCATCCATTCTACTGACATGGCCTAGCCAGCGCAATCGCGTTATCTTGATCCGCTTAACTATGTCAATGTCAGGATAAAGCTCATGATTCATGCGTCGCCGATACTCGCCGTTGTGCACTATAGGGCCATACAATTTTCGGAGTATTTTTCTCTCGAAGACTCCTACAGATGTTTCGTCTGCTTGCGATAGGACCCAGGATTCTGCGCCATAAAGCAAGACAGGTTGAATGAGAGTCTGGTACAGCTGGACTTTTGTTACTCGAGAGAGGGCTTTATCTCTAAAGTGCTTGCTTAGCCCAAAATAACATCTATTCGCAAGCACAATTCTCCGTTTGATCTCAAGGCTGACGTTGTTGTTTTTGTTCACGGCAGATCCGAGGTATATAAATTCGTCCACTACCTCGAAGTTATAACGGTTATCAACGTTCACGCTTTGGTCTAATCGCGTGGAGGCCCTGTTCGTTGAAACCATTAATTTTGTCTTGTCCTCATTCACCGTCAGACCCACTTTTGCTGACTCCTTCTCAATTCTCGAAAAAAACCGCAGTAACTTCTCTAATTGTGCGCCCAATGATATCTATATCATCAGCATACGCGAGCAGCATGTGACTTTTGCTGCTGATGGTTTTATTCATATTGACTGCAGCCTTTCTCATAATGATCTCCATTAAGATGTTAAAGAGATCGCACGATAGGGTGTCGCCTTGCCTGAGGCCTCGCTTAGTTTCGAAAGGTTCGGTAAGATCCTTACCAACTTTCACTGCGGATTTGGTGTTCGTCAAGGTCATCCTGCAAAGGCGTATGAGTTTTGCAGGAATACCAAGCTCAGACATTGCTTCATAGAGTTTCTCCCGTATCGGACTATCGAAGGCTGCTTTATAATCGATAAATAGATGATAGGTGTCGATTTGTTTTTCGTAGGATTTGGCGTAGCGTGAAAATCTGGTCAGTTGTCGATTTTCCAGGCCTAAAGCCACACTGGTATGGTCCAATCAGGTCAGCGATAATTGGTTTTAGTCTTTCGCACATTATACTTGATAGAACCTTATATGCTATGGATAAAAGGCTTATTCCACGGTAGTTGGCACAAATACTCGGGTCACCTTTTTTAAATATGGGACATAGTACACTGAGACTCCAATCGCCGGGCATGCATTCATCTAACCAAATTTTGCTAATGAGCTGATGCATGCACCTTATCAGCTCATCGCCGCCAGCCTTAAACAGCTCCGCCGGTAATCCATCGGCTCCTGCGGCTTTGTTGTTCTTAAGCCCGGCAATAGCTGTTCTGACCTCGTCTTGGTTAGGAGGGGGGCAATCGACGTCGTCGTCCATATTGTGATCGATTGTCCCATCGTCATCGGATATCTCAGGTACTAGTAGCGCGGAGAAATGCTCTCTCCATATTCCCAACATGCTCTGCACATCTGCGACGAGATTTCCGTCTTTGTCTTTACAGAAGGGGGGCCCTGAACCATGTCCATTAGTTCCGTTTTTAACTTTTTGGTAGAATTTTCGGGCTTCGTTCTTCCTTCTGTACGTCTCAATTTTCTCACTCTCGCGCTTTCTCAACTGCCGTTTCTTACGCCTAAAGAGACGGTTTACCTCCTTTCTTTTCTCCCTATATCGCTCAGTTGCAGCTCGCGTTGCAATTGACTGAAGCATTACCATACGTGCAGCGGTCTTTTCGTCATTTGCAATGCGACACTCTTCATCGTACCACGGTTTATTGCAAAGCGGTTTTTCGACACCAAGTACGGTTGTTGCGGCAGTTTTTATAGAGTCGGAAATGGGTTTCCACTGTGCATCAGGACCGTCATCGGGAGGGGGTGGGTTCTGTGCCCAAAGTTGCGGGAGAGTCCTTGAGTAGGCTGTGGCTACCTCTGGTAATTGCAGCTTTCCGATGTCCAGCTTCCTCTGCGTCTGGTTTCGTACGATTTTCGCTCTACTTAATCTTGTGCGAACCTTTGCTGCTACCAGGTAGTGATCAGAATCGATGTTAGCTGCTCTGATCACTCGTACGTCCATTACACTGGATGAGTGCCTTCCATCAATTACCACGTGATCAATTTGGTTCTTAGTTCTTTGATCAGGGGATACCCAAGTAGCCTTGTGGATGTCTTTATGCTGGAATCTTGTACCATTAATGACCATGTTTTTTGCCGCGGCAAAGTCAATCAGTCTCATACCGTTATCGGAACTGTCAGCATGTAGACTGAAATTGCCAATAGTTGGATTAAACACATTCTCCCTTCCTACTTTGGCATTATAATCTCCTAGTACAATCTTAATGTCATGGCCAGGTCAGCGGTCATACGTTTCCTCTAGGAGCTCATAGAATATGTCTTTGGGTCTTCATCGATCTTTTCTGTCGGGGCATGCACACAAATTAGGGAAATTTAAAAATATTTCGCTTTTATGCGGATTGTGGCTATACGTTCACTCTCAGGATTGAACCTAGAGACTAGATGTCGCAGTCTTTTGCCAACTACAAATCCGCAACCAAATTCATGTTTTTTTTCATGGCAACTGTAGTATATATCGCAGTTTCTTTTTCTTGTGCAGCCATGTCCTGTCCATCGCATTTCCTGGATAGCGGTAATGTCAGCCTTTTAACTTTCGAGGACATCTGCCAGTTGGATACTTGCACCGGATCTATATAGAGTTCTTACATTCCAAGTGCATATCCGTAAATCGTGGTCCTTATAACGTTTGCGGGGGTCGTCAACAAATAGGGGTTGTTTATGTTTTCTTTTTCGTTTACGTATTTTCACTGCCATTATGAACGGTGGCGGGAGGCAAACCCAGCCCACCTTGAATAAAGGCACTTTAACTAATTTCAATGAAAAACAGTTTTTCCTGTTTTTTTTAATTTATTTAAGAACTATTAGTAATGGATACAACCCCCTTTGTTTTTAATAAGTTCAAATATAAGGGTTTTCATTGAGATATAAAGAGAATTTATGTAATCCAACGATATTTGATTCCAAGCATCCTTAAAGGTCTGAATTAGTGACTGCTTGTAATCAAATTGTCTAGCTCCTTCATACACCTTACGAGATAACCAACCCCAGACATTTTCGATAATGCTTAGACCTGACGAATAGGGTGGTCAGTGAACCATATTAACATTTTGGCTTGCAATTAACTCCTTTACTGCTCTGGCGTTGTGTATAGGGGCATAATCCTGCTGCAATATCCAAGATATGGGACCAAATAGTTTACTGATTCCAATATCGTTTTATAGCTTGCACCAGTCATTTTTGCACGTTGAAATTCAAGATCGATGGTGCCATAGTACATAATACACACCCTAACGCAGCCCTCTCGGCTGTGATGTCGGTTCAAAAACCGCTTTTGCTTAGTTGTAGTAATAGCCATCAGGCCCATCCAAATTCAACTTCTTCTCATCCGTAAATACAACGGCTCTCCAGTCATTTACATGACCTCTTGGCTGCACATCCCATACCACGTAGTCTCCTAAAAAGCAAACATATCGCTGAAGATGATGAGGCCCCTGAAGTTGAGGCCACTGAAGTTGAGGCCACTGACTCCAAATTTCGGTAGTAAATTTTAATAATTTCGACTCGTTGTTCTTTCCATGATGAAATGGCAAACCTTACTGAAGAGAAACGTCAAAAAGCGGGAAAAAATATGGCGTCGTTTGCTGTTTAGTTCTAGCAACCAAATTATCCTGTAGTGGAATATTCTATTTGGTGGATCAATGAAAATTTAAAACCTAATTCGGTTTTACCAAATAATATATTAGTATCGTCAACTAATTACTTGAATTTGGTCCCTGGCAAATTGTATAGGAAAAAAACTAAAAGAAAATTCTTTTTTTTTTAAATTGTTTATATTAGTGGTCTTCATGAAAGCTCGAAAGGACCTCGTAAACTCGAAAACATCGTAAACTTGCACAGCAAACGTCAAAACAAACAAATTTCCCATACAAAGCGACTTGCTCAAAAGTGGAAAGTTTTCGAGGCAAATTTGCTGCGCAAACGTGGGATGGACAAACGTGTAAACTTTTGACATTTCGTTGTCATCTGACTAGGATGGATAAATAAGGTGATAGCACTAGAACAGTAGAAAAAGTACACATACATAATACATGCTATTGCTACTGCTACCACCTAATGTATCCATCTTAGTCAGCTGATGTGGTTTTGAGCACAACTACGCTGAGCAACGGTGCGAGGGAAACTTGCGCTGAGCAAAAGTTCTCGGCTTTCACGTTTGCATGAATGCCGCTATTATATTTAAATATAAACATAATAATTATTATTTTTAACCAGGTTTCGTATTTCGTGGGTAATGGGCTACCCTGTATAAAAAAATTACATGAGGTGTCAGGGGACACCCGGTTGGAACGAAGTTCCTTTCGCTATATATTATGTACTAGTTAGTTCCAACACACCTAAGGTAACTGTTGAAAAATACTGTAACTTAACTGGATCTTGCAAAATGATGATCTCGTTACATTCCGTGATAGGATTAGGGAAAGCTTCTCACAAACCAGTGAGCTGTGCGCGTTCTAGTTTTACACTCACCGATTGGGTCCTACAGTTTTACACCTGTTCCGAACGGTATTTTGAGAAGCTTTTTCATGGCTGAATGGGCTAATAAAAAGCCCACGAGTATGCAGTTTTTTTTTACAAAAACTACTTTTTTAAGAACAGGTACTTTTTAAAGAAGTGGTACTCTTTTTAGGATAAGGTTAGTTTTTAAGAAAATTTACTTATTTGCAGGAAGGCTACTTATCTCAAGAAAACAAAAGAAAAGGTATTATTTTATTTTTAAGAAATGGTACTTTTAAGAAAAGGAATTTTTGTAAGAAAAGGTATTTTTTGTAAGAGAAGGTATTTTTTTTGAAGAAAAGCTTTTTTTAACGAAAGAACAGATACAATTTTAAGAGTAGGTGCTTATCTCAAGAAAAGTTATTTCGTTTTACAAAAACGGTATTCTCTAAAGTAAATATAGTTTTTTACGAAAAGGAAATTTGTTGTAAGATAATGTACTTTTTTAAGAGAAGGTACTTATTTAAAAAATTACTTTTTTTAAGTAAAGGTACTTTTTGTAAGAAAATTTACTTTTTTAAGCAAAGGTACTTCTTTAAGATGTTATTTTTTTAAACTTCTTTTATTTTGGCTTTTCTAAATATACTTTTTATTCGGTTCAAACTACAATATGTAATAAACAGGCTCCATCTAGAAAATTTCCCATTAAACAAGAAATATGTTAGTCTGGACACAAAGTACGAGTGTAAGACCCCTTTCACACTCGGCAAGTTACTTGCGTAAGTCTCTTGCCCAAGTCATGGTAAAATAAGTAAGGTAAACGCACTAGGAATTGTTACAACAAACACAAGCATTTTGTTTTTGTTTGGTGTCCATAATCTGTCAAATTTTCTTCATGTGTGTATCTACTGTAAAAGTAAACAAAAAAGTACACAAACAAAATGCATGTGAATTTGAGATAAGAGTAACACCTAAGCAAGAAATATGTTGAAATCAGCTGTTCTAACGAGTTTACCTTACTCATTTTACCATGGCCCAAGTCTTGGTTTGTTGATGACAGAGGTAAGGTCGGGATAGGGGAACAAATTTTGAGTACAGACTTGCTTGTACTCGGAAAGTTGAAAAACTGACTTGCGCAAGTAACTTGCCGAGTGTGAAAGGGGTCTAAGAGTGCTTCCAAATGTAATTCCATGCTGTGGGTTGTGTTTCATGGATTTGCCAGTCTTGCCCTTTGGGTTTTCTAAGTGTACTTTTGGCGTAGAATACGTCTTACCTTACGGTATAGGGAGTCATGTCAGATTCTTATTGTTGTAATCTTTATTTCATTGATTATGAGGAAACGGCGAGATAACTTTTTTAAAAAATTTTTTTGTAGTTAAACGAAGATGTTATCTTTCGTTTGATATACATTTCATATTGGTTGATATCTTCCTAATATTTAAATTTTTCAAATGAAAATTGTTTAAACACATACACTCAAACATATGTGTGGTGTTTGGTTGAGTGTTTGAGTTTGTAGCGTGAACACAAACTATGCTGCTGTTTCAGTGTGGACACAAACCTTCAGCGGTTGTTTTGATTGATGAAATATTGAAATTTCGTATATTTACTTATGTATTTAAGTGAAGCAAAATGTTAAATGTGAATTTGAATTTAACATGGATATATAATTATAAAAAATATAAATCAAATTGATTTGCGTCTGTTATTTATCATTTATCCTTACTCTTTTAATTTAAAAACATATTTATCCTATTTTTCCTACCATAAGCTTATGTATATTATCAAAAGTAACTATCAAATAAATAAACTCATTTGCTTATGTTATTTATCATTTATTGTTATATATGTTTTCTGTCTTATCGGATGGCGTATTCTACGTTAAACTTAATGGCCGTGTCTCTGACACAGCCTGCAGGGACAGTTCGTGGCCGATGGCCTCGGACAACTGTCTGCCGTATTTTTTTATTGGGTACAAAACAACAATATGTAATAAACAGGCTCCACCTAGAAAACTTCCCTTTAAACCAATAAAGTAGTTAAAAAAAAGTTGTTTAAAAAATTTTCATTTAGCCCCCATCCCGCAACGTGCGATAAGGAACTTCGTTCCCAAAAAATAAATGGTTTCCCATTACATCCCGTGGATCACTGAACTGTGCTCTTTCCAGTTTTCACTCACTGATTGGGACCTACAGTTTTACACCGATTCCGAACGGTATTTTGAGAAGTTTTTCATGGCTATATATTCTATAGTGTCGCCGTCACTATGAGAGGTGACCGTCGCCGAAAGAAATTTTTTTTAAGGTGGTCAGAGCACAGTTCGAACCAGGAGCTCATGTACAAGAGGCGCGCACACTAACCATTGTACCACCGACGGCCACTCTGTATAGCCCATCTCTATTTTTGCTCGAAAATATAACAAATGAAAAAATAACTAATTTTTGAGGGTTTCTAAGGGATTTCCATATAGTGGCCCAATTCGTATACTTTTTTTTAATAATTCGACAGAACAAGAAAATAGCTACAATAAAAAAATGGCTATAACTCGGAAAAGGATCGTCCAATCGCAAAAATAATAAATTTTGTAACTCTATTAGAGGTTGTAACCAATGGTTGTCTTTAACACGACATCACTTTATTTGATGTATTAACATCTATAGGCACAGGTAGGGCAATCAATCATAGTGAACACATGCAAACAACACACAGCATTAGTACCACATACGTGGTTGTTGTACAACAATAGTCTGCCTGAAAATAAGTATGCTGGTATTGATGAAGCGGCAGCGAACTCGTCGTCGCCAAAGGGTATTGAATAGCATAGAGAACTCATGGAACGAATTGTATGACTAAAAGCACTGTGGAATGATTCAAAACGTATTACTCTCCTTTTGTCTCCACTGGTATGGTGATATTTCCACTTTGGCTGCTAAGCAACTATGATGTTATTGGACTTTTTCTATGGAAATAACGCCATATAGCCTTGTTTCTCTATGTGATGAAAATTAGGCAATATGGCTTTATTGGCTATGGTCTTATAACACGACACCAAGGAAAAACATATTAAACCCTCTTAGGAAAAACTTGATTAAGTGTGTCAAGATGACCACTGCAGTCGCAGTTAGCGTCAGATCCGGGGTTTCCTCAATTTTACCTAAATATCAGGATGTCGTCGGTGGTGCAATGGTTAATGTGCGCAGCTCTTGTATATGAGAACGTCGGTTGGATGTCTCCTCTGACCACCTAACATTTCTTTCGACGACGGTCACCTCGCTTGGTGATGGCGACACTATCGAGTACATAGCGATGAAAAAGGTTCTCAAAATACCGTTCTGAACCAGTGTAAAACTGTGGGTCCCAATCAGTGAGTGTAAAATTAAAAAGCGCCCAGGTTCCTTCATGGGATGGAATGGGAATTTTTTTTGGTTTCAGGAAGTTATACACCAGATATTTTTCTATTTATCTAATAAAATGTCAAAACTTCACATGGAAAATGCCTCCTAAAGATGCTCACCAAAAAAATGGAAATGCACATAAGGTTTTTCCTTTTCGGCACAAATATATCTCTTCTGCCACCAAAAAACTTCTGATCCTTAGACATGAAGAAAACACTCGACATTAATCTCATAAATTTTAATTGAAAACCTAAAATTATGTTAACAAGTCAATTATTTTACTTAATATTAATTTAAATTAAAAATGACCTAAATACTGAATTTGTACTATTGCAGCAATAACCTTTCAAGGTCTATCCAACCAAGTCTCGTGGGGCAATACCGCGGACACTCCCAGCTCCACCAGCATCCCCTCCACTGATCAATGGGCGCAATTGTGAGCCCAAAAGTTGACCTAGTAAATTGGCCACCTGAGCTGCTTGTGCAGGATTTATATTCGAGCCTGGAGACCCAGGTGCAGTAGATCCAATGCCCGCTGATATTCCAGAACCGGCCGGAGAAGATATTGCTGATTGAGCACTATTAGCACCGAAGCTGGGGCGTTGATAATTGAAGGAGGGGAAGCCTCCATAGCCCCCATAATTGCCAGGGTATAGTTGAGGTCTATAGCCATATGATGAGCCGGGGTAACCCCCGAATTGTTGGTTGTATCCGTAGTTTGGTGTGTAGCCATAACCGCCGTAGTAATTATTCGAGGGATAGCCACCATACCCGCCATAACCTCCATAACCGCCATAACCACCGTAAAAGGGATCTGCTTGAGAATTTTGAGGTCTAACACCAGGCCTTGCAGCAGGGCTATAGGGACCAATGGGTTCATCATATCCCAAAATTGATGTCAAGCCGGAACCTAAACCTAAGCCCGAACCCAAACCAAACAGTGATCCAAAGGTACGACCTTGCTCCACAGGTTCATCACGAGCACTTGACTTTCGCGATTTCGTAGATCTATAGCGGCTTTGAGCCGTTACAAACACCACGAGAAACAGTATGGAACATGCACATTGAATCACTTTCATGTTGTCTTTAATACAAAATCTCTTCTATCACAAAATGTTTATTTTCAATCTTTATAAAATTCCGCTTGATATTTCAATGTTTGCTATCACAACATTTGCGTCACTCTTCAAATATTTTCTGCAAATGTTCTTTGATTCGCCGTGGCTGGGTCTTCTTTGATGTAAGATGATAGTTAAACTAAATTTAGCAATCAGCTTGGTCTTTAGTTTTGTTGGACTTTTTCATTCTATACTAGTTGCCCATGATACTCGTATGGTTAATATTGGGGTGAGTAAGTAATCCAAACTATTAGTTCTTCGAAATTTCCAAAAACATCGACCCGGTCGACCTTCATGTCAACTTAATCTATTCGCAAGCGAACGGAAATCTTTAGAATCATATAAGTAGTTTTCGGCCCTAACGATTGCTGCCAACAATCGAAGTATTTAGTATAACTCCGTCGTCATTATCTTGATGATTTTTTTTAGTTTTTTGACTCAAATCTTTTGGCCATTTGCGTGGTGTGGCGTTACCGTTCCACACCTTTTGGTTTGTTTTCAATTCTTCGCTATTGTTTTATCTCGGCTTTTGTTGTCTCTTGGCAAATTTGTCATTTGCGGTCAACTTTCATGTCTGGCCATTGACATTGAAATTGTATTTTGGTTCTTTGTTTGTTATTTTTGGCAACAGAGATTGGGGTTTTCGGCTTTTTGGCAAGACCATATTTGTATCGTGTGAATTTTGTGTTTACTTCCGTATCTTCTGCAAATGGTCAGCTTATATAGCAGTGTCACGACATTATTTGTTGTTAGTCCGCGTTTATGGGCTTGTTTGTAAAATGTGCCAAACTAAGAGATCATCATCGTCGTTTCGCAATAATCTGAAATAATTATATGGATACAAATAATATTAAACTCTGTAAAATAATTAAAACACAAATACAATATAAACTTCTGCTTAGTTACTTTATTATCGGGTCTACCTTTGGGAAAACAATTAATTAGATATCTTGGAAATCCACAAGAAGTTCTGTGATATACAGTTACGATCAAAATTGTAACATGTTTTCCATAATGGAAGTTTAAAAGTTTAATTTTTGGCAGCATTTAACTTCAGAAAACCATGAATCATGGTGGTGGATCCATAATGGTATGGGGATGTATTATTAAGAATGGAGTTTTAATTCTGCAAAATTATTTAATTCGGCAAAACTGTTAAAAAATCTAAATGCGACTGGACAAAATATTGAATCAGAAAACAAATTATTTACCATAAAACCAGAGTGCTAAATTGTAACATTTGTATGACTTAACAATATAACTTGGAATTTAAAATGTTTTTGGTTTTATTCACGAGAGAAAAATAAATTGCTGTAGTTAATTATTATTTTGGTTTTTATTCAAATAGTTAAAATATGAGCAGTTCCATGTCAAGTGATCACAGTAAAATCACATCATATCTTCGATTTTAATGAAACTTGATAAATTGGTACTCTTAAGTGGCAGCATGAATAAAATGAAATAATTTTTTAAAAAAATTATACAACGCGGTACTTAATCAACATAGAATTTTTCGACATTTGCTTGTAATGTTTATTTCAAAAAAGCATAACTTTTGTCTTAAATACGTTTTTATTCTGTTTCTTTCAATGTGGTTTGGTAAACTATCTGATAGCTTATTCACATTTACCACGTTTCAGGTGAAACGCCGGCGTTTCGCTCTCTTGAAATCATTTTGAAACCATGGTGTTCACATTATGCTTTTTTAAACTACTGTGGTTTCATGTGACATTTCTCATTTCTGTTTTGTGTTTTCTGTAAAGAAATATAAAATAACATTGATACATACATATGATACATACATTGATAATAACATTGATACACACATACATAAATCACATTGCAATAAGTACTTACCACCACAAAGCAAACTAGAAATGTAAACAAACAGATTTGTTTTCCCGCATTTTTCTGACATTTGCTTTGAACCAGCAATGGAAATTTTTTCATTTTACTCCTTTTTTTAACTACTATTGGAGTACAACACTGTGCTCTCTCTCATTTTTACTGTGGTTTCAAACAAACTACAGTAAAAAGAGCATAATGTTTGCGTTTTTCTTGTATGGAAATAAGTGCAAATTAAAGTGTGTTTCGCTGAAATCATCGAAAGAGAGCGAAACGCCGGCGTTTCAGCTGAAACGCGGTAAATGTGAAAAGGGTATAAGTTTCTAAAATAAATAAAACAAAAATATTTTTAAAAAAAATTTTAAATTTTTTTAAATAAATAATTTTAAAAAGTAGTATTGTGAAAAAAATAGAACTTTTATTTTTTTTATATTTTTTAAATTAAATTTCAAGATGGCGTTTTTTTTTCGTTCTCAAGATATAAACAAAAATGTGCTTGAAATCCGCCTCAACAACACACTCATACATAGATGTATAAATCTATACGCCATTATCAAAATAGCTATAATATTTTTCAACTTTGGAAAAGTTAAGATCCCCCTTCCCCCCCCCCCCCACCCGAGTTTTGTTTATTTGTTTGTTTGAAGTATAAAATTAGGCATAATATGTTATAACAGTGCGTTAATAATCTGATTTGGGTACGATATTCAAAATTGTATAAAATATTTTTTTCTATTCTTTTGGGTCAAAATTTTAAATTTTCATATGTGCCATTGTTTAAGTATAATGAAAGGTCAAAAGTTATGTTTAGGAGTTATAACGTACATTCTGAACATGCCCCAACTACTTCACTCATCCACAAACATTAATAAGGGACCGTCGTACAGTGGTTAACAATGGATTTCCACCGGTCAAAATTCAATATATGTATGTATCTTGATCTAGCAAACATTTTTAGGTACTGTAAAAAACCGATTGTATTCCGGGATTAATGCGATATATCAGCATATAAAATTGCACAGTGGGTTATATTTAAGAAAAATTTCGAAAGAATTCTCTTTCTTTCGAGTTTTGTAAATGGAAAAATTTGTATACCTTTTTATTCTCATTGAAAATTGTGATATGTCTGCTAATTATTCGCAGAATTTAGAATTTTTAAAGTTTGAGGTGATTTATTATTTCAGTACCATCGTCGACAGAGTGATCCAATTTAAACATTTTATTTTGCAATAATAATACAATATTGTGTGATAATTCCTTGTCAGTGTCAGTAATTCCATTTTCGAGCTTTCTACATCGCTGTTATTTCTTAAAATTTCTGAATTTGCTATATTCTGAGCAACCTCCATTTCCTCCTCGCACACCATCTGTGCTGAAATGAGCAAGTGGATCGAAGTTAATTATATTCTATATAAATTGCACAATAAATTATTCAGTGACAGATATGGATGAAGTTTCTGAATTTTGATGGAAACATTACGAAGATTTTTACAGATCGAATGTTTGGCTATTTTAATGGATTGCTGTACACTATCTGGAACGACATTTACATTTACGACATTTACATGTACATTAGGGTGGCAATGAAATGTATGGAGGAAAATATATTTTCGAAATTTAATAAACCCCAAACTGACTTGGTGAAAATTTGAGCCGAATCGGACAACTCTAAGCCGTGCAGCATTTTAGTCAAAGTTTTCGGAGTTTGGGTGCAAATTCGTATATGTACACTAGAAAATGTTATAGCTTATTGTAAGCGTATAGAGTTCTGCTAGAAGGTATTATTGGAATCCAAGTTAACTTTTTTTTCATTTAGATACAATTTTTAGAAAAAACCCAAATTTTCATTTTTGTTAAAAATTGCAAATTTTTTCAAATTAAATTGGAACCCTTAGATTGGTCGGATTTTACTCAAACTTTATCCAGTTTATATTCAGGTTAAACTAAATGAATGTGCAATTTTTTTTTCAAATGCACCGAGGAGTGAAGATTTTCTAGTGTATACGAATTTTTACCCAAAATGCCAAAATCTGAAAACTTTGACTAAAATGCGGCACGGCTTAGAGTTGTCCGATTCGGCTCAAACTTTCACCAAATCAGTTTTAGACCATAAGGAACAAGAATCCTTATGGTCTAAAAATCCGAAGTTGTTTTTTCATTGCCACCCTAATGTACGTACATACATGTTATAGCTATTTTGCTAATGACGTATAGATTTATACATCTATGAGTGTGTTAATTGAGGCGTACTTGAAGCACATTTTTAATTATATCTCGAGAACGAAAACAAAACGCCATCTTGAAATTTTGAAACATATGTAAAGAACATTGCGTTTAATTTCCAGAAAAAATATAAAAAAAAATAAAAATTTTTTTTTCACAATACTAATTTTAAAATTTTTTCTTTAAAAAAAATTAAAACTTTTTTTTGAAAAATTATTATTTTTTATTTATTTTAGAAACTTAGATAGTTTACCAAACCATATCTGAAAGAAACAGAATAAAAACTTATTTAAGAAAAAAGTTATGCTTTTTTGAAATAAACACTACATGCAAATGTCGAAAAATTCTATGTTGAATAAGTACCGGGTTGCTTAATTTTTTTAAAAAACAATTTTACTATATTCATGCTGCCACTGAAGAGTACCAATTTACCAAGTTTCATTAAAATCGAAGACATGATGTGATTTTACTGTGATCACTTAATATGGAATAGCTCATATACAAATTTATTTCCAAACTGTGTCAACAATGTTAAAATTTTGCTCGTCACTGTATGTCTAAAGTTAGTTTTACAGTGAAGTAAATATGCATATGCAGCCCACATTAAAAGAAAGCATTCCAAACTTCATAACTGTTGAAGAAGTTGGAATTTTGCAAGGATGTTTAAGCTTTAATTTATAATTTTTATCATAAAAATTGGATGACGACAACTAAAGTTATATCGAGTTAAAACACACATTTTTCGTGGCGTGTCCAACAGGGACCGGTCGATTTTGAGAGTTCATGGTAGTTAAGTTATTTTATCTTTGGTCAATTTCCTGGGTTTTATTTCACAGACAATAAAGACAGATCACCATGGCAAGTTACAGCATCGAACAACATGCGCAAATTATATATCTTTATTATCAAAATGGGTGTTCTCTTGTGGCAGCGACCAGTGTTGGGATTTTTTAATTTGCATGCAAATTTTAATGCACATGCAAAACAAATACCATTGTTCGCAATAGTGTATTCAAACCCGAAACCGGTTCCCCGGTTATTTGAAGTAGCTAAACAGGGTTTTTAGGTTCTTAAAGAATTTTTACACAACTGATATTACTTACTTACTTAGGTGGCTTCAAACAACCCACAGGGGTCAAGGGAATGAGGCTAGCATGTTTCTCCAACCGGTTCGATCTTCAGCTTTTCCCCTCCACTTGGTAACACCAAAATCTCGGTGACAATATTCCAGCTGATCTTTCCAGCGTAGTCTTGGTCGTCTGATTTTTCTACTGACATTGTCAAGTCAGCGTAAACTCGCTATTTTGATACGCATAAGTACGTCGACGTCGGCATACAGATTATAAAGCTCGTGGTACATCCGTTTTTAGATACTCGCCGTATAGGACCATATATTTTTCGGAGCATTTTTTTCTCGAAGACTCCCAATGATGTTTCATCGGTATGCGATATGACCCCGGATTATGTGCCATGAAGCAAAACAGGTTGTATGAGAGTCTGACATATTTGGATCTTCGTTTCTCGAGAGAGGGTCCTAACTCGCACCCAAAAAAAAGTAAACCCTGCCATGAGTAAAATGTCTTAACCGTGAGTAAAATTGATCTCCATATGGCTCTAAAGACATTTTTACTCACAAGGAGTACACATTTATCATTCCGTATAGTAAATGGTTTGTAGTCACCAATAGTAAAATATTTGTAATGGTCAGTAAAAACTTACTTGTGGCAAATACTGTCATACTTCGTGAGCCAACAGATTTCTTCTTAGTGAAGATAACTTTATTTGCTAAAACAACCCACAAGAAGTATATTTTTTACTAACCGTGAGTAAAGTTTATCTCCATATATCCCCAAAGACATTTTTACTAATAAGAAGTAACTCTTATCGTCCCGTATAGTACAAGATTTGTATTCACCATTAGTAAAATATTTACACTGGTGAGTAAAAATGTACTTGTGGGAAATACTGTGATACTCCATATGGCATAAAATGAGTTACTGGTGAATATATTTTAATTGTTAAGACAACCCACCAGAAGTATATTTTTAATAACTGTTAGTAAAATTGAACTACATATAACCACACTTTTATACGCAAGAAGTACCAGTTTCTGTTACGGGTACTAATTTTTTTACTCACCGGTATGTCAGTTCTTATATTATTTAGTAAAACTTTTCTAATACGTATGGAATCTTAGCTTTATGGCAAATACTAACATACTACAGGTGAATAAATATTTGTAGGAAAGTGTACTTGCCAGAGGTATTTTTTATTGCCTGCAGTATTTTTTTCTTTATCGTGAAAGAAAATATACCTTTTGTGAATATATTTGTTACCGGAGAAAGTACTCATTTGAAAAAGTCGTACTGCTGATGAATATTAATATACTTACTAGTAGTTCACTAGTAGTCATGGTGAATATTTTACTATTTTCATACAATTGCACCGAGAGAAACATTTGTTTTATTAAAATGACACAAGAAAGAAATGATGATTTTTATATTATCATGTTCCAGTAAAGAAAAGGTAGAAAAAATGAAAATACAAATTTGTGTTTGTAAACTTTTTAATGTATCTTATATTTTTATTTTTTATATTATATAATATTAATTTGTTATAATTTTTATGATTATATTTAAAGCATTTAAAGCAGTATGAACTGCAATTGACTTTTATTAAACTTATTTATAAATCTTATAAAACTATTTTTTTAATTATATAATTTTTATAAAAATATCTTGTTATATTTAATGTTTTGTACAAGGAAGGAACATAGGTTACTAAATCTAAAAACAAAATCCATTTTTTTGATAAAAAAAAAGTATTTAACTTACAAAAAAATTATTTTCAAATATATAATTAAAAAAAATTTAATTATAAAATAAAATAAATAATTTCATTTATAAAATAAAATAAATAAAAATATGAGCAGTTTTTGAAATTTATCCAGCGAATAGTTTTTTATTAACGTTTTAAAAAAAAAAAAAAAAAGAATTTAAAAAAAAAATATGAATTTTTTAAGGTAGGGTTTTGGATTGACTAAAAAATTGGTACAAATTGTCACTTTAAGAATAATCTATGTGATTACAATGTGGATTCACATTTTGATACAACGGCTTTGGTCTCAAATAACATTTTCCCCCAAAATTCGTATAATGAATTGGCGGTGAGATTATTAAATCAATTGAATAAATAACAAATTGTTCTGTAGGTTCCCGATTGATCAAATACGACAAAAAATGGTTTTCGTAAGATAAAACATTGAGTTTTTGACAAAGAAAATATATTTTTCCGTTTACTAAAAATATTTCCTGTATAACAAATGGGTTAAAATTCGGATTATAGAAAAAAATTACGAACCCTTTTTTATAAAGTGTTCCATATCTTCTAAGCGATTTGAAACAGGTTAATTTTTTGAGATCATCCTCCGTCATCTGAATTTGCAATTCATTGAAAAACCTTGAGTTCTGGGCACTATATTTTAAAACACCAAACTCGTAGCAATTACATTTAAAATGAAGTATAAATTCTGAAAATGCCATACTAAATTTAATGGCCAGCGATAGCGTTATGTTTTTCCGAGACATTATATTTTTTGAATACGTTTTCAATTCTCTATGTTTAGATTCAAAACCAAATGTCCATAAGTATTTCAAAGGTCCAACGTTTTCGATGATTCCCACATAATGAATAAGGAAATGATGCTTTGGCTTTAAAGTGTCTTTAAAAAGGCTAACATATTCCGTGTTATGGAATTCTATAAGACTTTGAAGGTTTATTAGGTCTAATGACGAATATTCTGGCAAAAGAAGAAGGTCAAGCATTTTTACTAAATTTACTACAAATTTCCAAACTAAGTTAGTATCTTCTACTAAATCTCCTACCATTAGAGGGAAAAAATTAATAAATGTATGCATTTCTCTGCCAGACATCTTCAAACGAAAGGTTTTTAAATGTTCCATTTGGATTGGAGGTGACTGATTGCCATTTTCTGTTTCTCCGTAGTAAAAGTTTTGCTTCCGTATGTTTAGTAATTCCAAGTCGAATAAGTTACTTTATATAAAAAAAATAATAATGTGACAAATGTCGTACTTTAGTACACCCTCAAACAAATCATGAGGTAAATCAGCATACAAGTTTTCGGTAATATGGTAGTTTGATATTTTATTAAAGATTGAATTTTCTTTAATGCCGGTTGCCAAATGATTTTACATCTATAGATTTAAATAAAGCCGCAATAAAAATATTTTTTAATTTGTATCTCAAGAATTCTGGAGCAGTTGGGAAAGAATAGTAAATGCCTAATAGACCTGATGTGTGTGGGCCTAGAGGATTGTTGACTTCAAAATCATCGAAATATAAAAGATAGGGAACATTATTTTATTTTTACACAACTTTATTTTCTTTTGCCACAATTTGCCATTACAAAAATGTTTTAATGTTTGATTTTCGTAAATGTTATTTAAACTTTGCTCAAAACTCTCAAAAACGCCTTCGATTTCAAACAATTTCTTAATTTGAAATTTGATTTGAAAAAGTACTGCTTTTGTTACAACTTCACCCATACAATTTTGATCTTTTAGGAATAAGGTTGTGATGGTGTTATCCACACTAAGTACTTGTGGTCTTTGATATAAGTTCATTTCTATTAATGTTTTAATGAACCTGTACTCGGTATGTATTCCATCAAATGGGTCGTCGCAAAATGACACAATTTGATTAAGAGAGTTTTCAGAAGTCTGTAACGTATTTGATTTCAACCCTTTAAGAATTTTAATTAGTTCATCTCTAATTGGATGAGCAATATTTTTTTTTATAATTTGTTGCATTTGTATGCTTTGGCCGCGAGCAAAATTTTTGTCGGCAAAAGTTTTTACAGACAATTTGAGAGATGATGTTTTTAAAGCAGAGAAGTCAACAAAAGTGTTCTGAATAGCAGAGTTATCGACATGTTTGCTTGTTGTAGCTTTTGAAAAGTTTGCGTCATCTGAAATATTTTCTTTTTCATTTAGTAAAGTTTGATTTTCTGTAAAAACTGTATTTGCAACTGTGTTTACAAGTTTGTATTTTGTTGTTTCGTTCAGCATATGCTCGCAAAAAAATGAAATTAATTATTTTGTACCACTGTCATGTTATTGATTTTTGATATCGGTTAATATTGTAGCTAATGTAGTATTTTTATCACTATCTTTTAGTGGAATATCATATATAAAATCTTGTAAAAACATCCATACATTTTTACATTCATGTGGATATTCTAAATCTAATACATGAAACAATTTAAAGCAAATGTCGAGACCAATTACAATATTGTCTGTTTTGTAAAATATATCTGCATAATACACATAAGTAGCTTCTATATCAAACCTGGTGCTTCCAACGCAGCAAATAATAGGCTGCAAAGTCGTTTTATCCAGATAAAATTGATCAATCCTTACTTTAACGTTTGTTTGGAGCTCGCTCGTGGTTGGTGCCCACAAAAGAAATGAATCACGAGAATCAGCTACTGTTACTTTTGTGAATTTCCTTTTCTTGTTTTCGGTTATGACGCACTTCCGGGAATTTGGCCTAATTATTTCATGAACAAGATGAAATAAAATTGAGTTCCGATTTTCTAGAAAGTAAATAACTTTTAAAGTTTTACTTTTTCAATCTAAAATAGTATTTACAGAAAAAACTATATTAAATTTAGAACTTACCAGCAAAGTTTGGGTCATTGTACTTGTTAATAATTTCCAAGTTATCAGCATCTTTAAGTCTACTTGCACATAATTTCATTAAGGATGTTGAAAATATATCCCATTTTTGAAACACCAAGTTCTCTTTTCCAGCATAAAGTTTTGAAAAATCTGCTTTTACCTAAAATATTGGGATATTTTTATATTTAAAATAAAATGAACTCAAGAAATTCTTTACCAATTTGTAACCAAAGGCTTGCTTAAGTATTGGCCAGTTTTCTAAAATGTTTTTCAGACTATTTCCTTGTTTTATATATTGCTGACGTATATCAAACGTATCGTCCCATTTATTAAAAACTTCTTCAATTGGTTCTATATTGTACAGTAACCAATCTTTTGAGGCAAGGACATCAACTGTTGGCGAAAATTCTGGCTTATCCCCAACGTCATCTGTCACTTCCTGTGCTGGAGTTTCCCAAAGACCTTCTTTTTTAAGTCTCCCTTTAGAATTGTGGTAATTACTATAAAGACAACCGCTTGGTTTTTTCCCTTTATGGAGTAAATAATAGATAGCCTTTTAAAGAAAAATTATGTAAATTTTTTGTGACTCTAAGCTTACTAATATTATTCTGACTTTCAAACCAGGGTGACATCAGTTTTTTCGTTAAGTACAATTTGACAATTCAAAAATTTAAATAACAAATACATATTTTAAAATATTTGTATTCCCGAGTAATAATGCAAACTATTTGTACATATTCGTAAAATATTTGAAAACATATGAACAACTTTGCACACAAATACCATCATATTCATTCATACATCTTCATATACTTTCATATGAGAAAATTGAGGCAATATGTAACCATATGTTCGTGTATTTTCATATTTTGACAAATTATGTTACCTCAATTTTCAAATTTTTATGTATATGAACGAATGAATGAATATGATATATGTATATATGTACATATATATATATATATATATGATATATGATATATGTATATGAATATGATGGTATTTGTGTTCATATTTGCTCATATATTTTACGAATATGTACAAATATTTTACAATTTTTAGACATGAACTATGTCGACCTGAAAGTCAGAATGTGGATTTAGTCATATTAACATACTTTATTTTCTCTTGGAAATAATTTCAGAATAGAGACAGCAATTTCATCAAAGATCTTGGGAGAAGTATTTATTTTCCTTTGCATTAAATAATCTTTAATACAGTTGGATAATTGCCTGCGGTACTTCGTGTTCAAGAATTGATTTGCTGCATAAAATTTTATAATTCTTTGTCCAGCTTGAGTTTTTTGTAAAATTGTTTCTGCGGAAAACTATAAATATTTGGACTCATTAGTTATAGTTGCTAATACGAACTAGTCAAATGCATTGAAATCTTGATTAAATAAATTAAATGCATGATACTATATGCGTAATATACTGGGACAAAGTCCAATCCTTTAATGGTCAGTTAATTGCTATCGTTTATTTCCAGTTACATGCGTAACCTTGGCTCTTTGAGAAAAATAGGCGAAGCGTCGTCACCCCGGAGAGTACAAGACACGGAAGCTCTTCTTCACCGCTGCTAACTCAAAGGCCTATTGAAATAACCGAACCTTACAGCAAACTGAACCATTTTGAGGATATGCAGTAATATTAGCGGAGTTACATGATATTTAATTTTTAAAAAAAAAATTTCAAAAATGTGATTTCGTAATATATATTTATATAATTGGCCCATTTTATACGATAACATAACATACGATGGCATAATTTTTGTTCAGTCGCTAGCACAATTTTACAACCACCTAAAACTATTCTCTGCACCTCCCTCGCCCTAAAAGTGTATCGTTAAAGCTGCAATTAGTCTTACTTTTTACTTTTTTACTTTTTCTCTCATCTGTTTGATTTTTGTTGGTGTTTTGCATGTAAATCAAAGAGAGCTGAGAATTCAAACACCAACAACAATCAAACAGATGAGAGAAAAAGTAAAAAAGTAAAAAGTAAGACTAATTGCAGCTTAAGCCATCACAATTGTTATCGTGTAAAATAGGCCATAGGAATCCGCAAACAACTTTAAATTCATGCATACTTACATTTTCGTCACACACTGAATAATTTGCAGCTAAAGCGGGTACGCATTCAGTGATCGTGGGCTCTATGTTTGATTGCTGCCACTGCCTAAGGTTATGTTCAAATATTATTCTTACGCCGAATAAATTGGTTGGAACTATTGTATCCAAATGGCCTTTGCTCATGTATTTTAAGCTCTCTGCAGTTATTCCATGATCTAAAAAATGTAACAAGAACTTTAAATTAAATTTATTAAAAGATTTTTAAATATCTTACCTTTAAAAACTTCAAGCAGAGCTTCTCCCTTCAGCGCTGTAACGATATCCACTAACTCTTCCACACTGTCTTCCATCGTGGTCTGTCCTTGTATACGCTTTTGTAGCTTATTTTTTTTTTACAATGCTTCTAATTACTGGTTGATGAAGAAGTGAAGTGAATGATGCTAACGACGAGCCGATTGACTGCTTGCTGCTTTGCTCTCTGCTGGCAATACACACATACACTTGTACACACACATTAAATGCTACCGTCGCTGACTGCAAACACTTTTTGCATGCATTGGTGTTGTTGTTGGGTTAGCTGTAACTTGTTTACAATTTTGTCACAGACAAGTTGGTTTGTCAGTGCATGTAGGGTTGCCAGACACCGAATTCGAAAAGTCTGCAAAACCGAGACTAAAACGCGGGATATCTCGGGACAAAAAAAAATATCATATTCAATTGGATTTTGCATTTTATATTTACAAAAATTATTGAAAAACATATTGCAGTTTTATACTGATAACAACCATTATATATTATAATGGATAGAAAAAAATAAACAAAAAAACAACGTAACAATATCCAAATATATGGGCATTCCAAACCAAATCGAACAGTTTGAAAATTTTTCCTTTGATTTCCGTCAATTTTTGATATTTTGTGGAAACCACCAAACAACTGTGCCAGGTCCACTTTCATGTTGTTGTAATTACTCTTTCAAATGATACCGATTTTTTAAAAAAAATCTTTGTTTTTTATTGGATTTGTTAGATTTTTGATCATAATTTCCTCAATAATGGTCAGACTTGGAATTTTTTTTTTTAACTGTTTGTTTCTTTCTATACTTTTTGTTTTTAGTAATATGTCATATCAAAAAAATTATTCAAAGTGTTTTTCTATGCGACTTTCCAGTTTTAAAATTTGAAATAAAATTTTGTTTAATTTAAACTTTTTCGGATTTTTGGGTCATAACTTCCTCAATAATGGTCCGACTTGGAATTTTATTCATTTAAATCTGTTTATTTTTTTCTGTTCTTTTTAGAAAAAATATTAAAAAAAATTTCAGTGTTTTGGTATGCGAGTTTTACTGCCGTATTCATAAAAATTAGTAAAGCTTTATTATAGGTTTAATAAGCAAAAGTTCATAGAAAAAAAAGAAACCTAAGGCATTAATAGGCATTGATAATTTTTATGAATACGGCAGTTAAAATTTTAATTTTATTTTTGCTGCTGTTTGTACTCTTCGTTTTTCTCGAATTAAATTTTTTTTTGTTATTAACCTCTATCCATTCTGTTTCTTTTAAGTCCAAATTGATTTTCCATTTCTAACTACTGTGTCTCAGTTTACTGTAATGTAACTTTGTAACGCTAAACTATTTCTGACTTTTACAACAGACTTGTATGACAGATGATGAATATGTCAATAAAATCTTACCTTTCCCGTTTTAAGACCGCGTTTACACATTACTGCCCCTTGATTTCCCTACCTATAGAGGGTAAATTGTACAAAACCGGGATTTTTGCCCTAATTTACTTCAATACTCGGGACTCTGGATATACGCGAAAAGTCGACCGTCTGGCAACCCTAAGTGCATGCCGTGGATGAATATATGTGTGTGTGTATGTATGCCTTCTTTGGGTTCTGTCGTCGACACTTAAAGCTATCATCTTGCGCACGGGTAGTCAACGGGGGGGGGGGGGTTGGCATGAGGACAAATGATTTGAGTAAAAAGGTACTCACATTAATAATTTTCGTATATACTTCTCACTATTACCATTTTTCTTGTAATGAAAAAAATTTTCTTTCCTCTGAGTAAAATTTTACTCCCCCTGCTATAAATTGTTCTGCTAATCGTGAGTATATGTGTTACGCCAATAGGAATCAAATTATCTACAGTTGACTAAAATTTACTTCCGTCAAATAAAATTGTCTTACTAACCGTGATTATGGATTTTATTTAACTTTAAGAAAAAAAAATCTTATCAGTAGTAAATTTTCCACCAATTCAGTAAAAATTTACTCCCACTAAATAAAATTGTTGGAATAAAGGTTAGTATAAATATTACCCACAATAGTAAAATTAGTATTCACAGTGAGGAAAAACTGCATAACGCCAAGTAAAGAGTAATTAAAATAAGCAGATACCCCATATATACTCAACGCAACTAAAATATATACTCCAGGGCAGAATAAAAAAATTTTATCAAGTCAAGTATTTTCGAAAAAATTGAGTAAAAGCGTACTAATATTGATTTTTTTCGAATGTATTTCTCACAATTACCACATTTTCTTGTTATTAATAAAATGTTTTTCCCTGTGAATAAATTAAATTCATAGGAAGTAATTTTGTACTCAATTTGAAAATTTTATTTTTAGTAAATGTATGTACTTGCAGTAAGTATTGAACTATTTGCGATGGCATCACGGGGAGTAAATTTTATTTATGCCCTGTAAAATTTCCTACTAGTGAGTAAATTTTATTCCTCGTGAAAAAAATTGTTGAACTAACTGTGAGTATGGATTTACTTGCCGATGGGAAGTCACTTTTTGTTGAGTGCGGAAGTGCTTGCTTAGCCTGAAATAACTTCTATTGGCAAACACAATTCTCCGTTTGATTTCCATGCTGACGTTATTGCTTCTGTTCACGGCAGATCTGAGGTAAATAAATTCGTCCCGTACCTCGAAATTATAACGATTATCAACATTCACTCTTTCATCCAATCGGGTGGATGTTCTGCTTGTCGAAACCATTAATTTTTTCTTGTCCTTGTTGACTGCTAAACCAACATTTCCTGAATCCTTCTCAATTCACGAAAATACTGCAGTAACTTCTCGCCGTCGGCCGTCGGTGGTGCAATGGTTAATGTGCGTGCCTCTTGTACAGGAGATCCTGGGTTCGTTTCCTGCTCCGACCACATTAAAATTTCTTTCGACGACGGTCACCTCGCTTAGTGGCGGCTACACTATCGAGTACTTAGCCATGAAAAAGCTTCTCAAAATACCGTTCGGAACCGGTGTAAAACTGTAGGTCCCAATCAGTGAGTATAAAACTACAAAGCGCACAGCTCACTGGTTGTGAGAAGCTCTCCCCAATTCCTTCATGGGATGTAACGGGAGACCATTTTTTTTTTTTTTTAACTTCTCGCAGATTTCGCCAAATGATGTTTAAATCATCAGCATACGCGAACAGCATGTGACTTTTTCTGCGGATAGTTCTATTCGTGTTCACTGAAGCTTTTCTCACTATGATCTCAATTAATAGGTTAAAGAGATCGCATGATTCGGTGTCACCCTGTCTGAAGCCTCGCGCGAAATAAATGGTTCCGTGAGAGTTTTAACAACATTTACTGAGGATTTCGTGTCGGTCAGTGTCATTCTTCAAAGGTGTGTCAGCTTAGCAGAAATACCAAGGTCCGACATAGCTTGGTTCAGTTTTCTCCGTATCGGCTATCGAAGGCGGCCTTATAATCTACAAAGAGGTGGCAGGTGTCGATTTGGGTTTCTTGGGTTTCTCCAGGATTTGTCATAATGTGACTAGCTGGTCGGTAGTTCTCAAGCCACACTGATAAGGTCCGATCAGTTCTGCCACAAACGGCTTTAGTTTTTCACATATTACCCTGGAGAGGATCTTGTGTGCAATGGATAAAAGGCTGATTCCACGATTGTTGGTACCTATACTCGGATCGCGGCAGCCTGGAATCCTTATGATCCCGAGGCTGACACTGCTATAGAATTTTATCATCTCCTCCTCGCTGTCGAGTACTGTAAATCATCTAACAGTTTGCGATTATCGCCGCTCGACTATCTGTCAATATCTCCATATTTGTGTGTCCACATTTATCCTTCAGCCATCGAACACTTTCCGTGATCGCCTGAACTACTACCTCAAAGTCAGTGTTGTAATATCATTCAATATTTAGGCTCTCGATGAAGAGTCCCAATCTAGTTCTTCCGTCAATCGTAGTTCCGTCAGTACTGTAGACTAGGAAACCCTTTATTCATGTCCCATTCCGTCAGACTGTAGTACGGCAGTGTACTTGCTTCCTTATTTATGTGGCCTCAAGCAACCCAGACTGGTCAAGGGCTTTACAAAATGAGGCCATATGTTTATCCAATCGGCTCGCTCTTGAGCTTTTCTTCTTCGGTTGGTAACACGAAGCTTTCTCAGGCAATCTTCCACCTGCGCTTTTCAATGAAGTCTTGGTCGTCCTATTTTGCGATGTCCTACGAGTATGTCTTCGACTACCTTTCGCACTGGTTCGTTCTGATCCATTCTACTGACATGGCATAGCCAGCGTCAACGATTTATTTTGTTTTTCATCACTACATAGATGTCGGGATACATATTATGAGGCTCGTGGTTCATCCGTAATATATACTCGCTGTTTTATATATTTTTCGGAGCATTTTTCTTTCGAAGACTCCCAGTGATGTTTCATCAGCTTACAATAAATATAACCCAAGACTCTGCGGCATAAAGCAAGATAAGTTGTATAAGAGACTGATATCTGATATCTTCGTTCCTCGAGAGAGGGTCTTATCTCTGAAGTGCTTGCTTAGCTCCTTTTGCAGTTTAACTTTCGGCCAAAGATAACGCCGACAGACTTGGCCCCAGAAGATAATGACAGCACCACATCGTCTAGATCGGGAAGCCTCATCTCCACGATCTTCCACCTACAGGTGATGTTAATCAGATCTGTCTTCAAACAGCCTCAAAGCGTCTTGCATCAAGCCACTGGTAGTAGATTGCGATGAGCAAGAATAAGTATAGCAAACTTTATTTTTAGAGTGTATAGCATCGACTAACATGAAAAAGTAAAATAATGAAGGTTGGTTAGGATTAAGTTCATGGATTGAGTCAAGGTTTTCAAATGCTAATAATAGTAAAATTTTACACTCAAAAAAAGTTTTCCAGTATCTGCAAACGCTGTTACAAATCTACAGGAAAGTTGTCTGATATTAACAGACATATTGTCATGAGAACAAACGTTTTGGAGTTATGATGAGATGGCGGGCAAAGAGTTTGCTAAGACAACACATATATGTTTGATGAAAGATGTTTGTTCTCCGTTTTAACTTTTGCTGTTATTACTAACATTTTTCTAGTGTACGCCTCTATATAAATACCATTCATATCATCTCATAGCATCGCTATACTAAGAAATAAGTATTATTTAAACAGAATATACAAATATAAAACAATATTCCAATACAAAGTTTAAATAAAATGTTCACGAAGAACATAGGGCATCATCAAATTCTCTCCATCGATTTCTGTCTTCGGCAAGTGATTTTATTTGGTTCCAAGATAGACGAGTTTGTTTGTATTCCTTCGCCAGGCACCGCTTCCATGCATTTAGTGGTCTTCCAGGCCTTTGATACCCCTGCGGGTTTCATTTAAATGCCGCTCTAGCAATATCTGTTGTTCGACGTCTAAGTATATGGCCGATCCAAGTCCATTTATTTCTAGGCATATCCAATTGACTTCATTTGAAATTGTCTTGGGCCAATAGATACGGAGAATTTGTCTCAGACAACGATTGACAAACGTTTGGACCTTCTTGTCAGCTTCATCAAGCTCCAAGTAGTACAACCGTACAACAGTGCAGACTGCAACTGAATATTCACTGCAACTGAATATTCGCAATTTTGTCTTTTCCGATTTTCTTGTATTGCGCCAGATTTTGTGCAGCTTTAGATATCCAACACGGGCCTAATTTATATGATCACCTATATCCACCACGGAGTCATCAACCTTGGTAATCTTGCATCCTAAATAGTTGACTAAATCCACGACTTCAATTAACGAACTATCACTTGTTAGTGGAGTATTCCATTCTGTTCGAGTACGTATTAGCTTTGTCTTCTTTATCGACCTAATCGCACAAATCACATTCATTTCACATTTTCGACGTCAATTAATAAGCATTTTTGACGTCACATAATAAACAAACTAAATACATGATGTAGGATTTTAGTACGGTTTTATATATAAATGAACACAAGGAATTCATATAAAGGGGTTTTCAATTTGAGTGATATGATTTCTAAGTGACGTTCCGCCCATTTGTACTATGTCATGGTATGTCATTTTATTCATCGTACTCAGTAATGTTTACAATTTCATCATGGCGAGATATACGCAAGAACAACGTTTACAAAGTGAACACATCCAAACACAGTTTGTCCGCCTGCGATCACACAGATTGTTTTCCGTTAAACTCCTCCGAAACGGCTGGACCGATTTGTATGAAATTCTGTGTGCATATCGGCCGTCGGTGGTGCAATGGGTAGTGTGCGCGGCTCTTGTACATGAGATCCTTAAAATTTCTTTCGGCGGCGGTCACCTCGCATAGTGTCGGCGACACTATCGAGTATATAGCCATGAAAAAGCTTCTCAAAAATACCGTTCAGTGAGTGAAAACTGGAAAGCGCACAGCTCAGTGATTGTGAGACGTTCTCCCCTGTCCCTTCATGGGATGTAATGGGAAACCATTTATTCATTTTTATAGGGCAGGTCTCAGAATCGGCCAACATCTATTTTTCATACCCCTAAATGACAGACTGCGAAACACAGATTGCCAGACTGCAAAAAACACACACACTGATGTACCGGTAGCGAATAGTTGTATTGTGTGGGTGCGGAGCCATAGAGTAAATTTATAGTAGAGCCGCCATTTGTCTCATCTGACGTTTCCTTTCACACTCTTCGTGATACGGTCGGTGTGATAGAGAGATGTTTGACAAAAAGTGATATACACCAGGTGGAATTACAATAACTTCTTGCTTTAATTTTTCATGCCATTTTGGTGAAAAACTCTGAAATTTAAATGTGTTTTACACTTTTTTATTGACTGTTATTGTTTGCATACATTTATGTTGTATTTAACACAATAATTTTAACACACAAAACGAAATGCCGTTGTTGTTAGTTTGTTCGTTGTTTTGAACCATTGCCTCTATCTGGTATTAGTAAAGCAATTCTTTTCAACATCAAACGTATACATCACACGAGGACAAATGTCAGAAATTTGGTGAGTGAAAGATTTTCTCTACCCATATTTACTCTATGTGCGGAGCACTCTCAGAGCAAAGAGAATAATGGCGTAGTTATACGTGTATAAAAATGAGATGGCTAGAGAGCAACGAAAATTGTGTGAACTTGTGTAGCATATGTACGAACATAACAATGTACGTATGTACATGCGTCTGTTGCTTTGCATTCTCTTTGTTTTTTGAGGGAATAAAACAAAAGGTATTCAGCAAGAAAATAATGACACATGTGCTTGCACTGGCCTTTAAATAATTTTAAGTATTAATATTATTTAAATGTAACGTCATCATCTCGCTTAGTAACGGCGACACTATCGAGTACTTAGCCATGAAAAAGCTTCTCACAATAACAAAAAGGTGTTAACACATACCCCGTCAGTTCGAACGCTCATTGGATTTGGACCATTGGACCACATCCTGGCGGATTTTAAGAAAGGATTTGGGCTTCCGGCCGTATAAAATTGTTACCACTCAATAACTATAGTCATTGGACCTTTGTCATTGGCAACATCCGAATTATTGCAAGAAAAGCTTGTAGATTCGATTATTTCAAGAATTTGAGACATTGAAAGGCCTCCTAGAAGCAGTGATTTGTCACCATTAGACTATTTCTTGTGGGGTTGTTTTAAGTCATTGGTATTTAGCAAGAAGCCAGACTCTCTTCAAGCTTTACAAGTCAATATTGAACGTAATATTCATGACAAACGACTTGATTTAGTTGAAAAAGTGCTCGAAAACTGAATTCATCGAATTAGTTCCTGCAATAGAGGGCGTGGAGGTCATTTGAAAGACTTCTTATTCAGAACTTTATCGAATCGATTGTACTTCACATTAAATTAAAAACATTTGAATTTCCTTAACAATTAGTGTGTTTTTTTTATAAGACATGAATTCACTCAAATTGTTAAACCCCTTATTAACAAAGTCATCCGGTTCTTAATTTAGTCAAGGGATGATGTCGAAAAATGAGGTGAATGTGAAAGTGATTTACATGATCAGGCTCTATATTCATTCGCAGTCTGTTAGCTTCGCCTCGAAGTCATCAAATGAGTGTGCAATAAGACACATATCATATGCTCAGTCGATATCATGTAGATGTTCGTACATATTCCACTGAATGCCGAACGGTGCTTCTGCATTAGTTGTAGTAGTTGCCTCCATTACCTCGTCCATAAGTGGAAGAAATAATGTTGGGCAAAAGTCGCATCCTTGAGTAACGCCTGCAGATGTGGAAAAAATGTACTTCCTTCCCATTAAAACGAATTTTATACGCTCCATCTCTATATACTTCAATGAACTTGGACTCTATCTTATCCGGTTAAGTTGGACCACATTGAGTTGCGGTGTACACAATCAAAAGCTTGATCGAAGTCCACGAAAAGTGGATATGGAGGCGAGTGTAGTTCAACTGATTGTTCTATGATTCTACGAAATGAGTTCACGCGGTCGGTACAGGAACGACCAGGCCTGAAACCCGTCTGCTCCTTCCGCACAATTTGCTCTACCAGCGGCGAGACCCGCTGAGGAGTACGCGTCGCAAACACTTTGCCTATTGCATTTAGCAATGTAATACCTCTCCAGGTTCTTCACTGCGTTAGATCACCTTTTTAGGGATTTGTTGTCTATACATTCACTGCTGATCACCAGCGTAATGACATCTGGGATCGCTGAAGCACCATATTTCAAAAGTTCCGCCGGAATATTATCAGGACCAGATGACGTGTTATCCTTCATTTAACCCAGTGTCGCCATGATCTCTGCTTGCGACGGGGGATTCCGCCGAAATATCCCAACTCGGGTTGCGACGTAAGTATGCTGGCGAAGAGGTACAGTTATGTCCATCATCCGGAAACCTAGACTGCGTCGTAAAGAGTTCACGCCATCGCTCCACTTGCTGATCTGTTGATTATATCTCCGTGCCATCATTAGCTTTAAACGATGCAGTATTGCCGATGTTGTTGCCGCTCAGCTTTTTTATTGAAGACTATACGAGGTTGCTATTTATATTTCGGGTCCAGCAATATAAAAACAAAAATTTATCAATGGAAATGATTTTATTGATTTTCCAAATATTCTCCGTGAAGATCAATACAATTTTGCATGCGCTCAAACCAATTTTCGAACTACTTTTACCACTCCGATTGAGGCACCTCCAAAACATGATTTTAGCACGCTTGTAGCAGCTAGTTTTGACATTAAATTAAATTTGTCTATGTTCTGGTATGGTCGAGCTTGGAATGCTGGAAATGGACTTAGCTCGTCGGATCGGGGAGGGTTCTTGACCTTACGAAAACATTTGCTACTAGCAAGAGAAAAAAAATCATTCCAAGACTTGGTAACGAAACATGTAAATACTCCAGAGATTGGTTAAAATCATCTAATTGATATAATCCTATTGCTTCCAATTCTGCAATTGCTGTTCATTGTATAGACACTCAAATTTACCCACCCTTCTTCTCTAAACGGTTTTGTGCCCTGAATTGTATAGACCATTTCCCTATTTCAGTTACAATTAGCTTACATTATCCTTTTACATATTTTACCTTGCAAAATCTCATTCCCAATTGAAAATATATCTACTCCATCTTCAATGTTGTCTATAAATTCAATTATTTACAAAAATTAGATCTAAAATTCTCTTAAAAGTTTATTAGAAAATACGATTGTAATCATGATTTATGTTATTAATTCGAGCGTGCAGATTATGCACAGTAGTCATAATAAAAAAAAAATTCTTTTGAAAATATATACTAATATATGTTATTATCCATCGAATGCATGTTTAAAAATTATAAAAGAAAGACAAACTTACATTGGGTGATCCTTAGGCAAGGATATCGATAATCTATAAATTCAATTGTTGTTTTTATTATTCATGGTTGTTTATTCTTCCTTAGACAATTTTACCGCCGCAAGATAGATTGATTAAATATCAATTAAAATAAATGTATCGTCATTGAATGATAATTCCGTACATACGCATAAATTTTAAATCCAATGTCAGTATGCTAAAAAAAAAAAAAATACAATATAAATCCAAACATGCTAGATATTATGCACTATAAATATGTACTATACAAAAAAAAAGGTTACATGAATGTACTTTTTTTATGTCATGGTATCTATTAGTTAAAACTGATTAGTTAAGACTGAGCAGAACTCATTAACACTGTTAGAAGTTAATTATAATTAATATAAGAAATTCGTGCAGAAGTTTAACATTACAATGTTATTAGCAACTTGTCGCTCTCTGTTGTAGGTCACCATTTACATGAAGGTCGTTTAATATCATCGATCTTGGTGACAGTCTTCTCTCTTCAAATACAAACAAATCGTGTCGGTGATGTGGCGGCGCTAATTTGTCATTCTTCCAGACTAAGAGTTCTGATGACGTCACGGCTTATTGAAACAACAATTTTATAAGAACGGTGATGATGAGATTGTGGTTGCATTAAATTTGTATGCAATGTATGTACTGATGCCTTAGGAAGTTATTGTCATATTTATATTTGATGATTTTTTATTTCTTTTTATTTCTTTATTTTATTTCATTAGCTTAATTACTCTTGGTTTAGGTTTACTAGCTTCGTTTTGCTGCTGCCTAGATGAAAAGATCGGCAGTATTATTTATTGATACTCGAACTTATTTTTGGATGAATTTATCGACCGTCCCAATTCCACATGTTGGGGTTTTTGCATTAAAGGATTTGTCTCTTTAATTTTATCGTATTTCGCGTATAATACTGCGAATGCCACTTTCTTTAACACCATTTATTTAGAGATTTTCTTTATAAGTTTTATAATTTTTTTTAACACTTATAGATCAATTTTGATTTAATGATTCCAAATTGTCCACGATCTTCGACCTTTTTTTTGATCTCCAGCGCAAGAAGAAAGAAAACGGAAACAGATCATTTGACAGCTACCGATCTCAAGTTGTTCTCAATCTCATCTCATGAAAACCATATGATCTGAGTCTCCAAACAGTTATGAGACTTAGTACTAATGTCAACCTTAAGAGATGATGTGGCTGTATTTTGTCATTTTTTTTTGTACTTAAATCAAACTATTTAGTGAAATTACCAAGTTCGCAATACGACTTTACGAAAACTAGTTGACCACTTTGATTAAAATAACAGAAATGTTTCGCATGCTATAAATAATAAATAAATAAATGGTTTTCCATTACATCCCATGAAGGGACTGGGGAGAACTTCTCACAATCACTGAGCTGTGCGCTTTCCAGTTTTCACTCACTGATTGGGACCTACAGTTTTACACCGATTCCGAACGGTATTTTGAGAAGCTTTTTCATGGCTAGATACTCGATAGTGTCGCCGTCACTATGCGAGGTGACCGCCGCCGAAAGAAAATTTGAAATGCTATAAAAAGGGTTATAATAACAACTGATGCACTGTATAGCTAGAGAAATGAATGACGTAAAAAGTCAACGAGTTAGCATTGAGGAATTTCACGATATTTATAAAAAAAAAAAGTGCTACACGCTTCAACAGCTACTTCGGGCGTCGGAAAATTTTGAACACACACTAACAGCCCTATACTGGCAGGGTTACAGAAGTCACCACGGTTACTATTTGAAGGCAATGTGACAATTCTGACACATTTGTTTGATGACAAAAGTAACAAAAACTGTTACCTGCCATAAAACTGTATACGGGAAAAATTAATAATATACAACAAGAGGGCATAAATAAATGGAGGAAGGACTTTTGTTACTTTGTGCTATGGAAATGGAGCAGAAAGAAGAAAGAACTTCCCTTTGTGTTAGAAAGATTGAAAAAGCGCGAAATGTATTACAACATTTTTAACGTAAATATCTCCGGTTTTTTAAGGGTTATTGGTTGAGTAATATACCTTTAAAAAAGGCTAAGGTCTCGTCTTTTATCGGAACCTGCCAACAAAATAAGTATAATAGGGCACTTTTTTGAAAAAAATAAGTAAATTTTTAACAGAAAATTTTTCCTCTAATACCGGTGACATCCCCTGGACGGAGATGGAAGGTGCCCACTATGAGTTTGTGGTCGCTATCAATATCAGCACCACGTCTAGTCTTGACGTCGAGCAAGGAATCCAGAAACATCTTGCTGACAAACATATGGTCAATTTGATTGAAGGTTTGCCGTCAGGCGATTGCCATGTATACTTGTCATTATTTCTGATGGCGAGTACAAATAACTATGAGCCTGTCACCATTGTCATTTCTCACAATTCCAAGACCTCGTCTTATCCATCACTGCCTGTAGGTTCTTGTTGTCGTTGCCCACTTTGGCAGTGAAATCTTCCAGCAATATTTTAATGTCACCAATGGACAAGGAGCTTACTACAAAATCTAGTTGGCTATAGGAATCGTCCTTAACACTTTCCTCATCAGGCTCAGTAGAGGTATACGCCTGTACCACAGAAATGCTTCGGAATTTCAAATGAAAACTCGCAATAACGATGCGAACAGGCGAAAGCAAAATACCGACTCCGTTACAGACATGGGATGTTTTAAATTGCATTGGATTTTAATTTGCATTACTTTGTCTAATGCAAATGCAAAAGAATTATCATTGGTCGCAATGGCAATTAGAAAATGCAATGAATTTGCATTTGCACAGGGAATGCTTTTAATTGATTTGAATTTGTTTGACTGCTGGCAATTCAGTTTTTAAAGTATTTTATATGTAGTGGTGTGTGGCTTCGATAGGTATTGCCATAGACTAATATATACATAGATACATTTATTCTCTCATCTGACGATTCATTTCACACTCTTCGTCGTTGGTTTGTGGAAATGAGAGAAATTTAAAATTTAAAATTAACTTACACCAGGTGGAGTTACAAAATATGTTCACTTAACTTTTCCATGTCGTTTTGGTGTAGAATTGAAAAATTTAAATGTATTTTGCACTTTTTTGTTGACTTTTATCGTTGGTATACATTTGTATTGTATTTAACGCAACTAGTTTGTCACAAAAACATGAAATTCGGTTGTTGTTCCTTTGTTGGACGTTGTTTACTATTGCATCTATCTGGTATTATTGAACTTATGTTTTCCACCATCCAATGTTTACTTTCCACCGTACCTATGACGTTTAGTCTATGGGTATTGCCTCGAAGACTTTGAAATTGATAAACCTATACTGTGTACAATATTTGAAAACCTTAACTGCCAGATGTGAAGGAAATGCTTTGAAAATAGATATAATTGTCAATGGTATTGACATTTTTTGAATTTGAATTTCGAAAGTTAATTCAAATCAAACTACAAATTATAATTTTCATATAATTAATTTGCCCCATGTATGCTCCGTTAATGCGTTGCGTATCATTGCCGGATTAAATAAAGCTGTGATCAGATGGTAATTGAGATTTGCCAATATTAGCCAACACTATTCGCTTAGGCCTAGTATGTTCACATTGTAGCATTCCATAACTCGTCTAACCTGTTCAAGTATCAATTTTCAGGAGAGAGTTCTAACATACAAGGTACCATCATAAATCGATGTTTAAAGTCAAATATCGTAATTCAGAGGGGTTGTTGTTTCTCTGAATTTATTCACGTTCCCTGTATTAGGGAAGTATTTTTTATCGACTTACCAGTCTAGATCCGTAGTGTTTAAAAAACAGCAGGGGCGCCTCGAATAGGATGTGTCTTTTCACCAAGCACTACAGTCTTGGCAGGAACTTTTTCTGTCCATGTGACCTTCCAATTTTGTAATTGCACTCGAAATAAGTGGCCATCAAAAATTGTGACTACTACCTGTGCATATAATTACTAGTCTTTATTACTTATGACACAAAATCTCTTCTTTTATCGCAGTCATTTATCATCATTTGGTTAAAATTTTATCACATGATTCTTCACTTTCTAATATAATTTTGGTATCAATTAAAATTCAGGAATTAAATTGCACCCATTACTTTGTTCGTTATATATATAGAACGTTTTTTCGATTAATAGTATTTATTGATATTCGGTAGAAATGTTAGCTCGATTTTATAATTAAAAAGTGTTCGATCTCGAAATTTTTATTTTAAATTGTTGTTAATATACATACAAAATTGTTTATGAGATTTTAATTAGAACTTGTTTCAGTCGCGATTATAATTGGCAAAAAGGTTGGTCGTTCTATCTGACAGTCGTTTTTCATTGAGTTGCTTTTAATCAACATGTAAGCAAATGCAGAGCATACTTTGAGGCATTTGGTTTTAACCCCTTCTAGACCACAATATTGAATTGTTTGCAGTTTATAATTGTATGGTAATAAATCTTGCATTTGCCTTGAGGGACCAGGACAGTGTTGCAGTGGTTTAAACTTATACTTAATTAATGACATTGTTGTTGTTTGTCTAATGGCGTATGACATTGGAGTTTATGTTTGCTGGTTTGATTGCTTCCCTCATGTTCGTATTGTCCGCTATAGCAGAGCCTTATTTTAACCTGAGATACGGTTTCTCGATTTTACGTTGCTTTCCATTAGTATCATTATCAACAATTATCGGGGTTCTATCGTTAAATTTTCGTCTTGTACCCTCTACTGGCTGCGTTGCAGCATTATTTAAGACTGTTTAAGATCTGATAAGGTGCATGCATCAGCTCATTAGCAAAATTTGGTTAGATGAATGCATGTCCGGCGATTGGAGTCTCAGTGTTCTATGTCCATATTTGGAAAACGTGACCCGAGTCTCTGTGCCAACTACCGTGGAATAAGCCTTTTATCCATAGCATATAAGGTTCTATCATGCATAATGTGCGAAAGACTAGAACCAATTATCGCTGACCTGATTGGACCATACCAGTGTGGCTTAGGCCTGGAAATTCGACAACCCACCACATTTTCATCCTGGAGAAGACCCACGGAGAACAAATCGACACCTATCATCTATTTGGCGATTATATGGCGGCCTTCAATAGTCCGATACGGGGGAAACTCTACGAAGCAATGTTCTGAGCTTGGTATTCCTGCAAAACTCATACGCCTTTGCAGGATGACCTTGACGAACACCAAATCCACAGTGAAAGTTGGTAAGGTTCTTACCGAAACTTTCGAAACTAAGCGATGCCTCAGACAAGCTGACACGCTATCGTGCGACCTCTTTAACATCTTAGTGGAGATCATTATGAGAAAAGCTGCAGTCTACATGAATAAACCCATCAGCACCAAAAGTCACATGCTGCCCGCGTATGCTGATGATATAGATATCATTGGACGCGCAGTTAGAGAAGTTACTGCGGTGATTTCAAGAAATGAGAAGGAGTCAGTAAAAGTGGCGCTGAAGGTAAATTAGGACAGGACAAAATTAATGGTTCATCGAGCAGGGTCTCCACGCGATTAGACTAAAGCGTGATTAGACTAAAGATGGTGGACGAACTTATATACCTCGGATCTGCCGTAAACAAAAACAACAACGTCGGCCTTGAGATCAAGCGGAGAATTGTGCTTGCGAATAAATCCCTCTCTCGAGTAACAAAAGTCCAACTATACCAGACTCTCCTACAACCTGTATTGATTTATGGCGCAGAATCCTGGGTCTTATCGCAAGCAGACGAAACATCTGCAGGAGTCTTCGAGAGAAAATACTCCGTTAAATGTATGGCCCTATAGTGCACAACGGCGAGTATCGGCGACGCATGAACAAAGAGCAGCATGAGCTTTATCCCGACATCGACATAGTTAAGCGGATCAAAATAACGCAACTGCGCTGGCTAGGCTATGTCTGTAGATGGGATGAAGACGAACCAGCGCGAAGGGTTTTCAAACTCGAAGGAAGACGAAAAATAGGAAGACCAAGACTCCGCTGGAGGGTTCAGGTTGACGAATCCCAGCGTATACTTGGTATTTCAAACTGGAGAGATAAGGCAAAAGATCGAACTGGTTGACGAAATATGTTGTTTCAGACCGAATAAGTCAGTAAGTATTTTCGAGAATTGAGAAAGAATCATCAGATGTTAGTTTGACATCAAACGAGGACAAGACAAAATTAATGGGTTCGACAAGCAGAACATCCACGTGATTGTATGAAAGGTTAAACGTTGATAACTGTTACAAATTCGAGGAAGTGGACCGATTTATTTACATCGGATCTGCCGTGAATAGAAAAAATAACGTCAGGCTGGAAATGAAACGTAGAGTTGTGCTTGCAAACACAACACTTCAAAGAAAATAACCCTTATCGCGAAACGAAAATCCTACTACTTATGCATCTGACATTCATATAACCTGTCTTGATTTCCTGGGTCAAATCGCTGATAACATATCACTGAGAGTCATCGGGAGATGCTCCGAAAAATATATGGTCCTATAATAGAAAACGGCGTGTATCGACGATGGATGAGCTGTTTAATCTGAATCCCGACATCGACGATGTCATGCGAATCAAAATAACGCTTTTATGCTGGCTATGCCATGCCACTAGATTGAAGCAGAATTGACCATTGCGATAGGTATTCGAAGTCCTACTCTAAGGACATCAAAAATAGGACGACCGAGACTTCGCTGTAGCGACCAGGTGGAATATTGCCTGCGAGAGATTGGAGTTAAAAAGTGGTGGAGAAAAGCTGAAGATCGAGCCGGTTAGAGTAACATGTTATACTCATTTTCTAAGGCCCTTGAATCCTCCGGGTTGATTGTGGCCGTCTAAGTAACTAAGTATTTATTACCTGATATTTTGGTTGCGTTGCATTACACTGTGTGTAATTTTTTAAGTCATGGAAATATAACCATACACGGACACCACTAAGTGATAAAAGACAAAAAAAGGATACCTACGTCTCCCAGTTTTGCCCAAAGTCATGCACTTTTTTTATGGGCACCCAAAGATTTGGGGCCTAGGTGTCATTTATGCAAAAAAGTGATCAAAGTGATTTTTCAAAGAGCGCTACCTAAACGGTATTAAGAACCACTCCTAGGAAGTTCATACGTTCCAGAAAGTTGTTTACTGAGATCTTAGGTATAGTTTTTTAGTTCATTGTTTCCTTGAATTTTGAACGGTTTGCTACCTATGGACCTCAACAGGGGGAAGAAGATAAAACAAAATCGAATTTTTTACAGTTTTTTTGCGATTTTGACCTTGGAGATGAAGTTATTTTGATTTAATATATTGGCAATTTGTATTCTCTATGACAAGAGCTACAACTTTTCCTCAGAGAGTAAATCAAAATTCTGAACTTATTGCAAGATATGAGCCTGACAAAATGATCACTTTTTTGCAAAAATGACACCGAGGCCCCAAATCTTTGGGGGCCCATAAAAAAGTGCATGACTTGCATGACTTGTATCGAACATCCAAAGTAGTGTAGGCTAATGTCCAATTATGCTTATTGCCCAACTTCAAATTTGTGGTTGAATTGTTGACTTATCCTGGTTGCCTTCTCTGGCCAAAATATCATTCACATATGTATAACCTCATCCATAGGGACTGGGTTTGCAAATATACCCTGGCCAACCAAAAATTACATTTATTTACAATGTGAACAAGACGGTCACTAGCCTATAACGCTAAGACGCTGATGAGAAGAGTCACAAACTTCGAAACGATCATCCGCCAACGTGAGTTCAAATCCTGGTGCCGGCTGTTTAATTTTTTTTAATTGCAGAAATAAACACCTGATCTGTGTAGATCATATGAAATGGAAAAATATTCTTCAAAAGAGGGACTATTCCGCTTTTCTACAGGGTGACGCATAAGTAAGGATTAAGTTAGTAAATATATTTTTTGTTTACATAGTTTCTCAGAATTAACTTTAAAAAATTTGGAAAATATTTGAAGGAAATACTCAGCATGAAACAAAGAACCAAAGTAGTACAATTTTATTTTGAAAGCAATCATTCGATTATTCAGAAACAAAGATCATTTCGAAATTTCTTTTGTGTCGAAATGCACCTACTGCTCCAATAATTTACCGATTTCTGCAAAATTTTGGGCAACAAGAGCCTGTCTGTGATCCTCCGCGTGCTGCAAGCTCTCATGCAGTTCGAAATGACGTGACCATTCCTCGGGTGCAAGCCAGTATGAGGAAAACCACCGAAACTTCCACCAGACGACGTTGTCAGCAGTTACTAATATCTAGCCTGTCTATGCAACGAATTTTACATAAGTCACACTTTTCCCCTTATAAGATTCAATTGGTTAACGAGTTAAAACCAAATGATGCACAAAAACGATTTCAATATAACTGCTGTTTTCAAGAACTGTGCCACCCATCGCTGAGATCCATTTTCACCTAAGTGGTCACAACTAAACAAAATTGCAGAATATGGGGCACTCAAAATCCCAGCAAAATTGTTGCATAACAAATGCACCCAGTTAGATGCACAGTATGGTGTGAAATAACTTCAGAATGGATCATTGGACGATTTTTTTTTCGAAATCGCCTAACAAGTTGCGGTTAATGTGAATGGCATTCAATACCGGAAAATGATTGCAAATTTGTTTAATTTCAGAGATAGACAACAATCCAGAATTGTGATTCTGGAACGTGGAGTCACAGCTCACACATCTCGTCCAACTAATGCTCTCATGCCAGAAAATTTTTGGCGATCGAAAAATTTCGCGTTTTTCTGATTTTAACTGGCAACCGCGTTTGCCCGATTTAGCGGCTCCCGATTTTTGATGTGTTAACATCTATAGGCGCGGGTACGGACTAAATTCACAAAATGAATACATCCAAACACAATTTGTCCGACTGCACTCACACAGATTGTCCGACAGCGATCACACATTGTTTGCCGTTAAATTCCTCCGTATGAAATTTTGTGTGCATATCGGGTAGGTCTCAGAATCGGCCAACATCTATTTTTCATACCCCTAAATGATAAGGGTGACCCACCCCTATATAGAACACAGATTTGTCCGACTGCGAAACACCGATTGTCAAACTGCGGAAAAAACACACACTGATGTAGCGGCAGCGAATAGTTGTATTGTGTGGGTGCGAGCACTCTCAGAGCAAAGAGAATAATGACGTGGTTATATCCACGGTTGCCACAGTTGGTAATATCCAACCCAAATTGGTAACATTTTAACGACTTGGTAACATGGTAACATTTTATTCATTTTGGTAACTGTTTGAAATGAAATAATTAGTATAAGAAAAAGCATTTGATTTAATACTTCTATTATAAAATTTGACGAAATGTGATCTAAAATGTTACTTACAAACAGAAGGAAACATGAAGCAGTGGCAACACTATTTGGGGGAATTGAATGATTATGGGGCTAACCAAAATACGCGCTTGTCGTCGTTCGCACTAAATTAAATAATAAAGTGTTAGAATATTTGTGCACTAAATAATTTTGCATTGCAATTGAAAAGCAATATGTTTTGGTATGCCATATTTTATGTTTTGGTTTCTCTTTAAATCTTTATATTGATGTATGATGATGAAAAAGCTTCTCAAAATACCGTTCGGAACCGGTGTAAAGTCGTAAGTCCCAATCAGTGAGTATAAAACTCGAAAGAGCACTGCTCACTGTTTGTGTGAAGCTCTCTCCGATCCCTTCATGGGATGTAATGGGAAAATTTTTATTTATTTTTTTTTTATTGATGTGTGTATGTAATATGATTTCCTGTAACGAATTATTTTAAATAACCTCTTGCTTTAATTTTTCATGTCGTTTTGGTGAAAAACTGTGAAATTTAAATGTGGTTTAAACTTTTTTATTGACTGTTATTGTTAGAATGCATTTGTGTTGTATTTAACACAATAATTTTAACACACAAAACGAAATGCCGTTGTTGTTATTTTGTTCGTTGTTTTGAACCATTGCATCTATCTGGTATTAGTAAAGCAATTCTTTTCAATATCAAATGTAAATATCACACCAGGCCAAAATGTCATAAATTTGGTGGGAGAACTAGTAGATCTACTATAAGTATTAATCTATGAATCTCATACTAGAGACAATATTTGGCTTATCTGACGTTTCCTTTCACACTCTTCTTGATGCGGTCGGTGTGATAGAGAGATGTTTGACGAAAAGTGACATACACCAGGTGGAATTACAATAACTTCTTGCTTTAATTTTTCATGTCGTTTTGGTTAAAAATTGCGAAATTTAAATAAGTTTTACACTTTGTTATTGACTGTTATTGTTAGCAGACATTTGTGTTGTATTCAACACAATAATATAACACATAAAACGAAATGACGTTCTTGTTATTTTGTTCGTTGTTATGAACCATTGCCTCTATCTGGTATTAGTAAAGCAATTCTTTTCAACATCGAACGTAAATATCACACCAGGCCAAATGTCATAAATTTGGTGAGAGAACTATGAGGTCTACTACAAGTATTAGTCTATGGTATCTACGAACATAACAATGTATGTAGGTAGTTACATGTGTCTGTTGCTTTGCATTCTCTTTGTTTTTTGTTTTTAAATATTTTTAAGTGTTATTAAGTATTAATATTATTTAAATGAAACGTCATCATATGATTGAACGCCTTTTTAAATTCTTTATATTAACTTCAACTGGTTGTATGCATGTATGTATGTATGCCGAAAAAACTTTGGATTGATTTTTAACCCGCAGCCAAACTAATGGCGACGACGAAAATGAACTATGGGTGGGATTGGAGAAAGGGGCGTGGTACCTCCTATACAAATCACAAATCAAAAATCCGTTATTTCTGCTCCTGTTAACGGTATTTGAACAAAATTGGGTATGTTGGTTAGGTGTGTATATTCTAAGATCTGCTGCAAATATGGGCGGGATTGGACAAAGGGGCGTGGTCATATATTAAGAATTTATAGTCAAAAGCTATGTATTTTACGGGTTGGTTTTTTATTATTGTGAAAGGTAAAGCAAAAGATAATAATGACGTATTATACGTATATAAAAATGAGATAGCAAGAGAGCAACGAACATTTTGTGAACTTGTGTAGCGTATGTACGAACATAGCAATGTATGTATGTTCTTGTGTCTGTTGCTTTCCATTCTCTTTGTTTTTTGTGGGAATAAAACAAAAAGTATTAAGCAAGAAAATAAAGAGACATGTGCTTGCACTGGTCTTTAAATAATTTTAAGTATTATAGCCTGTTTTTGTAACTTAATTTTTGATCATTCGTACGCCAAATGACTAGCGTAGATAACTTTTGGTTTTTGTACGATTTGATTTGAGTGAAACGAAAAGAGCTTTCGTTTTGCTTCAAAAATTTGGTTCAGCGAAATCAAACACGAACGAAACAAAACGTCAGATTAGACAATCAGAAAATGTCAATCGTTTAGTTTGTTTACAAATGTGTTTCTTTACGCATGCACAAGAAAATTAATTAAAATTGTTGTTTAATATGGATACTTCTAACAAAAAAAGTCGCTACATGTCACACCACATGCCACGGATTCAATCATTTCAAAAACTCACTTCACTAACTTTAATTTTTCCCACTTTTCTTCTTACAATTTGTTGTTTGTTTATTTTATTTTGTCTGCAATCAGCTGCTTCCAATTAAATAGCTGATAGAGCAGTGGTGCCTGCAGTTTGCTAAGTTTTGGTATTTTGCAATAGAAAGAGCTTTTAAAATCAACAAGAATAACACATTGGCAACAATGTACTTTGACATAAGGGCAGCTAGTAAAATGAGCTTTCACTCCCGGACGAAAATGGAACAAAAACTCAAATATAAACTTGATCGCCTGGGTAGCAATCGCACGTCTGCTTAAACAAAAAAGTTCGCTGAATAGGCTATTAATATTATTTAAATGTAACATCATCATATGATTGAACGCTGTTTTTAATTTTCCAATGTAAAAAAAAAAAATAATTGGTTTCCCAGTACATCCAATGAAGGAAACCGGGAGAGCTTCTCACAACCAGTGAGCTGTGCACTTTCCAGTTTTATACTCACTGATTGGGACCTACAGTTTTACACCGGTTCCGAACGGTATTTTTGAGAAGCATTTTCATGGCTAAATACTCGATAGTGTCGCCGTCACTATGCGAGGTGACCGCCGTCGAAAGCAATTTTAAGGTGGTCACAGCAGGGATCGAACCCAGGATCTCAAGTACAAGAGGCGCATACACTACCCATTGCGCCACCGGCGGCCAATGTAACATTTACTAATGTGTTCATAGAAATCGAACAAGTTCCGTGTAGCAAAAAGGTGTTAACACATCGCCCCTGAGTTCGAACACTCATTGGATTTTTTTTCTTTGGGGCAACCTAAAGGGTAAGATTTATGCTTAAGGTCAATATGCAAGAAGAATTGTGGGCGGTGGGACCTAAAATTCTAAGAAAAGTTAGGGTCGTCAGGTCGAAGCCAACAATGGGCACCAATTGAATGATATCGGTATCGTCCATGATGAATTTACTCCAATAATTACGTTCTTGGGTCAGTAAAGTTTGCGTGTGCCCTCGAGGGCTGGTTTCAATGCGATTGTCCTGTTAATAGAAGGCGTCTAGAGCCGACAACTACCATGTTGGACTCCATATTGTAGCGAATATTAAATACTTTCCAGGAAATTCATAACTTTTATCGAACTAAAGTAAATACCTACTTGAAGTACAAATGGCAAATGTTCTTCTTCTTACTGCCTGCATTCACTAAGATTAATAACTTTGTTTATGTTTTTTATAAGTTATCGATAATACAGAATACTAAAATAACGTTTATGTGACGACGACGTTGAAGCGAAGTGATATTGACATAAAAACGACACCGACGTTGACGACGAAACCGGAATAAGTGTGATTGTTGTTAATATTTTTATTTTGTTTACGTTTATTTCTATTATTTGATGGTTAAAAGTTTTTGTTTGTTCTGTTGTTTATTTTATTTTTTACTTTTTTTAATCCACATTTCTATTTGCTCTTTCACTGAGGTGGGAGATTGCAGTTTTCGATGAGGTTAACGAACTAGAGTCGTTAGACCTTGAAACAAGTTCACAAATATTGTTTGCATCTCCGCCTGAATCTTTTCTTCTTTTGAATTTTTGCTAATTCTCTAGAAATAGTAATCAGTCGCTCTGAGAGTTGTTTAACTGTTGATAAAATCCCAAGTTTAGCAACACTAGAGCAAGAATTGTAAAGCCAAATTACATGTTATGGCGAAATGTTTATAATATTTAATAGATTTGTATCAATTCTAACACACTTCGAATGAAAATATACTGACAACCGGTTCGACATAGAATAGGCATGTTTTGGTTACACCGCTTGCTTAATAATCGCTTATTTTGTATGAAGCACTTAGCGAAGACTTAGGGAAAAGAACCATATTCGCTACGTTTTTATTTTGTTTACATCTTTTACCATATTGAACCTTTTCCCATATTTTTGTATAATAGATATTTTTGCTAATTAGCTATTGCTAACCAAACACTAACCAAAACACGGCTAATATCAAATTCGTCTGCAATTTGGCCGGCACATGAAACACATACAGAAATCTTAAAGCATTTACAGATTCATGTTCAATATCTAGCGAAATAAACGACTAGACTCGCCGAAAGTGAGACTGAGACTCTAACCAATCTGCAAAACCGCTTCCGATCTTACTGAAATTTTTTAATTTTGTCAAACGCCAGTCAGACACTTATACGTGGGTGATTTTGCCACACCTTTTTTTGTACCTCCCGGGTGGTTGGTCGACAAGATATCTCCCGTAAAACAGAATTTTGATTTTGCACAGTATAAGCCAAACACCACTTTGTCATGGGAAATCGTTGATTTTGACACTTCCATTCTGGTGTTTCCCATACAAAGAGTGGACGTCTGTCAATTTGATTCACACGATATTGGATTATAAAGGAAGTTAAGTGTGGAATAAAATATCCGTCAAGTGGACCGACGGCTCTGGTGACTGGCCATTACCCTTTTCATGAAATTTTCCATGGCTTTTTCATAGAGATGTGGCTGTATCTCACCGATGACGCATTAGATCTCGGATTTGAGCTCAGGAATTGTTTGTGGTTTATTCGCAAAAACTCGAGATTTCACAAAACCCCAAGCAAAGAAATCGCATGGTCTTGGAGCCCAGTTGACATCATAATTTATTGACTTCTTGCTGCAATAAATCGGTTGTTTCATGCGGGGTATGGCAGCTGGCGCCTTCTTTCTGACGGCACATGTCGTCCAGATCCATGCCGTCCAGTTAATACCACAAGAACTCCGTTATCATGTTCCTGTACTGAATGCCGCTCACAGTAACTACAATGTCGGCCTCATCTTTAAAAAAGTAAGGTTCAATCACGTCGCCTGACCAAAATCCGCACCAGATAGTTGCTCGTTGTGGTTGTATTCGTTTCTTATGGGTTGCATGAGGATTTTTTGAGCTCCAAATTTGAAAATGTTGTGTATTCACGAAGCCATTGAGATGAAAATGCACTTCATCGCCGAAAATGACTTTTTTTTTTTGAAAAATTCGCATTGACTTCACGTTGCTCCAGTACCCATTGAACGAATTGGCGGCGATTTCCATGGTCTACTGGTTTGAGCTCCTGAGTAAGCTGCATTTTGTACGCATGAAGGTGGAAGTCTTTTGTCAAAATTCAATGCGCAGTGCTTCGTGATATTTGAAGTTGCTGAGTACGATGCCGAATTGATGTTTTCGGTGACACTCTCGTTTAACGCAGCTATGCTTTCAAAAAACCGACATGCACGTTAACGAACTGGAGTCTAACTGTCCATAACCGACCCAGTTTCTTTAAACTTGTTGACCACTTTTCGAATGGTTGACACATAAGATGCACTTTCTCGACTGAAAAAATTATAACGCGTTGTTATTTCGTAAAGCATTCCATTTTTAGTAATCGGAATAAACATATAGGACAGCTGATTCCTTCTTTGGGCAGCCCAAGCAGCTCACTACTTCCACGCAGAATGTCCTGGGGAATGGCTTTTCGGAAACCTCCGTTAGCTAGCTAGAGTGAGTAGGTGACTGATGTCACTGAAGCTCATCAAATAATCGGGCATATTCTTTTGTCCTTAGAAGGCGGATGAGCCGAAACATACGGGCCAACGGCGGATAGAAACTAAAAGAAGAAAATCCAGGTTCAACATATCGCATCCTGGTCAGCGTCTGATCCATAATGGGCGGCTGCAATCAAATATCCTGGCAGTAGGTACAATGCAAAAACACGGTGGGCTGGGTTTGCCTCCCGCCACCGTTCATAATGGCAGTGAAAATACGTAAACGAACAAGAAAACATAAACAACCCCTATTTGTTGACGACCCCCGCAAACGTTATAAGGACCACGAGTTACGGATATGCACTTGGAATGTAAGAACTCTATATAGATCCGGTGCAAGTATCCAACTGGCAGATGTCCTCGAAAGTTATAAGGCTGACATTACCGCTATCCAGGAAATGCGATGGACAGGACATGGCTGCACAAGAAAAGAAACTGCGATATCTACTACAGTTGCCATGAAAAAAACATGAATTTGGTTGCGGATTTGTAGTTGGCAAAAGACTGCGACATCTAGTCTTTAGGTTCAATCCTGTGGCCACAATCCGCATAAAAGCGAAATATTTTTATATTTTCCTAATTTGTGTGCATGATGATGCCAAAGACATATTCTATGAGCTCCTAGAGGAAACGTATGACCGCTGCCCTGGCTATGACATTAAGATTGTACTAGGAAATTTTAATGCCAAAGTAGGAAGGGAGAATGTGTTAAATCCAACTATTGGCAATTTCAGTCTACATGCTGACAGTTCTGACAACGGTATGAGACTGATTGACTTTGCCGCGGCAAAAAACATGGTCATTAGTGGTACACGATTCCAGCATAAAGACATCCACAAGGCTACTTGGGTATCCCCTGATCAAAGAACTAAGAACCAAATTGATCACATGGTAATTGATGGAAGGCACTCATCCAGTGTAATGGACGTACGAGTGATCAGAGGAGCTAACATCGAATCTGATCACTACCTGGCAGCAGCAAAGGTTCGCACAAGATTAAGTAGAGCGAAAATCGTACGAAACCAGACGCAGAGGAAGCTGGACATCGGAAAGCTGCAATTACCAGAGGTAGCCACAGCCTACTCAAGGAAGCTCTCACAACTTTTGGCACAGAACCCACCCCCTCCCCGTAACGATCTTGAAGCGCAGTGGAAACCCATTTCCGACTCTATAAAAACTACCGCAACAACCGTACTTGGTTTCGAAAAACCGCTTCGCAACAAACCATGGTACGATGAAGAGTGTCGCATTGCAAATGATGAAAAGAACGCTGCACGCATGGTAATGCTTCCGTCAATTGCAACGCGAGCTGTGACTGAGCGGTATAGGGAGAAGAGAAAGGAGGTAAACCGTCTCTTTAGGCGTAAGAAACGGCAGTGGAGAAAGCACGAGAGTGAGCAAATTGAGACATACAGAAGGAAGAACGAAGCCCGAAAATTCTACCAAAAAGTTAAAAACGGAACTAATGGCCGTGGTTCAGGGCCCCGGTTCTGTAAAGACAATGACGGAAATCTCGTCGCAGATGTGCAGAGTATGTTGGAAATATGGATTGATCATTTCTCTGCGCTATTGGTACCTGAGATATGCAATGACGAGACAATCGATATAATTTTGGACGACGACGTCGATTGCCCCCTCCTAACCAAGACGAGGTCAGAACAGCTATTGCCCGGCTTAAGAACAACAAAGCCGCAGGAGCCGATGGATTACCGGCGGAGCTGTATAAAGTTGGTGGCGATGAGCTGATAAGGTGCATGCATCAGCTCATTAGCAAAATTTGTTTACATGAATGCATGCCCGGCGATTGGAGTCTCAGTGTACTATGTCCCTTATTTAAAAAAGGTGACCCGAGTATCTGTGCCAACTACCGTGGAGTAAGCCTTTTATCCATAGCATATAAGGTTCTATGAAGTATAATGTGCGAAAGACTAAAACCAATTATCGCTGACCTGATTGGACCATACCAGTGCGGCTTTAGGCCTGGAACATCGACAACTGAACAGATTTTCACGCTACTCCAAATCCTGGAGAAGACACACGAAAAACAAATCGACACCTATCATTTGTTTACCGATTATAGGGCAATGTCTGAGTGAAAGTTGGTAAGGATCTTACCCAACCTTTCGAAACTAAGCGAGGTCTCAGGCAAGGCGACACCCTATCGCTCGATCTCTTTAACATCTTAATAGAGATCATTATGAGAAAAGTTGCAGTCCACATGAATAAAACCAAAACCATCACATGCTGCTCGCGTATGCTGATGATATAGATATCATTGGGCGCACAATTAGAGAAGTTACTGCGGTTTTTTCGAGAATTGAGAAGGAGGCAGCAAAAGTGGCTCTGGCGGTAAATGAGGACAAGACAAAATTGTTGGTTTCAACGAACAGGGCCTCCACGCGATTAGACCAAAGCGTGAACGTTGATAACCGTTATAACTTCGAGGTAGTGGACGAATTTATATACCTCGAATCTGCCGTGAGCAAAAACAACAACGTCAGCCTTGAGATCAAGCGGAGAATTGTGCTTGCGAATAGATGTTATTTTGGGCTAAGCACGCACTTTAGAGATAAAGCCCTCTCTCGAGTAACAAAAGTCCAGCTGTACCAGACTCTCATTCAACCTGTCTTGCTTTATGACGCAGAATCCTGGGTCCTATCGCAAGCAGCCGAAACATCTGTAGGAGTCTTCTAGAGCAAAATACTCCGAAAAATTTCTGGCCCTGTAGTGCACAACGGCGAATATCGGCGACGCATGAATCATGAGCTGTATGAGCTTTATCCTGACATTGACATAGTTAAGCGGATCAGGATAACGCGATTGCGCTGGCTAGGCCATGTCAGTAGAATGGATGAAGATGAACCAGCGCGAAGGGTTTTCGAAACCGAACTCGAAGGAAGACGAAAAATAGGAAGACAAAGACTCCGCTGGAGGGATCAGGTTGACGAATCCCTGCGTACACTTGGTATTGCCAACTGGAGAAATAAAGCAAAAGACCGAACTGGTTGGCGAAATAGGTTATCTTCGTTTTGTAAGGTCCCTGACCCCCCGGTGTTGTCCGAGACCGGATAAGTAAGTAAGTAAGACAGCTCGCAAATTTCAGAGTTGCCACCTGCAAAAAAAATTCACTAAATAAAACATGACACTAAAGCTAAAAAGTGCAATCCCAATGTGCCATACGAATCTGTTACGAAACGAGATGGATCCGTTTCTGCGGACATTTTGTCCGAAACGGACATCCGTTACGAACTCATAGCGAATTCGTTTTCGTATGAAATTCCTCTCGAAAGCGCGAATCGTTTTTTGTAATTTTCGGATCCGTCTCGAACTCGTAACGAACTTCATGTTCGAATCCGTTTCGGATTCGTGTATTGGAAATAAAATGAATTCGCGGCGGATCCGATAAATCGCAATTTCAGTAATTCGCTTGGTTGTATTTTTACGGACTCGTAACGTGTTCGAAACGGATCCGCCAAATCGCAATTTCACTGATTCTCTTTTTAATGTTAAAACAGACTCGTAACGGGCTCAAGACGGATTCGCCAAATCGCAATTTCACTGATTCGTTTTCTATGTTTTTACGGACTCGAAACTGGTTCAACACGAATTCGAGAGCTCACATTTTAGAAGACATCAATTGTAATATAAGAAACATTAATTGAAATTTAAGATCAATTAATATTTAAAACGCAGTAATTGAAATGAAAATTGCAATTGCGATTTTAAAGACATAAATTTAATTGTAAACTACATCGATTGTAATTTAAAAGACATGATTTGAAATTTATAGCATCAGTTGCATCAGTTCAAATTACAATTAACATCATGTGAAATTTAAGACATCAATTGAATTTTAAAATACGTCAATTAAAATTTAAATGATGTCAGTTGAACTTTAAAAGTCAACAAACAATTGCATTTTGAAAGGCATCGATTGAATTTTAAAAGCCATCAAATGTAATTTAAAACAATTCAATTGAAATTTAAGACATCCATTGAAATTTAAAAGACACATCAATTGAATTTAAAAAGACATAAATTGAAGTTCAAGTGTCAATATCACTGGTAATTTAAAAGCCATCGAATGAAAGTTACGGCATCAATTGAAATTTTGAAGACATCATTTCCATTTTAAAAGACGTCAATTGAAATTTAAAACACATCAAATGAAATTTTAAAGGCTTCAATTTAATTTAGAAGACATCAATTTTAATTTTAAACAATTCAATTGAAATTTAAGACAGCAGCTGAAATTTAAAAGATATAAATTGTAGCTTAAAACAAATCAATTAAAATTTAAAATGTAAGACATCAATTGAATTTAAAAGACATCAATTGAACGTTTAAAAGACATTAATTGAGATTTGAAACACATCAATTGTAGTTTTAAAGACATCAATTGAAGTTTAAAATACATCAATTGAATTTTAAAAGACATCAATTGAAATTGAAAGTTCTATTACAGGCCCAAATATTTTTCGGAGCATATTTCTCTCGATGACGCCCAGTGATGTGTCATCAGCATGAGATTTGACCCAGTTTGCTGCGCCAGGAAGCAAGACAGCTTTTATGAGTGTCTGATGTCTAAGTAGTGGGATTTTCGTTTCGCGATAAGGATTCTTATCTCTGAAGTGTTGTATTTGCAAGCACAATTCTCCGTCTCATTTCCAGCATATGTTGATTCCTTTTCAATTCTCGAAAATATTTACTAATTCGGTCTCGAACAACACCGAGGGGCCAGGGACCTTACAAAACGAAGATAACATATTTCGCCAACCAGTTTGATCTTTTGCTTTATTTCTCCAGTTGGAAATACCAGGTGTATGCAGGGATTCGTCAACCTGATCCCTCCAGCGGAGTCTTGGTCTTCCTATTTTTCGGCTCTCTTCGAGTTCGGTTTCGAAAACCCTTCGTGCTGGTTCGTCTTCATCCATTCTACTGACATGACCTAGCCAGCGCAATCGCGTTATCTTGATCCGCTTAACTATGCCAATGTCAGGATAAAGCTCATACAGCGCATGATTCATGCGTCGCTGATACTCGCCGTTGTTCACTATAGGGCCATACATTTTTCGGAGTATTTTTCTCTCGAAGACTCTCGAAGACTACAGATGTTTCGCCTGCTTGCGATAGGACCCAGGATTCAGCGCCATAAAGCAAGACAGGTTGAATGAGAGTCTGGTACAGCTGGACTTTGTTACTCGAGAGAGAGGGCTTTATCTCTAAAGTGCTAAAATAACATCTATTCGCAAGCACAATTCTCCGCTTGATCTCAAGGGTGACGTTGTTGTTGGTGTTTGTGGCAGATCCGAGGTATATAAGTTCGTCCACTACTTCGAAATTATAACAGTTATCAACGTTTACGCTTTGGTCTAAACTTTCACTGCGGATTTGGTGTTCGTCAAGGTCATCTTGCAAAGGCGTATGATGCATGCACCTTATCAGCTCATTGCCGCCAGCCTTATACTGCTCCGGCGGTAATCCATCGGCTCCTGCGGCTTTCTTGTTCTTAAGCCGGGCAATAGCCGTTCTGACTTCGTCTCGGTTAGGGGGGTGGTTGCATTCGACGTCGTCGTCCATATTGTGATAGATTGTCCCATCGTCATTGGATATCTCAGGTACCACAAGCGCGGAGAAATGATCAATTGAAATTTAACAAACATCAAAAGATATCAACTGAAATTGAATGCAGAATTAACAAGTCCAAAAACCCGGTTTGGTTTTCATATATCAAAAAACCTGTTATTCGAAAATGTGAATTTGTTAAAAGCCGACATTCGGGGTTACATTAAAAACACCGGTGTCTAGGATGCGGTTTTGAACACTAGTTGTTGCCACATGTTCAATTTCAGAAAATGGCAACAAAAAGCTATCTTAAATAAATTTTGTTATCATTTCTTGTGAATGAAAACCTTATCAAGAACGAGAGCCTCAAACACATAAATTTCCAAAATGGCTTAAAAAAAACCTTTTCCCATTACATCCCATGAAGGGATTGGGGTGTGCTTCTCACAACAAGTGAGTGAGCTGTGCGCTTTCTAATTTGTTACTCACTGATTGTGACCTATAGTTTTACACCCGTGGCTTACACATGACAAATTCATTTGAATTATTTTATTTAATAGAAAACTACGTACACATACATAACGGGTTTTTCAACAGAGACGCTACAAAAATAAATCGATAGGGACAGCAAACGACGGCATATTTTTCCCCGCTCTTTTGACATTTCTCTTCAGTAAGGTTTGCCATTTCATCATGGAAAGATATACGAGCCAACAACGAGTCGAAATTATTAAAATTTACTACCGAAATTTGGAGTCAGTGGCCTCAACTTTAAGAGCGAAATTCATCGGAAAATCATCTTCAGCGATGAGGCTCATTTCTGGCTGAATGGCTTCGTCAATAAGCAAAATATGCGTTATTGGTCAGACAGCAATCCACCCGTAATCCATGAGTCATCATTGCATCCCGAAAAAATTACGGTTTGGTGCGGTTTATGGGCCGGCGGCGTCATTGGGCCGTACTTCTTCCGTGATGATCAAGACCGGCACATTACTGTGAATGCGAATCGCTACCGTTCAATGATAACCGAATATTTTTGGCCCCAATTGGATAATATGGCCTTGGAGGACATGTGGTTCCAACAGGACGGCGCCACAAGCCACACAGCGAATGCCACAATCAATTTATTCATCCAACTGTCAAAAAATTCTCTCTTTGGCTCTATCGTTGCAAAAGTTTTGCAGTAAACATACAACATTTTGTAACATTTTGTACAATATTGTACAATATTGCAGTAAACAGACAGACCTAATGTGTGTTGTTTCTGCTTATAAATACTACAACATCTGCTGCTACCATGTATTTGTTAGCACTGGCTACAAACGTGTTGCAGTATCGCATTTTTTTCACCCATTACAGCAAGTGTTGCCATGTTTCGTAGTATTACGTGTGGATCGTTTTATTTGGAACGTCGTAAGTCGCAATAGCTTAATGGAATAAAAAAAACTGCCTTAATATTAGGTTTATATATTCTTTAATAAATCATCGATTTTCATAATATTGAATGCTATTTATTGTTATTAAATTCTCGCGAATCTCTTGTGATATTACATTTACTGGCACAGATTTTTTTTTCAGTTTTTTTTATATTTTTTTTTTAAATTTTTCTAATACAATTATATCAAACTGCCACATTTTTTGCATACAGGTTGTTAACCATAGAATCCACCACCGCCGGCTGAGGCACTGGCTGATGCTGATGCCGATGCAAAGGCGTTTCCCCCACCATATCCACCACCGCCATAAGGACGACCGCCGCCAAATCCACCATAGGGACGTCTGCCACCGTATCCTCCGCCACCGTATCCACCACCACCAAATCCACCTCCGCCAAATCCACCACGACGGCGACCACCACCACAACATCCGCCGCCGCCAAAACCACGAGTTACACGGGTTAAAGCAGCGTCGGGATTGACATCAAAGCTGGCATCCACCGACTCCAAGGACTCCACAGGCTCCAAGGACTCGTAAGGATGACAATAAACGATAGCTATTGTGGCCAACACAGTCAAGGCAATTAAGTACTTCATATTATTGTAACAACGCGCTCGTCTGTTTGCAGTTTAATAAGTGTCCGAATGGTTACTGATTCCACATCCTTTTAGCACCCTGATTTTATACTTTTCTGCCGGAATGATGACAATTATCTCAAACATTTCTTAGAATATTTTTTTTTAAACCAAAGAAAAAATCCCCAATGGGATTACTTGGTGGTTTTTTTGCTTACAATTTCATGAAAAAAAACTAATTTCAAAAAATGTTTTTGCAAATTCTGAAATTTAATTGAGTCTCATTAAAACATTAGCAATATGAAATAATTTGTTTTAAAATAATAATCACATTAACTTTGTGACTAAAATTCATAAATATTTTGATTCACTTGTGATTGATTATAACCACTCGCAATGTAAAAAACTTATACGACAGTTAGTATTAAGATAATTCTAACAAAAAAGAAAAACAACATTTAACAGTAACCTGACATTGAATTGGGTAAGAGTTGGAATTCGAAACATCTATTGGTTTGGAAATGGTTGATGACAGTATGAAGATACGAGATACTCTACACACGAATTAGCTCATATTTTAAATGTTAAACTACTTTTAGTTCCTACCATTCCATTTTAAACGCCAGAAAACGAGGGTTGGTTGACATACGAATAGGCGGACATTAAATCTGATTAGAATTTATAGTTTTACGTGGGCCAAGTTCGAAGCATAGAGAAATATACATCAGATTAGACTTGTGTCGAACTCGTTCACTAGTTCTCGAACTCGTTCACTTAAAGTGCTTGGACATAACAATAACGAACATACTCGCAGTATCGAACATGTGCATTATGTTCACGAGGGTGGTGTCTGGTCACCCTAAATGAACTAGGTAGTTCATGAACTACCCAACTCTACAACAGATGTTAAAGCTTTGACCGGATGTTACGTCGCAACTTGGAATTTCATCGAGTTGAAGCTGCAGATGACAAAACTAGCTTCAAACATACTTTAAAAGTCATCATCATCAATCAAACATAATTTAAAAGCCATTAGTATCAGTCGAACATAATTTTAAATACATTAGAATGAATCAAACATAATATAAATATGGTTTGCCTATCGCTCATTCCTTCATCCACTTTCTTTTGCATGATTTCCCAACATCATAGCCGATGATCTCTGGCATCGAAAGCCCCTGCTTCGAACTCTTTTTGTACATTTTAATATCGAACCGCTGTTCAACGATGTATGTATGTAGTATGTAAGAATACGGAAGAATGCCTTGCATTCTCAGAATCTATTTAAATGGTACCAAGTTATGTGCATGTGCGTCCAATCATATACAAGCAACACTTGACTTGACTTGACAAAAATTGCTACATTATAATGTCATTCATCACTCTAATATGTAACAACCCCGAGGGGTCAGGGACCTTACAAAACGAAGATAACATATTTTGCCAACCAGTTCGATATTTTGCCTTATCTCTCCAGTACCAAGTGTACGCAGGGATTCGTCAACCTGATCCTTCCAGCGGAGTCTTGGTCTTCCTATTTTTCGTCTTCCTTCGAGTTCGGTTTCGAAAACCCTTCATGCTGGTTCGTCTTCATCCATTCTACTGACATGGCCCAGCCAGCGCAATCGCGTTATTTTGATCCGTTTAACTATGTCAATGTAGGGTTATAGCTCATACAGTTCATGGTTCACGCGTCGCCGATACTCGCCGTTGTGCACTATAGGGCCATACATTTTTCGGAGTATTTTTCTCTCGAAGACTCCTACAGATGTTTCGTCAGCTGGCGATAAGACCCAGTATTCTGCGCCACAAATCAAAAAAGGTTGTATGAGAGTCTGGTATAGCTGGATTTTTGTTACTCGAGAGAGGGCTTTATCTCTAAAGTGCTTGCTTAGCCAACAATAACATCTATTCGCAAGCACTATTGTCCGCTTGATCTCAAGGCTGACGTTATTGTTTTTTGTTTACGGCAGATCCGAGGTATATAAATTCGTCTACCACCTCGAAGTTATAACGGTTATCAACGTTCACGCTTTCGTCTAATCGCGTGGAGGCCCTGCTGGTTGAAACCATTAATTTTGTCTTGTCCGCATTTACCGTCAGACCCACTTTTCCTGACTCCTTCTCAATTCTCGAAAACACCGCAGTAACTTCTCTAACTGTGCGTTCAATGCTATCTATATCATCAGCATACGTGAGCAGCATGTGACTTTTGCTGCTGATGGTTTTATTCATGTTGACTGCAGATTTTCTCATAATGATCTCCATTAAGATGTTAAAGAGGTCGCACAATAGGGTGTCACCTTGTCTGAGGCCTCGCTTAGTTTCGAAAGGTTCGGTAGGATCTTTACCAACTTTCACAACGGATTTTATGTTCGTCAGGGTCATCCTGCAAAGGCGTATGAGTTTTGCAGGAATACCAAGCTAAGACATTGATTCGTAGAGTTTCCCCCGTATCGGGCTATCGAAGGCCGCTTTAGAATCGACAAATAGTTGATAGGTGTCGATTTGTTTTTCGTGGGTCTTCTCCGTGATTTGGCGTAGCGTGAAAATCTGGCCGGTTCACAGTGGTCGAAATACAAAAAATGTGGCCAAAATTCTGTAACTTTTGATCTAATGAAAATTTTTGAATTCTGTAAAAAATTGATTACAAACAAGGAGTTAGGGATTACTATAGCATATTGTAGTTGGCACAAAGACTCGGGTCACCTTTTTCAAATATGGGACATAGTTCACTGAAACTCCAATCGCTTGGCATGCATTCATCTAACCAAATGTTGCTAATGAGCTGATGCATGCACCTTATCAGCTCATCGCCGCCAACCTTAAACAGCTCCGCCGGTAATCCATCGGCTTCTGCGGCTTTATTGTTCTTAAGCCGGGCAATAGCTGTTCTGACCTTGTCTTGGTTAGGAGGGGGCAATCGACGTCGTCGTCCAAAATTATATCGATTGTCTCGTCATTGCATATCTCAGGTACCAATAGCGCAGAGAAATGATCTCTCCATATTTCCAACATACTCTGCACATCTGCGATGAGATTTCCGTCATTGTCTTTACAGAACCGGGGCCCTGAACCATGGCCATTATTTCCGTTTTTAACTTTTTGGTACAATTTTCGGCCTTCGTTCTTCCTTCCGTATGACTCAATTTTCTCACTCTCGCGCTTTCTCAACTGAAGTTTCTTAAGCCTAAAGAGACGGCTTACCTCCTTTTTTTTCTCCCTATACCGCTCAGTCACAGCTCGCGTTGCAATTGACTGAAGCATTACCATGCGTGCAGCGTTCTTTTCATCATTTGCAATGCGACACTCTTCATCGTACCACGGTTTATTGCGAAGCGGTTTTTTAAAACCAAGTACGGTTGTTTCGGCAGTTTTTATAGAGTCGTAAATGGGTTTCCACTGCGCTTCAAGATCGTCATCGGAAGGGGGTGGGTTCTGTGCCATAAATTGCGAGACCTTCCTTGAGTAGGCTGTGGCTACCTCTGGTAATTGCAGCTTTCCGATGTCCAGCTTCCTCTGCGTCTGGTTTCTTACGATTTTCGCTCTACTTAATCTTGTGCGAACCTTTGCTGCTACCAGATAGTGATCAGAATCAATGTTAGCTCCTCTGATCACTCGAACGTCTATTAAACTGGATGAGTGCCTTCCATCAATTACCACGTGATCAATTTGGTTCTTCGATCTTTGATCAGACGATACCCAAGTAGCCTTGTGTAATGTCATGTTCAGGGCAGCGGTCATACGTTTCCTCTAGAAGCTCATAGAATATGTCTTTGGCATCATCATCTTTCTCTTCTCTCGGGGCATGCACACAAATTAGGGAAATATAAAAATATTTCGCTTTTGAACCTAGAGACTAGATGTCGCAGTCTTTTGCCAACTACAAATCCGCAACCAAATTTATGTTTTTTCTCATGGCAACTGTAGTATATGTCGCAGTTTCTTTTTCGTGTGCAGCCATGTCCTGTCCATCGCATTTCCTGGATTGCGGTAGTATCAGGCTTATAACTTTCGAGGACATCTGCCAGTTGGATTCTTGCACCGGATCTAAATAGAGTTCTTACATTCCAGGTGAATCGTGTTCCTTATAACGTTTGCGGGAGTCGTCAACAAATAGGGGTTGTTTATGTTTTCTGTTTCGTTTTTGTATCTTCACTGCCATTATGAACGGTGGCGGGAGGCAAACCCAGTCCACCGGGATTTTGCATTTTACCTACTGCCATGATATTAGACTGCCGCCGCCCATTATGGATCAGACGCCGATTTTCTTTTATCCGCCGTTGGCCTATATGTTTGGCCCATCCGCCTTCTAAAGGATAAAAGAATATGCCCGATAGCTTGATGAGCTTCAGTGACATCGGTCACCTACTAAGCCTGAGACACATCAGTGATCGCATAACCAAATCAGGCTGCTCATTTATTTTCGCCTTCTCACTCTAGCATACTGCGTGGAAGTAGTGAGCTGCTTGAACTGCCCAATGAAGGAATCATTTCTGGTCACTCCTAAGTGAATGGCTATCAGAAACTTTCCAACTCCACGGACAGTATGTATAATGGTTTACGGCAAATGGAGCAATACTAAAGAGACTCCATTACTCTCTTCGATGCCTCTTAATGACGACGAGGTCGTAGGCCATTTCATCGAGTTCGAGTTGCTTTGGTAATTTACTCTTTCGTTGACATAATACGGACAGAAATAAAAGGGAATGCGGATTTTCGTCAGATACAACCATAGAATAATACATACCATAGAAGCTTTTATTCGCTCAATAAATTAAACGTCATAGGTACGATGGAAAGTAAACATTGGATGGTGGAATATATGGGTTCAATAATACCAGATAGTGGCAATAGTATACAGCGATCAACAAAGGAACAACAACCGAATTTCGTGTTTTTGTAGCAAACTAGTTGTGTTAACTACAATACAAATGTATACCAACGATAAAAGTCAACAAAAAAGTGCAAAATATATTTAAATTTTTCAGTTCTACACCAAAATGACAGAAAAAAGTTAAGTGAACATATTTTGTAACTCCACCTGGTAAGATAATTTTAAATTTAATTGCTCTCATTTCCACAAACCTACGATGAAGAGTGTGAAATGAAACGTCAGATGAGAGAATAAGTTTATCTACGTATGTATTATTATATGGATACAACCAACATAAATCAAAATTTAGCTGTCATTAGAAACTCCAACCAACGAGCAAAATACAAACGGAACTCGAACTCGGTGAAATGATCTACTAACTCGTCGTCATCGAGAGAACCTAAAGAGGGGAATAGAAACTCTTGCCTATTTCTCTATGATCGAACTCCGCAAGCAGTGATGCCAACTCCGCAGGAACCAAACGCGCCGTCGACGTACCCAAAAGCGACCAGAAAAATCCTAAAAGTGCGAAAACGCGCTTAAAAAATAATGGGATGCCCAATAGGGACATTCAGATTTTAACAGTTCACGTCGGTTATTTTGTCGGTTTTCCTGTTATATATTTATATTTGCGACAATAGAGACAAATCACCATGGCAAGTTCCAGTGACGAGCAACACGTGAGATTGATAAAACTTTGTTATCAAAATGGGTGTTGTCTTCTGTTGAATAAATGCCGGCTTTTTTTTAAAACTTAATTTTCGAATAAACCAAGAAACGGTTATTTGACGTCGGTTAACCGGGCTTTACTCAATTTCTTGTTAAATATCTTTACAAAAATGTAATAATTAAACAACGATATAATTATCAAATATTAATGAATTTTTAATTAAGTAGCACGGTATTCTATTTTAAAATATAATTTTATAGGTGAGATTTTAAATGTTTTCATTTCAAACCAATTTTAGAATTTAAATAATAATTTAAAATTAAGATTTAAATTAGAGTAAAGAAATAAGATCAATTCAATTCAATTCGACTCAATTCAATTCAATACAATTCAATTCCGAAATTTCCCGAAAATCTGAGTTTTCGAATAAAGCGAAAACCGGTTCTTCGAAAATATCGGTTTTTTGAACACTCTACTCTCCACGAAAAAATGTATTTGTCTTAAGCGTAATAACCAGTACAAAAATACAAGCAAACGGTCAACGGTAGAAGGAAAAAAATGCACATTCTTTATCAAATTGATGTATAGAAAACGGGCTAAAGGGCTAAATAAAATCTCAAAACGCGTGCACATTCCGCGTTTTTCCAAAACAGCGCCAATGACATTTTTTTCGTGTTTTGTAATGTCGAAAAGTGCTAAATCTAGCCACAAAAGAGCTAAGTTGGCATCACTGTCCGCAAGTGTTTGCATATAATCCCAACAAACAATATTTCCTGTAAAATTTTTCATTTGTGCTCACGATAATTTGGCGCTAAGGGCTCGATATGTAGTAGCCTCGATATATGTAGCTTCATATGCAGAATTTTGCATTCAAAAAAAGAACCTTTCCAATTACATCACATGAGAGGATTGGGGAGGGCTACTTACAACCAGTGAGCTGTACGCTTACTAATTTTTCACTCACTGATGGGGACCTACAGTTTTACGCCGGTCCAGAACAGTATTTTTGAGAAGCTCTTTCAAGGCTAAGTACTCGATAGTGTCGTCATCACTAAGCAAGGTGGCCGTGTGTGTCATATGAATCCGTTACGAATTCGAGACAGATCGGTTTCTTAGTACATTTTGTCCGAAACGAGAAGCAGTTACGGAAACATAACGAATCCGATTGTATATGAAATTCGTCTCGAAAAGCGCATCGTTTTTGACGTAGAATACGTCTTACCTTACGGTATAGGGAGTCATGTCAGATTGTTATTGTTGTAATCTTTATTTCATTGATTATGAGGAAACGGCGAGATAACTTTTTTTTAAATTTTGTTGTAGGAAATGAAGATGTTATCTTTCGTTTGATATACATTTCATATTGGTTGATATCTTCCTAATATTTAAATTTCTCAAATGAAAATTGTTTAAACACATACACTCAAACATATGTGTGGTGTTTGGTTGAGTGTTTGAGTTTGTAGCGTGGACACAAACTATTCTGCTGTTTCAGTGTGGACACAAACCTTCGGCTGTTGTTTTGATTGATGAAATATTGAAATTTCCGTATATTTACTTATGTATTTAAGTGAAACAAAATGTTAAATGTGAATTTGAATTTAACATGGATATATAATTATAAAAAATATATGAAAAAATTAATTCATACATTTTTATGTTAAATGAAAGTGCTGCCAAGTAAGCAAAATAACAATGCTGTTTGACAGCAGCTGACAGTTGACGTTTAGTAAATTAAAATAAAAACTACTAATCAAAATGGCACCTACACGAAATACAAGAAAGCAACGAGTGGTTGTTATGCAGGGAAATAAATACTCAGGTAAGTTTTGTGTTCCCTTGTTTATATATATTTTTATTAAAAATGTTAATTAATTTGTAGGCGCAACATCAACAACAAATATGCAACAAATCGCAACAGCAGCGGCAACACCCAATATCAATCAAATAGGTAAGTTTTATACCTACATACATATACATATGTATATATTAACGTCATGTATAAATTCCTAATAATGGATTTAATTTACAGTTCCTATAGCGGTAACAACAACAAATAGTCGATTTAAGTAAATAGGTATAGTTAATAGTAAATAGGTATAAGTAAATAGGTATAAATAAATAGGTATAAGTAAGTAGGTATAAGTAAATAGATAGGTATAGGTAATACGACAACAACAACAAAACAAAACATATTTATCCTATTTTTCCTACCATAAGCTTATGTATATTATCAAAAGTAACTATCAAATAAATAAATTCATTTGCTTATGTTATTTATTGTTATATATGTTTTCTGTCTTATCGGATGGCATATTCTACGTTAAACTTTATGGCCGTGTCTATGACACAGCCTGCAAGGATAGTCCGTGGCCGAAGGCCTCGGACAACTGTCTGCCGTTTTTTATTCTACCTTTTCGGATCCGTCTCGAACTCGCAACGGACTTCATATTCGACTCCGTTTCGGGGTGATTGTTTTTAAATAAAATGGATTCGGGACTGATTCACTTCGGTCAATTTTATATAACGGGTTTTTCAACAGAGACGCTACAAACGTAAATCGAGAGGGACAGCAAACGACGCCATATTTTTTCCCGCTCTTTTGATATTTCTCTTCAGTAAGGTTTAAATAAAATGGATTCGGGACTGATTCACTTCGATCAATTTTATATAACGGGTTTTTCAACAGAGACGCTACAAAAGTAAATCGATAGGGACAGCAAACGACGCCATATTTTTTCCCGCTCTTTTGATATTTCTCTTCAGTAAGGTTTTGCCATTTCGTCATGGAAAGATATACGAGCCAACAACGAGTCGAAATTATTAAAATTTACTACCGAAATTTGGAGACAGTGGCCTCAACTTTAAGAGCGGATTCATTGGAAAATCATCTTCAGCGTTGAGGCTCATTTCTGGCTGAATGGCTTCGTCAATAAGCAAAATATGCGTTACTGGTCAGACAGCAATCCACACGTAATCCATGAGTCATCGTTGCATCCTGAAAAAAATTACGGTTTGGTGCGGTTTATGGGCCGGCGGCGTCATTGGACCGTACTTCTTCCGTGATGATCAAGACTGGCAATTTACTGTGAATGCGAATCGCTACCGTTCAATGATAACCGAATATTTTTGGCCCCAATTGGATAATATGGACTTGGAGGACATGTGGTTCCAACAGGACGGCGCCACAAGCCACACAGCGAATGCCACAATCAATTTATTGGAAACCAAGTTTCGTGAACGTGTTATCTCACGAAATGGCCCAGTCGATTGGCCGCCTCGGTCGTGCGATTTGACGCCGTTAGATTATTTCCTATGGGGCTACGTCAAGTCAATGGTCTATGCCAACAAGCCAGCGACGATTGACGAACATCGTACGAATATCGAACGTGAAATTGCAGCAGTTTCGGCCGATTTATGCTTGAAAACCGTCGAAAATTGTGTTCAGCGTCTGGACTTCTGCAAGCGTGCCCGTGGTGGCCATGCAAAAGAAATCGAGTTCCATACATAATGGCATCGAACGTACTTTCACAGGAATAAAGAATTTCAGTGGTATCTAAAACCGGTTTCGTTTTATTGAAAAAAACTTTTGTAGCGCTCTTATTGAAAAACCCTTTATATACGCTGATTGAAATTTTACGTTTAGCCGGACGCGTAACGGGTTCGAAATGGATTCATCAAATCGAAATTTCACTTATTCACCTTTCTTTATGTTCTTACGGACTCGTAACGGGTTCGAAACGAGTCCGCCAAATTCGCAATTTCAGTGATTCACTTTTAATGTTTTTACGGCCTCGCAACGGGGACTAAACGGTTCCGCGAAGTAAATTGAAAAAATTGATTTCTAGAAATCAATTAATTGGTAAATTGTTTCAATAAAATTATTTGACAAAATTAAGCGGAAAATTTGATTAACTTTTTAATTATATCAATTAACTATTAATCAAGTAACTAAATGTTTAACTCGAACAACAAATGTAATTATCCCCCCACGAATCAATTGACTATTCAGTTAATGTAATATTTTTTGTATTGAATTCTAACCAACTACTCGTAATATCTTACAATTTATTTAACTAATACCATCAATTTCATTGCTAGTGCAATAACAATCACGAATTTAACTGAGAACGCGGATTTGTTAATTGAAATCGATTTTGATTTTTTTCCCGTGCAGTGAAGAATGGTCGGAAGGAAATAGATGGTGAAAATGATGAATAATTGCATGCACTATCTGTGGTGTTTCTAATACCTTTGAGTTGCCTCACATACTTTTTTCAAATCCCTAAACCTGTGCCTATAAAATACTTGAAATTCAAAATTGCCAAATAAAATGCAAATGGTTTTAAAATATGTACAATTAGCACTGAAATTAATTGTTTTTGATTTTGCATTTTTAGAGGTAATTCAAATTAAACTATAAATTATATTTGTCTGATAATTATTTAGTTCAATTCTTAATTATAATTATCGTTCTCTAAAATCCAAACAGAACATATGCAATATATTCAACATTTTTCAGGAGAGACATAAAAGGATCGGTTTGAAATATGAATGTTGTCAATAAATGTGTCATTTTTGAACGCAGAGGTCAAAAAGTTTGTAGGAATATATACATACACTCCGGCTCACTTAAATAATGACACTAAAAATTCCATATTCAGCAACCTGTATCTTTTGCAATTTGTAACCGATTGCAGAATTTTAAAATGGAAATGGAAGCTAGACATCTTGAGATATAAAAAAAATCATGACAATAGTGGTTTCTTAACTAAAGAAATTTTTTTGAGCAATTTCTAAAAAAATCCAAAAAAATGTGCTATTTTTTTGGTTCACTTGAATAAAGGCACTTTTTAACTAATTTTAATGAAAAACAGTTTTTCTTGTTTTTTTTTAATTTATTTTACTTTATTTAAGAATTATTAGTAATGCGTACAACCCTCTTTGTTTTTAATAAGTTCAAATATACGGGTTTTCATTGAGAGATGAAGAGAATTTATGTAATCCAACGAAATTTGATTGCAAGCATCCTTAATGGCCTGAATTAGTGACTGCTTGTCATCAAAATGTCTACCTCCTTCATAGACCTTACGAGATAACCAACCCCAGAAATTTTCGATAACGTTTAGATCTGGCGAATAGAGTGGCCAGTCAAAAATATTAACGTTTTGGCTTGCAATGAACTCCTTTACTACTCTGGCGTTGTGTATAGGGGCATTATCCTCTTGCAATATCCAAGATATGGGACCAAATAGTTCACTGAACTTCGGAAAAGCCGATTCCAATACCGTTTCATAGCTTGCACCAGTCATTTTTGCACTTTGAAATTCAAGATCAATGGTGCCATAGTACGTAGTAGCACCCTACACCATAAAGCCGCCCTCTCTGCTGTGATGTCGGTTCAAAAAACGCTTTTCCTTGCGCAGATCATAAAAATAATAGTTGTTGCCATCAGGCCCATCCAAATTAAACTTCTTCTCATCCGTAAATACAACGGTTCTACAGTCATTGACATGACCTCTTGGCTGCACATCCCATACCATGTAGTCTCTTGTGAATTGAAGCCGCTTTTCCTTACGAGGAGCATTAAGGCGCATTCACAATGCAAGCGACAATTTCGTTTTTCATGCTATCTCGTTCTCACACACAGAATTTCACATAATGGCCTTTCGTTTTTTTTACAAAAATGTAACTCCAATTTGTCGCTGAAGTTGATCTATTCCTACTCCAGCAACATATTTGTTCGAATAAATAATGTACTATTAAGCGGTAGATGGCGCTGTACTTCGAATTTCATTTTCAAACTTAAAAACATCAATGAAAATTGAACCCATTTGTGTTAAAAGACGCATCATAAAACGTTATTTTATCTGTAGAATCTTTTAATTCCTTCTGTTCATTATATGAAGAATCAAATTCAAATGTATTTGGTTTTATAATTTCTGGCTTACTTTTATTCTTGACAAACATTTGTGTTAACTTTGACATGAAAACAAAATATATTGTATTGTTGCCTTGATACATTGGCCGTAATACTGATATCACCTGTTAGAACAAACATCACGATTCGAAGTAAACTGTTGCTTGCATTGTGAACGCCTTTTGAAAATGTTGCTTGCATTGTGATTCCGGCTTTAAGTGGCGGCTTTTTTTATAATTTAGCATATTTAAGATACTCACAGCTCTTAATTACTCTGCGTACTGATGACTTGGTCGCGTCCATTCCAGCTTAAGCTCTTATTTTTGACAAGAATAAGGCAGAATAAGAAGCAGTTCTGATGATTTTTCTTTTCTCATACGTAGATAAAGACAATGCCCCTCGGGGTCGTAATTGTCGACAACTGTTGGCATCCGTCCAATTTTTTAGCTATTGCGCGGTTAGAATATCCTTCAGAACGGTAAACATCGATTTTAGTATTTTCCGATAGAGTTAAAAGTTTTTGCTTTTCCATTTTGACTCGTAAAATGATTAAGATGTAATAAATTGCAATAAACAAACGCTCCATACAAAAAATCATCGGTTTCTTAAAAAATAATAACAAAAAAATAATAAAGTGCCTTAATTCAAGTGAACCAAAAAAAATAGCACAATTTTGGACTTTTTTTTATAAATTGCTAAAAAAAAAAGTTCTTGGGATACGAAACCACTATTGTCATGACTTTTGTTTGTATCTCAAGATGTCTAGCTTCCATTTCCATTTCAAAATTCTGTAGTCCGTTACAAATTGCAAAAGATACAGGCTGCTGAATATGCAATTTTTAGTGCCTTTAAATAAGTGCACCGGAGTGTATAAGCATTAAAATTATACACTTTCAATCAGATGATTAGAACCACTTAAATATCTGTTTATCTTTTTACAGTATTTGTCGACAGTTAAAATCTTACTACAGTCGGAAAGGTAATTTTCTTAAGATTACCAAACTAACAACGCCAGCATTACAGTTTAATGCAACGGCATTATAAAGGTCCATTTCCAAAAACAATTCAATTGAATCAGTTCATATGATTAGAACCACTGTGGATTTTTAAATTTTGTGCACGAAGTCGCATTTGATTTATCCCTAAAACAATTAGTAAAAGACAAATATTTCTGTCTAATAAACATTAGTGAGAAATGGGCAAGAAAAGTATTTTGAACATAAAGGAAGCAGCCAAAATCAATGTTTATCATTCGCAAGGATATTCTTATCGGGCGAAGTCACAAAACTGTGCTGGGGCACTTAAAATATCTTGATAACTATGGTAATAATTACGAAGAAAGGTTTTCAACCGCTTTAACTCCATCCGAAAAGAGAAACATCTTGAGAATTGTGTCATACTCTTCCTTTTCAGCCCCAAAAATCTGGTCTCAAGCTGGTATCTAATCAAGTATCTCGACGACAGTAAAAAAGATCATTTGCAACCAGTACGTGACTGAAATTGTAAAAAACTGACGAAAAACGCGTCGCTGAATAATGCGCGCAAAAAAAACCGTTACAATTTGCTAGAGATCATATGAAATGGGGCATTCAAGTATGAGGTCATGGTAATGATTGGCGAACTGTGATTTGTAGTAACGAAAATTAATTTAATTTAGATGACCCAGATGCCTCCAATTATTATTTTCACGATACGACGAAATATACATTTTCACAGCAGAGAGGGTGGAGCTATGGTCTGGGGTGTAATAACATATTACGGCTAGAGTGTCTAAAACCGAACCCGAAAAGCAGGTGAAACTGGTTAGCTGGCTTTTTCTTGCTATAAACCGTGTGCCGTTTTTTTAAAAAGCGTAATTATCGAACAAACCTAAAACCGGTTATTTGACGTCGGTTAAAAGGTTTTTTTTTCTCAATTTGTGTTAATATCCTTAAAAAAATTAATAATAAATGATATGATTATTAAATTTTATTGAAATTTTGGAATTAAGAAACATGATTTGCATTTTCAAATATGATTTTATGTTTCTCTAAATTCTAAATGATATTTCCAAACAACTTATTTATTCAAATTTCAAACTGACTTTATGAATTAATTAAAAATTAATTGGGAATTAATAAAGCTTTTCAAACTTGTTTTCCAACTTTCAAAAATAAAATAATTTTAATAATAAATGTTTCACATTTTTAAGATTGTCAGGGCGAGTTTCACACTCGTCATTTAAAAGCTCAATGCAAAAGTTCACAGAAAATTTTCATATTAAATGACATTTAAATGACAAACATCCGGCATTTAAAGTCCATTTAAATGGAGAATTTTCAACTGTGAAACTGGGCATCAGACATGCAAATTTCTTTACATTGTTTTTTTTCGAATTGAAAGCACTTTAATGTGAATTTGAGTAGAACTTTTACATTTTATATTAAAGACACATTCCAAATTGGAATATAATGTAAATTTTTTCTATAAAAAAGTACATTTTAATAGAAATATTGAAACAAAATACAGTGCTGTCTGGGTAGAGCGAACCCCTGCTGCAATGAACACCCCGTTGGAGTGAACACCAGAATGATTACATTGACTACTCTGTAGAGTGAACACTGTATAAATGGATTTAAAATGCATTTTTAAATAAAAAAAATTGAACCTTGATTTAGTGAACAACCTGGGTATTATGAAATCGCCCTGCAAAAATTAGTTCACTCTACCCAGACAGTACTGTAATATGAAATTGATTATTATGGTGGATGGTTGGGAATAGGGCATATCATCAGCTCCCTTCTCCACAAGTATTTAGGTATATCATCCTAGGTATATCAGGGACAAACAAAGCTCAACTTAGCGAGAATTGTCTCAACACTCCTACTTGTGCGAAAACATTCACAACAAATACTTTACCATAACCATCAATATTCACACCATTTCTTTCCTATGCATGCCTTCATCGAAAGCCATTGCATAGATGTTGTTCTTTTCTTTATTACTATTAAGTTTTTAATATTTCTATTACAATGTACTTTTTCATAGAAAAAGTACTTTTTAATAGATATTGATCTTCAACCGATCAATTATTAAAAAAATAACAATTGAAAGATCGAATAATATGAACTCAAACGGATGTAAATTTTTTATTTAAACTTAAAACGTAATTGTCAAATTTTAATAGACTTGTAAAATTTTCAGTTTTAGATACGAATAAGTATGTGAAATGAGCGCTAAACAAATGTATTGTAAGTACTATATGTGTAAATTAATTTAAAGCAAAAGGAACCGAAAAAACCGGGTGTACTGGTTTTTGGCAAAATTGAGAACCAAAAACCTGTTTCTTGAAAAATTTACTTTTCGAACAAACTGTTAACCGGTTTCTTAAAAAATTAATTTTTCAAATGACCGAAACCCGGTTTTTGAAAATGCCGTTTTTTTTTGACACTCTAATTACGGCTCAATTGATTTAGAATTTCAAAGTGCAAAAATGAGTGGAGAAATATACAAGACTCTGTTGCAATCAGCTTCCCCTAAAGTAAATGATATTTTTGAACCGATTCCATGGATTCTGCAACAAGATCATGCTCCTACTCACAATGTCAGGGTTGTAAAAGAATTCATTTCAAACCAAAATGCTCGTCTTCTCAATTGGCCACCATATTCTCCCGACATAAACATAATAGAAAATGTTTGGGGTTCATTTCCTCGATAGGGTTATAAAGGAGCACGACAATTCGGCTATAAGGAATCACTAATTCAAGCCATGAAGGACTCCTAGAATGAGATGTATTTGGATTATTTAACAGCACTTTATGAATTAATAAAAAGCCGAATATTTGAAGATATTTTAAGCAAGGGAGTTAGCACCCACTATTAAAATGTTATTCAATATTATGACTAAACTAAATACAAGGTGATTCAAAAGAAGTCATCCGATGTTGTTTGGCTTTCATTTTTTTTCTAAATGAAAAACTTCGATTCTGTTTTTTGATTATGTTTATGTGAACTTTTAGAATTTTACTGGTTTCATTTCATTTTTCATTTCATTTATTAATTTCATGAGAACCTAGCACAACAAGAATGATTCTTATAAATTACAGTGCTAGTGATATAAAAGTACAGATACTCGAGTTTTGAATTAGTATACTAGTTGTAATATAAATAATAATAATAATAAAATATATAAAAATATTAGAAGTAAAAAAAAAAAAAAACAACAAATTTTATTACAAATTCATCTTAAATGTATAATGAGCTCCTTTTTAAATTTTGCAGCGTTGCCTATACATTGTATATGGAGTGGTAGGTTGTTCCAAAGACGTGTAGCAGATATGAAAAATTGTCTTTCGGAAATTAAAAACTTAAAACTTTTGGTTATCACTATCATTCCACGCTGTGATCGGCCAAATTTTATTTTCTCATATAAGTAATTTGGTTCTTCAGGTTGAGAAGATGATATCGATTAAATGGGCGCCGTCACAATTGATTACCATACCGGCTCGTTTTATGGCATTTTTCATCACTTCGGCGAGAAATTCGACCGACACATTCTCGCACTCGTGTCGAATGTTGACCTTGACGGCTTCCAGGGTCTCGGGCTTGTTCTCGTAAACACGGGACTTCAAAAAACCCCACAAAAAAGTCTAGAACGGTACAATCGGGCGATCTTGCGGGCCAGTGCAAATCGCCAAAACGAGAAATGAGGCGACCCGGGAACGCCGCCATCAGAATATCGGTTGCGACTCGCGCAGTGTGTGCCGTTGCTCCGTCCTGTTGGAACCACATGTCCTTCAGTCCTAATTTGGCCAGCGGTGTTCTCGAAAAAAATGGCCCGATGACTCCTCCAGCGTGAACAGCGCCCCATGCAGTCACTTCGAGCGGGTGTAATGGCTCCTCGTGCATCACTCGTGGATTTCCGGTGGCCCCAGAAGCGATAGTTTTGCTTGTTCACGTACCCGTTGAGGTGGAAATGAGCCTCATCGCTCATTATGATTTTCAAATCATTATGAACAAAAATGCCATTAAACGAGCGCGTATGGTAATCAATTGTGACGGCGCCCATTTAACCGATATCATCTCAACTTAACCAATAAAATTCTAAAGGTTCAAATAAACATAATCAAAAAACAGAATCGAAGTTTTTCATTTAGAAAAGAAATGAGAGCCCAACAACATCGGATGACTTCTTTTGAAACACCTTGCATTAATAGATTTTATTATTAAATTACAAACTAGTGAATTTTCAATTAAAATAAATTAAATGGTTCTAATCATGCAAATGGAGAAATTTTTAATATTTTTTGTCTTTTTCTTGGAAAAGGACCTTTATAATACTGTTGCATTTCACTTTAATGTTGTTGTTGTTACTTTTTAATCTTAAGAAAATGTCCTCTCCGATGTTGATAACATTTTAGCTGTTGACAAAATAGTTAAAAAGATATGACCTACTAAAACCAGAAATGTAATTGGTGCTAATCAACTGATCGAGAGTATATGTATGCAAAGTTGCCGTTAGGAGAAAAAATGTGTTTTATAAAAAAACTAATTTTTCGAGTTTTAATTGAAATCGATATTTTTTTAAATAGAACTCTATGACGTCCAATGAATGGTAATTAATCAAAACCCCAATTATCGAATACTCTAGCTGACAATATGTACAAACATTTAATTGTTAATATTGTTTATTATTTGTTAAAAACACGGGTCATTATCACAAAATCAGGTTAGACCTAACCAACAATAATACGTGTCAAATAAATAACCAAATGATAGCTATAAGTGCTAGTTAGATTTAGCTGTAGAATAGTCACTGACACGGACAATGGGGATGAATAAATTAAAATTTCAAACTATATTTTTTAATATGAGTTTGGCAAAAATAAACTCGCCTAATCCGTTTTTTTGCTAGTTACAAAAGGGAATCGTTTTTAGTAGATATTCTCAAATATGTCTAATCTCAGGTTTTGGACACTGTCGAATAATTAATCACCCTTCAATGAACCATACTAGAGTACAAAGCATCATATGCAAATACATATAAACGATAGGCGCTAATATACGCTAATGAATTAGTTAGTTATATTACAAACAGAGGGCTTTCAAGGCCGGAGCAGCAGCCCCAAAATAAAATAAGATATTAAATAATTATTATAATGTCATTAAGGATGTGACGTGTGTTTTTATGAGGCTCTAGTCCCGGTACAACTATACTTCACGACGAATTTTACATGGTTCGCATTTCGTGGCTAATGAGTTACCCTGGGTAACCGATTATTATTGCCGTGGGCAATGGGTAGCGTTCGTTTACCCATTACACACAGGGTATCGGCAAAATAATGAGTAGCTACCCACTACACTGGTGAGTTTCCCATCACCATAAAATTACCCACAGGGTAATGGGGGAAATAATGTGTAGATATCCGCGACAATGAGTAGTTACCCACAGGGTAATGGGGAAAATAATGGGTAGTTAATGAGGAGTTACTCATAACGATTACCCATTACACATGGGTTATGGGGAAACGGCCATCACTGTGGGTAATGGTTAACCCATCACCATTTTTGATCGAAAATGTTGAAAATTTTTATATCTCTGAAACGGAGTGTCGAATTGAAAATAACTAATTTTTGGGAGTTTCTAAGTATTTTTTTTACAAAACAGTCCAATTCGTATGAAGAAATTTTTTCAAAAAATCTGCAAAATAAGATAATCCCTAAAATAAACAATTGCTATAACTCGGAAACGGTGCATCCAATTGTAAACATAATAGGACACTTTAACCGTCGTCCAATGGTTAGTGTGCGCACCTCTTGTACATGAGATCCTCGGTTCGATCCTTAATATGACCACCTTGAATTTATTTTGGCGGCGATCACCTCGCATAGTGACGGCGACACTATCGACTATTTATATCTCGAAAAAGGAGCGTCGAATTGAAAATAACTAATTTTTGGGAGTTTCTAAGTTTTTTTTTCACAAAATAGTCCAATTCTTATGAAGAAATTTTTTCAAAAAATCTGCAAAATAAGATAATCCCTAAAATAAAAAATTGCTATAACTCGGAAACGGTGCATCTAATCGCAAACATAATAGGGGTCTTTAACCGTCGTCCAATGGTGAGTGTGCGCACCTCTTGTACATGATATCCTTGGTTCGATCCCTAATCTGACCACCTTGAATTTATTTCGGCGGCGATCACCTCGCATAGTGTCGGCGACACTATCGACTATTTAGCCATGAAAAAGCTTATCAAAATACGTTCGGAATCGGTGTAAAAACTATAGGTCCCAATCAGTGACTATAACACTAGAAAGCGCACAGCTCACTGGTTGTGAGACGCTCTCCCCAATTCCTTCATGGAATGTAATGGGAATAGATGTCTTTTAAGCGGCATAATCGTGATGAGTAGAGACCCATTATTTATACCCATTAATAAAAGCTCTGGAATTTTACAGTCTCTCCGTCCACATTTGAAGAATTTTACTGAAAAAATTTGAATTGATTGAGGAATAGACGGCTCAACTGGGAAGCAAATGAATTATGGCACAATTGTATTCCAATTACCCCCAAATTGCGTCTGAAGTAAACGACATTTGTTATCGGTATACCACGTTTGCACAGTAAAATGAAGATAATATCCCCTTTATGTTAATAGTAGACGTGACACACCCATTTTATAAATATTCACAAATTGTATTCTTTATCGACATAATAAGGCAGGAGAATTGGGACTGAAGTTTAGAAATTATTTGTGGTTTTGGTTGAGTGTAACCACTGTGCAATATGTCATAGGATACAAATAATGTGAGCAGTGATGGTGAGATTAATGAGGCCGTCGAAAAGTTGCCATAAATTGTAATGGTTCCCGGACAGGATTTATTACGATCATTAATTTAGTGTGTTCAGTGATGTGCGTGCGAATAATCAATTAGATACAAATTTTATTAATCGATACCGTGATTGTTATTTAATATCATTTATTATATTTCTCGAAATATGCAGTCGGACTCTGGCAATTGAAGCAATTTTGTGTATAATTGTAAATATATTATAGGAATCGATTACAGTGAGAATCGCGCAGTCGTTCATACAGAGTGGGCCCAAGTGTTTCACCCTATCGGGAGTTGATAAAATTTTTGCAAATGATGGCACCTTCCAGTCTTCTTTTCATATTTGTGAAGTAGACAGATACAGAATACACGTCGACAAGCAATGGAATACTATAGTTCTCAAGAACTAGTAAAACATGTAACGATCTTTCTATTTTGGCACAACGTGGATTGAGTCGCAGACTTCCCGGTCGACCTCCGCTGGCCTCGAAGATACTGGAACAAAACGTTCCAAAATAGGAATCGGAAAATCTCGGAGTAATCGTGTTGTAGCTCTTGACATAAAGAAATTGTGAACATATAAAATCAAAAAACTTCATCTTCAATGTCTAAATCGCAAACATCTTTAAAAAAAATTCAATATTTTTTACCTTTTTTATCGCAAAAGTGAAAGTGGTGGCAAAAGTGGTCTTTTATCACGTAGTGGGGTCCGTATATGGTTATATTTCCATGACTTAAAAAAGTACACACAGTGTAATATTTGAAATTTTTTTTACTCTTATTTGTATGAGATTCTGTGGTATTGCGTTTAACACAGTTGGCATTTCCACATTCAGAGTGTTCTTTCCATGCATATTATTGTGCGTCGGTACTTTGAATTTTCCAACAGCTCTTCTCCTAATATTGTATAAAAGATTTACTGGTTTCAGGTAGTGTTCATCAAAAAATTAATTTATTATTGTTGATTTAAATATGTTTTTTACATTTAAAATTTTGTTTTGTTCAATTTAATTCAATTAAACTTAATTAAGTTCAATTCACTTCACCTCAATTCGATTCAATTCAATACACTTCAATTCAAATAAATTCAACACAATTCAATTGAATTCACCTCAATTCAAATCAACTCAATTCAATTCAATACAATTCAATTCAATTCAATTCAATTCAATTCAATTCAATTCAAATCAATTCTATGCAGTTCAATTCAGCTCAATTCAATTCAAATCAATTCAGTTCAACTCAATTCCATTCCATTCAATTCATTTCAATTCGGTTCAGTTCAGTTCAGTTCAATTCAATTCAATTCAATTAAAGATGAATCTAATCTAATCTATTGCAGATCAATTACCTATATCTGAAATCATATACTTTAGTATGAAAATGTGAATAATGCTGTTTGATTCTCCGAAGTCTCCGACTCTGGCAAGTCCAGCAATTTGAAAATCCCCTACTCCTGTCCGACTCCGGCTCCAGCATTTTCAAAATACACGACTCCACGTACGCTCCAATATTAAACAAAACTATTTTCTAAGGTCTCATTAGCAATAACAACGAAATAATTTAGACTGCATTTAATCACTGATACAAGCCGACCGGTCACCGGTCCTGAGCCGATAACCGCCGCTCTTTTCATCGTCTTATATCGACTTGAAACACGAGCACAATATTTTGGAACATACTTAATCACCATTTCACCCAACCATGTGAAAAAATCAAATTACCGTTCGGAACCAGTGTAAAATTGTAGGCCCCAATCAGTGATAATAAAACTAGAAACCGCACAGCTCACTGGTTGTGAGAAGCTCTCCCCGATTCATTCATGGAATGTAAAGGGAACCATTTTTTTATGTGAAAAAAATCAACTGATTCTATTGTTTTGGATACACCTGGAAGAAAAAATTTCGTTATATCATTTGGGCTAAAGCAAAATCTTGGTGTCAGCTTCTTTATGGAATAAAATGCTGAGACTTTGGTGACAAAATGATTCTAAATTTATGAGAAGACAAGTTTGAAAATAAGGGCTTTGAGAAGAGACAATTTTTTGAAAATATATGTAGATATTTTTTCAAAACAAAAATTTGACAACAAAATCTTGAAAAAACTAATGCAATACAGATTTCTATAAGACAACTGTGACAACAGGGACTCCTGTAAGAAAACTTTGACAACACAGATTTCTACAAGAAAACTTAGAAGCCTCTGCCAACAAAGTCTTCTAGCACAAACCCTTGATAATAGAGTTTTGTAAAAGAAGAATTTAACAGACAATTTTGTAATAGAAACCTTTTAGAACAATGTTTTCCAAAACCACAGCATTTTCCAAATGAGTTCCAAATAACGTAGAATTTCAGCCGCCGCTGGATACATTCTGAAACTGCCGCCACCGATGACCCCTAAGATGAGCCACCGATGGCAATTTGCGGTCGGCTTTGAATCCTGCGTATAATATGTCATTGTAGGCAGCACAACACACGAATGTTTATTTCAAAATGACGGATGTGCTCAGAAACAAAAAAATTTTTATATCGGTTTAAAAGTTACAGGTCATGAAAGTTTGAACATCACCCAGGTGGTACATTTGCACAGCCTTTAGTAAGAAGTACGTTGAAACAGGGTGCCTTTCAGTCTGATAGCCTAAAGCTAGATTTACACGATTGAAGGAATTTTTAAGTCTTATCAAAATTTTGAAAATGTATTTTGATGTTCTATTTACACGTTTCAAAAATTTGATCAAAATATTCCTTCAATATATTTCAAAATCTTTTGATAAATATTTGATCAAAATTTGTTGAAGCTAATTTACACTATTGGTAAACTTTTTATATTGAAAATATTGACTTAGAAATATTGATGCATCTTTTGTGATATAATTTATTATTAATAAGTATGGACGACGACACAATCATCATAGCATCAACATTTTTAATATTAGAGGAAGAAGTAGCTGATAATAATGCAAAAAAAAAGAAGAAAACAAAAGGAACATTGGGTGCGACCTTTTCTTTTGGAAGGTAATGGTGTGTATGTGTGTTTCAGGGAGCGATTGAAAAGGAATGATCCTGGCCTATACAAAAACTTTGTGCGAATGTCACCAGACGATTTTGATTATTTGCTTAATCTCGTCACCCCATCAATAGAAAAGGTCAATACTAATATGCGGGAATCTATATGCGCGGAGAACGCCTGGCAATTACTATGAGATTTTTAGCGACCTGGGGACAGTTATGCAAGTCTGATGTTCTTGTTTAAAAGATCAAGATCATCGATATGCAATATTGTGCCTAAAGTCTGCACTGCATTATATGAAGTATTAAAAGACGAATTTTTAAAGGTAAAACCTAATTTATTACATAAAAAAACATCTCAAAAACAATATCTATTGATAGAGATACAGAGGAGAAATTGGAGAGTATTTCCCAAAGTATAAATAAAACGTGGAATTTTCCCAATTCAATCGGGGCATTAGATGGAAAACACATCGATATTATAGCACCAGCACACTGTGGAAGCGCATATTTCAATTATAAAAAGAATAGGTCTATCTGTTTACTTTTCCAGCAAGATTTATCCAGTAATTTTTTGCAGAGAGTAAAAAAAATTTTACGCTCTTTTTTTTTCTATTCCAAAAAGTAAACAGACAACATTTTGTGAAATATTGCAAGAAAACAGCAACAAGTGTAAACAATTGAAATGACAAAGGAAATAAGAATTTACGTCTGCCAGTGAATGTATGGACGTTTCTGTATGACGTTTCTGTTTTATATTCTAATTTACAATAGACGTTAAAAAACAATACAATTTTAAACACTTACCTCTGCCATTGTTAAATTTCAACTTTATTCTTCTTTTTCACACAAAAATATTGCAATCAAAATGTAAATAAAAAACAGCTGATCGAACTTGCAAAATCTTGAGAGAAGAAATTCCTCCAGTAACATTTTGCAAGTTCTCTATCATCCAACTGTCAAAAAATTCTCTCTTTGGCTCTATCGTTGCAAAAGTTTTGCAGTAAACAGACAACATTTTGTAACATTTTGTACAATATTGCAGTAAACAGACAGACCTAATAACAGCATTGTTTTGATGGCGCTTGTGGACGCGAACTACAATTTTGTTTACATCGACGTTGGTGCAAAGGGTAGAGAGTCCGATGGCGGAGTATTCAGTAGATGTTCGATATCGAATGGATTATATAATAACATGCCCTGTAGACAAAAACCTATTCCATATATAATTGTTGCAGATGATGCGTTTCCCTCAAATTCCAGTATTATGAAACCATATAGTTTTCGGAATCAAAACACGAAGGAAAGAATTTTCAATTAGATACAGGCAGTCCAGATTTAGGCGTATTTCGGAAAACGTGTTTGGATTAATATCAGCCCGATTTCGCATTGTCAGAAAAACAATGGAACTTTCCCCACCAAATGTTGTCAAAGTTGTTCTCGCCGTATGTACATTACACAATTTTTTGAACAAACGCAAGTGTGGTACCTTTGCACAAACAAGAAACTACGACCAAGTGAATGCGGATGGATCTATAACGGATGGACCATGGCGTGAAGAAGTGCGGACTGAGAATATTTTGTCTTCGATAGAACCAATTTGCAATCAAGGTCGTGAAAGCGAAACATCCAAGCTCATTCGACAAGAATTCACGGAATATTTTTTAAATGAAGGAGAAGTTCCATGGCAATACAAGCATATTTATTAAAAATTAATTAAAAACCCAATTAATCGAAATAAAAAGTTCAATTCATTTATTTGGCTACTTAAAATCACATTCTGTTTGTATTTACAAAATTATCTTTTATTTATTTATTTTATTTAATCACATATAAAATATTAAAATAAAAAAAAATTTAAAACAAAGTTAATTATTTTCCTGTGCTTCAAATGAGTCGATGACATTATTAATTAGAGTTCGCAGTCTGAAAATATAAGTTCGCATCAAATATTATTTGAGTACTATTCATTTGAAACTCACCTGAGAGCATTTGACTCTGAATATGCAGAAAGCTGCTGCCCAACATACTCTCCATAGCCCTTCTGCCAACTTATGTCTTCTTTTCCTTGTGACACTTTCTGAGATAGGAATTGGCCAAATTTTTCGTAAAATACAGAACGCTGACTGTCGATTACATTTACTTCTTGCACTTTTCTACGCTTTGCAGGAGTAGAACTTGCAAGTGAACACTGAGATTCCAAATACTGAAACTGCTCTTCAACATCATCCCAATCCTCAAAAGCAGCATTTGTTAATGTCTCGAAGTTTGATTCTGTACCTAAGTAGCGCCACCTTGTCCAGTTTTGGAGGTATTTATTTTTTTATATATATATAATAATACTTGCAAATGTGAACAAAACATAAAAAAAAAAATTGTTCCCCATTACATTCCATGAAGGGACTGGGGAGAACTTCTCACAATCACTGAGCTGTGCGCTTTCCAGTTTTCAGTCACTGATTGGGACCTACAGTTTTACACCGATTCCGAACGGTAATTTGAGAAGCTTTTTCATGGCTAGATACTCGATAGTGTCGCCGTCACTATGCGAGGTGACCGCCGCCGAAAGAAATTTTAAGGTGGTCAGAGCCGGGTTCGAACCCAGGATCTCATGTACAAGAGCCGCGCACACTAACCATTGCACCACCGACGGCCAAACATACAACAAAAAAAAACAGCAGACAGTTGTCCGAGGCCTTCGGCCACGGACTGTCCCAGCAGACTGTGTCAGAGACACGGCCATTAAGTTTAACGTAGAATACGCCATCCGATAAGACAGAAAACATATATACATTGTTGATGTTGCGCCTACAAATTAATTAACATTTTTAATAAAAATATATACATATAAACAAGGGAACACAAAACTTACCTGAGCATTTATTTCTCTGCATAACAACCACTCGTTGCTTTCTTGTATTTCGTGTAGGTGCCATTTTGATTAGTAGTTTTTATTTTAATTTACTAAACGTCAAGTGTCAGCTGCTGTCAAACAGCATTGTTATTTTGCTTACTTGGCAGCACTTTCATTTAACATAAAAATGTATGATTTAATTTTTTCATATATTTTTTATAATTATATATCCATGTTAAATTCAAATTCACATTTAACATTTTGTTTCACTTAAATACATAAGTAAATATACGATATTTCAATATTTCATCAATCAAAACAACAGCCGAAGGTTTGTGTCCACACTGAAACAGCAGAATAGTTTGTGTTCACGCTAGAAACTCAAACACTCAACCAAACACCACACATATGTTTGAGTGTATGTGTTTAAACAATTTTCATTTGAGAAATTTAAATATTAGGAAGATATCAACCAATATGAAATGTATATCAAACGCAAGATAACATCTTCATTTACCTACAAAAAAATTTTTAAAAAAAGTTATCTCGCCGTTTCCTCATAATAAATGAAATAAAGATTACAACAATAACAATCTGACAGGACTCCCTATACCGTAAGGTAAGACGTATTCTACGCCAAAAATAACAATTTACATTATAGCGTGATCGCACAGCGTTAAATTGTGCTTTGCAGTCGGCTATGCAATGATTCGTTGCAGCAGCAATTTCTGACCAGCACTTCTCCTTTTCATTTCGGTCTCTGTACCCATCAATTTTAAAATTCCATATCGATGAACAGTCTCAGTTCATCTCCTGTCCACTTTTTCTGTTGCTTGCGATTGTTGCGCAAATTATCATTTATGTTATCACTTTTAAAAATATTGATATATTATTCCACAAATATATAGTTATTAAATATGTAATACTTACCAACTCATATTAATTTACGAATTTTAATTTTATTCGTTAAGAAATTTAATTACATTGCCACTTGCCGCAACAAACATATGTAAATAAAAACACGTGATATGTATTGAATCAAAAGAATGAACATGCTGTCAAATTATTTATACTTACTTACTTATCCGGTCTCGGACAACCCTTGGGGGTCAGGGACCTTACAAAACGAAGATAACATATTTCGGCAACCAGTTCCATCTTTTGCTTTATCTCTCCAGTTGGCAATACCAAGTGTACGCAGGGATTCGTCAACCTGATCCCTCCAGCGGAGTCTTGGTCTTCCTTCGAGTTCGGTTTCAAAAACCCTTCGCGCTGGTTCATCTTCATCCATTCTACTGACATGGCCTAGCCAGCGCAATCGCGTTATCTTGATCCGCTTAACTATGTCAATGTCAGGATAAAGCTCATACAGCTCATGATTCATGCGTCGCCGATACTCCCCGTTGTGCACTATAGGGCCATACATTTTTCGGAGTATTTTTCTCTCGAAGACTCCTACAGATGTTTCGTCTGCTTGCGATAGGACCCAGGATTCTGCGCCATAAAGCAAGACAGGTTGAATGAGAGTCTGGTACAGCTGGACTTTTGTTACTCGAGAGAGGGCTTTATCTTTAAAGTGCTTGCTTAGCCCAAAAAAACATATATTCGCAAGCACAATTCTCCGCTTGACCTCAAGGCTGACGTTGTTGTTTTTGTTCACGGCAGATCCGAGGTATATAAATTCGTCCACTACCTCGAAGTTATAACGGTTATCAACGTTCACGCTTTGGTCCAATCGCGTGGAGGCCCTGTTCGTTGAAACCACTAATTTTGTCTAATAATTACCGTCAGACCCACTTTTGCTGACTCCTTCTCCATTCTTGAAAAAACCGCAGTAACTTCTCTAATTGTGCGCCCAATGATATCTATATCATCAGCATACGCGAGCAGCATGTGACTTTTGCTGCTGATGGTTTTATTCATATTGACTGCAGCTTTTCTCATAATGATCTCCATTAAGATGTTAAAGAGATCGCACGATAGGGTGTCGCCTTGCCTGAGGCCTCGCTTAGTTTCGAAAGGTTCGGTAAGATCCTTACCAACTTTCACTGCGGATTTGGTGTTCGTCAAGGTCATCCTGCAAAGGCGTATGAGTTTTGCAGGAATACCAAGCTCAGACATTGCTTCATTGAGTTTCTCCCGTATCGGACTATCGAAGGCCGCTTTATAATCCATAAATAGGTGATAGGTGTCGATTTGTTTTTCGTGTGTCTTCTCCAGGATTTGACGTAGCGTGAAAATTTGGTCAGTTGTCGATTTTCTAGGCCTAAAGCCACGCTGGTATGGTGCAATCAGGTCAGCGATAATTGGTTTTAGTCTTTCGCACATGATAGTAGATGGAACTTTATATGCTATGGATAAAAGGCTTATTCCACGGTAGTTGGCACAGATAAATATGGGACATAGTACACTTAGACTATAATCGCCGGGCATGCATTCATCTAACCAAATTTTGCTAATGAGCTGATGCATGCACCTTATCAGCTCATCGCCGCCAGCCTTAAACATCTCCGCCGGTAATACATCGGCTCCTGCGGCTTTGTTGTTCTTAAGCCGGGCAATAGCTGTTCTGACCTCGTCTTGGTTAGGAGGGGGGCAATCGACGTCGTCGTCCATATTGTTATCGATTGTCCCACCGTCATTGGATATCTCAGGGACTAGTAACTCGGAGAAATGATCTCTCCATATTCCCAACATGCTCTGCACATCTGCGACCAGATTTCCGTCCTTGTCTTTACAGAAGGGGGGCTCTGAACCATGTCCATTAGTTCCGTTTGTAACTTTTTGGTAGAATTTTCGGGCTTCGTTCTTCCTTCTGTATGTCCCAAGTTTCTCACTCTCGCGCTTTCTCCACTGCCCTTTCTTACGCCTAAAGAGACGGTTTACCTCCTTTCTTTTCTCCCTATACCGCTCAGTTGCAGCTCGCGTTGCAATTGACTGAAGCATTACCATACGTGCAGCGTTCTTTTCGTCATTTGCAATGCGACACTCTTCACCGTACCACGGTTTATTGCGAAGCGGTTTTTCGAAACCAAGTACGGTTGTTGCGGCAGTTTTTATAGAGTCGGAAATGGGTTTCCACTACGCATCAGGATCGTCATCGGTAGGGGGTGGGTTCTGTGCCAAAAGTTGCGAGAGCTTCCTTGAGTAGGCTGTGGCTACCTCTGGTAATTGCAGCTTTCCGATGTCCAGCTTCCTCTGCGTCTGGTTTCGTACGATTTTCGCTCTACTTAATCTTGTGCGAACCTTTGCTGCTACCAGGTAGTGATCAGAATCAATGTTAGCTCCTCTGATCACTCGTACGTCCATTACACTGGATGAGTGCCTTCCATCAATTACCACGTGATCAATTTGGTTTTTAGTTCTTTGATCAGGGGATACCCAAGTAGCCTTGTGGATGTCTTTATGCTGGAATCTTGTACCACTAATGGCCATGTTTTTTGCCGTGGCAAAGTCAATCAGTCTCATACCGTTGTCGGAACTGTCAGCATGTAGACTGAAATTGTCAATAGTTGGATTAAACACATTCTCCCGTCCTATTTGGCATTAAAATCTCCTAGTACAATCTTAATGTCATGGCCAGGGCAGCTGACATACGTTTCCTCTAGGAGCTTATAGAATATGTCTTTGGCATCATCATCTTCCTGTTCTGTCGGGGCATGCACACAAATTAGGGAAATTTAAAAATATTTCGCTATTATGCGGATTGTGGCTATACGTTCACTCACAGGATTGAACCTAGAGACTAGATGTCGCAGTCTTTTGCCAACTACAAATCCGCAACCAAATTTCTGTTTTTTCTCATGGCAACTGTAGTATATGTCGCAGTTTCTTTTTCTTGTGCAGCCATGTCCTGTCCATCGCATTTCCTGGATAGCGGTAATGTCAGCCTTATAACTTTCGAGGACATCTGCCAATTGGATACTTGCACCGGATCTAAATAGAGTTATTATATTCCAGGTGCATATCCGTGAATCGTGTTCCTTATAACGTTTGCGGGAGTCGTCAACAAATAGGGGTTGTTTATGTTTTCTGTTTTCGTTTTTGTATTTTCACTGCCATTATGAACCGTGGCGGGAGGCAAACCCAGTCCATCGGGATTTTGCATTTTACCTACTGCCAGGATATTAGACTGCAGCCGCCCATTATGGATCAGAGGCTGATTTTCTTTTATCCGCCCTTGGTCTATGCCCATCCGCCTTCTAAAGGACAAAAGAATGTGCCAGATAGCTTGATGAGCTTCAGTGACATCGGTCACCTACGAGAGACATCAGTGATCGCATAACGAAATCAGGCTGCTCATTTATTTTCGCCTTCTCACTCTAGCTAGCTAACGGAGGTTTCCGATAAAGCCATTGCCCAGGACATACTGCGTGGAGGTAGTGAGCTGCTTGGACTGCCCAATGAAGGAATCATTTCTGGCCACTCCCAAGTGAATGGCAATCAGAAACTTTCCACCTCCACGGACAGTCCCATGTCCCATATTGCCAGATGCGATTTTGATGCTTATTTACACGGCATCAATAAAATCTTCAAAAGTTTTGTTCAATAAATTTTGCTCAATAAATGTTGAAGAAATTTTGCTGTTTAACGAGTTTGAAGCATTTTGAAGAGCAATTTTGAAGAAAATAGCAATCGTGTAAATATAGCTTAAGTCTAATAACCTAGCTCCTTATAGCAGGTACATTCTAAATCAGTCAGACCAATAGTGTAGAAGTTATTACCACTTTTTGGGCAATCGGCCCGGCCCCACTGTTTAATTTAAATTCACACTCTACGTCGTTAGGTAGGTGAGGAGGAGACATTTTCGACGATAATTGGTGGAATTATAAGAACTGACGACTTAACTTTTTTATGTCGTTTTGCTGAAAAACGGTGAAAGTTTAATGTTTTTTGCATTGGTTTGTAGACTTTTTGTGTTGTATTTAATACAACTATTTTATCACACAAGCTCGAAATGTCGTTGTTGTTGCCTTGTTTAACGTTTTGTACCAATGCATCTATCTGGTGTGACTGAACTCATGCATTCCAACATACTTGCAACCACAACAAAGACGTTAAATTCAATGAGCGAAGTGGGGTCTCTGTATCAATTTTACTCTATGTCTAACACCCTTATGAACAATTTTGGAAAAATATTGTATAATTTACGATCAAGCTATGGCTGATATATTTATCATATCGCCACCTGCCTTGATCAATTAACTCGATATCAGTCAATTTTTTATTTTGTTTACATTCTAGGGACCTGGCTAAATGTGAAATCAGTAGGAACTGCTTATACTATAATTCATGGATTCAACTATGTTTTTTTCAATAAAACGAGTCTTACGTACAACCGAACCACCCTAGATTTTTCGCAAGATTCGAAAATTTAAATTTTTAAAGAACCGGTTCTCAAATTTACTAACCTACACCAGGTTGACGATTAGAGGTTTGAACACTCTAACTGTGAATGACTCTTATTTTGTTTTGTATATTAGCTGAGCCATTCTAATGTATGTAGATTCAAACGTATAAACCCAATAATTGCATCGGTCATAAACCCCAAGTTACTAATGAGAGATGTGCGATATTTTGGGTGCGGTGATTTAATAACCATGATTGAAAAATCAGTGATAACTGCAGTAACCAAATACTAGTTTTAATAATCACTTTCAAATAAAATCCCCTAACAAAGCGAAAAAATTAATATTTATATTAAAGATAGATGATTAACAAAATTTGGTTAGAATTCAAAGCAGCATATGTTCAAAGTGTTCGACAAACAGTCGACAAACGATGGAGTTGGATAAAATTAATTGCAAATTTTATCAAAAATATAGCAACAGCGAGTCCAACATAACTCGATTAAACAAATAAAAAATATGTTCTAACACAGTCTTTTCAAATGTAGAAATATCAAACCGCAAAATTTTCCAAAGTCAACCAAACAAAGTTTACTTCAAAAACATAATTTATAGAGCTGTTTTCTAGCTGTTCAGCTCACAAATGTCTAAATTCAGAGACCAAATATTTCATCATCAAACATTGCAAATTAAATTTGAAGGCGTCGACAGGAGTGATATATTTTCCCGACCCATCTTAATGTGCATATAATTATATTTAATACTAGTACTACACAGGAGAACACTGATTCTAAGGCATGGGGTTTATTAGTAAATTGTAGGCAGATCTGGTCGGTGGTGCAATGGGTAGTGTGCGCGCCTCTTGTACAGGAGATCCAGGGTTCGAACCCTGCTCCAACCACCTTAAAAAAAAAAAATTATTTCGACGACGGTCACCTCGCTTAGTGACGGCGACTCTATCGAGTATATAGCCATGAAAAAGCTTCTCAAAATACCGTTCGGAATCGGTGTAAAACTGTAGGTCCCAATCAGTGAGTGAAAACTGGAAAGCGCACAGCTCAGTGATTGTGAGAAGTTCTCCCCGGTCCCTTCATGGGATGTAATGGGAAACCATTTATTTATTTATAGGCAGATCTGGTCTACTGAATATGAAGATAAAAGTAAATTTGTTGTTTTATCACTCCTTTTTGAAATAACGGCAATTCATTTATACTGGAAATCACATTCCGAAAAAGAGGAAAACATTTTAGTTTAAAATTGTCAAGTACTATAAATGATACAAATAACAATAAAATTAATCATTAAATAAATAGGGGATAAGAAAAATGTTTTGTATGGGATTTTCTGTTGTATTTTCGATCGGCACAGTATCTTTGCAAGTTGCTCTGATATGTTTCCCACTCAATTTTGATGTCCTGGTGATATCATTCCCCTTATTTATCTCTACAAACTCTACAAAAATGTATCGAAATGGCTGCGCAAATAATGCAATTTGATTCTTATATTATCTTGAAATTCTTGGAATTTCTAGAGCATTTGGCTAATATTTCGGAATATTTTTGAGCTTTGTGATTCCACAACAAATCTTGACACCTGATAGAAAACTTGACAATTAGGGTGTACTGAAATTTTCGGTTTTTGAAATTTCAAACTTATTCAGAAAAATTTCCAAAGTTCAATACTTTTTTTTTGGATTTCAACGAATTATGATTTTTTCATGTTTTTAAAATATATTTTGAATTAATCATTCGCAATTTTTTTTCGTATTTCAAATATTCGCTTTTTCGTAATTTGAAAATCGAAAAAAGTTGATCCCTTTTTTCGAATTTCTTGACCTGCATCGCATCCAGTTTTAGAGATATTACGGTGATTGAGTGGCTTTAGCATGACAGCTAAGTTTAAACCAAATACAGTTCGGTTGTACCAAATATTTGGACCAAATATTAGAAATTTGAACTTAGAACCAACATAATAACTTGTTTGCTTCAAATTTAATTTTCCCGCCGCCCGCCTATTTACAAAGAAGATAGATTTACTGTAGAAGTCTGATTTTTTAGTGCCTAAACTTGAGTAACCATTTTGTTCTCAACAACTTTAAAAAAGTAATAACTTAAAAATGGTTACTAGATCAAAAGGTATTGAATTTTTGCCAATCGTAATTCGATTCTGAAATATTGTGCGCCGGTAGTATCTATACAGGGTGATTCAGGAAGTTCCGGACAAATTTCTCCAGCGTATTCCTTGGCTCATTTCATGAAAAAAAGTCCACTAGGACCATGTTCGAAAATGCAAGGGTGCGAAATGGCAGCGGGTTCAAAATTTTCGGATTGGCGGTCGGAGCGCAGTAGGGTAAAGTTGCTAACTTCTGAGCCAGAGGTCGGATTTTTTGTTCTTAACGTGTTAATTTACAATTTACAAAAACAAATAAATGTGTGCTGTTATTTCGCTTCCAAAAACAAAAACAAACATTTTTGCATTTCAGTAAAATGGTCATAACTTTGGAACAGTAAGACCTCTGGGCTTCGTTTAGGTAAGTTTGGAAAGGTAAGAGGTATGGCTATCTTTCAAACATAAGTTACCTGCCATCTGCCTGAGCAAATTGAGGTTATGTGAATTTTTTTTTTTTTTGAAAGCTCTGTATCTCATCGATTTGACTTTTTTTCCACTTTTTTTATTGATTCTGAAAGGCCGCTTAAAGACCGACCACTGACTCAGAAGTTAACAACTTTATCCTACTATGCAAGTGGACTTTTCTTCATGAAATGAGCCAAGGAATACGCTGGAGAAATTTTTCCGGAACTTCCTGAATCACCCTGTAGAAATAAGCCGCTGATACTTCGTATGTCATTGGCTTAGATCGGCTGGCATTCATACGTCGAAGTTTTTTGGTCGACATGGAAACAATCGAATTTTTATATTTTTCTTCCAAATCTTGTTGCAACTTATTTCACTGTTCAATTAAGCCAACATCGTCGTGAATTTGAAAACAAGGAGAAAAGATGCCGACAACATGTAAAGATTTTCTCGACGATTTCAGACGCATCGCTGGCGCCAACGCCCGTCGTCGATTTAAAAATAATAAAGCGGCAAGAATACGATAACCCCGGCCCCCCAATTCGATATAATATTTTTGGAGAACTAAAGCAGAAAATGTTAAGAAAAAGTTACCGACAACTCTATTTAGTAAGCATTAGGTATCCCTTAGTATAGTACATAAGTATAGATATATCTGGGACTGAAGTTTTCGAAGACTTGAGTGTTTTTGTATAACTCCCCATAATAAGCGGAAAAAAAATTAAATTTAAACTCGATAAATAACTAATAAAATAACTAACTAATAAAAGGTAACGCTTTATGCATGACCGTTCTTCAGCCGGGCTGAACAGTTCTGGTTTTCAGACTTAAGGATCTTCCCTTCTGGGGAGTCTCTAATACCGCCTTCGGCATAGGTTAGTCGCTTTATCAGATCCCCAATTTTAGAAAAAACAAGGATGTGCCTAAATGTCAACAACCAATATCTCGATAACTGATCGGGTTGTTGGCAAAGTGCACTCAATTTATTTTTGGGTATAGAAATCGAGATGCCTCGGGTATAGCACTCTCCCCAAGAGAGTACCCTTACCCATAGGCACGCTGAAAAATCTCTCTTTATTGTTGTTTGGATGCAAATACAACACGTGTTTGGAGCTTGTCGCAAATATAATATACTTGGGCCCAAACGCATTGTGTTTGTTATTCAATATTACATGTTTGAGACACAATGATTAATATGTTATAACATATGTGTTTGCGACCCAAATATATCTGTGTTTGTGATACAAATACAGCGGCGTTTGTTGCATTGTGTATGCTCTCTCGAGAGCAAGAGTGTGTGCGTCTATATCTTGTTAGTGTGAATTGTATTTTTTGCATTATTCTCTCAGTGAGTGATTCAGAAATATTCCTTAATGTGCGTGCAAATTGCAGATGAAGTCAGTGTTTCTTATTTTGACTGATGTATTGCATTTTAATTTCATAAATTCAATTTACAATGGTTCATCGGACAGAGGATATAAAAAGCGCTTGATCAGTGAAAAAAGAGTAAAAAAACGATGGGACAGTTAAATGGTTTGCGATGTGGCTTTGGTTTTTGTGTATGTGTTTTTATGTGTGCTACCAAAGTGAGAAACGATTTTGGGGAAAGAAACTGGAGAGGGCAACAACGTGAACCCAAAGTGGCTAAAATTGGACGCCCAGAATGCGCTTCGTCAAGAACAGCCGCAGTGCCCATATGCCCGAAACCATTTTCAAATGATAATGCCACGTATTGATCTTTCGAATAAAAAAAAAACTTTATTAAAATTTAATTTTTTGTGTTATTTTTTAAAATTTGAAGTTCTATCGGGCTTGAAAAAACACCCTTTATATTCGTAAGTATATTGTTTATTATTGTGATAACCAACGCACAGCTGTAACCTTCTGAAAACAAAAACGAGAGGGGCAACAAAGAAAGGAGAAGCAAAAAAAAACAGATTCTCATTTCATAAAAAAAAGTAAATGCAAGTAATTGTAAAATGTAAATATTTAAATTATTTGTATTAATAATTTAAAAATGTGGATATATATTGATAAAATTAATTATAATAAATAAAGAAAGAAAGAATAATTCGTTACTTAATATTATAATGTTTGGGACAAAATACGCATATGTTTCCACATAAGTACATGAAGGTTAGGGGGAAACACTCGAATGCTTCCACGTAAGTCTATGGATGTTTGGGATCAAGCACGCATATGTTTCCACATAAAAGCATACATATTTGTCAGTAAACATGCTAATGTTTGCATTTAAATACACCTGAGTTTGGGAATTGTGTTCCAAACATATACACGGTTCCTGCAAAATATGTTTGGGAGAATATGTTACAGAGGCGGTTTTTCTTCAGCGTGGGTATGGCGGTATATATCATGTAATACGGAAAAAATCATAACGCACAGAAAGAGCCAGATTAGACCCTCAGTATCATTGGACGAAATTCATTTTAGGACGATTTTGCCGTCTGTCTGGTGGCTGGCAGGTCAACACGAAAGCTGCCGTAAATCTTTACCGATCACAATTCCATTTTGTCAGCGATTATTATTTGCCCAATCTAAGTTTGAGATTGAAAATATGTATTGTGATAACACCCCTTCTGGTACCTCCCCTACAAACCAACGCATTTATTACAAAATCATGCTTCTTTTAAACCTTTTTCTGGTACATGTGATTTGCTTTAACTCATATAAAGGTTAATATGCTGTAAATGTCTATTAAACTACAAATCGGCACCTAAAATACAAAAGGCCGTAACTACACTTTTTAGTTTTTTACAGGAGAAAAATTAAACGTTATAAATTAAAGACTACTTAGAACTTAATATCCTAATTTTAGACTCAAGCTTAGTAAACAAAGACTGATTTGTTTCTGAAAAAAAATTAATGGAAAAAATAGATTTTAAGAAATTTTGTATAGCCCTTATTCCTTCTCCTGTAACAAAACTAAAAAGTGCAGTTACGGCCTTTTGGATTTTAGGTGATAAAATGCTGTGGCGGTTTGTCGATGCAGTAAGTCGCGTAAAGCATTTCCGATTTTCCGGTATTAGACCTCATTTTACCAAGGTGAACTACTAAAACAAAGGTGACTTTGTGACACATATATATTGATACCTCCCAAACCACATTTGTGTGGCCCCATAAAAATCAAGCAAACTTTATGAAAATAAGTATTAGGCAGTATTTAGTCAAACGCCACCCTACTGTGCAAAATGTGTGACCTTGCACAAACAATCTGGTACCTCCTATACAAAAATGGGTGGTTTCGCTATCTGCCGTAAATCACAATCGATATTTGCAAAATTAAAAATATTAATACTATTTTGTCAAAAGCTATATACTTTTCCACGCCAACTTTCTACCTCCCACACAAGAGTTAGGCGGCAGTCCGGTTGGTCGGTAATAAATCTGCCATATATCACAACCGATCTTAATGAAATTTGGTACTGAGCAATATTTTGTCAATACCTACCTTTTAATTAATATGAGACAACTTTGGCACACCCTCTTGTGTACGTCCCACAAATGATATCTCACGTAAACCAAACCAGATCTAAGTGAAATTTGGTATTAACCACAATTTTGTCAAATAAATTATAGTCCCATACAAATGTTGGGTGATAAATCCATAAAAATATGACTGGTCCTAATTAACCAGGGAATTAGATATTAATTTTAGCAACTTCAAGCCGCTATTGAATATGGACGAGTTTACCACGTCCATTCGGGTAACTAAAGGTTGGTCGGCTTTAAAAATATAAACCTTTTATACCCTCACCCATAGAGATGGGGGAACATATCCTTTAATACGGAAAAAATGTAACGCATAGAAGGGGCCATATTAGACCCTCAGTATCTTTAGACGAAATTCGTTTTGGGACTTTCTAAGACGATTGAGCCATATCTGTTTGTCTGTCTGTCTGGCTGGTCAACACGATAACAGCCGTAAATATTTATCGATCACAGCGAAATTTTGTCAATGACTATTATTTGTCCATGGTCAGTTTGGGATTGAAAATGGGCGTTTTGGCCACGCCGCTTCTGGTACCTCCCATACAAATCGACACATTTAGTACGACATCGTGTTTCTTCTAAAACAGTTTTCTGGTAGATGTGGTGATGATCTTCAACTCAAACAGTGGTTAATAATCTATAAATATCTACTTAATTGAAGAAAATGGGCCAAGTCGCCACGCGCATTCTGGTACCTACAGTGGTTAATAATCTATAAATATCTACTTAATTGAAGAAAATGGACCAAGTCGCCACGCCCATTCTGGTACCTACCATGGCTTAGCTTAGTGGTCGTAAGTGTTGTCAATGCGATAAGTCGCGTGAAACATTTTCGATCTTAATGAAATTGGGTATTAGGCTTCATGTCAGTAAACGTCAGTCACCGATTAAGACAAAGGTGGTTTTGCCACGCCCATTTTGGTAGCTCCCATACAAAAGTTGTTCGGCCGGCTGGCTGTTCGGCCAGATAACTCCCGTAATTCTTTGCCGATCCCAATAATATTTTGTAAGTGACCATTATTTATCCAAACTTAGGTTGGGGTTGACAATGGGCGTTTTGGTCACACGCCTTCTAGTACCTCCCATACAAATCGACACATTTAGAACAAAATCATATTTCTCCTAAAACTTTTTTCTGGTAGATGTGATTAGCTTCAACTTAAGCGTTTGTTAATAATCTGTAAATGTCTACTTAACTGGAGAAAATTGAACCCATTTTGGTACCTCCCATACAAAAGCTTGGTGGTCCTCCGTGTTGTCAATGCGATAAGTCACGTAAAACACTTCCAATCTTAATGAAATTAGGTTATAGGCTTCGTGTCATCAAACGCGATTCGCCGATTGAGATTTTGCAACGCCCTACCAAGATAAGTTGTGCGGCCGGCTCAATGTTCGGCAAGATAACTCCCGCAAATCCGAACCAAACTTTATGAAGTTTGGTACTAGACAAAATTTGCTCAAACGCGCACAAAAGATGGGCGGATGACCGGTTGATCGACACGATAATTCTCGTAGACTACAAGCGATCTTAATGAAATTCGGTTGCAATGTTTTACTAACAACTAAAGATTAAATACTGTCCACGCCCATTTTCATACCTCCCTTACAAAACTTGGGCGGCTCTCCAGCTGGCCGACTCGATATCTCCCGTATACCACAACTGATCTTGGTACTGATCAATATTTTGTGCAATACTGTGAAAAAACAGATGAATAACTTCGCCATGCCCATTTTTTTACCTCCCAAATAAATATTGGACGAACAATTGGCTGGTAGTCACAATAAATCTCCATAACCACTTAGAATGGTAATTAGGTTGGGCATGGGATAATATCTAGCGCACTGCCACTCTGATGTCGAATATTGGCACACAATATTCAATATAACTCGGTCGCAATGGATAACTTCGTGTGAGGGTGTGTTTAAGTCGGTTCACCCGAATGAAATTTCTGTACTGGTTTTATGAAAGTTTGACCTGACTCTATGGATGATTCAAGCTGACAGTATGTTTAAGTCGGTTCACCCGACTGAAATTTCTGTACTGGTTTTACATGTTATTTAACCAAGTCTGGTAAATCGTTCTCCAGTTATGGTAAAATATGTGCAGCAACCATTTAATTTTTGATAGAGTGGTTTATTACGTATGAGGACCAGAGTCAATTCCAACAATATAATTTATAGTATAAGACCTTCATTATCAAATGTATATAATTTGACTCCATAATCTTAAATAATATTAATTAATAATATTAGGACGAACAAAATAAGTTGTTTTTGTTTTGTATCTCTGTGTTACTTTTAAATTTGTATACACCTCTTTCCATTTAATTGAAAATCATCGATCACTGTAAAATTCGGTGACTGACAAATCAAGTGCAAGAAGAAATACGTTACTTCGAAATCTAATCGGTTTTAATCATGCGCTCTTCGTTGATAAAGATAATTAATAAAATTAACATAAGCCTGAACGTTATGATATTCGAGGGGCCTCAACTTCAAGAGTAACCAAATCATTAAAATATAATTCAAATATATCGGTGATTTTTTTTAAACTAATTAAATATTGATCAATATCCTAAAGAATTACTACGTTCTAATAAAACTCATAGAACTCTGCCTGAAAAATGCATCATGTAGTGGTAAGACGCATGTGTCATGTGTTCTAATACTTTTTTCGACTAAACACTGTAGAATAATAAAAGGTAGACGAAGTAGGTGTTGTTTTTATAGGAAACAACAGCAGGTGTTTGTTTTGTTTCATATTTATTTTCTGTTAAATGTAATACATGTGTGTATCTACAATATACGTATTCAAACAGTGAGGCCTGTGGAGTTTGTTCAAAGTTGAGCGACTCAAGTAATTTACAAATACAATACTCCGGTCCGACTCCATCATTTTGAAATTATTTGACTCCACTCCGACTCCAATATTAATAATTTTCCGAATAATTTTCTAAGGTATCCTTTTCAATAACAACGAAATAATATCAACTGCATAGGAAATTTTGTCTTGGAGACATTTTCCAGTTGGAAATTTTGTCTTGAAGACATTTCCAGTAGTATTTCCTTAGGAAAATGTCAGTTGGTAATGACAATGTATATAAGACATCTTCATGACATATCACTAACTTTTTCTTAGATGGCTTAGATGGATTAGATGAAATTATGAAGTCACTGACAATCTATGTAGGACCGTCCTACTGATTTGTCAGCATTATGTCATGGCTAAAGCCAATGCAGAATGTCTATATAGGAAGTCTTTATCATTTCTCAACTGCAAGTCATTTGTAGTGGTTTGAAGTTTTCAAAAAAAAAAAACAGTTGATACCATAGAGCAATTAAATATAGAGACGCAAACTCTCTCAGTATTTTGATGACATTTGGTGTGTTGCAGAAGGTCGGTTGGATGTTGGAAAATATTGCTTTAATAATACAAGATATAGGCAATGACTCAAACCATCCAACAAAAAAACCAGCAATAGCATTTCGGTTTGTGCGTTAACATTGTTGTGTAAATTAAAACAATTAAAAAAAAAAGTTTAAATTTCACAATTGTTTATAAAAACGACTTGGAAAATTTAAGTCAACAATTTTTGTAGTTCCACCTGGTTTAAGTCAATTTACGTCAAATAACTCTCTGTAGCACAGACCGCAGCACGAAGATTTTGAACCGATACCCCAGATGAGAAAAATACCAGCTCGATATGATATTACTCTTTGGTTGATTCCCTTTTCGAAATGATATAAAACGAAACCTCTTTCAAAATAAAGTGCAAATATTCTCCATTTGAAAAAAAGTTTGAATTTCGATTTTTATTTTAATTATTGTAATTGTCAAGCACGACCGTCGTCTGTTAACAAGTATAATTTTGATTTACAATTTAACAGTACACCGCTATTGTTGCGGAATATGACATCCATAAACACATAATTATCCGCATGAGAAATCAAGAAACCCACTACCAATCGATTTAGACCTAAGGCAAACTGATTTTATCTATTACAGTGTAAAACTGTGTCGTTTTTGTAGCACCAACTAAAATCCATCACCAAATCAGCAGTGAAGGTAGGAAGGTTCAACATCTTAATGGAGATAATAATGAGAAATGCTGCAGTAACTATGAACAAGACCATCAGCGTGAAAAGCCATATGTTGCTGGCGAATACTGACGACATAGACATCATTGGGCGAAATTTGCGAGAGGTTACTGCAGTATTTTCAAGAACCGAAAAAGAATCAGCGATGGTGGGTCTTGCTGTTAATGAGGGCAAGACAAAATTGATGGTGTTAACGACTAGAGAAACCTCTCGACTTGCTCCGCATTTGAACGTTGACAACCGATTTAATTTTGAAGTGGTAGATGAATTTATCTATCTTGTAGACGCCGTTGGCAAGGATAACAACGTCAGCCTGGAGATAAATAGGAGAATATGATATTTTGGGCTCAGCAAGCAGTTTAAAAACAAATTCCTCTCTCGACGGACAAAGGTCCAGCTATACCACACTGTCATTTTACCAGTCCTGGCATATTTCTCAGAAACTTGGGTCATATCGCAAGCGGTTGATGAGCACCTGAGGGTATTCGAGAAAAATTCTCCTTAAAATATATGGCCCTGATAAAGAAACGGCGAGTGCCGACGTCGTTGGAACCAGATGCAATTTGATTTGTATACTGATGTGGACATTGCTAGGCGAATCAAATTAGGATAATTGCGTTGGCTAGGCCATGTTATCAAAATGGATGAATATGAGCCAGTCCGTAAGGTTTTCGACAACGTACCCGATGGAAGCAGGAAAAGAGGACGACCAAGACACCGCTGTAAAGACCAGGCCGAATAATCCCTCCGTATCCTTGGTGTTACCAACTGACGTGGAAAGGCGCAGGATAGTTGGATAAATGTGTTAAAATTTGTTTATTTGTTTGTTTAATTAATATGTGTAAAACATCTGACCTCATGAGGTTGTAAAATTTTCAATAAAAGTAAAGTAAGTAAAGGTGTAAAAATAAAAAAATGACTTTTGAGAGAAATGCTAAACTTGTAGTTGGAGTCATGTAAATTTTTACGACCATAACTCCAACCAAATTGTCCAGACTCCGACTCCACAGAACCGCAAACAAGTACAATAATAAAATTGATGTGAACTTTACATATGAGAAAAAGTTCAAGTCAGCTGTTCTAACGAGATTACCTTACTTAGTCTACCATACAACCAAAAATATGTGTTTTACTCTATAATAAAACGTATTTTGAATGACATAACAGATACTTTACCCTTCCTCTCGCAACCAAACATGTGCAAGATCCACTTTCTGCAATTATTTCAAACCAATACATTGGAATTTCAAAATGTTTATCGACAATAATATAATCAAATCAAATGCACAACAATCGCAGACAAACGAAAGACACAAAAGTACAGCAATGAGATCTTGCATTTCTTCTAGGTATGACTGGAACAATAAATCACAATTTCTGGCTACGATTTGGGGACCTATAAAATATGCCAATGCACAGTTAAGTCTTCAGAACTCAAATATTTTTCGAATTGACTAGATCGCTATTAATTTTTTGTGGTAAAACATGAAGTCGTTTATTGTCGTTATCTTGTACCTGGCCGTGTCTCTTTGTCTGGCCTTACCCGTCGAGAAGGCTACCTTGGAAAGCGTGGACGCTGATGCATCAGGTGATTTAGACGCTGGACATGAACGTTTGGCTCGTGGCTATGGCGGATATGGCGGTTACCCAAGATATGGTGGCTTTGGAGGTGGTTACCCAAGATATGGCGGCTACGGCGGCTATCCGGGTGGTGGTTATGGCGGTTATCCTGGCGGTGGGTTTGGTGGTGGACTTGGTGGTGGCGGGGCTTCCGCTCAAGCTTCATCTAGTGCCAGCGCTTTTGGTGGAGGTCTTGGAGGTGGATTCTTCGGATAAATTTCGATAATTCCCTAGTATAGTATTGGTAACACATTTTTAACATGTGAATAATAAGTGATAGTTTTTAAAAAGTACTTGCATGTTTTGGTCTTTTTATTATCATAAAATTGGAACATTGATGCCAAATGTTAAAGAAAAATGGATCAAAGTCTAAACTATATAGTTCTCCTGATTTAAGTGTCAAAAGGTATACCAGTATTGGATACACAGTGTATTCCTAAATTTAAATTCCATTCAAAAGAATTTCAGTTTGAGATAACCCGATACAAGATGTTTTAGTTGATCAAGCCATGAAAATGTTTCACATAGCGCTATTACTCGAAGCCGGACTAAAACAAAGCTGGCAATACAAAGAGAACACTAATGTTCTGATGAGGGAATTAGATTTTGCCTAAACATAACAAGTGAACAGGGCAATCCAGCATGGTGGAAGCGATCAAACCATCCAATTGTCATATGCATCTCTGTTACTTTTATTGACTAGTTTACAACCTCATGAGGTCAGATGTCGTACACATATTAATTAAACAAACAAATGAAATAAATTAAACAAAATTTAACATATTTCTCCAACTGGAAATATCCTGGTAACTTCGACCTGGTCTTTCCAGCGAAGTCTCGGTCGTCCTCTTTCCTGCTTCCATCGGGTACGTTATCGAAAACCTTTTGCGCTGGCTCATCTTCTTCCATTCTGGTAACATGGCCTAGCCAACGCAATTGGCCTATGTCCATGTCAGATGATGTAGCTCTTAGGTCTAATGACGTCGGTAGTCGCCGTTTTATTTAACAGGACGATATGGAGAATTTTTGTCTCGAATACTCCGAAATGTTTTTCACCCTCTTCCGATATGACACAAGTTGTCTGTCGAGAAAAGGCTTTGATCTTAAACTTCTTGCTATGCCCAAAATAGCATATATTTGCAAGCACAATTCTTCTACTTATCTCAAGGCTGACGTTGTTGTCAATATGTTGTAGACAAACTCATCTACCACTTCAAAATTAAATCGGTTTTCGACGTTCAAGTGCGGACTAAGTCGAGAGGTTTGTCTAGTCGTTGATACCATCAATTTTGTGTTGCGATCAACAGCAAGACCCACCATCGCCGATTCTTTTTAGATTCTTGAAAATACTGCAGTCACCTCTGGCAAATTTCGCCCAATGATGTCTTTGCCGTCAGCATACGCCAGCAATATATGGGTTTTCATGTTAATGGTCTTGTTCGTATTTACTGCAGCGTTTCTCATTATTATCTCCATTAAGATGTTGAAGAGATTCCACGAAAGTGTGTAGCCTTGTCTAAGTCCTCGCTTCGTACAGAATGGTTCGCTGAGGTTTTTCTTCACCTACTCTGCTGATTTGGTGTTGGGCAGCGTCATCCTAAAGAGGCGGATCAGTTTTTCCGGAATCCCAAGTTCAGACATAACTTCGTACAATTTTCCCCGTATGAGGCTATCGAAAGCAGCTTTGTAATCGACAAAAAGGTGGTAGGTATCGATTTGCTTTTCGTGGGTCTTTTCCAGGATTTGGCGTAGCGTGAATATTTGGTCAGTCGTGGACTTGCCACACTGATAATACCCAATCAGGTTTTCAACAATTGGCTTTAGTCTTTCACATACTACGCTCGATAAGACCTTATACGCGATGGATAAAAGAATGATACTGCGATAGTTGGAAAAGACCCACGGATCCGAATTTTAAGTACAAGGCATAATACAATGAGACTCAATTGTCAGGCATAGATTCCCCCAACCATATACCGCATATAAATTGATGCATGTGGGCTAGCAGTCCTTCGCTACCGCCCTTAAAAAGTTCAGCGGATAGCCCATCAACACCGGAACTCTTCACTATTCTTAAGCCGGGAGATTGCCGTTCTAATCTCACGGTGTTTAAGGTGGGGGGGGGGGGGGGAGGGAGGTTACAACCTACACTGTCTTCCACAAGCATTACCTCCTAATCTTCAGTGGAGGAAATGCTGAAAAGTGGTATCTCACATTTTAAGCACACACTGCATATCGGTCACCAGATTCCCATTCTCGTCCTAGCAGGAGGGCAGCGCATTTTGCGGCCAAATATTCGATCGTCTTAACCTCTTGAAAAATTTCAGGATTTGATATACATCCTGCGCAATTCGGTCTTTTCACTCTCTCTCTCTCTCTCTCTCTCTGCTCCCACTGCCATTTCTTCCTCCTAAATAGTCAGTTTACTTCCCTTTTCTGCAGCTTGTACCGCTCATTCGCAGCAGGCGTTGCAACTAACTGTTTCGTTGCCATACGTGCAGCGTCTTTTTCATTAGTTGCAATGCGACATTCTTCGTCATACCATGGCTTATGCTTCTGCGGTTTTTGATAGCCTCGTTCAGTCCTTGCAGCGGTCTCCAAAGAATGGGAGATGTGCTTCCACTGCGCTTCTGGGTCCTCAGGAAGGGGAGTATTCTGCCCTAGCAGGAGAGTGATTTTTTGTTGATAGGCCTTTGATATATCCGGTATTGGCAAATGGTCATTATCTAGCTTTTCCATCAGGTACTGATCCAAGTCGACATTGCCACCTTGAATCACACGTACATCCATTATACTAGAAGAGTAACTGCCATCAATTACCAAGTGATCAGTGGTTCTTCGTTCTCTGATCAGGAGATAACCAGGTCGCCTTATGGATGTCCTTATGTTGGTAACGTGTGATACTAACTACCATGTTCTTTGCAGCGGTGACGTCTATCAGTCTTATTTCATTACTGGAGGTGGTATCATGTAGAATAATCTTAATGTCGTTGTCAGGGCAGCGGCCGTATGTTTTTTCTTGACCTTGGTGTGGTCGTCTTTTTCTTCCAGCGGAGCATGGTCACAAATTAGCGATATATTAAAGTATTTCGCTTTCATGCGGATTTAGGCTATACCTTCACTAACGGGGTTCATTCTTGAGACAGTCTTTTGCCAACTACAAATCCGAGACCAAATGCTTTTCTCATGGCATCTGTAGAATATGTGTCACCGTTCTTCTTCCTTGTACAGCCACGACCTGCCTTAATCCCCATGAAAGAGAAAAAATTTATCATATCGCCAATTTGTGAATATTCCTGCCGGAAGAAAAAGACGATCAAACCAAGGACATTTTCTAGGAACGTCGAGAAGAAACCTATGACCGCCTCCCTTGCCATGACATTAATATTGTTGTAGGTGATTTTAATGCTACAGTCAGCAGGGAACAGATCACTCTTCTGCATTACTTGCCCCAGGAGATTTAAATATAGATGAGGATGTTCTGCAAATACAGGACGATGGCGTTGACTGCTCCGTCGTAGCCAAAGCGAAGTTAGAACAGCATTTTCCCGGGGCTTAAGAACAACAAAGCCGCTGGTCCTTTTTATTGTTTGTTTTTTCACGTTGTTGCCCTTTCCAGTTTCTTTCCTCAAAATCGTTTCTCACTTTGGTATCACACATATATATATACGCAACACATAGACAAAAACCAAAGCAACTTCACAAACTATTTAACCGTCCGAGCGTTTGCTTATTCTTTTATCACTGATCAAGCGCTTTCGATATCCTCTGTCCGGATGAACCATTTCGATATCCTCTGTCCGGATGAACCATAAAACGCAATACTTCAGCCACAATAAGAAATACTGACTTTATATGCAATTTACACGCACATTCAGGAATATTTATGAATCACTCACTGAGAGAATAATGCATAAATAGAGATACACTTCCAAGATATACACACTCACTGCCTCTCTAGCACAAACACAAATATATTTGGGTCGCAAATACAATTATTATAACATATTAATCATTCTGCCTCAAACACGTAATATTGAATAGCAAACACAATGCGATTGGACACAAGTATAATATATTTGCGACAAGCTCCAAACACTTGTTGTATTTGCATCCAAACAACAAAAAAAAACGACAGCTTTTTCAGCGTGTAGGAATGATGTGACGTTGATTTATGGCATATGCAATTTTTATTAAACAAAGAATCGGGAGTAATAACCAAATATAAGTTTTTGACACTTTTCCCACCGAAATATGGTTTTGTCAAAATTGGGGAATTTTTTTTACAAAAACACATGAAAAAATTACTCATTTTCCTCGTATTTGGAAAAAGGCGCATTTGTTTCTTGATGTTAAAATAAATATATTGTGGGACCTTAGAACAACAAGGTTCTAATTGACAATTTTTTATAAAAATTATCTGAATATTGCATCGTACTAAATTGGGAATGCTCTTTCGACTACTGCTATCGTCATAAAGATATCTCTTATCGTTTATGAGATACCCAATGCAACAAACTTCTAACTACATGTTTTTCTATAATAATTTGGTTAACAAAGTTCTAACAACCAAATAGAATCTTGTGTTCCAAAACGACGTGGAAAATGTTCAAGTTAGTTAACTTTGTTTACCGAAATATTGTTGATAGAACGTTGTTGCTCATCATTCTATCGTGGCATTAGTCATATAGAACATTGTTGATTAGCATTGTCCCGTTTGTATTTAGGCCTGTCAGCAACAATTTTGACAAATTGTTACAGTCTGTTTACACCAAAAAGGCAGTAAAGCCAATATTAATTTGTTGCGTTGCGAAATGGGCCAGAAACATTCATATCAGTGATGACGGCCATATTTTTCTCTGTTTTTAAGTTTCTTTTACACTAAAAATCTATTTTTGTTCTGAAATTGAGCGACGGTAGACAACACTGATCATATGTTTCTTCAATTTGAGTAGTCGTTTAATTTTTAGCAACATTAGTCACTAGCAACATTAAAATGTTGCTTAATACATGTTGCCTATATTTCGCATGAACAACTTAGAACAGGCTGTTTTTATGATTTTGACCGCCATTTCTATTTGGTAGTATTTTGGTTTGCAGAGCAGTCGATAACAATTTATTATGGAGCATCTAACGCACCAACAACGTGTTGAAGTTATTAAAACGTTTTATCTAAATAATCGTTCAATTGAAAAAAAATCGTGAAGAATTTTGCGGAACTTTTTGGTTTAAATGATGTGCCGAGCAAGTCAACCATTATGAGTATTGTAAAGAATTTTGATACTTTGTATACACTGGGTGATAAAGTGAAATCGTGCCGAACTCGTAGCGTACGCACGGCACAAAATATTGCTGCAGTGAAAGACAATCTTGATGAAAGCCCAGTCACGGCAGTTAGACACCGTGCACAAGAATTTAAACTGTCAACTTTGTCTGAAATGTCAACTTTGTTCAAAATACTCAAAAAGATTTGCATTTATACCCGTATAAAATTCAACTGGTTCAACAACTAATGGAAAATGACCATATGCGCAGACGAGAGTGGAGTGGTTCAAAAAAATCCAATGATTGTTCGAACACACGGGCGATGTATTAACACCTTTTTGTTACACAGTACCTGTTCTATTTCTATGAACACATTAGTAAATGTTACATTGGAAAATAAAAAACAGCGTTCAATCATATGATGACGTTACTTTTAAATAATATTAATACTTAAAATTATTTAAAGACCAGTGCAAGGACATGTGTCATTATTTTCTTGCTTAATACCTTTTGTTTTATTCCCATAAAAAACAACGAGAATGCAAAGCAACAGACACATGTCATACATACATTGTTATGCTCTTACATACGCTACACAAATTCACACAATTTTCGTTGCTCTATTGCTATCTCATTTTTATATACATATAACCACGTCATTATTATCTTTGCTCTGAGAGTGATCCGCACCCACACAAGACAAGTATTCGCTTCCGAACTATGTTTCTTCGCAGTTTGGCAATCTATATTTCTAATTCGGATAAATCTGTGGCCTATATAGGGGTGGCTCACCCTTATCATGTAGGGGTATGAAAAATAGATGTTGGCCGATTCTGAGACCTACCCGATATGCAGACAAATTTCATACAAAATTTCATCCAGCCGTTTCGGAGGAGTTTAACCCTAAACAATCTGTGTTCGCAGTCGGACAAACTGTGTTTGGATGTGTTCACTTTGTGAGTTAAGTCCCTACCCGCGCCTATAGATGTTAACACATCAAAAAACATCGGCCTGGAACATAAAAAACACCCTGTCCTGCACGTGCGGAAATATTTATTCGATATTCCGCAGGCATTTTTTTATATGGATATTTGTAAAAGTTCACGTGAAATGTTGACCTTAGTAGGGGCTTTAACTAGAGAGCAAGAGAGTTATACCCTTTTCACATTTACCGCGTTTCAGCTGAAACGCGGTAAATGTGAATAAGCTATTAGATTCTTGACATTCAATGATAAATTCAATCATTAAAACATATGTTTTATGTAGAGCTGTGTGCGTGACACGATTTTGTCGTGCCACACCTGAAATTCTCCTATAATATGTGGCCTGTTGTACGGAAAGTTACCTATGGTCAGAAATCAACTTTTTGAGAAACCAGCTGGGTAAAAACATATGAAATCAACCGAAAATATTAACATTTCTGACCTCATCACCTCCAAATTTGATAAGATTTTGTACACATGATCTATGGATCGGCACAATAATATCTGCCAACTTTCAGACACACAACCTTCCAACTTTCAGAATTATGGCCATTCAAAGTTGGCAAAAATCAATAAAAATGCACTCAGATGCCTTAACACAATTTTTAATATCTCGAAAACTATTCATTGTACGTTAACAATCAAGGGCTCATTTTACAGACAAAAACATGCGCCATTTTTTTAAATTTTCGATCAAGGTTGATGTAAATAAAAAAAGGACTAAAATTTACAAAGGATATATCTCGAAAATCAATATTTTTAAAAATTTCAAAAAAATATATGTTAATTCTTATTATGTTTTGTACGAGTCTGCCAAATTTCAATGTGGAGTCTTTATTACAACATGAGTTATTAAGAAAAAAGCAGGCGAAGGTTTATGTATTTCATGAAATGTACCAAAATACAAAAAGAAGGACAAATCAAATGTAACGGAACGTTTTCGACTTTTCTTTGCTTAAACTCGTTTTCTCCATTGCTAAACCTTTGATAAAAAGTACAACATAATGTATTATCATTATTAAACACTTTATTACTGCATATTTATTTATTTCTGAAGGATTTCAATTAAAAAATCTGTATCTGCCGAGTAACGCTTGACTTTAATTATTTTTTTTATCTACAGGTTCAATAGAATGCAGCTTTCGAGTTCCAGGAATAGTACGCAAATCTTTAAAACGAATTTGAAGGAACCGTGCTTCTTCTTCGTGGTCTTTTAGAGTTAAAAACTCGAAATTACAGTTCAAAAGATTTTGCAGGCACCATTCATATAATTGTTTTGGAGTAGTTATTTGACCTTGTAATGGACGCTGTAAACTAGCTCGACGCGCCTCTCTCTTTACGGTACCTCCAAGACCGTCACTTGGGCCTTTTCCATGGCTTGTTGCAAAAAAATGCCACTCAGCATTACATCCAAAATCTTCCATATGATAACATAAATTGATAAAGTTCTTTTTATTTTTAAACTGGGCAGCACTACCGTCTGAAAAATACGTGATTTTCTTCGGGGTTGTTTTAAACTTTTTTCTCAAAAATACATTCAGGTGGCGATGGAACAGGTGAACAGCTACAGAATCGTGTAGAAGACAATCAGATATTATTATGAAGTTTGTATATTGTGTTTTTCCATCTGATTTAAAATAAATAGCAATTGGGTATAAAATGGCCTGAGATTTATTCCAGTGAAATCCCTGGACTGCATCCTGAATAGTAAAAGAAGCATTTTCTGAAAAATCGCAAACTGCTATATACTCATTTTCTTCCGAATTTGATTTTCTTTCGCTCAGATATGCTGCCTGCTGATTTGCAATAAATGAATGAGGTAATAGAATTTCAAGCTTTTCACATAGGGAATCCACGAAAACGTCGGCTTGGCCAATCATGGTCTCCAAATTATCCCTATCTACACTTACCCATTGTTTATATGTTATTTCATCAATATCATTTTGCTCTAGTAATTTAATTAGTTTTGATTTTAAATTTTCAATTCCTGGACACTTGTTACATTTACGTAGGTGACACTTTGAAGAAGATGGAATGCATGTCATTTGTTTCAAACAATCTTTGTAACATTCAAGCTGATAATTCGGAACACCAGCAGTTAATTTTTTTAAATTTATAGCATCAGCTTCACATTTTGATGCTTTGTACAAACACACACGTTATGAGATCCACTCGCATTTGCTAGAATTATATTCCTCGGACGAAGTTGGCAAAACTTGGAAATACCTATTTTTATTCCATCATGTCGTTCCTTGAATAAGGCGTACATTTCTCTTAAGTTTCCAAGCAAAAGTCTTTTATTTTTCCTGACTTTTGTACCATTTTCAAAAACAGACACGAAATCTTTCTGTCCGGGCATACACCTGCTGACGTCATCGGTTTCATAAAAGGATTTTACTAAACTGCTTGTCACTGGTGAAATTATACTTCCCAGTTTTGGGTTAGGCGTACTCATCACACCCTTTGTTTCAACCAAATGCTTAACTTTTCGCGCGATATAGTTGTAATAATTTCTATTATTTCGGATTGTGGGCACATATGCGAAGTTGATTGTGGTGAACCGTGGAAAATTTTTTCTTGAATCGAATCACTTATTTTCCCGAATTTTGCATCTCTGTACCGTTTTTGATGTAACTTCTTCTTTTTTATCGGAGATTGTTCCAGATACGGTAAAGATTGGTTTAATTTTGAAATAGCAACTTCTTCCGTGCCTGACGCAATGTCATCTTCTTCCGTGCCTGACGCAATGTCATCGAAAGTATCTACATTTTCGTTTATGTCTGAACCTTCTTCCAAATTAGATTTTTTAGATTTTTTCAGATGCGAAAATTATATTCTACATGTCCCACTAATTTTATTTGAGATCGTAATGTTTTTATCCTTAGTATACTGTAGCATCCATTCTTGGACTTGTCTTAAACTTTTATTGCACCCAGTGTGACCGGATTTTTTAAAAGGATTACAGCAAAATGTTGAATTGAATGGCATATTTTTTATTTAAATACCACAACCGAATGAATTGTGCACGACTTTTTTGTATTGACAATAATTATTGCTTTTCAAACGATCAAGTCACATTAACACTATAACACTATAACACTTTGACGTTTAGCACTTATGAAATCTAGTACTCAACTGAAGTTTGACTTAGAGTCCCTGAACTATTTATACTGTTTTTTCTTTGGTACAACAAATAGAAAAAGAGTTTAAGCAAAGAAAGTCGAAAACGTTCCGTTACATTTGATTTGTCCTTCTTTTTGTAATTTGTCACCTTTTTGTATTTTGGTACATTTCATGAAATACATAAACCTTCGCCTGCTTTTTTCTTAATAACTCATGTTGTAATAAAGACTCCACATTGAAATTTGGCAGACTCGTACAAAACATAATAAGAATTAACATACATTTTTTTGAAATTTTTAAAAATATTGATTTTCGAGATATATCCTTTGGAAATTTTAGTCCTTTTTTTATTTACATTATCCTTGATCGAAAATTTAAAAAAAAAATTTTTTTGAATGGCGCATGTTTTTGTCTGTAAAATGAGCCCTTGATTATTAACGTACAATGAAAACTTTTCGAGATATTAAAAATTGTGTTAAGGCATCTGAGTGCATTTTTATTGATTTTTTCCAACTTTGAATGGCCATAATTCTGAAAGTACTAGAGCTAGGACACTGAAAGTTGGCAAACGCTATTATTATGTTTAACTTTCCCTTCGTCCCAAATTTCATCCAATTCGAAATTGGTGCGGTCAACTCATTGGTTGATTTCATATGTTTTTACCCAGCTGTTAATGGTTACGAGTCGCGCTGCGTTATTTAAAACTTTAAGTGTAATTTGAAGCAAAGTAAATGCAGTTACGAGTCTGCTGGTTGTTCCATTGAAAAGAGCGGTAAATTTTTTATAAAATTTGCTCTAAAATCAAAATATTTTTCCAACCGTAGGTACCTTCCCGTAGACCAGGTCACATAATTATAATTCAAAAAATGTATCTGTTTTAAGGTTAAACGCTTCCAAAAAATTAAAGTTTTAAACTTTTATTATGGGAAACCTGTTAAAATGTTGCTCGTCACTGTAAATGTAGAATTAAAATACAATATTATTGGAACGAAGTTCATTATCACACGTTGCGGGATGGGGGCTAAATGAAACAATTTTAAACAACTTTTTTTTAAATACTTTAGTACAACCCATTATTGTCACCTATATTGGGTGCTTTTGGTTGTGTTTGATTTAAAGGGAAGTTTTCTAGGTAGAGCCTGTTTATTACATATTGTACTTTTGAACCCAATAAAAAGTAAATTTAGATAATCTAAAGTGCAAAACTGGCAAATCCATGAAATACAATCCTAAGCAAGGAATTACATTTGGCAGCACACTAAATCTTACACTCGTATTTTTGGTTTGGTTTGTGTCTAGACTAACGTGTGGGGCGAAATTTCTTGTCTACTGGGAAATTTTCTAGGTGGAACTGTGTATTACATATTGTAGTTTTAAGCCGAATAAAGGTACATTTAGAAAAGCCAAAGTGAAAGAAGTTTAACAAATAACATTTTCTTAAATAAGTGCGCTTTCTTAAAAAAAGGTAAACAATACCTATTCATATTCTTAAACAGAGTACCTTTTCTTAAAAAAATACCTTATCTTAAAGAAGTACCTTTGCTTAAAAAAGTAAATTTTCTTACAAATAGCACCTTTTCTTAAAAAATTTTTTTTTTTTAAATAAATAACTTTTCTTAAAACCTACTTTATCTTACAACAAATTTCCTTTTCTTAAAAAACTACCTTTGCTTTAATGAGAAAATTTTATGTAAAACAAAATAAATTTCTTGAAATAAGCACCTACTCTAAAAATTGTACATGTTCTTTCGTAAAAAAAAACTTTTCTTCAAAAAAAAAACCTTTTCTAACAAAAATTCCTTTTCCTAAAAGTACCTTCCCTTAAAAATAAAATAATACTTTTTCTTTTCTTTTCTTGAGATAAGTAGCCTCTCTGAAAATAAGTAAATTTTTTTAAAAAAATAACCTTTTCCTAAAAGGAGTAGCAATTCTTTAAAAGTACCTGTTTTTAAATTGTTCTTGCAGAAAGCACTTCTTATTAAAAATGTTAGCTTTTCTTAAAAAAAACATTAGCTTTTAATAAAAGAAGTACCTCTCATTAGAGAAAGGATCTTTTCGGGAAAATATAATAGATATTCTCAAAACGTTTATCATTTTACAAAAAGTATCTTTTCTTAAAGATCCATTTAAATTATAGTATTTTGCAACAGGCGCCTTAGGCGTGTTAGAACTAACTAGCACATAATATATAGCGAAAGGAACTTCGTTCCAACCGGGTGTCCCCTGACACCTCATGTGATTTTTTTAATTCACATTTAAAACTGGCGAATTTTTCGAAAACATAAAACACATGACAAGAAAAAACTGTTAGAATAAAGCTCTTTCAGATTTAATAATTTCAAATTAATTTAAATTTAATTTTTCTTGGAGTTATAACGGTTCAGCATTATTTTTTTTATCTCAAATATTTTTTAATTTTTTTTTTAATTGCAATTCCTGTAATCCATTTTGTAACTTAAATTTTGTTTTGTTTTTTTTTTTTTATTATATTCTCATATGTTTACAATTTTAAAAGAATCTTACCAATTTGTGTTAACTAATTTAAGGCTAATTAATATAAATCATGACTACCACTTATGTTTTTACCCTTTGAAATATAAAAGAATTGTAATCATATTTTTCATATAATCATAATAAATAAATGAACATATAAATATGAAATACGAATTTGCACGGATGCCAATTGTAATGAATTTATATTCGGCTTATGAGTATAATTAAATAAAATAAATTAGTTGTAGTTAACCACTACGATTGAAAAGTTACTAATGACATTTTGAAATATAACTACCATAGAGTAATGCCGTACAGACTAGCCAACTCTTTCGGAAAATTGACGACATTTGGTGTGTTGCAGATGGACGGGTTGGATGTTGCAAACTATTGCTTTAATATCAGAGTAAGGAGAGCCATTCATTTTCGATTCGCTCGAAAAATTTTAATCGGCAAGGGAGTTTAAATTTTAAATCTTTGAAAATTTAAATCTTTCAAACTCCCGAGTTTTTTTTAGCTAGGGAGCCGAATTTTTATTTTCAAAGATTTTAAAATATTGCTCGCTCCCGATTTAATTCAAAAAGAATGATTCGCGAGTCAAATTTCATAATATTCTTTAATTATTAAATGTATAGAAAAATCGTACATATGGGTGAAAATATAGAAAAGCGTGCAACATATTATGAAAATTTTATGATACGGCACAATTGTTTTAAAGGATGGCCGGGTGTTTAAAATGGGAAGGGTGGGAAGGTGTTTATAAATGCGACAAACGTCGTGTCGTATGATTATGAACGCAAATTTTCAAAATGCAGTAAAAAGCTGGGCGAAACGGTAAAAGTTGAAGATGCGAGAAAAATGGATTTGAAACATTAGGAAAGTGGTAAAATTTGTGAATGCGGATAAAATGGGTAAAGGGCGGGGTGTGTGCAAAAGGAAAAATGCAAAAAAATCTTTTCGAACGGATAGAAATATGGAAAAATTGTATGTAATGTATATAAGAAGGGTAAAAAGGGGGCAAAATGGGTAAAACTTCAAAATGCGAGAAGACTCGTTTGGAAAGGTAAGGAATTTGCAAAAATATTTAATGGAGGTAAAAAGGACAAAATGGGGGGCGAAATGGTAAAACTTTAGAATGTGAGAAACCCCGTTTGGATAGGTTAGGAATGTGGCAAAAATTTTTGTTGTTGTTTGTTTGTTTTGCTCTTTTACCCCTTACTACTTTTTTTCGAACACTATATTTAACATATTCCAAATCAATCCAAACGATTTTCCTCGCACTTCTACAGCCTTTTACCCACAAACATTAAATTTAATAAATTTATAATCATTTCTAAATATTTTTGCCGTTATTGCAAGTTATACCATTTTTACCAATTTATGCCCCCTTTTTACCCATAGTCACAATTTTTAAAAATTCCAAACGATTTTTATTGTATTTTGAAGTGTAACTCTTTTTCGCCAATTTTTACCCCTTTTTAGCCACGCACACTATAATTAATATGCATCCAGTCATTGTCCAAAACAAATGTTGCTCTGCCTTAAGAAGCTTTATTTAAACTAATAAGTATATTTCAATTATAAGTCCACCTCCATAGTAAGTATATACATATACATATACATATATAACGGGTTTTTCAATAAGAGCGCTACCAAAGTTTTTTAAATAAAACAAAACCGGTTTTAGATACCAATGAAATTCTTTATTCCTGTGAAAGTACGTTCGATGCAATTATGTATGGAATTCGATTTCTTTTGCATGGCCACCACGGGCACGCTTACAGAAGTCCTGACGCTGAACCCAATTTTCGCCCGTTTTCAAGCATAAATCGGCCGAAACTGCTGCAATTTCACGTTCGATATTCGTACGAAGTTCATCAATCGTCGCTGGCTTGTTGGCATAGACTTGACGTAGCCCCACAGGAAATAATCTAACGGCGTTAAATCGCACGACCGAGGCGGCCAATCGACTGGGCCATTTCGTGAGATAACACGTTCACCAAACTTGGTTTCCAATAAATTGATTGTGGCATTTGCTGTGTGGCTTGTGGCGCCGTCCTGTTGGAACCACATGTCCTCCAAGTCCATATTATCCAACTGGGGCCAAAAATATTCGGTTATCATTCAACGGTAGCGATTCGCATTCACAGTAATGTGCCGGTCTTGATCATCACGGAAGAAGTACGGCCCAATGACGCCGCCGGCCCATAAACCGCACCAAACCGTAATTTTTTCGGGATGATGACTCATGGATTACGTGTGAATTGCTGTCTGACCAGTAACGCATATTTTGCTTATTGACGGAGCCATTCAGCCAGAAATGTGCCTCATCGCTGAAGATAAAAATCCGAATCATTTTCAAGTTGTTGCTCAGCCCAATTCACGAACATACGACGCTTATGGTGGTCAAGCGGCTTCAGTTCTTGCGCAAATTGATCTTCCAAGGCTGTAGGCCAAGATCTTTTCGCAAAATTCGCCACAACGACGTCACAGAGATGCCCAACGCACATTTGGGCTTTCTTGAACTGAAGCCTCAGCGGCAGCAATATTCTCGACACTACGGGCACTTCTTTGTCTCACTGGCACGGGAACATTTTGTACTGTGCCTGTGGATTCAAATTTTTCCACTAGACGCTCAATTGTTGATCTGGTAGGACGATTATGACGACCATAAATTGGACGTAGCGCTCTTAAAGTTGAGGCCACTGACTCCAAATTTCGGTAGTAAATTTTAATAATTTCGACTCGTTGTTGGCTCGTATATCTTTCCATGATGAAATGGCAAACCTTACTGAAGAGAAATGTCAAATGACCGGGAAAAAATATGGCGTCGTTTGCTGTCCCTATCGATTTACTTTTGTAGCGTCTCCGTTGAAAAACCCTTTACATATACTCTTTACTTAATTGTTCCATCCCATTTTTTAGTCTTTTTATAATTCTGCTCTTTCTGATAGGCGTTTATTATTTTCTGAAGCTTCCACAACATTCCAATCGTTTTTGTCGCAGCATATACAAATTCAAAAAAATTCCACTCGTTAGTCGAAATATTCGGCTTCTCTTCACTATAAATTTGTCACTCCCAGTAAAATAAAAATTAACCTCTGAATAGAATTTTTATTTTTTGTATCTGATTCGCTCGGGAGCGATTCAAATAATCAAAAATTTTCAAAATTAAATTCGCTGGAGATTTAAATTTTTTTATACTCAGAGTGAGAGCTTTAAGTGCGGAACACAATTGCGACGCATCGACGTACAACGTACGGCGTTCGGACGTAAAACGTCGTGAAAATACGTCCAGACGTCCACCAAGCACACAATAGCGGCGTACAACCTAGCAACGTATTATACATCAAAATACATATGTTTACATTTTATAATACATTTTATATGTCCTTACCTCCTCGATAATCTTTTCATTTAAATTATTTCCGCTCATTTTTTATCAGCAATTGTTTTATTTTATAAATAATTTCACCAAATTTGAATTTTATTTACAAACATCGCCGTACGTGGCGTAAAAAATAGAAATAGATATAATTGAACGTACGACGCAAAAACGCCAATACGTTGTCCTCGTCAATTGTGGGCGAGATCATAGGAACATGTGTGTTTTATTTTTGACAGCGTATCATTTTTGACGCCGTACGTCGAAACGTCGCAATTGTGTTCCGCACTTTATATTGAGGAAGAGCTGAATTTTCCGGAGCGCGAGCGGAATTTTTCTTACTCTGTTTAATAATACCAGATAGAGGCAATGGCTCAAACTAACCAACAATTAATCAGCAACGGCATTTCGTTTCTTGGTTTGAAAATTTAGTGTAAATACACAATACGTTTAAATTTCAAATTTTTTCATCAAAACGACATGCAACATTTTAATCAACAATTTTAATAATTTCACATGGTGTAAGTCAATTTACGTCAAATAACTCTGTATCGCATCGATCGCGCCACGATTACTGTGACAAGAAAATGTCAGATGATAAGAATGGCCATAGACGAATACATACATAGATACATTTATTCTCTCATCTGACGTTTCAATTCACACTTTTCGTCATAGGTTTGTGGAAATGAGAGAAATTTAAAATTTAAAATTAACTTACACCAGGTGGAGTTACAAAATATGTTCCCCTAACCTTTTAATGTCATTCTGGTGTAGAACTGAAAAATTTATATGTATTTTGTACTTTATGGTTGACTTTTACCGTTGGTATTGCATTTAACACAACTTGGTATTGTATTTAACACAACTAGTTTGCCATAAAAACACGAAATTCGGTTGTTGTTTACTATTGCCTCTATCTGGTATTATTGAACGCATGTTTTCCACCATCCAATGTTTACTTTCCACCGTACCTATGACGTTTAATTTATTGAGAGAATAAATGTATCTATGTATATATTCGTCTATGAGAATGGCAGCTCTATATGTCATTACTCTATGATAAATATACTTTTGACATTTAAATTTATGAAAAATGCACAGAACTATTTTGAATTTAGACCTTTATATATTTGTATTATTTTGAATTTTAGGAGGGAAAAGGCGCAATTTTAAATTATCATTTCATTTAAATTTAAATTATCATTTTTTTCTAAACTCCACGAAACTTTTACAACATTTTACATTTGGGGACAAATTTAACAATTTATGTAATCATATTTGAAGCCGGTCTTCAGCATTATTATTAACATGTTATTTTTCCTCTTTTACTAGTGCAGCATTTTGTCAAAACCCGAAAAAATTAAATAATTTGGTTAGAATAAAATTATTTAAAGACCAGTGCAAGCACCTGTGTCATTATTTTCTTGCTTAATACTTTTTGTTTTATTCCCATAAAAAACAACGAGAATGCAAAGCAACAGACACATGTCATACATACATTGTTATGCTCGTACATACGCTACACAAATTCACACACGTTGCTCTATTGCTTTCTCATTTTTATATACGTATAAATACGTCATTATTATCTTTGCTCTGAGAGTGCTGCGCATCCACACAAGACAACTAGTCGCTGCCGCTACATCAGTGTGTGTCTTTTTTCGCAGTTTGACAATCTGTGTTTCGCAGTCGGACAAATCTGTTTTCTATATAGGGGTAGGTCACCCTTATCATTTACCGGTATTAAAAATAGATGTTGGCCGATTCTGAGACCTACCCGATATCCACACATAATGTCATATTTATCGGTCAAGCCGTTTCGGAGGAGTTTAACACCAATAATCTGTGTGATCGCAGTCTGACAATCTGTGTGGTCGCAGTGGGACAAACTGTGTTTGGATGTATTCACTTTGTGAATTTAGTGCCTGCCCGCGCATATAGATGTTAACACATCAAAAAATACAGCCAAAGAACATCGGGTGACACCTTGTGCGCCACCTTGTACATTGACAAATGTGTTTAGGAATATGATAGAAATCAATATCCTAAATATCCACGATGCTCATGGAATTTTTCATGGGAATGTTTAGGATATTGATTTATATCCTATTGTGTAGATGATCATAGACTTTTTAACTTGTTTCCCCCTATAATGTCTTTCGCCTAAAAATACGGGTTTTGCTACAAAACTCAAAGTATTTGGAATAAATACTTTACCCTCCCTATCTCTTTGTCCGACATGTAGAAGATCCAGCTTATGCAACGATTTCAAACCAATCCAACTGAATTTCGACTAATTATTAATAAAAACATAATCTAATTAAATGCAAATTAAAAACTACAGCCGCAAACATATTAATAACACAACCGTACATCATTGAGATCTTGGATTACTTCGAAATATAACTGGAATAAGAAATCCAACTTCTGGATGAGATTTTGGAGCCTATAAAATACGCGCAATTCACGGAGAAGTCTTCAGAATATAAATATTTGTCGAATTGAAAAGATCGCTGGTTATTTTTGTGGTACAATATGAAATCGTTTATTGTCGTTATCTTGTGCCTGTGCATGGCTCTTTGTCTTGCCTTACCCGTCGAGAAGGTATCTTTGGAAAGTGTGGACGCTTATGCGTCAGGCGATGTAGATGCTGGACATGAACGTTTGGCTCGTGGCTATGGCGGATATGGTGGCTTTGGAGGTGGTTTCCCAAGATATGGCGGCGGTGGTTATGGCGGCTTCCCGGGTGGTGGGTTTGGTGGTGGACTTGGTGGTGGCTTTGGCGGTGCTTCCGCTCAGGCTTCATCTAGTGCCAGCGGTTATGGCGGTGGCCTTGGAGGTGGATTTTACGGATAAATTTCGATAATTCTCTATTATTGTATAAGCAGTTCTTTTAAACATGTGAATAATAACTGATACTTCTTAAAAAATGTTCGAAATCTCTAAATGTTATTGTGTTTTTATTGTCATAAAATTGAAACTGATTATGAGGGAGAATACAATGCAAGCAATCAAAGTTGTAGTTGTGAAATGCAGAGTGTATGATACCCCAAGCCTGGGGTCGACAAACTATTACCCGCTTGGCAAATCCGGCACTCCGATTGTATCAATTTGGGCCGCAAGGTCATTTGCTTTTAACACTATCGTAATTTATCCCATTTTCAATACGGAATATTTCACACTGTCACATAAATGAAAAATTCCAGGTCTGTGACAAGAGCGTATAATGATTGAGACCGAATTATTTGGTAGAGCGTTAATAATTTTATAATATTTTCAATCATCCGTTAAACTATGGCCCGCCGACTTATTCTATATTAAAATGAAGGGTTGGAAAATATAGCTGTAACGGTTCGCATTTTATAAGTTGTTGACATTGTCTCGTACAGTCATAGAGTAAAGATGGACTAAAGAAACCAATTATCTCATTCAGTTACTTGAGGACGTTTCATTGTGAAATGTATTGCTTTAATAATAGCAACCAAACATCTTTCAATTCAAAAACAACAGCATTTCGTGTTTGTGTGTTAAAAACAATAAAATATAACAAAAAAGTGAAAACTAAAAAAAGTGAAATTAATAAATGAAATGAATAAAAGTGAAATTCTCAGCCAAAACAAAGTCAACAGTTTGTGTAACTCCGCCTGGTGTAAATCAATTTGCATCGAAGATCACTCGATGGGACCTCCAAATCTATTTCTCGAAAGTGTTAGATATAAAACATCAGATGAGAGAAATCGGTGCTCTAGTCTAATTATACTCTATGCGTACAGTGAGTGAGTGATTGTATCTGCGAGTAGGGAGTGTTACAGAATATATTGGTGTATGTACAGTGGTGGACTAAAGTGAATACAATAATTCAAGATTTTACGAAATTTGTTATAATTTTTTTTATTATAGAACCTGAAATAATTTGCTTTCAAGCATAAAACTAAAACATTTTTCTTCAATAAAAACCTAAATACAGTACACTATGTCATTAAGAAGTGAATAAAAAAAACGATTGCAAATTGTGACCGCATTTATCCAGTATTGCCCATATTTGAAAATTTCGGCTAGTTTTACTTTAAGTACTCTGTCCAAAGTTCTATCAGGGGGTTTCTATGGCACAGCTGATCGCATAGCCACCAGGAAAATGATGTAGAATGAGAGACCAAAGAAGACATACAGATTACAGACCATGCAGCAAACTAAGTTTAAAAGTGTTTGATTGATACTGATGACAGCTAAAGTATGTTTGCATCTAACGAAAATACGCATTTCATTTTATTTCTGTTCGTATTATGCCAACCAAAGACTAAATTTCCAAAACAACTCGAACTCGATGAAATGGTCTACTACCTCGTCGTCATGAAGAGGCATCGAAGAGAGTAATGAAGGCTCTGTAGTATTGCTCTGTGGTCGTATGTTCTTTAAAACACATTATACGTGAGTTCTCCATCGATTTGGGAGAGTCGTCTTCTGACAATAGCCCACAAATTTCGATGCACGCTGAAAAAAAGAAGCCTCTGTAACATATTATCCCAAACATATTCTGCAGTAACCATGTATGTATATGTTGGGAACACACTTCAAACATCCATATATTTGCAAGTTCCAAACACACTTGTATTTAAATGCAAACAATAGCATGTTTACTGGCAAACATGTATGCGTTTACATGGACACTAGGGTGGCATTCAAATGTACGGAGGAAAATATATTTTCGAATTTCAATAAACCCCAGACGGATTCATATTCCTTATGGTCTAAAACTGATTTGGTGCAAATTTGAGTTAGTACCACATTATAAAAGTTTCAAATTATAAGTTAGAAACATAAGCTATGTGCTCAAGCCGATTCTATTAAATCTTATGTGACAGTTGGTTACAAAAACCGGTTTTAGAAACCGGGCTAAAAACCCGGGTTTAAAAAACCGAGTTTATCAAATCCAGGTTTAATAAAACGACACGGTTAGCAAATCGTTTTATATAAACCGAGATTTAATTGCGGGTGTTAAACCCGGTTTTTGAACTCCGTTTTCTGAACCCGGGTTTTTCAAACCCTTGTAAGGCCATCTTGGCGATTTTTCCTCAAGATAGCCTAATTTGCCGCACGATAAGACTATGCAACCGTTGCATGAATATATCGTGTCATAGCTTATTGGAAGCGAATAGTCTTCTGCTAGAAGGTATTGCAATCCAAGTTAAATATTTTTTTCATTTAGATACAATTTTTGGAAAAAACACCGAAAACCCCAAATTTTAATTTTTATTAAAAATTGCAAATTTTTTCAAATTAAAAATTGGAACCCCTAGAGTGGTCGGATTTTACTCAAACTTTATCTAGTTTATACTCAGGTTAAACTAAATGAATGTGCAAATTTTTTTTCAAATGCAGCGAGGAATGAAGTTTTTCTAGTGTATACGAATTTTCACCCAAAATCCGAAAATTTTGACTAAAATGCGGCACGGCTTAGAGTTGTCCGATTCGGCTCAAATTTTCACCAAGTCAGTTTTAGACCATAAGGAACAAGAATCCACAATCCGACGTTGTTCTTTCATTGCCACCCTAATGGACACATATGCATTCTTCATCCCAAACATCCATATACTTACGTGGAAGCATTCGGGTGTTCCCCCCAAACCTCCATATACTTACATGGACACATGTGCATACTTTCTCCCAAACGTAATAATATTTAGAAACGAATTATTCTTTGAATTCAGTATACTATAATTAATTTTATCAATATAAATCGACATTTATAAATAACTAGCTGACCCGGCAAACGTTATTTTGCCTTCAAATTTTATATGTATTAAATGAGGTCTTGAATACCAAAGTACGATATCACTTAATTTACTTAAATTCAACAGGATAGTTTAGGCGTACTGGTGACACGATAAAACAAATATAAAAAAATTAAACTTATCGGAGCAAAATATAAAATCCGAAAAGTAATTCACAATTGAAAGCTAACCATAAATAACGTTTTCTTAAATATCTCAACTCCAATTCTGAATATGTGGCAAATCGGCCAATAAATAACAATTTCGTAAATAACTAAACTCTAGTAACATCCACCAGGTGAAGTTTTTTGTAAACTTTGTTTGGTACAGACTAATATATATTCTGAATATTGGGTAATCAGACGTAAAATGTGTTTTTTACTATATCAACTGCAGTGCTACAAAATTTGTTTTCCACATAAAAAATATACGTCCTGAATATACTAGGACAAATCGGGCCATAAATAAAAATTTTGTTGAAGATATGAAGATAAAAAACACATTTGCATGATTATGTTTCGAATTTGAGCCAAATTGGATCATAAATAAAATTCTTTTGGAATATCTTGACCTCACGCCACGTAAATGCTACAAAAAGATTATTTAAATTGGAGGGTCAAAACAACATATGCTGTTTATATGAGGTAGATAGACTAAGCTGTTCATAATGTATAAGTTCACCAACATACACACTAAGAAGATAGCAAAAAATACACGGAATTGTATGGGAACCCTAGGTACAAATTAAAAATGTATAAAGAAAATGCAAAAGAGTGTTTAAAAGTTAATTACTTTTATTGAAGTGCTTTTTGGTACACAATATTTTTTGTTTTGCCGTCTGGTGCGTATACGAATAATTATGATTGTAATTGAAAGCACCACGATTTAAATCAATGCGCAGTGAGCGTCTGGACCAAGCAGTTCGTACGCGATTGGTTTCCACTCTGGCATCCCTCACACTATCCCCTTCAGATGAACGGGTTTGAGTTATACGTACTCGAATAGCATTCAGTCTTTCTTCTCTATGAAAATTTGTTTCGGATGAACGAACTTCAGCATTGGATACTCGAAGTGTTTGTAATCTTACTTGCCGTTGCTCGTCGGTTTTTGAAGCTCGTGATATTTTCTTTCTTTTTGCTTGAGATGATCTACATCAATTGATATTCTTTTTGGTGGCATAATAAAAAATACTGTTTTCTTGATATCCAATAAATTATAATAATTCAAAAATTTGTCATAAACTACAAAAAATTCCGGGTATGTCAAGACGACTTAAAATACACTGAGAGAATTCTCTGCATCCTATCAATGAATTTTTGCGTTAGATTTATGAAATCTCACTGGAACTCGTCCATTGAAACTTTTCATTACATTAATGAAGTTTTTTATAAAATTAAATGAAAAATTTCATGCTATTTATTAAAAATTTCATACGACTAATGAAAAAGTTTGATTAAAAACAGTTTATAGATGAATTAGTCCTTTGAAATGTATTAATTAATTTTTGAGATAAGAGCAGTATCAGCCGCATCAATGGTTGAATTTTCTTTATTCGATGAAACGCTGTTTACTAAAGTTTCAATGTCAATACTAATTAATTCCGCAATTTCATCTTCTTCTTTATTAGTACTTGAGAATGGGTCTTGTATTGATGAATTGACAGAAGTATTTAGCGAAATTTTTTCTTGGAATTCCTTTGATTTTTGCAAAGCTTTTTCAATTCTTAGTTTGCGCTCCAAATAATGTTTTGTTTCTAGACCACAAATTTCGGAGTAATTAAATTTAGCCGACACAATAATTAGGGAATCACATTCAATACACCGACTGTTGGTATTAGATGATGATGAATATCTGACCATTATTTGATTGTTGCAGGTTTCGCACGACTCATTTTTTTGCAGAGCTCTTCTAGGCATCCATTGACCACAGAAATGGCCAATGTTTGCCCATTCCTTTTGCCTGTATGATTTTCGGCATTTCGGCAACCACAAATTGTTTTGTTTAAAAAGTTAATATATTTTTTTGTCTCTTGAAGTATGACAAAATAATGTGAAATGTCTTTTCGTTTGTTTATGTTTTCAAAATACAGTGCCAGACACTAAACTTTTCATTTGTTTCAATGTTCTAAATACTACTACTAATGATCTTAATTACACCAAAATATATTAAAAACCAACAAATAATGCTTATTTGCTGCAGCATTGAAATAAAAAAGTTAAATATTTATAAAAATATTTCGAAAGAAAAAAAACGCGTTTTTCGCGTTTTACTATTTTTGTCAAATTATAAGCAATTATAAGTTTTATAAGCAAACATTTAAATATTTGCAAAAAAAAATAAAACGCGTTTTTCCCGTTTTAATTTTTTATTGTCTAATAAGTTAAACTCTTGCAAAAATATTACCTTTAGCCTCTTTGTCCAATCCCGCCCATATTTGCAGCAAAACTTCGAAAATTTACAACAAACCGATATACCAAATTTTGTTGAAATACCGTTAATAGGAGCAGAATTAATTGAGTTTTTATTAATGATTTGTATAAGAGGTACCACGCCCCTTTGTACAATCCCGCCCATATTTGCAGCATAACTTCGAAAATTGACACCAAAGCGACAAACAAAATTTTGTTGAAATACCGGTAATAGGAAGCGAAATAATTGAGTTTTTATTTGCGATTTGTATGGGAGGTACCACGCCCCTTTGTCCGAGCAAATATTTTTTGAGCCATAAACCACCTCGGACGTCCTGAGAAGACCCTACCAAAGTTTCATCATAATCTGATCAGTGGTTTAGGAGCGCATCGAGGACATACAAACACACATTCATTTTTATATATATAGATTAATACAAAAAATTAAAAGATTTCAAACAGTAATTTTTACAGTTACTTGCATGGGAATGCACTATTTGTTTGTTTTCATGAAATGAGAATCTGCTGCTCTTTTGCTTTTCCTTTCTTTGTTGTCTCTCACTGTTTTGTTTTAGGGAGGCTTCAACTATGCGTTGGTTATCACTATACACGACAATATTCTTATAAAGGGTTTTTCAACAGAGACGCTACAACAGTAAATCGGTAGGGACAGCAAGCGACGCCATATTTTTCCCCGCTCTTTTGACATTTCTCTTCAGTAAGGTTTGCCATTTCAACATGGAAAGATATACGAGCCAACAACGAGTCGAAATTATTAAAATTTTCTACCGAAATTTTGAGTCAGTGGCCTCAACTTTAAGAGCGCTACTTTCGGATTTTCATCGGAAAATCATCTTCAGCGATGAGGCTCATTTCTGGCTGAATGGCTTCGTCAATAAGCAAAATATGCGTTATTGGTCAGGCAGCAATCCACGCGTAATCCATGTTACGGTTTGGTGATGATCAAGACCGGCACATTACTGTGAATGCGAATCGCTACCGTTCAATGATAACCGAATATTTTTGGCCCCAATTGGATAATATGGACTTGGAGGACATGTGGTTCCAACAGGACGGCGCCACAAGCCACACAGCGAATGCCACAATCAATTTATTGGAAACCCAGTTTGGTGAACGTGTTATCTCACGAAATGGCCCAGTCGATTGGCCGCCTCGGTCGGGCGATTTGACGCCGTTAGATTATTTCCTGTGGGGCTACGTCAAGTCTATGGTCTACGCCAACAAGCCAGCGACGATTGATGAACTTTGTACGAATATCGAATGTGAAATTGCAGCAGTATCGGCCGATTTATGCTTGAAAACCGTCGAAAATTGGGTTCAGCGTCTGGACTTCTGCAAGCGCGCCCGTGGTGGCCATGCAAAAGAAATCGAGTTCCATACATAATGGCATCGAACGAACTTTCACAGGAATAAAGAATTTCATTGGTATCTAAAACCGCTTTTGTTTTATTTAAAAAAAACTTTTGTAGCGCTCTTATTGAAAAACCCTTTATAAAATTCAATGTAGTTCATGCAAGCCAAGCATGTATTAATTACTTGTGGTTTTTTATTGTATTCCACAAATGGTCCGATTTTTTCAGTAAAGGACTTCATGTTTTTGCCCTTTCCTCAAAATCTTTTTTCGCTTTAAAACAGTGAAACAGTCACAGCTATATTTGTGTCACAAACACATACATATATAATTTTTTGGAAAACACATATATATATAACATATTTATTATTTTATCTCAAACGTGTAATATTGAATAGCAAATACAATGTGTTTGTGCACAAGTATGTTATATTTGCGACGAGCTCCAAACACACAGATTTCGGCGTGTGGGAGTCAAATCGGGGCTTTGGGCTGAGCACTTTACTATGTGGGATTCTTGTTCAGCAAGCCATTTTTGCACAATTTTGGCAGTGTGTTTTGGATCCCCGTCTTGATGAAAAGTTATTTATAGTGCATGTAGACGCACTCTTCAATAAAAACGGGCAAATTGTTATGTCAAATACTTAGACAGTACTCCTTACCCATAATATATTATACCTTCGCACTCCCACCGCCGTTTATTCTACACACGATGTCGTTGAATGGATTTAGCGAGCCTCTTCCAACAATATTGTATTCAGTTTGCAAACGAATAAGTTTTGTCTCATTTCAATCACTCGTAAATTATTTCGAGCCTTCAGATCCTTGCAAAAATTTAATAAATTAATTAATTAATTCTTTGCAAAAATTAATACGAGCCTTCAGATTGTTGCTCACATTCTTGTATTCACATTCTTGTATCCACTTTAGTCCACTACTGTATGACCTCAGTAGCGTAATACCCGAGGCGTTATCACAAAATGCATGCAAAAATTCCGTCTGAGGTAGTGTGTAGTGTGTGCCTTCTTTTAGCAGGCCCTCCTTACTCCTTCCCGTACACTCACAAAAAAATTGATACGCATCATTATCTCGCTTCTTGAAATAGGCGGTATCCTCTAATGCGGTATCCTCTAAGAGTACAAAAAGATCCCAAAGACATGAAGACAAGAAAATATCCCATTCGCCTGCACACTTCACTTCTTTAAGCAGACCTGTTCTGAGGCCTACTAGTGGAACACGGAATGGATGCTCATAGCCCTGCCTGTGGGTAGACGTTCTAAGGTAATGCAAGAGAGATAAACCCTCTCACTGCTTCATTATAGCAAAATCATAAGACGCGGTAGCCGAGTAGATAACTCGTTCGACTATAAGTTCGATTCCTGAGTCTGCATATTTAAAATAAAACACTGTGTAATGTTAAAATATTGTATTGATAGATTGTAAAGGAGACATAAAAATGTCTGAACATTATAAATATTAGAACAAATTCGCATATATTTTTTATTTTTCTTTAAAGCCTTTAAAAAATTCTTTGCAGTCCTCTAAGGTAGCAGGTCTATCAGATGGTCTGAAATGGAAGGCTTCCTACGATGCCGTTTCTTTGCAGGTCAGCTATCAGGCCTGACAAGTGAAGGGAAATGTACAGGCCTCCCCTTCAGATGGCGCCCTATAGACGGCCTATGTATGCCTGCTAGCAGACTTGCCTGCCATCTCATTTGAATGCTGGGATAGTTTTATCCCTGCAGTCAGCCTAGTTACTAATGAAATGATTTATTTTGGCCATCTCTAGTGTACTCGTACAAAGAAATACATAAATCCCTTAGGACTAGTGTTCAAGTGGGTTGTTAACTATCGGATTACTTAATCGTAATTGAAAGTTAGTTAGAGCTTAGCTTTGCGTTTTGTTTTCCAGTGGTGATCAAAACTTCGTTTACACGAGACAAGACAATAAGAATATGTATTACTTGTAAAAGAAGAGGAGAAATGTGTAGTCAGAGTGCATTAGACAAAAATTGTTAGACTTCTAATTTTCATGTCGTTTTGATGAAAAAATGTGAAACTTAAACGTATTTTGGACCTTTTTGTTATCTTTTTTTGTTAGTATAAATTTGTGGTGTATTTACACAACAATTTTAACGCACACAACGAAATGCCGTTGCTGTTTCCTTGTTGGTAGGTTTGAGCCATTGCCTCTATCTGCTATTATTAAAGCAATACTTTCCAACATGCAACCTCACCACACTTCGAAAATTTACTGAGACAAATCGTTACTCTACATATAATAATTACTCTATGGTACTGCTATTGTCTCCGCAAAACTGTATCTTGTAAACGCCACGTAAGTGTAAGCTGTCAAATTATTTACTAGCATGGCAAATCTCGCAATATTATTGGGAAAAATCATCTGATTTATCAGGGGTATCCATTAGAGTTGCGAATTTAAGTACCTTTAAGCAGGGACCGTAACAGTTATAAGTGATATCAAAAAAGTTATTTTATGTAAGTTATTTTGTGAGTTTAAGAAAAAAAAATACATGAGGTGTCAGGGGACACCCGGTTGGAACGAAGTTCCTTTCCCTATATATTATGTACTAGTTAGTTCCAACACGCCTAAGGCGCCTGTTGAAAAATACTGTAATTTAAATGGATCTTTAATAAAAGATACTTTTTGTAAAATGATAAACTTTTTCTAAGAAATTTGTTATTTATTGAATGTAGTTTTAAAAAAAAAGTATATCTTTAGGTCCCTTTTGTAACAATAAGCGTATTTTGGTTACACCGCTTGCTTACATATTCGCTTGTTTTGTATGAAGCACTTAGCGAAGACTTAGCGAGAACTTAGCGACGAGAATTATTTTCGCTAAGTTTAGACAAAATTTTTTTTGACATCTTTTACAGTTTTCAACCCTTATTCATACTTTTGAATAAAATGACTTATCGCTAAATTGCCGTTTTCTTTTCAGCTTGTAACCAAAACACGACTAATATATAAAATATTCTCCCGTTAAGGTCCTTTCTTTGATGAGAGCTAGTTCTTTCATTAATAGCTAATATTTTTATATAAGAAAAAGCCTAAGATTATGATTTTTTTTACAAAGAAATACTTTTTTTAAAAACAGGTACTTTTTAAGAAAATTTGCTTATTTTTAGAAAGGCTACTTATCTCGAGAAAAGAAAAGAAGAGGTATTATTTTATTTTTAAGAAAGGGTACTTTTAAGAAAAGGAATTTTTCTAAGAAAAGGTATTTTTTGTAAGAGAAGGTATTTCTTTTTGTTGAAGAAAAGCTCTTTTTTACGAAAGAACAGATACAATTTTAAGAGTAGGTACTTATCTCAAGAAAAGATATTTTGTTTTACAAAAATGGTACTCTTTACAGAAAAGCAGGTTTTTTAAGAAACGGCAATTCGTTGTAGGATAATGTACTTTTTTAAAAAAAGGTACTTATTTAAAAAATTTAATTTTTTAAGAAAATGCACTTTGTGTAAGAAAAGCTAATTTTTAGAGCAAAGGTACTTCTTTAAGATAAGGTATTTTATTAAGTAAAAGTACTCTGTTTAAGAATATGAATAGGTATTTGTTTTGAGAAAATTTACTTTTTTATTTTTAAAAAATGCACTTATTTAAGAAAATTTTATTTTTTTAAACTTCTTTCACTTTGGCTTTTCTAAATTTACTCTTTATTCGGTTCAAACTACAATATGTAATAAACAGGCTCCACCTAGAAAATTTCCCATGAAACAAGAAATATCCCCCCACATGTTATATGTTAGACACAAACCAAGCTAAAAGTAGGAGTGTAAGATTAAGTGCGCTGCCAAATGTAATTCCATGCTCAGGGTTGTACTTCCTGGATTTTCCAGTATTGTAATTTACTTTAATTTTTATTTTTTTCAAAGCTACAATATGTAATAAAGAGGCTCCACCTTGAGAACTTCCCTTTAAACCAAACCAAACCAAAAGCACCCAATGTAGTTGATAATAATGGGTTGCAATAAAGTAGTTAAAAAAAAGTTGTTTAAAATTTTTTCATTTAGCCCCCATCCCGCAACGTGCGATAAGTAACTACGTTCCAAAAATCCATCTAAAACAGTTATTTTTTAACGTAAAAATAAAAGGTCATATGAAACTCTTAAAAAGAGAGTTCTATTTTTCCGTCATAAAATAAAACTCTTTTGAGGAGTTTTATTTTTCCGTCTAAAATAAAACTCTTTTGAGGAGTTTTATTTTTCCGTCATAAATTAAAACTCTTATTAAGGTAGGATTACACGAGTCAAATATTTGACAAAAAATAGATCAAATATTTGACCTTATGTGTAATCGTAAAACTTTCAAATCAAATATTTGACTTCAAATGTGTTTGACTGTGTTTGATCAAAGTCATTTTGTGAGAAATATTTGACTCGTGTAATACAATCATGAAGTTGCCCATCAAACAAAATGGCATTATTTGATCAAATAATTTGTTTGCCCATGCAGTTTTTTTACATGGTCAAATACGTCAAACATTTCACGATACAACAAAGCAAGCAGAGAAGTTTCTGGAATTAAATTTAATTTCATCGATTTTTTGCGGTGAGTTTATTGTATTTATGAAATTTTTTATTGTACATATTTTTATAAAACTTTGATTGATTTTAGTATTTATTTCATCTTTTTTTTTACTCAGTGTTGCGTCACTTGTTTTGTATTTAAATATTTTATTAAACTTTGTAAATATTATTTAAGCATACGCAAGTCGCTCATACCTAATTTTCTCGCTAATCAAAATCTGTAACATTTCTTGCTTTTTGTCGCATGACCGTATCATTTTTTCTTATTTTCGGCTCAATTAATGACAACAAAGTATTGAAATCTAATGCATTCATTCGTAGAAAATTTTTGTATAAACTTGGAACTTCCAACTCCAATTCACCCAACAATTTAGCATAACATCCATCTTGTTGACGACGAAGCACCCAATCGCGCACCCAAACACTGCGTTTCCTTCTTCGAGGAATGGTTTTATTTTTGTTTTCACATTCTTCAATTGCAATAATTGCTGCAGCACCAAAACCAACTATATATAATATATCCTCTTCAGAATCATTCATTTTTATGATTTATTAATGACAAAAATTCGACTACCAGAAAAAAAAATCGCAATAATCAAAACAAAAGTGATTCTTGCGTCTGTCAAACAAAAACAGCCTAGATCAAATAATTTTAAAGGTCAAACAAAGTCAAATATTTTCTTTCGTGTAATATAGTGTAAAACATCTTTGACTGAGTTTGACATAAATTCTATTTGACTGTGTTTGATCAAACAAGTTTTCGTGAAATATTTGATCTGGTGGAATATAGCGGCAAATATTGTTTGACCTCAAAGAAATTTGCCCGTGTTTGATTCGAAATATTTTATGTCAAATATTTGACTCGTGTAATCCTACCTTTAGGATTTTTATTTTTCCGTCTAAAATAAAACTCATTTGAGGAGTTTTATTTTTTTCGTCTAAAATAATCCGTACTTATATAAATTGGCAAAAACTGTACAGTGTGTTCGTGCAACCCAGGTAACCATGGAAAGAGGTTTCTCTGCTCTTAAATTGATACTGAGCGACCTGCGTTCAAATCTTTCCGCTGAAAATTTGGAAAAAATTATGTTCGTTAAATTAAACAAATAAATCACTACACACATTACATCAGATATGCTCCATAACAATAGAGACTGTAAGAAAAGAAGGAAATTAACAAAATGAGTTTTATTTTAGATGGAAAAAATAAAACTCCTCAAAACAGTTTTATTTTAGACGGAAAAAACAAAACTCAACAAATGAGTGTTATTTTAGACGAAAAAAATAAAACTCCACAAATGAGTTTTATTTTACGCGGAAACCGCAAACATTGGTTATTTTTTCAATTGGACGCTCCGTTCCCAAGATATAAATAAGAGGGCGTTTTAGCGATTTTTCCTTTGAAAAATTTTAGTTTTAGCCATGTTTTCTCCATATTGATGCCATATTGAAGACAGCCTCCTATGGAGGTACAATTTTTATTACTTTTTCGATTGGACGCACCGTTTTCGAGTTATACCACTTTTTTATTTTAGCGATTTTCTTATTTTGGCGATTTTTGAAAAAAAAAATTGTTCCATATGAATTGGACCACTTTATGAAAAACCCTTACGAACGCACAAAAATTGGTATCACGCTCCGTTTGCGAGATATAGATTTTTTTTCTAACTTTTCATTTTTTCGATCAAAAATGTGGAAATACGAACCCTGCTTTAATTATGAAATGTTCTGATATTATTACCACCTTTTTCCAATCAGCGTTATTCATATATATTTATGTACCTTATGTTTAATTGTTACAGAACAAGTAAAGAAGTATTTTTTCACATGTTTTGAAGAAGTACTGAGAGTACTCTATGTGCACCCCGATACTTTACTTTCGATAAGTATAACTAGCACCCAACGCATCCGACACTTGTGCCCACTTGTAGTTATGCATGTACGAGTATGTGCGGATACTGGGCGTCGACGGCATTCATTTGTAGTTACTCAAATTGTAGTTGTGACGAATACTTTGCGTATGGTGTCTGGTTTGAACGTATACTCTTCACATTTGTACATGTTTGGCCACTAATACTTCATGTTGGCCAGTCAAAAATTTATCAGTTTTGAATGATTGTTCACACCGGTCAAATTATCATTCATGTTTGTAACTCAAACCGACATGCAAGTTATGAAATTTGACTAACAAAGCGTTGAAAAAAAGAATAAACGACGTAAACTAGCAAATGGGTAAATCTATGGATTGCCTTTGGAAAACAATATTCACAAGTGCATATTTTCAAAGAAATTCGTGGCTCTGAGCCCATAAATGCAATGTCTAGTGAAAATTATAATTTTTTGCAGTTTATAAGCACCCGAACCATGAGACCAGTTGCGTGCCGTGGGGAGGGCGGCGGGGGCGGTCCGCCCCGGGCGGCACGTTTTGGGAGCGGCAAAATTTCCCAAAATAATAATATTTCCGGAGCAGTTCTGCTGTTTTTAGTCATACATTTTGTTTTGCAGTGTTTAAACCAAAAGGCGTTTTGAGTTGCCAGGCCAATTACTTGCATAATTTTTTGTTTTGGTTGATGCCCTAAGCAAAAACCTTTGATTTGTTGCATAGTGTTATTTACATTACTTTTTCAAAGCAATAACAACAACACCCAAAATTATATTTTTTTCCGTTGAATTTGAAATAAAGTTCGCCAACATATCATCGGACAAATAAAAACGGCTAAGTATTATTCGATTATATTCGATAGCACTCCAGATATTTCTCATAAAGATCAAACAAGCCAAGTGTTAAGATACGTAGTGATTGAAAATCAAGAAGTACAAGTAGTGGAATCTTTTATAGATTTCATTGAAACAAAAGATAAAACTGCTGAAGGAATTTCAAAGACGATTTTGAGCAAGCTTGAAGATGATGGCCTCGATATAAGTAACTGTAGAGGTCAAGCATATGATAATGCTGCTGTTATGGCTGGAAGACATTCTGGAGTTCAACAAAGAATTAAAGAAATAAACCCTAAAGTTGAATTCATACCTTGCTCAAATCATTCGTTAAACCTGGTTTGCTTACACGCTGCCTCAGTTGAGGTGAGTTCTGTAACTTTTTTCGGCACATTAGAACGTTGCTATTCATTTTTTGCCATGTCTACACATCGTTGGGAAGTTCTGATAGCAATTACGGGCAAAAGTTTGAAAAGGGTTCAAGACACGCGGTGGAGTGCAAGGGGCGATGCCGTAAAAATGACATGGCATCATTACGAAGACATTCTCGTCACTTTGGAAAAATTAACAGAGGCAGGTGAAAGCTTCAACATAAGAACAGATGCAGGAAATTTGCTAGTTACGATGCAGTTATTTTCCTTTCTTTGTTTCTTGGGCCTCTGGCAACTGGTGCTAAATGAAGTGAATGACGCACAAAAATATTTACAAACAAAGGGACTTGACATAAAACTGTGCGCTCAGAAAGTAAATGCTTTGCAGATGATACTGATAGAGAAACGAGAGGAATGGGCAGATGGTGCTGTAAATTATGCAAAAAATATGTGTGAAAATATTGGCATTTCCATGGAATCTCACAGGCGCCTAACAAGAATCAAAGATGCCAACTTGTCTAATGAAAATGAGATGAGACGGAAACTGTTTTCTTCGTTAGATAGAATCATTGTAGAAATTCGTGAGCGTTTCCAGCAGCTACAAAATTTGGTGGATAAGTTTGGTTACCTTACGCCGGCTATATTACTAGATCCGGATGACACTAAATGTAATCTAGACTACGCTTCCGCCGAAATTGACGAGCAGGACTTCAAGCTGGAACGACTTCGACTGCGGACTATAGTTGGTGCCACAGGCAACGAAAACAAATTAATTAATGCGGACTTACTAGAATTATTAAAATTTATTGTAAGATCCAAGCTGGAAGACACTTTGCCCAATATTGTAGTAATGCTCCGAATATTTTTCACAATTGCCATAAGCAATGCCAGCTGTGAGAGAAGTTTTTCAAAATTAAAATTGATCAAGAATTATTTAAGATCAACAATGAGTAGATTAAGGCTAACAAATCTGGCTATCTTGTCTATTGAGCAAGAGGTATGTTACGCTGTAGACATTGATAGTGCAATAAAAGACTTTGCTCTTAAAAAAGCTAGACGAATAAAGTTTTAGTAAACGACAGAACTTGTGTTTTTAATTCGAACAAGTATATTATTTCAATAAAATAAGAGGGCGGCAAAATCTTCTTCCGCCCCGGGTGACTGACACCCACGGTACGCCACTGCATGAGACTCTGACTATTTAATTTTCTTTTAAATCCCTTCTGTAAATTATGTTTCTCTCTTTTTCACATCTTCCAGAGAACACTTTTTTGTATTTTTTCATAATGCTCAACAATTTCATTTAATGAATCGTTCTCGGCGTCCATCTTTGCGCTTTAAATATACCACATGAGTGACACATTTTGGTACACACTATCGGTCAAAACCGACAAACCTACTTGACTGCCACTCAACCACAAAAAATTTTGTACTTGAATGTTGACTGACGAAAAAGTACGATCACACACGCAAACGAGAGAAGTTTGAACAAAACAGTTGAACATGATCGTTAGTGTGTAACGCACTTTACGTCCATTTGTGAACAATTTTTTTGGGTTGTGTCAGATACGACAACAATTTCGTTGAGTTTTCTGAGATAACGGTTACAGAAACAAACGTAAAATTTTCGTGTGGGTTGTGTTATGCCCCAATAAGTTGCATGGTGGCCTTATCTCGATTTTCGAAAAAGTGCCAGTTACGACAGTTGGTCATCAAGGCGACAAACTGATCGACATGGTATTTGGAATTTTATACCGAACACAGTAGATGGGAGGATTGACGATAAGCAACTACAAGCAAACAATGCACCACAGCGGAGGTACCCATGGCACAGCTGATCGAGTATGTGGTAGGAAAATTATAGAAAATAGAGTAGATATGTGAGAGAGCGATAGCAACCAGAACAAACCATGCGGCAACCTAAGTTTAAATATTGTGTAATTGTTACTATAAGTAATGACAACTAAATTATGTTCTGTGTTGGATGAATCGAACGAAAATACGCATTCCCTTTATTTCTGTCCGCATTATGTCCAACCAAGGAGTATCATCCAATAGAATCTACGACCTCATGAAATTTCCAACTACGGCGGTGACCGCAAGAGAACGCTAACAGCGCACGCTGAAACAGTTGTCTTTTTTGTATTGTTGGATGCAAATACAACGTGTTGCTACCTTATCGAAACTATAGTATACTTGTGTCCAAACACGTTGTGTTTGCTATTCAATAATACATGATGATTAATAGGTTATAATTTCTGTTGTTGTGTTCCAAATGTGAATTTTTGTTTGTTGAAAACTGCTGAAAAAATATGTCAGGAAATAAAGAAACAAAAAGCAGCAGATCTTCAATTCACGAAAACAATTGTTGCAAACAAGTACATGATTCCTGCAATATGTTGCTGGGGCCATTATATTTCAGCGTGCGGAATAGAAACTCTTATCTTATAAAGAAGAAAACGATAATGAGTATTCGAATGGAACGGAATAATCCACTAACAGTTGATGATTCGTTAATTGAACAAGTGAATTCAGTCAACTATTTAGAATGTAAGACTACCTAGGATGGTGGCACCGCGGCGGATAAAGGTTATCGTATAAATAAGCCCCGTGTTGCATTTCTAAAATCTAAATTGCCAATATTCGCTTGCAGTGTCAACTGTACTGTTGTACGATTGTACTACTTGGAGCTTGACGAAGTTGACAGTGAAGAAAGTCCAAACGTTTCTCACACGGTGTCTGAGGCTAATTCTCTGTATCTACTGGCCCAAGACAATTTCTAATGAAGTGCTCTGGCAACGTACAAGCAACAGTCCTATTGAATTGGATATACGTAGAAGACAATGGACTTGGATCGGTTATATACTTAGGTGTTCAATAACAGCTATTGCTAGTTTTGCCGGAAATCATCGATGCTGTGCATGAACTGATAAAGCAAGACCGACATGTGACATACCGCGAGATTGAGGCTTCCTTGAGCATTAGTACCACTAACGTCAATAAGATATTGCATGTTAATTTGGCCGTGAAAAAGATTTGTTCTCGTTGGATCCCACATAATTTGACGAATGCACAAAAAGAGGCTCGTGTCGATTGGAGCAAAGATATGTTGAAAAAATACAACCGCGGATCAATCACGAATCTATGCATATGGGCCCGAAACAAAACAGCAATCGACCGTATGTGTCTTTAAAGACGGGCTAAATCCTACAAAAGTTCTTCGTGGAAGAAAAACATCGAGCAAATGATCGGTTTTATCGGTATAACCGGTCATGTGACCACAGTGCTTTCAATGCAACGCACGCAACGTAGGTGTTGGAAGAAATAAAAAAACAACAAGAGAAGACGGATCAAACAACAAGAGAAGACGGATCAGGACAATGCAACATCTCTCATATCAGCACTCAACATGTCGAATTGATCGGTCATCCGCCGTACAGCCCTGTCTTGACACCCGATGGCTTCTTTTTACATCGTGGTGAACGTTTTCCGACGCCCGAAGCAGCTGTTGGAGCGTTCAAAAACCATGTTTTGTAGGTGTCTCAATATTGGGTACTTTTGGTTTGGTTTGGTTTAAAGGGAAGTTTTCTAGGTGGAGCCTGTGTATTACATATTGTAATTTTGAACCCAATAAAAAGTAAACTTAGAAAAGACTGGAAAAATCCATGAAACACAACCCTCAGCATGGAATTACATTTGGAAGCAATCTTACACTCGTCCTTTTGGTTTGTGTCCAAACTAACATATTTCTTGTTTAATGGAAATTTTCTAGGTGGAGCCTATTTATTACCTATTGTAGTTTGAACCGAATAAAAAGTAAATTTAGAAACGCCAAAGTGAAAGAAGTTTAAAAAAATAACATCTTAAAGAAGTACCTTTGCTTAAAAAAGAAAATTTTCTTACAAAAAGTACCTTTACTTAAAAAAATTAATTTTTTAAATAAGTACCTTCTCTTAAAAAAGTACATTATCTTACAACAAATTTCCTTTTCGTCAAAACCTATATTTACTTTAGAGAATACCGTTTTTGTAAAACAAAATAACTTTTCTTGAGATAAGTACCTACTCTTGAAATTGTATCTGTTCTTTCGTAAAAAAAATCTTTTCTTCAAAAAATTCCTTTTCTTATAAGTACCATTTCTTAAAAATAAAATACCACGTTTTCTTTTGTTTTCTTGAGGTAAGTAGCCTTCCTGAAAATAAGTTAATTTTCTTTAAAAAATAACCCTATCCTAAAAAGAGTACCTGTTCTTAAATTTTCTGTAATAAAAATTCATACTCTTAGGCTTTTGCTTAGCTTAGTGACGGTGACACTATCGAGTACTCAGCCATGAAAAAGCTTCTCAAAATACCGTTCGGAACCGGTGTAAAACTGTAGGACCCAATCAGTGAGTGTAAAACTAGAACGCCCACAGCTCACTGGTTTGTGAGAAGCTCTCCCTAATCCTTTCACGGGATGTAACGAGAAACCATTTTTTTTATTTTAATAAAAGAAGTACCTCTCATCAAAGAAAGGACATTTTCGGGAAAATATAATACATATTCTTACAAAAGGGGCCTAAAAATATACTTTTTTTTAAAAAAAAATACATTCAATAAATAAAAAAATTCTTAAGAAAAGTTTATCATTTTACAAGATCCATTTAAAGTACAGTATTTTCAACAGGCGCCTTAGGTGTGTTGGAACTAACTAGTACATAATATATAGCGAAAGGAACTTCACCTGACACCTCATGTAATTTTTTTTCTAAGTACCGTTTTTTAGATAACGGTACTTTTGTGTTTTTCGGTGTATGGACCCAACCGAAAAGTCCGATCGAGATAAATGGCATATTGTTGGAAAGGTAATTGAATGCCCTTTCCGTCGATATGCTGTAAATTTATATCTGATAAGAAATGGCTGAGTTTTAGTTATTACATGTGCGTACTATCCGGCCGGCAATATAAATTCAATACGAGCAGACTTGCAAAAACTATTTGATTTTATGAATCTTCAAAATTCAAATAACTACTATGTACCCTCATCTACGTCCCTGACTGTACAAATCTAGTAATAATTACCAAATCCTAAAAATATGCAGAATAATTCTGGTTTGTATACTGGGTTATAGCATAATACGGTTAAAGAAAGTTGTTAAAAATTTTTTCATTTAGCCCCCATCCCGCACCGTGCGATAAGGAACTTCGTTCCAAAAAATTACAGCGTTTTTCGTGTTCAGGAGGTCTCAATTAACTTATCTAGGCATGTGGCGTTCTTGGTATTTTTCCAAAGTTATAATTTGTAAAGCAGTGAAATATATTGAAAATATGAGAATTTTTTGAAAAGCACTAAACCCATTTCTAATGATAAATTTATATGCTTTTTTTATTGTTGGACCCGAAATATAAATAGCAATCCCCGTATGCGTCAAATGGCCCCCACGGCTCTGCTGACAGGCCATTACTCTTTCCATGAAAATTTTCATGACTTTTTCACAGAGATGTAGTTGTATCCCAACGATGACGCGTTGGATCATGGATTTGAGCTTGTTTAGTTGAATGCAAGGCGCGACAGACGTGTAAGTAGACAGTGCAAAGATAGACAAAAATGTCAACTTTTTTAAAACAACCTTTATGGTTAAAACCAAAATCATAAAAGTTGGAAATTTAAACAAAAAAGAGCTTATGGAAGCCATGAATAAAACTTTTAATTACAACTCGGTTGCTGTAACCGAAAGAACAGTTGGTAGTTGGTTTTTCGTTTATCGCAAACGTTTTTTCAGCTCTAATTTTTCATAACTCGTTTACTGCAAACGATTTTCAGTTCTCGCAAAAGTGTTTTTGTTTAGAGCAACTCAGGGGGATTCTATGGCACAGATGATCGAAAAGGTACTAGGCCGATGATGGAGAATGAGAGAACAAAAAAGACAGGAACTAATTTTAAATAGTGTTTATTGATACTAATGGCAGCTAAATTATGTTTTATGTTGTTTGCATTGAACGAAAATACGCATTCCCTTTGATTGCTGTCCGTTTTATGTCCAACAAAAGTGTAAAATTGGTAAAATACAGCAGCAAATAAAACTCTATGAAATGGCCTACTACCTCGTCGTCATGAAGAGGCATCGAAGAGAGTAATGGAAGCTCTTAAGTATTACTCTATGAGCAGCTACAACTCGGTTGCTGTAACCGAAGAAACAGTTGGCGGAACCGTTTTTCGTTTCTCGCAAACTTCTTATATTTTGTATAACTTGTTTGCTGCAAACATTTTTCGGTTCTTCCAAACGAAATGACATGTATGGCTTAAAAGAAATTCGGTTTTCCCAACTATAGTACCGAAATGAACTTCAGTTACCTGAGATTTTGCTTGGGAGGAACGAGTTTTTTCTTTGCCTGTGGGTGCAATTGTTTCCCATGGATTGCATGAGGATTTTCTGTCCTCCAAATTCAACAGTTTCGAAAAATTGGCATTGGCTTCACTTTGCTCCATTACCCGTGGAACGAATTGCCGGCGCTGCATTGTTTTCAAGGGTCCGGCCGACCGCTACGTTGGCCACAAAAGTCAAACTGTCCATAACCGACCCAGTTTCTTAAAATTTGTTAACCACTCTTCTCGCCTGAAAATTCTTTGAAGATTTCGAGAGTTCTCAGCATAACTCCCAAATTTTTGTAATAAGTTTTCACAATTATACCGCGTTGTTGTTTCGTAAAGCGTTCCAGTTTTAATAATCGGCATAAACATATCGTCGCTGCTATGCCAGAAGGTGCTATATCCACTTTTGCTCATTTTGAGAAAATTGCAAAATACTATTGAAACGGCTAGCTAAAATTCAAATTATTTTGAAATGCAGTGATACTTTCAAATTATATGTTGTTAATACTTGCCTAAAATTATACATACTTTGTCAGATGAAAACTTTACACCATCATTGGATTACTGTAAAAATTGGATATAGCACTTTTTGGCATATTATTGGTTTATTAATGTTACACAAAAGAATGGATATAGAACCCTGGTAATTCTCTAAAAACACACTTTTCAAATAACATTTATTTCAAAACAAGGAATGTTAACGAAAGACAAATCTGGTAATATACTAATGAACAAAAGGTTGAAAAATTAATTATACTCTGATTCGGAATTCGATTCAACGGTTTCATTTCCAATTGGCAATGAGCTGAAAGAAAGCATTTTTTTACTTTGGTTCTTACACTAAATACTAAAAAACAGCAGACAGTTGTCCGACTGTCCCTGCAAGCTGTGTCAGAGACACGGCCATTAAGTTTAACGTAGAATAAGCCATCCGATAAGACCGAAAACATATATAACAATAAATGATAAATAACATAAGCAAATGAATTTATTTATTTGATAGTTACTTTTGATAATAAACATAAACTATTTTGTGTTCCCTTGTTTATATATTTTTTATAATTATATATCCATGTTAAATTCAAATTCACATTTAACATTTTGTTTCACTTAAATACATAAGTAAATATACGAAATTTCAACATTTCATCAATCAAAACAACAGCAGAAGGTTTGTGTCCACACTGAAACAGCAGCATATGTAGTTTGTGTTCACGCTACAAACTCAAACACTCAACCAAACACCACACATATGTTTGAGTGTATGTGTTTAAACAATTTTAATTTGAGAAATTTAAATATTAGGAAGATATCAACCAATATGAAATGTATATCAAACGAAAGATAACATCTTCATTTACCTACAAAAATATTTTTAAAAAAAGTTATCTCGCCGTTTTCTCATAATCAATGAAATAAAGATTACAACAATAACAATCTGACATGACTCCCTGTACCGTAAGGTAAGACGTATTCTACGCCAAAAGACATGTTTCTCACTCAATCCAAGCATGGAATTCCTGTGGAATAAGCTTTTGAGCACATAAACTTTGCAAGTCCCGTTTTTTGGCTTTTGTTATAGGCAGGAGATGTTCGTAAAGTAATGGCCAACTAATACCTGGCCTTCCTCTGACTTTACGCACTTCAACATTGACAAACTAAAAATAAAAACTATACTTGTAAATAAACTCACTGATTTATAAGCAAATGAATTGTTTTCGTACTATATATTCTTGTTCATCATGGTTGTATTTAACACCAATTTGGCCAGGCATCGATTTGCAAAACATCAATGATTTTATATTCAACCAATTCAATTTTTCTCCTTCATTGAACAAAATAACTTTTTTCATTGATCTGGCACTGACCAATTTTAAATCAATGAAATCACTATGTGACATTCGTACCACATGGTATGGAAGCTTACGCCGAGCTTGACGAATAACGTTTGACCAATCATTCATAGAAAATAGAGAACAGTTTTTGGCCGAAAATTTTCTAGAAAATTTTGTTTGATGATTACAATGGGAGATTCTTGTACTAACTGAAGCAACATTGCAGCAACATAACGATTGCGGTTCTGCCCACTACAATTATCAGACCACAAAACAATTTTTCGGTACCCTTTTTGCATTTCTCCTTCAATGAATGTTTTCACACAAGATCCGATTTCACTACTTCCTCTTTTGCCATCAACTTCAGACCAAATGTATCAAGTTCCATCACGAGTTGCTTCATTATAAACAGTGAAGTTGTATACACATAGTTTTCTTTTGTTTATAGAATGGGCTTGCTTCAGCCTGTGGTATCTGCAAAACCGATTGCAAATCCATGGTAGCAACTATCAACTCTTTATCCATTGCACAACTTTTGATGTCTGATCTCATTACAGTACGGCTTAATTCTTTTCGTTTAATGTGTTCTTCGAAATCAGATTTTTGTTCTTCTGATGGTTCAATGGCTGATTGGGCAAGGGTACACGTAGCACATAAACCTTTTTTGGGCTTGTGAAATGCCATGTTGTAATCCTGACCGAAAACTTGTTTGTACTTTTCATAACTGACTTTTGCAGAATCTGTTCCTGCTGCTTTTTCTTTGAAAAGATCAAACATTTTCGAAATACTTAAACCACTACGTAAATCCAATCTTTTTGATGATTTTCGGCAATAGTGTGACTCTATTGGTGGGAAAGATTCAATATGATCAACTTGTTGTGAGGTTCATGTTTTCCTCTTTGATCTTCGCCCCAAAAATTCACCAGTGTTTGATCGATCTTTGTTTGCCAAAGCAATGGGCTTGTACGAAATTGCAAGGGTCGCACAAAAGAATTCACGGCACACTTTTAAATTTTCATTGTTTTTTGGTAAAACGTATTCATAAGCCAAATTCTTTCGGAAATTTACTTCTTTTTCGGATCTTCTTCTTTTCACTGGAATGGGTTTGGTAAACTTCAGGAGGAAGTTGCGTTTAGCTTTAAAGGTATCTCTTTTTTCCCAATAATCATTGAATATTTCCAGACGATCTGCCTCTGTAAATAAACTACACTTGTAATTCGTTGGTTCGTTGGGAGAGTGATTTATCAAAGGATTCATCAACTTCGCCATTTTCATCTTTCCTTTTTCATCCAAAATGCTTTTCACCCCGAGAACACGCCTTTTTTTCTTAGATTCTTCTTCCATTCTTCAGGCATCCGCTGCTTCCATCTTGAACATTGGACGTTTTACTTGGACCGGGCACATCTTCAAGGACAAGGACAGTTTAATTGACATAAACTACTGTTAATTTCAGAAAAGTTATACCTACCCTGATCACTTTCATTTAGCTGTCCTATGGCAGCTTCTTCTAACTCCATTTCTATTGATTCGTCACCTGTCAGATACAGAACAGAGATCTAAAAAAAAAAATAAATGGTTTCCCATTACATCCCATGAAGGGGCCGGGGAGAACTTCTCACAATCACTGAGCTGTGCGCTTTCCAGTTTTCACTCACTGTTTGGGACCAACAGTTTTACACCGATTCCGAACGGTATTTTGAGAAGCTTTTTTGAAGGTGGTAAGAACAGGGTTCGAACCCCGGATCTCATGTACAAGGTACAAGAGCCGCGCACACTAACCATTGCACCACCGACGGCCAACAGAGATCTAAGCCGTCTATAATTATCGGCGGCGGCGGCTCGACCTAAAAATTAGTAGGCGGCCTCTTAAAACCACCGTGCGCCGATTTAATTTTGTTTTTTAATTTTTCCAAATGAATTGTTATTACGAAACCAAAAACCAAAGAAAATAATTAATTTTGAGGAAAAACTTAAAACTACAAATTCTTAAAGAAAGAATTTTGAATAAAAATTGTTAAATAAACTAAATAAAAAAAAAATTTAGTGCTTTTTTAGCCGCTTTTATAGCCAGATTTTGACCGTTTTACCCGGTTTTACAATGCTTATGGCGCTTTTCTTCTTCCAAAATTGGTATGGCAAAAAGTTCTACATCCACATAGCACCTTTTGGCATACCAAGGAAGACAAAATGGATATAGAACTTTGCTTGTTATGCAAGGATGAAGGTCTACAAATGATGTACGACTTTTTGGCAGAATACAGAATGGTTTGTGAAACATTAATATACTAATAACTCTAATATTGTGAATTTTGGATGAAGCACCTTTTGGCATAGCGGCGACGATATGTGACAGCTCCCAAATTTCAGAGTTGCCACTTGCACAAACAAAAATGACACAAAATTTAAAAAGTGCAATCTTACTGAGAGACCCTTCAATAAAGTGGCAAAAACATTCAATGAATATAAATACTTTTTTAAAAAATAACACCTATTATTCTCACCTTTACAGAGAGAACTTATACTAGGTATTTGGAACAATTTTTCCGCAGAATCCACCTACAATTTATTTATAAATCTCTTGAAAATTCAGTTCAAAAATCAAAGATAAAAATTTCATCATATCCAGGATAGAAATATTTTATTCATGGCGATATTAGAGCCGTGAGCTTTTGTTATTTTCCATTTGAGATTGGGTGTGCGTCTTTCGACAAAACAACAAATTTTTTAAGGGGGTTTCCAAAATTGTTTAAACACCATAAAACAATCTAGCTTTTGTTGTGGAATAGTTACTAAAGACATGATTTTTTTTTGTGTTACTCGTGACCGTCTCGAATATACTCGTTCGAACAAATATATTAAACCATTAAGAGCTTCGGTCATAAACCCCAAGTTTGGCACCTGGATTTAGTCATCATTAATCGTTGTTAATAATGAAGTTTGTATTCAATATTAATCATGCGCTCTGAGTCGGTTATAATATATAATGCAATTGGAATATGCCGGAATAGCCTTAAAGTTGCCACACTTTATCGACCAATGTGTTTAGTAATAGGATATAAATCAGTATTCAAAATAATCACACAGTTCCAGTAAAATTCCTAATACTTTTATCGACTAAAAATACGAGTTTCGCTATACAACACAAAGTAATTTGAAATAAATACTTAACCCTCCCTCTCTCTTGGTCAAACATGTAGAAGAAGATCTACCTTTTGTAATGATTTGAAAACAATACAGCTGAATTTCGAATAATTATTTATAGTAGCATAATCAAATTAAATTCAAATTACTAACTACAACCATAGAGCAAATTAGAATAGAGTATTTTATTCTCTCACTAATTTAAACTTCATAGGTTTGGTTGCATATAAATGCGGGATGTTTCAAGGCATGTCTTCAATACTGCCAGATAGAGGTAATACTACACAACCTCCAACAAAGCAACAACAACCACATTTCGTGTTTGTGTGGCAAAATATTTATGTTAAATACAAAACAAATGTGTACCAACAATAAAAGTCAACAAAAGAGTTCAAAATACATTTCAATTTCACAGTTCTATACCAAAACAAGATGAAAAAGTTAAGTCAATAGTTATTATAATTCCACTTGGTGTAAGTAAATATTCGTCAAATATCTCTCATTTGCACAAACCTACGACGAAGAGTGTGAAATGAAACATCAGATGAGAGAAACGGATTCTCTATTCTAATTTGCTCTTTGCCTACAACCGTAAACAAATAAATGACACCATCGTAAATCAGTGAGATCTTGCACTACTTCAGTTGATAACTGGAACACTAAATCAAAAATTTTGGATGAGCTGTGGGCGCCTATAAAGTAATCCCAATTCACGGAGAATTCTTCAGAGTAGAAATATTTGTCGAATTGAATAGTGCGCTGGTTATTTTTTGTGTTACACCATGAAATCCTTTATTGTCGCTATCTTGTGCCTGAGCACGGCTCTTTGTCTTGCCTTACCCTTCGAGAAGGTATCTTTGGAAAGTGTGGACGCTAATGCATCAGGAGATGTAGGCGCTGGACATGTACGATTGGCTCGAAGCTTCTTGGGTGGTTTTGGAGGTGGTTATCCAGGATATGGTGGTTATGGAGGCGGTTATCAAGGCTATCGTGGTTATGGTGGTTATGGAGGCTATGGTGGTTATGGCGGCGGTTACCCAAGATATGGCGGTGGTTATGGGGGCTATCCCGGTGGTGGTTATGGCGGCTATCCCGGTGGCGGGTATGGTGGAGGCTTTGGCGGTGCTTCCGCTCAAGCTTCAGCTAGTGCCAGCAGTTATGGCGGTGGTTTTGGAGGTGGATTCTACGGATAAATTCCAAAACATTTCTTTAATAGAATTTGTAATTATTTGTGAACGTGTGAATAATAAGTGATATTTTTTAAAAAATATTTATAATAATTGGGTCGTATTCATAATACTGGAAAATACACCAATCTACAAAAATTAAATTTAGATCCACGTAATGGATGTACAAACCAGACTAACGAGAGCCATTCATTTTCGATTCGCTCGAAAAATTTAAATAATTAAGGGAGTTTAATTTTTAATTCTTTGAAAATTTAAAACTTTTAAACTCCCTAGTTTTAGTTTTATCTCGGGAGCCGAATTTTTAGAATGAAGAATGATTCCTCCTCAATATAAAGCTCTCACTCCGAGTTTAAAAAAATTAAAATCTCGAGCGAATTTAATTTTGAAAATATTCGTTTATTTGAATCGCTCCCAAGCGAATCAAATATAAAAATAAAAATTCGATTCCGAGTTTAATTTTTATTTTACTGGGAGTGAGAGCTTTATAGTGAAGAGGGCCGAATTTTTCTACTCGCGAGTGGAATTTTTTATTAAATTTGAATATACATAAGAGGCAACTGCTACAAAAATCGATTTGAATGCTGTGGAAGGTGCGGAAAATAATAAACGTCTATCAGTAAGGGCAGAATTACAAAAAGACTAAAAAATCGGATGGAACAATGGGGAATTTACCTATGTATGTATGTATATTAAGTAAACAGTATTTGTGGTGAAAAACTACAAATAAAGAGATCATTAGTATGGAATGATAGGGTCTAGAGGTCCACTAATAATTGGAAAATAAGTTTAAATAAAGCTACTAAAGGCAGACCAAAATTTGTTTTGGCCAATGACTGGGGATATATTAGATATATATTAAATTGGCGAAAAAAGTTAGACTTCTAAATGCAATAAAAATCGTTTGGAATGATTTGGAATATGTTAATTATAGTGTACGTGGGCAAAAAACTTAACAAGGGTTACAAAGAGCAAAACAAATATAAAACTTGAGAGTGTAAAAAAACTGGCATCATTGGGAATTACGTATATAAATACATATGGCTGAAAGGGGCAGGAAAGAATAAAACTTGAATGAAAAAGGGGGAACATTAGTTTGGAAGAGTGCTTGCGGCTAAAAACGGACAGAAAGGGTAAAAATTTAACCAACGAGAAATTTAGTTTGTAATGATTGGGAATTTTTCTCGCATTTTAAAGTTGTAGCCTTTTCGCCCCCCTTTTTTATACTTGTTTAATCACATTCTCAATTTTTCATTTTATCCTTTTTATTTTTTGTACATTCAATATTTTTGTATTTTTGTACATTCCTAACCTTTCCAAACGATTCTTCTCACATTTTGAAGTTTTAGCCATTTTGCCCTCTCTCTTCCCTTCTTATGCACACTGACAATTTTTACACAATCCTATCCTTTCCGAAAGATTTTACTGGCATTTTTAATAAATATTAAAAATTATTTCATTTAAATATTACCTATTACCGAATATTATTAAGATCGGTTATGAGAGTTGCCGTGTCGATCAGCCGGCCATCCCCCAAATTTTTATATGGGAGCTACCAGAGTTGGTGTGGCATAACAGCTCGTTTTCTATAGGAGCTCTTATTTGACTAAATATTGCCTAGTACAAACTTTCATAAAGATTGGTTCGGTTTTGCGGGACTTCTCCTGCCGAACACCCAGTCGGCCAAACAACTTTTGTATGGGAGGTACCACAATGGGCGTGGCAAAATCGTCCTTGTTTTAATCGGTGATTGGAGTTTGATATCGTGAAGCCTTGTACCTAATTTAATTGAGGTCGGAAGTTTTTCACGCGATTTATCGGATTGGCAATGCGGACGAACACCCTGTTTTGTATGGGAGGTGGCAGAATGGGCGTGACAATCTCGCCCATTTCCTCCAGTTAAGTAGGCATTTACAGATTATTAACCGGTGTGTGAGTTGTAGCTAATAACATCTACCAGATAAAAGGTTTGAAAGAAATATGATTTTGTGCTAAATGTGTCGATTTGTATGGGAGGTACCAGAATGGTCGTGGCCAAAACGCCCATTTTCAATCCCAAACTCAGTATTGACAGATAATAGTCACTGACAAAATTTCGCGGTAATCAATAAAGATTTACGGCAGTTATCGTGTTGACCAGCCAGCCAGACAGACAGACGGACATGGCTCAATCGTCTTAGAATGCCGTAAAACAAGTTTCGTCCAAAGGTACTAAGGGCCTAAAGAGGCTCCTTCGATGCGTTACATTTTTTCCATATTAAATGAGATTTACCCTCACTCTATGGGTTAGGGCAGGGGTTCCCAATCTTTTTCAGCCCGCGGCCCACTTTCAAGTTTAGTAGATTGTCACGGCGCCCTACTTTAGTAAACTATTTGGAATAGATATAGTGACTATACATATATATTTTATAGTCGAAAGGAATAGGTACCTACAATAACAGTAGTTAGGTAGATACGCACAAAAATTAAAACATCCACAATATGAAATTGAGTTTTATTATTCGTATTTACTCGTATAAGAATTCAGAATAGAAACAGAGAAGAACCAAAAAGACTTACACCCTGTTTTTGTAACTAACTTCCAACAGCAGGCGTGCAATTGCTAGACAAGCAATCAGTTTTTCAATTGAGTTCATTGTTGCTTTTCGCTTGGGCATAAAAGCTCTTTTTCTTGGTTGTGTTCCTGTCAAAGAACAATATTACCTTCATGTTTTTATTGGCATTTCTTAAAGCTTTTTCATACAAATATATGCTAAACGGGGGCAACACTAGCCATCAGCTGTAAAATCAACAACAGCTGATTGTTGGTATTAAAAAATAAATAAACAAACGAAAATAAACACAATTGTTTGCTTTAAGGAAAAAAATAAAATTCGATAGTACTCAGTCAAATCAATGTGACGGGTGTGATTGATAATATCAGCACAGATTTTCAAAGCGGGGAATTAGACTTGAGACTGCTACTCTCATTTCTTGCTCCACTTTGATTTTTGAGCGGTATTTGCTCTAGATTACAGCTACAGCTGAAAATCCAGCTTCACATACACATAACGTGGTAAACGAAATGAAAATTTGTAAAGCCTTCGAAGTTAAATTTGGAAAATTATTTTGAATCGATAATCAAAACTCCACCAAATCGGAACTGGTGAATCTAGTTTTGAGGCTGTTGTCGCAAGACAGTTCAATGAAACTCTCTTGCTCTTGTGAATCCTGGCGAAGCTTGTGCACGGAAAGGATCTTGGATCCTAGCAAATTTTTCTACTTCATCATCTGCAAAGTACTTCGAAAACCATTCTGTGAGCTTCGATAGGTGTTCCGTGAAAAGGGCCATCAGGTCTTGCGAGACAACCAGTTCATTAGATACCGCATATGTATACGCTGCCTCCACTCATTTTTTTTATCCACAACTGCAGTTTCTTCCCAAACGCCGCAATTCTTTCCGTTAGTTTCAGAATGTGAGTGTTTTTGCCTTGTAGCTTGACTACTTAACGAGGAAGTGAACGAACATTGCGAGCAAGCAGTCGCGGGTGGGTAAAGACGTGGGAGGAGTAGGGTATCAAAGGTTTTCAAGCGCGTAGGTACTTTTCGGTGACTGAGCAACGGCGACGAGTATATATCTATGTCAGTGTTGCCAGGAGCTGCCAAAAAAATAAGCTAAAAAATTGCAATTTGTAAAAAAAATATGCTAAAACTTAAATTATAAAAAATTGCAGCATTGTCGGCTTTTTCTGCTCTATTTTCGAAAAAAGAAATCATAATTTCTTAGACAATACATATTGTTTTCGAGTTTGATTTTGAATTAGCGTATACAAAACTTATTTCTGGTTTCGGATAATGTTAGAGGATCGACTCACGGCGCCCCTCTTTACTTTATACGGCGCACCAGGGCGGCGCGGCGTACACTTTTGAACCCCTGGGTTAGGGTATAAAAAGAATAGTTGTTACTAGGCCGATGATGTAGAATGAGAGAGCAAACGAATACAGGAACTAATTTTAAATGGTGTTTATTGATACTAATAACAGTTAATTATGATTTATGTTGTTTGCATTGAACAAAAATACGCATTCCCTTTGATATCTGTCCATTTTATGTCCAATGAAAGTGTAAAATTGGTAAAATACATCAGCAAATAAAACTCTATGAAATGGCATGAAAACAGTGTTGCCAGTTTAGCATAATTAATGCTTTTTCAGCACAATTTTTTTGGCATCAGCATAATTTTTTTGAAACATGATGCTAATTGCTTTTTAGCATAATTTTCACCAAATTTTTCCACAATTTGATATAATTTATAAAAAATTTAGCATAATTTTTGACATATTGCACAATTTTCCATCAACAGTTTTTTGTATTTTACTTTTTAATAACTTGTAACAGGAATATTTCTGAAGAAATAACGAATCGTTAGGAATTTGAAAACACACCGCACGTTTGTATGTTGATTCAAGTAACAATGCATTTTTTCTTATGAGCCAACACAAACCAAAGGATGTGAAACGAAATATTTGTTCATTACATTTTCGTGCCTCATGGGTCCAAAACGTTTTGTCTGATCCTCTATTTTCAGACTTAGAGGCGGATTTCTTCCGAACAATTAACAAAACTTTAAGACTAAGAAACATTTATTTCTATGCAACTTATTTCACACTTTTACTTTACATTTCATGCAAAATTGTTATAGTAACCTCTTGCAAGTGATGATTACGGAATCTATTTGGCAAAAAATTAAAAACTAATAATCTAATTGTTTGGAAAAATTAAATCTATTACAATTTTACGAAGATGAAGTTTATGTATGTTTTATAATAACCTGTAAATACAACAATATAATCCATAAATGCAAAACACTGTGAAAACCAGTGCAGAACATTTTCTGGAAACAATTGGCCAATTCACAAGGTCTCCTATTGTCCAAAATACAAAAATAAAGTACGACAATAGGACAGTTGTGAACACACCATCATTAAATTTTTTGTCGTACGTCGTATTTTTCCAGCTGATTCAAGAAACAGCTGATTAAAAAAAAAACATCAATCGTCAAATCAAATCAAACATCAATGACAACGATTTTGCAAAATTTTAAACATTTAAACATTTGTTTATCTACATTATCACTTACCTCAGTATTTGCCACAATTTCCACCTCAAAACCATCCAGGAACTCTGTATCATCGGCAAACATTTTTCGGTGTGTTTAAAAATGTACAAAAGCTTTAAAAAACGCGGAATAATAAATAACAATAACAGCTGTTGTGATAGTGATGTTACTTATGAAATGTATTCTGTCTTAACAAACTCGTTAAAAGAACAGCACTAGAAAAGTACGACAAGCAGTAAACATACCTTTCGATGTCGTATTGTCGTACATTAGTTTTGTGTGGAAACCAACAACAAAATGTACAACGACTGTCGTACCAAAGTACGACAATAGGACATGTACGAGACCTTGTTAATTGGCCAACTGTAAAGCGTAAATGCGTTTTTGGCCACTTACAATTTAATATGGAAGGAAATGCAATACTGAAGTATGAAAATGGTAATGTTCGTTTACACCGTTAGGGTTTTACTCTGAATCTATGTTTACGATCTGAGGGGCCAAATCGTCCTTTATACAGATCCTACGATCGTATTACGTATTCCTAAATCGTATTACGGTAAACTTGGTGTTTATGGGAAGTGAAAAAGTGTCATAAGTTGCTACTAGCGAACCACGAAGGCAATAAAAGAGGTTGTTGTTGTTCGTTTTATATTGCTTACATTTACAAATTTCCTTTATTCAGTGTGAAGTCCCGGAATACGCTTACGTCGTGATCGCCAGTCAAAGTCGGAAGAGACCGAGGTAATTCAATTTGTCTCTTCACTATGGCTCGGTTTTGATTTAACATGGATTTTCACAAAAGAAACGACGATTATTGCCATATAGTTTAATCAATAATAGTGGGAAATTACAGAGTTGTTTATATGAATTACATGTAAATAATTATACGCTATGGTTTGTTATCGATAATTCATGCTTTGACAATTCATTGACTTTAGAAAGAAAAGAAATATGATACATTTTTCAGAATAATCAGAGAATACTAAAGCTTAAGGTACATTTGCATCAAAAAATGGAATTTGGCTCTTTATTAATGCCAAAAACGAGAATAAACAAAAAATAATTTTTTTTTGAAAAATCCTTATCATAGACTAATTTTTTTAAATATTTAATATGAAACGCACAAACCCGTAGGTATGTTTTTCATAGTTTCTTCAAAAGGTATGGGCCTCCTCTCAGATTAAAATTTCAGGACTTACTACTTTTGTTTTTTTAACACTAATGTATAATAAAGTATAGAAAGAAATTGAACTAATTTCTCGTTATTTGATCCCTGGTTGAGTTGATCGGGTAGGGATTATCAGCAAGGGACCAAGGAAAATTACGTACGGGTTCTTATCCCTGGTCATGGTTGGGCGGGCAATAACATTGGTGATTCCATCAGTACACCAAAGTGAGCCAAGAAATCATCGAAGCTTTTGTTTTATAAAAAAAACCAAAAATTTTTAAACAAACTGATTCTTTATTTATTTATTTTATTTGTTTTTTTAACTTTAGCAACAAATACGTCATAAACACTAGAAATCTTATGTTGTTATGATATAAATTAACACAGGTAAGATAACGATTACATACAAAATTATTTTAAATATAAATACAAATATAAATACAAAAAAAAAATAAATACAAAACATTAATTAAAAATTAAATAAAATAGTTACAATTAATAAACAGTTATGAACTATAAAAAATGTTATTTATGAGTAGAATTCAAACAATTTTTTCTTAAACTGTAGCGCGTTGCTGGTTTCCCTAATTGTTGGAGGAATAATATTCCAAAGACGTAGTGCAGTTACAAAAAATTGCCATTCAGATATTAAAGTACAATGTCTAATTTATATTAGGTTTCTATTTCTTCTGAGTCGACTAAATTTTAAACGATTAAAACGATGACATGGCTCATGGGTAATTATAATTTTGTGGAGAATTACAAGAGTTCGTATTTTCAGTAAGTCTAAGAACTGCACGCCAAATATTCTTTTAGAATAAGGAGTTATATTGACATAATTACCATAAGTACCACAATTTTTGAGTCCATAAACGTACCTTGCAATGTTGTTATATGTAACGTTTAATTTTGTTTTGCTAGTGCTATCACAGCTTGCGAAAATCTCACATCCGTAGATTAAATTTGGTATCAGATAAGTTTTAGCAAGTAATAGCCTAATTTTTATTGGCGTGCAATATTGTGTAGGCCATAGGGTTCTGAGCATAGAGTATGTTTAGCCACAAGCGGCTATTACGGGATCTGACCAGGTTAGAGTATTCTTAAAAATTACACCAAGATTTTGCGCTGTGTTAACGATCTCTATTCTTTGATTGTTAATAAAAACATTAGGATTATCACTATTTTTTTGCATTATCTTACGCATTACAATACATTTGCCCAAAGAGAAACACGTTTTAAGTCATCATTGAGTTTCGCAGTACATCGCTCAATGTGTCCTTGTTCATCGCTTATGTACAATTGCACGTCGTCTGCATACATTCTTATGTTGCAGTGGACCATTTAAATATGACTCAATTAGTTTGAGGGATGTAGATGAAAAGTTCATAATTTTTTCCTGTTTTTGAATTAATATAATGTGGTCAACGGTATCAAAAGCCTATACATGATCCAACAACTCCAGCATTGCCACACAGCCATCTTCCATTGCATCAATAAATGTTGTGAATTGATGGTTATGGGAAAGTATTGTTGTCAGGGTGGACCAAAAGTCACGCCTGCGTGTAAAAATTGAATAACTTTTTTGTTTATTAATATTTTTTATTGATTTTTTTTCAGATTTTATTCATCAATTCGTGTTACACCACCATGCAAAATTTAACGACTGAGCAACGAACGAAAGTGGTAGAATTTTACTTTTCCAATTTTTGACGACCGAATTATCTCAAAAAATTCAGAATTCGTTCACCGGATTTAACTGCCCCGGATTATTTTCTATGGGGTTATCTCAAAGAACGAGTGTATGTAAACAAGCCTCAAACTATAGAGCAGCTAAAGAACAACACTGAAGCTGATATCAGGGCAATAGAGCCTGAAGCCTTGCGTGCAGTTATGCAAAACGCCTGTTTAAGAGCCCAATTGTGCATCGATGAAAATGGTGGTCATCTCTCTGACATTATTTTTCATAATTAAAATTTAGGTCATACAAAGATAATATTATATTTTAAAAAAAAATCAATAAAAAATAATAATAAACAAAAAAGTTATTCAATTTTTACACGCAGGCGCGACTTTTGGTCCACCCTGTATTTACATAAACTTGTCAAATTTTAGCATAATGTATTTGCATTTTGCACAATTTTTGTTGGTGTTTTTAGCAAAATTTCTTTCCATTTTGCACAATTTTTTTGGGTATTTAGCATAATTTTTTTGACACTGCATGAAAAGGCATCGACGATTACGCTATGCATAAAAAGAGCGACGACGACTTGCGTGTTTGAGTGCTGGCAGACAACCAGTGTTGCCAGTTTAGCACTTTAAGTGCAATTCTAGCTTCTTTATTTTGGCTTCTTTTCTTTTTCTGGAAAAACATGCTAAATGCATTTTTGCACTTTTTTGGGAAATTTTTGCTAACTTTGAACTTTTCTTGCTTGATTTTTAGCATTTTTTGTCGATAAATTGCATTGTTTTACATAATGTGAATTGAACTCTGAAATAATGATTATTTTCTAGCAGGAATTATAACATATATAGAATTATCACGGGTGTGGACGTTAAATATGGACGTAAGTTGGCATTTAGAACATCCTCTACTGCAAAAGTATGTTGATCTAGACTTTTTTTTTTTTTAGCAATTTCATTAAACATGACGGAGAACATGACTCTAAAAAACAACAAAACTAAAAAAAGTTTAATTTACCTCTAAGTATAAATCGAATACACGGTTTAAAGGTCGAATTATTTTAATAAGTTAAGAAAACTGAAACTGCTTTCATTAAAGCGGTTAACTTGGTTACTCGCCCAGCTTTTGTATGAGAGGGCATAGTGATTTTCTCTAGTTAAGTACAAATTTGCTGATTAATCAATTTCCGTCTACATGCTGACAGTTCCGTGAACGGTATGAGACTGATTGAATTTGTCGCGGCAAAAAACATGGTCGCTGGTGGCACAAGATTCCATCACAAAGACATTCATAAGGCTACTTGGGTATCCCATGATCAAAATATGGACTTACGAGTGATCAGAAGAGCTGACATCGATTCAGCAAAAGATTAATAGCCTGTTTTTGTAACCTAATTTTTGATCATTCGTACGCCAAATGACTGGTGAAGACAACTTTTGGTTTTTGTACGCTTTGTTTTGAGTGAAACGAAAAGAGCTGTCGTTTTGCTTAAAAAATTTGGTTCTGCGAAATCAAACACGAACGAAACATAACGTCAGATTGGACAATCAGAAAATATCTATCGTGTAGTTTGTTTACAAATTTGTTTCTTTACGCATTTACAAGAAAATTAATTAAAATTGTTGTTTAATATGGATATTTCTAACAAAAAGTCGCTACATGTCGCCCCAAATGCTACGGATGCATTCATTTTAAAAACACTTCAATTTTTCCCCCTTTTCTTGCAATTTGTTGGTTGTTCATTTTATTTTGTCTGCAATCAGCTGCTTCCAATTAAACAGCTGATAGAGCAGTGCTGCCTGCAGTTTGCTCATTTTTGGTATTTTCCAATAGAAAGAGCTTTTAAATCAACAAGAATAACACATTGGCAACAATGTACTTTGACATAAGGGCAGCTAGTAAAGTGAGCTTTCACTCCCGGACGAAAATGGAACAAAAACTCAAATATAAACTTGATCGCCTGGGTAGCAATCGTACGTCTGCTTAAACAAAAAAGTTCGCTGAACAGGCTATAAGTAGCGCGAAAATCGTGCGAAACCGGACGCAGAGAAAGCTGCACTTACCAGATCTAACCAGAGCCTACTCAAGGAAACTCGAACTTTTGCCATATGACGTCCTGAAGCGCAGTGGAAACCCATTTCCGACTCTACCAAAACTGCCGCAACAATCGTACTTGGTTTTAAAAAACCGTTTCGCAACAAACCTTGGTACGATGAAAACTGTCGCATAGCAAATTATGAAAAGAACTCTGCACGTATGGCAATGCTCCAGTCAATTGTAACGCGAGCTGTGACCGAGCGGTATAGGGGAAAAAGAAAGGAGGTAAACCTTCTCTTTAGGCGTAAGAAACGGCAGTGGAGAAAGCGCGATAGTAAGAAAATTGAGCCATACAGAGGAAGATCGAAGCCCGAAAATTCTACCAAAAAGTCAAAAGCCCCTTTCTTTAAAGACAAGGACGGAAATCTCATTGCAAATGTGCACAGCATGTTAGGGATATGGAAATATAATTTCTGCGCGCTACTGGTACCTAAGATATCCAATGACGATGAGACAATCGATCGCAGTTTGAATAACGAAGTCGATTGCCCCCTCCTAACCAAGCCGCAGAAAAAAAAAATTACAGCAGACAGTTGTCCGAGGCCTTCGGCCACGGACTGTCCCTGCAGGCTGTGTCAGAGACACGGCCATTAAGTTTAACGTAGAATACGCCATCCGATAAGACAGAAAACATATATAACAATAAATTCATTTGCTTATATTATTTATCATTTATTGTTATATATGTTTTCTGTCTTATCGGATGGCGTATTCTACGTTAAACTTAATGGCCGTGTCTCTGACACAGCCTGCAGGGACAGTCCGTGGCCGAAGGCCTGTAATTTTTATATTTACCAACGGCATTTTATTCAAGTCCGTTTAAAAAAAAATATTATGTTCAATTTTTTTAAACTTAATTTAATTTATGTATTTTAATTAATATTTTTATTGAAATAAGTTCTGCGAATGTTGAGAGGGCCGCCCTAATATTAAAAAAGGTTTACCTTATCGAGTCTTCGCATTAGCATTCGAGCGTTGTGTGAAAGCTTTACGCATTACAATTCAAAATTAATGTTACAACAGCTTTATTGAAGCTTTCGCAAAAAAGCTTTATTACGTTAGCTTACTGTTTGTTTCACTTTTTACTAGATACATGTTGCCAAGCAACATTAGCTTGCTGTTCGTTTCACTTTTTACTAGATACATGTTCCTAAGCAATGTTGAGCAACCAAAAACACTCAACCAAACACCACACATATGTTGGAGGGTATGTGTTTAAACAATTTTCATTTGAGAAATTAAAATACTAGAAATATATCAACCAATATGAAATGTATATCAAATGAAAGATAACATCTTCATTTACCTACAAAAAAAATTTTAAAAAAATTCATCTAGCCGTTTCCACAAATTCAATGAAATAAAGATTACAACAATAAAAACCTGACATGACTCCTCATACCGTAAGGTAAGACGTATTCTACGTCAAAATTGTTTTTTTTTTATCGAATATAGGCCGTAAAGTGCTGCAGTACTACAATTTTTGATTATTTCAGATTTAGCACGTTTTTCTTCAACTTGTATTTTTTTGGCATGTTTTTTTTTTGACAGCTTCTGACAACACTGCAGACAACTAAATAAAAAGCAATATTTAGCAATGGAGAAATGTAAAAGTGCTGTTGTGCCTCTCTTTGTGTTCTATTAATGACAACGAGGTAGTGAGCCATTTCATGGAGTTCGACTTACTTTTGTAATTTCCTCTTTGTAAATAAAAGGGAATGCTTATTTTCGTTCGATGCAAACAGCATAAAACACAATTTAGCTGTCATTAGTATCAATCAAACTTAGTTTGCTGCGTGGTATATAGTCTGTATGTCTTCTTTGGTCTCTCATTCTACATAATTTCCCTAGTACTTTTCCATCAGCTGTGCCATAGAACCCCTCTAATTTAGCTGACTGAAATAATTGTTCTATTTTTGTCATACACAGACCGACGAGAAAAAGCATTGAAAAGTATAGAGAAGTTATTGCACTCCATTTCCATAAAGCATAAATGTTTCAAAAGGCATCAATGTTTCACATCAAACTTATGAATGGACCAAGTTATGACAAAAAGACAGTAATACGTTTTGATTTATTCGCCAGATGTCGCCAGTGCTTTTGACTCATACAATTCGTTTCATGAGTTCTCTATACTATTCAATACTCTTCGGCGACGACGACCTGCTTGTTTGTTCTCTGCCGCTACATCAATACCATCATACTTATTTTCAGGCAGAGTCTATTGTTGTATAACAACTGCGTATATGATGCTAACGCTGTGTGTTGTTTGCATGTGTTCACTTTGATTGATTGCCCTATCCGGGCCTGTAGATGTTAACACATCAAAAAAATTGGCTAACCTATTGAACACAAAGCAGATATTAACTTAATGAAAACAGTGTGATGTTCTAGTGCATAAACGTGAATTACTACTATTTCTTTCTCAACAACTTTTAAAAAATGTACGTACGCAGTTAAAAACCGGAGAAAATTATATTTTTAATAAAGCCATATCTTATAGAATTGGCTCTCCTACTGTGTATCATACTCATTGAAAGCGTAGGTGCAAAGTCAAATTGTGTTTAAAAACTATATTTTTTTAAGTACTTAGTAAATATAACCAAACTGTATTTGGTCTAAACTAAACTTAGCTGTCATCTAATCACTCTTTTGAATAAAGAAAACTTGTGGGCAATATATCTTAAACTGAATTAGATACAGTTCAAGAAATCCGCAAACAGAGAACAACATTTTTCCATTTTCAAAATTCCAACTCCGTTGACACTAGAGTTGGGTAGTTCATGAAATATGTATATAGCGGGTTTTTCAACAGAGACGCTACAAAAGTAAATCGATAGGGACAGCAAACGACACCATATTTTTCACCGCTCTTTTAACATTTCTCTTCAGTAAGGTTTGCCATTTCGTCATGGAAACATATACGAGCCAACAACGAGTCGAAATTATTAATATTTACTACCGAAATTTGGAGTCAGTGACCTCAACTTTAAGAGCGCTACGTCCAATTTATGGTCATCATAATCGTCCTACCAGATCAACAATTGAGCGTCTAGTGGAAAAAATCCACAGGCACAGTACAAAATGTTCCCTTGCCAGTGAGACAAAGAAGTGCCCGTAGTGTCGAGAATATTGCTGCCGCTCAGGCTTCAGTTCAAGAAAGCCCAAATGTGTCTCTCACACGTCGTTCTCAAGCTTTGGGCATCTCTGTGACGTCGTTGTGACGAATTTTGCGACAAGATCTTGGCCTACATCCTTGGAAGATCAAATTGACGCAAGAATTGAAGCCGCTTGACCACCATAAGCGTCGTATGTTCGTGAATTGGGCTGACCAACAACTTGAAAATGATTCGGATTTTCATCGGAAAATCATCTTCAGCGATGGGGCTCATTTCTGGCTGAATGACTTCGTCAATAAGCAAAATATGCGTTATTGGTCAGGCAGCAATCCACATGTAATTCAAGAGTCATCATTGCATCCCGAATTACGGTTTGGTGCGGTTTATGGGCCGGTGGCGTCATTGGGCCGTACTTCTTCCGTGATGATCAAGACCGGCACATTACTGTGAATGCGAATCGCTACCGTTCAATGATAACCGACTATTATTGGCCCCAATTGGATAATATGGACTTGGAGGACATGCGGTTCCAACAGGGCGGCGCCACAAGCCACACAGCGAATGCCACAATCAATTTATTGGAAACCAAGTTTGGTGAACGTGTTATCTCACGAAATGGCCCAGTCGATTGGCCGCCTCGGTCGTGCGATTTGACGCCGTTAGATTATTTCCTGTGGGGCTACGTCAAGTCTATGGTATATGCCACGACCGACGATTGATGAACTTCGTACGAATATCGAACGTGAAATTGCAGCAGTATCGGCCGATTTATGCTTGAAAACCGTCGAAAATTGGGTTCAACGTCTGGACTTCTGCAAGCGTGCCCGTGGTGGCCATGCAAAAGAAATCGAGTTCCATACATAATGGCATCGAACGTACTTTCACAGGAATAAAGAATTTCATTGGTATCTAAAACCGGTTTTGTTTTATTTAAAAAAACTTTTGTAGTGCTCTTGTTGAAAAACCCTTCAGTTTATTTAGGGTGACCAGACATCACCCTCACTAACATAATGTACATGTTTGATATGGCGAGTATGTTCGTAGTTGTTATAGCCGTTCACTTTAATTGAACGAGTTCGAGAACTAATGAACGAGTTTGACACAAGTCTAGTTGACACTAGTGTCCAAAACCGGTGAAACCGGTTAACTGGTTTTTTTTTGCTGTTAACCGCGTGTCGGTTTTGTAAAAAACCTAAATTTCGAACAAACCGGAAACCGGTTATTTGACGTCGGTTAAGCGGTTTTTAGTAATCGGTTTTTGGAGTTAAGAAACATGATTTCTATGTATTTTCAAATATAAAAGTTCAAATCATAGAGTAATCTCATACTAGAGAGAATATGTGGCTCATCAGATGTTTCCTTTCACACTCTTCGTGATGCGGTCGTTGTGATAGACAGATGTTTGACGAAAAGTGACATACACAAGGTGGAATTACAATAACTTCTTGCTTTAATATTTCATGTCGTTTTGGTGAAAAACTCTGAAATTTAAATGTATTTTACACTTTTTTATTGACTGTTATTGTTGGCATACATTTGTGTTGTATTCAACACAATAATTTTAACACACAAAACGAAATACCGTTGGTGGTATTTTGTGCGTTGTTTTGAACCGATGTCTCTAGCTGGTATTATTGACTCAATTCTTTTCAACATCCAGCGTTCATATCACACCACGCCAAATGTCATAAATTTGCAGAGAGAACTATTAGGTCCACTATAAGTATTTGTCTATGGTTCAAATAATTAATATTACTTCTAAATGACATATCCAAACCATTTTTTCAACATGATTTTATGACTTGAGTTAGAAATAATTAAAAACTAATTAGCTTTTCAAAAATCCTTTTTCAAATTTCAAAATTAAAATTATTTGATAACTAAATGTTTTAAACTTAATAAAATTTTCATACATAAAAATCATTTTCAAATTTGAATATAATTTTCGATTTTAAATCAGTTTAATGCGAATTTGAATATACCTTCCAAATTGTATATTAAATTGTATAAAATTAAAACGTAATTGTTAAAATTAAATACAGTTTTAAAATCTTCAGTTTTTAACTCGAATAAGTGTTATTTGAAATGGTCGCTAAACAAATTTATTGTCAGTGCTACATGTGTAATTTAATTTAAAGCAAAAAAAAATATTAAAAAACCGGTTCTACCGAATTTTGTCAAAATTAGAAACCGAAACCCGGCTTCTTGAAAATTGATTTTTCGAACAAACCGAAAACCGGTTTCTTGAAAATTGATTTTTCGAAGAAACGGAAAACTGGTTTCTAAAATATTCTAAAATATAAAACAATCTTGTCGAATTGAAGAAAAAGTTAAAATTCGATTTTCATTATTATTATTGTAAATGTCAAGCACATCGACTTTAGTTTAGTACTTTTATTTGAGCCATCACAGGTAAACTATCTCAGTGAATTTTTTAATATGGGAAAAATTGTTCACCGTTATGTAATTCAATATTTCCATTTGAAAGATTTCAGTCGAAGCAATATTAAAGCCGAGCTAGATTCTAATTTGGGGGAGTCCGCTCCTTCGTTTACGACTATAATTACGAGCTGCCAAGATGAACACCTTAATGGTCGACCAATTGAGGTCTCCACGCCTGAGAAAATCCACAAAATGGTTTTGGATGATCGTCGGTTGAAGGTGCATGAGCTAGGTAAAATGATAGGCATTTCAGAAAGTGTTATGCATCGTACTCGTATATTGAGCGAAGATTTCAAGATGAGAAAGCTGGGCGAAAAATGGGTGCCGCGACGGGTACTTTAATTTATTACCATGGATGAGACTTCGGTACACCACTTCACACCTGAGGCAAAGGAACAGTCAAAGCAGTGGATTGTAATGGGAGAATCGTGTCCAAAGAAGGCGAAGACGTTTATATCTGCAGGTAAGGGATGCGCATGGGATAATTTTTATAGAAAGTAAAAACCATCAACGGCGAATATTATGCTAATTTATTGCAGCGTTTCGGTGATGAAATTGTGGACAATAGGCCGCATTTGGCGAAAAATAAAGTGTTGTTTCATCAAGCCAATACTTCCGTTCAAACATCCACAATTGTGATGGCCAAAATTAAAGAATTAAAGTTCGAATTGCTTCATCACGCACCTTCGTCGCCAGATTTAGCTCCCACGGAATATTTTCTATTTCCAAACTTGAAAAAATGACTCGGTGGTAAAAGATTTGCCATCAATGAAGAGTTTCACAGTTCTTACTATAAGCAGGGTATCGAACCTATTGAATATCGCTGGAAAAAGTGTATCGAGCTAAAAGGAGATTATGTTGAAAAATAAAGAAAATATTTCCTAACTGTTTTGGGAATTCTTGGTTGGTCGGCTAGTTTTGGGACCTTCTCGTTCATGACAATAGAAAGACAAACACATTCAAAGAATATACTTTCTGTTTTAAAAAATATCACTTATTATTTACACGTTTAAAAGAGAGAATTTTCGAATTTATCCCTAGAATCCACCTCCAAGTCCACCGCCATAACCACTGGCACTAGCTGAAGATTGCACGGATGCACCACCAAAGCCACCACCAAGTCCTCCAGTATACCCACCACCGCCATATCTTGGGAAACCGCCTCCAAACCCGCCACGTCCGCCATAGCCACGAGTTAAACGTTCGTGTCCAGCGCCTACATCTCCTAATGCATTAGCGTCCACACTTTCCAATGATATCTTCTCGACGGGTAAGGCAAGACACAGAGCCAAGCTCAGGCACAAGATAGCGACAATAAACGATTTCATGTTGTACCACAAATAACAACCAGCGAACTATTCAATTTAACAAATATTTCAATTCTGAATACATTTCCTTACTTTGGAAGTATTATATACATTGGTTCCCAAAGCTCATCCAGAATTTTTGATTTAGTGTTCCAGTTATACATTGAGGTAATGCAAGATAACAAGTGTGTCATGTATTTTTTGCAGTAGATGGTATGAATTTGCATGTATTTGAATTATATTAATTGATAAATATTGGAAATTTAATTGTATTGGTTTGAAATCGTAACACAAAGTGGCTCCTCTAAGTGTTTGATCGAGAGACGCGGGGGAAAAAAAAATATAAATTATATCATTCATCATATCATTCAAAACACTGCGTTGTAAAGAAAATTCCATATTTTTGGTTGGTAAATGTATTAGCAAAAATTACATCTGCCTCTGAAAACCACATAAAGAATTCTACGGATTTTTGTGGAACATTGTGATTGTTTAGGATATAAATATTCTATTATTAAACACACTCTCCGATTTAGTTTGGCAACTTTCAGGCTACCATAAGATTACGGGTTATTCCAATTGCATTAAATACATATCTTAAACGAATAAGAGCACATGACTGAAACGGGTTTTGAGTTGCGCTATTAATGATGACGGAATCTGTATGTTAAATTTGGGGTTTATGACCGAAGCAATTAATGGTTTTGTCTGTTGGTTAGTACATAATTAGAAAGGCTCCCGGACTATGCAAAAAATTATCAATTAAATAAAATCTGAATTGTTATATGGTGATTCCCAAAATATTTTTCTCTTTCACTTAGTTCAACCATTTTGCAAACCCCCTAAAAAATTAGTTGTTTGTTCCAAAAATGCGCACAGAATCTAGAATGGAAAATACTAAAAGTTCAAGGATTCAAAATCGCTTTGAAAAAGTTTATTAATCCTGTAGGTATAAAATTTTGTATCATCGTGTGTTAGCTGTTTTAATGAGATTTATAAATAAAGTCAAGGGGTACCGATGAGACAGCTGATCCAGTTAGTACTTGGAGAACAAATAGAGAATGTGCTATCAAAGAAGACTCGTTGATAGGCACTGGGTTGCGGGGTGTGATTTTCTAACTTCTGCCGCCGAGTGTCAAGCCAGAAGTACAAAACACATCAACTGGGAGTAAATTTTGCCATCTAAATCGATTAAAAAAAGGGATATTCAGTGAAAAAATCAAAATGTAATGAAGTGTTAGAGTAAAGATATTTGTGTAGATCCCAATTAACACGAAAATTTTTAAAATTAAAGATTGCTCTCATTCTCTATATGTTTTCCTCGTATGTCTCGGAACTCGTTAGTACAAAAATCAACTAGTGCACACTCTTACAGTATTACTCGGTGAATAAAGTAGTAATTTTTAGGCTAGTTAAGTCGTTTGGGAAATCCCGAATACCGGGGGTTTTTCGGGATTGGTTAATTCCGAATACCGGAATTTTTGTGATATGAACCCGGGAAATCCCGACTTTCTAATAAAAGTTGTATATAAAGATCCACATAAGCAATTTTCGAGTTTTTTGACACATCAACATTAGAAAAAAGTGTAAACAACAATAAAGTGGTATGTAAGTTGATTAACAATAAATCAATAATTTCTCATCGACGACTTATATACAGGGTGATTCTGGAAGTTCCGGACAAATTTCTCCAGCGTATTCCTTGGCCCCCATCCCGCAATGTGTGATAAGGAACTTCGATCCAAAAGGCGTTACATTGACAAATGTAAAAACTATTTTATGGTTTTGAGAACCACATAAGTCGAGATATTGTTAGACAGTCCGGATCTTGTTTTATGAACTACAGGGCGATTCAGGAAGTTCCTGACAAATTTCTCCTGCGTATTCCTTGGCTCATTTCATGAAGAAAAGTCCACTAGGACCATGACCGAAAATGCAAGGGTGCGAAATGGCAGCGGGTTCAAAATTTTCGGATTGGTGGTCGGAGGGTAATAGGGTAAAGTTGCTAACTTCTGAGCCAGTGGTCGGATTTTTTTGTTTTTGGGCTTGTTGGAGAGGTCTTTAAGAGGCCTTTCAGAATTAATTTAAAAAGTAGTAGAAAAAAGTCAAATCGCCGAGATACAGAAAAAAAACATAAGTTACCTGCCACCAGGCTGAGCAAATTGAGGTTATGTGATTTTTTTTTCCATTTTTTTTAAATTAATTCTGAAAGGCCTCTTAAAGACCTTTCCAACAAGCCCGAAAACAAAAAAACCCGACCACTGTCTCAGAAGTTAGCAACTTTACCCTACTACCCTCAGACCACCAATCCGAAAATTTTGAACCCGCTGCCATTTCGCACCCTTGCATTTTCGGTCATGGTCCTAGTGGACTTTTCTTCATGAAATGAGCCAAGGAATACGCTGGAGAAATTTGTCAGGAACTTCCTGAATCGCCCTGTAGTTCATAAAACAAGATCCGGACTGTCTAACAATATCTCGACTTATGTGGTTCTCAAAACCATAAAATAGTTTTTACATTTGTCAATGTAACGCCTTTTGGATCGAAGTTCCTTATCACACGTTGCGGGATGGGGGCTAAATGAAAAAATTTTAAACAACTTTTTTTAACCGTATTATGCTATAACCCGTATTATTCTGCATACTTTTAGGATTTGGTAATTATTATTAGATTTGTACAGTCAGGGGCGTATATGAGGGTTGTGTTATTTCACGTTGGCTTTGTGATATTTATGCCATTGTGAAGTGTACTGGCTTCAAAGGAAGGCAGTATGACCAAATTACGGCTACGGAAAACAAAACTTCGCTGAACATGTTGGAAGTCTAAGGAATTCAATGTTGACTTTTATAGGTTATGCCTTTTGCGTTATTAACAGTATTACCCCATTCTGTGTGCTTGCAGTTCAAGTCTTTGAATTTTGAAGATTCATAAAATCAAATAGTTTTTACAAGTCTGCTCGTATTGAATTTATATTGCCGGCCGGATAGGACGCACATGTAATAAATAAAAAGTTGTCGCAGTCAACGGGTATCTTTATGGCGCATGTCTCTAAAGCAGTGGTGCTCAAACCCATACAACCATACGTTTGGTTCATTTTAAGTGTAACGATGTGTATGCACTGAACAAAATATTGTGTGTCAATTGAAATTAATTGAAAGTAATTAAAATTGAAATAATAATAATATTAATAATTTATTATAAATTCAAATTAATTTTAGTTCTTGCTGTGGTGGTTTATGACGTCATCAATATTAATGTCATATGAACAGCATTTAATTCGAGTAAGGCTTTCGACATGAATGTCGGAAAGTCTGTTCCTGTGTTTGGTCAAAATATTTTTTAAAGTGGAAAATCGAACTTCACAGGTATATGTTGACCCAAACATTGATTGAAATCAGTACATAGCGTCTTTGCATTTGGGATAGCTTTCCTCTTTTATATTGTTCCAAAATTCTATGCCTGTGCCAAAAGGCAAGAAAAGATCAGACCGCATTATATTCAATTCGTCATGAAGTTCGGTGTCTTGCACAGAAATGTTACATGTCTGTGGAGAATTAAATAAGCAAAGGAGGTGTTTGATGGTTTCGAAATCCTTAAAACTCTTTTCGTACATTTGCATAAAAATATTTAAAGTTTCCAAATATTGAGCCTTTCGATCTAAAATGGTGAACTCTTGTACCAACTCATTGGTTTTTGGAATATTTATAAAATTTTCAGACTTTAGCTGCTCCTTTAAACCTTCAATTCTTTGTTTAAATTCTTCCACGTGGGACATTAAAACAGATATAGATTTATTTCTGCCTGGGAGAGAAAGATTTAAATGATTTACGAAACTGGTTATGTCGCATAAAAAAACCTAAATCTAGAAGAAAGTTTGGATCCTTGAAAAACTTGAAAAGCTGAGTTGCGTTTGACGAACCGTCTTCTTCTAAAAATTGTGCAACTTCTTTTCTTAAATTTAGCAACCTCTCCAAACTTCTTCCTCTACTTAACCACCGTACTTCTGTGAAAAGAAGTAAGTCACCATTGTCTGATTCTAGTTCTTTAAGAAATGTAACGAATTTTCGATAACGCAAAGAGTTATGACCTCCACGAATTTTATTGATAACTTTAATAGCGACGCTTTTTTTTGAGGTTCTCATAAAGAAATGAGCCAATTTCTTCTGTGCGTCTGGACATAGTGGATCTAGACAATGGTAGTGATTTAATCATTGCAGAAAGTTTTTTTTGCCTTCATTTCCAAAACAACCAAGAACAGAAGAAGAGAGCTCTTTGAAAAAAAACGCATCTGTAAAGGGGCGACATTGTTTTGCCAATGCTAATTCAACTATAAATGTTGGCTTTTCTGTAAAATCCCGTTCACTCGAACAGCTAGCAGCATTAGAAGTGCGGTTTTATTCCTCATATTCAGTTACCATGTTTTCAAAAAAAAAAGGTTTTTTAACAACAAAAGCGTTTCAGTTCTCTTATCATCTTTAATTTCTTCAAAATCTCTATGGCAACTTCTATAATGTCTATTCCGCCCATAAATCAAACATTCAGCCAGCCTGCCACTTAAAGTTTTGAGAGAAAAAAAATCTTCTTCCCAATGAACATTAAACGTAATGTGCAACAAAGGTACAAAAAAAGAAAATAAACAAATTCCCCTTATTCTCAAATTCCACTTGTATTCCAAAGAAAAAATGTAAAATAAAATTTTTTCGTATTTTCCCAGTGTGCGACTTCAACAACTACAAAATAAAAAGCAGTAGGCGTAGAAGTCACAACAACAACAATCAAAATACAGAAAAACATGCGACGTGAACCTGCTCATTCGACTGCTGGCATCAGACTGACAGGGCTGCGACATCGACATCGATGTTTTTGAAAAACATCGAGTACTTTTTATATCGATGTTTTAGTGCTGATGTTTTTCCAACATCGATGGTTTATATCGTTGTTTTTCTATGTGACGATTGTGACAAATTGCCTTAATATAAGGAAATATAAACCATAAAATATTAATATAAACTCGAATTGTTTATATTTGCCCATTTATTCGCCGCCAGACGCCAACCACCACTATTATGCGTAGCTGGTTATATATGGATGTAATGGGAAACTATTTATTGTAATCAAGTTTTGTAGTTTTCGCCTTTATATAGTGGAAAAGGGTGATTTATATGTTGATAACACATATCTACATATCTAAAAGAGAATTTCAGCAAAAACAAAACATTGGCAAAAGCATTGATGATCGAAGAAACAGCGATGTGTCTGCCTAACTCAGATTGTGACCAGTGGTGTAAATTTCCCCTTCTGATTAAATTTTGGTACCTCGATTTCTAAAAAAAGTCACCAAAAATGAAACATCCCCAAACACATCGATGGTGGAAAACATCGATGTTGTGAGGTCGATGTTTTATTTATTGATATTTCAAAGTACTGCCTCTATATAAAATAAGGAACAGCCTTCATTCTCAAACATAATCCCGTGCACAAAAACGCTATCTTAATTCTTTTCCTATTCACAAAACCCTCTTGTTTTTGGATCGCAAACAAAAATTAGAAAAATATGGTCGTCATCACTGATATGTATGTTGCTGTCCATTTCGCAGCGAAACAAATTAATTTTGCTAAATATTTTACACGTGGCCCATCTTAGGACTCGGCTTTACTGGCTTTTTGGTGTAAACAGACAATATCCAGTATAACTTTTCCAAGTTGTTGCTGACAGGCCTAAATACAAACGAGACAATGTTAATCAAGAAAGTTCTATATGACGAATGCAACGAAAGAATATTGTGCAACAAAGTTCTATTAACAATATTTTGGTAAAAAAAAGGTCTAACCATAGAATAATGACGTATAGAGACGGCAACTCTCTCAGTAAATTGATGTGTTGCATTTGGTGTGTTGCATACTTACTTACTCACTTATCTGGTCTCGGACAACCCCGGGGGGTCAGGGACCTTACAAAACGAAGATAACATATTTCGCCAACCTGATCGATCTTTTGCTTTATTTCTCCAGTTGGCAATACCAAGTGTACGCAGGGATTCATCAACCTGATCCCTCCAGCGGAGTCTTGGTCTTCCTATTTTTCGTCTTCCTTCGAGTTCGGTTTCGAAAACCCTTCGTGCTGGTTCGTCTTCATCCATTCTACTGACATGGCCTAGCCAGCGCAATCGCGTTATCTTGATCCGCTTAACTATGTCAATGTCAGGATAAAGCTCATACAGCTCATGATTCATGCGTCGCCGATACTCGCCGTTGTGCAATATAGTTCCATACATTTTTGGAGTATTTTTCTCTCGAAGACTCCTACAGATGTTTCGTCTACTTGCGATAGTATCCAGGATTCTGCGCCATAAAGCAAGACAGGTTGAATGAGAGTCTGGTACAGCTGGACTTTTGTTACTCGAGAGAGGGCTTAATCTCTAAAGTGCTTGCTTAGCCCAAAATAACATCTATTCGCAAGCACAATTCTCCGCTTGATTTCAAGGCTGACTTTGTTGTTTTGTTTACGGCAGATCAGAGGTATATAAATTTGATCCAATCGCGTGGAGGCCCTGTTCGTTGAAACCATTAATTTTGTCTTGTCCTCATTCACCGTCAGAGCCACTTTTGCTGACTCCTTCTCAATTCTCGAAAAACCGCAGTAACTTCTCTAATTGTGCGCCCAATGATATCTATATCATCAGCATACGCGAGCAGCATGTGACTTTTGCTGCTGATGGTTTTATTCATGTTGACTGCAGCTTTTCTCATAATGATCTCCATTAAGATGTTAAAGAGATCGCACGATAGGGTGGCGCCTTGCCTGAGGCCTCGCTTAGTTTCGAAAGGTTCGGTAAGATCCTTACCAACTTTCACTGCGGATTTGGTGTTCGTCAAGGTCATCCTGCAAAGGCGTATGAGTTTTGCAGGAATACCAAGCTCAGACATTGCTTCATAGAGTTTCTCCCGTATCGGACTATCGAAGGCCGCTTTATAATCGATAAATAGATGATAGATGATTTTCGTGTATCTTCTCCAGGATTTGACGTAGCGTGAAAATCTGGTGAGTTGTCGATTTTCCAGGCATAAAGCCACACTGGTATGGTCCAATCAGGTCAGCGATAATTGGGTTTAGTCTTTCGCACATTATACTTGATAGAACCTTATATGCTATGGATAAAAGGCTTATTCCACGGTAGTTGGCACAGATACTCGGGTCACCTTTTTTAAATATGGGGCATAGTGCACTGAGACTCCAATAATCGCCGGGCATGCATTCATCTAACCATATTTTGCTAATGAGCTGATTAGAAAGTGGTTAGAAAGTGTCGAATATGACGTCTTTAAATGCAGATGTAAAGCATGTGATAAGCTTCTTAATTGTGGAAAATCAGACTTATTGAAACACGCTGCTACTAGTAAGAATCTACAAAAAGTTAAAGCTGCAAAGATCTCGAAACCGTTGTCATCTTTTTTCGGGAAACCAATTTCAAAAAAAAAACTGAACATTTTGAAGTTCGTATGAGCATGTTTTTTGCGGAGCATAACGTTGCCATACAGGTCATAGATCATTTGATTCCTCTACTAAAAGAAATTGTACCGGATTCAGAAATAATCAAAAACTGTCAATTAGGACGAACCAAATTCATCCGAATAATAGAAAATATTTTGGCGAAAGTAGAAAAAGAGAAATTGGTTGAACAACTAAAACACAAACGATTTTCTGTGTTGATAGATGATAACCAATAATGCATGCTTAATGCTACCAAGAGCTCCTGAAGAGTTAATCAGACAAATAGGAACATACATATCAGGAAGCTCAAAATGATGTTCCCAGCTTGGAGATTTTCAGCAGATATTTTATGAAGAAAAGCGAAAGATTTTGAGGACTTCGAAAACCAGATGGCTCTCACGCCAAAAATGTATTGAGAGAATATTGTTAAATTGGAATGCTCTTTTTGAATATTTTAAATTTGCTTTAAATCAAGATAAGTTAAAATCCGCAGAGCCTACATATATATAATGAACTTTCAAATGAATGCACTACGGCATATCTTCTTTTTTTGAAATATGTACTATTTCAATTCGTTATTGAATGAATGCACTCTTCCAATCAAAAAAAACTTTGGTTCACGTTCTTCATTCGGAGTCAAGAAAAATATTTTTCAAAATGGGACAAAATTTAATTAAATAGACTGAGCTGAAACTTCATTGTGATTTAAGATCACCACATATATCTTTGCCTATAAATGTAATAACGGGTTTTTCAATAAGAGCGCTACAAAAGTTTCTTAAATAAAACAAAACCGGTTTTAGATGCCAATGAAATTCTTTATTCCTGTGAAAGTACGTTCGATGCCATTATGTATGGAACTCGATTTCTTTTGCATGGCCACCACGGGCACGCTTGCAGAAGTCCAGACGCTGAACCCAATTTTCGACGGTTTTCAAGCATAAATCGGCCGATACTGCTGCAATTTAACGTTCGATATTCGTACAAAGTTCATCAATCGCCGCTGGCTTGTTGGCATAGACCATAGACTTGACGTAGCCCCACAGGAAATAATCTAACGGCGTCAAATCGCCCGACCGAGGCGGCCAATCGACTGGGCCATTTCGTGAGATAACACTTTCACCAAACTTGGTTTCCAATAAATTGATTGTGGCATTCGCTGTGTGGCTTGTGGCGCCGTCCTGTTGGAACCACATGTCCTCCAAGTCCATATTATCCAATTGGGGCCAAAAATATTCGGTTATCATTGAACGGTAGCGATTCGCATTCACAGTAATGTGCCGGTATTGATCATCACGGAAGAAGTACGGCCCAATGACGTCGTCGGCCCATAAACCGCACCAAACCGTAATTTTTTCGCGATGCAATGATGACTCATGGATTTCGTGTGGATTGCTGTCTGACCAATAACGCATATTTTGCTTATTGACGAAGCCATTCAGCCAGAAATGAGCCTCATCGCTGAAGATGATGAGGCCCCTGAAGTTGAGGCCACTGACTCCAAATTTCGGTAGAAAATTTTAATAATTTCGACTCGTTGGTGGCTCGTTTATCTTTCCATGATGAAATGGCAAACCTTACTGAAGATAAATGTCAAAAGAGCGGGAAAAAAATATGGCGTCGTGTGCTGTCCCCATCGATTTACTTTTGTAGCGTCTCTGTTGAAAAACCCTTTATATGTCGGAAATGAATGTGAAGATCTGCTTAAAAGTATTACAAAGTCAGAAGCTTATCAGATAAAGTCTGACTGTTTAAAATTTTACATTACAGCCATGGTGGAATCGAAAAAAAGTCTTGAACTGAGAGATAATAAATTTTTTAAAGAAATGGAATTTTTAACAACATAGATAGCTCTATGTTCCAATAAAATCAATTATATATTGATATTAATTTGTCAAAAGTTTAAAATTAATATAAATGGTTTAGAACAAGAATGGTTGACATTGGAATTCCACTTTTCTGAGAGTCAGAAAGTTGACATGAGAAAAATGGATATTGAAAGTTTTTGGGCGAAAATATGCAAATTAAAAAATTTTAACGATGAATTATCGAGGTTGTAACGTACATATACAAAAAGCTTGTCAGGGATAAGCTCAAAAGAAATCGAACAACTACTCTTCGCTTTCCATCCAACACACAACGATCTAACCCAGGTCATAATATAAATACGTCCGGTCAGACAAATTCCAATGTGACGTACTCCCAAATCTTGAAACAACAAAATCGTCCAAATCAAACAAATAAATTCGAAAGAATAGAAATTATGTTGAACAAACAAATTGAGTTATCTTATAGCTTATTGAACATGATGACACTCTTAATACATAAATAAGCTATGCAATTGGATATCAGAATATCCATATGGAATGCCAATGGGCTTTCTAATCATACCCAAGAAATTGAATTATTTTCAAAAATTAATTTTATTGATGTCCTTCTTGTATCGGAAACGCATTTTACTTCAACAACATCCGAGACTATGATCTAATCACTGCAAATTACCCAGATAATAGGCACATGCTGGCTCTGCCATATTAATAAAATCTAATATTAAATACAAATGAAGTCTTACCTAATTATATACACCCACATATTCAAGCTGCAGGGGTTAAGATAAAAACTAAGTGTGGTTATGTCTCAATATTTGCCGTATATTTCCCTCCCAGGCACTCTGTTCAATGCAATATGTACGAGCAGTTCTTTTCTACTCTTGAAACACGATTAATAGCTGGCGGCGATTATAATGCAAAGCACCCGTGGTGGGGATCTAGACTCGTGTACCCAAAAGGTCGAGAGCAAAAAAAAAGATAGAAAACACTTTCAGCTGGTACTCCCACGTACTGGCATAGTCATCCAACCAAGATTCCTGATTTGCTGGATTTTATTGTGTATAATGGAATTCCAAGCCAATATCTGGATATAGCTGACAGCGACAAGTAAGTTCCGACCAATCCCCCATAATATTAAATTATAACAGTACACCGCAGTTACACGAAAAATCTACAAAACTTAAAAGACGGCTAAATCACTTCCCAAAAAAGGACTAATATTTTTAACATTACTTTTCAATTCAATTTTAAGGCTTCAACACTTTCCTACGCAATGGAAACGCGCAGAAGTTATAATTATTTTAAAACCAAACAAACCGGAAAATGAAGTTACTTCATATCGGCCGATTAGCTTATTGACAACATTTTCAAAAATATTTGAGAAAATTTTTTTAAAAAGCTTGAAACCATTTCTTGATTTGCATAATATCATACCTGAATACAAGTTTGGTTTTCGCAGCGGTCATGGTACACCGGAGCAATGCCATCGAATAATTAACGTTATACCCCTGTCAAATATTTATATGTGCAATGTATCATGTTGAGTTGGAGCTTTGAAAACTAAAATTTTTTTGATTTTTATTTTATATACTAGTTTATATTTATGTGTTCTTTAAATTTACAAGAACACATATTTTTTCATTTCTTTTTTAGAACAAAAAAAAAGTGTTTGATATATTCTTCATAGAAAATATTTATATATGCAAAAATGAAACTTAAATTTAATTCTTATTCTTATCCAATTAAAATATGTAATTAATATGATACTGAGTTGCTCTTGTATATAAGAACTTGTTGTAGCCTGCGTGGCATAAAACTCACTGAGTTGCTAAAAGTGGACATGCCAATTTTCTCCCATTCCGCCAATATTGCTAATTTTAGCTCTTTAAGCGTCGTATACTGCTTCGAGTTTGAAAACACCTTGGCGGAAAGTATCCCCCAGAGGTCTTGAATTGGGTTAAGGTCGGCACTTATGGCTGGCCATTCCAGTAATGGAATATTTCGGGACTTATAAATATCCCTTGTGAGCCGAGCAATGTGGATCGGGGCGTTGTCTTGTTGAAAAGTCCAGTTATCTCCATATAATTCGCCAGCAAAGTAAATTAAATTGCAGTCCAACAGATCAACGTATGCTTTCGCATTCATTTCAGTTGGGATAAAGCATATTTCTGACTTCGCTCGTCCTCCAAATGCAGCCCATATCATAAGAGATCCACCACAGTGGTTTCGCTTGTAGCACGTTTGCCGAGGATGTCGTAAATCTCTCCAATATTTATGGTGACCATCAGGTCCGTCCAAATTAAACTTTTTCTAATCACTAAATATAACGGTTTCAAATTCGTCCAACCAAAACTTGTACATTTCTTCAAAAGCAATACGAGCATTTTTATGGCGCTGGGTTAAGCATGGTTTGGCCATTTTGCTTTGGTACCGAATACCTATATCGTCCTTTAGCAGTTGCTGGACACGCTGTCTCGATACATTTAGACACAATTCCACCTTTATTTCCCTACAACTCATATCCTCATTAGATGTTAAATGCCGAATGCCCCCCTTAGTCCTCTGTTCTGCAGTTGGGATGCGTCCTCTGCGCTTAATACAACCATAGTTTTTGGAGTCTTTGAGAAAATTCAAAACTGTATAGCGATGCTGATTTACTGCAGCTGCAATCTCGCCAATTCGTTTACCTTTAAGTCTCATTCCAACAATTTCTCCGCGCTCCTCATCCGCAAGTTTACTACCACGTGGCATGTTCAACTAGAAACAAAACTGTGAATATAAAGTTTGTTAGAATATATTCATAACGATCACTTTACTCACGTACAGAAAGATATTTTATACTAAACACCCGAGAAAAATAGAGTTGTTCACTTTAAAGTGTCAGGAACGCGACTGCACATATAACTATTTTCTATTGAATAGCAGACTTACAGCGATGACGGGACTACAAATAAAGTCCAAAACAGAAAAAAACTATATGATAAAGAGAGAGGGATATTCTCGAAAAAATTGTATATGGTCGACATTAAATTACAATTAGTTTTCAGAAGGAAAGAACAAAAAAATATTTAGCACATATAAATATTTGTCAGAGGTAAGTAGTTCATTGGAGAACAAAACATACAGTTCTGCTGTTTTCCTAGATGTCAGCCAGGCATTTGATAGAGTGTGGCATTCTGGCCTGCTTTATAAACTGAAGTCATTAGTTCCCGCACCATTCTACCTTGTGTTAAAATCTTATTTGTAACAGAGATGTTCCTATGTCAACATCAGAAATTCATTTTCCATAATTCGTTATATAAGTGCTGGAGTACCTCAAGGAAGCGTTCTGGGACCAATTCTCTACACATTATATTTTTTATTATTTTTTTATCAAGCCAACACTCAGGGGATGCCTCCCATAAATGCAGTGCATTGTGTTGGCGAAGGAAAATTGAGGAAGTGGAGGGTGGAAAGAGGGAGTAGGGTCTGTTGGCATTTGCCTTGAATCTTTGTATGTCACAATTTGTGGGAAATTCACTGGCCGGAAGTATATTCCACATACGGACTGTTCGGCTGAAGAACGAATTTTCTCTATAGTGTGTAGTGAGGTCAACCGGCCACTCGATAAAAAACGGATGAGAGTTCCCGGAAAGGCGCGTGTTTCGGTTAAATATCCTCACGTCTGGCATAAGATGACGGATGTCCGAGGAACACATACCGTGGAAATATCGATAGAACAGCGACACGCAACCCACATTACGACGATGCTAAAGGGGGACAATAGAGTTGGATACCCTACTGTCCCCTATCAACACCATCGCTCTCCTCTGGACACGGTCGAGAAGCTCCAAAGATGTCCTAGGAGCACCTGCAAATATATGGGAGTTATATTCCATCTTTGGCCTGATGTAGGTGGTGTAGATATTGAGAAGTTCAGATGGAGTGAAGTATTTCTTGCACCGCTTTAAAAAGCCCAGACACTTGAATGCATCTTTCGACACTTCAAATACATGTTTGCCCAACGGACATCACATTGTATTTTCATGCCCAGAACATCAAGAGTGTCTGATTCATCAATATCTACACCGTCCATAGACAATGACGACACACCTGGGCCAGCAATACGCTTATGCGACAACAAACAACACTGGGTCTTACCCGCATTAAAATATACTCTATTCATTCGACCCCATTCAACAATGGACACCAGATCCCGGCCGAGTGTTTCATTCATCGTCCGGCGTTTGACTTCAATCTCTTGAAGACTTGGCCTACGGTCGAATGAATAAGAATGACAGAGATTACTGTCATCCGCAATAGAGTAGAAAATAAGAAAAAGAGAAGGAAAAAGAACAGAGCCCTGTGGTACACCTGTCGGTGTCGAATTAAACACAACGCATAAGCGGAGACTGATGATTTCAATCAAACATCCCGCTTGTACCAGTAAGTATTACATAAGTACTTATACCATCATGCACTAAGAAAGTACCAGTACTTACTCGGCAATACACTAGCAATGCGTTTGAGTGACGAATTTAATATGGGGATGTCATTGGAGGTATACAATTGTCACCCTCTCGTTTACCGTCCATTAACGAAATCAGTAATGATAATTCGTTCATTCCGTCATTGATACCAAATAATTACTGAGATCGTTAATGCCGAATAATTACTACTTCGTTAATCATGAATAATGAACTACTTCGTTAAAGATAAATAATGAACGAATTAGGTACTGGGAATGTTAGTAAGGAAATCCTAAAATCACCTTCTTTAATTTCTGAAATAAAAAAATATGGATTTAATTATTCATTTTATGATACATACAATGCAATAATATCAGGAATTTACATTTTACGATATTTTCTCCTAGAACTGTTAAAAATAAGAGGAAAAATTAAATAATATTTTTCGATAACTGCCTTAATTATCGAGTTATCGAATGGTAAAAAATTTATCACAAAATACAAGCTTGCGAAATTTACAAATCTTTTATTAACTTTTTATAGCATTCTTTTACTATTTTGTTTTAAAAAGGTACAATTGGAATTTTTTGTACAATTCCTGAGCGCCCTACCAAGCATCTCATCTAGGGTTGCCAGGTTCAAATGGCTTTTTGTCTGGAATTTTGAATAAGTTAGCTGGATTTTAAAAAAAATCTGGATTTCGTAATCCCCAAATATGAGGAATAAATTCTGTTAAATTCATTCATTAAAATTATTTAATTAAATTATAAAAACATAACAAAACATTTATAATTCAGTATTTTCCATTTATCGGAAGACAATTAACAATTGTCAAATTATCAGTATTGGTCACACAAATCAGAGATGGGTCAATATGGAAATACTGCGTACTATTATTTTCTCTCTTTGGGTGTAATTCAGTGCTGGCTAAAAGTAATTAGCACTCAAAAATAACCTTATTGAGAATGAAATAGATAAATAACTATACGTATAGTCTTTCCTATTGAAATATTATTACAAAATGTATATTTAGCTGGAAAAATTATTGAATAGCTTGTAACTGGACTTGACATAGAAAATCTGGAAATTCCAGCCCATTCCAGCTCATCTGGCAACCCTAATCTCATCTCATTTCTCTTCACTCCTAGAAATATGTTGTCAAATTGTTTTTCCAACGAACACAACCGAAAATAACGGCACTTAAAAAAGACACTAAAAAATATCAAAATAATGTGTACTGATTTTAATGCATAGGGGCGACAATCGACACACCACTCGTATACTTTGGAGTAAAGAAATGAGTACATAAGCTGTTTAACGAAATAGCTTATGAGGTATACTGTGAAAAGTATCAATTGTCTCATTTATATTATACAAATGTATACACGAGTAAGTACTGGGATATGTAATCGACGAAATGATTACAGAACAGACATCAATTGTTCTGTTCCATGAAAATGTTATATATTCTATAACCTTGCTGGCTTTTTTGGTCGCAATTCCAATGTATTAAATAAAACTATTTAATTCAATTGTTTTCCCTACGTTTCGATGCTTTATTGGCATCCTCTTCAGGGGAGTTTTATTCTATATAACAACTAGCTGACCCGGCAGACTTCGCCCTGCCGACAAAAAGTATTCAATGATGTCATGGCCACAACTGAATTCACACATTTTATATAGGGACACATATCATTACAAAAGTGTGCGTAAAACGGAAATGCGTAGATATTTTTCGATGTTTTTTTGGAACGAAGTTATGGGATAAATGAAATAAATTAAACATCTTTTTTTATCAACATTATTACATCCCAGTATTATCAACTATATTGTCTACTTTTGTTTTGGTTTGTGTCTAGACTAACATATGGAAGGAAAATTCTTGTTTAATGCGAAGGAGGAGCGCCTGTAATCGATATCTATCTATATATCAATACATAGATAAGTATAGCTGGACCGGCTGGGAGATAAACCTGTAGAATGTAAAATAACTATTTGTTAGAAGTATTTATTTAGATTTCGATCGTGTACTGATTTGTCTAAACAGCTTCTCATTATACTATAATAGCTGTACCCGTTGCGCTTCGCTACCCCTGAATTGTAATTTTTTTCTATTTATTCATGTGCTCTATGATATACAATATGTCTAGTTTTGCCATCTGGTGCAAATGAATATTAGTCGGAAGGTTTACCTACACGTGAACATGCAACATATATTGTCCGTGGGAAAACACGGATTTATCAAATTTAAGCGACTGCCCTTGCGCTTCATTAATGGTCATCGCAAATAGCAACAGAATCGGAAAGTGGAATCTTTTGAAATCGATGGCCATGTTTGTAGGTATCATGGGAATGCGTGGAATCAGTACATCAGTTCGTTTATAATTTCCAGTGATTATAGTAGCATCCATAAGATTATTCTGACTTTTTTTAAAAAATGCATTATTGGGATTACGATATTTAGGATGCTCTCGAAACTGACCTCAATGATATTCATGTTCATTCGTACCTGTGGTAACTTACTTATCGTCATAGTCTGACCCTTTTAATAGCTCTACTTTTATTGGTTTTCCCCAAAAAGTAATTTGCATCCTATCAGTAGTGTATGTAGCGAACCTCACATTCCTACACTGTATCAAACAATAGTCCACACACCTGGAGTTGTGAACATATTTCAATGTATCTCAAAAGATATGTGGCCGATATGATTCAAATATTTTGTTTTAGTTAGAAGCATTGAACTTGAAAAAAAATGATTTAAATCGAATCGACCACATATTTTTTGAGATACATTGAAATATGTTGTCAAGTGCCTGGCCCTTTTTCCCAAATTTCTTCCAAATAGCCTGTTCGTATATGTAGGCCACCTGTAACATACTCTGAAATTTTCAGGACGATCAAACTATTATGACTGCTATAACGGTTTATTCATAATGTATCAACAACATATATACCAAATCTCATCTTCATACCTCTGATAGTTCATGAGATATAGCCATTTTAAATTTCAAATGGTATGGGCGGTGCCACGCTGCTTTATCCAATCACTACCAAGTATAATCAAGGACTATCAGTAGATCATCAGTACCACATTGTGAAATTTTCATAACAATCGGTACATTAGAAAAGCCGTCAGTGCGATTTTTGAAAAGGGGGCGTGGCACCGCCTACTTACAGCCTGGCTGTAATTCATACTGTACCAACAACATATATACAAAATCTCATCTTCTTACCTCTGATAGTTCATGAGATACAACCACTTTAAATTTCAAGTTGTATGGGCGGTGTCACGCCCCTTTATCCAAACACTTCCAAATATCGCCAAGGATTGTCAACAGGTCATCAGTACCGCATTGTGAAATTTTCATAACAATCGGTATATTAGAAAAGCCGTCAGAGCGATTTTTGAAAAGGGGGCGTGGCACGGCCTGGGTTACCCTTATCACTTAGGGGCATCAAATATAGATAAGAACACAGAGAACGACCTACCAAATCTACGTTTAAAATTTCATCAAATTCGGTTAAGCCGTTTCGGAGGAGTTCGAACACAAAATCGTGACACGAATTTTTTATATATATAGACTAGCTGACCCGGCAGACTTCGCCCTGCCGACAAAAAGTATTCAATGATGTCATGGCCACAACTGAATTCACACATTTTATATAGGGACACATATCATTACAAAAGTGTGCGTAAAACGGAAATGCGTAGATATTTTTCGATGTTTTTTTGGAACGAAGTTATGGGATAAATGAAATAAATTAAACATCTTTTTTTATCAACATTATTACATCCCAGTATTATCAACTATATTGTCTACTTTTGTTTTGGTTTGTGTCTAGACTAACATATGGAAGGAAAATTCTTGTTTAATGCGAAGGAGGAGCGCCTGTAATCGATATCTATCTATATATCAATACATAGATAAGTATAGCTGGACCGGCTGGGAGATAAACCTGTAGAATGTAAAATAACTATTTGTTAGAAGTATTTATTTAGATTTCGATCGTGTACTGATTTGTCTAAACAGCTTCTCATTATACTATAATAGCTGTACCCGTTGCGCTTCGCTACCCCTGAATTGTAATTTTTTTCTATTTATTCATGTGCTCTATGATATACAATATGTCTAGTTTTGCCATCTGGTGCAAATGAATATTAGTCGGAAGGTTTACCTACACGTGAACATGCAACATATATTGTCCGTGGGAAAACACGGATTTATCAAATTTAAGCGACTGCCCTTGCGCTTCATTAATGGTCATCGCAAATAGCAACAGAATCGGAAAGTGGAATCTTTTGAAATCGATGGCCATGTTTGTAGGTATCATGGGAATGCGTGGAATCAGTACATCAGTTCGTTTATAATTTCCAGTGATTATAGTAGCATCCATAAGATTATTCTGACTTTTTTTAAAAAATGCATTATTGGGATTACGATATTTAGGATGCTCTCGAAACTGACCTCAATGATATTCATGTTCATTCGTACCTGTGGTAACTTACTTATCGTCATAGTCTGACCCTTTTAATAGCTCTACTTTTATTGGTTTTCCCCAAAAAGTAATTTGCATCCTATCAGTAGTGTATGTAGCGAACCTCACATTCCTACACTGTATCAAACAATAGTCCACACACCTGGAGTTGTGAACATATTTCAATGTATCTCAAAAGATATGTGGCCGATATGATTCAAATATTTTGTTTTAGTTAGAAGCATTGAACTTGAAAAAAAATGATTTAAATCGAATCGACCACATATTTTTTGAGATACATTGAAATATGTTGTCAAGTGCCTGGCCCTTTTTCCCAAATTTCTTCCAAATAGCCTGTTCGTATATGTAGGCCACCTGTAACATACTCTGAAATTTTCAGGACGATCAAACTATTATGACTGCTATAACGGTTTATTCATAATGTATCAACAACATATATACCAAATCTCATCTTCATACCTCTGATAGTTCATGAGATATAGCCATTTTAAATTTCAAATGGTATGGGCGGTGCCACGCTGCTTTATCCAATCACTACCAAGTATAATCAAGGACTATCAGTAGATCATCAGTACCACATTGTGAAATTTTCATAACAATCGGTACATTAGAAAAGCCGTCAGTGCGATTTTTGAAAAGGGGGCGTGGCACCGCCTACTTACAGCCTGGCTGTAATTCATACTGTACCAACAACATATATACAAAATCTCATCTTCTTACCTCTGATAGTTCATGAGATACAACCACTTTAAATTTCAAGTTGTATGGGCGGTGTCACGCCCCTTTATCCAAACACTTCCAAATATCGCCAAGGATTGTCAACAGGTCATCAGTACCGCATTGTGAAATTTTCATAACAATCGGTATATTAGAAAAGCCGTCAGAGCGATTTTTGAAAAGGGGGCGTGGCACGGCCTGGGTTACCCTTATCACTTAGGGGCATCAAATATAGATAAGAACACAGAGAACGACCTACCAAATCTACGTTTAAAATTTCATCAAATTCGGTTAAGCCGTTTCGGAGGAGTTCGAACACAAAATCGTGACACGAATTTTTTATATATATAGATGATAAAAATTAATATTACATGTAGTATTTTCCGTTCACTGTTCACACTTACTTCGTTTTTCCATATATGCCTTTGCATGGCTATTTTGTGTTAATCTAACATAAATGTAAATATATCGTACATGTATGTTTTCTCCACACTATACATGTTTGTCCAGTGTCAGCGTCATGTAGTAGTGACAATTTGTCTTGTCTTTGTCGTCTTTTGTGTTCATACTTATGTCATGTTCTCGTCGAATTCTCAAACTCTCCAGTGTATATCTCCTGTTAGTGTTCCTCCCTCTGTCCACAATTCCGACGTTTTCCATGTCCGGTGTGCGATTGCAAACAATTGTCCTCCATCATATGCTGTGAGAGTGCAGTGCTCACTCTCCTGTTCCCTATGTCCGCTTTGTGTTCTGTCATTCTAGTTCCCAATGATCTTCTAGTGGTGCCAATGTATATTTGCCCACATGTTTCATTAGTGTTGCCAGTGCATGAAATTTCATATACTACATTGTGTCGGTGGGGCTTTGTGTATCCGGGTTTTTGTCCTTGAGAATATGTTCTGTAGGGTATTGTCGGGTTTGTGTGCAATTTTAATGTCATTATTGAAATCTTTTTCAGTAATTTGTTATCTGTTAGCGATGGTATGTATTTGACGCTTATATATGATGTGTTTTCGTCTCGATTTTCCGTAAGTTGGGTTGTAGTGTTTGTTGTCGTATTGTTATATTTTTGTATTAAGTGTTTTATGATATACATATTGTGGATAGTTGTTTTTGTGGAGAATTTTGTTATGATTTTGTAATTTTTGTTGTGGAATTTTTCATGACTGTTATCGAAAACTGTTTTAATGAAATTGTAGGCTGTGTTTAACTTTTGATTTTGCGGTTGTGTGGAGTAATAATTCATTATTCGTCCGGATGCTGTCGGTTTTGAATACCAGTCTGTAATTAAAGTTGTTGATTGTCTGTGTATCTTGAAGTCCAGGAATGCAATGGTTTCGTCTATTTCTTTTTCTATGGTGAATTGTATTTTATTAAGGTATTTGTTCCAGTGTTCTAAAATGGTGTCCGTGTCCTGTCTTTTGATAATGGCAAAAATATCATCAACATACTTAACCAACACTTTGGGTTTTATATTAAGTTTACGTAAGTCTGTAAATGTGTCGTCTAATAATTTGTCCAGCACTATGTCAGCTATTGTCGGAGAGAGTGGGTTTCCCATCGGCATTCCATACGTCTGAGTATATATGTTTTCATCCAAGATGTAGTAGTTGTTGTCGTTGAGACAAAAATTGAGGATTCTCAAAAATGTTCGTCCAGGTATGTCCGTGTATCCTGAAATTGTCGTCCATTGGTGCATGATATTCCCAATTGCCAAATGTGTAGGGATGTTCGTGAATAAGGAGACAACGTCGAATGAGACTAGAATGTCGTCATCCTCAAGTGGTATGCCCGCTAGCCCTTCCCTAAGTATCCCGCCATCTCCAATGTCGCACTGGTCCGATATAATATTCCGCAGTATCGCCCCTATATGTTCAGATAAGTTATAGCAAGGTACGTTCGTAGATGCTGAGATCGGTCTAAGAGGTATATCAGGTTTGTGTATTTTCGGTAGTCCGTAGAGTCTTGGTGCTATTGCCGCATGACATGTAAGTTTTTGTTTTAGATATGTGTCAATATGTTTGTTTTTGTAAAGATCTGTAATGATGTTATTGTTAGTTTTCTGTAATTATGTGGTGGGGTCTTTTCTAGTTGGCCTGTATGTTGTTTTGTCCTCCAGTAGTTGTGACATTTTCGTGCTGTATTCTCGCTTGTACTTAATGACAGATTTTTAACCCTTGTCCGCTGTTGTGATGATGATTCTGTTCCTATGCTCTCGAAGTAATTTCTCCCTGCGTTTGTAGATGAAAATTATAAACTTTTCCCTCGGTGTGTTGTTCAGCCTTCGCTTGTAATTGTTAATATTATTCGCTATTCTCGTTCTGATGATGTCCTTTTCCCTATCATCTGTGTGCTGTTGTACTCCTTGTTCCAATTCTGCGATGATGTGTATGGGTGAGAAACTTTTGCCTGTGATTGGTATGGCAAATTTGGATCCTAGTGAGAGCAGCCATTTGGATTCCGTTGGAAAGTATACGTTGGTGTTATTGATGAACCAATCCTCATTGAATATGAGTCCTAATTTGTCGAAGTGTTCCTGTTTCGCCTTTTGAAGTTTGTGTCGGTGGCTCTGTTGTACTTGTTCGAACTGTGAGTTGTAGCATGTGCGTTGAGTACCAATGAATTTACTATAATCCTCGACGTCCAAAATTGTCGTACAGACTTCTTCAGTTTCCTGATAGTAATGCCCAAGTTATTGATATTAATGTTGGTTTGTTTGATTTCAATTTTCAGTATTCTAGTGTGAAAATTGTATTCCGTTTTGTCGAAAATATGTTTAACTTTATCGTCGTCGAAACATTTAGATATTTTGTTCGTCGAGTTTCCCATGTGCGGTTGTAATACCCCAAAATCCCTGCACTCCAGTAAGTATATTAATCGTGTCCTCTGTTTCACAATTTTTTCGTTTGTGTTGCAGTAGTCCTTGAGAAGTTGGCATGTCCCCGTGTTGTACTTATACTTGACGTGTTCAAAAAAGTTGGTCATTGTTATTATCCGAATTTGTTGATCAGCGTTCCTTCTGATATGTTTACTATGTTGAGTGTTTTCCAGAGCAAGTTGTTCGTGATTATTCTGTTCGATGAAAATGTTATATATTCTATAACCTTGCTGGCTTTTTTGGTCGCAATTCCAATGTACCAAATAAAACCATTCAATTCAATTGTCCTCCCCACGTTTCGATGCTCTATTGGCATCCTCTTCAATTGTAGTTTTGCCGAACAAGCGGGATAGTTGTTGTGTACATGTGAATTGCCGATCGTATGTGTGTGAAAAATACGATTATTGCCTGCCTCGCGAGGCTATGGGTTTGTTACCACTGGTCTAAAACAACCAAGAAGTGAACAACAACGTTATTTCTTGCTTGTGTGTTAAAATTGTTGTTAAAATTGTCGGTTTAACCCGAAATAACCCACGATTACCATATGGTAATGCCAATTGGGCCGCTACATATACATACATGCATAACTCGGAAATTGCAAAACACAAAGTCAAAAATAAACCGTTATTTGACGTCTCACATTTGTAGCTTCCCAATAAGTTGAGATGTGTGTAATTCTGTGTTTAATTAGCGAAGCTATAGCGCTTCAAAATGAAGTGTAAAAAATTAAAGTGAAAAATTCCCGGTTTTCAATATGGCACGTCGGCAAGTAATACCTTTATTTTCCGCACAATTTTTATAAAAATTACACTTATCGACATGTAATGAAATAATCAATGAAATGCAAGTTTAACTGTGTAGAAATAAAATTTGTTACATTATTGTTTTATAATATTACTCAAGGCGTTACCATATGGTAATCGTGGGTCGCCTAGGGTACATGTTTTTTTCGCATTTCTTGGGTTTTTATAGCATTCGTGGTGACATATTGTGTACTTTTAATGCAGTCTTTTAATAACTATAATTATATTTTGTTGTAATTTTGTATATTTTACCATGTTAAGAGGTTTATCGCTGCAACAAATGCTTGATTACAGTCAAGAACTCGGTGAAGGAGACGACCAAAATCAACTAATTGCTCGAATCATGCGCTATCTCTTGTGCCCATCTTTGCAGATGCAAATTATGAAGATTTGAAAAGTTTGTTGATGCCGCATTATTGACACACATTTGCGAACAATCTGCATTATATGCAATCGAACTGAATAGGCCTAACCTACGTAATACAGTCATCGAACTTCGAACATTCATCTGCATATTAATTATTACTGGCTATAATTATCACGCCAACTACAGAAATTTGTGGAGTCAGGATGAAGACATTCGCAATAATTTTGGTAATGATTCCATGCGTCGGAACATATTTCAAGAATTTTGCAATGCCTTCGTTTCGAAGACAACTCCAAGGCTTCCACAAGAAAAGGCTCTAATCCCGACAAAATGGGGAAATTGCCGCCTCTTACCGATCATTTAAAAGCAAAAGTGATAAAACTCATCCATACCAAGCAAAATCTTTCCTTCGACGATAGTATGATATCCTGTTTTGGTAGACATGGATGTAAACAGTTCATTAACGGCAAACGGCTTCGATGCGGCTCCATCTGGCTACATGGTGAACTTCGAAATTTACCGCGGAAAGAATCCCCGTTCAAATGTTGGGTGTGAAGTCAAGTTTGGAAAGTGCGCTGCTTCTTTGGCCAGCGTGATAGATTATTTTCCTGACGAATTACGTGGAATACAACTGACGCAATTCGCGAAACCCGTATCCCAGAAAGATGTCCACTGGGGGCATAAAAATACTTGAAGTCAATGGAAAGAGGTTACTCGGAATCAATTGCGATGAAAAACACTGGAGTTCGTCTTGTGAAATGGAGAGACAATAATATTGTCTGCATGTTATTTACCACCTTTGGTGAAAATCCCACATCAATGGCACATCGTTATTCAAAGGAGAATGCAGCCCAAATAAATGTACCCCGTCCTTGTGCGATCACGGAGTACAACAAAGATATGTGTGGAGTAGACCGATGCGACCAAAATTTGGCCCAATACCGTATCGCATACAGGGGAAAAAAGTGCTAGTCAAGCATTTTCATCTGGCTGATAGATGATCCAAAGTGCAACCCATAATGCTTTTAAGGTACAAATGCAAAAGCATCTGATCCGATGCTTGCCCACAGATATGCCCAGCAACCAGGTCGAGTTGTGCACACTCTCCGCTATAATCAGACGGAACATTTTGTGGTTCCATCTAATCGTAGGCATTGAGCAGTGAACGTTGCAAAGTTGACGGACGAAAATCATGAGGTAAATGCAACGTCGGACTTTGTGTCAAGTGTTTTGCCAGCTACCATACAAAACCATACGTGGTTTGACTTCAAAATATGAATGTTTCATATGTAATTTCAATAAAGAATTGCATTGTATGCATTATTTTCAGTAAAAACAAAAAAAAATTATATTTTCAAAACTAAACCTTATGAAAATCGTTTTCTTCTACGTCAAAAACATGTACCCTAGGCGACCCACGGTTACCATATGGTAACGCTGGTTCTTCGCGTTTTCCGGAAAAATGTTAACAAATATCGGAAAATGCACTACATATTCGTGCTCAAGAGGTCAAAATACGTAAGTGTACGTCTTTTCAATAAAGTCTGAGACAAACAAAGTTCTGGGCATTGCCGGGTTAAGTTCAACACAAATGTATACTAACAAGAAAATATAACAACAAGCTCCAAAATACGTTTAGAATTTGAACTTCTCCCCAAAACGACATGACTAATTTAACTGTAACTCCACCTGGTGTGAGAAAATTTACGTCGAACCTGTCGACGAAGAGTTTGTAATGAAACGTCAGAAACTTCCTTTTTCCTTTAATTACCTGCGAAATTTCCTAATAACACGATTTAGTTTTCAAAAAGAATCTTTCATCATATGTATTTTACTATTTGTACTTTACTATTTGTATTTTTAAATTCTTTATATTAACTTCACCTATCTGTATGCATGTATGTATGCCGAAAAAACTTTTGATTAATTTTTAACCTTTTTCCCGTAATCCAATTGAGCTGAAACTTCGCAGGCAAAATAATGGGTGGGATTGGGCAAAGGGGCGTGGTAGCTCCCATACAAATCACAAAAATCCATTATTTCTGCTCCTGTTAACGGTATTTGAACAAAACTGGGTATGTTGGTTAGGTGCACATATTCTAAGATCTACTGCAAATATGAGCGGGATTGCACAGAGGGTCGTGGTCATATATAAAGAATTTATAGTCAAAAGCTATGTTTTTTACGGGTTGGTTTTAAGAACCTTGATCAATCCTTGCTTTTATGTTTTTTTAATTTCTTTTGCTGTCCTTTAACTAGTTTTGGCTGTTTTTAACTGTTACTTGTTTGCTTTTGTGTAACCGTTTTTTACTTTTGTGTACACTTTTTGTAATTTTGTGTACGCATTTTATAATTTCGTGTGCATAATTTCATAATTTCTTTAGCAATTTTGTCAACAATTTATGAACTTATATGTACACTTTGGACACCACGATTTACGGATATGTACTTGGAATGTAAGATCTCTATATAGATCCGGTGCAAGTATCCAACTGGCAAATGTCCTCGAAAGTTATAAGGCTGACATTACCGCTATCCAGGAAATGCGATGGACAGGACATGGCTGCACAAGAAAAAGAAACTGCGACATGTACTACAGTTGCCATGAGAAAAAACATGAATTTGGCTGCGGATTTGTAGTTGGCAAAAGACTGCGACATCTAGTCTCTAGGTTCAATCCTGAGAGTGAACGTATAGCCACAATCCGCATAAAAGCGAAATATTTTTATATTTCCCTAATTTGCGTGCATGTCCCGACAGAAGAGAAAGATGATGATGCCAAAGACATATTCTATGAGCTCCTAGAGGAAACGTATGACCGCTGCCCTGGCCATGATATTAAGATTGTACTAGCAGATTTTAATGCCAAATAGGACGGGAGAATGTGTTTAATCCAACTATTGGCAATTTCAGTCCACATGCTGACAGTTCCGACAACGGCATGAGACTGATTGACTTTGCCGCGGCAAAAACCATGGTCATTAGTGGTACAAGATTCCAGCATAAAGACATCCACAAGGCTACTTGGGTATCCCCTGATCAAAGAACGAAGAACCAAATTGATCACGTGGTAATTGATGGAAGGCACTTATTCAGTGTAATGGACGTACGAGTGATCAGAGGAGCTAACATTGATTCTGATCACTACCTGGTAGCAGCAAAGGTTCGCACAAGATCGTACGAAACCAGACGCAGAGGAAGCTGGACATCGAAAGCCACAGCCTACACAAGGAAGCTCTCGCAACTTTTGGCACGGAACCCACCCCCTCCCGATGACGATCCTGATGCGCAGTGGAAACCCATTTCCGACTCTATAAAAACTGCCGCAACAACCGTACTTGGTTTCGAAAAACCGCTTCGCAATAAACCGTGGTACGATGAAGGGTATCGCATTGCAAATGACGAAAAGAACGCTCCACGTATGGTAATGCTTCAGTCAATTGCAACGCGAGCTGCAACTGAGCGATATAGAGAGAAAAGAAAAGAGGTAAACCGTCTCTTTAGGCGTAAGAAACGGCAGTGGAGAAAGCGCGAGAGTGAGAAAATTGAGTCATACAGAAGGAAGAACGCAGCCCGAAAATTCTACCAAAAAGTTAAAAACGGAACTAATGGACATGGTTCAGGGCGCCTATTCTATAAAGACAAGGACGGAAATCTCATCGCAGATGTGCAGAGCATGTTGGGAATATGGAGAGAGCATTTCTCCGCGATACTAGTACCTGAGATATCCAATGACGGTGGGACAATCGATCACAATATGGACGACGACGTCAATTGCCCCCTCCTAACCAAGACGAGGTCAGAACAGCCATTGCCCGGCTTAAGAACAACAAAGCCGCAGGAGCCGATGGATTACCGGCGGAGCTGTTTAAGGCTGGCGGCGATGAGCTGATAAGGTGCATGCATCAGCTCATTAGCAAAATTTGGTTAGATAAATGCATGCCCGGCGATTGGAGTCTCAGTGTACTATGTCCCATATTTAAAAAAGGTGACCCGAGTATCTGTGCCAACTACCGTGGAATAAGCCTTTTATCCATAGCATATAAGGTTCTATCAAGTATAATGTGCGAAAGACTAAAACCAATTATCGCTGACCTGATTGGACCATACCAGTGTGGCTTTAGGCCTGGAAAATCGACAACTGACCAGATTTTCACGCTGCGTCAAATCCTGGAGAAGACACACGAAAAACGAATCGACACCTATCATCTATTTATCGATTATAAAGCGGCCTTCGATAGTCCGATACGGGAGAAACTCAATGAAGCAATGTCTGAGCTTGGTATTCCTGCAAAACTCATACGCCTATGCAGGATGATCTTGACGAACACCAAATCCGCAGTGAAAGTTGGTAAGGATCTTACCGAACCTTTCGAAACTAAGCGAGGCCTCAGGCAAGGCGACGCCCTATCATGCGATCTCTTTAACATCTTAATGGAGATCATTATGAGAAAAGCTGCAGTCAACATGAATAAACCCATCAGCAGCAAAAGTCACATGCTGCTCGCGGATGCTGATGATATAGATATCATTGGGCGCACAATTAGAGAAGTTACTGCGGTTTTTCGAGAATTGAGAAGGAGTCAGCAAAAGTGGGTCTGACGGTAAATGAGGACAAGACAAAATTAATGGTTTCAACGAACAGGGCCTCCACGCGATTGGACCAAAGCGTGAACGTTGATAACCGTTATAACTTCGAGGTAGTGGACGAATTTAAATACCTCGGATCTGCCGTGAACAAAAACAACAACGTCAGCCTTGAGATCAAGCGGAGAATTGTGCTTGCAAATAGATGTTATTTTGGGCTAAGCAAGCACTTTAGAGATAGAGCCCTCTCTAGAGTAACAAAAGTCCAGCTGTACCAGACTCTCATTCAACCAGTCTTGCTTTATGGCGCAGAATCCTGGGTCCTATCGCAAGCAGACGAAACATCTGTAGAAGTCGTCGAGAGAAAAATACTCCGAAATATTTATGGCCCTATAGGGCACAACGGCGAGTGAATCATGAGCTGTATGAGCTTTATCCTGACATTAACATAGTTAAGCGGATCAAGATAACGCGATTGCGCTGGCTAGGTCATGTCAGTAGAATGGATGAAGACGAACCACCACGAAGGGTTTTCGAAACCGAACTCGAAGGAAGACGAAAAATAGGAAGACCAAGACTCAGCTGGAAGGATCAGGTTGACGAATCCCTGCGTACACTTAGTATTGTCAACTGGAGAGATAACGCAAAAGATCGAACTGGTTGGCGAAATATGTTATCTTCGTTTTGTAAGGTCCCTGACCCCCCGGGGTTGTCCGAGACCGGATAAGTAAGTAAGTAAGTATATGTACACTTTTAGTACTTCCGTGTACACTTCTTGTATGTGGGTGTACATTTTTTGTACTTTTGTATAAACTTTTGTACTTTTGTGTACACTTTTTATACTTTCGCGTTCACTTTGTATACCTTTTGTTCCATTGCATATATGCATACACACTTTTTGTACTTCTGTGTTGAATTTTTTTGTACTTTTGTGAAAAATATTTCGACGTGATACCTCACTCTTATTTCCCTACATATAAGATTGCCGATCCATTATTTCAATACCTTTCCATAAAAGGTTTCAGTTCAAAAATTATTTCAATACCTTTCCATAAAAGGTTTCAGTTCAAAAATTATTTCAATACCTTTCCATAAAAGGTTTCAGTTCAAAAAACCATCAGCCCTATGAACTTTCACATTTAACCGGTGGGGAAATATTAACTTTTGATAAAAAAAAAACTCCAAACAGTAAATTTTCGATTCACTATTAGTTTTAATTTTATTGTCGAAATGATTCGGAATCGGGAATTAACTGGTCCTAAATATCGAGCACACCAAATTTCATTCAAACCCAAAAATTAACTACCAACTGAGGTTTGCGCAAACAGGTATTTAAAAGCATGATTTTGTTGCACTGGATATAGGATGGAGAATATATAGCCATGTTCCAAATAGGGGACAAAAAATAGCCCATACAAGAATAATTTCCTCAAATTCGAGTTTTACGGTTTGGTCCGCAGATCTAAATTTTTTTGTTATCTGATCCTTTCCTGATACAGATTTAAGATATCACGCTTAGGGTATCATGGAGTTTGTTTTGGTCATTTTCACTTGTTATATGTAGGAAAATTATATGGGAACAAACAATTTTTTGGAAACAATATAAATTTGGAGATACACTGAATACTGTTACCGTTTTAAATTACAATTCGGAAAACTTTATAGCTTAGACTTGATCCCTTTACATCTAACATTTTGTGTCAATGTTCCCATTGAATGGAAATAAAAAGACAAGTACATTCAAAGAATCAATTTTTTTTTAAATATCACATATTATTCACACGTTTGAAAGGGATTACTTATACTAGTGTAGAGAATTTTCGAAATTTATCCGTAGAATCCACCTCCAAGACCACCGCCATAAGCACTGGCACTAGATGAAGCTTGAGCGGAAGCACCGCCAAAGCCTCCACCAAGACCGCCACCATATCCACCACCGGGATAGCCGCCATAACCACCACCGGGATAGCCCCCATAACCACCGCCATATCTTGGGTAACCGCCGCCATATCCACCATATCCGCCGAAGCTACGAGCCAAACGTTCGTGTCCAGCGCCTACATCTCCTGCTGCGTTAGCATCCACACTTTCCAAAAATATCTTCTCGACGGGTAAGGCAAGACAAACAGCCAAGCTCAGGCACAAGATAGCGACAATAAACGATTTCATGTTGTACCACAAATAATAACCAGCGAACTATTCAAGTTGACAAATATTTCAATTCTGAATACTTCTCCGTGGATTGGCAGTATTATATAGGTACCCAAAACTCATCCCGAATTTTTGATTTAGTGTTCCAGTTATACATTTAGGTAACGCAGTATCTCATGTGCGTCAGGAATTTTTTTGCGGTTGTTATTATGAAATTACATTTAATTTAATTATACTATTGTTGTTAATTATTGGTGATTCAATTGTATTGGTTTGAAATCGCAACACAAATGTTTGACCGATAGACAGGGGGTTCAAATTTATAAATTATATCATTTATATAACACTGCGTTGTAAGAAAAACCGGTATTTTTGGTCGATAAATACCTATATTAGGAAAAGTGACTGACACGTGACTCTTAACACCACATGAGGAATTCTGAGAATGTTACTGGCACATCGTGATTGTCTGGATGTTGAAATATATTATATTACTAAACACACTCGCTGATAGAGTTTGGCAACTTTAAGGCTACCACAAGATTCTGGCTCATTCTAATGGTATTAAATATATTGACTGAATAAGAGCGCAATATTGAAACGGAATTTAAATTGCGTTATTAACCACGATGATTGATGACGAAATTTATATATAAAACTTGGGGTGTATGACCGAAGCAATTAATGGTTTTATCTGTTGGGAAGTACATTTTTTATTTCACTAAAATCGTTCGGGAGTTCAACCATTTTGGAAACCCCCTATACAATGAGATGTTTGTTCCAAAATTGTCCACCTCGTCAAAAATGGAAAATAATAAAAGTTTAAGGTACTAAAATCGCTGTGAAATCTGTTTCGTTCAGCAGTTGTACTATCTAGAAAGGGTGGAAGATAAATTTATTTATCGAAGACACAAACCACTTATACAAAATTTCTGAAATTTGTTTTTTTTTTTACAAAAAAAAAGAATCTTTGTACAGAAAAAAGAGCCAAGAAACACATTTGAAGCCATTTATGATGAATTTAGCATACAATTAGATTTTTTAATAGAAACAACTATTTTTTTTTTCTAGTAAAAAGCTGACATAGGTCGTTTTTTATCTAACCTTGGTCGCTCACGACAAAGGTGAATGGACTTCTAATGTCTAACCGCCCAACACCGTAGAAGCGCATAAACAGCGTAGCCTATATATATCCTGATTGCATTTCAGATTGAAGATATATCCCAATTCATGAAGCGACTCATGTCATTGACAGAAATAATGATTTCGAGTGCCAGTATTGGGCGTTTTTTTTTTCAACTAGTGCTTATTTCGTAAATGGTAACACTTAGCTCATGTCTGATTTGACAGATAATTAGTCTTATCCTTCCGCTGAACGAAGATTGTTGTGTGTTCGCTTGAACAACGCTGGGAAATATTGCGACATTACTTTGAAAATCATGGTAATGTTGCAGAATGTGTGCGACAATTGCGTACGGATTTTGGAACAAGAGAAGCACCGTCAGCTCCGTATGTTCGTTATCTTGTGAAAAAAGTGAAAGAAACTGGCATCCTCATCGATAAACCAAAGCGTGAAAAGCCAAAAATAGTGCCCTCAAAGATAAGTGTTACGCTGACAAGCCAGAGATAATTGACGCTTTAAAGGACAATATTCGTGAAGCAATTGGTAAAATACAGCTGCACACAATCGATAATGTGCTTAAAAATTGGACCGCTACTGCATGGCCAACCGAGGCAGCCATTTGAACGAAATTATTTTCCATTATTAACCGGAAGGATTGTACTTTCAAATAAAAAAGAAATTTGAGAAAATATTCAGTAGTTTTTTTTTTATAGCATTTTCAAAAAAAAAAGTTATTTGGCGGACCCGTTATATTCATCATCAATGGCTCTTTTTTCTGTTCAAAATTTTTTTTTTTTTTGGCAAAAAATCAAATTTCAGAAATTTTGTATAAGTGGTTTGTGTCTTCGATAAATAAATTTATCGGATAACTTTATCTTCACACTCTTCAGTTTAGAAATGTAGTCGCAAGTTTTTAAGGCCACACCATAGACAAACAGACAAGAGTTTCTATCCCTCCCTTTACGTTCTCTCGATGACAAAGAGGTATTGTACTCTTTTGTTAAATACAAAAGAGACAGAAATAAAAAGGAATGCGTATTTTCGTACGATGCAACCAACATAAAATATAATTTAGCGGTCATTAGTTTCAATCAAACACTATTTAAACGTAGTTTACTCGGTTTTCTATAATTTCCCTACTACATAGTCGATTAGCTGTGTAATGGATACCCCCTGTACCACTTTAATTGCCTCACAGAAAATGTTGACGATCCGTTATTCCAACAACCGTCCATAAAAGGTTTCAGTTAAAAAAAATATATTTTTTGAAAAAATAAATTAATCTCTCTATATTGTCAATTTTAGTTACAGTAGTAGTTTTCATTTTATTCCCAAAATGATTCGCTATCGGGCATCAACTATCCCAGATATCGAGTCTACCAAATTTCATTCAAACCGGAAAATTAACAACCAAAGGAGGTTTGTGCTCACATGTATTGAAAGTCATGATTTTGTGCCACTAGAAGATATATGATGGAGAATATTTAGTCATGTTCCCAATCTGGGACAAAACATGTCCATTTTAGAATATTTTCTTGAAATTTGTGATTTACAGTTTGGACCGTACAGCTAACATATTTTAACATATGACCCTTTCTCGTAAAAGTTTTACGGCTTCAGGAAAAGGGTATCATGCAGATTCCCAGCAAACATTTTTTGAGAATTTGGAAGCACTTGGAGATTTTAGAAGCTCTACACTGCTTCCTGATTCTTATATGCAATAAAGTAAGCCAGAATATATAAAGTATATAAGAATAATGGTGCTGGAAAAAATACAACTAAAACTGCATCAGGACAGTTCAAACGAAACAAATATGTTGTAGAGACAGAGCTCCGTTAATATCAAGAGATTAAACAAAATTTAAATTTTTTCCCTTATTTTCGATTGATTTATTGGCAGTAAAATAAACACATGACTCACGATCATTTATCCTGCAATCTATAAAGAGCTTATAATATAACCATATATGGACACCACTACGTGATAAAAGACCAACACGAAAAAGACCCGTGTCTACCAGTTTTGCCAAAAGTCATGCCCTTTTTTTGTGGGCCCCCATAGATTTGGGGCCTCGGTGTCATTTTTGCAAAAAAGTGATCATTTTGTCAGGCTCTCTGATTCCCTCTCTGAGGTTAAATTGTAGCTCTTGTCATAATTGTGAAACATAAATTGTGAACATATAAATCCAACCAAACTTCATCGTCAAGGTCAACTTTTCTTCACCTTTTTCCCCTGTTCTGGTCCATACGTAGCAAACCGTTCAAAATTCAAGGAAACATTCAACTACAAAAATATACCTAAGATCTAAGTAAACAACTTTCTAGAACATATTAACTTCCTACGAATTAACACCGTGTAGGTAGCGCTTATGTAGCGTTTAGGTAGCCGCAAAAGTGAAAATTTTCCCGAACTTTTTTTTATTTCATTTGTTTTTCTTTACTTCAACGTTGAGATACTATGCTATCTATTACAAAAATAATAAAAAAAATATTCGTATTATGTTTATAATGTCGATGGCACTGCAATTGCAAATCGCACTCTCTTAAGTTGTGGATCCAAATCGTCTTCCAAATCTGACTCTGATTCAGAACTTATGGTGTCCACAGGCACGTTGCTTCCAGACTGCCCTCCATCATCAGGTTTTTTTTCTTGAAATACTTCATTAACATCATACAGGGTGATCTTGGGACTCCACCAACATCCCTGAAAGAATTAGCAAATAAATCAAAAAAGGAATGAAATACAATGCATCACTAAAATTGATATTACCGCTGCAAGCAATGCGTCGATTTTTGTTTGCCTTTGTACCGTTTTTCCATGGGCATTGTGGTTTGGTGAAACCGAAACCGTAGGGAGTTGTTTGATAAAATCGTCAAAATGAAAATGAAGAAAATGCAGTTTTAATGTCATCGATGTACCGATTTTCTCAAAATAATACAGCATTTTTTTCACCCATTCTCTTGCGTCCGATTTCGCGTCTCGATCCCGTCCCAAGACTCTGGTGCATACACGCTGAAGGTAAATCCATGCCATTGAATGATTATAATCATGAAGCGATAATTCAAAGTTGCTCTTGAATAAATGAAGACAAAAAATAAAGACAGAAAAGAAAACATTAACAAAGTGAAAATAGTACAATGAGGTGAACAAAAATTCGCTTTAAATTTACTACAATACCTTTTTTAATTTTGTCACCGCTACGCTTTGGGAAAACGCTTTTCAAATAGTCGAATGCGTTGGGGCAATTTACAACGGCCACTTCGATGAATTTTTTAACAATTCCCAATTTTATGTGGAGCGGTGGCAGCAAGATGTCTTGAGTATTGTCTATTAAAGGTGTATTCCTCAGTTTCCTCCACGCTTCCTCTTGGTCTCCACGAATTACATTGGTATTGATTCAGAGGTGAGCGCGAATCCCAATTACAAAGAAAAGAAAAGAATTTTGTAAAGCCGTCCTTATCGATGATCCCTTGCAAAATGTGGATGACCTTCCATTTATTTTCGTAGTAGTATTGGATTTTTTTCATTATATCGTTCAATGTTTCAAAGCTTTCATTCATGTTAATACCCATTGCTATCGGACTGGAAGGTTTTCAGTTCGACACATGCAACAACACTGCTTTCAAGCTTGAAACAGTTCCATCAATAAATAACCTCCACTCACTAGCGATGTAGTTCATTCCCATTTTTACCACCAAAACTTTTACATCGTTGCAGTAAGCGAACGAATTGTCATCATTTAGAGCAGTGGTCGGCAACCTTTTCATCGCTGCGGACCGGTAAAAAGACTGATAATTTTATCGCGGCCCATTTGGAGGGGGGTGTTAAGAATTTATATTTTTTTTTATTTAATAGCAAAATATTTGCCCAATACAAATTACAATTATGGTACAAAAGTTATAATTAGTTTGTGGGAAAAACGAAAAAAAATATAATAAAAGTGAAAGATTATTCCAGAAGTTTCCGATTTTTTTTATTTTGCTTTTTAATTCATATATTTGTAAGGACGAAAAAAGATATATAATAAAAATGAAAGATTGTTCCAGAAGTTTCAGTTTTTTTTTTATTATTTTGCTTTTTAATTCATATATTTTTAAGGACGAAAAAAAATATTTAATAAAAATTAAAGATTATTCCAGAAGTTTCAATTTTTTTTGATTTTGCTTTTTAATTCATATATTTTTAAGGTTCAACGGAAGAGAGAGAAAATAAGATAGAGCAATTAATTTTGAGAATGCTTAACGTTAAATATAGTGAAATTAGTTTTATTTTGATATCTTGCAGATATGTGTATTGAATTGACAATTACTCTTACTATCTAGTTTCTTTAAAAGTTTTAATACTAAAGTTTTATGTGTTTTTTTTATTAATTTTTTGTTTTGATTTTATAAATTTTAATTGAATCAGATTCAATATTTTAACTTAAAGCTAAATCAATGAGAACCCTGAGCTTGTTTCATTGAAACGAGATGGTTCCATCGGGGAGTAATAGGAGATAGTGATACCCGAAGTGTGTTACTTATGTCCAGTTTATTCCTTTGCTTTGTTTTGGTTGCTGTCAATGCAGAAAACCCCGCTTCACACAGATATGTCGTCGGAAACGGCAATATAGATTTTAGTGCTGTGGTGGCAATCTCAGGATATTCCGCCATGACTCTAATCCAGAACACCGACAGGGTTGATGTCTCGAACATTGTTTTAAGGCTGCCGTCATTTGCAATATCCAACAGTTGATCTTCTTCCTTAGCATGCATGCCAGATTCCCATGGTTTATTGACAAATGGGTCGCGGATCCATTCATAGCCAGTTCATGGATCTTTTGAGTTTGGGAAGTAGCGCTCAAACTCTTTTAAAAGTAGAGACAAATGATCTTGCACTAACTGGGAGAATAACTGCTCTGGTTCAACCTCGCCTAAAGTTTCCGTCAAAGTTGGAAACATGTCGAAAACGCCTCGGTTTACGCGCCGTGCCCACAACGCCAGCTTGGCTTTAAAACCAGCTACTTTGTCTGCCAACTTAAAAACAGTTGTCATTTTACCCTGAAGGGACAGATTAAGTTCATTGAGCAGATTGAATATGTCACACAGGTAAGCCAGTTTTGCAACCCATACCTTGTCACTAAAATGTGCTGCCAGCGGTGAGTTCTTTTCTAAGAGAAATATTTTCAATGGCTCTCGTAATTCAAACACTCTTGTTAGTGATCTCGCTCTGGATAGCCATCTTATTTCTGTGTGTAAGAGAAGGCATTTGTGTTCTGCATCCGTATCCTCACAAAGCTGTTCAAACAGGCGCGAGTTAAGAGCGTGTGCTTTTATGTGGTTAATAACTTTAACAACATCATTTAATACGCTGTTAAATTCCGGTGATTCCGGTTGAACGGCTTGCAAGCATTTCTCTGTGAATGATGCAATGCGTCGATTTACTCTCAGGTGCAACATCCTTAATCCGAGTAGTCAAGCCAGACAGTCGTCCGGTCATGGCAGCAGCTCCGTCTGTGCATATGCCGACACAAAAGGACCATTTTAGGTTTCCTGATATATAACCATCCAGTGACTAGAACAGTTCTGCTCCTGTAGTGTTGGTTGGCAAAGATAGTGCACATAACACATCCTCGTGCACATCCTCCTGATGTAGATATCGCACATAAACAAGGAGTATTGCCTTTTTGGCAATGTCTGTAGATTCGTCGACCTGGAGTGCGTACCACGGTGATGCATTAATCCTCTCCAACAACTGTATCTCGATGTCTTCGGCTATTTCCTCAATGCGCCTAGTCACAGTTCTGGCCGATAAAGGCACGTGTGCTACCTTTTCCACAGCAGCTTCTCCTAGAAGTTCACGGCAAATATCTTTAGTGCAGGGCAAAATCAATTCTTCACCGATATTGAATGGTTTTTTTGCCTTAGCAATACGGTTTGCCACCAAATATGATGCTCGCAATGCATTCTCATTTATTGATGTGGTGTCTCTCATAAATATCTTCTGTGCTTTGTATTCCTGTTTAGTTCTTTCAAAATACTCCAGAGGCTTGTCTTTTGGTCCAGGGTGCTTGGAATTTAAGTGGCGAAGCAGTTTTGAAGGTTTCATTGCCTCATTAGAGAGCTGGTCGCCGCATATTATGCAGAGCGGTATTGGTGTGTGGGAATCACCTGTCCCGATAAATCCATATTTTAAATAGGACTCCTGGTATTTTCTCTTATATGTGGTACATTTCTTTGATGTTGAAGGCGCTTCTTCAGACTCTTCATTGGGCCTTTTCTTTGCCCCAAGGAATTTTTCTAACGACGTCTGTTTCGTATTCATTTTTACGATTTTGTGGGCTAAATTTAACCATACAGTATGCTAACGACACACACCTCCTGTCCACAAATGCTACAGCGTAACTGTGCCGGTCTCACATTTGTACCAAACCTCTGCAATGAATGGCTTGAATAAGAAATCAAGCCATTCACTTGTAAAACAAATACATACTGTAGTTATCTCAGTATTTGCAAAACAAAGCAAAGAGTGAAAAGAGAATTCACTGCCGAGCCGTTATCAAAACAAATGAGTATCAAGATGTGGGAGAAGTGTGTATTTTCAAGCACTGACTAACAAAACAAAACTTCAGTAGTTCACTGTACACTACAGTACTGTAATCATTGTCATTTCAAATGAAAATTGTCTTTGTTTGCGTATTGTGTTTTTGTGTTTTGCAGTTGAATTTGATTTTATTTACAGTATATATAAATTAATATGTAGGCATGTTTCTATAATTTTGTAATTTTATTAGGTTTTAAAAATAACATTCACATGTACATAAAACATAAAAAGTATTCAAATTACATAAATCATAAAGACAATCAAAAAAACAAAAAACAAACAATTAAAACTAAAATACAAAATTCATAAAAACATTTGGACAATAAAAAATATAAAATTAAAGGGTAATTCCATTTTAAATCAACAAAAAAAAAACGCAATTTTTGACCTTACGCTCTTAGAATTGTACAAAAATTATCATGAATGTTTTACAGTACTAAACTAATATAAATTGAAATATTTTAGGTATCTCGCTTTTGTGGTTCCGGAAATGTGGTGCTTCAAAAACTAGAGAATTCATTAAAAACCGCGTAAGTGGTCTGGCAATATTGGTGATATCTTCAAAACTTTTTAACGCACATGATCGAAATTGGCCTCATTTAATAGATATTGCAAATAGCTTTAAAACTACATTTATATTTTTTTTTTTGCGAAAGGCCAAAGGTCAGTGTCACACGATTTATAGTTTAGGAAGCTATATCTCAAAAAGTGAAATTTTTAAAATTCTGAAAAAAATATATGTTGATTCTAATAGTCCCTTACGCATTTTGTGAGTGTGCTCTTATTAGTTCCTGAGATATAGACAATGATGTGAAATTGTTTGAACAATTTTAATACAATTTTTTTTGTGTTATTCATTCTTCACTTTATTTCTCCGTCCAACAACAGCAACAGACACATGTACATAGATACATTGTTATGTTAGTAAATACGCTATACAAGTTGACACAATTTCAAGCCGACGATTTTCTGGATTCACTTTGCGAAAAATTATTGACACTTTTGCCTCACTCGTTCATCGCAAGGAACAAGCTGATTTTTTGAATGCAAAAAAAGCATTGCTTGTAGAACATGAGTACATTGCAATATGTGATTTTTCGGAAAATGCATCGTTTTTTGTTCAGGACTGTTCACAAGGTTTTCATTGGAACAACAGCCAAGCTACTTTATATCCGATTTCTATATATTACAAATGTAATGGCCACTTAGAGCACACCAATTACATAGTTATATCTAATTGTCTTATCCACAACACAGTTGCAGTACACTTGTTCCATCGCCATATGATAATGTTTCTACAAAATAAGTTTTGTTCAACACCAAGAAAAATTTCTTATTTTTCGAATGGCTCAGCCGCTCAATTTAAGAATAAAAAAAATTTTCTTAATTTATGTCATCATGAAGATGATTTTGGGTTTCCAGCCGAATGGCATTTTTTTTGCCACAAGCCTTGGAAAAGGTCCTAGCGATGGTCTTGGTGGAACCGTAAAGAGAGAAGCTCGCCGAGGCAGTTTGCAACGTCCAATACAGGACCAAATTACTAGCCCGCTTCAATTGTATGAGTGAATCTTGAATTCACCACTTATAATTTTACTTTTTATTGAAGAATTAGTTAATAGACATTCAGTTTGATACTTCTGTATAATTGGAAGCATTTATTTGCACCTATTATGTTATATGTATGTGAAAATACATAGATTAAGACTTATTCTAATAAAAATAGATTTGGGAAATTACTTACACCGTTCGCATTCATAATTAGTTTGTTTTTTAAATATTTTGTATTTGCTCTGACAATTTCTTACTTACATACGTGCATATGTTTATGACAACTGCCGATAACCACCTCTATTTTCGTACTGATTGGCATGTGACATAAATTCTACACACATTTTAACAGTGAGTACAGCGAGTACAGTACTGTAGACGTCGCCTTCAGCAGTGCACATACTTCAATTTGTCGAAACGAAACGGGAAGAAACATTAAAAGAAACGAACAAGCTGTAACCATGTTTTGTTTTCATGCACCAAACAATGTACAGTGTTTGGTTTTGTTTTTGCGATCACTCAGTTATGTTGTCATATTATTGCAAAATACAGTAGTTCAGTTTACAATGAAATGAGTGCACTACTGTGGACGAAGAAACGAATGTCTTGATGCAGAGGTTTGATTTGTACTTCACTCAGAAATAAACAGAAATACTTAGGAGTGCGAGGTGTAGTATTATTCGAGCTTGCTAATACTCCAGAAATATGTGAACCAGTGAGCGAAATTTAACTTTTATGAGGCTTTAGATTCGGGTTTGTTGTCATCAACTGTTTAACGTAACACTTTTTGTAACTGCAAATTTTCCCATCTCTCTGCGCATGTGCATAATATTTTTCTATCATTCTTGGTTTAAATCGTATCACGAATAATGAAGATTACAATTCATTAGTTATTGCATAGCTGTGACTAAGCAGACCACACAAGCAAACAGCAAACCACAACTTGTGGAAAAGAGAAGACAAATTATTTACTTCAAGTAAATATGCGTTTGGTTGTTGCTTAAGTATTTAAGCACAGCAATGGTTTTCGCACAATCGCTGTTGCTGCAAGCGTTCAGTTGTTGTGTATACATGCGTCGTTGTTGTGTAAGCAAATCTGAAATATCTACGCTGTTGCTAATTTAAAATATAGGTCTGTTTGAGAACGTGATAATTTGTACAATTTATCACATTCCTTACTTGATAGTGTTCGTTTACTCGATAAAATCAACAACGAGAGAGCCAGAGAGTGAATATTTTTGACAGTTGAATGATAGAGAACTTGCAAGTTTTTACTGGAGAAATTTTTGCCAGTAAGAATTATCAAGTACGAACATATGTTTTTAAACAGCTGTTTTATTTAAATAAACAAAACTTTGAAAACAAAGAAGAAATTTAACAATGGCAGAGGTAAGTAAGAAAATACATTTGTTGGAACATTTTAATAGAATTTGTTAATAAACTAGATTCCCAACAAAGTGCAGTGTTAACAAGTCAACAAATTACTCTGAACATAGGGAAAACAATGAAACGAAAAGCAAAAAAGAAAACATGAATCAGCTGTTTACAAACAAATGTTGATTACTTGATACTTTTTACTGGATGTCGTTCGTTTACTTTTTGCGATATTTTTTACTTAGAGAGTAAAATCAGCCTTACTCTCCCAGTAAAAGTTACTTGATATTTTTTACTGGAAAAGTTCTCAAACAGACCTTATATAAATTTAAACACCGGTTTGAAATGTTCCCTCACTTTTTAGCGGAGTGTGTAATCGTGGGAGAGTGTGTGTAAATAAAATTCTTTGCTCTGCATGAGTGACAAATAATAACAATGTAACACTTATGTACAAGAGACTTACACTTGCTAAGGGGTTTTATCTTTTTTCTTGTGGTATATTTGATTTTTTTACAAGTTGTTTTGATTTTTGAACAGAGCTTTGCGCGGCCCAGTGTCAATTGGCCCACGGCCCACTACCGCGCCGCGACCCATGGGTTGCCGACCACTGATTTAGAGTGTAGAGGCTCTGAAATTCAGCTTGCCGTTTGCGGTACGCCGTAGAGTTAACATTAGCATATGTGAGTTTTCTTTGTTTTAAAAACGCTGTCAAAAATATGGCAAGTCGCTGCGATATTCCCAATATGGCCACAATCAAATCCATTTCCATTTGTGTTATCAGTTGTGGTCCATCTCTTCCCTGTTAGGGCTCATAATCAGTACCAAATGGATATTCATAAGTAACACCACTTGCTCTAACCATTCCTGTAAATTCTATCCTACGATCTGGAGTTGGCGGCCTTGGTGATACAAAATGTTCAGGTGCAAGCACTGGTAGTGTGGCTGTTACAGTTGCTTTATAAATTTTGTTCTTCTCAGCATGTCGATTTAGACGACATGTGTAATTTACGCATGCATAGCAACTGGTTTCATCATGATCACCTGGGCGGTTAATCCAGTTTACCGGCTTACAATACTTCATATTATATTCGTCTCCACTCAACCATGCCATACGATTGTTGTAACATTGGCGACACAATTTATTAGGAGTGTAATTTTTACCGGTCAAGTTTACTTCGTCGAAAAACAATGTATATGCTCTCTTGAACACACTACTTAAAAGATTCTTTTCCGTTTGAAATCTCGTAGAACTTTTTTTTCTGATTTGATGACCGCAAACGCATCAAAATAAATCATTATTTTCACACTGCATATTGAAATTGTCAGTTGCCAATGTTGTGTGCGAATTATGCTGTAGCACTTTTTGTATAACTTTCACGGCTGAGCTCTCGTTGACGTCGCGCTGTATAAAGCCTCGATGTGACGTCTGTCGCTTTTATATTGTGTGCTGCGTCCCTTGTTGCGTGTGCTGAGCTTACTGCTTTGCCTGTGCTGCTGCGTTCGACGAGATAGCATAGTGTCTCAATGTTGAAGTAAACGGTGTTAAGAATCATTCCTAGGAAGTTCGTATGTTCTAGAAAGTTGTTTATTGAGATCTTAGGTACATTTCTGTTGTTGATTGTTTCCTTGAATTTTTAACGGTTTGCTACCTATAGAATAAATAAAAAATAAATAAATGGTTTCCCATTACATCCCATGAAGGGACCGGGGAGAACTTCTCACAATCAATGAGCTGTGCGCTTTCCAGTTTTCACTCACTGATTGAGACCTACAGTTTTACACCGGTTCCGAACGGTATTTTGAGAAGCTTTTTTCATGGCTATATACTCGATAGTGTCGCCGCCACTATGCGAGGTGACCGCCGCCGAAAGAAATTTGAAGGTGGTCAGAGCATGGTTCGAACCCAGGATCTCATGTACAAGAGCCGCGCACACTAACCATTGCACCACCGACGGCCTATCCGTCGCTACCTATAGACCATGGTAAAATTATCTATCGGGTAAACGCGCCAGCCCAGCTGATTTGTGTTTTTTTCATCTGTCAAATTCGATTAGGATTCTCTTCGTTTGTTAATAAAATTCAAAGAATTTCAACCAAAATGCAATCTAATGGCATAGACTTTGTATTAAGTAAGACAATCTTATAAAATTTTTCACATTTTGTGTACATAGTGGTTTTCATTATTCAGCTAATTTTGACAGCTTAACGATGGAATTGCTAATGCGACTACCAAATAGAAAATTCTACCATGCTATGGACCTGAACAGGGGAAAATTTTCGTTCTTTATGACAAGAGCTACAACTTTCTCTCAGAGAGTAAATCAAAATGCCGAACTTTAGTTGTTTTAGATCCTCGTTATGTTTTAAGTTGTAATTTCCTTTAAGGCTATAAGAGATCAGTTTTCTCCGGTTAGTGAAAAAAGTGTAAATGCCGCTGGTGGGATTCGAACTCACATTCGCTGGACGATCGTTTCGATGTTTGTGAAGCATCATCTTCAGCAGCGTCTAGCCCGTTAAGCCACTGCGGTGCGTATTAACACAAGTCACTAACCGAAGACATTTATTGATTGTGTGTAGAGCGATTGTCGTCGAACGGTTTGCAAGATATGACCCTGACAAAATTATCACTTTTTTGCAAAAATGACACCCCAAAGATTTGGGGCCATAAAAAAAACAGTGTATGACGTCGGCCAAAACTGGGAGACACGGGTCTTTTATCACGTAGTGGTGCCCGTATATGGTTATATTTGTTCGTGCTGCAGTGTGCTTCCGAAGAAGTTCCTGCTTCCATTCTGCTTTTTGGCATGCACAATTTTTTGCACCGCTGCTTTGGCCACTCCACATTTAAAGGAAATTGTTATATCGGGTGCTTTTTTAGCTACATGAATGATAATATTAGACAGAAATATTGTTGGAATGACATCTTGTTTATTATATCTGGTGCATAAATTTATGACATTTATTTTTTAAGTATGATTTCCGGGATACATCCGCCATATATATGCAGGGTGTCCCCTAAACTTTTGTCTATACTTAAACACGTGATAGCTGAGAACAAGAGCTACATTGTTTGTTCTTACGCCAATTGCCTAGATGGCTTCGTTTTCGAGATATTCGTGTTTAAAATAATTGCATTTTTGAATGCATTTTCAATAAATGTATAATCTACTTTTTAAATGAAAAAGAAATATCATTGAAAATTGCTTCAAAATTGATTTTAAATAATTTATTTTTTCGTTTGAAATGAAAACGAATTTTTTTTTAAAATGTTTTCAATTAACGAAATTTTTTTTCGTAAGTTTTTCCATCAGCTTTTCCATAATGGTACACGATATCACCGTATTCTTGGAAGGAGAATTTCATGACGACAAAAATTTAGAAACGAGAAAAATGACAGAAAGGGAAAAAACTCTAAGCAATCAACTTTTTAAAAAATTTTTTTATTTTTTTTAAAACAAGTAGCTTTTCTAGTTTAAAAAGTGCATTTAAAAATGCAATTATTTGAAACACGAATATCTCGAAAACAAAGCCACCTAGGCAATTGGCGTAAGAACAAACAATGTAGCTCTTGTTCTCAGCTATCACGTGTTTAAGTTTAGACAAAAGTTTAGGGGGCACCCTGTATAGTCCATACGATCAGTCCAATTTGTTACTACTTTTTCCAATAAATCAGGCCATATGGTGTCAATGGTGGTTTAAATATTGGCTACCAATTCTTCAAGAGTTTGCTGGTTTGTCGGCATAAACCAATGCCTTAACAGAATCCCATAAAAAGTAATTCAGAGGCGTTAAATCGCACGAACGCTCAGTGGGCCAAACAGACCTGCTAGCGGAATTTAGTTAATAGCTCCAGTAAATGAATAGATATTTTACTGAAACTTTAAACTTAAGGTTTTTAATGCATTCACCAAATAATCTCCAAATTTGCTCAATCTTCGTCAACAATATCTCATAGCTCCCATACAACTCCTATACAACCACAATATACATTTTTGAATTTTTAAAAATTTTTATTTTTATTATAACAAGCCACAAAAAAATATGTTTCTGTTCTTACATATCGGCAATTAATCGGAATCCGGAGAATCAGAATCATTTATTACATTTTGGAAATTAATGAGCAACGACTTTATCCAAATTAATTTATTTTCCCGAACTTTTTGATCGTTTTGACAAGACGGATCAGAAGATACAAGTAACGCGTTCATGACATCTTCCATTGTATTGCATCTCTTTGTCCTTTCGTGAATGATTCTGCCATATATCCCGGCAATCTTTATTCCTGGCTTCAAGGGCTTCTTCGGACATCATGCCAATAGGAATAGCTACATGCTTTATGATGTCTGCACCGGGGATCAAAACTTTGTGGACAGATGACGGCATGTAAAACCATGGATATAAATTGACAAACATTTCAGCTGCTTCCATGGCATTAGAGCTGAATGCATCCGTATTGACTTCATATCCACAAGTCAACGCACGCAAAATTACACTGAACTTGTAAATGAGTGCCTCGCTAACTCCTGTGATGCGAGCTACCAGATTTGGTTGGCTGAAAAATCGTCTGGCAGTATTACCATTGTTAGTATTGCCACTAACAGCCATTGGTATATACACCAATAAGCCCATTTGTTTTCTAAGCTCCAATTGCATTTTAGATTTTCTAGCCTCCACCTCCGGATTATCTGCCCAGCGAACTTGCCATTTTTTAATTGAAAGTCTGTACTATATATGTAAGACACATTCAAAAAATCGTATCCTCGCAAGAAGAGTAGATAAGCCATATTGAAATAGATCTGTATTAATTGGGTAACTTTTTACCAAATTCAAATCGTTCATATTTTTCGGTACTGCTCTACAAATTCCACATGTCTGTGTAAAGGCATCTGCAAGGACGCTAAATGTTTTACCATCCACGATTGTCATATGAAATTCATGGAAAATGGTAAATGAGTTAGTAGTTGTTGGCTTAATTGACAATATTTGTTTTTTTACACTATCAGTGTCTAAACGAATTAATTCGCTTGATTCTTTATGGCAAATAAGTTGTATGGGCCGACAATATCCAGTTGATGAAGGTCGCGTGTTCTTCCACAAAACTGTCGATCCAAACTGAACCTGTAAAGATACAAGGCAGACTGTAAATAGGTGCTGATCGACCAAATTAGTTTCACCATCTTGAAACTTTTGGCGATAGGTTGTGTGACCACTGCTTCCATCGCAGCCCCATTTAAGTAATGCAGTTAAACTTATGTTAATATTGTTCACTGAAACATGACGTTCAAAAACCTGAGAGTGCGCCTTTATGATTCGTCTTACAGTGTGGTCTAGTAAGCTCTGTAGTGTTATTTCAGCTGAATACTCTGTGACTTTTAATCCGTTTGGGTAGCACATAACCTTCGCTGAATGCAGCTTATGGTAACTAGGATATATATCTGCGTTTCGTGTCTTAGCACTACTTCGTGTTAGCTTGTATGTACGTATGTTTTGTGTGGCCTACATCTATATACAGTGCAAGCGCTTCTTCAGGTGAATAAGGAACTGGAAATTGCACTTGTGTGTCTAATGACTTTTTAATTTTTTGTCCGGCAGTCTCATCTGCATTTAACGTCGAAACAATTTGTGATGCTGTTCGCATTCCAGTTTTATACAAGCTTGAGCTTGTTGCCACTATCAACTCGTGATATGTTGTTTCTTGAACAAGACTAGATACTTTGCACCGAAGTGAAGTTGGCCCACCATGGCTGTCCCCCTTTTCTGTACAACGTTAAAATAGCCCAAATCGATTGGAATAGTTCTAAAGTCAATTCTAATTACCTTATTCACGACATTGATATGTGAAGAGATCCTTAAAAAGGATGACATTTAATATTTTTAATGTACGTTTCAGAAAAAGTTCGCAAAGGTTAAAAAAGATAAATTTGTTTTAATTTCTTTATATGGTTTTACTATTACTAGAAAATTTAGAAATAAAAACTCAAGGACAATGAAACAAGACAAGATCCTTAAAATCGGTGAAAGCGAATTGCCACGAAATATGTATATGAAACCTTCTCAGAAAATTTAAAAAAAATTGGAAAATGTTCACACTTAATATTCACGAATGTTGTTGGAAATTCGAAGCAGAAATTTTATAAAAATGTCAAGGACATTGAAACAGACTAGGTCCTTAAAATCGAAAAAAACAAATATCCTCCATATATATGAAAATTTCTCAGAAAATTAATAAAAGTTTGAAATATTTTCACAATCTAATATTCTGATATGTTGTTGCAAATACCAAGCAGAAATTTTATAAAAAATTTCAAGGACATTGAAACAGCTCTAGGTCCTTAAAATCGAAGAAAACCAATACCCTCCCTATATATGAGAATTTCTCAGAAAATTAAAAAAAGTTTGGAAATTTTTCACACTTTTTTTGAAATTTTTTATAAAGTTTCTACTTGGTATTTGCAACAACATACCACAATATTAGAGTGCGAAAATTTTCCAAATTTTTTTTTAATTTTCTGAGATATTTTCATATATAGGGAGGATATTGGTTTTCTTCGAGTTTAAGGACCTAGACCTGTTTCAATGTCCTTCAAATTTTTTATAAAGTTTCTACTTGGTAAATAATCAATATTCTGATGATGCTACACAAAGGGTAGCGAAATATCGAGGACAATAAATACAACAACAGCAAATCTGACCTCAAGCTCGAAGAATATTGATTATTTATTGATAAAGAAAAGGTCGAACAACAGAATAAAAATGTTTCTACTTGGTATTTGCAACAACATATCAGAATATTAGAGTGTGAAAATTTTCCAGGCTTTTTTTAATTTTCTGAGAAATTTTCATATATATGGAGGATATTGGTTTTCTTCGAGTTTAAGGACCTAGACCTGTTTCAATGTCCTTGAAATTTTTTATAAAGTTTCTACTTCGTATTTGCAACAACATATCAGAATATTAGAGTGTGAAAATTTTCCAGGCTTTTTTTAATTTTCTGAGAAATTTTCATATATATGGAGGATATTGGTTTTCTTCGAGTTTAAGGACCTAGACCTATTTCAATGTCCTTGAAATTTTTTATAAAGTTTCTACTTGGTATTTGCAACAACATATCAGAATATTAAAGTGTGAAAATTTTCCAAACTTTTTTTAATTTCCTGAAAGTTTTCATATATATGGGGCTATTGGTTTTCTTCGATTTTAAGGACCTAGACCTATTTCAATGTCCTTGAACTTTTTTATACAATTTCTACTTGGTATTTGCAACAACATATCAGAATATTAGAGTGTGATAATTTTCCAGGATTTTTTTAATTTTCTGAGAAATTTTCATATATATGGAGGATATTGGTTTTCTTCGAGTTTAAGGACCTAGACCTGTTTCAATGTCCTTGACATGTTTTATAAAATTTCTACTTGGTAGTTGCAACAACATACCAGAATATTAAAGTGTGGCAATTTTCCAAACTTTTTTTGAATTTTCTGAGAAATTTTCATATATATGGAGGATATTGGTTTTCTTCGAGTTTAAGGGCCTAGACCTGTTTCAATGTCCTTGACATGTTTTATAAAATTTCTACTTGGTATTTGCAACAACATACCAGAATATTAAAGTGTGGCAATTTTCCAAACTTTTTTTAATTTTCTGAGAAATTTTCATATATATGGAGGATATTGGTTTTCTTCGAGTTTAAGGACCTAGACATGTTTCAATGTCCTTGAAATTTTTTATAAAATATCTACTTGGTATTTGCAACAACATATCAGAATATTAGATTGTGATTAATTTTCTGAGAAATTTTCATGTATATGGAGGATATTGGTTTTCTTCGAGTTTAAAGCCCTAGACCTGTTTCAATGTCCTTGACATGTTTTATAAAATTTCTACTTGGTATTTGCAACAACTTACCAGAATATTAAAGTTGGCAATTTTCCAAACTGTTTTTAATTTTCTGAAAGTTTTGATATGTATGGAGGGTATTGGGTTTGTTCGATTTTAAGGACCTAGACCTGTTTCAATGTCCTTGAAATTTTTTACAACAATTTCTTATCATTAACACTAGAGACATGTATGGAAATAAAGGTGGGAACCTGTTCGATAAAAATATCATACAACTTAACGTATTATGGCATATATAGAGCAGGATAATTGCATTTAAAGGACGTTGTGTCCTTTCGATATCTCCAATGTCTATTTTGAACATTATGACACTATTAATGACCAGTCAATGAAATTTATATGCTTGGTTTGATTTAAATATAATAAAATTTTAAGGTGGGCCAACTGCACACTACTATATACTACTGTGAAGTTAGCCCACTATCGAAATATGTGGGCTACGATGGTGGGCTAACTTCACGCTAGTATAGTTTGCTTACCTGGGTCTTAGGATGCAGATCACACAAAGTCCTTCTCAGGTCGACCCAAGTGCGACTTAGTCGTTCGCTTGTGTAGACAGAGTGGAATATCAAGCCATTTCTTGTTTTTGTTCTCAAAAAACTCTTATTTCTTTGGCATGCGTCCATTTCTCTGTAAGCCTGCTTACGAAACTTGTCAATTTTTTTTCAATTTCTTCCAATTCCTTTTTAGATATTTTTGTGTTCTTAAAAATTATACCAAACACATACTCCTTCAGTACCAAAAACTTATTTGCGACGACATTTTCGTTGTGCCACATGCAATACAGTAAGTGCTTGGAGACTGACATTTCACCTAAAAAGTGCAACAGGCTCAACATTAGCAGAAAGTAACAGTTAATTTTGGACATTATTACACCACGAGGACTCACACTTTACATAAAGGCTGAACTTCACTTGAACAAGCTTGAACGACATTGGTTATAGCCCAAACATGTCAGTAGGAAGCTAAAAATCTAACTTTCCAGAACAACCTAATTCTAATACATTTTATTAGCTACATATACAAAGACGGGTCACAAACATATATTTTTTTTTAATACATACCTTTGGGAATAAAATCGGTCAATGTGCGATTACAAAGAGTTTCAAACGCTTGTCGTACGTGATAATTAAACGAAGTAAAAAAAAACAGCACTTTTTGAAAACCACGTGCAAAAACATATGTTACGTTTGACAGCTCACAGCTGTTTATATTTGTATGAGGCAACTCTGGTTAACGGCTTTCGAGGTCATTTGAAGTATTTTAATTTGAAGGAAACCAAGAAATTAATCCAATCTTAAACTTTAAAATTTTACTTAAATGCCGCTAACGGAGCTGTTTGGGCCACTGTGGAACGTGGGGACCGCTTCTGGAAGTTGAGCTGTCACTAAATTGAATTTGCTATAAATCGATTGGTAAGCGCTCTGTATGGCAAGTTGCGCCATCTTGTTGGAACCAAATGTCTTTGATGTTCAGCTGAGTAATTGTTTGAAAACAAAAATTCAGTCAGCATGGCTCGATAGCGCTCGCCATTCACCGTATTGGCAGCTCCTTGGTCATTTCGAAAGAAATAAGGGCCGATGATGCCGCCAGCGTGTAAACCGCACCAAACACACAATTTTAATAGATGTAAGGGTGATTCGTTTCCAGCTTGTGGATTGAAACGAAATGGATTAATAACTACCGATTATGTTGACCATAACATGACTTCGCGAACTGATTTATTTATTTCAAAGTAAATTTCCATAATTTGGAAGCGTTGTTGCAGCGATTAACGATTCATGATCACGGCTGCCACGGTTGGTAATATCCAACCAAAATTGGTAACATTTAAACGGCTTGGTAACATGGTAACATCTTATTCGTTTTGGTAACACTTTGCAAAGAAATAATTAGTATAAGAAAAACATTTGATTTCAAACTTCTATTAGAAAATTTGTTCAAATATGATCTAAAATGTTACTTACAAACAGAAGAAAACCTGAAGCACTGGCAACACTGTTTGGGAGAATTGAATGGTTATGGGCCTAACCAAAACACGCGCTTGCCGTCGTTCGCACTAACCAACGAAATATATTCGTCTCTTTCGCACTGACGAACTCTGTAAACTTCCCAATGGAGACAAGTTCATGTTCGCCAGAAAATATAAAGTGGAAAATCTAACTAAAAAGGAACAATTTTTCCAAATGAAATGTTATTTATGATTAATGCATAAATTGTATTGCCTGCGACCGGGTTTGTTCTGAATTTATTTCCCTATTTACTTAGATTTTTCTCTTAATTTTTTCTGGGAGCAAAATGTTCCGCGCGGGGTTTGATTCGTGATTAATTATAAAAGCGTTATAACGAATTTACACCGCCGTTTATCTCGGTCAGTTTAGCGATAACCCTGTTCTCTAATCTTTGCCGTTTACACCACCCAATTTGAGATTAAATTCACATTTTAGTTGGCCACTCCGTGCTTAGACAAACTCCGCACTGAGACAAAATTTTCGGAGACGGCGGCACAACAGAAAAATTTAGTTGGCGGCTATTGGTTTTTCCATTTTGTAAAAATTAGGTATGTTTGTGAAATAGCTGAACCTTTAGAATTGGATCAGTGAGTCAAATCGGGCCAGTAGATAAAAACTGCTAACAGTTTAAACCAATATGAGCCATTTATATTGGCGGCGGCGTGAACTTCAAAAAAGTTTTGGTGGCGGCGACGAGTCGGAAAATTTTTGATCGGCTTCCATTTGTCTAGCAGTTGATTTTTTGTGTATGTTCTTATTATGTTTGCATGTTTTTAAAAAATTCTGGTAATTAAAAAATTAGTCCTGTGACAACCGTGTTCATGATGACTTGCCAAATATTACTGAAAAGAAATGTCAACACACTTTGAAATTCTCAGCTGTAAAACCATAGTCATCAATATCGATAGTTCTCATGCAGCACAAAAAACACCCGCCGCATATGAAAATTATATGAGAACAAACAAATAATATTTTGGATGCAATATAAATTTAGGTATACAATGTATATTTCTACCAGGGACCTTTATGATTACAATTTATAAATATTATAAAAATTGCTCTTTAGTTAATATTGTCCGATTTTCCAATTTTGTTTGTTTTAATTTTTCTTATTACTCCAAAAATAATGTACTCTGTGCTAATTTCAAAAACGTAACAAGCGGGGCACCCAGTGGGGAATTCTAATTTGAGTACAGTGAATTCAGTGGAGCTCCACCGTTTTTCTAGGTTTCGAGATATTTCAGTTCGAATATTCGATGCATAAATCGATGCATCAATTTTGATTTAATTTACAATTCAATGGAATTTTGAAACGAAGTTCCTTAGTACACGTTGCGGGATGGGGGCTAAATGAAAAAAATTAAACAACTTTTGTTTTAACACTATTATGGTACAATCCACTAATATCAACTATATTGCTTACTTTTGTTTTGGTTTGTATTTAGACTAACTAACGGCTTGGATCATAGAGAAAGAAATTAACTAGATGTCTCACATATGCTGGGAAATTTTTTGTTTAATGGGAAGTTTTCTAGGTGGAGCCTGTGACCAATATTTAGTATATATTGTAGTTTTGAACCCAATAAAAAGTAAATTTAGAAAAGCCAAAGTGAAAGAAGTTTAAAAAAGAACACTTTGTTAAATAAGTGCCTTTTCTTAAAAAAAAGGAAACTTTCTCAAAAAAATACCTAGTCATATTCTTAAACAAAGTAGGTTTTCTTAAAAAAAATACCATTTCTTAAAAAAGTACCTTTACTTAAAAAATGTGAATTTTCTTACAAAAAGTACCTCTTTTTACAAAGGGTCCGTCCGCCAAATAACTTTTTTTTTTGAAAATGCTATAAAAAACAACTACTGAATATTTTCTCAAATTTCTTTTTTTATTTGAAAGTACAATCCTTCCGGTTAATAATGGAAAATAATTTCATTCTAATGGCTGCCTCGGCTGGCCATGCAGTAGCCTACACGATCGGTCCAATTTTTAAGCACATTATCGATTGTATGCAGGTGTATTTCACCAATGGCTTCACGAGTATTGTCCTTTAAAGCGTCAATTGTCTCTGGCTTGTCGGCGTAACACTTATCTTTGAGGGCACCCCACAAATAATAGTCCAACGGTGTCAAATCGCAGCTCCGAGGTGGCCAAACGACATCAGCTCTGCGGCTGATAATGCGATCTTCAAAAACAGGGCGCAAAACATCGAATGTAGCACACATCACAAGAATTCGCTCAATTCAATACTTATACTCGATTTTTAAATTTATCTCAGACAGTATCGGATAAAACAATTCAAACTTACCACGCCCATAAAAAAAATTTAGCTACACAGCGGTCTAAATTATGGGGTTTGACTATACTCACCTAGTGTGATCATTTGGTGAAGGAATCGTCCACACCCAAAATTGGTATTGCGCGGTGTAATTGGCGAAAAATGTGAAAAATAATGTTTTTAGGTACTTGGAACAATAACTTACGATCTCAAATATCTCGAAAACAAGAGCCAACCTAAATCAACGATTAGCGCCCACTGGATTCAGCGTACTCGAATTAGGTTTACCCAGCTTGTTTCAAAAAAAATTTGATTATTCGAAACGCAGCCAGACTTTTTGGATTTGTTTTTATTTCAGTTTAAAATTATTGATTTATTTTATTTTAGTTTAAAATTAAAATGCCTAAACTAAACGAAAAGGATAAAATAATAATACTTTACAATTATTGACTATTTTTCAACCTCATGAGGTCAGACGTCTTACACATATTAATTAAACAAATTTCGACATACTCTTCCAACCGGCTCTATCCTTCGCCTTTTCTCGCCAGTTAGTAACACCAAGGATACGGATGGATTCTTTTGTCTGGTCTTTGCTGCGGAGTCTTGGTCACAAAATAAGTAATAATATCGTAAATAACTACAACAGCTCAAAGACGATCAAGAATTTGACTACCAGAAGATATGCGCAATTTGGCAACTCTGTTAAAAGAGAGCCAAAAAGTGGTAGCAATTCACTCAAATCTTGATTATTTCATACTTTTTGCATTGTTTATGTAATTTTACTTCAACCATAGACCAATAGAAAAGAGCTTCTATGCCACTCTTCAAGTTCTCTTAATGACGACGTAGGCCATTTCATCGAGTTGCTTTGGTAATTTGCTCTTTGGTTGGCATTAGACTTATGTCGAACTCGTTCCAGACAAAAAATCACGAACTTACTTTCCATGTCGAACATGTGCATTATTACGTGAGGGTGATGTCAGGTCACCCTAAATGCACTACTTAGTTCATGAACTACCCAATTATAGTTGGCATAATACGGACAGAAATAAAAGGGAATGCGTATTTTCGTTCGATGCAAACATAACTTAGCTGCCATTAGTATCAATCAAACACTTTTAAACGTAGTTTGCTTTATAGTCTATAACCTGTATGTCTTCTTTAGTCTCTCGTTCTACATTATCTCCCAAGTGGCTTTTCGATCAGCTGTGCCATAGAAACCCACTGAGTAAACATATCATTCGCGATTGTATTGTCGTATATTAGATTTATATGGAATCCAACAACAAAAAATGTACAACTGTTGTAGAAAAATACGACAATACGACCAAGTACGACAGCTTGTGAAGACCCTAAGTGATTAAGTTCTGAGTTTTTTTTATTGCTGATAATGATTATAGTTGGAGATTTAAAACACGAAATAGAGGTCCAAGCATTCGAAAATGTACTGCAAAATTGAGTAGATAGAATGAGGTACTATAAAGCAAGTCATCGAAGCCATTCGAACGATGTGTTCTTCATTCATGAATATCAACAATGGATCTTCCCAATAAAATCATAATTTTTAAAAAAATTCTATCTTTAGTAATTATTTTAAATCGAAATTAAATTCCAAATTGTACATGGCCTACCCTTTAGTTGCCCACTACATCCCATGAAGGCATAGGATCCCACACTCTGCTTGGGACCAGCAGTTTTACACCGATTCCGAATGGTATTTTGACAAGCATTTTAATGGCAATGTACTCGATAGTCGATCACAAAATTCAAAGAGACAAATTAAAAATAAATGATGTTTATATTTATAACACTCCTAGTTGTCAATTTTGTAATTAAATCCCAAACCGGTTATCAACCGGTTTCTATACCTCGGTTTAACCGAAAACCGGTTGCGACAAAATCTGAATATTCGAAGAAACCGAAAACCGAAAATTTCGAAAAACCGGTTTTTTTAATACACTAGTCATTACTCTATGATACCTCACGTCTACTACTCCCAACTTGAGACAAATACTCACACACATCATAGAAATCACCACAAAATTAACAAACAAAACGACAAAGCGAGAACCCACGCTACAAACCAATTCAAACCTGCTTTGTAGCGTACAATCCACAGAGCAATACTAAAGAGCCTCCATTACTCTTTTCGATGCCTCTTCGAAAGAGCCTCCATCACTCTTTTCGATGCCTCTTCGTGAGGCCATTTCATCGCGTTCGAGTTGCTTTGGTAATTTACTTTTTGGTTAGCATAATACGGACAGAAATTAAGGGAATGCGTATTTTCGTTCGGTGCAAACATAATTTAGCTGTCGTTAGTATCAATCAAACACTTTTGAACTTAGTTTTCTGCATGGTCTGTAATGTGTATGTCTTCTTTGGTCTCTCATTCTACACCATTTCCCTAGTACCTTTTCGACCAGCTGTGCCAAAGAAACCCCCTGTATAAATGCACTATTTCAACAATGTTATTACATAAAACATAAACAATAATACAAAACGCAGAAATGTTTCAAAAGGTATCAATGTTTCACATCAAAAGTCAGTTTGGGTCATACAATTCGTTTCATGAGTTCTCTATACTATACAATACTCTTTGGCGACGACGACCTCTTTGTTTGTTCGCTGCCGCTACATTAATACCATCATACTTATTTTCAGGCAGAGACTATTGTTGTACAACAACCACATATGTGATGCTAACGCTTTATTTGCATGTGTTCACTTTGATAGATTGCCCTACCTGTGCCCATAGATATTAACACATCAAAAATAACACTGTGGAAGTCGAAAAATGAGACAAGACGGGAGAGGACGGTTTTACCCTAATTCAAGTACGAGGAATCGAACTGCATCATAAGATATTTGAGTTACAATTACGGTTTCATACATATGTAAATATGTATATATTTTGTTCGCTGTACTGTTTTCTGCATACCTAACTGCATAACTTTTGTCGGGATTATCCTGCTTTTCGATGTATCATCCCGCCTTAGATTTCAATCCAGCTTTTTACAGCGAAGTCTCGCTTTCTGACGTTTTGGTCTTTAGAAATAGTAAAGAATAATTTAGCTTTGAAGTTATATATGTTTAACGTACAATTTTCGACAGTCACAAGCATGATTCGAATTTATAATGTCACGATCGTTTCGAAATTTGAAAACTTCGTCATCCGAGGCTTAGTTGTAGGTTACTGACATCTGCTCAAATCTGTTACCAACTAAAATAATTTGATAGGATTTATTTCTCGATGTTTCTTCTTATTGTGATATATCTAATTTTTTAACCGTCGGATGTCTCAGAATAGTTGTGGACATAATATTTAAACAGATCTCAAAACAAATTATTTTCAAATTACACTACTGTCGCCACTTCAATCGCCGGTTAAGACGAAAATTTTTACTGGTTAATTTTTTAGTGTGGATTTTAAAAATAATAAACAAAAAATAATATAAAAATATGTAGGCGATTTAAATAAATGTTATTAAATCCAAAAAATATATATTTTATTTTTAAATATAATTTAACTTTTTTTCAATTTTATATTTTTATTTATTTCAATCTTAACTCATTTCACTAAATATAACAAATCCCTATTTTTGGGTCAAAATCCCTCTTTTGGATCAACAAAAGTTGATCAGGTTATTCATAAGCCGCGAAAAAAGTAGGCGAGAGTACTTTTTTCACCCACTGTACTTTTTTTTTAGTTTTTTATGTTTTTCTGTAGTTCAAAACCAAATTAAACAAAGTGTTTTTATACCAAAAACTTTATCAGTGGGGGAAAAAGTAAAATTAAGTGAAAATGATAATTCAGTGGAATCTGGTATTGAAAATGAAGATGAGCAAATAAATATAGGCATATTGAGAAAGGGTTTCTCTTATTTGGCGAAAGAATCTGATTACTGGCAATTTGTGAACGGAATACTCACAGAAAGTCGGTTTTCTGCCGCTGTTCTGAATCGAATCTTGGTTTCACAGGATAGGTTTGTTTCCAAAGGTCGAAGCTCAAAACGTTAGGAACAACTTTGTTAAAGAAAGTTTACCGGTATAACCAACCAAATAGAAGTTAGTGGCTATAAAAATCGAAAAATCAAATAAAATTCACTTATTAGTCACACTTAAAACGTAATTTGTGTGAAATCGTAATTGTAACTCAAAAAACTAATGATGTAGTTCGATGCCCCGTGCCCGAATTAGGGTAAAACAGTCCACTCCGGCATTGTCTACGAAACTTTTTGCCAAATACCTATCACAATGTAATCATTATTTTCTGATAAATAAAAATCAAAAAATAATCATTATCGTCCGCACAATAAATAAAGAATGTTGTTAATCATTATTTGTGGAGTTTATACAAAAATCGGTTTTGATGAAAATCAAAAAGTTTTTTAATAAAAATTACGACACAACAAATGGAGTTCCATCGACAAAGAATGATTTTTCTACAGCACCAAACTTATACATGTACGATTGCTCTATATGCATGATTTTCTTTTTAAATTACGAAAATAATCATATAAATAAGTCCCCGATTGTTACCGTTTTAAAGTGAAATTACGACGAGTTTATAGCTTTAACTTGATACATTTTCATTTAGCATTTTCCATGAACATTCCAATTGTATGACAATAAAAACACAAACACATTCTTAATTTTTTTTTTAAATATCACTTATTATTCACACACTTAAAAAGGATTACTTATACTAGGATAGAGAATTTTCGAAATTTATCCGTAAAATCCACCTCCAAGGCCACCGCCATAACCACTGGCACTAGATGAAGCTTGAGCGGAAGCACCGCCAAACCCTCCACCAAGTCCACCACCAAACCCACCACCGGGATAGCCGCCATAACCACCACCGGGATAGCCGCCATAACCACCTCCAGGATAGCCACCATAGCCACCATAACCGCCATAACCACCATATCTTGGGTAACCGCCTCCAAAGCCACCATATCTTGGATAACCGCCATATCCACCAAATCCGCCAAATCCACGAGCCAAACGTTGATGTCCAGCGCTTACATCTCCTGATGCATTAGAGTCCACACTTTCCAAAGATATCTTCTCGACGGGTAAGGCAAGACACAGAGCCATGCTCAGGCACAAGATAGCGACAATAAACGATTTCATGTTGTACCACAAAAAATTACTAGCGAACTTTTCAATTTGACAAATATTTCAATTCTGAATACTTCTCCGTGGAATCAGATTATTATATAGGTTCCCAAAGATCATCCAGAATTTTTGATTTTGTGTTCCAGTTATGCATTGAAGTACTGCAAGATCTCAGTGATGCAGTTATGTGTCATGTACTGTTTTTGCGGTTGTTGGTTTGAATTTGCATTTAATTAAATTATATTATTATTGAGAAATATTTGAAATTCAAATGTGTGGGTTTGAAATCGTAACACTAAGTGGCTCGCCTAAATATTTGACCAAGAGACGGACAGTACAAGTATATAAATTATATCATTCTTTATATCATTCAAATCACTTCCCGCTGTAAAGAAAAACCGGTATTTTTGGTCAATAAATGTAGTAGAAAAAGTGACACCTGCCTCTTAACACCACCTAAAGAATTCTGTGAATGTTACTGGAAGATCGTGATTCTGAAGCAGAATTTTTGACTGCTTATTTAAATTCGTAATCAGCTGATTTTGATTTATGCTTGATCTGACTTTAAATACGAAATAGAGTATTTCAGTGCTTTGTCAAATAATCTTACTGCCTACATGGCAACAGTGGCAAATGCGATGAAAAATAACCGGTATTCATACATTTATCGCCTAATCGTTACAATGCACCAAGTTGACGCCATTTGCAATAGAAAAGTGAAGTGATAAAATACAAAATATTTAATGAAATTGGAAAATATTTGAGCAAAAATGAAGTTTGCACTGAACTACGAGTTAAATGATAGGGGTTTATTTTTATTTCAACTAGGATGGTTTCACAACTTTAATTTCAAAACTTTAATCCATATTATCCAATTGGGAGTGATTACCATTGTTGACATTAACAATTAAAGAAAATTTCTTATTTTTCTTCTTGTTGTTTTCTATCAAAATCATATGGTTTACTTGATCATAGTTTAAATGCCCAACTTTGGCTGTTTAAACAGCAGTTAACTATTAACCTAAAAAGTGAATTCAAAGTTTAAATTATGTTTAATCGTTGATCAAAGATGATTTGCCACTCAAAAATTAGGCCTAAGGCTACCATAAGATTCCGGCTTCTTCCAATGGCAGTAAATATCTTGACCAAGTAAGAGCGCATGATTAAAACGGAATTTAAATTGCATTATTAACAACGATGAATGAATAAAATATATATGGGTTAAATTTGAAGTATATGACCGAAGCTATTAATGATTTTATGTGTTGGTAATAGGGAAAGTAAATTCCCGGAATTTTTCTATTCCCGGGAAAGCGAGAAAAATAAATAAATTTCCCTGGATCCCGGGAATTCCCGATGTAAATGTGAGTGCCTCACATTATAACTTTTTTCGAATCTTTTATGTCAATTTAGTACCACAAAATGGGGAAAACAGTACAAACATCTATTTCAAATTTGGCAGCCTAATTTCTGTGGGACTTACCTAACATTCACTCCAACCATATCTGAATCTATAACGGATGTGGATAAAACTAACGTATTTTGTATACATTATCAATCAGTTATCCGTCCAACGGTAAACAGCATGTTATGTTTATAATCAACTGACAATTGTTTAGCGGCGACAAAGTAATTTTGAATTTTGACACATTTTGAGGTGAACTGATTGGTGTAAATTTCGTAAATAAAGTCTTAGTTTAAATTCTACAAAGCTTCAATATATAATCGGGCGCATTTCTGACATTTTGTATCCTATCGAAATGATATATATGTCACTGAAAACTTAATATAACGGGTTTTTCAATAAGAGCGCTACAAAAGTTTTTTTTAAATAAAACAAAACCGGTTTTAGATACCAATGAAATTCTTTATTCCTGTGAAAGTACGTTCGAAGCCATTATGTATGGAATTCGATTTCTTTTGCCTGACCACCACGGGTACGCTTGCAGAAGTCCAGACGCTGAACCCAATTTTCGACGGTTTTCAATCATAAATCGGCCGATACTGCTGCAATTTCACGTTCGATATTCGTACGAAGTTCATCAATCGTCGCTGACTTGTTGGCATAGACCATAGACTTGACGTAGCCCCACATCAAATAATCTAACGGCGTCAAATCGCACGACCGAGGCGGCCAATCGACTGTGCCATTTCGTGAGATAACACGTTCACAAAACTTGGTTTCCAATAAATTGATTGTGACATTCCCTGTGTGGCTTGTGGCGCCGTCCTGTTGGAACCACATATCCTCCAAGTCCATATTATCCAATTGGGGCCAAAATATTCGGTTATCATTGAACGGTAGCGATTCGCATTCACAGTAATGTGCCGGTCTTGATCATCACGGAAGAAGTACGGCCCAATGACGCCGCCGGCCCATAAACTGCACCTTCTTTTCTGCTTCTAGGAAGTTTTCGTGTTTATATAATTCCTGCTGCTGATGTTCCTGCATTCCTGTTGTTCCTGTGTTCCTGATGTTCCTGGTGCCTGTAGTCACGCTAATCCTGTTTTTTTTTTCCTCCAATTTTCTTGGTATTGGTTTTTTTTTCTTCTATTTGTTAGTACTATTAAGAAATCTTTGACTTAATAAGTATGTAATTTATTATCATTTCCACTAATTTAAATATTTTTGCCTTGTGGTTTATGCATTTTTCCAATTTTCTTGGTATTGGTTTTTCTTTTTTTATATATATATATTTGTTAGAATTGTTTTTTTAAGTCAAAAATTTATTTTTTTAAGTTAATTGTTAAGTAATTGTTTAAAAGATTTTAAACTTTATTTTATATCCATCCCGGCTGTTTTTAGCTGATGAAATAAATAAATAAATAAATAAACCGTAATTTTTTTCGGGATGCAATGATGACTCATGGATTACGTGTGGATTGCTGTCTGACCAATGACGCATATTTTGCTTATTGACGAAGCCATTCAGCCAGAAATGTGCCTCATCGCTGAAGATGATTTTCCGATGAAAATCTGAATAATTTTCAAGTTGTTGCTCAGCCCAATTCACGAACATACGACGCTTATGGTGGTCAAGCGGCTTCAGTTCTTGCGCAAATTGATCTTCCAAGGATGTAGGCCAAGATCTTTTCGCAAAATTCGCCACAACGACGTCACAGAGATGCCCAACGCACATTTGGGCTTTCTTGAACTGAAGCCTCAGCGGCAGCAATATTCTCGACACTACGGGCACTTCTTTGTCTCACTGGCACGGGATCATTTTGTACTGTGCCTGTGGATTCAAATTTTTCCACTAGACGCTCAATTGTTGATCTGGTAGGACGATTATGACGACCATAAATTGGACGTAGCGCTCTTAAAGTTGAGGCCACTGACTCCAAATTTCGGTAGTAAATTTTAATAATTTCGACTCGTTATTGGCTCGTATATCTTTCCATGATGAAATGGCAAACCTTACTGAAGAGAAATGTCAAAAGAGCGGGAAAAAATATGGCGTCGTTTGCTGTCCCTATCGATTTACTTTTGTAGCGTCTATGTTGAAAAACCCTTTATATAAACACTGCAATATTTTGGTAAGTAATTCCTAAGACCAGATAAGAAGTAAGATCAATTTCAAGATATAAAATGAGTCATTTACGCTTTAGCGGCCAGAGATATCAAAGTTTAAAATTAAAATATAAGAATATATTTGTAAAACAAAATTATAATACAGGCCAAAGTAAGTAAAGAGTGACTTTTTGTTAAAAAATTTAAATTTTTCTGCGCAGAAGATTGAGTTGGAAAGAGGTTCCAAACGATTTTAAATTTTTTTTAATTTTAAAGAGTTTTCCAATTAGGTTGAAATGATTTTATAAAAAAACACACTAATTGTTACGGGAATTCAAATGTTTTTTATTTAATGTAAAGTACAATCGATAAAATTAAGTTCCGCATTAAACGTCTTTCAAATGACCTACACGTCTCCTTTTGCAGGAACGAATTCGATGAACCCCGCACTTTTTTCACTAAATCACTTTTTTCGATGAACCCAGCACTTTTTTCTATAAATCAAGTCGTATTTCGTGAATAGCAAAGTTTGAAGAGAGTCTGGTTTATTGCTAAGGACCAATGACTTCAAATAACCCCACAAGAAATAGTCCAATGGTGTTAAATCACAACTTCTTGGAGGCCATTCAAGGTCACAATTGCTTGAAATACTCGAATCTCCAAACTTTTCTCTCAATTATTCTGATGTTGCACGTGCTGTGTGGCACGTAGCCCCGTCTTGTTGGAACCAGATGTTGTCAGGATCAACTTCTTCCAATTACGGTCATTAAAAGTTGGTTGTCATCAATCCATATCGCTCTCCCGTGTTACCAGCTTCATTTCGAAAGAAGTACGGACCGATGATTCCACCAGACCAAAAACCACACCAAACTGTCAATTTAGGTGAATATAATGGTTGTTCAGGAATAATTTGTGGATTTTCTTCGCACCGGAATCGGTAGTTTTGTATATTTACCGTACCACTCAGGTAAAAGTGAGAATCATCCGAGAAGATGATTTTCTTCAAAAAATCGTTATCGTTTCCAAGTTGTTCCAAGAGAAAAACAGAAAATTCATGACGTTTACGGTAGTCCAATGGCTACAGTTCTTGAGCGATAACAATTGTATATGGATGCAAGCCCAAATCCTTTCTCAAATCGGTTGTGGTTTGAGACAGTCCCAATTGTTGACAACGTCTTGGAACCGATAAATTGCGGTCTTCAGCAACATTTGCTTGAAGGGCAGCAATATATTCATTACTTCGAGCGGTTCTTTATCTTATTGGCATTTGAACATTATGTAAAGAAAATGTACGCTCGTAATTTGTAACAATTCGACGAATAGCGAGCACGGGTTGACGATTATTACGACCATAATAAAATTGGAAAAACGAATGAATAGTTGCAATTGGAGAACGATTATTTTTTTAAAAAAAAATTTAATAATTTGTAAACGTTGTTCTTGCGTCTCTCCACGATGAAATTGGAAACATTGCTCTAAATACAATGAGAAAAGAAAGATCATGCCATACTACAAATGGCCGAAACGTTACTCAGAAATCATATCACTCAAATTGGAAAACCCTTTACATATACGATTGCTCCATATGCATGATTTTTTGCTTAAAATTACGAAAATAATCATTATTTTCGGTCCCCGTTTGTTACTGTTTTAAACTGGAATTACGACGAGTTTATTGCTTTAACTTGATACATTTTCATCTAGGATTTTTCATCAACATTCCAATTACATATATATAAATAAATAACTAAACAATAAAAACACAAACACATTCTTAAATTTTTTAAAAAAAAAAAATGACTTATTATTTACACACTTAAAAAGGATTACTTATACTAGTATAGAGAATTTTCGAAATTTATCCGTAGAATCCACCTCCAAGGCCACCGCCATAACCACTGGCACTAGATGAGGCTTGAGCGGAAGCACCGCCAAACCCTCCACCAAGTCCACCACCAAACCCACCACCGGGATAGCCGCCATAACCACCACCGGGATAGCCGCCATAACCGCCATAACCACCATATCTTGGATAACCGCCATATCCACCATATCCGCCAAAGCTACGCGCCAAACGTTCATGTCCAGCACCTACATCTCCTGATGCATTAGCGTCCACACTTTCCAAAGATATCTTCTCGACGGGTAAGGCAAGACACAGAGCCATGCTCAGGCACAAGATAGCGACAATAAACGATTTCATGTTGTACCACAAAAAATTACTAGCGAACTTTTCAATTTGACAAATATTTCAATTCTGAATACTTCTCCGTGGAATCAGATTATTATATAGGTTCCCAAAGATCATCCAGAATTTTTGATTTTGTGTTCCAGTTATGCATTGAAGTAATTAATGATGCAGTTGTGCGTCATATACTTTTTTGCGGTTGTTGGTTTGAATTTGCATTTAAATAAATTATATTATTATTGAGAAATATTTGAAATTCAAATGTGTGGGTTTGAAATCGTAACACTAAGTGGCTCGTCTAAATGTTTGACCGAGAGACGGAGGGTACAAATGTATAAATTATATCATTCATTATGTCATTCAAATCACTTTCCGTTGTAAAGAAAGACCGGTTTTTTGGTCGATAAATGCATTAGAAAAAGTGACACCTGCCTCTTAACACCACCTAAAGAATTCTGTGAATGTTACTGGAAGATCGTGATTATTTGGATGTGGACAAATATTCTATTACTATACAAACTCTAAGGCTACTATAAGATTCCGGCTTCATTCAATGGCATTAAATATCTTGACCGAATAAGAGCGCATGATTAAAACGGAATTTAAATTGCATTATTAACAATGATGAATGAAGAATGATTTGAAATAATTAGGCATGTTAAATTTGAGGTGTATGCACGAAGCTATTACTGATTCTATCATTACATTTTCTATTTCACGTTAATCGTTCGTGAGATCAACCCCTTTGACTGTTCCAAAATATGGTACCTCGACAAAAATGCAAATTAATAAAAGTTCAAGGTACCCATTTGGGATTACAACAAACCCAGTTCCGTAGGCAGGTAACGGGTTTTTCAATAAGAGCGCTACAAAAGTTTTTTTAAATAAAACAAAACCGGATGCCATTATGTATGGAACTCGATTTCTTTTGCATGGCCTCCACGGGCACGCTTGCAGAAGGCCAGACGCTGAACCCAATTTTCGACGGTTTTCAAGCATAAATCGGCCGATACTGCTGCAATTTCACGTTCGATATTCGTACGAAGTTCATCAATCGTCGCTGGCTTGTAGGCATAGACCATAGACTTGACGTAGCCCCACAGGAAACAATCTAACGGCGTCAAATCGCTCGACCGAGGCGACCTATCGACTGGGCCATTTCGTGAGATAACACGTTCACAAAACTTGGTTTCCAATAAATTGATTGTGACATTCGCTGTGTGGCTTGTGGCGCCGTCCTGTTGGAACCACATGTCCTCCAAGTCCATATTATCCAATTGGGGCCAAAAATATTCGGTTATCATTGAACGGTAGCAATTCGCATTCACAGTAATGTGCCGGTCTTGATCATCACTGAAGAAGTACAGCCCAATTACGCCGCCGGCCCATAAACCGCACCCAACCGTAATTTTTTCGGGATGCAATGATGACTCATGGATTACGTGTGGATTGCTGTCTGACCAATGACGCATATTTTGCTTATTGATGAAGCCATTCAGCCAGAAATGTGCCTCATCGCTGAAGATGATTTTCCGATGAAAATCTGAATAATTTTCAAGTTGTTGCTCAGCCCAATTCACGAACATACGACGCTTATGGTGGTCAAGCGGCTTCAGTTCTTGCGTCAATTTGATCTTGTAAGGATGTAGGCCAAGATCTTTTCGCAAAATTCGCCACAACGACGTCACAGAGATGCCCAACGCTTGAGAATGACGTGTGAGAGACACATTTGGGCTTTCTTGAACTGAAGCCTCAGCGGCAGCAATATTCTCGACACTACGGGCACTTCTTTGTCTCACTGGCACGGGAACATTTTGTACTGTGCCTGTGGATTCAAATGTTTCCACTAGACGCTCAATTGTTAATCTGGTAGGACGATTATGACGACCATAAATTGGACTTAGCGCTCTTAAAGTTGAGGCCACTGACTCCAAATTTCGGTAGTAAATTTTAATAATTTCGACTCGTTATTGGCTCGTATATCTTTCCATGATGAAATGGCAAACCTTACTGAAGAGAAATGTCAAAAGAGCGGGAAAAAATATGGCGTCATTTGCTATCCCTATCGATTTACTTTTGTAGCGTCTCTGTTGAAAAACCCTTTATAAGACGTTCCGTAACAAAACTGACTAACTCCGTCTTGCCAAAATTTGTCTATGTTAGTGCAGGTGGGTTGAACTAATGTGCCCAGAAAATTTGGAATTTCAGTATATAATAGACACTGCTGCAGTAAAGTAAGTCATCTATACACTGCCTCGCATTTCATTACGACATCTCCGAAAAAACCGTTTGATTCTAAATATCTTCTGAATGGATAATGACAGAGGAGCTTCATTTTTATATTAAAGTAAAGCTTATTGATGGCAAAGTAATACTGTACGTACATACAGCTGCAATGCGACAATTGTTACTTTAGACGTAAGAGATTTTATAAAATAATTTAAAATACTGTTTTCTATATTGGCTCATCTGATTACTAAGGACGGATTAGCCACAAGGCAGTGGAGGCAATTTGCAAGGGGTTTCGCATCGAATTGCTGGCAATACGTATTGATCTACTCTATTGGCACGTCTTTCATAAGATTGGCAGTACTATCAGTACTGGTTCGCGCGTCATAGAGTCCCACTGTAGTTGTATTATAAACAAAAGTGTCGCAACCATCGTTCTGTAATTGCGATTTGTGAGTTTTGACACCCTCAAATTCATTTAAAAGGTTTTTGAGAAAGCTACCAGTGCGTTGAGAAAATCAGGGAGAGGACGAGCGATTGCAATACTTTTACACACTGATTTCATCTAATATTATAAAATTCTTGTGTAAAAATTATTGCTATTTTTCTCGTGCTGTTTTTAATTTTATCTCCGTTCGCCTAATAGTTGTTGGCAGAAAAATGATAAATAATGTATTCCTAAAAATATTGAGGATTAATTTATTTCACCGTTCGCTGTGCTTCGGAAGAATGTTAATTGCAATTTGCAGGTCCACCTACACTCACAGAAAAATTCGGTTGAGATTGCCGAATTAACTGTAACCGAATTTAGAGGTTGTCACAACCACATTGGAGGTTGACACAACCTCATTAGAGGTTGACACAATCTCATTAGAGGCTGAGATGACCTCATTTCAGGTTGACACACCCTCATTAGAGGTTGACACAACCTCACTATAGGTTGAATCGACCTCACTAGAGGTTGACACGACCTCATTAGAGGTTGACACGACTTCACTAGAGGTTGACACGACCTCATTAGAGGTTGCCACGACCTCACTAGAGGTTGACACGACTTCACTAGAGGTTGACACGACCTCACTAGAGTTTGAATCTACCTCACTAGAGGTTGAATCGACCTCAATTGAGGTTGATACAACCTCATTAGAGGTTGACACAACCTCGACATTAGTTCTCACAACCGAATGTAGATAGTGTGACAAATGAAGGAAATGAAAATGAACGCTTATTTATTATTAAGTAATGATTTATTTTCCTGTATTCGTATTAAAAAATAGGGTATTCTTTAGGGTAACACATTTGTCACCACCGCCTTTTTTTGGAAGTCCCGGCCATCATGGTTAACCGCTCCAATTTTGGCGTGTTGTATCTGTTAATGTAGGTCCTAAACCGTTTCACACACAGATGATTGCAGCATATCTCCAATGATCAACCTTGAAAATGTCCAAAACTGTTGATACCTTCTTGGACATTTTCTGCAAAATACAAAAACCATAATTACAATATGTTACCTTACTTTTGTTAATAACCACAAAACAATCTTACGTTGTTATACGTTGTTTAACTTCTTTTAATATAATATTTGTCAAGTTCAAAATGAAAATCGCTGATACCTACATAATTCATGAGAAATTCGGATACAGCAACCGAATTGATGCCGAATTCGGCCGTTGCAATCGACTTAAGTGTGAAGTCGGTTATTGCGACCGAATTGATACCAAATTCGGTAGTTACAACCGAATTGATACCAAACCTGAATTGATCCCACATTCGGTTACTCCAACCGAATTTAGTAGCAATTTCGGTTGTTGTATCCGAATTATTTACAAATTCGGTTGTAGCAACCGAAATTTTGGAAAAATTGGTTGACAGAACTAATATAATTCCAGATTCAGTTGACACGACCAAATCAATTAAGAAACGAGGTTGCTTCAACCGAATTTCGGTTGTGAGGACTAAATTCGGTCGTGACAACCTTAATTCGGTTGGGACAATCCCCATTCGGTGGTAACAGCCGAATTTACGGTTGCTACAACCTCTTTTCAACCAATTACTTTTCTGGGTGCACGAATCAAATATTTATTTTTGAGTTGTGTAGTTCACAAACGAACTAGTTCATTTTTTTATATTATTATAAGTATTTATTTAATTTATTTAAAAGAAATTTTATTTGTACATTTTTAATTCCCACGAAGCCACTGGGTTTGTCTGCAGAAGAAAGTATATGTTACATAATATTATTTATTTATTTTTGAACGATTCACTCGTGTGAACTAGATGTACGAGTACTAGTTCACAATGTTCAGCTCTTTTGTAGAAGTAGTTTCAGTAGTTCTTTTATTTTAGTTGTGCCACAGAGCTATAGACCCTCTCCTTACGTCCTCTCGATGACGACGAGGTAAGAGGTCATTTCATCGAGTTCGAGTGGCTGATGAATTTTACTCTTCGGTTGGGCATAAACGGAACACAAATAAAATTAATGCGTATTTTCACCACCATAAAACATAATTTATCTGTCATTAGTATCAATCAAACACCATTTAAAATTAATTTGCTGCATGGTTCGCTTCTGGTTGCTTATCGCTCTCTCGCCTATCCACTCTATTCTCTATAATATTCCTGGTACATAGTCGATCAGTTGTATCATGGATACCCCTGTCATTTTATAGTGAATTCTCGTTGTGCCTCACCCAGTGCCTAATGTTGCCAGCTTTGTGGAATTAATTACATTTGTTTCAAAATATAAAAAAAAAAAATTCAGAGCCAACTCAATTTTGACCCCGCGTAATCTTATCATGCAATGGTGGTGCAATGGTGAGTGTGCGCGGCTCTTGTACATGAGATCCTGGGTTCGAACCCTGCTCTGACCACCTTCAAATTTCTTTCGGCGGCGGTCACCTCGCATAGTGACGGCGACACTATCGAGTATATAAAAAAAAAAAAAAATGGTTTCCCATTACATCCTCCCATTCCCATTCCCATTCTCACAACCAGAGAGCTGTGTGCTTTCTAGTTTTATACTCACTGATTGGGACCTACAGTTTTACACCGGTATATTTGAGAAGCATTTTCATGGCTAAATACTCGATAGTGTCGCCGTCACTATGCGAGGTGACCGCCGTCGAAAGAAATTTAAGGTGGTCAGAGCAGGGATCGAACCCAGGATCTCAAGTACAAGAGGCGCACACACTACCCTTTGCACCACCGACGGCCCTATTTAGTATATAGCCATGAAAAAGCTTCTCAAAAATACCGTTCCGAATCGGTGTAAAACTGTAGGTCCCAATCAGTGAGTGAAAACTGGAAAGCGCACAGCTCAGTGATTGTGAGAAGTTCTCCCCGGTCCCTTCATGGGATGTAATGGGAAACCATTTATTTTTTTTGTAATCTTATATCAAATAATGCTTTAAATATCCCGATTTATTATAAAAAGTTATCACAATATCCAAACCACATCACAAATAGGCAAAAACTAAAACTATTCCTGCGATTATTCGCCGTGATTTTAAGCAATGCAGTTCCTGCTAACCTGAATTTAACTAAAATGACAAATTGAACTGAAATCGGGTCTTTAACTCACAGCTCAAATGAACTGTTGCACTGAATTGGTACAATGAGCCAGGGGGTTTCTATGGCACAGCTGATCGAAAAGCCACTAGGGAAATGATGTAGAATGAGAGATCAAAGAAGACATACAGATTGCAGACCATGCAGCAAACTAAGTTTGAAAGTGCTTGATTGATACTAACGGCAGCTAAATTATGTTTGCATCGAAGGAAAATACCCATTCCCTTTTATTTCTGTCCGTATTCTGCCAACCAAAGAGTAAATTACCAAAGCAACTCGAACTCGATGAAATAAATGTCATGAAGAGGCATCGAAGAGACTACAGGAGGCTCTTTAGTATTGTTCTGTGAATGAACTAAGTTGAACTAGATGAACGAAATAGTTCATTCTGCTGAGCTGAACTAAGCGGAGCGTTCACTTGAATGTAAAGGGTGGCCTATTTTAAATTTTAAATTTAAATCGGCTATAAATAAAAAGTACTGATAAGGTACTGATAAAGGTTGAACTTTGTCTATTAATAATGGAACATATTATCATTCATATGACTCCCACGACTGGCTTGGCAGTACCTCATCCGATCAACTCAATTTGACAGTACATTTTCGATTGTTTCGGGTCGAATCTCTGCAATGGCAATTTCGACTCCATGTTTCAACGCTTCAATTGTCTCTGGATGCTTTGCGTAACATTTATCCTTAATGCCTCCCCACAGAAAATAAACCAAAAGGCACAAATCACAGCTCCGATGCGGCCAATTGACAATTATTTCGGCTGATTATTCGATTTTCAAAAACAGTGCGTAAAATATCAATGGTTTCGTTGGCTGTGTAACATGTGGCCCCGTCTTGTTGAAACCAAATGTCGTCCATGTCATTCTCTTAAATTTTTGGCAACAACAATTCTTTAAGAGTGTCGGGGTAACGGCGGCTTCTTGCTGATTTTTGAAGAAAAATGGTCCAATGATGCCGCCAGCCCAAACTCCACACCAAACAGTTACTCATTGTGGATGTATTGGCTTCTCAACGTACTTGAGTTGGTTTATCCACATAACGATCCATTTTCATGAACTCGCTTAACAAATTGACGCACAAACTGAACTGAAGGCCGGTCTCTTCTCGAAAATTTTCCAGGTAAATTTCTTACAGTTTGCGCTAAAGACTCACTACTTTGGAAGTAAGTTTTTAATAATTCCCAATTTTGTTCGACCGTATAGCGTCCCATTTTACAAATGTCAGACATTAACCTGAAAATAAAAATGAACGTTATTCTACATTTCAAAGTCAAAGTAATCGATAGTTCACAGTTGAAATTTTAAATGGCCCACCCTTTACTAAAATGCTCAACTCCAGATTAGTTGCCTTTTATTTCAGGAACAAAATGTCCGAGGAACCCGTAAAGAAAGAACAACCAAGTGGTTCGAAACACCGTACAAAGCGGCCAGAGCAACAAAACAATCGTGATGAACAACTAAAGACGCCATACAACATTTTCCAACTAAGCAGCGCAAATATATACATCGACGTCTGATGATATCAAACGGCACGAAAATAGGTTAATCAATCGTGTAACCGTTGTTCGATTAATCGAACACTTTCTGTCAAACATTTGACATAAGCCTGCGGAAAAACTTGGACGCGCTCTGTGTTATCTCAAAATATCCTTGAAAATGATCAACGAAGTTGGTCGAAATATTGGAAAATATTAATGAAATTGTAAGAAGAAATACTTGAAGTGTTTTCCTTTTATTCCTATGACCTTAAGCCGAAATATCTGAAACCCAATTTGCTCGAGTACTTTAAAGCGACTGATTTCCAGTAACGAATACATCGAGAAAACAATAAATATAATATTATAATAAAAGTGATAAATTTTTAAACGAACCGGTCCACTATGGTCCATCGGCCCACTTTTCTTGGCCAAAACTATTTGAATACAAATAACACACGCCCAGCCTATACCGCTGGTGCTAGGAACTTTTAATTTGGCATGGAGGTCCGTCCTTCAGCGTAGACGCTCGATAAGATGGGATTTTTAGAAATTCCTACAGGGAGGGGCAAAAGTGGAAAACTGTCCCGCTTGGCGGCCTGCCCAAACCCCTTTGGCTAGACAGCTGAAATTTTCAACATTTGTTAATTGGGATATAACCTAACTCCCTGGTATGGTACTTTTTGGAATTCTGCCCAGAAACGTGGTAAAATAGGGGCTAAAGTGGAGAAAAGGTCTCCCCCTTGGCGGCCTGCCCAAACCCCTTTGTCTAGAAATATATTAGGAAATAATTAATTTTCCATCATAATATATTTGAATATATAAAAGTACCGGTAACGAAGTATCGGGCTGTTAAGCTAGTGGGAAATAAAATACTGAGTGAAATTCTTTGTTTAAATTTCAAGCGATATATCGCTTATACCGATAGAAAAATTATAATTTTATTTTTTAAATTCCATATTCTATTTTGTTTACATAGGTTTTCAATATTTTTGTTTTAATTCAATGTGTAATACACATACTCAATTTTTATTTAAATTTCACTGCCGGTTAAATTCAGTTCGTTTTCGAAAACTACATTTTCAGCTTCATATCCTGTTTGTTGATTTTCGTCATAATCATCAACCGAACTTTCACTATTTTCTACAGTTTCTTCATCCTCCAAAGTTTCGGCAATGTCTTCACAGCATAATAATTCTGTAACTTCTGGTGGAAGAACTAAACGTTTGCGTTGGTGTGCACGGGTACTTAAACGTAATGATGAAACTAGTGGGTTAGAAGTATCAAGGGCTCTACTAAAGACATCGCAAATAAAGGGTTTTTCAACAGAGACGCTACAAAAGTAAATCGATAGGGCCAGCAAACGACGACATATTTTTTCCCGCTCTTTTGACATTTCTCTTCAGTAAGGTTTGCCATTTCATCATGGAAAGATATACGAGCCAACAACGAGTCGAAATTATTAAAATTTACTACCGAAATTTGGAGTCAGTGGCCTCAACTTTAAGAGGCCTCAACAGTTAGCGATGAGGCCCATATTTCTGGCTGTATGGCTTCGTCATTAAGCAAAATATGCGTTATTGGTCAGACAGCAATCCACACGTAATCCATGAGTCATCATTGGATCCCGAAAAAATTACGACCTGGTGCGGTTTATGGGCCGGCGGCGTCATTGGGCCGTACTTCTTCCGTGATGATCAAGACCGGCACATTGCTGTGAATGCGAATCGCTACCGTTCAACGATAACCGAATATTTTTGGCCCCAATTGGATAATATGGACTTGGAGGACATGTGGTTCCAACAGGACGGCGCCACAAGCCACACAGAGAATGCCACAATCAATCTATTGGAAACCAAGTTTTGTGAACGTGTTATCTCACGAAATGGCCTAGTCGATTGGCCGCCTCGGTCGTGCGATTTGACGCCGTTAGATTATTTCCTGTGGGGATACGTCAAGTCTATGGTCAATGCCAACAAGCCAGCGACGATTGATGAACTTCGTACGAATATCGAACGTGAAATTGCAGCAGTATCGGCCGATTTATGCTTGAAAACCGTCGAAAATTTTGTTCAGCGTCTGGACTACTGCAAGCGTGCCCGTGGTGGCCATGCAAAAGAAATCGAGTTACATACATAATGGCACCGAACGTACTTTCACAGGAATAAAGAATTTCATTGATATTTAAAGCCGGTTTTGTTTTATATAAAAAAAACTTTGTAGCGCTCTTATTGAAAACCCCGTTATTATCAATGCGACTAGTTCGGCGTGCATGATGTAATCTGTCACCTTTATACATTTTGTTCCGCGCCTCAGCCGCATCTTCTCCAAAATAGCCAACAGGAAGTGCCGTATTCTCCATTTTTTTTTTTTGGAGTGGATAAGGACGTTATGTAATGTGGGTGTCATGGGTAACCAAGGGTATTTGCTGAGGTAATATTCTGCTGTTTCAAAACAATATTTTTCAAATTTCCAGTCCAGGGCAAATTGACATGAAAGGGATATTAAAATTATTTTTAGACGGAATATTAATTCTTGGTCAACTTGTGTAATTGCCGAAAATATTGTGTGTTCCGCAAAAGCCCGACGAGAGGTGTTGACATCGTTGGTGCTACCGGATCCTCCCGCCTTCGGAATATTAACACGAAGACCAAGCTCTTTCCAAAACTCATTTTGAATTTTAGCCTTTTTTCTAAATCTGCTTTCTTATATTCATCAGATCTTATTTGCCATTTTTTTATATCTATTTTGTAGCCCAAATGCAATACAAATTCAAAAAACGAATCCAGCAGTGCAATGGATTTATGCCATATTTAAGATTTTCTTCAAAGGGATGAAACTTTTCAGAAGTAAAATCATTTATCGCGACAAAATCCCTCGGAGTTGCATGACATATGGGACACATCTGAGTTGATATAGTTTGGGTTAATATATTCAAAACTTTGCCGTCGATTACAGTTAAAAATAAACTAACTGATATTAGGATTTTCTTATCCTCACCAATTTCTATTTGTAAGTTTTCTATACTTTCAATTTGTTTCTTTAAGTCGTCAGCTTCACTTCTTATTACTTCCTTCGTTTCATTTGTGAATTCCAGTTTTAGTGGCCGACAAAATCTTATTGACTGCGGAAAGCGATTATTCCACAGTGGTTTTCCTGAGCTCGTCATAAGTCGTAATGGAGTCACTGTTGTCGCTAAGAGACTTGCATCTGCATTGCAGGATGTGGTTGGATCAGAAAAGCGTTGCTTGTACTGAGCTTGACCGGAGCTACTGTCGAATCCGTAACTCAAAATTAATTTTGTTGACAAACTGTTGCTTTGAGTTGAAGTCATGACTGCTTTTATTACTTCATTTTGCATCGCAACAATTCTTGAAGCAGAATGGTCTGCATTTACTTTTGACTTCTAAAATATGGTTGTAAGGAGGAAAGCGTTACACGCATTCACTGCGAATACTGCAGTATTGCCGTTTAGAAAAATTGTTTTCAAGTAAAAATGCTAACGCTTCCTCTGCTGTCATGGCCGTGGGTGTTTTTACCTCTTGTGTGCATAGTTTTCTAATTTTTGAAGATCTTGATGGAATTTCGATTGTTTTTTTCTAAACGACAGCTAAATCCACCTGACCTTGTTTCCGAGCCGAAATTGCTGCTGCCCGAACTAGCAGATCTGTTTCGTTGCCCTAAGATGTTGACAAGTCTGCTGCGTGCCTTCTTTTGCTACGTTCAGATTTCTCACAATACGGCAGTTCTGGACGCCCAGTTCCATGTAAATTAGAGTCAATTGAACACTCTACTTCTGAAGTAGGCATTGTCGTATTAATTTTTTTTTAAAAATTGTTTTTGAATTTAGCCAACCCGATAATTTTCCTTGAAACAAGTTCAAATTTCTATGACATTTTGTCCACTTTGCTGCCAAATGAATGCGAAAAACCCGACATTTTTCTGACAACTGATGGTATACATCTGCTTGGATGTCCTCATCTCCACTTTTTTCTATGGCATATTTTAGCAGAGCGTCCTTTTCACCTCCTCTCTTCTCCTTTGTCAGCCAAATATTAAAAAGTTCAGAATTTTCCAAACAGAAGTAGTCTGAAAGAAAACATTTTTTCTTAAAAAGTGCAAAAAAGTACACATTGATACTTGCATATACATAAATGTTCAAAACTGTCTTCTCTAATTTTGGTTTTTATTGCTTGACAAATGTTTTTATGCTTGACAAATGTAGACAATTTTTTAAAGGGTTCCATGAATTTCGAAAAGCCCCAAAAAAATATTTAACATTTATACCAAAAAAAAAACGAGTAAAATTTTTTTCACCAACACGTTTCTCTTCTATTATTTTTTATTATAATTAAAATACTCACTGTCACCTTCGTTATCCATATTTTTTAACAGACACGTGCTTTTCGTTCGTAGACGCAACTTGAACTAAACACTAAAAAAAGAGCCCACCCAATTCTATTCACAAACACACTAAGAGAATCAACTTCGATGGTTTGCTAGATAACGGTAAACTGCCGTTCACTAAAACAAAATATGATTTTTGTTGTCTCTGAGTGTTTGCTATAGGATTCTAGTAAAGAGAATTCATTTAAAGATCGTAAAAAAATTGAGTTTTGACCAAGAAAAGTGGTCCGCTGAACCATAGTGCGGTCCAACAACTTCTCCACTTATGTACACTTCAGATAAAGTGAGTGAAGTTATAAACGTTTATATCTAGCAAAGACAAGAACCATTATCCATATTGTGAATGATTGTTTAAGTATTAAATGAAAAGACATCCGGAAAATCTTAATTTTCTTGGAAAGTATTCAATGAAGTTCGAAAAAACACTAGCAATTAATACGCACCCGGTCTACCCAGAAGTACCAAACTTTGGCAAATTCGTCTGATTAGGACCTTGTAGTCAAGATGTTAATTTTAGAGAGACTAAATGCGTCTGCCTGCAAAACCGCAGACGTGAGACGATTGAAAGTGGTACCGTTTATAATCCATGAATTAAGGTATCTTTTTCAGTTTCGATTTTGGACCGGAGACATAATTAGTCCAAATAGGAGCTATTTAAAAAAATGTAAAAAAAATTTTCAAAATGGATACCTTAAGTCATACACTATAAACGGTACCACTTTCATTCGCCCCACCTCTGCGGTTTTGCAGACGGTTGCATTTAGTCTCTGTTAAATTTACATCTTGACTACAAGGTCCTAATTACATACACGTATTTGCAAAAGTTTGTTGTTTTTGAGTAGACCAGGTGTTTCTTAATTGGTAGAGTAAATTTTTCCGAATTTCATTGAATACTTTCCAAGAAAATTTAGTTTTTCCGGATGTCTCTTTATGTAATATTTCTACAACCATTCACAATAAGCGCAATGGTTCTTGTCTTTGCTAATTATAAACGTTTATGACTGCACTCACTTCTTAGTACCTTGATAATTTTGGTATAATTCTTTTCAGTCGTCTTTGTTGCAGACGTTTCTCTACAACGTCTTGAATTTGTTTGTCTTCATGGTTCAAATGTTAGTACATATGTATGCTCAGATCCTTGTAAATGTCATCATTTAACTTATCTTTATCTTAACCCTGAATTTGGATTAACCAAAATATACATTTTCTTTAATGACATTTATGTTTTTTCTCACATTTTCTTTCATCTCAACTTTTCATCTAATGTAAATCCTAAATATTTTAATTTTGTTTAACAAAAATTTATTAGTTAATACGAGTATTTCTCTTACGAAGATGGCAAGAAATATACTGAATTAGACTTGATTAGACTGCCTTAGATTTGACTGAATTGCATTAAATTGTATTGAGTTGAAGTGTTTGGAATTGAATTGAATTGAATTGAATTCAATTGAAATGAATTGAATTGAATTGAATTGAATTGTATCGAATTGAGTTGAATTGAATTAAATTAAAATTGAACTGAATTGAATTAAGTGGGATTGAATAGAATTGAATTGAACTGAATTGAATGGAGTTGAATTGAATTTATTGGAATTGAATTGAATTGAATTGAATTGAATTGAATTGAATTGAATTGAATTGAATTGAATTGAATAGAATTGAAAAGAATAGAATTGAATAGAAGTGAATAGAATTGAATAAAATTGAATAGAATTGAATATAATTTAATGGAATTGAATTGAACTGCAATTGAATTGACTTGAATTGAATTGAATAGCGTTGCAAAGACTTGAATATAATGAAATTGATGTTAGGTTAATGTATGGGAAATTCATACTACAAGCTTACAAGGTTAGGGACATTTTTCTAGTGTGATAACGTTCGGATTTAGTTGGAATAATAGACAACTCAGTAAAGCACACTCACTGGCATGATTAGTTTCGAACTCCGTATCAAGTTCATCATCAGATGCCTGACGGATGTGTCTGAATCGATACCATCGATTGATCATCAATCGTATATATATAGAAATTCAAATATGAAATTTACATTTGCGAATTATTATCGATCAAAGATCTCTAAGCACCAACACACACTGAAAAGTCCATATTTCCAACATCCAAACAGAAGGCATTTTTTCTCCATATTCTTGAATTGCGTTGGATCTAACTATGAACAAACGTCATTCATTCACATCGTAAGGTGTATTCACCCCATGAAATAAACCGTTGATGTCATCGCAGAAATATGTAGTCTCTTTTTTTTTGAAAAAAGGTAAAAGCGCCAGTTTTCTGGTTCTGTAAACAGTGAATTTTGTTTGATAAATTCAAATCACGAATAACGTCATTCAGCATACTTTGCGAAATTAAATGCATTTCTTCCATATTAAAATCGTCTGTCGGTGATGCACTCTTCGTCGGTGATGAAATGAAATTTCCCATGGAATTTACACTCTTACCTGGATAAATTGGCAAGGGGTCATTGCTCCTACGGGGAACTGGCTTGGACACTGATCACACGTCAGAAATCTTTTTGCATTTAGACCGACCACATTCATCAAGCAAAAATAACAATCATCTACATGATTTTTAGGCTCTCTCCATAACATTGCCATTAAAAATCAGACGCATACTTCTTGACCAAGTGACCAATTGTACAGTTTTGTGCTGCACGCTTTACTAAATAATTTCGGTACACACGGCTTGTGAGTATTTGTTAAAGAGAATCCAAAATAATAAAAATACTCGTATGTATCTCTCAGCACATTTGTAATATTTTGTCCACTTTATCTAGTCATATAAAATCCGCAAACATAACAAAAACGCTAGGCATCGCCTTCGCACTTCTCTCTTTGCATTTTCACAGGTTTTGGAACAAAAAATAGCTTTAAGAATACACTTGAAATGATGTTTCTAGCGATGCCAACAGCTGATTATCGTTATTATAGTGCAGTGCAGCCAACATGCAAGTACTCGAAAACTAGAACCAAACATGAAAAACATGAGAACGATGTTTCCTCCTTGTTAAGTGATGCATTTGATTGTATTGATTTTGTTAATTGATTTCATCAATCTGAATACGCATTTTTGTGTAACTAAACGCATTGGAATAGGTAGGACAATTCGGCGGAAGAACGCTGAAGAGAAATCTATCACCTTTCGAGGTGCATATTCGGAAGAACTACTTATTTTGTGACTTTTTTCGATTTTTTTATGTCAATTTTGTACCACAAAACAGGCAAAATAGCACAATCATCTTAAATAACGCAATGCGTTACGAAATCTAATATTTGATGCATGTAATACTAACGAGGGTGTTCTTCTATTTTCAATTTGGCAACGTACCTAATAACATTCACTAAATCAAACGCTGATTTATACATTGTCTGTCTAATGACAACCAGCATGCATGTTTATATTCAACCGAAAATTGTTTAGCGGTAACGAACTCATTTTTAACTTGGCCCCTGGCCCAATTTTAGACTGATTATTCAAATTGGTAGTCAGTTGAATTTGAGTTATGTTTGATCTGTCTTTAAATAGGAAAAGAGTTTTTCAGTGCTTTGTCAAATAATCTTACTACCTATACGGCAACAGTGGCAAATGCTCAAAGACGATCAAGAAGTAGACGACTAGAAGATGTGCGCAATTTGCCAACCCTGGTAAACGAGAACCAAACAGTGGTACCAGTTCACTCAAACGCATTTTTTTCTCGCGTCATATACTTTTTGCATAGTGTATTGTAATGGTGGATTTTATATGAAATCTTAATTTTTGTTTGTCTAATTAGCTGCCGAGAACATTTCCATTAACCTGTGAAATTCGTACGGATTGTAAATGTTTTTTTTTCGACCTTGCGTTTTTGTACGGTAACCATAATGTACCATCACTGGTATTTCATTTTATATGGTCATTGTTACGGTGTTATGCTTTTTCGCTCTCCACACTTGTGATGCTGTAAGATACCATGTATCCCATGTATGTTTTTTTCATATGGTACCTGTTAGGAGATCACAAGCATAGGCTTGAACTTACCTTCTCTTATACCAAAACTCAAGCTATGAGCGTACTCTAGCGGTTTATTCCTACCAACAGAGGTTTGGTCATTGCTAAGAACCGAAATATATTTCTATGTAATCGTGACTGCGGTGAGCATACATCAACCTAAGATAAAGACAGTGCATTAAAAGTGAACAGTGAACAGTGTATAACCTATAAAAGTCTTTGAATTTTTATTTTTAAGTAAAGTGTTCGCTGAAAAATCAGGTAAAATTCAATAGGAATAGTGAGAATTTTTGAAACCTAAGTGAGTTTTCTTATAGTCATCATCATCATCACCGCCAAAACCTCCAAGAAGTATTTATTTTTGGAAAAGTGATCGCAGGGCCCATAGAAAGTTTTTTTTGTGCGCTTGTGTCCCTAAGGAAGAAAGGGTTCGTGACAGTGAAGGTAAGCTAACCTACAAAAAAAAAAAAAGATAAACTGAAAAGTTGGTTTAGAGGATTAAAAGTGTTTTTTTTTTTTGTTTTTACATCCAGATAAACGCAGTCTCTCGAGTCCTCATTGTGATAGCACCACTTGTGTACGCACATTACCTCCAGGTTTCATCAATTCGGCCGAGAGACTTAACCTTTGGGTAACCTCCGCATCAAATTCATACCATAAATTCAAAGTTGCATGTTCTAGAAAGAATTGGCGGTAACGTTGGTGTTGCGAACTCTTTATCCTCAATTCTATGTACAGTAAAGAGGGATTATAAAAGTTGAAGAGAGATCCGAAGGCTAGGATTCCAAACGCCATATCTAACCTACAAAGTTTAAGTTAAATTTTCCTACTTTTAATATTTCAGTACTTAAAGTTGTTTTTTTTTTGTAAGAAAATTTCATACCTAACCTTGAAATTAGCTACAATGTTTTCACCTAATGAAATACATTTATGCAAATTTTCCTAATATCTTAAACAATCAATTAAAAATTAAAATTTTCCTAAGGTAATAGTTCAATAAGCTAATAATTTAACATCAGCTTATGTATCTATCCTAAATGGAGTAAAAAAAAAAAAGAGGAAAAAAAAGAAAGTTAAATTCTTGTCAACTTTTACATAAAACCTTTAAACAAAAATCTTAGCAACATGTATCGCAACAAAATCACTAAATATCAAAACATTTGGTCCCTGCAAACATCATCAAACTACGCTGGAAGGCCTTTCTGCATCGTTGGATGAAGGACACCGAAGGAAAATTGTAAGTTATTATAATTTCGATATTTGTGCATAAACACGGAATAAATTTTATTGCACGCAATTTCTTTTTTTTTTTTGTTTTTGCGCAATAAGATCTATTCGCATTATGTTGCTTTGTTTTTTTTTTGTGTTATTTTTTTCTTCCTCTCTTTATTTACCATTCATGTCATATTGTGTACTTTCTTTTGCTTCTTACATCCACACTTACTTATTTATGTACATACATACGTAATATAATTTTTTTTTTTGCGATTATGTTTTATTTTTTTTTTTTGAATTGTAATAAAGCAGAATAGTTGAAGATGAAATAGACTTCTTGCTAATGTAAAACTCAAGGCCGTAGGTATAAAGGTTTGCAAATGGGGGTTTTTCGTAAATACTGCCAAAGATTAGCCCGACGGATGGGAGGGGTTTGAGGCTTAGAGCTTGTCCATCAGAGCTCTCAAATACGTGTTAATTTTTTTTTTCTTGAATATGTGTAATTCGTGTGATAAAGTTAATTTTGTTTCTTATAAAGGGCATAAAGCGCGCGTGATATCTTTATGTTGTAAATGGTTCCATTCGTTCAAAGGAACAAAAACCCCGCCCACTTCTCCTACACTAGCTAGCTTGCTGAGCACGCGCGTACCGTTCTTAAAAGCGAAATATAAGGAAACAAGAGTTTTTGCTTTGTTTTTATTGTTATCTTGCCGTGTCTGGGTCTGGTATGATCTGGTATCCGAAAGATATTATTTTTAGTTAAATCCATTATTACAGTATGTAATTCAAGGACGATTTAGAATTAGACGACCAGAAGATGTGCGCAATTTGGCAACCCTGTTAAAAGAGAACGAAAAAGTGCTAGGAGTTCACTCAAACGCATTTCTCTCTCGCGTCATATCTTGCTTATTTCATACTTTTTGCATAGTTTATGTAATTTTACTTCAACATGGTTGGAATTTGTATAGTTATATACAATAACACTATCAAAAAGCAGCTCGTGTATTGAAATATTCAATGAAGAGAGTAAGAGAGAGAGTAGAGAAGTACTAGGGTTTCACTCGTTTTGATTGTTGGCATTTGAGTGAAGAGAAATTTTGACTGTCTACTTGTACATCGTTTTTGTGTAATTTTACTTCAACATGGCTGGAATTTGTATAGTTATATACGATAAAACAAACTGCTCGTGCATTGAAATATTCAATGAAGAGAATAAGAGAGAGCGCAGAGAATTATTAAGGCTTCACTCGTTTTGTTTGTTGGCATTTGAGTGAAAATTAATTTTGACTGTATACTTCAGTATATCGATTTGAAATGCTACGAAAAATAACCGGTATTTATACACTTTTCCGCTAATCGTGGCCGTCGCTTGGATGTCGCTTTTGATTAAAATTCAGAGAATGACTGATCCGTCCCACAAATATACTCGAACAACTCGGTTTGTAGGCCACTTCTGTATTGCAGGATTTCCCATTCAAAATATTTGCAGACTCAGGACTATCAGGATCTGGCATCACTTCCCCAGTGTTGCCAGTTTAGCTTTTTAGGGAATTTTTAGCTCTTATTTTTTTTGTTTTTGCTCCTTATTTTTAGAAAAAGAGCTAGGAGCTTTTTAGCCCTTTTTGTAAATTATTGCCCTTTTCCCAGCACTCTTTTATTTTCATAAATTGCGACTTAGGTAGGCACTTTTCAATGTATGAATCATATTATTTATATCGTTATAAACTAATACATTAAGCGTTTTTGTTTAAGGGATTTTTTTCGATTTTACCTCAATAAATCCTAAGCAGTTTGTAACTTTGCTTCGCACCCTTAGACTATATTGTAGCTCTTTGGATATGACTATATTCTACAAAGTTTAGTCCTTTAAGCTCTGAACACACTGCAGTCGTAATGTCGTGTTTGGAGATTTCGATTAATCAACCATCTGTTTTTCAATACAACACTCATCTGTTAACGTACTCAAAATCTCCAATTTAGAGAATCCTGCTGCATTGTGAATGCAGTACAAGACTCTTGAGAACATTGTCAAATACAGGAACACTTCAAAAATTTAAATCTTTTTAGTTGTAAAATATAAAATATTTCAAATTCTCTTTGACGTTTCGTCGTCTTGTGGTGTATTGGTATATTATTTCTGAAAGACATATTACACTAAGAGAATTATCTTCATAATACATATGAACTTCTTCATAGATTCTATGAAATGTTTCATTATTTTTCAGCCAAAGAAACATTTCATAGATTATATGAAAGATTTTCATAGATTACATGAAGATAAATTTGTGAAACTTTTTATGAAAATTTGGTAAAATGTATGAAATTGCTACATAAATTGTATGAACATATTTCATAGATTCAATTATTGATTCTATTGTATGATCTACGAAAGCTTTCTAAAATCTATGAAAATCTGTCATAATAACTATGAATTAGTTGCATAGGACCTATGAAAATCTTTCATAGAATTTATGAACATGTTTCATTGACTATATGAAACATTTTCATAGAGAGATAATGGGGAATAATAACGATTGTTTATCGTGTTTGCAACGATTATTAGTTTTTTCGCGTGCTGTTGCCGACGGCAACGGTAAAAATACCCTCACCCATAGTTATCCTTTGGGTCCAAGTTCCATCAAAAAAGGTTTATAATTGTGTTTCGACAGCCGACCGATCTTCAGTTGCCTGGACAAATTTGCCCATATACAATTGCAGAGTAACATGTGCAAAATATTACCTTATTAGCAATTTAATTGGGATGTGTTGTGTTTTTGGGGTATTTATCATGATTACCAGCCAATTGTCCGCTCAAGATTTGTATAGGAGGTTCGAAAATGTTTTCCACAAACATGTTCAATTGCACAATAGCTTTTGAAAGATATTGTGGGGTACCAAATTTCTCTAAGATCGATTTTGGTTTGCGGGAGATATCGTGTAGGTCAACCAGAAAGCCGCCCATGTCTTGTATGGGAGATACATAAAAGGGTGTGGCCACTGTTTTTGTGGGTGACAGGCGTTTGACGTAATTAAATCTAATATTAATTTCGCTAAGATTGGAAGTATTTTGCACGTGTTATCATATCGATAAGCCGGACGGCCGCCCAGCTTTTGTATGGCAGGGCGTAGTGACTTCACCCATTTTCTCCAAATAAGTACAAATTTACAGATTACACTGTGTAATTTTGTAAGTCATGGAAATATAACCATATACCTACACCACTACGTGATAAAATACCGAAAAAAAGACATGTAGCTCCCAGTTTTTTATGCGCCCCCAAAGTGATGATTTTGTTAGGCTCATATCTTGCAAACCGTTCGTAATTTTGGTTTACTCTCTGAGGGAAAGTTGTAGCTCTTGTCATAAAGGATAAAAATTGTGAACATATAGAATCAAAAAATTCATCTTCAATTCATCTTCGATTTTTTTAAACCTTTCTCCCCTGTTCAGGTCCATAGGTAGCAAACCGTTCAAAATTCAAGGAAACAATCAGCTACAAAAATGTACCCAAGATCTCAATAAACAACTTTCTAGAAAATAAGAACTTCCTAGGAATGATTTCTAACACCGTTTAAAATTTTTTTAATTTCTATTACAAAATAATAACAAAAAAAATATTCGTATTATGTTTATAATGTTGATGGCCCTGAACTTGTTAATCGCAATCTCTTATGTTGTGGATCCAAATCGTCGTCCGAATCTGACTCTGATTCAGAACTTTTATCTTTTATCAGGTAGAGTGGTGTCCGTGTATGGTTATATTTTTTCGTGTTGCACTGTATTATTAGGCAATATCTGAGTTGAAGTTAATCACATATACTAAATTTTAAATATGTGTATCGATTGGTATGGAATGTACCAGAACGAGTGTGGTCATAACACCCATTTTCAATCCCAAACTAAGTTTGGTTAAATAATTGCCAATGACAAAAATTCATTGTGATTATTACAGGTTTACGGTAGTTACCATGTTGATCAGCTAGACAGACGGACGGGCATGGCTCAGAGCCTTAAAAAGTAACAAAACGAATTTGATCCATGGATACCTTAGGTCTAATATCATCCCTTCTATGTGTTACACTTTTTCCGTATCAAAAGAAATATGTATATGCCCATCCCCTTGGGTGAGGGTGTTCTAATTGTATGATCTCTGAAATTGTGTTTTTTTTTATCGAATATAAGGCGTAAAGTGCCCGCATTGCGAGTACTAAAATTTTTGATTGTTTCAGTTTTAACACTATTTTTTGCAAATTGCATTTTTCGTTGCATATTTTTTTGATGTGTTAACATCTATAGGCGCGGGTAGGGACTAAATTCACAAAGTGAATACAACCAACCACAGTTTGTCCGACTGCGATCACACATATTGTCCGACTACGATCACATAGATTGGTTGGCGTTAAACTACTCCGAAACGGCTGGACCGATTTGTATGAAATTTTGTGTGCATATCGGGTAGGTCTCAGAATCACCCAACATCTATTTTTCATACCCCTAAATGATAAGGGTGATTTGTCCGACTGCGAAACACAGATTGTCAGACTGCGAAAAAAACAGCGAATAGTTGTCTTGTGTGGGTGCGGAGCACTCTCAGAGCAAAGAGAATAATGACGTGGTTATACGTATATAAAAATGAGATAGCAGAGAGCAACGTAAATTGTGTGAACTTGTGTAGCGTATGTACGAACATAACAATGTATGTTTGTTCATGTGTCTGTTGCTTTACATTCGCCATCTTTACACGATACCATTCTTACGAATAGCTGCCATTTTCATCCATTCTCTTTTGAAATTGAGACGTAAATCTTCGTGCCTTTACACGTTGCCATCTCATGATATTAGTGCTTGCAATTTTTACTGATATTTCTCTTTAGTGAGTGTTCTTGTATGTGTTGTTCATTTTTGTAAGCGGTCAAAATTTGTTCTACACAATTCTAATAAATTGTTTTTTTAAATAAAAGAAAATTAAAAAAAAAATTAAATAAAAATAAATTTTTATGTTTAACTTTCTTTTTCGTTTTTTTAACTTCTGTTAAATTATTTCACGTAACCTCTAACCATGTAACACGACACACGAAAAACTAGAATGAAAGAAACAACAACATAAAATGTCAAAATCATAACAAATGCGGCAAGAGCACAAAGAGAATTGCAATAAAATTGCATGAAACCCAGTACAGTGGCGCTTCGTGCCATTTTTTTCTTCCAGTCTTGCTTCTCTACACCCCTTATCGACAAACTCAAATTGTATGGTTAAATAATGGCATCGTGTAAAGGCTGTGATACTCTTTGTTTTTTGTGGGAATAAATCAAAAAGTATTACGCAGGCCGTCGGTGGTGCAATGGGTAGTGTGCGCGGCTCTTGTACATGAGATCCTGGGTTCGAACCCGGCTCTGACCACCTTCAAATTTTCTTTCGGCGGCGGTCACCTCGCATAGTGACGGCGACACTATCGAGTATATAGCCATGAACAAGCTTCTCAAAATACCGTTCGGAATCGATGTAAAACTGTAGGTCCCAATCAGTGAGTGAAAAGTGGAAAGCGCACAGCTCAGTGAGTGTGAGAAGTTCTCCCCGGTCCCTTCATGGGATGTAATGGGAAACCATTTTTTTTTTTTTTTATTACGCAATAAAATAATGGCACATGTACTTGCACTGGTCTTTAAATAATTTTAAGTATTAATATTATTTAAATGTAAGGTCATCATATGATTGAACGTTTCTTTTTATTTTCCAATGTAACATTTACTAATGTATTCATAGAAATCGAACAGGTACCGTGTAACAAAAAGGTGATAACACAATGGTCGTGAGTTCGAACATTCACTGAATTTTTTTTTTGCAGCTTCTGGCAACACTGACTATGTCCCATGTTGCAATTATTTAGCAAAAGTATCATATCCCCATTACAATCGGGCTGGTCACAGCTATACAACGGCTGTTATGAAAGTACTGGATGATCTTAGAGTGGAGTTAGATGAAGGTAATATGTCATTTATGTGTTTCCTGGACTTTTCCAAAGCCTTCGACAGGGTAGATCATTATATACTTTGCGAAAAGCTAAAATATTACTTTGGCTTGTCGGATTCAACACTACAACTAATAAAAAATTATTTAAATGGTCGATCACAAAAGGTTGTTATAGGAGATTGTGAATCATGTCTTAAAAATATTACTTCCCGCGTTACCCAGGGTTCTGTTCTGGGTCCATTACTTTTCAGTGTTTTTGTTAATGATGTTTTTCAAGTGTGTTTAAATTGTAATATTCATGCGGTATGCTGATGATATACAACTGTATATTTCAAATCGAATAGGACTAATTGAAGATATGTGTTGTCGAATGAACGAAGATTTATATGCTATATGGAAATGGTCGCAGTAAAACAAACTACTGTTAAATCCTGCGAAATCTAAAGTTCTAGCCATAAATAGCTCGAACATTGATATAAGTCAATTGCCAATCATTCATCTTGGAAACATAGCTTTTCAGTATGTCAAAAAAGTCAAGTGTTTAGGATTTTATGTCAACTCATCTCTGAGTTCCAAAGATCACATAAATAATATGGTCAAGAACATATATTTTGTTCTTAGAATTTTGAGAATGTCTACACATTATATTCTCAGAGAAACAAAAAGACGACTACACCATTTCCAATTGAAATTTTAAAAAAATCAATTGAAATTTTTAAAATTCTATTTGAAATTTGAAATACATCAATTGAAATTTAAAAATTCTATTTGAAATTTGAAATACATCAGTTGAAATTTGAAAAACATCAATTGAATTTTAAAATACATCAATTGAAATTTGAAACACACTAATTGAAATTTAAAAGACATCAATTGAAATTTGAAATACATCAATTGAAATTTGAAACACATCAATTGAAATTTAAAATACACCAATTGAAATTTAAAATACATCAATTGCAATTTGAAATACATCAATTGAAATTTGAAATACATCAATTGAAATTTGAAACACATCAATTGAAATTTAAAACACATCAATTGAAATTTAAAACACATCAATTGAAATTTAAAATACACCAATTGAAATTTAAAAATCTAATACATAAAGTCGGTTAATAATTTTTAAAAAGTGACGAATTTTAAATTACAATTGATGTCTTTCAAATTGACGAATTTTAAATTACAATTGATGTCTTTCAAATTTCAATTGATGTGTTTCAAATTTCAATTGATGTTTTTCAAATTTCAATTGATGTCTTTCAAATTTCAATTGATGTATTTCAAATTTCAATTGATGTATTTCAAATTGCAATTGATGTATTTTAAATTTCAATTGATGTCTTTTAAATTTCAATTAGTGTGTTTCAAATTTCAATTGATGTATTTTAAAATTCCATTGATGTTTTTCAAATTTCAATTGATGTCTTTCAAATTTCAATTGAAGTTTTTTAAATTTCAATTGATGTCTTTCAAATTTCAATTGATGTCTTTCAAATTTCAATTGATGTCTTTCAAATTTCAATTGATGTCGTTCAAATTTCAATTGATGTTTTTTAAATTTCAATTGATGTATTTCAAATTTCAAATAGAATTTTTAAACTTCAATTGATGGATTTCAAATTTCAAATAGAATTTTCAAATTTCAATTGATATTTTTCAAAATTAAATTGATATTTTTCAAATTACAATTGGAAATGGTGTAGTAATTCAATTAATAAAGGGTCCGCCATCTAACACTTTTTTTTTCAACTAGTGCTTATTTCGAGAATGGTAACACTTAGCTCATGTCTGATTAGACAGATAATTAGTTTTATCCTTCCGCTGAACGAATATGGTTGTGTATACGATTGAACAACGCTGGGAAATATTGCGACATTACTGTGAAAATCATGGTAATGTTGCAGAATGTGTGCGGAAATTGCGTACGGATTTTGGAAGAAGAGAAGCACCGTCAGCTCCGTATGTTCGTTATCTTGTGAAAAAAGTGAAAGAAACTGGCATCCTCATCGATAAACCAAAGCGTGAAAAGCCAAAAATTGTGCGTACACCCGAGAATATTGCTGCTGTGGCAGAAAGTGTGCGTGAAGCGCCATCAACATCAATTCACCGTCGTTCTCAACAATTGAACATTTCGGAGACATCATTGAGACGAATTTTGCATAAAGACCTTGGTATGACGCCATACAAAGTCCAATTGGTTCAGGAGTTGAAGCCAACTGACCATCCAATGCGTTTTCGCTTCGCTAAGTGGGCCTGCGGTCGACTTACAGAAGATGCCGATTTTGCCAAAAAAAAAAACAGCAGACAGTTGTCCGAGGCCTTCAGCCACGGACTGTCCCTGCAGGCTGTGTCAGAGACACGGCCATTAAGTTTAACGTAGAATACGGCATCCGATAAGACAGAAAACATATATAACAATAAAAGATAAATAACATAAGCAAATGAATTTATTTATTATTTTAATTTACTAAACGTCAACTGTCAGCTGCTGTCAAACAGCATCAAGCAGCATTGTTATTTTGCTTCATTTAACATAAAAATGTATGAATTAATTTTTTCATATATTTTTTATAATTATATATCCATGTTAAATTCAAATTCACATTTAACATTTTGTTTCACTTAAATACATAAGTACATATACGAAATTTCAATATTTCATCAATCAAAACAACAGCCGAAGGTTTGTGTCCACACTGAAACAGCAGCATAGTTTGTGTTCACGCTACAAACTCAAACACTCAACCAAACAGCACACATATGTTTGAGTGTATGTGTTTAAACAATTTTCATTTGAGAAATTTAAATATTAGGAAAATATCAACCAATATGAAATGTATATCACACGAAAGATAACATCTTCATTTACCTCCAAAAAAATTTTTAAAAAAAAGTTATCTGGCCCTTTCCGCATAATCAATGAAATAAAGATTACAACAATAACAGTCTGACATGACTCCCTATACCGTAAGGTAAGACGTATTCTACGCCAAAAAATCATCTTTTCAGATGAAGCTCATTTTGATCTTGGCGGGTATGTAAACAAGCAAAATTGTCGCATTTGGGGCACAGAAAACCCGCACGCATACATTGAAAAGCCGATGCACCCAAAACGAGTCACTGTTTGGTGCGGATTTTGGTCCAGAAGCATAGTTGGGCCATTTTTCTTCGAAAATGAGCAAGGAGTGGCCGTTACAGTCAATGGCGATCGTTATCGGGCCATGTTGAACGAATTGTTGTTCACAGAAATTGAAGAGGAGGATATTGGCAACATTTGGTTTCAACAGGACGGCGCTACGTGCCACACAGCCGAAGCTACACTCGATGTTTTGCGCCCTGTTTTTGAAGATCGCATTATCAGCCGCAGAGCTGATGTCGTTTGGCCACCTCGGAGCTGCGATTTGACACCGTTGGACTATTATTTGTGGGGTGTCCTCAAAGATAAGTGTTACGCCGACAAGCCAGAGACAATTGACGCATTAAAGGACAATATTCGTGAAGCCATTGGTGAAATACAGCTGCACACAATCGACAATGTGCTTAAATATTGGACCGACCGTGAAGGCTACTGCATGGCCAGCCGAGGCAGCCATTTGAATGCAATTATTTCCCATTATTAACCGGAAGGATTGTACTTTCAAATAAAAAAAAAATACAGCAGACAGTTGTCCGAGGCCTTCGGCCACGGACTGTTCCTGCAGGCTGTGTCAGAGACACGGCCATTAAGTTTAACGTAGAATACGCCATCCGATAAGACAGAAAACATATATAACAATAAATTCATTTGCTTATATTATTTATCATTTATTGTTATATATGTTTTCTGTCTTATCGGATGGCGTATTCTACGTTAAACTTAATGGCCGTGTCTCTGACACAGCCTGCAGGGACAGTCCGTGGCCGAAGGCCTCGGACAACTGTCTGCTGTAATTTTTATATTTACCAACGGCATTTGATTCAAGTCCGTTAAAAAAAAAATATTATGTTCAACTTTTTTAAACTTAATTTAATTTATGTATTTTAATTAATATTTTTATTGAAACAAGTTCTGCGAATGTTGAGAGGGCCGCCCTAATATTAAAAAAGGTTTACCTTATCGAGTCTTCGCATTAGCATTCGAGCGTTGTGTGAAAGCTTTACGCTTTACAATTCAAAATTAATTTTACAACAGCTTTATTGAAGCTTTCGCAAAAAAGCTTTATTACGTTAGCTTACTGTTTGTTTCACTTTTTACTAGATACATGTTGCCAAGCAACATTAGCTTGCTGTTCGTTTCACTTTTTAGTAGATACATGTTCCTAAGCAATGTTGAGCAACCAAAAACACTCAACCAAACACCACACATATGTTTGAGTGTATGTGTTTAAACAATTTTCATTTGAGAAGTTTAAATATTAGGAAGATATCAACCAATATGAAATGTATATCAAACGAAAGATAACATCTTCGTTTACCTACAAAAAAAATTTTAAAAAAATTCATCTAGCCGTTTCCTCAAATTCAATGAAATAAAGATTACAACAATAAAAACCTGACATGACTCCTCATACCGTAAGGTAAGACGTATTCTACGTCAAAATTTGAGAAAATATTCAGTATTTTTTTTATAGCATTTTCAAAAAAAAAGGTTATTTGGCGGACCCGTTATTACCCTTAATAAACTACTTTTCGGAGATTTACTCACTCAGTCTTGTCATAAAGTACTAGTATCAGTAAATAATGCAACACGGTATGTTGATGGTATAAGTCGATTTAGTAGTGTTTGTAATTGGAGAAAAATGATTTTAGGCTGTGATTTGGAGAATTATCTGCGAAACCTAATTTTTTTACATAAAACACCTTTATACCTGCATGAGAAGCTAATTTTTGGACAGTCCTCGCGAAATGTGACTCTGATAATACCGAAGAACATGTAATTGAACAAGGGAAGATTGTTTTTCGTAAATGCTATTAAGCTTTGGAATTCTTTACCAATTGAAATAAAATGTATAACTAGAAAAAAAAACAGTTTTAAAAATGCTATCTTTGAGTTACTCAAATCAACCAACTAACTTTATCCTCTCTCCTCATTTTAATTCATATCTTCATCAGCTTCCACTATCTCTAATATCTTTACTCATTTTATTTCCTATATGTTTATTAGTCATTTTTTTTAAATGTATGTACAAGTTAATTATTGGAAAGTAAAGGAAAAGAATATATGTATATTGCATGTCTCGATTTTAAACTATTGCTACTATTTTAGTTATATTAATTATGACATCCACTTATGCTTTATAATTGAACTATAAAAGAATTGTATTCTTAATGTTGTGCCAATCAAATAAAAAAATAAATATAAATATAAATGTGACTATCAAAAAAAAAAATTATTTAAATTTTTACCAACTTTTTTCTTCTTGTTTCGCACCAAAAGACTTGTGTTTGTTTGTTAGCGATAACATGTTACTAATCGAGTACAACTTCGAGTAGTTGCGTTACGATTATGATTGCCGTTACCCACGATAACTTCATTTCGATGTCGAAGTACTCAATTTCGAATGCAGTGATTTGCCCCCAGGTCGTGTTTCTTTCAGTGACCCATCAAGGTTCGTCAATTGCTGATAATAGACGTCAGAGTTCATGTTGTGGAAGCAGTTCAGAATAAATTACACCAACAAATCCCACCAAATGGACAACATAACCTTTTTTTGGTGCAGCTCAGCTCAAGTTTAGACGCGATCATCGTACTTGGACCAGAATCTCTTTCGGTTGACATTGTTTCAAATATTCAGAAGTAGTTATCCGCTTTATTAAATGGATTTCTTAAAGCTTGTGCGGAACCCAAATTTCAAGCCTTTGACAAGTCCAAGCCCATACAATTGGTTCTCAATGGTCGTACGACCCCTTTAGCTTATCTTCAGCTTCTCGAACAGAAGCGTGTCGGTCAGATTCGATAACGTCTTTGATTTCATGCTCATCAACCTCATTTGGCCAACCGCACAGCTCGAGAACAAAATTGGCGTAGCGAAATAACTCCCACATGAAATAACTCCCACCAGAAAAATGAAATAAGTCCCAGAAAATTTCCATACAAAAGTGGGAGTTATTTCATATGAAATAACTCCCACTTTATTTCGTTTTTTTTGGGAGTTATTTCATTTTTCCTGGTGGGAGTTATTTCATAATGAAATAACTCCCAATCTTATGACAATGAAATAACTCCCAAAAAAATGACCGTTTGTACAAGGCCCATATAACAAGTGCTGTAGGAGAAGTCTTGGGACTTATTTCACTTTGCTATTGGGAGTTTTTTCATTTTTTGTGGGACTTATTTCATTTTTTCGTTATTGGAAGTTATTTCATTTTTTGGTGGGAATTATTTCGTTGGGAGTTATTTCATGGGAGTTATTTCATGGGGAGTTATTTCGCTACACCAACAAAATTTGTTGAACCAACTTTGGCATGCCCGGTAAAACATCTAAACCAAATACGTCAGATATAACCCAGTGTGCTTCCGCGGCTTTTTTGACATTTCGGAAATAAAAGAGTAAAATATGACGAATATTCTCATATTTTTCACAACACGATTTACATGAAACCTGACCACTGAACAGAATGTGGCATATCACAAATTTAAGATTGAAATGTCAGCTGTTTAACTGTATAACAATGATTTCAGTCTGCTGATCGAAAGCATTTCAAAAACAACAACACCGGAGATACTTTCTTGCCAACCGAATATTAAACAAAAAATTAACTAACAGGATTGCTGGTACTTCTACAAAAATTACCATCATTTCTACGTTTAACCACAGATTTCCTGCAAGCCGGCGTTAATTTCTTCAAAAGAAGAAAATTTTCAGTTTTTTAATTTTTGTTTTGTGTCAACGAAATTGGATTTTTTTAAAAAAAATATATTTTTTCCCAAATATTTTTTACCACTGTTCCTAAATCACTGTTTCCACTTAAAAATTATGCCCGCAATATTTGTATTTAGTTACCTTTAATTTATTGTATTACGTGCATTGTTTGGACGTTTTGCTCGAAAATTATAAACAATATAATAAATGTACCACTGACGAAAATTAATATTTGAAATAAAAAGTTGTTACAAACAAACTTTGTCATAAACAAATTTTTGCTTTCAATTTTAGCGAATTGAATGCCTCAATGCTGCAAAGAAATAAGTTTTAAGTCCAAGACGAATATTTTTTCCACTTTGTTGCATTGAATTGTTACCATGTAAAATTGCAATTAGAACAACTTTAAAGCTTAGACTTGATCCATTTTCATGTAGCATTTTGCACCAATGTTCCCACTGTATGACAATAAAAAGACAAACACATTCAAAGAATATAATTTTTTTTTTTTAAAAAAGATCACTTATTATTCACACGTTTAAAAGGGTTTACTTATACTATAATACAGAATTTTCCAAATTTATCCGTAGAATCCACCTCCAAGACCACCGCCATAACCACTGGCACTGGCCTGAGATTGAGCGGAAGCACCGCCATAGCCACCACCAAGTCCTCCACCAAATCCACCACCTGGGTAGCCGCCATAACCACCGCCGCCATATCTTGGGAAACCGCCTCCAAAGCCGCCATATCCGCCATAGCCACGAGCCAAACGTTCGTGTCCAGCGCCTACATCTCCTAATGCATTAGCGTCCACACTTTCCAATGATATCTTCTCGACGGGTAAGGCAAGACATAGAGCCAAGCTCAGGCACAAGATAGCGACAATAAACGATTTCATGTTGTACCACAAAAAATAACCAGCGAACTATTCAATTTGACAAATATTACAATTCTGAATACTTCTCCGTGAATTCGGATTATTATATACTAGGTTCCCAAAGCTCACCCAGAACTTTTGATTTAGGGTTCCAGTTATATAAGTAGATTGAGGTAATGCAAGATCTAATTGATGCAGTTGTGCGTCGGGTATTTTTTTGCGGTTGTTTGTATGAATTTGCATTTATCTTAATTATATTAGCATAGATAAATATTGGAAATTGAAATGTTTTGGTTTGAAATCGTAATACAAAGTGGTTATTCGAAATGTTGAACCGAGAGAAGGAGGGAATTGTATCATTGGGTTATATCATTCAAAACAAATTCCGTTGTAAACCAAAACCCGTATTATTGGTCGATAAACGTATTAGGAAAAATAACACCTGCCTCTTAGCACTACCTGAAGAATTCCACAAATTCTACTGGAACATCGTGATTATTTGGACGTGGAAAAATATTTTATTACTAATCACACTCGCCGATAAATTCGGCAAATTTAAGGCTACCAGAACATTCCGGCATAGTCCAATTCAACTACACATCTTAACAGAAGTAGAGCGTTTGATTAAAAGGAAATTAAAATTCCATCATTATTATCAACGATGAATGATGACGGAATCTATATGTTAAATTTGGGATATATGGTCGACGCAATTATAAGTTTTATCTGTTGGTAAATTCATTAGAAAGGGAAGCAGGCCATAAACAAAATATCGGTTCGTTAGCCACTGTTTCGCAATAAAATCTGGATTATTTTATGGTGATTCACAAAATATTTTTTCTACTTCACTTAAAGCGTTCGTGAGTTCATGCATTTCGGAAACCCCCTACAAAATTAGTTGTTTTTTTTCCAAAAATGCGCAACGGAACTAAAATGAAAAATAATAAAAGTTCAAGGTACTAAAATCGTTGTGAAATAAATCTATTAATCCTGAAGATATTGAAATTTTTGATCATAGTTTGGTAGCTGGTTTTATCGGATTTATAAATAAAATGGTAATTTGTAATCTGTATCAATTAGGGCTGATACCGAACCGATTCCGTTTGCAAGTATGAGGTGTTCAGAAGCCAAACCGGCTAACTCTACTTCTCCAAAATTTATATATGTTAGTGACTAATGTACCCACAATATTTTTAGTTTAATTATATACTAGACACACACTGAAAAATCTGTCTTTTTTGTTGTTTGGATGTAAACATAACGTGTTTGCAGCTTTTATCAAATATAACATACTTGTGTTTAAACAAGTTGTGTTTGTCGTTCAAGATAACATGTTTGGGACACAATGATTAATAGGTCTTAATATAACGGGATTTGCAATAAGAGCGCTACAAAAGTTTTGTTAAATAAAACAAACCCGGTTTTAGATACCAATGAAATTCTTTTTTTCCTGTGAAAATACGTTCGATGCCATTATGTTTGGAACTCGATTTCTTTTGCATGGCCACCACCACGGGCACGCTTGCAGAAGTCCAGACGCTGAACCCAATTTTCGACGGTTTTCAAACATAAATCGGCCGATACTGCTGCAATTTCACGTTCGATATTCGTACGAAGTTCATCAATCGTCGCTGGCTTGTTGGCATGGACCATAGACTTGACGTAGCCCCACAGGAAATAATCTAACGGCGTCTAATCGTACGACCGAGGCGGCCAATCGACTGGGCCATTTCGTGAGATAACACGTTTACCAAACTTGGTTTACAATAAATTGATTGTTTCATTCGCTGTGTGGCTTGTGGCGCCGTCCTGTTGGAACCACATGTCCTCCAAGTCCATATTATCCAATTGGGGCCAAAAATATTCGGTTATCATTGAACGGTAGCAATTCGCATTCACAGTAATGTGCCGGTCTTGATCATCACGGAAGAAGTACGGCCCAATGACGCCGCCGGCCCATAAACCGCACCAAACCATAATTTTTTCGGGATGCAATGATGACTCATGGATTACGTGTGGATTGCTGTCTGACCAATAACGCATATTTTGCTTATTGACGAAGCCATTCAGTCAGAAATGAGCCTCATCGCAGAAGATGATTTTCCGATAAAAATCCGAATCATTTTCAAGTTGTTGCTCAGCCCAATTCACGAACATTCGACGCTTATGGTGGTCAAGCGGTTTCAGTTCTTGCGTCAATTTGATCTTCCAAGGATGTAGGCCAAGATCTTTTCGCAAAATTCGCCACAACGACGTCACAGAGATGCCCAACGCTTGAGAACGACGTGTGGGAGACACATTTGGGCTTTCTTGAACTGAAGCCTCAGCGGCAGCAATATTCTCGACACTACGGGCACTTCTTTGTCTCAATGGCACGGGAACATTTTGTACTGTGCCTGTGGATTCAATTTTTTCCACTAGACGCTCAATTGTTGAACTGGTAGGACGATTATAAAGACCATAAATTTGACGTAGCGCTCTTAAAGTTGAGGCCACTGACTCCAAATTTCGGTAGTAAATTTTAATAATTTCGACTCGTTGTTGGCTCGTATATCTTTCCATGATGAAATGGCAAACCTTACTGAAGAGAAATGTCAAAAGAGCGGGAAAAAATATGGCGTCGTTTGCTGTCCCTATCGATTTACTTTTGTAGCGTCTCTGCTGTAAAACCCTTTATGTATTTATGACCCAAATGTGGCTTCGTTTGTTCAAAACCGCTAAACACAAAAACGAGACAGACAACAAAGAATCAAATAGGCGCTGGCCAGGCCATACAGTAGAATGGATGAAAACGAACCAGACGAAATGATGAAACGGAAGACGAAAAGTAGGGCGACCAAGACTCCCTTGGAGGAATCAGTTTGACGAATCCCTACGTACACTTGGTATTACCAATTGGAGAGAGAAGGCAAAAGATCCAACTGGTTGGCCAAATATGTCATCTTCGTTTTGTAAGGTCCCTCGTGACCCCCCGTGGTTGTTCGAGAAAGTATAAGTTAGTAAGTGAGCCATTCATTTTTCGATTCGCTCTAAAAATTTAAATCGGTAAGGGAGTTCAATTTTCAAATTGATTCAAAAAGGATGATTCGCGAGTCGAAATTTCAGAATACTCTGTAAAAATTTAATGTATCGAAAAAATGTACATATGCGTGAAATAAAAGAAATGCGGTTAACAAATTGCAAAATTTCATGATACAGGAAAATTGTTTGAAAGGATGGAAGGAAGGTGTTAAAAGGTAATAAGTGGGTAAGCCTTTAAAATGCGAGAACAGCATTATCGATGGATTCTGAATGTGTTAAGAACATCTAAAAGTACAAGTATGTATCGACAAAATTAGTTTGGAATGATTAGGAATGTGGACAAAATTGTGAATACGTGTAAACAGCGGGGTGAAAAGGCAAAACTTCAAAAGGTGAGGTGGCAAAATGGGTATAACGTCAAAATGCGAGAAAAATTGTTTGGAAAGATTGAGAATGTGGGTGCGAAAAGGGTAAATGTTCAAAGTGTGAGCAAAATCGTTTGGAAAGATTATGAATATTTCACAAATTTTAAATGTGGGTAAAAAATTGTAAAATGGGTTGTGCGGTGAGGGGGTGAGAAGTGTATAACTTATCAATGCGAGAAAACTCGTTTGGAAAAACTGAGAAAAATTGTGAACTTGGGTCAAAAGGGGTTTAGGAGTAACTTTTCAAATGCGAGAAAGAACGTTTGGAAAGGTTATGAATGTGGTGAAAATTGTGATTGCGGCTAAAAGGGTACAAAGTGGGTCGAAAAGGGTATTTATGGTACTCAATCGAAATAGTTTTAATTGATTTTGTGCAATACAACCCAAAAATTGTATATTAAAAATTCTGACATTAAAGCAAACAAGTTATAAAGATGAGTTATGAACAACATGCTCAATTATTAAGAATCAAAATCCCCGTATTGCTATGTTTGAACCTAAATGTCAAGTTGGGCCCCCCAAAATAAAATCCTGTGGACAGTACTGCTCAAGGCTATAATTATTATATTCCCAATCATTGTCCAAACTAAATTTTAGTCTGCCTTTAGTTTTTTTTTGTTACTCCTCTTGGGACCACATGGCTTTCACAAAGCATTTCAATCTTACGCGGTTCACCGCCAGTTGTTTAAGCTTCTACCCATGTTAGATTTTTCTGTCTTAGTTCTTCGATTCTTGTGCATCTCTAGGTTTTTTCTTGGTCGAACACGATTTCTTGAGTCTTGAAGATTCCACTCAAGTGCCATCCTTGCGATACTGTTGGGATTTTTGCGGATAGTGTGGATCGACCTCCATTACCTATTCTGTATCTGCTTCCCCATTGGTCGTCTTCCAGAGTTCTGTATTCGTTATGGATTTAGGCCAGAATATTTTGCATATGAATCTGAGGCCCTTGTTGATGATTACCTGTCGCTTTTGCGTGATGTTATGCGATACAAACCAGGTTTCACTACCGTACAACAGAGTTGATTTCACACATGAGTTGAATATTTTGAGCTTAGTTCGTCTGGATGTGTGTGAGCTTCTCCATACTGAATGCAGTCTCCCGAATGTCGCCCTCGCTGTATTCAGCCTGTTGATTACGTCTGTATCTGCGCAGCCGTTTGCAGACATTATACTTCCCAGATAGCAGGAGCTAGCTACATACTCGACTGGTTGTCCTTGTATCCTGATGTTTTCTATGCTAGTATCGTTGATTCAAATGGCTTTGGTTATCTTGACTTTTATCTCAAGTCCAAAAATTGCCAGCCGATCTTTCTAAGTCTTCCAGCTTTAACTGCATTTTGGAGATCTTATGCGAGAGTAGACAAATGTCATCCGCATAATCCAGATCATCAAGTTGGTGTGAGAAACTCAATGTTATTCCTCTTCTCTTTGAACAGACTTAGTTCAATATGTCATCCAGCACGATGGTGAACAGCTGAGTTGATAGTGAGCATCCTTGTTTTACTTCAGTTTTGGTGCAGCTCACTACTGGTGCAGCTCACTGTAATGGGCAATGGCTTATCGTAAACCTCCGTTGAGATGGCGACACGAATGAGTGACCCTGCCACTGAAGCTCTTCGAAGTAGTGGACATATTCTTCTGTTCTTTGAATGGGGATGAGCCAACACCCCTGGCCAATGGCGGATCAAAATTTCGACACATTGCATTGTGGTCAGCGTCTGATCCATAATGGGCGGCTGTAACATAATCATCCTAGCAGTAGGTAAAATGCAAACCACGGTGGGCTGGCTGGGTTTGCGTCCCGCCACCGTTATATAGGCAAAGAAAATACAAGGAAAATATGATAAACAAAGAAATCCCCTAACTCTTGCCGACCCTCGTAAACGTTATAACGACTACGATTTAATGATATGTACCTGGAATGTGCCAACACTATACAGAACGGGTGCCACTTTCCCACTGGCGGATGTCCTTGAAAAATATAAAGCTGTCATCACAGCGATCCAGGAAATGCGATAGACAGGATATGGTTGCACCAGAAAGAAAAGCTGCGATATTTACTACAGCTGACATGAGCGAAGGCACGAATTCGGATTTATAATTGGTAAGAGACTGCGACACCTAGTTTCAAGGTTCAATCCAGTAAGTGAACGCTTGGCTACAATTCGCATCAAAGCGAAATATTTCAACATCTCGTTAATTTGTGAGCACGATGAGGTCACAGAATGATTTTACGAGCGACTCGAGGAAGTATACGAACGCTGTCCTGACCACGATATTAAGCTTATTCTAGGCGATTTTAATGCCAAATTGAGAAAGGAAAGTGTCTTTCGACCAACCATCGGTAATAACAGTCTCCATGATACCACCTCCGATAATGGAATAAGAATGATAGACTTCGCTGCTGCAAAGAACATGGTAGTTAGTGGGACACGATTCCAGCATAAGAACATTATACGGCGACCTGGTTGTCTGTTGATCAGAGAACGAAGAACCAGATTGATCACTTGGTAATAGATGGCAGGCACTCTTCTAGTGTCATGGATGTTACGTGTGATCGGAGGTGCCAATATCGACTCGGATCATTAACTGGTGGCTGCGAAATTTCACAGGAAGATGAGCAGGCCGAAATCGTAAGAAGACGAACACGGACAAAGCTAGATATCGACAAGCTGCAAAGTCCTACCAACAACAGATATCAAAGTCCAACCAACAAAAGCTCACTCTCCTACTAGAGCGGAATACTCCCCCTCCCAAGGACCGAGAAGCACAGTGAAAGTAAAGGGTTTATCAACAGAGACGCTACAAAAGTAAATCGATAGGGACAGCAAACGACGCCATATTTTCCCCGCTCTTTTGACATTTCTCCTCAAGAAGGTTTGCCATTTCATCATGGAAAGATATACGAGCCAACAACGAGTCGAAATTATTAAAATTTACTACCGAAATTTGGAGTCAGTGGCCTCAACTTTAAGAGCGGTACGTCCAATTTATGGTCGTCATAATCGTCCTACCAGATCAACAATTGAGCGTCTAGTGGAAAACTTTGAATCCACAGGCACAGTACAAAATGTTCCCGTGCCAGTGAGATAAAGAAGTGCCCGTAGTGTCGAGAATATTGCTGCCGCTGAGGCTTCAGTTTAAGAAAGCCCAAATGTGCGTTGGGCATCTCTGTGACGTCGTTGTGGCGAATTTTGCGAAAAGATATTGGCCTACATCCTTATAAGATCAAACTGACGCAAGAACTGAAGCCGCTTGACCACCATAAGCGTCGTATTTTCGTGAAATGATTCGGATTTTCATCGGAACATCATCTTCAGCGATGAGGCTCATTTCTGGCTGAATGGCTTCGTCAATAAGCAAAATATGCGTTAGTGGTCAGACAGCAATCCACAGGAAATCCATGAGACATCGTTGGATCACGAAAAAATTACGGTTTGGTGCGGTTTATGGGCCGGCGGCGTCATTGGGCCGTACTTCTTCCGTGGTGATCAAGACCGGCACATTACTGTGAATGCGAATCGCTACCGTTCAATGATAACCGAATATTTTTGGCCCCAATTGGATAATATGGACTTGGAGGACATGTGGTTCCAACAGGACGGCGCCACAAGCCACACAGCGAATGCCACAATCAATTTATTGGAAACCAAGTTTGGTGAACGTGTTATCTCACGAAATGGCCCAGTCGATTGGCCGCATAGGTCGTGCGATTTGACGCCGTTAGATTATTTCCTGTGGGGCTACGTCAAGTCTATGGTCTATGCCAACAAGCCAGCGACGATTGATGAACTTCGTACGAATATCGAACGTGAAATTGCAGCAGTATCGGCCGATTTATGCTTGAAAACCGTCGAAAATTGGGTTCAGCGTCCGGACTTCTGCAAGCGTGCCCGTGGTGGCCATGCAAAAGAAATCGAGTTCCATACATAATGGCATCGAACGTACTTTCACAGGAATAAAGAATTCCATTGGTATCTAAAACCGGTTTTGTTTTATTTAAAAACACTTGCAGCGCTCTTATTGAAATCCCGTTACATCTCCCTTTCTTTGGAAACCGCTGCAAGGACTGAACTTGGCTATCAAAAATCGGGGAGGATAAGCCATGGTACGACGAAGAATGTCACATTGCAACTAATGAAAAAGACACTGCCCGTATGGCAACGAAACAGTTACTTGCAACTAGTGTATTCAAAACCGAAACCGGTTAACCGAATTCCTGCCGGTTAACCGTATGTCGGTTTTGTAAAAAGTGATATTTTCGAAGAACCGGGTTTCAATTAAATTTACCGGGTTTTTCGGTTTTACACAACTGCTATAACAATGCAGAATTTTTAATCTAAATCCTTTTTTATAGCTCACTATGGTTACTAACCCCCTTAAGACAGACACAAAATACTTTGCCAACGAATTATTTCGCCGATAAAATAAAAAATAAATGGTTTCCCATTACATACCATGATGAGACCGGCGAGAACTTCTCACAATCACTGAGCTGTGCGCTTTCCAGTTTTCACTCTCTGATTGGAACCTACAGTTTTACACCGATTCCGAAAGGTATTTTGAGAAGCTTTTCATGGCTATATACTCGATAGTGTAGCCGTCACTATGCGAGGTGACCGCCGCCGAAAGAAATTTTAGGTGGTCAGAGCATAGTTCGAACCCAGGATCTCATGTTCAACAGCCGCGCACACTAACCATTGCACCACCGACGGCACTTACGATTTACCGTTTCGCCGATAGTTTTCTGAAATAAGTTGTCCAAGGCAATAGAAGTCATATCTACCAACTCCGATTTAGATGGAAGTTCCGGAACGATTGACAACACAGGTGGTGTGTTCACAGAAATGCATATAACAATAAATAGTATTCACTATCCAGAAAGAAGTACAAAAAGTCCAACGGAATATTTACTCAACGATGACTTTGCCTAACTGGGGAAGTCCAATATTAGAACATATAGGTTGAATAAAATAATTTTAATGTAAAATTTGGAATTAAACCCCCACTTATATCGAAGCAGACGACCAATTTGATATTTATGAAGTGGTAGATTATTAGAAAACGGTTTGAAGAAAATTTTGAAATATTAAAAACTTTCATAACAAGAAATCCGCGAAAAAAGTTCGATAGAAATATAGTTCTATCAATCAGGGTGCTTATTGAACAAAAGAACTCGTTCAGTGGAAAATATTGCCACTGTAGCTGAAAGTAACCATGTAGCAACCATCAACATCAACTCGCCACCGTTCGCAGCAATTGCTCATTTACGCATTTCTTTACGCAGAATTTTGAATATAGACCTCGGTACGAAGACTTAAATTAAAAAAGAACCGAAGCCTCGTGGCCACAAGATGGGTTTTCACTTCTTTTTTTACCGAAAAATAATCTTTCCGATGAAGCTCATTTTTACCACGGGGCTACGTTAACAAACAAAATTGTCGCATTTGGGAGTCAGAAATTCCACATGTCGCACAGTGGGCCAAACAGACCTGCTAGCGGAATTTAATTAATAACTCGAGTAAATGAATAGATATTTTAATGAAACTTTAAACTTAAGGTTTTTAATGCATTCACCAAATAATCTCCAAATTTCCTCAACCTTCGTCAACTATATCTTATAGCTCCCATACAACTCCTATACAACCACAATATAAATTTTTGAATTTTTAAAAATTTTTATTTTTATTATAACAAGCCACAAAAAAATATGTTTCTGTTCTTACATATCGGCAATTAATCGGAATCCGGAGTATCAGAATCATTTATTACATTTTGGAAATTAATGAGCAACGACTTTATCCAAATTAATTTATTTTCCCGAACTTTTTGATCGTTTTGACAAGACGGATCAGAAGATACAAGTAACGCGTTCATGACATCTTCCATTGTATTGCTTCTCTTTGTCCTTTCGTGAATGATTCTGCCATATATCCCGGCAATCTTTATTCCTGGCTTCAAGGGCTTCTTCGGACATCATGCCAATAGGAATAGCTACATGCTTTATGATGTCTGCACCGGGGATCAAAACTTTGTGGACAGATGACGGCATGTAAAACCATGGATATAAATTGACAAACATTTCAGCTGCTTCCATGGCATAAGAGCTGAATGCATCCGTATTGACTTCATATCCACAAGTCAACGCACGCAAAATTATACTGAACTTGTAAATGAGTGCCTCGCTAACTCCTGTGATGCGAGCTACCAGTTTTGGTTGGCTGAAACATCGTCTGGCAGTATTACCATTGTTAGTATTGCCACTAACAGCGATTGGTATATACACCAATAAGCCCATTTGTTTTCTAAGCTCCAATTGCATTTTAGATTTTCTAGCCTCCACCTCCGGCTTATCTGCACAGCGAAGTTGCCATTTTTTAATTGAAAGTCTGTACGATATATGTAAGACCCATTCAAAAAAACGTATCCACGCATGAAGAGTAGATAAGCCATATTGAAGTAGATATGTACTAATTGGGTAACTTTTTACCAAATTCAAATCGTTCATATTTTTCGGTACTGCTCTACAAATTCCACATGTCTGTGTAGAGGCATCTGCAAGGACGCTAAATGATTTACCATCCACCATTGTCATATGAAATTCATGGAAAATGGTAAATGAGTTAGTAGTTGTTGGCTTAATTGACAATATTTGGTTTTTTACACTATCAGTCTCTAATCGAATTAATTCGCTTGATTCTTTATGGCAAATAAGTTGTATGGGCCGACAATATCGAGTTGATGAAGGTCGCGTGTTCTTCCACAAAACTGTCTATCCCAACTGAACCTGTAAAGGTACAAGGCAGACTGTAAATAGGTGCTGATCGACCATATTAGTTTCACCATCTTGCAACTTTTGGCGATAGGTTGCGTGACCACTGCTTCCATCGCAGCCCTATTTATGTAATGCAGTGAAACTTATGTTATTATTGTTCACTGAAACATGCTGTTCAAAAACCTGAGAGTGCGCCTTTATGATTCGTCTTACAGTGTGGTCTACTAAACTCTGTAGTGTTATTTCAGCTCTTTGACTTTTAATCCATCTAGGTAGCACATAACCTTCGCTGAATGCAGCTTATGGTAACCAGGATATATATCTGCGTTTCGTGTCTTAGCACTACTTCGTGTTAGCTTGTATGTACGTATGTTTTGTGTGGCCTACATCTATATACAGTGCAAGCGCTTCTTCAGGTGAATAAGGACCTGGAAATTGCACTTGTGTGTCCAATGAATTTTTAGTTTTTTGTCCGGCAGTCTCATCTGCATTTAATATAGAAACAATTTTTGATGCTGTTCGCATTCCAGTTTCATGCAAGCTTGACCTTGTTGCCACCATCAACTCGTCATATGTTGTTTCTTGAACAAGACTAGATACTTTGCTTACCTGGGTCTTAGGATGCAGATCACCAAAGTCCTTCTCAGGTCGACCCAAGTGCGATTTAGTCGTTCGCTTGTGTAGACAGAGTGGAGTATCAAGCCATTTCTTGTTTTTCTTCCCAAACAAACTCTTATTTCTTTGGCATGCCTTCTATTTCTCTGTAAGCCTGCTTACGAAACTTGCCAATTTTTGTTCAATTTCTTCCAATTCCTTTTTAGATATTTTTGTGTTCTTATAAATTGTAACAAATACCGACTCCTTCAGTACCAAAAACTTATTTGCGGCGACATTTTCGTTGTGCCACATGGAATACAGTAAGTGCTTCGAGACTGACATTTCACCTACAAATTGCAATAGGCTTAACATTAGCAGAAAGTAGCAGTTCAATTTGGACATTATTGCACCATGAGGACTCACACTTTACATAAAGGCTGAACTTCACTTGAAAAAGCTTGAACGACGTTAGTTATAGCCCAAGCATGTCAGTAGGAAGCTAAAAAGCTAACTTTCCAGAACAACCTACTTCTAGTACATTTTGTTAGCTACATATACAAAGACGGGTCACAAACATATATTTTTTTGTTAATACATACCTTTGGGAATAAAATAGGCCAATGTGGCCGTCGGTGGTGCAATGGTTAGTGTGCGCGGCTCTTGTACATGAGATCCTGGGTTCGAACCCGGCTCTGACCACCTTCAAAAAAAAAAAAAAAAAAAAAAAAATCTTTCGGCGGCGGTCACCTCGCATAGTGACGGCGACACTATCGAGTATCTAGCCATGAAAAATCTTCTCAAATTACCGTTCGGAATCGGTGTAAAACTGTAGGTCCCCATCAGTGAGTGAAAACTGGAAAGCGCACAGCTCAGTGATTGTGAGAAGTTCTCCCCAGTCCCTTCATGGGATGTAATGGGAAACCAGAATGTGCGATTACAAAGAGTTTCAAACGCTTGTCTTACGTGACAATTAAACGAAGTCAAAAAAATAGCACTTTTTGAAAACCACGTGCAAGACCATATGTTACGTTTGACAGCTCACAGCTGTTTATATTTGCCTGTAGCAACTCTGGTTAACGGCTTTCGCGGTCATTTGAAGTATTTAAATTTGAAGGAAACCAAGAAATTAATCCAATTTGAAACTTTAAAATGTTACTTAAATGCCGCTAGCGGAGCTGTTTGGGCCACTGTGCGTCGTCGAGGAGAAGGCGATACATCGACAACGAGTGACTATTTGGTGCGGTTTTTGGCATGGCTGCATCATAGATCCATTTTTGATGTGTTAACATCTCTAGCGGCGTATAGGGACTAAATCTATGAAAGTCAAAATCTGCTAAAACCAGATTTTATGCTGCTGCTAAAACCATCGCAGTCGACATTATGGTGACTTACTAATACGTCAGCTACTTCGTACAAAGTATGTGTGATGTTGTGTGTTTGGTTGTTTTTATTTAGGTGTATACAGCCTGTTTTTGTAACTATCTTCAAACAGCAGGCGTGCAATTGCTAGACAAGCAATCAGGTTTTCAATTGAGTTCATTGTTGCTTTTCGCTTGGGCATAAAAGCTCTTTTTCTTGGTTGTGTTCCTGTCAAACAACAATATTACCTTCATGTTTTTATTGGCATTTCTTAAAGCTTTTTCATACAAATATATGCTAAACGGCTGCAACCCTAGCCATCAGCTGTAAAATCAACAACAGCTGATTGTAGGTATTAAAATATAAATAAACAAACGAAAATAAACACAATTGTTTGCTTTTTTACCAATTTAAAATGATTTCCTCCGTTGCTCTCGGGTTTCCTATTAAATCTACGGAAAATGATGATAGAGAAAGTCGCCTAAGCCGTAGGATTTTGCGTGATTCAACCAATGTGTTTGAGATTCCAGTAGACCAGTAAGTATATCAGTATAATTTGCTTTTATGAATTAATGAAGTTATGTTTTGTAGATTTATTGCAAACTTCCGTGTTAATAAGGAAGTATTTTCGAATCTGTTAGAAGATTTGGGACCGAGTTGATGTTGTGGGAATTCGTCCATCGAGTCTACCAAGGCACGAAACTGGATAGAGTTGGTCTTTTTTACTCTGATAAGTACAATTGTTATTATCAATATATGCTGTTTCGTTTCAATGTTAAAAATACTTACATTTTTTTAGTCAAACAATCCATTTTTATTTATTTATTGAAATGAAAACACATCAATATAACCCACACGAACAATTTTTTACGATTGTCTATTTTGACATTTAACATTGTACGTTGTTGACTTATGTGAACCTACATTTTGACGATAACTAAAAGCTTTTGTGTTTGCACTCAAAAAAAAGTTTACAAAAACCAAAAATTAAATTCGTTTGGCTCTAGACGTGCGATGAGAGAAAAAACAAGTTACAAAAACAGGCCGATAGAAAGTAAAAATAAGCCAAACACATGGACAAGTAAGCATTAAAATATAATTATTTTAAGTTTTGAAATGATTTTCATAACATTTATTACAGATATATTACAAAGCAGCAAAAGCAAACAGAAACAAATGCCGCAGATAACAACAACGATGATTCATGCAGGTAATTATTCATTTTTAATTAAATGTGTTATCAGTAATTTATTTGTGCTATTTCCCTGCAGTGATGCAAATGATATTCCGCAGAATTTAAAGCGAAAGTTCAGGCAAGAGTGGTAGAATTCATTCGATTGGCTGCAGAACAAAAATGGAACAGCATTTTGTGTGGCGTGTTCGAAGACTTTGACAAGTCACTTGACTCATCTAAGGGCACATGAAAAAACTTCTCTTCACGTGACAAATTACAACAACCAAAAAGAAATCTAAAAATACAGACTTTTTTTAATGAAGATGACCAAGCGCAGAGGAAACTTGTTCGTTATGCAGAATTGACATTAGTTATGTTTCGTATAACACACAATTTGCCATTTTTGCTAATGGATTATTTGCCAGCGTTACTGGTGGAGTGCTGTCCTGATTCAGCAATCGCAAAACTTATTCAATGCGGCAGAACAAAGTCTACTCAAATTGCAGATATAATTGGGAAGCAGGCAAGTGATCAAACTTTATCCGACCTGAAGAAAAAAAAGTTTTCCTTGATTGTGGATGAAACTACGGACGTTTCGACATAGTACAGGGAGTAAAACCAGCGCATATAGCGGAAGAAATGACAAGCAAAGTAAAATGATATTTTTTGTTTTTATCTTATATTCTTCCAATTATTAATAATTTAAATAAGGAATTTCAATCTGAAAGTTCCCGTTTGCCGTATTCATATGCGAGTATTAAAACAAATTTTCTTTTAATACTAAGCCATTTTGTAAAAAGAGAATATATAAACAATAATGTTGAAATTGATTATAAAAATAAAGCAAATTTAATTGATATTTCAAAAATTTTCATTGGTTCAAAAGCGGAAATTTTTTTAAAAGCGAACTTAACTGATTCTGAAATATATGAACTCAAGTCTAACGTTTTAAATTTCTATGTTGAATTTTTGGATTAATTAAAACATCGATTTGATTTTAAGCGCGAAGACATTAAACTTTTAAATATAATAACAAGAGTAATTTCTTCGAAAAACTTAGATATATTGCCTCTTATTTTAGAGTTTTCTAGTCTTGTTGAATGTGATCCAGATTTAATTGTGACAGAGTGGAATTTATTGCGCCTTAGCGAGACATCTCTTTCTCCTGATTTAAGTATAGACATGTTTTGGAAAAATGTATCTGCTATAAAAAATGGTTTGAATGAACATTGTTTTGAAAATTTAGTTAAATTTGTCTTTAATTTACTTTCAATAGCACATAGTTCAGCCGCTGCTGAACGAAAGTTTTCGTCTCTATCTCTTATAAAATCTAAATTAAGAAACAAACTTGAAATTAATACCATTAACAGTATCATGCTTTGTAAAGAATTAATCACGAACAAAGGTCCGCATACTGTATGGTCAGCTAAAAAAGACTTTAAAACCCCGAATAAACAGTAGTGAACTGAAAATATGTTAAAAATGATCTCGGATTTACTGACAAATATCATCTCCAAAATCTCTGTATATATAAGAGATTTTTTTTGTTTATATAGCTTTGTATATATTTTTATTTAAAGAATTAAAATAATAGACTGAATTTATATTATTTTTTGTTTAATTAATAAAAGTTTTCTATAAATTAAATATTGTTTTTTTTTTGTTACAATTTTGGTCGGTTTTGACCCAATTTGGTAGGATTTAGAAACAAATTTGGTCGGAAAAAAATTTTCTTGTGGCAACACTGTATTATACGTATATAAAAATGAGATAGCAAGAGAGCAACGACAATTTTGTGAACTTGTGTAGCGTATGTACGAATATAATAATGTATGTATGTATGTACAAGTGTCTGTTGCTTTGCATTCTTTGGCTTTTGTGGGATTAAAACAAAAAGTATTGAGCAAGAAAATACTGACACATGTGCTTGCACTGGGTCTTTAAATAATTTTAAGTATTAATATTATTTAACTGTAACGTCATCATATGATTGAACGCTGTTTTTTATTTTCCAATGTAACATTTACGAATGTGTTCATAGAAATCGAACAGGTACCGTGTAGCAAAAAGGTGTTAACACATCGCCCGTGAGTTCGAACACTCATTGGATTTTTTCTTTGAAAATGTGCAAGTTCCAAAATGTTGAAGAGAATGACATGGGCGGAGTGTGGTTTCAACAGGATGGCGCTACTTATCACACAGCTAATGTTACAATCGATCTTTTGAGCACTGTGTTGGAAAACAGCATACTCAGTCGAAACTCGGAAGCCCATTGGCCGCCTCGCAGCTTCGTTTTGAACCCGTTAGACTATTATCTCTGCAGCGCCGTAGAAGATAAGTACTACGCAAACAATCCCGAGTTCACTGAACCCTTAAAACACGAAATAATTTTTCTTAATTTGTAATTAAGTTTGGCGTATTGGCTTTTCGACCTGGACTTTTTACACCTCCCCCCACCCTGTTAAAGTTCAACCAGTGAGGACACAAGAATAGACTAAAATAGCATATTCTTAAACTAATTGTAAATTCTTTAATAAAAAAGAAAAATAAAAAAGGGTTATTGATTTAAATAGCCAACAGTTCAGATATTTTTAGTGTACCCAGACTAGTTATTATAATTACTCTTGCTTATCGCCTGACGGCCCCGAATATGGCTGGTCGAGATCTCGAACGCTGGTATAATTGGCGCACTAAATTTAGTTTTAATACTTACTTATTAGTACCATTTTTTAATTTTTTGATTGTTAATTGAAAAAATGTGTATATTTCTCAATAAATGTTATTTATATATATTTTGGAGTCAATTATTGTGCAAAGAAGATTTCAGGGGCAGAAATCTAACACATTTGAATTAGCGGATGAAAAGTAAGTGTTAAATTCAAAGTGCTCTATTTGCAAGAAATGCATTTTGTTATGTCTTTAGAAGATTTGAAAACTATTTTCGGCTGAGCAAAGCAGCATTTAGGAAGGTGCGGGAGACAATAGCACCTCATTTGAAAAGCGGGGTCAGGTCAACATTTATTCCGAACACCATCAAATTATTGGCAGCAACATTACGCTTTTTAGCCCAGGGATCGTACCAGCTGAATGTCGGAAATGATTTCAACTTGGGACTATCACAGCCAGTCGTATAGAAGATGCTGTCTGAAACTCTGCATGTCATGGAAATGACAGTTTGTCCACAATGGATAAAGTTTGAAATGACAGGGGCTGAAAAAACTGAAGCCAAACTAAATTTTTTTGAAAAAACCGATTTTCCTGGTGTTATTGGGTGTGTGGATGGAACCCATATAAAAATTGTCGCCCCCAAATAAAGAAGACCACCATCTGTACTTTAATCGTAAAGAATATTTTAGCTTAAATGCTATGATTGTAAGTTTGTAATATTGTTTCGTTGTATTTTGTATTCATAAATATTTCATATCAACGTAAATATGTGATCACAAAATGAGAATTCGGTTTTTGGATGCCCGATACGCAGGTTCTTGTCATGATTCATTAACCGTCGGATGGGCAGTAACTCGAATGGGCAGTTACAGACTTTGTCGTCTGGCCAGACGAAAAATGTTATTGCACAATTACAGGTGAACAAGCGGTAGTTATGTTATTTTTTTTTATGTGTATAATCAGAATATGTATATATATATATATGTATGCTATGTATGTTTGTGCAATATTTACTATTTTACCTAGAAAATACAGTGCAAAAAAACTATATTTTTTTTAAGTTCAATTTTTTTTAATTTTCCATTTTTTAAGGAACAGTTTTGTTTATTTTAATACACAATGTATGTATTTATGTAATTTGGTTTTATATGTTACTGCTTTGTACATTTTGAATGCATTTGTGACACTTGTGATGCACATTTGCGTGAGTGAGGCAAACGGGGTCGTCACATTGTTGGCAACGGAAGCGGGTTTTTCGATGTTTGCGAGTTTCGCCGAGACACAAAGAAACACTCAACTCGTCGTGAATGATAAACGAAGCTAAACCGGATATGTCGAGCAGATTGGAAACGGTATCTACACGGGCTTTGGTTTTGTTATAATCCAAAATTTGCTGAGGCTTAGCTGTATTTTTTGTGTTATCGACTGTATTGGAATAATGCTCGGTCGAGAGTATCAATACCACCTTTTTCTTCTTGGCAGCATAAGATCACAAAGAAATTGCATAGTTATAATAACAAAATAATGTGCTGTACAATTCGCGGCTGTTGGTTTTATCATGGCGCAATTCATCAGGAATAAAGCGTTTGTTGCATCGAACAGTTCCAACAAGTGATAATCCAACTGACATGAAAAGTGCAGCCAAAGGCAAGGTGGTAAAAAAATTATCGGTATAGACAGTACGTCCAGTGTAGTGATATTACGGGACCAACTTCATGACGACATTTTCGCCTTGATTTGTTTCGCGTTCTGCACCTTCCAATTTGCCTGTTTAAATTATCCCTTTCAACGGAAAGTGTAATTTCGCATCGCAAATCCACCAGACTTTAATCCCATATTTCGCGGGTTTGGACGATATATACTGCGTGAAAAATAAAATTTCAATAGAGTGCCATGATTTCAAGTCTATATTTGAATTCACAGAATTCAAATCTTTCACAGTTCAAATATTGTAATCATGGCCAACAACAGCAATTTTATTTTGAAAGGTACTTTTTTGCAAGAAATGTTCTTTCGTCTGGCCAGACGACACAGTTCAAATACGACGTTACTGACTTTGAAGTAAAAGTTTGTTCTACCAACATTTACAAAATGAATTAAATTCATTTTAATGTATTGAGCGACTCTGTATTTGAAAAGTCCCCAAAGGGTCTCCGGATTGAGCGAATAGAAACAAAGTTATTAAGAATAAAAGAACAATATCGTCTGGTCAGACGACATAGACAAACTGAGGGTTAATCTGGAACGCTAGTCATGCAAGGAGAGTGTTACAAGAACGATATAATGCTGGGGACCGTAATTCCTGGCTGTTAGGTAACATTTTAAGGTTAATTTAAATGCCATTTATGGCCAGTTTTTCAGTCAGTGGTGATCTTCGTTTCTTAGTTAAATTGTGGTTAAACATCGAATTGTATTTTTAAGTTATTGTTTAACTATGATTTAACCACCCAATGTTGGTTGGTTAACTTATAGTCAGAACCATATTACTTTGACAATCAAATTACTGACTGTCAAAGTGAGAAATGAAGATTGTATAAAATACATGTTTCAGATTTGCGTATTTGTACACATACGTTGAGTCTAGATCGTTAAATTGTTGCGCCTATATAGTTTTTTTTACACATTTTTGTAAAAATGACTTCGATTTTATGCATCTACTATTTCTTATTTTACATAATTCCATTTTGTTCCCCTTTGTTGTTTTGGTATTTATCCCAAAACACACGTTTTCTCCAATAAGAATACAAGGGTTGCCATATTAGTTGACAATATGGCGACAACTCACAAACAAAATGCAAAGTTAACCTCTAATTAACTTATAATTAAGATTAAGTAATCCGATAGTTAACTACCCACTTAAAAACTGGCCATTAGTAATTTAACTTTTACATCAGGTGATGCAGGCTATCGTCTTGAGCCATATTTGATGACGCCCTATCGCTTGACTGTTGCAGGAAGTGCAGACGCTAATTTCAATTCGAATCATGCTAAGGCAAGAAATATAGTTGAAAGAATCATTGGTGTGGTAAAAACAGATTTCGCTGTCTTCTTGGTGCACGTCAACTTCACTTCACACCACCGGCAAAAGCAATTAAAATTGTCAATGTTTGCGCTGCACTAAACAATATATGTATTGAATATGGGTTAGATACCACATACGAAGATACGCAAAACAACTGATACGACGCCCAACTGATACAAAGTCCTGAGGCATGTCAAAGGAGAGAACAAATAAAACAAAGTTTTCTCTAATTTCAACAGTCTTATAATTAATTTTTTTCTAAATAAAACATATAAAAATGTTTTCAATTACTTATAAATTTGGTTGTTTAGTACCTCAAGCTCCTTTTCCTTGATGCACAATTTAATTCTTTTAATTTTTACCTCAGCCTCATGCATCTTTTTCTCTCTTTCACTTCTTTCTATTTCTAATTTTAATTTTGTTGCCTCTATGTCCAATAATTGTATGTGAAACTTATTCATGTCTCGGAGGCTACGTTTTACTGACGACATAGAATTCTTAACGTCGGTCAATATTCTTGCCTCTTCAGTACTATGCTTTTGTAGCAGTCTTTTTTGGTTTAGAACAACTTGGCTTTGTTTTTAACCTTCGCCATACCAATACCCACCCGGGTGACCACTTCGGTTTTAATTCTTTAATAAATAAATAAATAAATGTTTTCCCATTACATCCCATGGAGGAATTAGGGAGAGCTTCTCACAACCAGTGAGCTATGCTCTTTATAGTTTTATACTCACTGATTGATTGGGACCTACAGTTTTACACCGGTTCCGAACGGTATTTTGAGAAGATTTTTCATGGCTTAGTACTCGATAGTGTCGCCGTCACTAAGTTAGGTGACCGTCGTCTAAACAAATTTTTTTAAAGGTGGTCGGAGCAGGAATCGAACCCAGGATCTCCAGTACAAGAGGCGCGCACACTACCCATTGCACCACCGACGGCTCTTCTTTAATATCGTTATTAATTTTGCTCCGATCTCGGGGAAATTTTGACTGACAGAACAAGTTGTTCAGAGTTGTAAAAAATATGATAAAATTTTTATTTTTTTAAAAGTGCCCCTGCGAAATCCTCTTGCAAGTGGGATATTTTTTTCTAATTCTTCCACTAATTTCTCAAATTGGCTTGAGTTTGTTATTTTTATTTTATTCGTTTCCATTTTTATTATATTTTGCAAAAAAAAACAACACTAACAAAATTCAAGTCAACATCAAAAACACTAACGACAAAATCGGAGCCAATTCAAGGCAACGTCGTCGTCAAATTTTGATAGAGAATACAAAACACATGTTGACAGTCATAGATACATTCCGATTAACAACAGACGCTACAAAACGACGTCGTCTTGTGTTGACGACGCCAAATAGAATAAGGGTGATTATCTGACAACACAAAATCCTTACATTAGTTAATTTAATCATAAATCTAAGAGAAATAAAACATATTTGGCCAATTCACAAGGTCTCCTATTGTCCTATTGTCGTACTTTATTTTTGTACGACAATAGGACAGTTGTGAACACACCATCATTAAATTTTTTGTCGTACGTCGTATTTTTCCAGCTGATTCAAGAAATAGCTGATTAAAAAAACATCAATCGTCAAATCAAATCAAACATCAATGACAGCGGTTTTGCAAAATTTTAAACATTTAAACATTTGTTTATCTACATTATAACTTACCTCAGTATTTGCCACAATCTCCACCTCAAAACCATCCAGAACTCTGTATCATCGGCAAACATTTTTCGGTGTGTTTAAAAATGTACAAAAGCTTTAAAAAACGCGGAATAATAAATAACAATAACAGCTGTTATGATAGTGATGTTACTTATGAAATGTATTCTGTCTTCACAAACTCGGTAAAAGAACAGCACTAGAAAAGTACGAAAAGCAGTAAACATACCTTCCGATGTCGTATTGTCGTACATTAGTTTTGTGTGGAAACCAACAATAAAATGTACAACGACTGTCGTACCAAAGTACGACAATAGGACAATAGGACATGTACGAGACCTTGTGAATTGGCCAAATGTGTGCTGGACACAATTCATATCCGATTTGAGTAGTGGTAGTTGCAAACGAAAGCAGACAAAGTTAAGCTTGAAACATACTAGTTTCAGTCTCACAGTTTTGTTGCGTAATCTTGTTAACTTTAGTCGAAGTTGACCAAAGAATCTGGATACTTCCGCCTGTCCACCAAAGAGTTCTCTTGTAGGTGTTTCAAATTCTAGGATTCTATCTCGAACTATATAGCAATGAAATCAAAAGCACTGCCATGCGCGCGTATTTAACTCTTTTTTCCCAATATGCGTCGCTTCCCGCCCACAGTTATGACCAAATGTTTTGGGTCAATATTATTGGCTAAAAGGTCAACAATCTTGGAGATTTTCAGAAAGGTCTAGTTTTTGTGCTGGGACGGACGGTTGGGAAAGATTTATCCATATCAATATTCTAAATAACCACCAAAGATGAGTGGTATGTGGTGTTAAAATTCAAGTATTTTACGTATTTTACTTTACAAAGAAAAGTCTTTTGTTATAAGAATATATTCAATTTTCTTTCAGCTATACAGGTCAGGGGATTTTTTCTGCAATCATTTTGAATGATGTAATCAATACTCTTCTCTTCCTCTCATGGCCGAACATGTGGTGGCGACACTTTTTGCAATGGTATGAATTTCCAATATTTAATTGAAACCGCAATTAAACGCAAATTAATAACCACAACCGCAAACAAACAAATGACGCCAAAAGAACATCAATGAGATGTTGCATTACTTCAAATGTACTTATATAACTGGAACAATAAATCTCAAATTCTGGACAAGATTTTTGGAGACCTATATAATATTTCCCATCCGCCAATAAGTCGTCAGAATTGAAATATTTTTCAAATTGAATAGTTCGCTGGTTATAATTTGTGGTACAATATGAAATCGTTTATTGTCGCTATCTTGTGTCTGAGTCTGGCTCTTTGTCTTGCCTTACCCGTCGAAAAGACATCTTTGGAAAGCGTGGACGCTGATGCATCAGGCGATGCAGGGGCTGGACATGAACGTTTGGCTCGTTATGGCGGATATGGTCGTTACCCAAGATATGGTGGTTTTGGAGGTGGCTACCCAAGATATGGCGGTTATGGCGGCTATCCTGGTGGTGGATATGGTGGTGGCTTTGGCGGTGCTTCCGCTCAAGCTTCGGCTAGTGCCAGCAGTTATGGCGGTGGTTTTGGAGGTGGATTCTATGGATAAATTTTGAAAATTCCGTATAATAGTTCGAGTAATCCTTCATAAACCTGTGAATAATAAGTGATACTTTTTAAAAAATATTTATGCAGTTTGAATGTTTTTGTCTCTTTTCTGTCATAAAATTGTATCATAAATGCAAAATGTTAGATGAAACTAATAAATACAAAGTCTAACCTACTTATTTAAACATTTTCTGATTGCAATGTCAAAAAGTATACACACTTCTGATATACAGTGTATTCCTAAATTTATATTCCAACCCAAAAAATTTTAGTTTTTACGTTCGAGTAGAAATGATACTGCAATAAAACTGATTGTCATTGATCAAACCCTAGAAAGGATTCAAATAGATATGAATGTGATTTTGAGGCGGTCAGAAGTTTTCTGTATATAGCGAGTGTGCAGTGTACAGGGTCAGCCGGCATCATGAGATCATTCAAACTTATATTTGCGAACAGTAGACTGTAAGATGCCCTAAATGTCAATACTAAGGTCAACATATCAGTCGAAATTCTTTAAAATTGCATTCACAAACTTTGAATGTTTCTAGTAACGATCAAAGATTTTATCGTTGTTGCCAACCCTCATTAAATTTCTCAAAACCAGAGATCAGGGGAAAACAGATAAGTAAAGAGTGGGCCGTGTAATATTTGGAATTTATATTTTTTTTAATGAAACAAAACATCGTTCAAATTGCTTCCACGACTTGCATTTCAGTACCTCATTCGAACTACTCAATTAATCAGGACAAGTTCGATTGTTTGCGCCTCTATCTCGTGAACAACAACGTTGATTGGAGTCGGACTCGGAAGTGTTTGCGTAGCACTTATCTTTCACGGCGCCCAGAAATAATAGTCTAACTTCTAAGTTTCGGCTGATTACACTGCTTTACAAATTTTAACTTTGGAAAAATACGAAGAACGCCACATGCCTAGATAAGGTAATTGGGACCTCCTGAACACGAAAAACGCTGTAATTTTTTTGTGCTAAGTACCGATTTTTAGATAACGGTACTTTTCTGTTTTACGGTGTATCATCCCACTCAACCCCTTGTGGAGCCCAACCGAAAAGACCGATATGGCATATCGTTAAAAAGGTAATTGACTGCCCTTTCCGTCGATATGCTGTACATTTCTCTTTGATAAGAAATGACCGAGTAGTGCCCCCTCCAAGTTCAAAATTTGGTTTTTTTTAACTTTTTTTTCAAAATTTTTCATTTTTATTTCGTTTTCCTTCTACTTTATAGTGAAGATCTGGAATGTTTTATTTTTTAACCATATAGTTTATTTAACTACCAACATTTTAAGCGTAATTTGAACAAAATCTGATGAAAAATAAATAAATAAACGTCAAAATGAAGTGGGTTGCCACCTCCATGTCTGCCTACTGTTAGTTAACATAGCTAAGATGAAAATGTACGTATTAAAACTGATGGACGCCGAATATAGTGTGTGAGCAATGAAAATGAAACTATTGAAAAAAACGTTAAAAAAACCAAATTTTGAACTTTGAGGGGCCACTACTCCGTCATTTCTTATCAGAGAGAAATGTACAGCATATCGACGGAAAGGGCATTCAATTACCTTTTTAACGATATGCCATATATCTCGATCGGTCTTTTCGGTTGGGCTCCACAAGGGGTTGAGTGGGATGATACCAGTGTTATGCGGTTTTCGAACACAGTGCGCAAAATATCGGTTGTAAAGATGGCTGTGTGACACGCTGTCCAGTTGAAACCATACGTCGTCCATATCACATTCTTCAACTTTTGGGAACAAAAAATCGCTGAGCATGGCAAGGTAACCCTCGCCATTGACGGTAACGGCGGCTACTTGCAAATTTTTGAAGAAAAAATGGGGCTATGATGCCGCCATGCCAAAAACCCCATAAAATAGTCACTTGTTGTGAATGCATCTGCTTCTCCTCAATGACGTGTGGATTTTCCGAACCAAAAATGTCACAATTTTGTTTGTTAACAACGTAGCGCCCGAGGTGAAAATGAGCTTCATCGGAAAATATGATTTTTCGGTTTCAGCCAAGCGATCTTCAACTCATTGAGCGAAAGCGAAAATACCTTTTGATCCAAGTTGTGTATTACCAAATTTGGCACATAGGTTTATGTCGCGTCATAATTGAATCTATCAAAATTTGAACCAAAAATTTCCATGGAAAATCAGGAAAATTCATTTGATAATTTGATACCAATTTGATTAGTGATAAATCCGTTTCAGGCAAAATGCAGAGTTTTCCGATTTTTCTGAAAAAATTTTCCGATTCAAATTTTGATAGATTTAATTGTCACGCGACATGAACCTGTGTGCCAAATTTCAGCTCGCTGTGAAATTCGTGTACGAGTTAAAGGGAATACCCTCAACAAATAGTAGGATCTTTAATATTCGTCCTTCGTATCATATGAAAGGTATTGAATAATAGATCAAGAATTTTGTAATACACAACTTGGATCAAAAGATATTCAAATTTAACTTTTATTTTTTTATTTCAAAAATAAAAGTTACGGAAAACTCTTACTTCGTAACTGTTATTTGAAAAATCAAAAATAACTCTTCTTTTTTATTTCTATTGTAAAAATCAAAAATAAGTGTTATTTCGCAACTTTTAAATAAACAATTAAATTTAAGTATTAATTTTTAAGGTTTTAAATAAAGGTTAAAAATAAGAATTAAAATTAATTTATATTATAAAAAATCGCAAATAGTAGTTTTTGGCTGATATAGCTTGTTACGACCAAAATATCAGTTTTGGTGATTCCATGTTGCCTTAACATACTTCCTTCACATTGATTTATTTAGTTAAAATTTTCACTCATAACTATTAGTTGCGGTCCCTGGTTAAATCGCGCGATTTTTTGGAAATGTGTTTCAAAATTTTGAACTGAGATGTCTCTGTTCTTGGAAGGGTTCTTGGTGAGTAGTATACCTAAAAAAAGGCTAAAGTTTTGTCTATTATAATAGTCTACCACAACATAAGTATAATCGGCCAAATTATTTAAAAAAATTATTTTTATCAAAAAAGTGAGGTTAACAAAATTTGTTTTTAATTAGCACCGAATGGGTTAGTAAAAATAAATACGTTTATACACAGATTTATAGAGTTGAGAAAGGCCTTTGTAATTATACCCTTTTCTACTAACTTTGATACCGAATACTAAACTTTTTGAACTCAGAAAAGAAGCTTTTATCGATGATTAAATTTTGGTGTATATCAGAGAGTTGGTGCTGAATATAATTAAATTAAATAATAGTATTTATTTAATTTTTTATAGAAAAGATTAAAATTTTAATTTTTTGCACAAAGCTCCCTTTTCTTCCATTCCGCTAGCAATGGGTATTAACGTGAAAGAAAGCTATGAACCATTGAAAGATATAATGAAAAAAATCAAATATTACGAAAATAAATGGAAGATTTGCTGTGATTTGAAGGTCATCAACATTTTGCAAGGGATCATCGATAAGGGCGGCTTTCTAAAATTCTGTTGTTTTCTTTGTAATTGGGAATGTAATTCGTGGAGACCAAGAGCAAAAATTCATCGAAGTGGCCTTTGTTAATTCTGTGGTCACAAATCATAACAGCTTAAGTCGATTCAAAGATTTTTCACGGAGAGCAGTGATATAACTTGATACAGATATGTGATAACTTTGATACAGTTAACAAGGAAACGAATTCTTTTACTTACTTCTTAACAAAAAAGAGTTCATTTTTAAGCACCGTGACTTCTCAATTTTTTTTTTTTCAATTTTGTCCTAACTCGAGTTAGGCTGTTATGGTTTGTGACCACAGAATTGTCAAAACGCATTCGACTATTTGAAAAGCGTTTTCCCAAAGCGTAGCGATGACAAAATTAATAAAAAGGTATTGTAGTAAATTTAAAACGAATTTGTGTTCACCTCATTGTACTATTTGGTTGGTTGGTTGGTTGAAAAGGCTGCAAGACAGCACGCTGTCTAGCACACTTAGGCTAAAGAAGCCCATTGTGATACCTGCAGTTTCCTCCAGAGCAACTACTGACTAGGTGTCTACCCAATTTGGCCTTTCAATAAATTTGTCTATAAGACCTACAGGAATATCCTGTAGGGCTACGGTGCTAACTAAATGTGTACCGAGTATCCTACTTCTCAGTCCTGTCAGAGCAGGGCAATCCAAGAGAAGGTGTTTCGTCGTTTCCTCGTCCTCTTCCATGCAGCATTTAAAGAGATTGGAGTTACTATGCCCCAATCTTAGGGCGTGTTTTCCTACAAGACAATGTCCCGTAAGTGTTCCTATCATTGTGGATAACGTGACTCTCGGCAAGTTAAGTAGTTGCCTAGTCCTCTTCCTGTCCACCTGTGGCCAGAGGACCTTGACTTGTTTGCAAGTTGTAGTAAGTCTCCACTTGTCCTTGAACATATTATCTGCAAACGCCAGGTAGAGACTGGCATACTAACACCTTCTTTTGCCGGAAGAACCTGTGCCGTAGTGCCTTGTCTAGCTAACGCATCCGCTACGCAATTGCCTGGAATGTCGTTGTGTCCAGGTACCCAGATGAGCCTGATGTCAAAATACGCTGCCATCACCCTAAGTGATGAGTGGCATTCTTTCACCATCAGGGACGTAGTAAACATGGCTTCCAGGGATTTTATGGCAGCCTGGCTGTCCGTGTAGATACATATTTTCCGGAGGGTTGTGACACTACTTTTCAGTAGTTCAGCAACCTCCCAGTATGGTAGTAACTTCCGCCTGAAATACACTACAGTAATCAGGCAGCTTGAAGGAGATGTTTACGTTTAGGTCCGGTGAATGGACCCCATATCCTACTTGCTCGTCCAACTTTGATCCATCCGTGAAAAATCTGATACTATTTGTATCCCCTTACAGTGACTTTACCCAGCTATTCCTGTTGGGAATAGAAGTCCCTAGACTTGTTGCTGGTAGAAGGTAGGGGATACAGTATTCCGTTTTTACGGAAATAGAGTTGATCAGGTGTAGTAATTCAGTGTGTCCGGAATGCCCCGAATACAAAACGCCACAATCTCTGATTCTCACCAGGTATGTAGCGGCTGCCGATTCCACCATGATATCAGGAGTACATATGTTCAGGATAGCACTGAGTGCAGTACCTGACGTCGTGCCCATTGCCCCACTAACGCTAATCAGTGCTGATCTTTGAATTTTCATCAAGGAATTCAGAATATATTTCTTTTGGAGGGACCTCCACCAAACTACGATGCCATAGAGAAGTATTTGTCTGACTATTGCCGTATGAATCCACATGGTGATCTTAGTAGACAGTCCCCAGCGCTTTCTTATCGCCCCTTTACAACAGTAAAGAGCAACAGACGCCTTTTTCACCATCTCCACCACATTCGGTTTCCAAGACAGTTTACTTTCGAGAATTATCCCCAGATACTTGACCTTTTCCGTCAACTGTAATTGCACCCCATTAACTGACGGCAGTTCAAATGCGGGTATTTTATATTTCCGAGAGAACAAGATAAGCTCGGTTTTAAGTGGGTTAAGTGATAGTCCGTTGTTAGCGGTCCAGTTCGAAATCAGACTAAGTACGCTGGTTGTACGAAAGCTAAGTAAATTGAGGTTTCCCCCCGTACAGATGATAGTAATATCATCGTCATAGGCAAAGACCTGACATTCGGCCCTGGTTTGCAGGATATGAGCCTGACAAAATGAACACTTTTTTGCAAAAATGACACCGAGGCCCCAAATCTTTGGGGGCCCTTAAAAATAGTGCAATAGGTGAAATTGAGCAAGGCCCAACAAAATAAAACGTACATGGACAAACTGAAAACGACGCCAAAATATGAAGATTACAAGAGACAAGAGGCGGCTGTGATGAAAAAATGTCGAAATAATAATAAGAAGAGCGAGGAAAACATTTCGCAACAAGCGCTTGCCGATATTGTACAGAACCGCCGTGAAGCAACTCGCGAACGTGTCCAAAAGTGCAGAGAACGGAAGCGATTGGCAAAAATTGAAAAAGGAAAGTACTGTCTTAAGTGATATGAATTCAAGCGGGTACAGTTCTACAAAATCGCTTGGAAAAGCAACCCGTGCCTTGCCATGCCATCCAAAAGGAAAGCTATATTGGCACGAATCATGTCAAAAATGAATGATGAAGATAAGCAAGAGTTGGTCTCAGCATTTGCAAGAAAGAAAAAGTATGTTCCAAATAAAATTCTGTTCGATGCGATCCGAAAATTTAATGAAAGGTATGATGTTTCACGAGTCTCGCCAAAAATACGTGATGTTAAAGAATATTTGTGCCCAACAACTGGAGACAAAATTTTGTTACCAAAAAGACACATGACATTGACTGTGAAGGAAGCCTTTGCCATATTCGACGAACAGCAGCGGAGCGCTGGAAGAGGTATTTGAAATTGAATTTCTATTTTAAATTTCACCATTTTATTCCTCTGCTTTGCATATCTATGCTTATGATTAAATTTTGGTTTCACTTTCAGATACCTGTAACGCGTCTCATTTTTACCGTCAACGACCGAAGCATATAAAATTGATTAACGATTTGCCACACAACATGTGTATGTGTTCATACCATGCTAGTTTCATTGAAGCTGTAACTGCTCTGAATAAGAACATTCCTAGCATACCGAGCTATGACAATGGTTTTGTTCAAAAGTTTTTGTGTCCAGTTTCATCGATTGACTGCTGGTATTACAGTTGCAACAATTGTGCCGGTATTTCTGTTTCCAAAATAAACGATCTAGCACAAGATGCTGCACTCGATTCGAAAGTTTCATGGAGAAGAGATGGAAGAAAAGCATTGAAGCTAAACGAGTTGAGAAGCAAGGATAAACGGGAACATTGGCTGAGCTAATCGCGTACACGGTTGCTTTGTCTTCACAATTTTTGCGCCACAGTTTTAATAAGCGAGAACAATCTGAAGTGTTTAATATGCACGATCGACCAAGAGCATTGAATGTAGAATTTCCTGAAGAAGGTCTTCTACAAGTTGACTTTGCTGAAAATTTCGTCTGCGAGGGACAAGATGAAGTACAAAATGCGCATTGGAATCAGCGGCAGCTTTCTTTGTTTACGACTGGCTTTTACCACAATGACGCCTTTCAGGCAAAAGTATTCGTATCTAACAATTTGATACACACAAAAGACACAATAGTTCCATATCTTTGGGAATTGCTCTCATATTTACCGGCTTCTCTCAAAATTTTAAAAATTTGGAGTGATGGACCATCATCTCAATTTAAATACAAGTTTATTGCTTCCTTGATTCCTCAGTTGGAAGCCGAGTTTGGTCTAAAAATCATCTGGAATTTCTTTGCAACATCACATGGCAAAGGATGTGTTGATGGAATAGGTGCAACAGGGAAAATAATCGTGCGAAAACACATCAGAGCTCGGAATATCATCGTAAATAGTGCTTCGGATTTTGTTAGCGCATTCAAACTGACGCAATCAAAAATTGAAGTTGAAGAGGTAACAGATGCTGAATTTGACCACATAAATCAAGACATGAAAGTGGCTGAGCTGTTCTCCGGTGCTAAAAATATTCGCAACATTTCCAATTTGCACCAAATTCAAGTCATTGATGGCAAATCTGTCATCTTCTGCACATCCAAAGTAGGATATAACAAAATATATCTTTAATTTGTGATTGTTTTACTAAAAAATATTTAATAAATTAAGACTGTTTCTAAAACATTAAAAACGAATGATATTTCCATAACAGACCCTTCTAAGTGAATCTTAAATTGAAGACCAAATAAATTTTTCACATTTTTCGTTTTACTACAAACATTGGAGTTTCATTTGCATGGTTTTGAACCGAGTTTTCTTACAAGTTAAGACGGGTAACGTTGCCAGTGTTTTGTGTAACGTTGCCAGTACCCAAATTCTTGGGGGAAAAACAGCAAAAAGTAAAAATTTGGGAGAAGATACTTATTTTCATCTCTTCAATAGTCCTTGGGACGTAACATATTGGAATATGAAGGAGTTTACTTTGGCAGATTAACAGATTTTTTATGAAATGTAAAACAACTTCAAAACTCACTTCTCCGATCTGTAGCGTTGCCAATGCTATTTACACGCTTCTAACTCCGCCGTCTTAGAAGGTATCAAAAAAAGTAAAAGCTTAAATTATAGGGAGAGTTCCCGTTTGTCATGAGCATATAGAGAAATAGAAAAATTCGTTGTTTTCTGTGAAGATATGAGCATGAAGATAACAAAAGGTTGTAAAAATGTAACGTTGCCAGTACAGTAATTGACCATATATGTATAGTACTGTAATTATACCTGTAAGATTTCTGTAGAAAACGTGATGTTGAATCAAAGATTTGTGACGTCGGTGAAAGTTTTTTTTTTTTTTTGTGCAATCTACCATAGAGAAATAGACAAGAGCCGCTATTCGTCTCTTCACGTTCTCTTGATGACGAAATTTACTCTTTGTAATTTACTCTTTGATTGGACATAATACGAAATAAAAGGGAATGCTTATATTTTATTCGACGCAAACAATATAAACATAATTTATCTGTAATTCGTATCAATCAAACACTATTTAAACTTAGTTTGCTGCATGGTCTATAACGTATATGCCTTCTTCGGTCTCTTACTCTACATCAATTCCCTAGTACCTTTTTGACCACCTGTGCCATAGAATCCCCCTGAACCTCAACCACAAAGAAGCTTCGTCTAATTCGAGGCAATATAACAAATATAACGTTAAATATGCAATAAAAATAAATACAACGGAGTTCGGTCAGTAGAACTGACAGTTTACACATGTGATACAATAAAGAATGATAAAATCTGAGTAATCTACCTTGTAAAGAAACAAGAAGCTCAATAAAATTTTGAATTTTAAGCAAATGTAATACAAATATATTACTTATTGACGTTATAGTACAATTATACGTATATTCCGCTACTTTACGCTGACATTTAGATGATGTTAATTATTAATGATCTTAAACCCACACGAGTTTGAGTTTAATAACCCGCATTCTATACACCCAGATAATAAAGTTAATCAGAATATAAAAGGTAGCAATTTTATTTAAAGGGACAATTAGGAAACCATGTAAGACCTCGCAGAGCCGCTTGGTTCCAATCGAGCTGTTTGGCAAGGCGGCTTCCCATTGTGCGAGCTCCTTAGAATATTATTACGGTTACATTTTATGAAATCCTTCAATAATTTTTAGCAAAAGACTTTTCATAAGATCTACAAAACAGTTTCATATATTATATCAAGCGAAATTTATAAAATTTGTTTATACATTTTCATAGATTATACGAGAAACAACCTATGACATTTGTCCATCTTTCGAAAGTTCTGTCATTTCCTCTAGTTCTTAGTTTTGTATTGTTTCGCCAGAAACAAAACAAATAAAGCAGTTTTAAGTCCCCATTACGGAACGTGTCCAGCTGACGCCCTTAATGCTATGATTCATATTATACAAATTGATCTTCACATAACAGCTAGTGCACCCTCGAGTGATACTCGATCTGGAAGAGTAACGCACATGGACATGCGAGAATATAACCACCGATTACTGCACCCCCTCATTGACGTTCGATAACCTATTCGATGTCAGGTTTCCCAGAAAAATAGAGTGGGATAAAGGGGAACCACTGGCATGTTTTGACACCAAAGTATTTACGGACGGATCCAAAATGGAATAAGGTACCGGCTCTGGTGTCTTCTCCGAATAGGCAAGCATCAATTTATCATTCAAACTCATAGGCAAGTGCAGCGTTTTCCAAGCGGAGGTACTGGCAATCAAGGAAGCCTTGGAATAATTGTAGATAGCCAGGCGACTCTCCTATCCCTTAAATCTAACAACACTGCATCTAAACTCGTTAGTGAATGTAGGGAAAAACTTGTCGAGCTGGATCGACTGGCCAATGTGGTTCTTACTTGTATACCAGGCCACAAGGGTCTCCTAGGGAACGAAATTGCAGACGAACTAGCCAGGGCAGGATCCTCTTCCACCGAACTCCATATGGTGTCAGTCGCAACGTCTACAATGTCGGTCAAAAGAGGTATTTTCCTGCATTACCTTGAACGAGCAAAGGTCAGATTGGGTAGAACGGAAACGTGATCCATCGTCAGAAAAAAGACAGATGGGTGTTTTTTATCTTGATCCTGCTGTAGCACCTCCCGTCTGCTGTGATCCATTTCGTTTGAAAATAAACCATTTCGGGAGATATACAAAGAAGCTACTGCTAAGGTGAACAAGTCTGGTCGAGCACCAAACCAGATGACGTTGGCAAGACCCCCATATCGTTGCCTTCAAGAGCTTGCATATTGATTCCTGCATCTACCAACAACAGCGAGACGTATGTCCAACATCTAACAAAGGTCAGTAAACATGAAATACTATCTGCTATTTGGAAGGTTACAAAGTTGGAGAACCCGGAAGAATTTATCGAACCGGTTTAAAACTGTAAGTCCGAATCACTGATTGTGAGAAGCTCTTTGTAATCCCTTCATGGGATGTAGTGGGAAAACTATTTATTTATTTTTCTGGTATGACTTCGGCTAGATTTATTTAAGACTGTATGACAGTGACCAGGAAACCAAACCATACACCATACCCACCGAAGTTACACCAAAATTGAGCAGAGTGGAAACAGCTACATAAGTAGATGTGGCTGTCCCTTTGGGTGCTGTGGAAGATAATATTTAATTGAATCCAAGCTCATTGGTGAGCCTTTATATAGCCACATAGAAGACAACGAAATCAAAATCAGCAGCACAGTAATGAACAAGCAAATAGCTGCATATATTGAAGCTACTACAGATGAACCTCCCCCATTGTAATGCCATTCCAGCAGGTTTAAAAAAAATGGAGCTGATATCGCCTTCATTCAAGAATCTTGGGCAAATCACAGAATCATTTGAGGATTGAAGAACCATAATAGTACTCGTATACTTCCCAAGCATACGTTTAACATATTTCTCTTATCTCGACATAGTGATAGAGACGTTACCACTGCAGTCTGCAGGCAGGCAATGGTCTGGTTACATCGGCCTATATTCCTAAGCTAACTGGAGAGGCGGAGAAAGATTAAAATGATACGGTTTTTTGTGTCAATGTCAATGCACACAACACAAAATGGAAAGTATCGTACTCGTACGAAACGTAAAGGGAGGCTATTTTAGGCGACGTTCAGTCCACTAACCTTCAGGTGTGTAACAAGGACAATCAGGTGTGCTACAAGGACATTTACAACTAGGGATATACTTATCCAAAGGGTTCTTGTTGTCATATTCGCATCGCAGACCACCTTACATTTGACATAAAGAATGAAAGCGCCGGGTGGCCATTCGTCGTTGTCGGCTCCAACAATCGGTAGCAAAATGTACTGGATCCATTTATGTATGATTCGATCTGGATTTCTTTTATACGAAAATTTTGTAATTTCCTATGAGCAACAAAAAAAATGGTTTCCCATTAGATCCAAAAAAGGGATTAGGGAGAGCTTCTCACAACTAGTGAGTTGTACACGTTTTAGTTTTGCAGTCACTGATTGGGACCTACAGTTTTACACTGGTTCCGCACGGTATGTGTGAGAAGTTTTTCATGGCTAAATACTCGAAGTGTCACCGTCACTAAGCGAAGTGACCGCCGTCGAAGGAAATGTTTCGTGGTCAGAGTACGGATCAAACCCACGAACTGCTGGACAAAACACTACCATTGCACTACCGACTATTTGCAAACAGATAAAGGGATTTTCCTCTAATAACTTTAAAAATCTGCTTTTTAGGAACCTAGTGTCCTAGGACAGTGACCGTCTTATGCAAATATGCCACTCATTGAAGTTTCAGGTATTTCCGTCCTCTCTCTCCCACTTTGGTGTAAATGAGAAATATAAACTCAAGTTTAACGATATTATGAAAACCATTCCCTTCTCCTAAATGGTTAATTCCGCTGAGATTGATGATCATACTGTCCCCAACAGAACACATTTCCAATGCCCAAAGAGTTCGTACAGCTGAAAGAGTACTTCCAGACTATGCAAACTCCTCTCGACCACTCCCACCTCTTTGGGATACCTTAAAAACCAAAACTGGTGTTGGCCAACATTAACTGCTGAATCGGATGATCTACTGGTCCGAAGGCGTATAATCAGGCTCATCGACCAACCACGTCACATCGCACGTTCTGCGGATTATTGTGACCAATGAAACCATACAATATAAACTTCTAAACCCTACAATCACCTGGCCCTGACGGCATAGCACCACAGGGGTTACAAAGTGGAATACACATTTGGACGGAAAATAAAATACAATGTGGTAATAAATCCCGAGCATATTATCTAATCTTTCCTTCTCATGACATTGGAAGACTGACTCGTATCTGCGCAGCTACATAGGTACAACTCAGCAGTCCCCATGCCAACATGCTTGCAGCAATGAAATACGGATGATCGGATTTTCGATAAATGGTGCTTTTAGCAATCGACCGAGATCAAAAAAATCGGTTCTATCGTCACTCTGGGTTGACTAGAGAATCATTGATATGATCTATGGATAACTTACCAATAGGCTCATATACTTGTGCATGTATCACACAATATTAACTGGAACTGTGAATTGAGTCTTCGTATCTCCACTTATGTGGACTTTGGCACTGGATAGTGGCTACCTTGAACAGCAACCAGTTGATTGCCGAGTCGTAGCAATCAGGAGACTTGGAGTAAGTCCGTAGAAAACCGACCCAGAAGGTTCTATATATTGACCAATCATCTCTTGGCGTTAAAGAAATTGGATATACTACTTCATTACAATCCAAGATATCTAGATGACAGAAAGTTCTGCTTTAGTCCGAAGCTACCGAAAGCAGGGCCCAAATTGCAGGATATTCATTCCTAGACAGAATTCATAAAAAATGCTTTCCTATTAAATATCTCAAAGAGATGGGTTTGGGAGACAGAATGTAGCATATATAACTGTGATCACTGGACACTGTTTGATAGGCAGACACACGTTAAACTTAGTATCTTACCTCATGATTAGTTTTGAAGTTCTGATGTTGAAGCAGTGGATGAGACCGTCCAACATCTCCTATGCTACTGGCCTCCTCTTGTGTGAGTAGTAGGCCTTTGAGCAGTTGGCTGTCGGTGGTGCAATAGTAGTGTGCCCGAACTAGTGCATTGACCACCTTACATTTCCTTCGACGACTGTGTCCCCGCTTCGTGATGTTGACATTATCGAGTAATCAGCCATGGAATAACTACTCAAAAAACCTTTCGAGGGATCTAATAACATTTCACGTCAGTGTAATCCACAGATCATTTCAACACCGAGTGCCAACAGAACCGATTTAATCGTTCTCGGTAGGACATTGTGAAAAGCACCCACTTCATCGAAAATGCTGTCATTGATATTTAATTGCTGTGTACGTGCTGGCATGTGGGCAGCTGAGATGTACCTACACGCTGAAAACTGTATTTTTGTTGTTGTTTGGATGCGAATATAACGTGTTTGTAGCTTGCCGCAAATATACTATAATTCTGCTCACACACGTAGTGTTTGTTTGCTATTCAATATAATATGTTTGAGACACAATGATTAATACACTGAACGGAAAAGCATCATCACACGGATGAAAATGTTCATCACCCCAACAACTTTTGTCATCGAAAGTGAGCTAACGTAGCGTTTCATTTCCGCTATGAAAATGTGTTCATCAACTGCAAATTGTTCGATACTGTGGTGAAAGTATGGTTGTTGCTGCAATGAATTTGTTTCATTGTTGCAATGAATAGGTATCGTTCTTGCAAGGAATTTGCTTCATTGCTGCAATGAATTTGTTTAATTGCTGCTATGAATTTGTTTCATTAGTGCAACGAAGTTGAGTCATTTGTTGTAAAGAATATGTTTCATTACTACACTGATTTTGTTTCATTGCTGCAATGAATGTTTTGAAGTGCGTGTGAAATTATTTATTGACAATTTTACATAAATATACTGTTAGTATTACATTGCAGGTGTTTAGATAACAATTTTTTGAATTTTTGTTTTCGAAAACTTATTTGCTAAATAGATTATATTCGTTCCATGTTGAAACACTCGTCTGAAGAAGATTGTGGTAGTCGACAGGTTGAGTGATATTGTAGCCGTCAAATTCAGGTCCTGCAATTAAAAACATATACGAGGAATTTATTGTTAAGATTTCTATTTAAGACATGTACATACATGTCTATGTCTGTACTTATCATGAACATAAGCTCTACTCCCCTATGCTCTACTCCATTAATGTAGAACCACATCATTGTTTTGTTAAATCATGCAATTGTTGTTGTGTTGAGGGTTTTGATATTAAATTGTAGCTCCAAATCTCCCCGTCATTAAGCCAGTGAACGCTCTGTAAGCATTTTCTTCAGCTGCTTTTTCATTTATTTTAACCAAATTTGTTAAAGTTTCGATTGGATTCATTTGACTGTACGTTGAAATGTTATTGTTTATGTTCGTCGTACTTGAAACAATTTGATTCTTTGACTTCTTCGCTTTCATTGACTTCGACTGCCCGCACAAATGTATCTAACGGGTTTTTCAATAAGAGCGCTACAAAATATACCAATGAAATTCTTTATTCCTGTGAAAGTACGTTCGACGCCATTATGTATGGAACTCGATTTCTTTTGCATGGCCACCACGGGCACGTTTGCAGAAGTCCTGACGCTGAACCCAATTTTCGACGGTTTTCAAGCATAAATCGGCCGATACTGCTGCAATTTCACGTTCGATATTCGTACGAAGTTCATCAATCGTCGCTGGATTGTTGGCATAGACCATAGACTTGACGTAGCCCCACAGGAAATAATCTAACGGCGTCAAATCGCACGACCGAGGCGGCCAATCGACTGGGCCATTTCGTGAGATAACACCTTCACCAAACTTGGTTTAAAATAATTTGATTGTGGCATTCGCTGTGTGGCGCCGTCCTGTTGGAACCACATGTCCTCCAAGTCCATATTATCCAATTGGGGCCAAAAATATTCGGTTATCATTGAACTGTAGCGATTCGCATTCACAGTAATGTGCCGGTCTTGATCATCACGGAAGAAGTACGGCCCAATGACGTCGCCGGCCCATAATCCGCACCAAACCGTAATATTTTCGGGATGCAATGATGACTCGTGGATTACGTGTGAATTGCTGTCTGACCAATAATGCATATTTTGCTTATTGACGAAGCCATTCAGCCAGAAATGAGCCTCATCGCTGAAGATGATTTTCCGATGAAAATTCGAATCATTTTCAAGTTGTTGCTCAGCCCAATTCACGAACATACGACACTTATGGTGGTCAAGCGGCTACAGTTCTTGCGTCAATTTGATCTTGTAAGGATGTAGGCCAAGATCTTTTCGTTAAATTCGACACAACGACGTCACAGAGATGCCCAACGCTTGAGAACGACGGTTGAGAGACACATTTGGGCTTTCTTGAACTGAAGCCTCAGCGGCAGCAATATTCTCAACACTACGGGCACTTCTTTGTCTCACTGGCACGGGAACATTTTGTACTGTGCCTGTGGATTCAAATTTTTCCACTAGACGCTCAATTGTTGATCTGGTAGGACGATTATGACGACCATAAATTGGACGTAGCGCTCTTAAAGTTGAGGCCACTGACTCCAAATTTCGGTAGTAAATTTTAATAACTTCGACTCGTTGTTGGCTCGTATATCTTTCCATGATGAAATGGCAAAACCTTACTGAAGAGAAATGTCAAAAGAGCGGGAAAAAATATGGCGTCGTTTGCTGTCCCTATCGATTTACTATTGTAGCGTCTCTGTTGAAAAACCCTTTATATATGTCTTTTGTTTTTTTCTGAATCCAAATACCAACACAACGAAACAGGCGCGACAGAATTATGATTAGAACACAAAAACACGAACATTTTGTTACGACTGTCGTGTTCATAGAGTAAATTTATAGTAGAGCCGCCATTTGTCTCATCTGACGTTTCCTTTCACACTCTTCGTGATGCGGTCGGTGTGATAGAGAGATGTTTGACGAAAAGTGATATACACCAGGTGGAATTACAATAACTTCTTGCTTTAATTTTTCATGCCAGTTTGGTGAAAAACTGTGAAATTTAAATGTGTTTCAAACTTTTACATTAATTTTAACACACAAAACGAAATGCCGTTGTTGTTATTTTGTTCGTTGTTTTGAACCATTGCCTCTATCTGGTATTAGTAAAGCAATTCTTTTCAACATCAAACGTATACATCACACGAGGACACATGTCAGAAATTTGGTGAGTGAAAGATTTTCTCTACCCATATTTACTCTATGGTCGTGTTGCTCCTTGCATTCTGTTTATTTACCTATTGGATTTATAGATTTCCAAGTTACATAAACGATCACAACAAACACATAAATTCACACAATTTAGATTTCACAATAAAAGATTATTACTAAGTATAACTTGTCTGTTTTAACAAATTTATTTAAATTATTCCGGCGGAGAAATATGCCTACCACTTTCGGCTGTTGCCAAAGGAACTGATTTAAGATGTGTACGTGACCCACCACTCATGCTCACCATTTTCTCTTGCTTTCCTCTTTTTTACGCTCGCTTATTTTTTCGACGAAACTGTTTCGAAATTGTTTCGTCAACTAAAAATGTTAACAAACCTCCAAAATAAAGAAATAATAAATATAAACTATAAAAAGTAAAAGATAAACCAAATACCAGAACTTTAAAACTCATGCCTTTTTTTTAATTTTCAACCCATTTTTCTACAAAATTTCAAATTAAAAAAAATTGTTGAAAAATTGTCAAAGAAGTCAAGTATGAAATTTTTCGTTACAGCGACTACCAAATTGTCGGATATACGACACTTTTCACTATAACAACGTAAAAACATTAACGAAAATGTTTCATCCATGCGACAAAGCGTTTTCCTTTCAGTGTAGGCTATAATATATGTTTTTGAGTCCCAAATGTTGCTTTTTTGTCTCAAACCGCTAAAAATAAATGCGAGACAGACCATAAAGAAACAAAAAAGTAACAGATCTTCAATTCATGAAAGCAGTGCGTGCAAACATGTACATGTTTCCATCAATATATTGCTGGCTCCGATATTTTTCAGCGTGTATGTTGGTGCGCATATATGAATCAATCTTTCTTACAATATCTTGATACAGATTGAGGGTAAGTCGTTTGGTCTAACAAGTCTCTATTTTCCCCTTTTGGGAATGACTACCACCCTGGATTTTATTTTCCGTCCAAATGTGAACTTCACTTTGTAACCCCTTTGATGTCAGGCCAGGTGATTGTAGGGTTTATAAAATTATACTGAGTTGCTTCATTAGTCACAATATTTCGGGTAACGTCCGATATGATGTAGTTGGTCGATGAGTCGGACTATACACCTTCGGACCAGTAGGTCGCCCATTTCAACACTTGATGTCGATCAATGCCCATTTTGTTTTTCAGCTAGCCCAGAGAGGTGGGAGTGGTCGAGAGAACGTCGGGAACGCTGAATGCAGTCGCTGAAATGTTTACAATACCTCGTGTCTATAGGTCTTAACCTATTCTCATGTTCTTTAAGCTGTAAAGACCGTTTTGGCATGGGGAATGAAGTGGCCTGTGTTCAAAATGGCCTGGTTTTCAAAATGTCGTTGAAATTGAGTTTGTATTTCTCATTTACACCAAGGAGAGAGAGAAAGAGGGCAGGAAACCAGAAACTTTAATTAGTGGCAATTAATTTTGTATAACACTGTCACTGTCCTCGGATTTTAAGTTTCTGAAAAATCTGCTTTTCAGAAACTTAAAAAAAAGGTATTAGAAAAAACTCTTATCTGTTAGCAAATAGTTGGTGACCGTCGGTAGTGCAATGGTAGTGTGCGCGGATCTTGTTCATCAGTACTTGGCTTTGATCCGTGCACGGAGTACGAAACATTTCCTTGGACGGCGTTCACTTCGCTATAGCCATGTAAATGCTTCTCAAAAATACTGTGCGGAACCAGTGTCCCATTCAGTCAGTGCAAAACTAAAACACGCACAACTCACTGGCTGTGAAAAGCTCTCCCCAATCCTTTTTGGGATCTAATGGGTAACTATTTTGTTTTTTCTAGCTCACAGGAAATTGCAAAACTTTCGTATAAAAGCAATTCAGATCGAATCATACGTAAATAGATCGAGATTGTTTTGCAACGGATTATTGGAGACGACAAGGTGACGACGGTCGCAAGACGAATCCTTTAGTCAAATGTAAAGTGTTCTGGAATACGAATGTGACAACAAGAACCTCTTGAATAAGTATATCCCAAGTTCTAAATGTGGGTTCATTGCCCTTGTTACAAACTTCAAGGTTAGTAAACTAATCGTAGACTAAAATAACCCCTTTCTACGGCTCGTACGACACTTTCAATTTAGTGTGAAGTGCATTTACATCGACACAACTAACGATATCTTTCTCCGCCTCATCAGTTAGCGTACTCAGCAGAAAGGGCATATAGACCGACGTCAACCAGACCATTGCCTACCTCCAGACTGAGGTATAAGATAAATATGTTAAACTTATGCTTGGAATGTATAATTGTTCTCGGCGTGCGTCGAGAAGCGTGTTATTACGGTTCTTCAATCCTCAAATCATTCTGTGATTTACTGCAAATTCTTGGATGAAGACGACATCGGCTCCTTATTTGTGTATATGAAGCTGGAGAGTTTCTGAAAGAGCATTACAGTAAGGGAGTTACATAAGCAGTGGCTTCATATGTGGTGTAGTGCAGTTATTTTGCTATTCATTACTGTGTTGTCGACCTTATTTTCGGGTCTTTTATGGGGCTATATAAAGCCTCAACAATATGCTTGGATTTAAATAAATGTTGTCCTCCGCAGTATCCATTGGGACAGCCAGATTCAGGTAGATGCTTCCACTCCGACCAATTTTTGTGTAACTCCGATGGGTTTGGTGTAAGGTTTGGTTTCCTGGTCTTTCCTATACACCCTTAGATAAATCTGACCGAAGCCATACGAGTTTTTTCATCGGAGTATTGTTCGTCCTCTTTTCGTGCTTCCATCGTGTACGTTATCGAAAATCTTTCGCACTGGCTCATCTTCTTCCATTCTGATAACATGGCCTAGCTAACGAAATTGGCGTAATTTGATTCAGCTAGTTATATCCACGTCAGGATACAAATTATATAGCTCTTGGTTCCAATGGTACTCGCCGTTTTCCTTAATAGGACCATACATTTTACGGGAAATTTTTCTCTCGAAGTTTTCCAGGTGTTTTTCATCCGCTTACGATATGACCAAAACTTCGGGGCCATATGTCAAGACAGGTAAAATGAAAGTCTGGTACAGATGAACTTTTGTCTGTCGAGAGAGAGCTTTGTTCCTAAACTGCTTGCTGAGCCGAAAATAGCATCCATTTGCAAGCACAATTCTCCCATTTATCTCCAGGCTGACGTTGTTGTCCCTGTTCACGGCGAATCCAAGGTAGACAAATTCATCTACCACTTCAAAATTAAATCGGTTGTCAACGTTCAAGTGCGGACCAAGTCGAGAGGTTTCTCTAGTCGTGGACATCATCGATTTTGTCTTGTCCTCAAGAAAAAACCTTCGCTGATTCTTTTACGATTCTTGAAAATACTCCAGTAACCTCTCGCCAATTTAGCCCAATGATGTCTATGTCGTCAGCACACGCCAGAAAAATATGACTATTTGTGTGATGGTCTTCCTATTATCTCAATTAAGGTGTTGAAGAGATGGCACGCCTTGCATCAGTTCTCGCTTGGTACAGAAAGGTTCAATGACGTTTTTCCCCACCTTCGCGGCTGATTTGTTGATAGTCAGCGTCATTCTACAGAGGCGGATCAGTTTTGCCGGAATCCCCAGTTCAGACATAGCTTCGTACAATTTTACCCGTATAGGGATATCGAAAGCACCTTTGTAATCGACAAAAAGATTGTATGTTTCGAGTTGCTTTTTGTGGGTCTTTTCCAGGATTTGGCGTAGCGCGAATATTTGGACCGCGATGGACTTGCCTGGTCTAAAACCACACTGATAAGGTCCAATCACGTTTTCAACAATTGGCTTTAGTCTTTAATATAATATGGTCGACAAGACCTTATACTCGATGAATAAAAGACTGATACTGCGATAGTTGGAACAGACACACGGATCACCCTTTTGGAATAGACTGAGAGTTTAATCGTCAGGCATAGATTTCCCCAACCATATACCGCATACAAGTTGATGCACGTGGGCTAGCAGTTCTCCACCACCTGCCTTAAAATGTTCATCGGTTAGCCCTGCAACACCAGAGGCTTTATTATTCTTAAGCCGGGAGATTGCCGTTCTAATCTCGGCTTTGGGGGTACAATCTACACTGTCTTCCACAATCATTACCTCCTGACCTTCAGTGGAAGAATCTGAGTGGAGTAGTGTTGAGAAATCTCCTTGGTTTAAGCACACGCTGCTTATCAGTCACCAGCTTCCCATTCACGTCGTTGCAGGGCAGCCCATTATTTGGCCCGTTATTCGATCTTCTTACTCTCTGGAAAAATTTTCTGGATTCATTGTTCACCATGCACATTTCTGCCACTCTCTGTCTGCTCCCACTGCAATTTTTCCCTCCTAAATAATTGAGTTTCCTCTCTTCTCTGTCTCTTGTACTGCCCATTTCTGGTACCACGGCTTATTGTCTGCGGCTTTGATAGCCAAGTTCAGTCCTTGCAGCGTTTTCCAAGAAATGGAACATGTACTTCCACTGCGCTTCTAGGTCCTCAGGAGGGAGTATTCTGCTCTAGCATCAGCGTGAGCTTTTGTATCTCCGGTATTTGCAGTTTGTCACAATCTAGCTTTTCCCGTGTTCGGCTTTGTACGCTTGTCGCCCTGCTCAGCCTTGTGCGAAGTCTCACAGCCACCAGGTCATGATCCAAGTATCGGGTTTTTCAATAAGAGCGCTACAAAAGTTTCTTAAATAAAACAAAACCGGTTTTAGATGCCAATGAAATTCTTTATTCCTGTGAAAGTACGTTCGATGCCATTATGTATGGATCTCGATTTCTTTTGCATGGCCACCACGGGCACGCTTGCAGAAGTCCAGACGCTGAACCCAATTTTCGACGGTTTTCAAGCATAAATCGGCCGATACTGCTGCAATTTCTCGTTCGATATTCGTACCAAGTTCATCAATCGTCGCTGGCTTGTTGGCATAGACCATAGACCTGACGTAGCCCCACAGGAAATAATCTAACGGCGTCAAATCGCACGACCGAGGCGGCCAAATTTCGTGAGATAACACGTTCACCAAACTTGCTTTCCAATAAATTGATTGTGGCATTCGCTGTGTGGCTTGTAGCGCCGTACTGTTGGAACCACATGTCCTCCAAGTCCATATTATCCAATTGGGGCCAAAAATAGTCGGTTATCATTGAACGGTAGTGATTCGCATTCACAGTAATGTGCCGGTCTTGATCATCACGGAAGGAATACGGCCCAATGACGCCGCCGGCCCATAAACCGCACCAAACCGTAATTTTTTCGGAATGCAATGATGACTCATGGATTACGTGTGGATTGCTGTCTGACCAATAACGCATATTTTGCTTATTGACGAAGCCATTCAGCCAGAAATGAAATTCAGAAAACAGAAATTGGACGTAGCGCTCTTAAACTTGAGGCCACTGACTCCAAATTTCGGTAGTAAATTTTAATAATTTCGACTCGTTGTTGGCTCGTATATATTTCCATGATGAAATGGCAAATCTTACTGAAGAGAAATGTCAAAAGAGCGGGAATAAATATGGCGTCGTTTGCTGTCCCTATCGATTTATTTTTGTAGCGTCTCTGTTGAAAAACCCTTTAAATATTGGCACCTCGAATCACACGTACATCCATTACACTAGAAGATTGCCTGCCATCTATTACCAACTGCTCACTCTCATTCTTCGCTCTCTGATCAGTAGATAACCACGTCACCTGGTGTATGTCCTTATTCTAGAATCGTCTGCTATAACTACCACGTTCTTTGCAGCGGCGACTGTAGACTGTGATTACCGATGGTTGGTCGAAAGACACTTTCCTTTTTTAGCATTAAAACCGCCTAGAATAATCTTAATGTCGTGGTCAGGGCAGCGTTCGTATAGTTCCTCCATTCGCTCATAAAATGTTTCTTTGACCTCATCATCTTTATCCTCGGTGCGTGCACACAACTTCACGAAATGTTGATATATTTCGCTTTGATGTGAATTGTGGGTAGGCATTCACTCACTGGGTTGAACTTTGGCACTAGGTTTCGCAATCTTGTGCCAACTATAAATCCGCACCCGAATTCGTGCTTTCCCTCGTGGCAGCTGTAGTAAATACAGTAGTTTTTCTTTCTGATGCAACCATATCCTGTCCATCGCCTTTCCTGAATAGCTGTGATATCCGCTTAATAGTCATCCCCCAGTTGAAAAGCGGCACCCGTCCTGTATAGTGTTCGCACATTCTAGATACATATACTTAAATCGTGGTCCTTATAACGTTTCCGAGGGTCGTCAACAGATAGGGGTTTTCTTCGTTTATTATATTTTCCGTGTATTTTCATTGCCTATATAATGGTGGCGGGAGGCAAACACAGCCAACCGTGGTTTGCATTTTACCTGCTGCCATTCGCCCAATATGGATCAGACACTGACCAGAATGCAGTCTGTCGAAAATGGGTTATCGTTTCTTGCATTTTGATCCGCCGTTGCCCAGGGTTGTCGGTTCATACGCCTTCAAAGAACAAAAGAATATATCCACTAGTTCGAAGAGCTTCCGGAGATGTATCACTGATCGCATAACCAAACAGGCTGCTCGTTCGATCCGCCTTCCCACTTTAGCCAGCTGACGGAGGTTTCCGATAAAGCCATTACCCAGGACATAGCGTGTGGAAGTAGTGAGCTGCTTGGGCTGCTCAATGAAGGAATCATTTCTGGCCACACCCAAGTGAATCGCTATCAGAAACTTTCCACCTCCATAGGACAGTTCCATGGACAGTACCCGTGTCTTTCTGTATATCCATTGGTCCTGAATATGTCGGGGGCAGGGTTTATCTAGGAATTAGGTACAACTGTGTACAGCCTCATAGAATGACACGTGACATATGTAAGTTGATTCTCTTAGACTTATTAGTCCATTGTGATTCAACGGGTTAATAAGATGAAGCGCGAAACGACCAGGGAAATATTGAGTTTTATCCAAGAAAATTTATATCTTGTCTACGCCTATCTGATATAATTCTTCCAGGTTTCTAAATAGAACCCCTCCTCCCGACTAGTGCTGAGAACGTGCGGATAAATGGTTTCGTGCGTTCATCCTCATCTTTACAGCTTCTACAGAAATCATTTGCCCTAATCTTAAGATCGTCAAAACTAAAAGAAGCTTTCGCTCTGCCTCGAAAAGTAGTTATGACATCAGGTGGTAAACAAAAATATACTACATATAATAAACTCACATATCTGGGAATGCGGTAACCTGTAATAAAAGGTTTCCCAACCTACACGGAGGAATTATCCCAACCTATACAGGTAGAAGTTATTTTTTTATACGGTATAGCAGATCCGGCAGACTTCGCCCTGCCTACAAAAGTGTTGAAAGACCAGTAATGCGATCATATTAATTGCGTAAAGAATTTGTATTTTATAAAAGTTTTATTTAATAAAAACAAAAACAAAAACAAAAAATCCTTCCAGTTGTACAATGTTTTTAATACATAAAGACATTGTGAATACAAAAAATGTCATACTTATAGACAAACCTAAACAAACAAAAACAGTTTCCCATTACACTCCATGGAGGGATTGGGGAGAGCTCTCACAGCGTTTTCTAATCTTTTAACTCACTGTATGGAGGAATTGTAAGGTGGTCAGAGCAGGGGTCGAACCCACATTCACATGTACAAGAGCCGAGCACACTAGTCATTGCACCACCGACATACAAACCATACATGCAATTAATTAGTAAACTTGTTTTGCATCCTGTTGTATTATCCATAGAATGTGAGCATGTGGCAATCCCCTCTTTTGCCATTCAATTGCATACATTTACCAACAATTTGATGCAAAAACGTTGTAGTTGACAATTAAGTCAGATTTTAATTGTTGGCTAAATACTCGTGCTGTAATGTTCCCAGCAAAAATAAAATGAAGTAGTAGTTCTAGTAGAAGTTATTATTTTTGTACATCTTCTGCAACATTATGCGCATTTTTAATGCAATTTTGATTCTGATCAAAAACAACTCCGAAAAATCTACATTTGCATCACATCCATTATGAGGCAAATTTATTAAAGAGCTAAAGGGATAGTGGACAAGTGCAAAGATGCCTAAATATATTACTTGTTTTTAATTTGTATTTACTTTCTTTCAAATCGCTTTTCATTTCGTTTCTTTTTCACCTGTTGACAGAAGCATTTGGAGTACTAATAAAAGGTCAATTAATAAAATAATTAGTTATATAAAAGGTTAAAAAGTTAAGACCTAAAGTTGTTGCTTAAAGTCATAACTTATTGCCAAGTTTCAAATGACAAGAAATTTAAAAATTGTTGAAATAATAGTTTTGGTTGCTCGTTTGCGGGCCAAATGTAGCATAAAAATGTTAGCATAAACTGCTCTTCCAAACAGTCAAATAAGAAGTAGTGCTGCGTTGGACAAAGCCATATTAAAAGAAGTCCTTCTGCACCTAAATTAGCACTACATCTTACTAAGTAGTTGTGGTGCAAATTCTACTTCTTGGTATACTCTTTTTTTGCTGGGGTTATGACGATTAGTTTGCGATTGTCCAGGCAATAAGCAATTTTTAATTTCAATTCAATTCGGATTGCAAGTGAAAGTGATAAATATATCTTACTTTACTTTTATTGACTATTTTACAACCTCATGAGGTCAGACGTCTTACACATATTAATTAAACAAACAAATTAAACAAATTTCAACATATTCCTCCAACTGGCTCTATCATTCGCCTTTTCTCGCCCGTTGGTTACACCAAGGATACGGAGGGATTCCTCTACCTGATCTTTCCTGGTCCTCTTTTTCTGCTTCAATCGGGTACGTTATCGAAAACCTTTCGCGCTGGCTCATCTTCATTCATTCTGACAACATGCCCTAGCCAACGCAATTGGCCTAATTTGATTCGCCTAGATATACTCTCTTCAGAATATAGACTATATAGCTCTGCGTTCCATCGACGTCGGTACTCGCCGTTTTCTCTAACAGGACCATATATTCTACGGAGAATAGAATATCAGGAAGGCCATAGTATCAAACGTATGACACAGCACCTTGCCCATAATTTTACCAGCGGCTTACACCGGATATGACGTGGACTGCCGGTGTAAGTCGCTGGTAAAATTATCACCACGCCGATGTAAAATTCGAGCTGATTACCAACAATTACAATGGCTACGTCGCTTTTCATAATGGCAGTGAAAATACAAAAACGGAAAAGAAAACATAAACATAAAATACATTGATCCGGTGCATGTATCCAATTGGCAGATGACCTCGAAAGTTGTAAGGCTGTCATAACCGCTATACAGGAAACGCGATGGACAGAACATGGGTGCACAAGAAAAAGAAACTACGACATATACTACAGTTGCCATGAGAAAAACATGAATTTGATTGCGGATTTGTAGTTGGCAAAAGACTGCGACATCTAGTCTCTAGGTTCAATCCTGTGAGTGAACGAATAGCCACAATCCGCATAAAAGCGAAATATTTTTATATTTCCCTAATTTGTGTGCATGCCCCGATAGAAGAGAAAGATGATGATGCCAAAGACATATTCTATGAGCTCCTAGAGGTAAGATGCTGCCCTGGCCATGACATTAAGATTGTACTAGGAGATTTTAATGCTAAAGTAGGAAGGGATAATGTGTTTAATCCAACTATTGGCAATTTCAGTCTACATGCTGACAGTTCCGACAACGGTATGAGACTGATTGACTTTGCCGCAGCAAAAAACATGGTCATTAGTGGTACAATATTCCAGCATAAAGACATCCACAAGGCTACTTGTGTATCCGCTGATCAAAGAACGAAGAACCAAATTGATCACGTGATAATTGATGGAAGGCACTCATCCAGTGTAATGGACGTACGAGTGATCAGAGGAGCTAACATCGATTCTGATCACTACGTGGTAGCAGCAAAGGTTCGGACAAGATTAAATAGATCAAAAATCGTACGAAACCGGACGCAGAGAAAGCTAGACATCGGAAATCTGCAATTACTAGAGGCAGCCACAGCCCCCTTAAAGAAGCTCTCGCAACTTTTGGCACAGAACCCACCCCCTCCCGATAACGATCCTGAAGCGCAGTGGAAACCCATTTCCGACTCTATAAAATCTGCCGCAACAACCGTACTTGGTTTTGAAAAACCGCTTCGCAACAAACAATGGTACAATGAAGAGTGTCGCATTGCAAATGATGAAAAGAAAGCTGCCCTTATGGCAATGCTTCAGTCAATTGCAACGCGAGCTGCGACTGAGCGGTATAGGGAGAAAAGAAAGGACGTAAACCGAAACTTTAGGCGTAAGAAACGGCAGTGGAGAAAGCGCGAGAGTGAGAAAATTGAGTCATACAGAAGGAAGAACGAAGCCCGAAATTTCTACCAAAAAATCAAAAACGGAACTCTAATGGTCATGGTTCAGGGCCCCCCTTTCTGTAAAGACAAGGACACTAATCTCATCGCAGATGTGCAGAGCATGTTGGGAATATGGAGAGATCATTTCTCTGCGCTATTGGTACCTGAGATATCCAATGACGAGACAATGGATCACAATTTGGACGACGACGTCGATTGCCCACCTCCTAACCAAGACGAGGTCAGAACAGCTATTGCCCGGATTAAGAACAATAATGCCGCAGGAGCCGATGGCTTACCGGCGGAGCTGTTTAAGGTTGGCGGCGATGAGCTGATAAGGTACATGCATCAGCTCATTAGCAACATTTGGTTAGATGAATGCATGCCAAGCGATTGGAGTCTCAGTGTACTATGTCCCATATTTGAAAAAGGTGACCCAAGTCTTTGTGCCAACTACCGTGGAATAAGCCTTTTATCCACAGCATATAAGGTTCTATCAAGCATAATGTGCGAAAGACTAAAACCGATTATCGGTGACCTGATTGGACCATACCAGTATGGCTTTAGGCCTGGAAAATCAACAACTGGCCAGATTTTCACGCTACGCCAAATCCCAAGACGTCGTTCACATTGTGATCGATTGTCCCATCGTTATTGGATATCTGAGGTACTAGTAGCGCGGAGAAATGATCTCTCCATATTCCCAACATACTGTGCACATCTGCGATGAGATTTCCGTCCTTGTCTTTACAGAAGGGGCCCTGAACCGTGTATAATAGTTCCGTTTTTGATTTTTTCGTAGAATTTTCGGGCTTCGTTCTTCCTTCTGTATGACTCAATATGACTCTCGCGCTTTCTCCACTGCCGTTTCTTACGTCTAAAGTTTCGGTTTACGTCCTTTCTTTTCTCCCACCGCTCAGTCGCAGCTCGCGTTGCAATTGACTGAAGCATTACCATACGTGCAGCGTTCTTTTCATCATTTGCAATGCGACACTCTTCATCGTACCATGGTTTGTTGCGAAGCGGTTTTTCAAAACCAAGTACGGTTGTTGCGGCAGTTTTTATAGAGTCGGAAATGGGTTTCCACTGCGCTTCAGGATCGTTATCGGGCGGGGGTGGGTTCTGTGCCAAAAGTTGCGAGAGCTTCCTTGAGTAGCATGTGGCTACCTCTGGTAATTGCAGATTTTCGGAGGTCCAGGTTCCGCTGCGTCTGGTTTCGTACGATTTTCGCAAACCCAGTCCACCGGATTTTTGCATTTTACCTACTGCCAGGATATTTGATTGCAGCCGCCCATTATGGATCAGACGCTGACCAGGATGCAATATTTCAAACCTGGATTTTCTTCTTTTGGCTTTTATCCGCCGTTGGCCCATATGTTTGGCTCATCCGTCTTCTAAAGGACAAAAGAATATGCCCGATAGCTTCATGAGCTTCAGTGATATCAGTCACCTACTAAGCCTGAGACACAAAAACGATCGCATAACCAAATCAGCCTGCTCATTTATTTTCGGCTTCTCACTCTAGCCAGCTAACGGAGGTTTCCGTTAAAGCCAATGCCCAGGTTATACTGCATGGAAGCTGTGAGCTGCTTGGACTGCCCAATGAAGGAATCATTTCTGGCCACTCCCAACTGAATGGCTATCAGAAACTTTCCACCTCCACGGACAGTCCCATGTCCCAGTTAATACTTATAACCTATTAATTATTCTGTCCCAAACATGTTATATTGAATAGCAAGCACAATGTGTTTGGGCACAATTACAATATGTTTGCGACAAACTATAAACACGTTATATATACACCAAAATAACAACAAAATACAAATATTTCAGTGTGTATGATGACTCCCAAAATATTTCGTGTCTAGCATTAAGATCCCGTGAGCTGGATCAATTTTAAAAAATTATTTTATGTTTAGTTTTCCAAGCAATTTTGTACTTCACCTATGGACAATGTGTACAGTATTGGCATCATATGAAAGGCTTTTTAACCCCATAATCCTTCGTAAATTTGAGTACGACCTGTTTCAAGACGCTATAAATAATATCATATGCAAAAATAGGAACCTATATTAATGTTATTCTTTTACTTAATTTATGTTTCATAAATATTCAACAAAAATCAGTTTGCAAACGACTAACACTATACGAAAAATGAGGCCAAAACAAACGAAAAAATTCAAAAGTTGGAAAATAAAAGTGCGCGTCGTCGTTTTGAAGAAGGGTTAAATCCAGCGGTATATAAAACATGTCAATACAAGTTCTGCAAAAAACAAAGTTTTAGTACGGAGATTTTTCTGATTTAAATCTCAGATTGACATATTATAAGCTTAAGTCGAGTTAAGTAAATACGTGTTTCATCTTTTTTCGAAATTCGCAACAGTTCGCGTTTTACCAAAAATTCCATACGGTTGGAACATTTCGTTCTAAACAGGGCAAAATGGCTATCAAATTTGTTCGTTTGACAAGGACATCATTGTTGTACGATACAAATATACTTCTTTATTTTGAGATAAATTTTCCAACGTAATCTGTACCACATTTTGAATATTTAGAATTACTCCAATCTGACATTTAAATCAGAAAACCTCTGTACTAAAAACTTAAAAATGCGTTGATTATAGCAGAATATACCAGTAAAATGGATGTGTCAGGACTTGTTTTGACATGTTTTATATATGGTCGGACGCATAATATAAAACCCTTTCATATTATACTAATACTGTAGACATTGTCCTTTGCTAAAGTACAAATTTCTTTGAAAAACTAAAAAAATACCTATTTCAAAAACGTCCAGCTCATGGGATCTTAATGCTAGACACGAAATATTTTGGGAATCATCAGAAAACAAACCGAGGTAAAAAACAAAAAACACTTTTTCCCCACCATACAATGTGAGTCGGTCTAATATTCATAAAAATAAATAAATGGTTTCCCATTACATCCCATGAAGGGATTGGGGAGAGCTTCTCACAACCAGTAAGCTGCGCGCGTTCTAATTTTTACACTTACTGATTGGGACCTACAGTTATACACCGGTTCCGAACGGTATTTTGAGAAGATTTTTCATGGCTAAATACTTGATAGTGTCGCAGTCACTAAGCGAGGTGACCGCCGTCGGAAAGAAATTTTAGGTGGTTAGAGCAGGGATCGAACCCACGTTCTCATGCATACGAGCCGCGCACACTACCATTGCACCACCGACGGTCTAATATTCATATATATGTATATATAGAGAGTATGTAACGCTTTTTTCTTGAATGTTCTCTTCAAGTGGCACAAAGTCTGAAGTGGTGACTGACATCCAAGAAAATTGACATCCAATATTATATAAATGCACTCGATTTGTGTTAATTAAGGAAGAATATGCCTAAGGAAGAATATCTCAAATCCCTTCAAAAGCGATACAAATGGAAAAACTCTACTCCAAATCGGAGAATTTGGGTTCTTGTAGTGTTTATGGATGATATGTTACCCCCAAACAAGGGCCGCTTAGGTCGCATCAATAAAGTTCATACGCGATCAGATGCAAGGGTTCGCATAACAGACGTTAGAATTGCCAGTGGAGTTATAACCCGATCCATGGTAAAATTATATTATCTACCCCTTCAGTCCGTAAATGATGCTGCATGATAAACTCTCACTACCATCCTTCTCAAGGACCTACAGACTGAATCCAAGCCGCGAGCTCAGCGTAGTCAGGCACAGAACCCGTCGCGAATCGGACTACCGATGTGCGTTGTGCAACCTTTTGCACTCCATCCGGTATTGCAGGAAGTTTATCAAAATGAATCCCCGAGAAAGGAAGTCAGTCGTCCAAAGATACGTCTATTGTTTGAATTGTCTGGCGAAAAACCATTCTGTGGGCGCTTGCCAATCAAGAGACCGATGCAGGAAGTACGACCGGCTCCACCACACGCTGCTACACCCAGACCATTCAAGGGTTACAGGACCAGTGACATCAAGGTTAACCCAACGAAAACAGCCACAACAGAAGCCGAAACCATCCATCTGGTTATCACGCCAGACCAGTCAATCATATCAGAGGCCATCAGATCGATGGCTACGGTGCTGTGCGCCTCCACAGCTGCATAATCCAAACCAATCCAGGCGCTAACTCTGAACCGGGAACATGTCTAAACTAACATTTAGACACATATAAATTTCTCTTATTTTCTCATTATGAATTGTACTTAATTCTTATCCCTTAATTGTTCTTAAATTGTCATACAAATGAATTGTACGTACGTTAATGATCACTCAAATGAATTGTACCCTCAAACTAGTGCACAAAAATGAATTGGACCTAAAATTACTACACTATGGTGAATTAACTACAGTTGTGTAGTTCACGAACGAACTAGTTCAATTGAACGATGCAACCTTGTGAACTACATGAACTAGTTCACCCTGTTTCGCTCTTTTGTTTCACTAGTTCACTTGTTTCAACAGTTTTTATACTTCAGTTGTGCCGTTCTCTCTGCCATTTTCTAGTTGATGCTCTCTTTTGCCCAATAACTACAGCGCTGTTCACCACTTTTGTTCCCAAATATAAAAACATTAGAAAATCACCAATATTTCGGAAACGGAATAACCCAGTCGCTAAGCCGATCTCATTTTGTACCTTCACGTAGGTTTATAGCAAGTAATGCCTTCAATTATGGCGATTTAGTATAAAAAGAAATCACAGTATCCCAAACACTTTAGAAATCTGCAAAAATACTGCAAGTTGAACTGAAATGAGGTCTTTAGTTCACAGTTCCTATGAACTGTAAAGCAAAAATGATACAATGAACTAGTGAACTAAATAAACGAACTAGTTCATTCTGTTGAGCGACAGAGCAATACTAAAGAGTCTCCCTTACTATCTTCGATGCCTCTTCATGAGGACGAGGTAGTAGGTCAGTTCACCGAGTTCGAATTGCTTTGGTAATTTACTCTTTGGTTGGCATAATACGGACAGAAATAAAAGGATGCAAACATAATTTAGCTGTCATAAGTATCAATCAAACACTTTTAAACTTATTTGCTGCATGGTCTATAATCGGTATGTCTTCTTTGGTCTCTCATTCTACATCATTTCCCTAATGGTTTTTCGATCAGCTGTGCCATAGAAACACCCTGGTTCAATACAGTCTACTCCGCTGAAACCTAAAGTGTAGATTATTCAACAAATATGTATAAAATTGTCTTTGAAACTGAAATATTTACTAAAAGATACAAATGTTTCAGAAACTGCGTATTAGCAAATAACAAATTTACGGATATTTATCTTTTAGTGTAATTTCAATTAATTTATTGGTTTTTCGCTGAAGAACCAGTAAACTTAAAACCCCCTTACTTAATCGTTCTAATTGCGGTGTGAAGTCATGTGCTTGAATCAATTGTGGTCTTTCGCCGTTAAAAATCCAAAGATAATGATGATGATTATAATGATAGCTCGAACGCCAAAAATCGCCAACAATAGACAAAAAAAAAACAAATCCCCTCAGACGTCATAATCATGTGCCGTAAACAAGAATGAAGCGTTTATAAAACTTTATTGTTATTTTTTTTTGTTGCTCCGCATATCTCCCGATAATTATTTGCAATCCGTTGACGGGTCGAGTGTGTGGTCTTTTGTTTGGATGCTTCGATTGTTTGGGGAATCACCTTAAGTCGCTTGGAATTTTTATTATTGTTTTGTTTGAGAAAGGTGTTTGTGTGTGTACCCTACGCTGCACAGAGCGGCATGTAAGAAACGACAAAAAAATAAACAAGTTATTGAACAAATTTGTGACGTCTCTTGAATCAATATTTTAAAGTTGGGTCACCCTCACGAACATAATGCACATGTTCGATATGGTTAGCATATACGTATTGTTTTGCGAGAGCACCTTAAATGAACGAGTTTGAGAACTAGTGAACGAGTTCGACACAAGTCTACAATATTTGATTTTTTCTCTGCATGAGTAAGTTGTGTCACGGGAAGGGGGTGTCGATGCCACAGCTGATTGCTTATGAATTTGGGGAATCGTAGAGAAGTATATGTGACCTGCTCCACGAAAAGGGACCTCTGCGCCGAAAAAATTTCTTTTTACTTTTTGCGTGATTCTTTCAAATGCCGCAAACCGCAAGTTTCTATGTCTTTTAGTTTTTTATAAATCACCTGTAAAGATGAACATAATTAATGAAAAAATTGAAAAATGTGATATAAACAGATAATATATTTTAAATTTAAAAAAAGTTCAATATCAAAGGTACAAAATTACAAAAATATCAAAATTTTACTCTTTTTTACCTAAAACGCTTTTTTGGTGGTTCTTCTGTAGTTTGCTGCTTTTCTTAAACGCGTTTTTCTCAATAACTTATTTTCGGCGCAGAGGTCCCTTTTCGTGGAGGAAGTCACATATGAGTAAATTAAGCTTGATTGATACAGATAGCTGTTAAATTATGTTCGATTGCAACTAATGGTCTTTACCTTATGTTTGATTGGTACTAATGGCTACTAAATTAAATTTAATGCTGGTTCTGCCATCTGCAAGTGCAACTATAGAGTTATATAATAAGAGTGTGTAACAGCTGTCAAAACTTTCACCGAAATTTCTTTGGAGTTTGAGTTGAATATGACAGGACTAACATCAAACATATTTTAAAACCATTATTATATTTTAAAAACCATTATTCTCAATCTAACATAATTTAAAAGCCATAAGTATGAATCAATTTTAATTTAAATATAGAGGAATATACAAGAGTTTCCATGTCTCTCATAGCATTATCTTGCAAGCATCGAGGTAGTAGGAAATTTCATACAGTTCGTAATGCCATTGCAGGTATGGGAAACGAACAGACGTGCAAGAGAATGTTTATTTTCGATTTTATTTAGCTGTCATTATCATCAATCAAACACTATTTAATCTTAGTTTGCTTCGTGGCCTGGTTCTAGTTGCATATCTTGCATTTCCCATCCATTCTGTTCCATCAAATCCGAACGACCATTTCGATCAGTTGTGACATGGAGATCCTCTAATATATTCCAATATTCGATTCTCACTATAGCGCACTTCCCGATCAGTTTCGACTGATCCCTTTCACTAATTGCTTTATCTTCTGTTGATGATATTTTTTGTCATTTTGTTTTGGTCATCACAAAAATACTTTCCAGACAGATCAACCAGTTTTACTAGACATTTAAGAAATAAATTCAAACATCTATCCAAAGTAAAAGACTTCTGTTATTTATGGTTGATATAAATTATAAACAGATCCATTAAAAATAAATTGAATTTTACTGACAAGTAAACAAAATCGAAGACAAATTTTGTACAGTTATGGCCGTTTTGCTGTTAATAATGAGATGGGAAACCTTGAACAAATCAGTATTTGAATTAGATAATTGAACATGTTTTAATGTCACGTAAGGGATTTAAAGTTTGTATTTCAATATTGTAATATTCTTTCTGAAATAACTTTTTTTTTTGAAAATGCTATAAAAAAAACTACTGAATATTTTCTCAAATTTCTTGTTTTATTTGAAAGTACAATCCTTCCGCTTAATAATGGAAAATAATTTCATTCAAATGGCTGCCTCGGCTGGCCATGCAGTAGCCTACGCGATCGGTCCAATTTTTAAGCACATTATCAATTGTGTGCAGCTGTATTTCACCAATGGCTTCACGAATATTGTCCTTTAAAGAGGGCACCCCACAAATAATAGTCCAACGGTGTCAGATCGCAGCTCCGAGGTGGCCAAACGACATCAGCTCTGCGGCTGATAATGCGATCTTCAAAAACAGGGCGCAAAACATCGAGTGTAGCTTCGGCTGTGTGGCTCTTCAATTTTTGTGAACAAAAATTCGTTCAACATGGCCCGATAACGATCGCCATTAACTGTAACGGCCACTCCTTGCTCATTTTCGAAGGAAAATGGCCCAATTATGCCTCTGGACCAAAATCCGCACCAAACAGTGGCTCGTTTTGGGTGCATCGGCTTTTCAATGTATGCGTGCGGGTTTTCTGTGCCCCAAATGCGACAATGTTGCCTGTTTACATACCCGCCAAGATCAAAATGAGCTTCATCTGAAAAGATGATGTTTCTGGCAAAATCGACATCTTCTGCAAGTCGATCGCAGGCTCATTTTTCCCATATTTCCCAGCGTTGTTCAAGCGCATACACAACCATATTCGTTCAGCGGAAGGATAAAACTAATTATCTGTCAAATCAGACATGAGCTAAGTGTTACCATTCACGAAATAAGCACTAGTTGAAAAAAAACGTTAGGTGGCGGACCCTTTATAAAGGACTTCCATATATCTGTGCCGAAAAGGAAAAACGACTTATGTGCATTTCCAACTTTTTCAGGTGAGCATCTTTAGGAGGTATTTTCTATGACAAGTTTTGACATTGAATTAGATATGTATGTGTATGACTTCCTGATACATAAGTTAAATTAAACTAAAACTGGATCTGGAGGTAACTGAGACTTCAGTGGTTATCGTACTACACTTAATCAATATTTTCCTAAGTGCACTTAAGACGTTTTTCCTTTTTAATACAGATATATTGACAGCACATTACTTGATTGATTACTTGTTTTAAGTTACGACAGAATTATTACTTAAAGTAACACAACGAAAGACTTAAGACACGAACATTCGATATTTTGTATGTGCATGGAATGTATTCTATCCCAACAAAAACTTGCTGTTGATACTGATTAAATATTCATTCAGAATATTGCTGAAAATTACGATATTCTGTTTGAAAATCATACTGTTCGCTATAAAAACGATTAATTATCAATTGTATACCTTAAGTCAGTTTAACGGAGTTAACCACCGAAATGTTATAATCTCGGTCGGTGTAAATGCCGTATTAGATAAATTTCGTTATAATTTCTTGTGAATGAAAATGTTATCAAGAAGGAGAGACTTAACTGCAAGTTATTTGTGCGGATTTTAGATTTCAAAAAAATTCTAACTGAAAAATTCATATTTATTGGTAGTTTTGAATTGATGACATACATTTTTAGAATTCAATTCAAAAACATTTGCAAATGAGGAAAAGAATATGCTAATTTTCAGTGATACGTATGTATGTATGACCAGGCTCCAATATAGTAAGTATTTAGCAGATTACATATAAGCACAAAATCTTTTGACGGATTAACCAACTGACCCACTGATGAATAGTGACTCAAGGACGTCTTCTGTGCGTGTCATATTTTGATCATAGATATTGACAAACTGCGGACGATTCCTGCTGATTTTTTGCATTATGAACATGTGAGCGGATGTTATGAAGTTTTTTTGCACGGGAGTGGCTCGGCAAGTTAGCTTCTTTAGTAACCAGTAACTTCTTTTTTAATGTAACCAGTAACGAACACCCGGTACCATGATACTAGGTGCACGTTCTCATTCCGATGATTTCTATAAAACGAGGAAAACAGAAATATAAAAGTAGTGGAAATGGAACAAAAATCGATTGATTATTTTATCAGAAATTGGTAAAGAAAAAGAAAGAATAAGCGAAGAAACACGCAAAACTTGTTTCATGCCACGGCGCCGGCTCCGAATACTGGAAACATTTTTGAACCTGCATCATTGGAGGCAGAACCAGTTTAAAGAGTTATAGATTTTATTTACACTGATTCGAAGAAAATATCCTCCTTAAAGTGTAAGTTTAAGTTAACTTTTTTAATTTGCCCTGCGAAAGGTGTATTTTAAAATTTTGGTACAAATGCAGTTTAGCCACCTAGTTTCCGAGATATGGTCGTTCCAAGTTGCAATATAAAATATATATTCATATCTTCGTTATTTATTATCGGATCGGGTTGTCATTGGGAAGATAAACCCCTTTGGAACAACGTTTAATTTTTACGATTTCATTAACCCACTGTTGGGCGGTTTGAAGTTTTAGTTCAAAGTTTTTAGGGGAATGCTCATGTCAAAATGTGTCATTTAACCCTGAGAACAGCAAAGGTACACAAGTTCAACAAACCATATTTTGGGGAAACAATCATTCTCGTGTTTAAATTGTTACAGAGACAAATAATGCCGCAAGTGAAAGCTTGAAGTTCTACCTTCAGAATATATTATAAAACTATTATATGTGGCCGTCGGTGCTGCAATGGGTAGTGTGCACGCCTCTTGTGCTTGAGATCCTGGGTTCGAACCCTGCTCTGACCACCTTAAAATTTCTTTCGATGGCGGTCACCTCGCATAGTGACGGCGACACTATCGAGTATTTAGCCATGAAAATGCTTCTCAAAAATACCGTTCGGAACCGGTGTAAAACTGTAGGTCCCAACCAGTGAGTATAAAACTAGAAAGCGCACAGCTCACTGGTTGTGAGAAGCTCTCCCCGATTCCTTCATGGGATGTAATGGGAAACCATTTATTTTTTATTTATTTACAGGTGAAAACAACAAAGTGTTAGAATAAAATTATTTATATAGACTACAATTAAAAGTTTAAAAGTTTTTTATAAATTGCTATGAATCTCTAACTATTTCAGAGACTTTCCAAGGAATTTGATACAAGGGAAACAGCTGCTGCACACTATTGGATTTGGACACTCTTTTTGAGGGGTTATTTAAATACGTAATCAGTTGATTTTAGGTTTTGTTTGATCTGACTTTAAATACGAAGAGACTTTTCCATGCTTTGTCAAATAATCGTACTACCTACATGGCAACAGCGGCAAATGCCGCGTAAAATTACCGGTATTCATACATTTATCAGCTAATCGTTACAGTGCATCAAGCTGACGCCATTTTCAAAAAAAAAGTTACGGGATAAAATACAAACTATTTAATGAAATTGAGTTAAATGATAAGTTTTTAATGTTTTTTCAATTAGGATTGCGATTATAATTCTTCGCACTAACTGTAAAAAAAGCTGTGTGTTTGTTATACTTTTTTTTAGCTTATCATATGGTAAGAAACATGGAAAAAGAAAACTATATAGCAAGGACTATACGTGCACATTGCGGTGGACTCCTCTTAATTTTTCGATGTTGTCCCTCCAAATATCAATAATAATATTAATAACTTTTGTGCCGAGCACATTTCATTTCACCGTTTTCGACATTTTAAACAATAACAAATAAATGATTAACAGCTGATCACATCACAGCTGATCAAATGACATTTGATTGAGCCGTGTTTAAGTGTTTTTTGGCTAGTGTTAGAAAGCGTTTATTTTTTTGGAGCTATGTTTGGCTATATTTATTGCAATACTACATTTATACTACGTTCCGGAACGTAGTATAAGAACAAGTGCTTATTTCGTGAATGGTAACACTTAGCTCATGTCTGATTTGACAGATAATTAGTTTTATCCTTCCGCTGAACGAATATGGTTGTGTATACGCTTGAACAACGCTGGGAAATATGGGAAAAATGGGCCTGCGATCGACTTACAGAAGATGCCGATTTTGCAAAAAAAATCATCTTTTCAGATGAAGCTCATTTTGATCTTGGCGGGTATGTAAACAATCAAAATTGTCGCATTTGGGGCACTGAAAACCCGCTCGCATACATTGAAAAGCCGATGCACCCAAAACGAGTCACTGTTTTGTGCAGATTTTGGTCCAAAGGCATAATTGGGCCATTTTCCATCGAAAATGAGCAAGGAGTGGCCGTTACAGTCAATGGCGATCGTTATCGGGCCATGTTGAACGAATTTTTGTTCACAAAAATTGAAGAGGAGGATATTGGCAACATTTGGTTTCAACAGAACGGCGCTACGTGCCACACAGCCGAAGCTACACTCGATTTTTTGCGCCCTGTTTTTGAAGATCGCATTATCAGCCGCAGAGCTGATGTCGTTTGGGCACCACGGAGCTGCGATTTGACACCGTTGGACTATTATTTGTGGGGTGCCCTCAAAGATAAGTGTTACGCCGACAAGCCAGAGACAATTGGCGCTTTAAAGGACAATATTCGTGAAGCCATTGGTGAAATACAGCTGCACACAATCGATAATGTGCTTGAAAATTGGACCGATCTTGTAGGCTACTGCATGTCCAGCCGAGGCAGCCATTTGAATGAAATTATTTTCCATTATTAAGCGGAAGGATTGTACTTTCAAATAAAAAACGAAATTTGAGAAAATATTCAGTATTTCTTTTTATAGCATTTTCAAAAAAAAAAAAGTTATTTGGCGGACCCGTTATAATTAAACGCCCTATAAACCAGTTTGTTCAAAGGTATAATGGTGGTATAGGTTGACACACATGTGGTATTGAATGCTAGTATGGTAAGTAGACCACATGTGTGTCAGGGGTATAAGAGTAAAATGGCGTACTACCTCGTCGTTATGAAGAGACATCGAATAGAGTTATGCAGGCTCTTTAGTATTGCTCTGTGGTTCGAGTTGCTGTTGTATTTTACTCGTTGGTTGGCCACTAAACGGACAGAAATAAAAGAGAATGCGTATTTTCGTTCGATGCAACCAACATGAAATATCACTTAGCTGTCATTAGTACTCGGTACTCGCCGTTTATTTAACAGGACCATCTAGTTTACGGGGATTTTTTTCTTGAATACTCCCAGGTATTTTCATCAGCTTGCGACATGACCCACGTTTCGGGGCCATATTTCAAGACAGGTAGAATGAGAGTCTGGTATAGCTGTACTTTTGTTTGTCGAAACAGGGCTTTGTTCTTAAACTGCCTGCTGAGCCCAAAATGTCATCTATTGGCAAGCACAATTCTCCTATATGTCTCCAGGCTGACGTGGTTGTCCTTGTTCACGGCGGATCCAAGTTAGACAAATTCATCTATCACTTCAAAATAAAATCGGCTGTCAACGTTCAAGTGCGGACCAAGTCAAGAGGTTTGTCTAGTCGTTGACTCCATCAATTTTGTCTTTCCCTCATTAACAACAAGATCCACCTTCGATGATTCTTTTTCGATTCTTGAAAATACTAGTACTGCAGTATAAAAAAAAAAAAATAAATGGTTTCCCATTACATCCCATGAAGGGACCGGGGAGAACTTCTCACAATCACTGAGCTGTGCGCTTTCCAGTTTTCACTCACTGATTGGGACCTACAGTTTTACACCGATTCCGAACGGTAATTTGAGAAGCTTTTTCATGGCTAGATACTCGATAGTGTCGCCGTCACTATGCGGCACTAGGTGGCAGAGCCGGGTTCGAACCCAGGATCTCATGTACAAGAGCCGCGCACACTAACCATTGCACCACCGGCGGTCACAGTACTGCAGTATCCTCTCGCAAATTTCGCCAGATGATGTCTATGTCGTCAGCATACGCCAACAACATATGGCTTTGTTCGTATTTACTGCAGGTTTTCTAAATATTATCTCTATTAAAATGTTGAAGAGTTTGCACGAAAGTGTGTCGTCTTGTCTCAGTCCCCGCTTGGTACAGAATGGTTCGGTGAGGTCTTTCCCCACCTTCATTGCTGATTTGGTGTTTGTCAGCGTCATTCTACAGAGGCGGAACAGTTCTGCCGAAATCCCAAGTTCAGACATATCTTCGTACAATTTTCCCCGAATGGGGCTATCGAAAGCAGCTTTGTAATCGACACAAAGATGGTATGTATCGATTTGCCGTGGACGATTTGTCGTGGACTTGCCTGGTCTAAAACTACACTGATAAGGTCCACAATTGACTTTAGCCATTCACAAAATACGCATAATTCACAATAACGATGTGTAAATCGAATTGCTAAATTTGACATACTATCAACTTTGTGCCTGGTTAAGATCGAAATGTAAGGGTTAATTTCAATAAGTAATAATCTAGGCAATCATTGTTACCAAAACACGCATAGTCTCAGAAAAAGCACGTAGTTTTTACACACACATCAAGCACAAACATTTAGGGCGTATTCGGAAATGCAACAACTGTTGCAGATGCTTGTTTGTTGCGCATTTTGTTTGCAATTACGGTTTCAAAACACCTGCAAAGTTGTCAGATGTTGCATTTACAAACGTGCTGCGCATCAGTTGCAGAGCAGTGATGCATTTCCGAAAAGGCCCTTACTTTTACGCCAACGGGCAAAATAATGGTTGATTTTTTTTATCAGAAATGTTATAATTGTAGGTGATGCAATTATTGCAGTTAAATTATTGTTGTATTTCAAATGTGATAATCGGCATCATGTAATACTCGAAGGGCAAAATAAGTTCATAAAAAATGTTTGCATGGTTTTCCTTAATTGAAAACAAACAAAGTATATTAAGGGGTTTCATTCAGGCTCTTAAGTTACTGGTATACTTTGTGAAATGTGTATACATTAGACCGACTCACAAAAAAAGTTCCTTTTGTCCACACCTCAAAGTGGACCTTGGATTGTTTTCTGATGATTCCCCAAATATTTCGTGTCTAGCAATAAGATCCGGTGAGCTGGACCAGTTTTACAATGTACTTGTATATAATATTGGTAACATATGAAATGCTTTTTTAAGGCTCATGCAACGGTATATAAAACATTCGAATACATGTCCTGACACCTCCTTGTTTCAGGGATATTCTGCAAAAATATTGAATTTTTTTTGTTTTAATTTTTAGTACAGATATGTTTCTGATTTAAATGTCAGATTGACATATTTTAATCATTAGTCGACTTATGTAAATATTTACGTGTTTCAGTTTTTTGATGTGTTAACATTTATAGGCACCCATAGTCGATTTTTGTTGAAAATCAAAATGTTTTTGAGTACAAAACACAAGTAGTCTCTTTGTCTAACAGTTAAAAGTAACTTAAAAATTATTACAGATTTATAGTTATACAGATTTATACTCGAAACAGTTGATTTCAGTGCTATAAAAGTTTCGGTTGCAGTTTGAAATTTGTATTTATTATCAAATCTAAATTTAAACTGTGGTCAGCAAACAAACAGCATTTATATCTATTTAAAGCTGAATTGATAACCTGAAGTTCCCACCATTGATTTTCATTAGATATAAACTAGAAAAGTAACATATTTATTTTATTGTTATTCAATCGGGATTTTTTAAATTAATAATTATTAGTGTTGTTCTTGTTTAAAAATCAAGCTCGAGTTCACTTTTAATTTCGATTTGTTTATTTAATATTTCGATCCCCATCGAGAATCACCTTCAGGAATTCTACGGACGTATATATAATATCTAAAACGTACAAATTATAGGTATGTATATAAGAGAGATATTATATGTAAGTCCGTAGCATTCCTGAAGATATTCCTCCATGGGCATCGCAATATTGAATAAATAAATTTAAAATAAAACTGACCTCCAGCTTGGTCGAATATTAAAATCGAAAACTTCATTAAGAAATATTTTTCGGCATTCTTTCAAATTGTAGTTGGTTTTTTTTCTAACAATTACAGGGTGCTCCAAATACAGGTATATTCTTAAAAATTAAATTAAAGGAACTAAACTTAATTCATTCTGGTATATTATGGCTTTATTAGAAATAAAAAATTTTCCCCATATTTATGGGCCACGATTTCCTTCACGAGGCTGCCGGGGCTGGTTTCGCAGTAGCTCATCCTGGGAGTCCAATTCTCCTCTGTTGATGATTTCTGGTTATATATCATGAAAATGTTTGGTCCGAACCACTCTACGTCGGGGACTGTGAGTATTGACCATTACGAACATTTTGACTCATGAACATTTTGCTCAAACTTGCGTATAGCATGCTCGGTGGGTTATTCATTTTGGTCCAACACTTATTTTCAACACACGCACAGTCTGGCCAACACAGCCCTCAATTTGGAATTAAGTTTGTGCCAACATTGTTAAAGTGTAAAGTGACTCATTTTGGTCCACGGAGGTATGATACTGGATGTTAGTCAATATTTCGAACCGAAGCCATCTTTCAGTGTCAAAATAACATATGATTTATAAAAAATATGTGGCTGAACCACCCGAAATACGAAACGTATATGGGTATGTGGCCGTTGGTAGTGCAATGGTTAGTGTGCGCGCCTCTTGTACATGAAATCCTGGGTTCTGATCACCTTAAATTTCTTTCGGCGGCGGTCACCTCCAATAGTAACGACGACACTATCGAGAATTTAGCCATGAAAAAGCTTCTCGAAACACCGTTCGGAATCGGTGTAAAACTGTAAGTCCCAATCAAAAAATAAATAAATGGTTTCCCGTTACATCCCATGAAGGGATTAGGGAGAAATTCTCACAAATCAGTGAGCTCACTCAGTTCGCAATCAGTGAGTATAAAAACTACAAAGCGCACAGCTCACACGTTGTCGGAAACTCTCCCAAATTCCTTCATGGGATGTAACGGTAAACCATTTATTTATTTATATGAGTATAAAAAACTCCCATCCCAGTGAAACATAAATGACTTTTCAGTATTTTAACATAAGCCAATTTTTTATCTATGATTGTGTCATCTTTATTTGAGATTAATGACATTTTGTTAACAAAAGAATGACACAACATTTGTACATACAAATGTTTTTTTTAGTTGTAATTAGTGTATTCAAAAAACAGGTTTTTCGAAAATGTCGGTTTTCGATTTCTTCGAATATTCCGTCTTTCGCGAAATCGGTTTTCGGTTAAACCGAGATGGAGAGACCGGCTAATAAGCGGTTTCGGTTTTATGACAAAAAGGAAAACTATGCGTTTTCTAAACACTTTACTTTTATTGACTATATTACAACCTCATGAGGTCAGACGTCTTAGACATATTAATTAAACAAACAAATTAAACAAATGTCAACATATTCTTCCAACTGGCTCTATCCTTCGCCTTTTCTCGCCAGTTGGTAACACCAATGATACGGAGGGATTCTTCTGCCTGGTCTTTCCAGCGGAGTCTTGAGCGTCCTCTTTTCCTGCTTCCATCGGGTAGGTTATCAAAAACCTTTCGCGCTGGCTCATCTTCATCCATTCTGATAACATGGCCTAGCCAACGCAATTGGCCCACTTTGATTCGTCTAGCTATGTCCACGTCAGAATTGAGATTATATAGCTCTGCGTTCCAGCGACGTCGGTACTCGCCGTTTTTCCTAACAGTACCATATATTTTACGGAGAATTTTTCTCTCGAAAACTCCCAGGTGTTTTTCATCCGCTTGCGATATGAGCCAAGTTTCGGAGCCATATGTCAAGACAGGTAAAATGAGAGTCTGATATAGCTGGACTTTTGTCCGTCGAGAGAGGGCTTTGCTCATAAACTGCTTGCTGAGCCCAAAATAACATCTATTTGCAAGCACAATTCTCCTATCTACCTCCAGGCTGACGTTGTTGTCCTTGTTCACGGCGGATCCAAGGTAGACAAATTCATCTATCACTTCAAAATTAAATCGGTTGTCAACGTTCAAGTGCGGACCAAGTCGAGAGGTTTCTCTAGTCGTTGACACCATCAATTTTGTGTTGCCCTCATTAACAGCAAGACCCAGCTTCGCTGATTCCTTTTGGATTCTTGAAAATACTGCAGTGACCTCTCGCAAATTTCGCCCAATGATGTCTATGTCTTCAGCATACGCCAGCAATATATGGCTTTTCATGTTGATGGTCTTGTTCGTATTTACTGCAGCCTTTCTCATTATTATCTCCATTAAGATGTTGAAGAGATTGCACGAAATTGTGTTGCCTTGTCTAAGTCCTCGCTTGGTACAGAATGGTTCAGTGAGGTCTTTCCCCACTTTCACTGCTGATTTGGTGTTGGTCAGCGTCATTCTACAGAGGCGGATCAGTTTAGCCGGAATACTAAGTTCAGACATAGCTTCGTACAGTTTCCCCGTATGGGGCTTTCGAAAGCAGCTTTGTAATCGACAAAAAGGTGGTATGTATCGATTTGCTTTTCGTGGGTCTTTTCCAGGATTTGGCGTAGCGTGAATATTTGGTCAGTTGTGGACTTGCCTGGTCTAAAACCACGCTGATACGGTCCAATCAGGTTTTCAATAATTGGCTTTAGTCTTTCACATAATACGCTCAACCAGACCTTATACGCGATGGATAAAAGACTGATACCGCGATAGTTGGAACAGACACACGGATCGCCCTTTTTGAATACAGGACATACTACACTGAGACTCCAATCGTCGGGCATAGATTCCCCCAGCCATATACCGCATATAAGTTGATACATGTGGGCTAGCAGTTCTTCGCCACCTGCCTTTAAAAAGTTCAGCGGGTAGGCCATCCGCACCAGCGGCTTTATTATTCTTCAGGCGGGTGATCGTCGTTCTAATCTCGTCTTGGTTGGGAGGGGGTACAATCTATACTATCTTCTACTATCATTACCTCCTGATCTTCAGTGGAAGAATCTGAGTGGGGTAGTGCTGAAAAGTGGTCTCTCCACATTTAGAGCACACACTGCTTCTCAGTCACCAGATTCCCATTCTCGTCCTTGCAGGAGGGCAGCCCATTATTAGGCCCGTTATTCAATCTTCTTACCCTCTGGAAAAATTTTCGGGATTCACCATTCATCCTGCACATTTCGGTTCTTTCACTCTCTCTCTGCTCCCACTGCCATTTTTTTCGCCTAAATAGTTGGTTTTCCTCCCTTCTCAGCTTCTTGTACAGCTCTCTCGCAGCACGCGTTGTAACTAACTGTTTCGTTGCCATACGTGCAGCGTCTTTTTCATCAGTTGCAATGCGACATTCTTCGTCGTACCATGGCTTATCCTTCTGCGGTTTTTGATAGCCAAGTTCAGTCCTTGCAGCGGTTTCCAAAGAATGGGAGATGTGCTTCCACTGCGCATTTCCTGTGTTAAAACACCATTTATTTTTAATTCAATATTTTTGAAGTTTGAGATCGACTACCGAGTAAATAGCCGTGAAAACCCTTGTTCAAATACCGTTGGGAACCGGTGCAAAACTGCTGGTCCAAGTCGGAGCATGTAAGCCTATGCCTTCATGGGATGTAAGGGGAAACTAAAGTGTGGGCCATATAAAATTTAAAGAAAACTATTAATACTCGTATAGACACTGTACATCATTCCCCATTTTTCAGTACATTTTAAATTTTTTGCGGCTCTATTTCGTGTTTTAAGGCCTCAATGCAATGTAATTGTTGGCGTAATACTTACACTTCACGGCACTCTAGAGATAATAGTCCAACGGGTGATACAAAGACGGCGGTAACGGCGGCTCCTTTATCATTTTTGAAAACAAATTGGCCTATGATGCCGTCATGCCCAAAACCGCACCAAACAGGCAGTCGTTGTGGATGCATCGGATTCTCTTCTACGACGCGTGGATTGTCCGAGGCCCAAATGCATCATTTTTGATTCCGGTAAAAATACTCACCTTCAGCCAAGCGATCTTTACAACAGTCAGCGCAGCGAAAACGCATCGGATGGCTTCAGTTGTTGGACTGACTGGACTTTATAAGCGAGTGATTAACTATACTTGTCCTAATATCGCACGCAGACATATTATATAGCGTTGGAAAGGTAAACTCCTTTTCTATAACACCTTGTTCAAAAATATATTCACATTTCCAAAATTTCTTAACACTTTTGGGAAAAAATAATTTTGGATAAATCTTTTAAAAATTAGATTTAAAGTATATAAGTAGGTACTAATCTTATAGACCAATGCACGGCCAATTAACTCCAATTAAGTGATTTTTTTCCAAATTGAAAAAACAAAACTTAAATAAAATAATTAAATATTTCCCATAACATCCCATGAAGCTTCTCACAATCACTTAGCTGTGCGCTTTCCAGTTTTCACTAACTGATTGGGACAGTTTTACACCGGTTCCGAACGCTTTTTTGTGCAGCTAAAAAAAACTCGACTTTTTTACATATTAAGCTCACCTGAGGTCAGTTATGCGTGGAATTTATTTCTTTTTTGGCGTTTATTTAAGAACATTGCAATCTATAAGAAATATATTATATATTATATATCGTTCAAAGAATAAGAATAATTTCAATTGAAGATCGTGGAAAACTTTATATATTATAAATATAAAGAATATATAAAAAATCCCGAGCAAAATTTTTTGCCAAACATCGAAATTCAAAAATTTATTAAAAAACTGCACATTTTCAGAGAATTCTGACTGTAGGGTGCATTTCCAAATATACTTAACAAAGCCTTGTCTTTCAGAAAAATTTACAAATTTGTTTCTTAGAAAAACTTAAGAAGATATTGAATGAATCCTGGTACCTTTTCACGAAAATATTGTGTTTTTACAGGTTGAAATAAAATTCAAAATTTGTGAAGTCGGCATTTCAAAAAGTCTTGAGATAACTTAAAAATTGTAACAGTGTATTCTCTATTGAAGTGTTTCCAACTTAGAGCTGTTATAGAAATATTTGTGTTCCTCAAATTTCCGAGTTATTAACAAAAAACTAAAAAGTCAAAGAAAAAATAAAAAATTAACTTTTATAGAAAACACCTTAATATCGATAAAAGATATTCCACAACACTCGGAATATTTTTTGTTTATCTTGCATAGTAGATTCTCAAAACTAAAATATCTTTGTAATCATCAAATAAATGTAGAAGTACCAGTCTTTGAAAGTTGCAGCAGCACCAAAGTGGTCATAGCAACAACTGTGTTAACCCAGGGTGCCTCTAAATACAGCATCCTTAAAGCTTATAGTGTATAACAATGAATCACTATGCACCTCAATAATGCGCGAAAATTGTGGCTGTGTTTGGGCTCAATAATTCGTCAGTGGTGTTAAATCAACGTGAATTTCGGCGAAAATATTCCCATCGTGAAGCGCCCACAGCGCAAACAATTCGACATCTGGCCACTCGATTTGAAGAGAGCGGCACAACGCCGGAGAGTCAAAGCCCCGGAAAGCCCTGAAACTGGTCGTCCGGCTGAAAACATCGAAGCAGTACGTGAAAATTTGGTAGAGGAGCACGAAATATACGTCAACAATTGCACATTTCGAGCCGCTCCCTGCTCCGCATTTTGACATTGGATTTGAAAACGTTCCCATACAAATTTCAGGTGGTTCAACAGTTGTTACCAACGACTGTGGCGCCGATTTAGTATACAGTCGTACGATTTTGAACCACATCGATCTTGAACTACGAAGCTCATTTGTATCTTAGCGGCCACGTCAATAAGCAAAATTCTCAGTTCTGGGGAAAGGAAAATCTGCGCCTACTTCATGAAGCACCATGACACCGTCTCAAAGTCACCGTGTGTTGTGCAGTTGCGTCGGAAAAGATGATAGTAGCTTATTTTTTCGAAGAAGCCGACTGTAACGCTATTACGGGGAATGGCGACCAGTGCAAAGCCTTACCGACTGAATTTCTCTTACCGGAAGTTGACGATCTGGATTTGAAGGACTGGACTACTTGTGATACTGCACGTGACACAATACGTATTTTGAAGGATGTAATCTCGCGTTTCGGTTCTTTGGTTTCCCCGATTTGACGGTCGCGGATTTCGTCGTCAGGGGATATTTGCAGTCATTGGTTTAAGTATACCATATTTGCGCCAAGCTAGAAATATGTTATATTTGCATCCAAGCAATAAAAGATACATATTTTTCAGCGTTTACAAATACTGCGCACAGTCATACAAAATGTAATCAAAAGAAGGCAAATATGCATGAACGCCGACAGAGTCTACTTGTCCGACACAACTTTCCACAACAAATTGACACAAAACGTATAGGTGCGAATAAATATAATCTGTTAAAAACCAATTGCATTTTCACTTGAAAACAATGTTATAGCGAAAGAAAATCAGAGGATGATCATTGTCCCACCCTTTATATATATAATAAATGTAATTAATTATTTTTTGCTACTTATACTCGTATTTAGTTTTTTACATTTCCTTCGAAAATGGTCACCATGTTTAGTGGCGGCGACGTTGTGGAGTATTTAGTAATAAAAAAGCTTCTCAACACACCGTTCGGAATCGGTGTAAAACCATAGGTCCCAAATAGTGAGTGTAAAACTAGAAAACGCACAGCTGACTGATTGTGAGAAGCTCTCCCTAGTCATTGGATGTAATGGGAAATTATTTACTTAATTAAACTATGAAGCAGTGGTTGATGAATTACAATTGGTCGAATGTCTTAAGTTGTACAACTTTGGAGAACATTATTACATTCATGAGTTAATAGTCTAGAACTTATAAGCAAACATTTTATAAAAATTTAAATTTCTGAGTTGGTATAATTATTTTGGAACCCTAAATGTCACTTTTGTTAATTAGTGTATTTGACAATATTGTTAGGGATATTAAGCACACCAACTTTTTAAAAGATATCAATTTGTACTTTGTTTAAAATTGGATTGAATATACTATAAAGAAAATGGTAAAAGGTGTAAATCGAATATATAAGGAAAATGACAGCATTTCTACACCAAGTATGGAGCCTTATATAGAATTATTGTTGATTAGTGTATTTAGAAACGTTATCAATAAATTACATGAGGTATCATGGGACACCCGGTTGGAACGAAGTTCCTTCCGCTATATATTTTGTACTAGTTAGTTCCAACACGCCTAAGGCGCCCGTTGAAAAATACGATAATATAAATGGATCTTTAAGAAAGGATACTTTTTTTAAAATGATAAACTTATCTTAAGGAAATTTTTTTTTATGGAATGTCTTTTTTGTAAGAAAACGCTATAAGAGTATGATTTTTTTTTTAAAAGAAGTACTTTTTTTAAGAACAGGTACTTTTTAAAGACGTGGTACTCTTTTTAGGAAAAGATTATTTTTTAAAGAAAATTTACTTATTTTCAGAAAGGCTACTTATCTCAAGAACAGCAAAGATAAGGTATTATTTTATTTTTAAGAAATGGAAATTTTTTAAAGAAAGGCATTTTTTTACGGGAAGGAATTTTTTTGTAAAAAAAGGTTTTTTTAAAAAAATGAGAATTTTTTAATTGGTCCTTTTTAAGAGTAGGTACTTAACTCAAGAAACACTGGTATTTCACAAAAAAATTTACTCTTTAAAGACAATGTAGTTTTTAAGAAAATGCAACTTGTTGTAAGAAATTGTACTTTTTTAAGAAAAGGTAAATTTTGTATGAAAATTTACTTTTGTTAAGCAAAGGTACTTCTTTAAGATACGAGGGCGGATCAAAAAGTTGGTGACTTTTCAAACTTCCCTCGTAGTTATATGAAATGCAACACTGCTCCCATTAAGTACCAGGTGTTAATAGACTATTGCCAATTTTGAGCAAGTTCCGTCAATTACTTTGCGATTAACAGCTGTTCAAAACATACAACCTCGTGCATTTTTTTACAAATGGAAAAAGTAAATTTCGACTGATCATTAAACATTATTTTTTGCGAAAAGAAACCGTCAGTCAAACCAAAGAAAAGCTTGATAAACACTATGGGGACTCTGCACCATCGATTTCAATGGTAAAAAAGTGGTTTACTGACTCTCATGGTGGTCGCACAAGTACAAATGACTCTGAACGTTCTGGACGGCCAATTGAGGTCAATACACCCGAAAATGCCGAAAAAATCCACAATATGGTGTTGGCCGATCGAAGAGTAAAAGTGCGTGAGATTGTTGATGCCACAGGCATTTCATATGGTAGTGTGGTTTCGATATTAAATGATCAGTTGGGTTTAAGAAAGCTGTCTGCAAGTTGGGTGCCGCGTTCGCTCTCAATCGACCATAAACGGGTGCACACGTGTATAGTCTCAATGGCTAAATTGCATGAATTATGCTAAGAATTGGTACCTCATCTGCCATATTCTCCGGATTTAGCCCCCACTGACTATTTCCTATTTCCAAGTCTAAATAAATGGCTCGGTGGAAAGAGCTTTAGCTCCAACGATCAAATTATTGATCAAACAAATGCCTCTTTTATGGACCTCGAAAAATCCTATGTTTGGAAGGGATACAAAAATGGGGGAAACGTTGACACTTGAGCTAAAAGGAGATTATTTTGAAAAATAATTTTTGTTTTGAAAAAATACTGGGTTTCATTCAAAAAGTCACGGATTGATTGATCCTCATAAGGTATTTTTTTAAGAGAAGGTACTTTGTTTCAGAACAGGAATAGGTTTTTTTTTTTGATAAAATTGACTTTTTTAAGAACCCAATAAAAAGTAAACACTTTTCTAAATTTACTTTTTATTGGGTTCAAAACTACAAGATACACTAAACATTAGTTACAGGCTTCACCTAGAAAACTTCCCATTAAACAAGAAATTGTCCAACATATGTTAGTCTAGACACAAACCAAAGCAAAAGTACCCAATATATTTGATAATATGGGGTTGTAGTATAAATGGTGTTAAAAAAAAGTTGTTTCAGTCTGTTTATTTGGCTCCCATCCCGCAACGTGCAATAAAGGTACTTCGTTCCAAAAATGTATAAATGTATAATAAATGACAGCTACCGTAATTTATTTACCCTTAGGCAAGAAATGTCAAAACATATAAAATATGTGCAATTTGTAATGAGGTTTTGTCAAATAAACGTGAAACAGTGTACATTTTTTTAGACATATTTTGGAGGGGTTTGTGAAATGGGAAAGCAGCAACAATATTATCAAAGATTGTATTGCAATATTTCAAACTTTTTAGGATTTATTGAAGTAAAATGAAAAATGGGAACATTTTTTTCTTCGGCCTGTAAAAAAATTTGTTACGTATAGCGGCGAATCCGAGCAGGGTTTTGTGGTGCCACGTCCAAGTACTTTCATAATTTGTTGGTTTTGTTGAGGGCCTAAACAAAAATCTTTCATTTGTTGCACAGTGTTACTTATCTTAATATACAACAAATTAAATTGAAAATTTTAGTGATTTCAAAACACCTACTTTCGTATGTAATTAAAGAAATCGATGTGGCATCATTATACGGTATTTACAAAGATCCGGAACAAATATACCCTATAGGGTCTCGATGAATATTTTAATGCGTTGCGAACAGAATGATCGACCTTGACATTTATTTCTTTGTTCTCCAGCAAAGAGATTAGCAAACACATTAATACTTTAGGAAACTTGTCAAACTGAACACAATTTCATCAAAATAGAAAGGTTTCGAAATTTATTCGTGTTGTCAAATTAAATTTGGAATTACCCATCATGATATTAATTTATGATTTGAACAAATTAACATTTTTTTCTCTGATAACATGAAATATTTTAGAGTTCAATAAAAATCGCTTTGTTAAATCCGATAATATCCGACCAATTCAATTTCTTCAGTTGTTTATACTATTAAAGTCAGCACTTGGCCAACAAGTATTTGCATAAATCAAATGTTTTCGCATCTCATTTCATTTTGTTGATGAGTAATTTAAAATCAAATGGTATTAAATTCGAATAAAGTTTATTTATACAGTTTTAACAAGATTGTGACACATTCATTAATCCACAATAATTAAACAGACTAGTTTAGAAGTGCAAATGTTTTATTTGGGCAAATTAACAAATTAAGATCTCAGAACAAGATTTAAAAAGACAATAACAAACTTCGACGAAGATAAATTTAAATGGAATCTTTTCCACAATTGTAGTGACGGCAGAGATGATTCACCTCATAGCTCCGACTAGCATTTCCAAATGTGCGTGCGTCATCGTTCAACTGGAAATGTGGATTTAATAAATGATTAAGAACTATGAAATGAGTTAGCAGCACGAATTTTATATTAATGTATCAATTGCGACGAATTATTGGCATATACATGCAAACGTATACGTGAATCAACAGATGGAAACATTGTGTGATTCTATGTCCGGCGATGTCAATCGTTGTTGGTTTTGTTTTCATATTAGATAAATTGTTTGTTGTCTTGGCGTTAACCTTGTAATTGTCAGTAAAATCAATTCAGACCAATAAGTCCTTTTGGGGAATTTTGGTGTTAATTACTTTCACTGACCATTTTAGAACCGCATGTGGTCAGATGCCTTACACATATTAATTAAACCAACAAATAAAAAGTTAACAAGTTTTAACATATTTCTCCAACTGGTTCTAACCTTCATCTTTTCTCACCGGAGGGATTCTTCGACCTGGTCTTTCCAGCGGACTCTTAAGATAAATAAATGGTTTCCCGTTACATCCCATAAAGGGATTAGGGAGAGCTTCTCACAACCAGTGAGCTGTGCACGTTCCAGTTTTATACTCACTGATTGGGACCTTCAGTTTTACACCGGTTCCGAACGGTATTTTGAGAAGCCTTTTCATAGCTAGATACTCGACAGTGTCGCCGTCACTAAGCGAGGTGACCGCCGTCGACAGAAATTTTAGGTGGTCAGAGTAGGGATCGAACCCACGTCCTCATACACAAGAGCCGCGCACACTACCATTGCACCACTGACGGCACCCAGCGGACTTTTGGTCGTCCTTTCTCCCTGCTTCCATCGGGTACCTTATCAAAAACCTATCATGCTGGCTCATCTTCTCCATTCTGATAACATGGTCTATCCAACGCAATTAACCTAATTTGATTCGCCTAGCTATGTCCACGTCGGAATACAAATGATATAGCTCTTGGTTCCAACAACGTCGGTACTCGCCGTTTCTATAACAATAAAACTAAATAAATATTTTCCCATAACATCCTATGAATGGACTAGGGAGACCCTTCATTCAGAGATTCATTCACTGATTGGGACCAACAGTTTTCCCCCAGTTCTGAACTGTATTTTTAGAACCTTTTCATGGCTAAGTACGCGATAGTATCACCATTACTAAGCGACGTGGCCGTCGTCGAAACAAATTTAAGGTGTTCAGAGCAGGGATCAAACTCAAGTATCCCTGTCCAAGAGCCTCGCACACTAACCATTGCACTACCGGCGGGCAGGATCATATAATAATTTACGGTCAATTTTTCTCTCGCCAGGACCGGTAAAATAAGAGTCTGGTATACCTGGAAACTTTTCCGTCGAGAGAGGACTTTGTTCCTAAACTGCTTGCTGAGCCCAAAATAGCACCTATTCTCCTATATATCTCCAGGCTGGCGTTGTTGTCCTTGTTCACGGAGGATCCAAAGTAGACAAATTCATTTATGACTTCAAAATTAAATCGATTGTCGACGTTTAAGTGCCGACCAAGTCGAGAGGTTTGTCTAATCGTTGACACCATCAATTTTGTCTTGCCCTCATTAACAGCAAGACCCACCTTCGCTGATTCCTTTTCGATACTTGAAAATACTGCAGTGACCTCTCGCAAATTTCGCCCAATGATGTCTATGTCGTCAGCATACGCCAGCAACATATGGCTTTTCGTGTTAATGGTCTTGTTCGTATTTACTGCAGCCTTTCTCATTATTATCTCCACTAAGATGTTGAAGAGATTGCACGAAAGGAGTGTCGCCTTGTCTAAGTCCTCCCTTGGTACAGAATGGTTCAGTGAGGTCTTTCCCCACTTTCACTGCTGGTTTGGTGTTGGTCAGCGTCATTCTACAGAGGCGAATCAGTTTTGCCGGAATACCAAGTTCAGACATAGCTTCGTACAGTTGTCCCCGTATGGGGCTATCGAAAGCAGCTTTGTAATCAACAAAAAGATGGTATATACCGATTTGCTTTTCGATGGACTTTTCCAGGATTTGGCATAGCGTGAATATTTGGTCAGTCGTGGACTTGCCTGGTCTAACCCAACACTGATAAGGTCCAATTAGGTATTTAACAATTGGTTTTAGTCTTTCACATAATACGCTCGACAAGACTTTATACGCGGTGGATAAAAGACGGTTACCGCGATAGTTGGAACATACACACGGATCACCCTTTTTGAATACAGGACATAATACACTACGACTGCAGTCATCGGCCAAGGATTCACCCAACCATATACCGCATAAAAATTGCTGCATGTGGGCTAGCAGTCCTTCGCCACCGGCTTTGGAAAGCTCAGCGGGTAGCCTATCCATACCAGCGGCTTTATTATTCTTCAGTTAGGAGATTGCCGTTCTAATCTCGGGGGCGGGGAAGTACAATCTACACTATCTTTCACAGCCTTTACGTCCGCACCTTCAGTGGGTAGTGCTGAAAAGTAGTATCTCCACATTTTTACCACATACTGCTTATCTATCATCAGATACCCATTCACGCCCTTTTAGGAGGGCAGCCCATTATTCGACCCGTTGTTCGATCTTCTTACCCTCTGGAAAAATTTTCGGGATTCATTATTCATCCTGCACATTTCGGTTCTTTCACTCCCTCTCTCTCTCTCTCTCTCTGCTCCGAGTGCCATTTTTTTCGCCTAAATAGTTGGTTTTTCTCCCTTCTCAGCTTCTTATACCGCTCACTCGCAGCACGCGTTGTAACTGACTGTTTCGTTGCCATATGTGCAGCGTCTTTTTCATCAGTTGCAATGCGTCATTCTTCGTCGTACCATGGCTTATCCTTCAGCGGTTTTAGATATCCAAGTTCAGTCCTTGCAGCGGTTTCCAAAGAATGGGAGAACTTTCGCTGCCATCAGGTGATGATTCGAATCGATATTGGCCTGCCATCTATTACCAAGTTATCAAAAAGATTCTTTGTTCTCCGATTAGCATGTAGACTCTGATTACCTCTGGTTAGTCGAAAGACACTTTCTTAACCCAACTTGGCATTAAAGTCGCCTAGAATAATCTTATACGTTGTTTGAATGCTACCTCCAGACGCTCATAAAATATTTCTTTGACCTCGTCGCCTTTATCCTTTGCCGGCGCGTGCACACAAGTTAACGAGAAGTTGAAATATTTCGCTTTGATGCGAATTGTGGCTATGCGGTCACTCACTGGGTTGAACCTTGAAACTAGGTGTCGCAGTCTTTTGCCAACTATAAATCCGCACCAGAATTCGTGCTTTCGCCCATGACAGCTGCAGTAAATATCGAAGTTTTTCTTTCTGGTGCAACCATATCCTGTCCATCGCATTTCCTGAATAGCTGAGATGTCAGCTTTATATTTATGAGGCAATCATTGCGTACACCGATCCTAATGAATAGTAGTACTAAGATATATATTCCTATAATCTACTGTGTAATTAAAAATTGGCTGCTGTGCCAATCCCTTGTTCGTACATCCATACAAAAGTTGGGCGGCTTTACCCTTGGCCGACTCGATATCTCCCGTAATGTTAATAAAAGTTGATACTGGGCAATATTTTGTCAAAACCGACTGTTTAATAACAAATAATCAACTTAGGCATGCCCATTTTTGTACCTCCCATTGTTGTCGCGATAAATCCTCAAGGATACTTAGAATCCTAATTAAGTTGGGTATTAAATAATATTTAGCTCAATGTCACTCTGCTATTGAATTTACATTCAACGGATGAGTGAACATAAACGTTTTTTAATAGAACTCGGACGCAATGGACGACTTTCGGTGAGGGTATGTTTAAGTTGGCTCACCCCACTGAAATTTGTGTACTGGTTTTGTGTTTCCTAAGATGAATTTTAACACGGTCGCAAAAGGTCAGACCTGAAAACCGCTTGCTACTTGAATTACTTGATTTTACAAACACCTTCATCTTTCCCTTCGCTATCGTGTTAATAATTGCATTTCCGATGATTGGCGTAATGACATCTGCTAACGTGGATGCAGAATATTTTAATAGCACAGCTGGAATGCTGTATTGGCCTGAGGACTTGTTATTCTTATTGTTTTTTTTTTTATATTTCAGATCTAGCATCATATGTGGAATGATGCTATTGGAAAAAGAATACAAGAGCTTCTTTCATCTCCAGAGAACCATCGGTCCCCATTAGAGATAATGTTTCCAGAAAGGCAACACAATTCATACAGACAATAAAATACTCCTCGTTCAAATTGATTTAGTTTGTTGACAAAATAAACAACAAATGAAAAAATGCCCATACCTCCTAAACGGTGCGTCTAAACGCAAAAAGAACAAAATGACACGATAGCGATTGCAGAAGTATGACCTTATTCAAAGACTCGGTCATAAGTTTTAGCTTGTGGAGATTGCTAGGCAAAACATACCGATTGGGACTCCAGTCTCATGTACCCAAAGGGCAAACGATTATGTCTCGACGAAATGGGCTCGATTACGTATCGCCCTGCCAGCCAACGTACTGGCCACATGATCGTGATCTAATTGATGTCGGTATAGTTAAGGGAATTGCAAGTCAAATTGCAAAACGTCGGACTGTCTTTGGACCATTTATGTGCCGAAACCACCTACCTAGGTATATAAGTAAATCGTGATTGTAGGATTATAACACAGTACGACAAAATCAAATTTTTTGAGTACATATGAGAAATGTTAACAGAATATGAAAATAGGCTTAAAATAAAGAAATACGTGTCTCGGCGTTTTGCTGTAGCACGTCAGAATTTTGAGAAAATCGATTTTTAAGCTTCGAAGGCCCGTGGAGATTCTCTTATAATGTAATACTATTATAAAAAGTTCTATAAAAACAGAATGGGTGAACCGATTTTAATGCTTGAGCCAGTTTTGAAAAGGGAATTAATTAATTTGTATTGTTTTTATTGAAAAACATTCTTCGCTAGATGGCGCTTTAATTTTCATGTAAAATTAAAAAACAACCAAAAATGTAATGTAATGTAATGTAAATGTAATGTAAAAATACAAAAATGAATATGAAATCTTAAATATTAGTATGTGTTAAAAATGTTGGTCGTTTATTTTTTCGTGTGTAAACTTCAGGACATGGGACTGTCCTTGGAGGTTGGAAGTTTCTGATAGCCATTCACTTGGGAGTGGCCAGAAATGATTCATTCATTGGGCAGTCCAAGCAGCTCACTACTTCCACGCAGTATGTCCTGGGCAATGGCTTATCGGAAACCTAAAGTGAGAAGGCGAAACGAATGAGCAACCTGAGTGGTAATTCGATCACTGATACGTCTCAGGATTATTAGGTGACCCTGTCACTGAAGCTCTTCGAAGTAGTGGACATATTCTTCTGTCCTTTGAAGGTGGATGAGCCAACATCCCTGGCCAACGGCGGATCAAAATTGAAGAAACCAAAATCCAGTTTCGACACACTGCATTCTGGTCAGCGTCTGATCCATAATGGGCGGCTGAAACATAATCATCCTGGCAGTAGGTAAAATGCAAACCACGGTGGGCTGGGTTTGCCTCCCGCCACCGTTATATTGGCAATGAAAATACACAAAAAATATAATGAACAAAGAAACCCCCCAAGTGTTGACGACCCTCGCAAATGTTATAAGGACCATGATTTGAGGATATGTACCTGGAATGTTCGAACGTTATACAGGACTGGTGCCACTTTCCAACTGGCGGATGTTCTCGGAAAATATAAAGCTGACATCACAGCGATCCAGGAAATGCGATGGACAGGATATGGTTGCTCCAGAAAGAAAAACTTCGATATTTACTACAGCTGCCATGAGCGTAAGCACGAATTTGGGTGCGGATTTATAGTTGGCAAAAGACTGCGACACCTAGTTTCAAGGTTCAACCCAGTGAGTGACCGCATAGCCACAATTCGCATCAAAGCGAAATATTTCAACATCTCGTTAATTTGTGTGCACGCACCGACAGAGGATAAAGATGATGAGGTCAAGGAAACATTTTATGAGCGCCTGGAGGAAGTATATGAACGCTGCCCTGACCACGACATTCAGATTATTCTAGGCGATTTTAATGCCAAATTAGGAAAGGAAAGTGTCTTTCGACCAACCATCGGTAATCACAGTCTACATGATACCACCTTCGATAATGGAATAAGACTGATAGACTTCGCCGTTGCAAAGAACATGGTAGTTAGTAGCACACGATTCCAGCATAAGGACATTCATAAGGCGACCTGGATATCTCCTGATCAACGGACGAAGAACCCGATTGATCACTTGGTAATAGATGGCAGGCACTCTTCTAGTTTGATGGATATACGTGTGATTCGAGGTGCCAATATCGACTCGGATCATTACCAGGTGGCTGCGAAAGTTCGCACGAGATTGAGCAGGGCGAAAAATGTACGAAGCCGAACACAGGAAAAGCTGGATAATGACAAGCTACAAATACCGGAGATATCAATGTCCTATCGACAGAAACTCTCTCTCCTGCTAGAGCAGAATACCCCCCCCCCCCCTCCCGAAGACCAAGATGCGCAGTTGAAGCACATGTCCCATTCTTTGGAAATCGCTGCAATGACTAAACTTGGCTATCAAAAACCGCAGAAGGATAAGCCATGGTACGACGAAGAATGTCGCATTGCAACTGGTGAAAAAGACGCTGCACGTATGGCAACGAAACAGTCAGTTGCAACGCGTGCTGCGAGTGAGCGGTACAAGAAACTGAGAAGGGAGGAAACCCAACTATTTAGGCGAAAAAAATGGCAGTGGGAGCAGAGAGAGAGTGAAAGAACCGAAATGTGCAGGATGAATGGTGAATCCCGAAAGTGTTTCCAGAGGGCAAAAAAAATCGACCAACGGGCCTAATAATGGGCTGCCCTCCTGCAAGGACGAGAATGGGAATCTGGTGACTGAGAAGCAGTGCGTGCTCAAAATGTGGAGAGACCACTTTTCAGCACTACCCCACTCAGATTCTTCCACTGAAGATCAGGAGGTAATGATAGTGGAAGATAGTATAGATTGTACCCCCTCCCAACCAATACGAGATTAGAACGCCGATCACCCGCCTGAATAATAATAAAGCCGCTGGTGCGGATGTTCTACCCGCTGAACCGTTTAAGGCAGGTGGAGAAGGACTGATAACACACATGCATCAACTGATATGCGGTGATCCGCATATAAGGTCTTGTCGAGCGTATTATGTGAAAGACTAAAGCCAATTATTGAAAACCTGATTGGACCTTATCAGTGTGGTTTTATACCAGGCAAGTCCACAACTGACCAAATATTCACGCTACGCAAATCCTGGAAAAGACCCACGGAAAGCAAATCGATACATACCACCTTTTTGTCGATTACAAAGCTGCTTTCGATAGCCCCATACGGGGAAACTGTACGAAGCTGAACTTGGTATTCCGGCAAAACTGATCCGCCTCTGTAGAATGACGCTGACCAACACTAAATCAGCAGTGAAAGTGGGGAAATACCTCACTGAACCAGTCTGTACCAAGCGAGGACTTAGACAAGGCGACACACTTTCGTGCAATCTCTTCAAAATCTTAATGGAGATAATAATGAGAAAGGCTGCAGTAAATACGAACAAGACCATTAACACGAAAGCCATATGTTGCTGGCGTATGCTGACGACATAGTCATCATTGGACGAAATTTGCGACAGGTTACTGCAGTATTTTTAAGAATCAAAAAGGAATCAGCGAAGGTGGGTCTTTCTGTTAATGAGGGCAAGACAAAATTGATGGTGTCAACTACTAGAGAAACCTCTCGACTTGTTCCGCACTTGAACGTTGACAACCGATTTAATTTTGAAGTGATAGATGAATTTGTCTACCTTGGATCCGCCGTGAACAAGGACAACAACGTTTATGAACAAAACCCTCTCTCGACGGACAAAAGTCCAGCTATATCAGACTCTCATATTACCTGTCTTGACATATGGCTCCGAAACTTGGGTCATATCGCAAGCGAATGAAGAACATCTGGGAGTTTTCGAGAGAAAAATACTCCGTGAAATATATGGTCCTGTTATGGAAAACGGCGAGTGCCGACGTCGCTGGAACGAAGAGCTATATAATCTCTATTCTTACGAGGGCATTGCTAGACGAATCAAAGTGGGCCAATTGCGTTATCAGAATGGATGAAGATGAGCCAGCGCGAAAGATTTTTGATAACGTACCCGATGGAAGCAGGAAAGGAGGACGACCAAGACTCCGCTGGAAAGACCAGGCAGAAGAATCCCTCCGTATCCTTGGTGTTACCAACTGGCGAGGAAAGGCGAAGGATAGAGCCAGTTGGAAGAATATGTTGAAATTTGTTTAATTTGTTTGTTTAATTAATATGTGTAAGACGTCGGACCTCATGAGGTTGTAATATACTCAATAAAAGTAACAGTAAGCTTCAGGATTTGTATCACAGAATAAATTCCAACAGTATTCAGCAAGCATGCGAGTCATGTCGTTTCCTTTGAACCGATTTTCTATTGTAACAATATCTTTATGGAAACGTTCTCCATGCTTACCACTTAAATCACCCAAATTTGAAGGAAGAAAGTCTAAATGGATGTGCAAAAGAAGAATTTTTAAGACATGTTAACTTTCATTTCACCATACGCTGAAACCATTTCATTTACAATATCATTGTAGTTATCCGCTTTCTTATTTCCAAAAAAAATTTTACGACGTCAATGAAACCATCCCATGCACGTTTTTCAACAGGATTCAATAAACTCCTAAACACCTCATTTTGAATTAGTGTATTTGTCTGTGGACCATCGAATACACCTGCAAGAAAATAAAAATAAAATCAATTAAAGTTAGTTCAAAAATAAATTATAATCGCTAAATTTGTATTACCTTGATTAATTTTGGCGTCACTTAATTACTTACTTATCCGGCCACGGACAACCCCGGAGGGTCAGGGACCTTACACAACGAAGATAACATATTTCGCCAACCAATTCGATCTTTTGCTTTATTTCTCCAGTTGGCAATACCAAGTGTACGCAGAGGTTCGTCAAACTGATCCCTCCAGCGGTGTCTTGGTCTTCCTATTTTTCGTCCTCCTTCGAGTACGGTTTCGAAAACCCTTCGTGCTGGTTCGTCTTCATCCATTCTACTGACATGGTCTAGTCAGCGCAATCGCGTTATCTTGATCCGCTTAACTATATAAATGTCAGGATAAAGCTCATACAGCTCATGATTCATGCGTCGCCGATACTCGCCGTTGTGCACTATAGGGCCATACATTTTTCGGAGTATTTTTCTCTCGACGACTCCTACAGATGTTTCGTCTGCTTGCGATAGGGCCCAGGATTCTGCGCCATAAAGCAAGACAGGTTGAATGAGAGTCTGGTACAGCTGGACTTTTGTTACTCGAGAGAGGGCTTTATCTCTAAAGTGCTTGCTTAGCCCAAAATTACAATTATTCGCAAGCACAATTGTCCGCTTGATCTCAAGGCTGACGTTTTTTTTTGTTCACGGCAGATCCGAGGTATATAAATTCGTCCACTACCTCGAAGTTATAACGGCTATCAACGTTCACGCTTTGGTCTAATCGCGTGGAGGCCCTGTTCGTTGAAACCATTAATTTTGTCTTGTCCTCATTTACCGTCAGACCCACTTTTGCTGACTCTTTCTCAATTCTCGAAAAAACCGCAGTAACTTCTCTAATTGTGCGCCCAATGATATCTATATCATCAGCATCCGCGAGCAGCATGTGACTTTTGCTGCTGATGGTTTTATTCATGTTAACTGCAGCTTTTCTCATAATGATCTCCATTAAGATGTTAAAGAGATCGCACGATAGGGTGTCGCCTTGCCTGAGGCCTCGCTTAGTTTCGAAAGGTTCGGTAGGATCCTTACCAACTTTCACTGCGGATTTGGTGTTCGTCAAGGTCATCCTGCAAAGGCGAATGAGTTTTGCAGGAATACCAAGCTCAGACATTGCTTCGTAGAGTTTCCCCCGTATCAGGCTATCGAAGGCCGCTTTATAATCGATAAATAGATGATAGGTGTCGATTTGTTTTTCGTGTGTCTTCTCCAGGATTGGGCGTAGCGTGAAAATCTGGTCAGTTGTCGATTTTCCAGGCCTAAAGCCGCACTGGTATGGTCCAATCAGGTCAGCGATAATTCGTTTTAGTCTTTCGCACATTATACTTGATAGAACCTTATATGCTATGGATAAAAGGCTTACTCCACGGTAGTTGGCACAGATACTCGGGTCACCTTTTTTAAATATGGGACATAGTACACTGAGACTCCAATCGCCGGGCATGCATTCATCTAACCAAATTTTGCTAATGAGCTGATGCATGCACCTTATTAGCTCATCGCCGCCAGACTTAAACAACTCCGGCGGTAATCCATCGGCTCCTGCGCCTTTGTTGTCTCAGGTACCAATAGCGCAGAGAAATGATCTATCCATATTCCCACCATGCTCTGCACATCTGCGATGAGATTTCCGGCCTTGTCCTAAGAGAAGGGGGGCCCTAAACCATGTTAATTAGTTCCGTTTTTGATTTTTTGGTGGAATTTTCGGGCTTCGTTCTTCCTTCTGTATGTCTCAATTTTCTCACTCTCGCGCTTTCTCCACTGCCGTTTCTTACGCCTAAAGAGACGGTTTACCTCCTTTCTTTTCTCCCTATACCGCTCAGTTGCAGCTGGCGTTGCAATTGACTGAAGCATTACCATACGTGTAGCGTTCTTTTCGTCATTTGCAATGCGACACTCATCATCGTACCACGGTTTATTGCGAAGCGGTTTTTCGAAACCAAGTACGGTTGTTGCGGCAGTTTTTATAGAGTCGGAAATGGGTTTCCACTGCGCATCAGGATCGTTATCGGGAGGGGGTGGGTTCTGTGCCAAAAGTTGCGAGAGCTTCTTTAAGGGGGCTGTGGCTACCTCTGGTAATAGCAGCTTTCCAATGTCCAACTTCCTCTGCGTCTGGTTTCGTACGATTTTCGCTCTACTTAACCTTGTGCGAACCTTTGCTGCTACCAGGTAGTGATCAGAATCGATGTTAACTCCTCTGATCACTCGTACGTCCATTACACTGAATGAGTGCCTTCCATCAATTACCACGTGATCAATTTGGTTCTTAGTTCCTTGAACAGGGGATACCCAAGTAGCCTTGTGGATGTCTTTATGCTGGAATCGTGTACCACTAATGACCATGTTTTTTGCCGCGGCAAAGTCAATCAGTCTCATACCGTTGTCGGAACTGTCAGCCTGTAGACTGAAATTACCAATAGTTGGATTAAACACATTCTCCCTTCCTACTTTGGCATTAAAATCTCCTAGTACAATCTTAATGTCATGGCCAGGGCAGCGATCATACGCTTCCTCTAGGAGCTCATAGAATATGTCTTTGGCATCATCATATTTCTCTTCTGTCGGGGTATGAACACAAATTAGGGAAATTTAAGAATATTTCGCTTTTATGGATTGTGGTTATACGTTCACTCACAGGATTGATGCGCATTGTCGCAGTGTTTTGCCAACTACAAATCCGCAACCAAACTCATGTTTTTTCTCATGGCAAGTGTCGCAGTTTATTTTTCTTGTGCAGCCATGTCCTGTCCATCGCATTTCCTGGATTGCGGTAATGTCAGCCTTATAACTTTCGAGGACATCTGCCAGTTGGATACTTGCACCGGATCTATATAGAGTTCTTCCATTCCAAGTGCATATCCGTAAATCGTGGTCCTTATAACGTTTGCGGGGGTCATCAACAAATAGGAGTTGTTTATGTTTTCTTGTTCGTTTACGTATTTTCACTGCCATTATGAACGGTGGCGGGAGGCAAACCCAGTCCACCGGGTTTTTGCATTTTACCTACTGCCAGAATATTTGATTGCAGCCGCCAATTATGGAACAGACGCTGACCAGGATGCTATATGTTGAACCTGAATTTTGTTCTTTTAGTTTCTATCCGCCGTTGTCCCGTATGTTTGGCTCAGCCGCCTTCTAAGGACAAAAGAATATGCCCGATTGTTTGATGAGCTTCAGTGACATCAGTCACCTACTAAACCTGATTTGATGCTCATTTGTTTCGCCTTCTCACTCTAGCTAGCTAACGGAGGTTTCCGAAAAGCCATTGCCCAGGACATACTGCGTGGAAGTAGTGAGCTGCTTGGACTGCCCAATGAAGGAATCATTTCTGGCCACTCCCAAGTGAATGGCAATCAGAAACTTTCCACCTCCACGGACAGTCCCATGTCCTCACTTCACTTACACCAGGAAAAACGTATTGTAATGGAAAACACCCATTCATACGTGAGAGATAGAGAGAAGGAGAAAAAGGAGAGAAGACTGCAATTAGTGACAATGTAAACAAGTTGGTCGTTGGCTTAGAACGTTAAGGCCCTGATGAGAAGTACGAGTATTCACAAACTTCGAAACGATCGTCCGCCATGTGCTTCAAATCCCAGACGACTTGTTTTATTGTTTATTGTTGGAATTTATGCCGTGATAAAAATCCTGAAGCTTAGACACGAAAAAATAATCGACCAACATTTTTAACACAAAATAATAGTTAAGATTTCATATTAATTTTTGTATTTTTACATTACATTACATTACATTTTTGGTTATTTTTTAACTTTACATGAAAATTAAAGCGCCATATAGAGGAGAAAAAAAGTTGTGGTTTTAATAAAAAAAAATTCAAATTTAATTCCCTTTTCAAAACTGACTCAAGCATTAAAATCCGTTCACCCATTCTGTTTTTATAGAACTTTTTATAATAGTATTACATTACAAGTGAACCTCCACGGTCCTTCGAAGCTTAAAAATCTAATTTCTCAAAATTCTGACGTGCTACAGCAAAACGCCGAGACACGTATTTCTTTATTTTAAGCCTATTTTCATATTCTGTTAATAGTATTTCTCATGTGTACCAACCACTATCGTACTGTGTAATAAGTAAGTATAATACGTAAGTTTTCAATTATTGGAAGCGGCTGGGCAATAAAAATAGAATCGTCAGCGGCTATTCTAGACCCGTCTTTTGGAAGTTTTGTACAAAATTCGTTCCATTTTTTTAGTAACTCGGACTATTAAAATCTGCTTAGCGGTCAAATTGTTGGCGACTCATCGACAAATTTTCGGTCAGCTTCGATCTCTGCACGTATTTACATGTATAGCCCGGTGTTCAGTTTTTACGAAATTTTCGTTGCCATATAATAAAAACGCGAATACAAATACGTGTATAAAAAATGACGAAAATTTCATGAACCGAAAATTTTGCTCACTTTTCATTTGCTTGGTACTCAGCTCTGTGCGAAAATTTCGTAGGCAAAATCAATTACAAGGTTGTTACGCCAAAGTTATTTCGTACGAAAACAATTGTTTGATAATTGTTTGGGACCGGAATTTTGGCACCTCGATTATTTTAGTAAACAAAAGTAATAACACACTCGTTAAAAATAAAATGGAGTGCAAAGATGAATATTTAATGAAATATTTGCAAGGTAAATCAGAGATATGTAACAACATTTTCCGTTTAGAGATACATAAATGACATTTCTTGCGAAAATTTCACAAGAACTGAATACGGGGCTTATGCAAAAGGAAATGTACTAACTTAGTTTTTTGGAGGAAAAGCAGCGTTGTATATGACAATAGGTCTGACTGCGTACTTTTCCAGTAAAAAATATCCAGTACTTATTTTGAGAGAGTACGATAGATTTTACTCTTCCAGTAGAAAATATCACAAAAAGTACATAGACGACATCCAGTAAAAATTTGCAAGAAATATGAAATTTAGTATGTAAACAGCTGATTACACTGTGCAACACCAAAATAAAAAATGATGGGGTTCTGTCAACGGTTTCTGGTAGAATGGTCTAAAAATATATACGTGTATCGGCGTTTTACCAGATCTGATCAGATTTTTTTTTATGACGGGTCAAAGTTTCCGCCCCTCGGAACTTTCCTGCAACAAATCGGCATTCAAAATTGTGTGTTCCTTACTTCTGAGGTACACACCAAGTTCAGAACTTTTATAGGAAAGATTCAGATAAACATTTTTGTGGAACAAATTAACCCTCTAACTGTCACATATAACCATAATTTTTACTTTTTTTTTTTTTTGAAAACTCGCAAAAAACTGCTCGAAAATGACGGGGGGAGTGGTCAAAATGTTCTACAAAACTGATCGCCATAAAATTTCACCATATTTGTCCGAACACTCCAAAACACAAATCTTAGCCCAAGTGCTAGATAAAAGATGAAATACAAAGTGGCGCAAAAGTAATCCTCCTATCAGAAAATGCTATAAATTTTGCGATTGGCCCCTAATGTCAGTTCTGTTTTGACATTTGTGTAGTAAACACATGCGAAATACACGTTAATAAACAATGTTACGCTACACTGCTCCAGAACGCGGAATATTTCTGACTATTTATTTGACCAATAGTCGGTCGGTGACTTTGGCACAACGTGAATTTCGTCGCAGATTTCCTGGCCGTCCAACGCGTACTGGTGAAACACTGCGACGTTTAGCCGCTCGCCTCGAAGAGACTGACACAACACGAGATGCTGCCAGGCGTGGCAGACCCCGGAGTAGCCGTTCTGCAGAGAATATTACTGCTGTAGCCGAGGATGTCATGGAAGCGCCGTCGACATCGACCAGACGACGTGCCACGCTACAGAGCAATGATCAACGAGTTCTTTTTGCCGCAACTTGATGAATTGGGATTGGAAAACATGTGGTTCCAACAGGACGGTGCAACGGCACACACTGCACGTGCCACAACCGATATGCTGAAGGATGCATTTCCCGGGCGCCTAATCTCCCGTTTTGGCGATTTGCATTGGCCAGCAAGATCGCCTGATTTGACCGCTCCAGACTTCTTTTTGTGGGGCTTTTTGAAGTCGCGGGTTTATGTCAACAAGCCTCAGACTCTTGCAGCTCTTAAAGACAATATCCGCCAAGAATGTGAGGACCTATCGCCGGAAGTTTTGGCCAAAGTGATGGAAAATGCCATAAAAAGGGCTCAAATGACAATCAACTGTGGCAGCGGCCATTTACATGACATCATATTCTCGACTTGATGTGTAAAAATTAAAAGACCAAATAAAAATAATCCACAAGAAGAATCAAAGTTTTTCATTTTTTTTTTAAATTACAGCCAAAAAACATCGGAAGTTTACTTTTGCGCCACCTTGTATGACAAAATTCATTATATTAGGTTTGTTTCTTTACTTTTTGTGTAAAGTTTGGGTAAATGAGAGTAAAAGCAAAATTCGCTGTCATATACTCAAATTTACTCGCATTTACCCAAAAGTAAAGAAACGCAAAACACCACTTTTCTTACACGCAAACAAATGTCAAAACACAAAACATATGCTTGACATTTGTTTATATTTGAACATTCGTCGTAAAATTGTGTGATGTGATATTTTGTGTTATATAAAAATGGATGGAAATAAACTGAATGAACTGAAACTGAATCAAAAACAATTTTAACTTCACAAACTAATTGCAACACGATTAACAACACGATCAAATTACAAAACACTTTTAACACTTTTACTTCACAAACAAAATTGTATTTTTTTATTTTGACGTTTCGAACAGCTGATTGTTCACTACTTTACACAAACTTACCAGAAGAAAAAGTCTGTGTAAATTTGGGTAAAAGAGAAAAAAAAATCTCTCTCATTTACACAATTTTGGAGTAAAGAAACGCTTTTTTGTAAGTTTGTGTAAATTTGTGTAACTTTGTGTAAAAAAAATATTATGTGGATTATTTTGAATGGAAAGAGCAAAATGACAAAATTCATTATTAACCCTTAGAAGGCAGTTAGTTTTTGCTTATTATCTACCACTTGGACTAAGATTTGTGTTTTGGAGTGTTCGGACACATATAGTGAAATTTTATGGCGATCACTTTTGTAGAACAGTAGACAGTTAGAGGGTTAATTTGTTCCACAAAAATATTTATCTGAATCTTTTCTATAAAACTTCTGAACATGGTTTGTACCTCGGAAGTAAGGAACACACAATTTTGCATGCCGATATGTTGCAGGAAAGTTTCGAGGGGCGGAAACTTTGACCCGCCCTAAAAAAAAATTCTGATCAGATCTGGCAAAACGCCGATACACGTATATTTTTTTGTAGACCTTTCTACCAGAATCCGTTAACAGAACCCCATCATTTTGAAAAAAAAAATCTAATTTTGTCTCACAGTGTTAGTTCTCTAAAATATGGTTGAAACTTTGTGAATACCGTTACAGAAATATAAACATGACCACATCCTCTAAATGGTGTGTTTAATCGCAATGGTGATGAAATTTTGTGAACACAATTTAAAAGTACTAAATTGGTTCTATATTCTAAACGGTGCGTCTAAGCGGTTAAAGGACAAAATTGTATGTTATTAAAATGGGAATGTGAATGTCTTACAACAAAGTTCCGTGGTTGTATTTAAATACATATTTCAATTAAGTGAATTATTACAAACTGAAGCTAAACCAACTACGTGTATGAAGTCGAAATTGTGGTGATTAAGAAAATATTTATTAACCAGCTGACCCGGAAAACGCTGTTTTGCCTTCAAATTTTATATTATAATGACAATGGTGCCTTCTGGCGAAAATTGGTCGTACCAACACAGAAACCTTCGTGATCAAATGCACAGTTTACGATTCTATAATGGACATACAGACAAACATTCATTTTCATATATGTATATACTTAGATGATCATTGCCTTTTATATATTTCCATTGCTACAATTTGAACTTGGCTGAACTAGTAGAGGTTGACGCAGTAGGATTTTTTGTAATTGTGTGCACCAACAACAGGAATTTTGTTTTTTTCACGACTCTAAATACATACGAATACAAATACACAAACAAAAACAGAGTAAATAAAATTCCGCACGCGAGCTGAAACTTCAGCTCCTCCTCAATATAAAACTTACACTCTGAGTTTAAAAAAATTAAAATTTCGAGCGAATTTAATTTTTAAAGTATAAAAAGTAAAAATTTGATTCGGAGTTTAATTTTTATTTTACTGGGAGTGAGAGCTTTATTTTGAGGAGGAGCTAAATTTTTCGGCTCGCGAGTGGATTTTTTTTGGAATTTGGATATACATACATAAGAGACAGCTGCGACAAAAATCGATTTGAATGTTGTGTAAGAGTGCACAAAATAATAAACGTCTATCAGAAAGGGCAGAATTATAAAAAGACTAAAAAATCGGATAGAACAATGGGGAATGTACCAGTGTTAAGTAAATAGTAAATGTGGTGAAGAACTACAAATAACGAGATCATTAGTATGGACTGATCCAGTCTAGAGGATGACTAATAATTGGAATATAAGTTTAAATAAAGCTACTAAAGGTTTTGGACAATGACTGGGGATGTCTTGTACGTAGTTAAAAAGGGGTAAAATTAACGAAAAAGAGTTTTAGAAGACAGATTATCACACAAAAAACGTCTCTCAAACCTCTCACAACTTTTTATGAATAATCCGGTTAGACTACAAAATCCAATAAAACTCGTTTGGAAAGATGTTAAAATAGTCTAACATCTAATATAATATAGTGTACGTGGGCAAAAAACATAACAATGGGTAAAAAGAGCAAAACAATCATAAAACTTGAAAGTGCAAAACAAAACTGGCATCACTGGGAATATGTCTTTATGTATATCAAAGATACTAACGGGTTTTTCAACAGAGACGCTACAAAAGTAAATCGATAGGGACAGCAAACGACGCCATATTTTTTCCCGCTCTTTTGACATTTCTCTTCAGTAAGGTTTGCCATTTCATTATGGAAAGATATACGAGCCAACAATGAGTCGAAATTATTAAAATGTACTACCGAAGTTTGGAGTCAGTGGCCTCAACTTTAAGAGCGCTAAGTCCAATTTATGGTCTTCAGCGATGAGGCTCATTTCTGGCTGAATGGCTTCGCTAATAAGCAAAATATGCGTTATTGGTCAGACAGCAATCCACACGTAGTCCATGAGTCATCATTGCATCCCGAAAATATTACGGTTTGGTGCGGTTTATGGGCCGGCGGCGTCATTGGGCCGTACTTCTTCCGTGAAGATCAAGACCGGCACATTACTGTGAATGCGAATCGCTACCGTTCAATGATAACCGAATATTTTTGACCCCAATTAGATAATATGGACTTGGAGGACATGTGGTTCCAACAGGACGGCGCCACAAGCCACACAGCGAATGCCACAATCAATTTATTGGAAACCAAGTTTGGTGAACGTGTTATCTCACGAAATGGCCCAGTCGATTATTTCCTGTGGGGCTACGTCAAGTCTATGCTCTATGCCAACAAGCCAGCGACGATTGATGAACTTCGTACGAATATCGAACGTGAAATTGCAGCAGTATCGGCCGATTTATGCTTGAAAACCGTCGAAAATTGGATTCATCGTCTGGACTTCTCCAAGCGTGCCCGTGGTGGCCATGCACAAGAAATCGAGTTCCATACATAATGGCATCGAACGTACTTTCACAGGAATAAAGAATTTCATTGGTATCTAAAACCGGTTTTGTTTTATTAAAAAAAAAAACTTTTGTAGCGCTCTTATTGAAAACCCCGTTATATTTGGTGAAAGGGGCAGGAAAGGGTAAAACGTGAAAAAGAGGCGTATTAGTTAGGAATAATTGGGAATGTGTTAATAAGAGTGTTTGCGAAAAATTTGATTGGAAAATCATTCAAAATAGTGTAGCGTTAGGTAAAACTAAAAAAAGCAAAAAAAAAAAATACATGACATGATTTAAAATTGTTAAAAATTGTTTTTGTACGTAAAAAGAGCAAAATATGAAGATGCGAGAAGTCTTCTTCATAAAAATTATATGTTTGTAAAGTATATGCTTGTAAATGGGTAAAATGTAAAAATGTGGGAAACCGTTTGGAACGTGTTAAAAATAGAATATGTGGTTAAAAAAGTTAAAAAAAAGGTTAAAAGGCGTAAAATTTCAAAATGCGAGAAAATTCGTTTGGAAAGATTTGAGAATGTGTTAATAATAGTGTACGTATATAAAATGGATGCTTGAAAAAGGGTAAAAATGGTTAAACTTCAAAAGATAGAAATTACATGGTTTATAACTTGTTTAAAATAGTGTTTGTGGGTTAGAACGGGGCAAAAAACGGTAAAAGCTCAAAATGTGGGAAAAATGGGTCTTGATTGCATGGGGTTGTGGATGTTGTAGATCTAACACCGAGCATGTTGTTCGTAATTTTGAAAATTTTTAGAAAAACACCTGTGTTTGCTTTTAATGTCAAAATTTTTAATATGCAACTATTAGTTTTGTGTTGAACAAAATCAGTTAAAACTATTTTTATCGGGTACAACAACACGAATTTTAACTGACTGACTGAAATGGGTCGCCACAGAAATATATACATAAATACTATATATATCACTAATTAAACACTATTTTCTTTCCAAATTATTCAAACGATTTGGCCGCATTTTCAAGTTTTGCCTCATTTTTGCCCATTTTTAATCACTTTCACAATTTTTTACACATTCCTAACCTTTCCAAACGATTTTGCTCGCATTTTCTAATTTTACCCCTTTTGCCCACTTTTTATCCCCTTTATGCCTTTCTTGTACACATTCACAATGTTTGCACAGATCTTTCCGGCATTTTCAAGTTTTACCCGTTTAAAAAAATAAAAATTTGGGCCTCGAATTAAAAAAAAATCCAATAAGTGTTCGAACTCACGGGCGATGTGTTAACACCTTTTTGCTACACGGTTCCTGTTCGATTTCTAAGAACACATTAGTAAATGTTCCATTGGAAAATAAAAAACAGCGTTCAATCATATGATGACGTTACATTTAAATAATATTAATACTTAAAATTATTTAAAGACCCAGTGCAAGCACATGTGTCATTATTTTCTTGCTCAATACTTTTTGTTTTATTCCCACAAAAATCAAAGAATGCAAAGCAACAGACACTTGTATATACAGGGTGGGCCAAAAGAAACCAAGGGGTGTAAAAGTTTAATAACTTTTTCGTTTATTAATTTTTTTTTATTTTTTCTTTCAGATTATATAGACAACACTTGGAGAATTTATAATGGAGAGGTTCACAACTGAACAGAGAACCAGAACAATAGAATTTTATTATTTAAACCAGAGATCAATTATTTTAAGGCAAAGAGCATATCGTCGACATTTTAACGTAACGAACTGTAGGTTCTGGGGTTCTCAAAATCCAAGAGCCATTCATCAACGCCAATTGCACCCCATCAGGTGTACAGTATGGTGTGGGATCACATCTGAAAATGTCATTGGGCCTTACTTCTTCGAGAATGAAGACGGAAGTGCTGTAACCGTAAATGGAGAGCGGTATCGGTTTATTATAGAAAATTTTTACGTCCTGCTCTTGAAAACAGACCTGGTATGTGGTTTCAGCAGAACGGAGCCACTGCCCATACTGCCCGAGACACAATGGCACTTTTAAGTCAAATTTTTGGAGAGCGAATAATTTCCAGAAATTGGGAAATTATTTGGCCAGCGCGATCGCCAGATTTGACAGCACCCGACTATTTTCTTTGGGGTTATTTGAAGGAGCGAGTGTATGTGAACAAGCCAGAGACAATCCTTGAACTCAAGGACAACATTGTTGCAGAAATTCGAACGCTACAGCCACAAGTTTTGAAAGATGTTATGGAAAATGCTCTAAAAAGAGCCTATCAGTGCGAAGCTGAAAACGGTGGTCATTTAAGAGACATCATTTTTCATACTTAGTTAAAAAAAGTTCCCTTTTGTATTAATAAATGAAAAAGTTATTAAACTTTTACACCCCTTGGTTTCTTTTGGCCCACCCTGTCCATACATACATTATTATATTCGTACATACGCTACACGAGTTCACAAAATTTTCGTTGCTCTCTTGCTATCTCATTTTTATATACGTATAATACGTCATTATTCTCTTTGCTCTGAGAATGTTCCGCAACCACATTTTATTTGACTTCCCTTTCACAATAATAAAAAACCAACCCGTAAAAAACATAGTTTTTGACTTTAAATTCTTTATATATTTTTTCTTTATCCACGCCCCTTTGCCCAATCCCGCCCATATTTGCAGCAGATCTTAGCATATACACACCTAACCAACATACCCAAGCTGGTTCAAATACCGTTAACAGGAACAGAAATAATGGATTTTTAATTTCCGATTTGTATGGGAGGTTTCACGCCCCTTTATCCAATCCCGTCCATATTTTGATAGTTTATTTTTGTCATCGCCATTAGTTTGCCTGCGACGTTTCAGCTCGATTGGATCACGGGAAAAGGGTTACAAATCAATCCAAATATAAAGAATTTAAAAAGGCGTTCAATCATATGATGACGTTTCATTTAAATAATATTAATACTTAATAACACTTAAAAATATGTCAAGACAAGTATACTTGATTAATACTTTTTGTCTTAATCCCACAAAAAAACAAAGAGAATGCTAAGCAACATACATTGCTATGTTCGTACATACGCTACACAAGTTTACAATTTTCGTTGCTCTCTTTCTATCTCATTTTTATATACGACATTATTCTCTTTGCTCTGAGATTGCTTCGGACGCACACAATCATAGAGTAAATATGGGTAGAGAAAATCTTTCACTCACCACATTTCTGACATTTGTCCTCGTGTGATGTATACGTTTGATGTTGAAAAGAATTGCTTTACTAATACCAGATAGAGGCAATGGTTCAAAACAACGAACAAAATAACAACAACGGCATTTCGTTTTGTGTGTTAAAAGTAATGTGTTAAATACAACACAAATGTATGCTAACAATAACAGTCAATAAAAAAGTTTAAAACACATTTAAATTTCACAGTTTTTCACCAAAATGGCATGAAAAATTAAAGCAAGAAGTTATTGTAATTCCACCTGGTGTATATCACTTTTCGTCAAACATCTCTCTATCACACCGACCGCATCACGAAGAGTGTGAAAGGAAACGTCAGATGAGACAAATGGCGGCTCTACTACAAATTTACTCTATGCACACAATGCAACTATTCGTGTGTGTCAGTTTGTATGTGTGTGTTTTTCGCAGTTTGACAATTTGTGTTTCGCAGCCGGACAAATCTGTGTTTTATATAGGGATGGGTCACCCTTCTCATCTAGGGGTATCAAAAATATATGTTGGCCTATACTGTGACCTACCCGATATGCACACAAAATTTCATACAAATCGGTCCAGCCGTTTCGAAGGAGTTTAATGGCAAACAATGTGTGATCGCCGTCGGACAATCTGTGTGAGCGCAGTCGGACAAATTGTGCTTGGATGTATTCACTTTGTGAATTTAGGTCGTACCCGCGCCTATAGGTGGTAACACATCAAAAAAACTAAAAATTAAAAAATTTAAATCTTCAATGAATTAAAAATTAAACTCTCTTGCCCATTTAAATTTTTCGAGCGAATCGAAAATGAATGAATCTCCTTACTATGAAGAAAATACATTGAATTTGAGAGATGGGGTCATAAGAATGCAAAATCAGCTGTTCTAATGCGTCAACCTGCTGAGGATGAATTTGAATTGATATGCAAATAAATAGATTTTAAGAAATATTTGGCTGAATGTGATTTATGATTCATAAAGTTGCTTTAATTATTATTTTATTAGAAGAAATAGAAACTATTAATGGCCTTATTCATAAAAAGTTATTAGAGGTTTGAGAGACGATTTACCACACAAAAAACGTCTCTCACATCTCACACAACTTTTTATGAATAAAGCGGTAAGATTCCAGTGCTACTAAATACTGACGTATACAAATACGTCAAACCCGTACTACAAGTGTTAATCGATTTTCCTGTATTGGAATAATTTTGAATGCATCATACTTGATTCAATAAAAATTGCCTGAATGGAATTTCTGTTTGAGGATTATACAGGGTGGCTCAAGAATGGGGCTACCAAAATATCCCAGTAATCGACGAAGCTGCAGACAATTTTATTGCCTGTATGAATTGCGTTGTCTTTTAGGCAATAACAAAAATCATGTCGAATGAAAAGCGATGGTCCTCTGGGCATGGAAAGACATTGTGCCACTGTTTCTTGTGTGGTTCAGGTTGAAATTTATTTCGAACATTTGTATTGTAATGAATTCTCTCTGTTATTGAATTTTCGTTTGCATTTAGTTTGATGACATTTTCAATAGCATCATTCCAAAAAATTGCAGATGAATAAGATCTGTCACTATACGGTTTGCCAGGAATCATGATGAAGCATTTCGCAAAACTTGCTTTGAAATCTATATCTCTATTACTAGATTGTAATAGAGCTTGAATAAATCATAAACTTTTCATTTCTAAAACACAGACCGAATAAATAAAAATCACCCTACTGAACAAAAATAAAACAAAATATAATATATAAGTAACATAATATTTTCCATTGTTTCTATTAAAAAAATATATGTATATTTTCAAATTATGTATATATGTATATATTTTCAAATATATGTAAATTTTCAAATTTCGTGTCGCGAAATGTACGATGCATAGAGTTATAGATAAGAGTCTCCATCTCTCCTTAGGGTTTTCCTACGGTCGCCGTAACTTGAAGGAACTGGACAACAATAAGCCAGAACACCCTTTAAGCCAATAAGTTGTAACAACTTCAAGTTGGTATCAACTTATACCTGGTGTAAGTTGAAGTTGGCGGGTTGCACCAACTAGTTGAGGTAAAATCAATTCAACTTTGATATTTTGAAGTTGGTGTCGACTTGTCGAACAGGGTAGGGCGAAGTTCCAACAACTTTCAAACGCACTTTAAGAAGATGTCAATAATTGATTGTTTTCCCTCAAAATTGTTAATATTTTCACACTGCATTCATCACATTTCACTTTGACATCGAAGTTGATGTAAAAAAATCTAGGTTGATGTCTATTTGAAGCCGCTCAACTAAGATCCCCTAAATATGTATGTAGGTATCTCGAAGCTCATCCGATGCACATATCTCAAAAACTTTCATTTGTAAAAATATGTCAAATTTTATTATCTTGCAAATATGTAGATCAAATCTGGTAGGGGATTTCAAATCGATACACACTTTTCCTCATTATTTGTTATTAATTTTTATTTAGAAATTTAATAAATTAACATTGTCCTGCTAACTCGCACGGTCGAAATATTTGGTAAAAAACATTATTGATCAATAGCTTAAATACGATTCGGAAACTGTAACACACTGTGAATTTACAGAGAATATCTCAGATCGAAAATATAGCTTGAATCATATAGATCATTTAGCAGTGAATATAGAATTGTCTGTTAAATAATTATAAAAATGAAATTGTCGTGTATTGTGTTTCTCCTGTGCCTGGGTCTGTGTCTCGCCTTACCACTCGTGAAGGATGGCAAGTTCGCATTAGAAAAGGATGTCAAAGAATCCGGAGATCCGAGTACCGGCCAAATACGTTTAGTTCGGCATATCGGCTTTGGAGGTTTTGGTGGCGGCGGTTATAGTGGAATTCTCGGCGGTGGTTATGGTGGTGGACTAGGAGGTGGTTATGGCGGACTAGGGGGTGGTTATGGCGGACTAGGAGGTGGTTATGGCGGACTTGGGGGTGGTTATGGCGGACTAGGAGGTGGTTATGGCGGACTAGGAGGTGGCTATGGCGGACTAGGAGGTGGCTATGGTGGCTACAGTTCTTATCCAGTTAGCTATATAAGTTACCCTCCAGTCTACGGTGGTAGCGGTGGCGGTGGTGGCGGTGGTGTTGGTGGAGGATACAGTAGTGCTCAGTCCTCAGCAAGCTCTAGCAGCGGCAGTTTCTAATCCCATGTTTATTTAATATTTAGATTATAAATTATGTGTCATTAACAATGATTAATAAAATATGTAAATTATAATAGAGTCTAACAAAAGTGTTGTTTGCTTGTGTACATATATCTCAATACCTATTAAAGTGTTCTATTCCCCTTCTAGGTTTTCAGATATATCGTAATATCCACTTTTGAATTGTACGCACAACGAGGGGTCTAGTCACATAAATTGAGATTTCTAATAGTACCCGACTGCAAGGAGACTATAAATAAGTTATCCATCTTTGACATCCTGGGGATTACTTCGACTCCTTAGCACATCTTAGCGCATCTTGGGAAACGAAAAGGACAAACTATATGGCCAGTCTGGGCTATACTATCTAGTACTGGAAGGTACTTCTAACATTAAAAAAAAAAAAAAAAAACCGTTTCCCATTACATCCCATGAAGGGATTGGGGAGAGCTTCTCACTTCTAACATTACCGCATGTATTATCGACTACTAGAAAACGATCGGAAATACCACACTCTCTTAACGGAAAGGGACTCCTGGAATAAAGAAGTTCCTGGTGTACAGGAATATGTGAATTTACACATAGATGGATCGAAAATTAATGATACCGTTGTGTACGGAGTTTACTCTAGAGAACTAGAGTTGTGTCTATCCCGTAGTCTACCTGATCACTGTAGCGTGTATCAGGCGGAAATGTTTGATATTTATTAGGGAATTGATCGACTTGCTGGAGGTTAATAGTCCAGCAGCCTTCTCTGGCAGTCAGGCGGCCATCAAAATTCTGGAAACACAATTCCTGAAATCAACATCTGCTCAGGACTGTCGCAGATATCTCACCGGGATGACCAACTGTACAATATTCCCATCATATGTGTGCCAGCGCATAGGGATATTTTAGCCCGACTAGGGATTACATTACAGGTTGCACAAGAATTCGAACATATGCACAAGAATTCGAACATATAAGCTGTAGCGATGAGGAAGAGGAAGAGGAAGAGGAAGAGGAAGAGGAAGAGGAAGAGGAAGAGGAAGAGGAAGAGGAAGAGGAAGAGGAAGAGGAAGAGGAAGAGGAAGAGGAAGAGGAAGAGGAAGAGGAAGAGGAAGAGGAAGAGGAAGAGGAAGAGGAAGAGGAAGAGGAAGAGGAAGAGGAAGAGGAAGAGGAAGAGGAAGAGGAAGAGGAAGAGGAAGAGGAAGAGGAAGAGGAAGAGGAAGAGGAAGAGGAAGAGGAAGAGGAAGAGGAAGAGGAAGAGGAAGAGGAAGAGGAAGAGGAAGAGGAAGAGGAAGAGGAAGAGGAAGAGGAAGAGGAAGAGGAAGAGGAAGAGGAAGAGGAAGAGGAAGAGGAAGAGGAAGAGGAAGAGGAAGAGGAAGAGGAAGAGGAAGAGGAAGAGGAAGAGGAAGAGGAAGAGGAAGAGGAAGAGGAAGAGGAAGAGGAAGAGGAAGAGGAAGAGGAAGAGGAAGAGGAAGAGGAAGAGGAAGAGGAAGAGGAAGAGGAAGAGGAAGAGGAAGAGGAAGAGGAAGAGGAAGAGGAAGAGGAAGAGGAAGAGGAAGAGGAAGAGGAAGAGGAAGAGGAAGAGGAAGAGGAAGAGGAAGAGGAAGAGGAAGAGGAAGAGGAAGAGGAAGAGGAAGAGGAAGAGGAAGAGGAAGAGGAAGAGGAAGAGGAAGAGGAAGAGGAAGAGGAAGAGGAAGAGGAAGAGGAAGAGGAAGAGGAAGAGGAAGAGGAAGAGGAAGAGGAAGAGGAAGAGGAAGAGGAAGAGGAAGAGGAAGAGGAAGAGGAAGAGGAAGAGGAAGAGGAAGAGGAAGAGGAAGAGGAAGAGGAAGAGGAAGAGGAAGAGGAAGAGGAAGAGGAAGAGGAAGAGGAAGAGGAAGAGGAAGAGGAAGAGGAAGAGGAAGAGGAAGAGGAAGAGGAAGAGGAAGAGGAAGAGGAAGAGGAAGAGGAAGAGGAAGAGGAAGAGGAAGAGGAAGAGGAAGAGGAAGAGGAAGAGGAAGAGGAAGAGGAAGAGGAAGAGGAAGAGGAAGAGGAAGAGGAAGAGGAAGAGGAAGAGGAAGAGGAAGAGGAAGAGGAAGAGGAAGAGGAAGAGGAAGAGGAAGAGGAAGAGGAAGAGGAAGAGGAAGAGGAAGAGGAAGAGGAAGAGGAAGAGGAAGAGGAAGAGGAAGAGGAAGAGGAAGAGGAAGAGGAAGAGGAAGAGGAAGAGGAAGAGGAAGAGGAAGAGGAAGAGGAAGAGGAAGAGGAAGAGGAAGAGGAAGAGGAAGAGGAAGAGGAAGAGGAAGAGGAAGAGGAAGAGGAAGAGGAAGAGGAAGAGGAAGAGGAAGAGGAAGAGGAAGAGGAAGAGGAAGAGGAAGAGGAAGAGGAAGAGGAAGAGGAAGAGGAAGAGGAAGAGGAAGAGGAAGAGGAAGAGGAAGAGGAAGAGGAAGAGGAAGAGGAAGAGGAAGAGGAAGAGGAAGAGGAAGAGGAAGAGGAAGAGGAAGAGGAAGAGGAAGAGGAAGAGGAAGAGGAAGAGGAAGAGGAAGAGGAAGAGGAAGAGGAAGAGGAAGAGGAAGAGGAAGAGGAAGAGGAAGAGGAAGAGGAAGAGGAAGAGGAAGAGGAAGAGGAAGAGGAAGAGGAAGAGGAAGAGGAAGAGGAAGAGGAAGAGGAAGAGGAAGAGGAAGAGGAAGAGGAAGAGGAAGAGGAAGAGGAAGAGGAAGAGGAAGAGGAAGAGGAAGAGGAAGAGGAAGAGGAAGAGGAAGAGGAAGAGGAAGAGGAAGAGGAAGAGGAAGAGGAAGAGGAAGAGGAAGAGGAAGAGGAAGAGGAAGAGGAAGAGGAAGAGGAAGAGGAAGAGGAAGAGGAAGAGGAAGAGGAAGAGGAAGAGGAAGAGGAAGAGGAAGAGGAAGAGGAAGAGGAAGAGGAAGAGGAAGAGGAAGAGGAAGAGGAAGAGCACAACGGAAAATTTTGTCCGCACATGTCCATCACTAGCCATGTCCGTCACAGTAGGATGTTCACTGTAGGACCTGGGACTATTTATGGATGTGGAAGAATTGTATTAGGTAGGCGTAGACAAGATCTAGAACTAGGTTCTTCGGTGGAACTAACGGTAAATCTCGTTAGCCCATGGTATTGCAATAGACTAATAAGTCGAATAAGTCTGAGTAAAACACGACACCCAACCACATCTAGCCTATGGGCTTCAATCTGAATAACGCAAAGTTATTCCGATCAATAATAGCGGAACTGTAACACTGAACAATAATAACCCACAGTACAATTTGAAACGCAATATAAGTGGTCAGAACCCAGATGGTGACAAGACCAGATTGTGAAAAGACACTCCATTCTGATATTGGGACGAGCTATTGCTAAACAAATGCATGACGTGTGAAGGAGACAGCAAATCGATGGAACACTTTTTCTGTCATTATCGTGATTATACTATATTCAGTTTCTAACTCCTCTCCGCTGATACAATACCCACACCTCAGCGACCGGATTGGATTACACTTAGAGGGAAAAATTAGTTATCCCGAGACAACGAAGAGCATACAGCCAATGTTATTTCTTAGGTGTATCTTCAGAAACTGATTATTTGGACAGTCACGTATGTTCGGAAACCATAAGCATTTTTTCTCCATACTAAAGCGCTTACTTAGAAGTCATTATTGTATAGCATACAAAAATGCATTAAAGTAACTGATACAATTGTATGAAATAGTTTTGGAGAATCCAGGCGAACGAAAATTAAGTTTTGTTGCTTATTATGACGCTTCCTTGAAGGCGCTATCGTACGCTTACTAAGAGTCAGTTAAGTAATGCAATGAATATGATGTCACGATCTCTTATGAACGTCTAGCGATCTTACGTTACACATTTACATTATATAAAGTTTAGTAATTTATTTGATATTTAAATGTGCCAAATTTTTAATAAAATTAAAAAAATATTTTAATTGGATACAATAACTTTATACGCAGTATTAATAATTGTTAATAAGCTAAATGCACAATTTGAAACAATTTCAAGAATTTACGATTTCACAGCTTCTCCGCTGCCTTAAACAAGCATGATTTCACAACGTCAAAGCTGCCAAGAGGTAAGCGCTTTTGGTGGCCCGTAAATAGTGATGAAAAGTGGGGCATTTCATTCAACAAGCATGCCCTATTTTGGCAGGTTCGTAAGCGACTGCTAGCTCAACTCTCCCTTGCAAACCTGCTTTTGAGGAATCTGTATTTTTTGCTGGGTTATCTCTTTTGCAAGAGGGTATGGAACTGTCATTTGATAGTAGATAGTTGGACTCGATATAATTCTGAGATGGAAGTCAATCATGGCCTCCATTACCTTCGAGAGCATGCAGCAAATTGCAATTGGTTGGTAATTTGCGGTTTATTAGAGTCACCTTTGTAGGTGTCGGCTGACAATGAGCAACCTTTCACTGCGAAGGCAGACACCTGCACTGTGTAATAATCTGTAAAGCTTCGGCAATGAACGAGGTGATGTTGATGAAAACCCTTTATAAACAAATGCTACAATTTCATCCAGGCCCGGAGATATAATTACGTCGAACTTCGCAATAAGTTCTGTTTGGTTGATTACTTTCCGACAAAGAAGAGCTAGCTAGTTGCAAAGATTAGAGCCAAATGGCTAATTTTATGAACCGGGCCAATAAATATATGGTCATTCTTGATTAGAGTAGGGACAGAGGAAAAAGTGTTATGCTTTACTCTTTCAACAAATATCCAAAACTCTTGCTTCCACCAGGAGAAGAAATAACGTTAACACGAAGATGATGTCATACAGAAATCCAGCGCGTTTAAATACTTTTGTTTTTGCCTTCTTGCGCAGAGCATCCTTAATGGGATTTTTCTTAAAACCACAAGCCTGCTCTTTGGATTTGACAGCATCGTTGCGTGGCTGCCGGAGCATCAATATTGAAAACATAATTCCCACTTAAACTGTTTATGTAAATCGTTAAGTTGAATCCAATATGGGACGCACCGTCACAGGTCTTGAAGCAATATGATGGACAGTATATGAAAAGGAGGCAGAAATGGTACAGTGAATCGAGTTACCTAGAGGTCAAAGGATGTTAACTTCATACTTAAGTTCGGAATAGTTCTAGAGTATTTAAAACCTGCCCTTCAAAATTTGGAATGTTTAATTGTGGATTTTCTAAGATGGTTGTGTTCTGGCTTGAATGGGAAGCATCTAGTCGTCGCCGATCTTTGCAGTTGCACATCGCTTGCACATCTCTCTGTCGCATAATTCGTGCTGCTTTAAAGTTATTCTCATCGCTTGGATAATGCGAATTTCGTGGCATTAGGAAGATTTAAATGTTTCACCTTATGTCGGTAGACTGCGATAACCAAGGATGTGCAAATTCTGTAAATTTGATTCTCCACACACTTGGGTATCATACAGAGCAAAACATCCTGCCGATGAAACTGTGCATGAGCTTACACAGAAAAAAAATTAGCCCTCTACCCTCGTATGCTTGAGAAGTGCATTTCAAATTCATTCACCACGACACCTACAAGAATACAGCAGGCGTAAATTTTAAAGTCATAATTACATAGTTCACTTTTAAAGTGTTTAAGGATATTAGACACAATTTGATTAAAAACGCGTAAAACATCCGGTTGTCACTTTGTTCGAAAATTACCTTTCTAAAAAATCGGTACACGATTAAGAGCAAAAAACCGATTAGCCGGTACCATTTGTTTTGCGGTTTTTGATACTCTAATCGGAAGTGATAAAACTGGAAATTTCTGCAGCATTAAAAAAATTAGTTTATAGATTGATATTTTGAACTCATAATTTATTTAATCGAAAACACACTGATACCAAATCTTAGTTATGTGTTATTTATTATCCGCTGGACAAACAGGTAGATCCACAAACTTATCAATAGATATAATTAAATGCGAATGCTGTCAATAGCAACAGATAAAAGAACATAAACATCAATGAATCTATGGAAATATGTCTGCAATAGTCCCACACAACTTGATCAATGAAAAACAAATTCTGGATTTGATTTGGAGACCTATAAAGTATTCCAAACTCGGTGACAAAAACTCAGAATTAAAAAAATTTCAACCAGAACAGTTCGATTTTGTACTGGTGGTATAACATGAAATATTTCGTTGTCGCCATCTTGTGTCTAAGTCTGGCACTTTGTCATGCCCTGCCAGTTGAAAAGGTGACATTGGAAAGCGTGGATGCTGCTGCCACAGGCGATGCAGACTCTGGAAATGAACGTTTGACTCGTGGTCATCGTTTCGGTGGTGGATATGGCGGTTTTCCAGGTGGTGGATATGGCGGATATCCCGGTGGTGGATATGGTGGCTTCCCGGGTGGTGGATATGGTGGTTATCCAGGTGGTGGATACGGCGGCTATCCTGGCGGCGGCTATGGTGGTTTCCCCGGTGGTGGCTATGGCGGTTTCCCCGGAGGTGGTGGATTTGGTGGTGGCTTTGGCGGTGCGCAAGCTCAAGCTTCTGCTAGTGCCAGCGGATTTGGCGGTGGTTTGGGCGGAGGCTTTTACGGATAAATCATTCCAATTCCTTGTTGTAGAATAATACCCATGTTAAATATGTGAATAATAAGTGCAAATTTTTATATGAAAAGTATTTGAATACCCTGTGTTGTTTTTTTTAAAAACCGATAATCAGAAAAAAGGAAATCCTTAAAATAATCTCAGAAGAGTGGAAAAATGTGTTTGTTTTAGATATGTTAACAGCAGTTTCATCACGTTAGTTGCATAGAAAACTTTAACGCTTCACCAAAATCTATTATAGGTACAATATCTGTCATACAAGTGAACTATTACAAAAGAGCTATTTTTGCCAGAATTGAATAACATTTTTCAGTCAGTAACAGTAAACCACGCAAATCTGTTCTTATGAAAATATTTTCAAAAACTATGATTTCTTCAAAAGAATTTAAAAAGTTAAAAAGTTAATTTGAATACCAAGATGATTACAAACAACCTAGGATTTTTTCACCCGTGCCGATTTTATGAACCTGTGAAAAATGTGTGCTCCAAAATTAGTACTCTCACCTTCGTAGACATTGTGACACCTTTTTTAATATAATGAAATCGCGTAAAAATATAGTGAAACATTTTAAAATTGGCAGTTGTTACACTATTATTTGTCTACGTGCATTTCCCGTGACATTAAAAGAATTAACAATTATGGTTGTGCTCGTTAATTTAATTCTATTATATAAAAAATATGGTTTCACACGAAGGGATTGGGGAGAGATTCTCACAACCAGTGACTCGTTCTGTTTTACACTCACTGATTGGGACCTGCAGTTTTACACCGGTTCTGACCGGTATTTTTGGGTAAGCTTTTTCATGGCTAAATACTCGATAGTGTCGCCGTCACTAAGCGGTGGTCACGTCAAAAGATATGTTAGGCGGTCTGAGCGTACTCATGTACAAGAGCCGCGCACACTACCATTCCATAACTGGCGGCCATCAGTTACACAGTGAGACACTCAAAATTTGATACGCTTGAGACCAAAAAAATCTGAAAGCTACTGATGAGAGAAGAAAAACCATAGCTGGGTTTGGTCTGATTGACTAAGGTTTTTTTTTAATTGGCGTTTGAAGTTTTAGGCTTAGAAGTGAATTTTTGATAAGAGAACACTTTTGGTAATGCCTACATCTCGAAAACTATTCACATATTTGCTCAAGTGCTTCCGACAGAGTTGACTGCTTCGTTAGTTCGAAAGAAATTAGGTGACTGCTTCGTTAGTTCGAAAGAAATTAGGTCCGCTTATGCCACTATGCCATGAATCGCACCAACTAGTCAATCTTTGTGGATATAGTGATGCTCGAACATTCCAATAACGGCATAGTTGCTTATTGACATATCCGCTGTATATGATCGTGCGGCTTCAGTTCTAGCGTCAGCATAATCTTATACAGATGTAGGCATATATCTAACCGCAACATAAGCCGGGTTGACCATCTGGCGATGTCCAATTTAGCTGATCGTCTCCGAATCATTCCAATAATCGGGCTTCGGCGACTATATTTTCTTCACTTCGCACCAATCTCTGCCTGGTTGGTGCCTCAAGGTCCTTTACGCGGTGCGACGAATTGCCTTCGCACTGAATCTATGATGGCACCGACCTCACGACGAAATTGGCGTGGCGTATTTATTTCGATACTATGTTTTAATAATTTCCAAACGTTCGACAGACATGAACTGGCAACCCTTATTGAATATTTGGACAGCTGAATATTATTTCTGACTTTGACAGTTTCTGAAATATGTATAATAACACTTGGAAAAACTATCATTACTATCTGGTCACTCTTTAAATAACACGTTTCATATTAGACGTATCACTGCTAGCCGATGCCGCTAATTCTTGGCAGATAAGGGTGTCTCTGTAAAATTGCACTTTTTAAATTTAGTGTAATTTTTCTTTCAGAAGCGACGACTCTGAAATGTGATAGCTGTCACATATGTTTATTGCGATTATTAAAATTCGCAAACTTCGACGAATTTTCAGTCGAGAAAGTGCACGTGATCTGTCAACCATTCAAAAAGTGGTCAACAACTTTGGAGAAACTGAGTCGGTAATGCACAATAAGACTCCTGGGCGTTAACGCACAAGTCGGTCTCTTAAAAACATTGCTGCTGAAAACGAGAGTTTCGCCGAAAACCCGAAAATACCAATTCGGCATCGTTCTCAACAACTTCAAATTTCACGAAGCACTACGCAGCGAATTTTGACAAAAGACGCATACCAAATTCAACTTACTCAGGAGTTCAAACCAGCAGAGCATGGAAAGCGCCGGAATTTGCTTTCAAAAAAAATCCAGTGAGTGTTCGAACTCACGGACGATGTGTTAACACCTTTTTGTTACACGGTACCTGTTCGATTTCTAAGAACACATTAGTAAATGTTACATTGGAAAATCAAAAACAGCGTTCAATCATATGATGACGTTACGTTTAAATAATATTAATACTTAAAATTATTTACAGACCAGTGCAAGCACATGTGTCATTATTTTCTTGCTTAATACTTTTTGTTTTATTCCCACAAAAAAACAAAGAGAACGCAAAGCAACAGACACATGTCATACTTACATTGTTATGTTCGTACATACGCTACACAAGTTCACAAAATTTTCGTTGCTCTCTTGCTATCTGATTTTTATATACATATAACCAGTGATGCCAACTTTCGCAGAGCAAAAAGCGTCATGAAAATTAAAAAAAAGGGTAAAAAGGCGTCATTTCCCCCCTAAAAACGCCTAAAAAAGCACTAGGTTTTTTTTCGCATACAAAGAATGTTTGCTTTGAAATGAGAATTTAAGAGAACATAAAATGTTATTAGCAACTAAAAAAATATGTAAATTCATTCATTACATTTCATTGAATTCATAAAAATATAAAAGTAAACAAAAATAACATATAAAATAGTTACAGCAATATAAAAAAATATATGTACATTTTTATTTTTTTTTATGGTAATATGTACTGTGTATTATTCTTGGTCTGGTCTTGTGCTTTTATATAAAAATCGTTCGTCAGTTAAATAAAAATCCATACATATTTGGCTTCTGTAGAACAATTAAATATAACTCCAAAATAGTTGCTGCTGATTTTTTTCCACAAAATTGATTTTCACCGTTCTTTGTTTAAGTTTTACAAAAGATTGATTTCTTCCGGAAAGAAAATATCTTCAACATCGGTCAATTCATCTTCATTTGTGATATTCGGCCACAAAATTGTCGTTAAAAAATACTTTGATTTTTTATATGCCTTTAATGATGAAATATCTTTACATACTGATAAAGGAATATCATAGTTGTTGCAACACTTGTCATAAAGACGTAAGCCATATTTAATATGTAATAAAGAATTGACTGAATTTAAGGACAATCTTTTCCTTATTTTTGATTTCAACAAATTCATGGTACTAAATATCTTTTCAACATCTGCATTTTAATATGGCATATTTAAAAGTCGTAAAACAAAATTAGATAATTCAATGAATGGGGTTTTCCCTAAAGCATATTTAAATTCATTAACTTCTATCCAAAAAAGATTTGTATGACTTTTATTTTGTTTGATTTTATTATTCGCATAGCTTTATGTTTTTAATAGATTGTTCGATAGCAGATATAATGTCTACATCTGTAATGTATGATTGAACAAAACGCATTATTTCCTCTCTATTTGGATTATTAAGAATATTATCAACATTAAATAATGATATTTTTTGAAGTTCTTCCCAGTTGCTTGGAATTCGGGCTCTAATTTCATAAATAAGTTGCTTCGTAAAATGAACACAGTTCTTTTTAATAATTTTTTTGTCATTTTCAGACACCTTATAATCAGCACAGGCCTTTTCGAAACTATATCCTAGATAGCAAAACTCATCTAAAATATTGTCTATGGGATCTTCTAAATAATTAATGTTGTCAGAGCTAATGATAATTTTATTAGTTAAACTTATAAGCAACCGGTGCAAATCGCCGTGTAATTTGACATGATCCGCATTTTCAGCTTCAAATGCTAAATTAACACGTTGTACTTCCGACAAAACAGAACACAAATATGTTAAATAAATGAAATTTTTATCGTCATTATACATATTTTTTAGTATATTAGAAACATATCCATTATCGTTAGTATTATTGAAATGTGTTTTAAGTTCAAGCCACATAGCTCAAACTCTCTCTATTTAAAACCACCTAGTAGTTGATACTTGTGGGATTTTGTAGGGATTTTCTACATCTTTGTTAAGTTTGAAAAGTTTGGCAAAATATTTCTGACGAATAGTTGAGTGAGAAAACCAATTATGTGTTTCTTTTATCAAACACTCTAAGTTATTTGGGAAATGTTTGTCGGTAACGGAACACACAGCCAGTTGACACACACAGCGGATTAATATTAAGTTCTTTAACTCATATTTGTCTTTAATTTTTCTGTATAATCCGTTATTTACTCCCGTCATAACTGCGGCATTATCTGTTCATATCAATTCTGAAGAGATCTATAAGACGTTCTAATCCTTCTACGATTGCGCTAGCATTTCCTTCTTCCAAATCAACGAGACCGAGGAATGTTGTCACAAACTGACGTTTTGTTGCACTGAAATATCGAACAACTACGCCCAATATTTTTTCCATAGAAATGTCTGTGCTTTCATCCAAAATTAAGCTGAAGTATGCATCTTGTAAATCAGTTAGAAGGGCACTAACAAAGTGAGGAGCCAAAGTATTGTTTATGATGTTGATACATTTTGTCCGATGTAAGCTAAACTTTCCAGCCTTACTGTCTCCAAATTCCGTATTGCACACTTCAGCCAAGTGGTTAACAGTCTGGTAAGAAGTGTGTACCGCAATAAAAAGGCAAAGTCTACCCTGAGCCATTTGAGCTGCACTTGCTTCTTCTGATTTAAACGATATTTTTGTTGAATCTGACTCACTTCACTGATATTCCCCATGATTCTTTGGTGCTTTTTGGTTTGCGAGTGACGTAGTAAATCCGTATAACGTGCTGATATTTCAGTTCTACAGTACTCACACTTTAATTTGGATTTATCCTTCGCGGGACATAACCACTTTTTGAGCAATGGATCTTTTTTCCAAACATCTCTGTACTTTTGTGTATATTGATCCATCTGCAATTAAAAAAAGTTTTAAATACATTCTCCGAAACACTTCTATTTTGCATATATATACACACATACCTCAGAAATATAAACGACACAGCACTTTTTATAATCGTTCTTTTTCAATTTTCAGCGTTTCTTGGTAACAGTTTTATCTTTACGTCCTTACTCTTGTGTAATATCGGTAACTGCCTGTTCATCTAAGCAGAAGATATACATACATATGTTATCAACAGACAGTGAGTTTTATTTTTTTTGAGTTGCCAGACTGCCTACAAAAGTACAAAATTTTATGTGATGCGTTAAATTAAATAAAGCACTAAAAGCACCAAACCAAAATATTGAAATGCACTAATTTAGTGCCTTTTCTTTTTTACGCACTGGATCATATTTTTCGCGTTTTGACACTGTAAAAAGCACTAGATCTAGTGCTAAAAGCACTAAGTTGGCATCGCTGCATATAACTACGTCTTTATTCTCTTTACTCTGAGAGTGCTCCGCACCCACACATGGCAACTATTCGCTGCCGCTACATCAGTGTTGTTTTTGTCGCAGTCTGACAATCTGTGTCTCGCAGTCGGACAAATCTGTGTTCTATATAGGGGTGGGTCATCCTTATCATTTAGGGGTATGAAAAATAGATGTTGGCCGACTCTGAGACCTACCCGATATGCACACAAAATTTCATACAAATCGGTCCAGCCGTTTCGGAGGAGTTTAACGCCAAACAATTTGTGATCGCAGTCGGACAAACTGTATTTGGATGTGTTCACTTTGTGAGTTTAGTCCCTACCCACGCCTATAGATGTTAGCACATCAAAAAGTCATCTCCGATGAAGCGCATTTCCATTCCATTTCCGTCTGAATGGCTTCGTGAATAAAAATATACTCGTGCAATCCATGAGATACAAATGCGCCCACAACGAGCAACTGTCTGGTGCGGATTTTGGTCAGGCGACGTGATTGAGCCTTACTTTGTTGGAGATGAGACCGAAATTGCAGTGACTATAAACGACATTCGTTACAGGAACATGATAACGGAGTTATTGTGGGCTCAACTGGACGGCATGTATCTTGTCGATATGTGGTTTCTGCAAGACGGCACCACCTGCTACACAGCGCATGAAACAATCGATTTATTGCAGCATCCATTTTCAGAACAAATTATCACAAAAAATGTTGATATCAAGTGGCCACCAAGATCATGCGATTTAACGCCGTGCGATTTCTTTCTTTGGGTTTTTGTGAAATCGCGGGTAGAAAATCTAGGGAAATCTTCGGTTTCTGAGCTAAAATCCGAGATCCAATGTGTCATCGGTGAGATACTGCCACATCTCTGTGAAAAAGTCATGGAAAATTTCAGGCAAAGAGTAATGGCCTGTCATCAGAACCGTGGAGACCATTTGACGGACATTTTATTCCATACTGTCTCATTTACAGTCCAATAGAAAAATCACAACTATCTCAGAAAATACGTGTTTTTATTTTAAAATGAAAATTACAATTCACGGTCACAAAGATAAAAGAATGTGTAGGCTGAAATCAGGCAGTGTGCAATTAGCAAAAAAAAACATTACTTTCAGATACCAACTGATGGAATTCCTGAAAAAGAGAGAACAAAATTCTAAAATATATTTGGACCTTCAAAATTCGTTGTGTTTTTTAATACATACTCATAAATTTTTCTTTTCTGGAATCAATCGTAAATTGAGCCAAGTTCAAAACGTCCCTAAATTTAGATCATTAAATGTACTCAATTGCAGCACATTTGTACTGAAAATTACGGGATTGAACCAAAGTTTAAGAAATTTTTCTTCATTCGAGTTCACGATAAATGAGTGTAGACTTAAAATGTATGAATGTAAGAAATGTTCTTAATTTTTCTAGGGCACATTTCCTCGATATAACTAAAATTGTACTGAATTTAAGGAAAATTATATATAATATAATCGTATTAAAATTTTGCTCACAAAGTCCTTAATAATAAGGTGTTTGGATGAAAAGATTTGAAGTACGTATCATACTAAACATTATTCCAAATATTAAAATTAAGTTCACAGTTCAATTTAGTTACATATGTTGAACGGTTTCAAGTAAATACAATATTCCTTCTGCTCAATATTATGAATCTTGCGCGTTGAAAAATATGTGCTTAATTCGGTACGATTTTACTTAACTGGAGTAAAAATACACAGCAGATTTTGATTTATGTGTTGAGAATTTTGTATATTACCTGCCCAATTCTCATTTAGTTCATTGTTCCCATCGTTGGCCATATGACCGAAGTCGAGTTCCATTCATAAATATTTTGATTGTATTTCAAGTCGATCATAAAGTTTTGGAAATATCTCAAATGGTTTGGGTTTTATTTAAAAAAAAGTTGTCAAGGTCTTATGGGAAAACCCTTTATATGTATAAAATATTGGCGATGAAGTTAAAAGTAAATACCAGTGCGATTTATGTTAAAATTTAAATCATATTCCTCATATATCATATAATTTGGAATCCATATTTAGTATAAAATTTAAAAGTTTTATTCAAATTCACATTATACTGATTTAAATTCCAAAATCATGTTCAAATTTTAAACAGATTTTCATGTATGAAAAATTTAATTCAAAAATAAAAATAATTTACATTTTGAAATTTGAAAAAAACTAAATTGCCAATATCTCAATTAATTCTTATTCAAATCATAAAACCATTCTGAAATTTGAACAAAAAATTATTTGGAAATATCATTCATTGAAGCATAAAATCATATTTCAAAATAGTAATCATGCTTCTCAATTCCAAAAGGATATTTAACGCAAATTGAGTAGGAACGAGTTAACCGACTTCAAATGACCGGTTTTGATTTGGTTTAAAAATCGGCACGTGGTTAATAGTTAACTTGTTTTCCGGTTTCGGATTTGGACATAAGCCAGTATATCGATATACTGTGTGTTCTTCGTAGAACCTCATATTTTTTATTTGAAGTTCGCGTTGTTTTCTGATTTCCTCAGAATTATCTAATCCGTCCCACTAGTATGCACTCATGTTGGTATCGGAACATGGGAGAACATGGTGGAGTCTAAATCTAACGAAAGCAGTTAAAAAAATAAGACGGTATTTCATCGTACCGATGTCTTCCTCATACAATTTGTAGGTGTGAACAAACAAACCAACTTTATAAAATAATCGAGCATATTAACCTGAACCAAACATAGACACATAAATACATCTTTACTAATTTTAGACAGATTAACGCCATAAATTATTATAAAACAAAGAGTAACATGCTGTCCAAATACTCCATATAGGCCGATTGTATTACGTCTCTTAAAAATGTCTGAACATTCATTTGCCATTTATAATACATAATAGCTCATCAATTTTATGGCAAAAAAAACAGTATTAAAGCAAACAGCTCTACTACTACAGCGGTCAAACAAGTGGAGACATGTTTGTTTTGATTTTGAATCATTAACAAATTTTAAATATTTTTTGTTATTTGAATTGCCAAATATCACGTAAATGATCCGGACAGTCTCTACCACTCTCAGACGCGATCACAAGAGACACTTTGGCAAAAGACAACATAGTAACCCAGCAAAAATATAATGGTGTAATTCAAATGACATTACTTTTCAGCTGTGTGCTTTTTATTCAGTTGTATGCCAGCATTCCAACAAGAGGGCCGTCGTCGCTCTGTTTATGACAAAACAAAAACAAATATTTCAGTGAGCTAAATATTGCTTTACTTATGTTAACAATATTACGTCTAATGTTAAAGCATTAAATCGCTACATTGAAGGCATTACTGCGCGGAGGTAAGAATTGAGATAGATAGTTTTTATACTTTGGAACAAAAGTGGCAAGTACACAGTCAAAATTTCTCTTCCCTCGAATGCCAACAAACAAAGCGAGTGAAACCTTGGCCATTCTGTGGTCCCTCTCTTACTCTCCCCAATACACATTTGTGTTGGAAATCAAGTTGAATTCCAGGCATATTTTCCAATTTCAAGTGTTGAATCATACTTCAATAACACTGTAAAACAATAGCAATCTCCAGGGAAATTAACCACTGAATTCAATTCGAATTTTAAAATGTAATTACAGTTGAATTCAAGGCTCGAATTACAGTTGAATTCAAGTCAAAATTAGTAAGTCAGTGCACTGGAATTCAAGGAAGGAATTACATTTTATTTCCAGCTTTAAATCAGTATTAATATACTCTAATTCAAGCCGTGTATTTTATTTTCAACCCCCTGTTTAGAACGAGCACAGTTGCTTGGAATTGACCATAATTAGAAATACAAATATTTATATACATATATTTAAATTAGGAAGAGCGAATGGATAATTTGTAAATAAAAATTAATTAAATAAATAAAAATAAATGGTTTCCCATTACATCCCATGAAGGGACCGGGGAGAACTTCTCACAATCACTGAGCTGTGCGCTTTCCAGTTTTCACTCACTGATTGGGACCTACAATTTTGCACCGATTCCGAACGGTATTTTGAGAAGCTTTTTAATGGCTATATACTCGATAGTGTCGCCGTCACTATGCGAGGTGACCGCCGCCGAAAGAAATTTAAGGTGGTCAGAGCAGGGATCGAACCCAGGATCTCAAGTACAAGAGGCGCGCACACTACTCATTGCACCACCGACGACCGAAATAAAAATTAATTAAAGATATCGAATTTTATGAGTTATGAAACTCTGCATCTGATGGAGCTGCACATTTGTCCTTTGATTATCTGCAATGATAGAATTAGTATTAACATAATCAGGTCCTCGATATCTAGATATCTACTTACCTATTTTATGGCTCGTTTAGATTGGATTCAGGGCCACTAAATGGGTTATTGCAGTCCATGTGTAAATGGTATATAAAGACAAGTTTCGTTTGTAGCTCTTCCACTTCTTTGTCCTATAAATAAGCTCTGCAAAATGTTGTATATATGTTAATTGAAATCAAAATCAATACTTACCATATTCCTTGAATTGACCTTGGAGATTTCGTCCATTTTCCGATATATTTTAATATTAAATTACTAATAAATATCCCTATAGCTGCCAAATATTATTGATGGCCATTTCAAGTAAAATATTTTCAAACAACTTCAAAATGGTTTGAAAACGAAGATATAAATCACGTTTCAACTCAAACAATACTCAAACACTTGAATTTTCGGAATTTTGTTGTTTATTGTATATGATTTCGAGTGTAAATTCAAACAATATTCAAACATTTCCTCTGGACCAATTATGCCTCTGGACCAAAATCCGCACCAAACAGTGACTCGTTTTGGGTGCATCGGCTTTTCAATGTATGCGTGCGGGTTTTCTGTGCCCCAAATACGACAATTTTGCTTGTTTAAATACCCGCCAAGATCAAAATGAGCTTCATCTGAAATGATGAGTTTTTTGGCAAAATCGGCATCTTCTGTAAGTCGATCGCAGTCCACTTAGAGAAGCGAAAACGCATTGGATGGTCAGTTGGGTTCAACTCCTGAACCAATTGGACTTTGTATGGCGTCATACCAAGGTCTTTATGCAAAATTCGACTCAATGACGTCTTCGAAATGTTCAATTGTTGAGAACGACCGTGAATTGATGTTGATGGCGCTTCACGCACACTTTCTGCCACAGCAGCAATATTCTCGGGTGTACGCACTATTTTTGGCTTTGCACTCTTTGGTTTACCGATGAGGATGCCAGTTTCTTTCACTTTTTCACTAGATAACGAACATACGGAGCTGACGGTGCTTCTCTTCTTCCAAAATCCGTACGCAATTTTCGCACACATTCTGCAACATTACCATGATTTTCAAAGTAATGTCGCAATATCAAAAACGATGTACAAGTAGACAGTCAAAATTTATCTTCACTCAAATGCCAGCAAACAAAACGAGTGAAACCCTAGTACTTCTCTACTCTCTCTCTTACTCTCTTCATTGAATATTTCAATACACGTGCAGCTTTTTGATAGTGTTATTGTATATAACTATACAAATTCCAACCATGTTGAAGTAAAATTACATAAACTATGCAAAAAGTATGAAATAAGCAAGATATGACACGAGAGAGAAATGCGTTTGAGTGAACTCCTAGTTCTTTTTGGTTCTCTTTTACCAGGGTTGCCAAGTTGCGCACATCTTCTGGTCGTCTAATTGTAAATCGTCTTTGGCAATATTTCCCAGCGTTGTTCAAGCGTATACCTAACCATATTCGTTCAGCGGAAGGATAAAAATGTCAAATCGGACATGAGCTAAGTGTTACCATTCACGAAATAAGCACTAGTTGAAAAAAACAAACGTTAGATGGCGAACCCTTTATATAACTATACAAATTCCAACCATGTTGAAGCAAACTTACATAAACTATGCAAAAAGTATGAAATAATCAAGATATAACGCAATTCACTCGCTAGCACTTTTTGGTTCTCTGTTACCAGGGTTGCCAAATCGCGCACAGTTTATGGTCGTCTAATTCTTCATGGTCTTTAAAGTGGTGAAAGTGGTCACCAGCGCTGTAGGTAACGTGTAGAGGCCGGCTTCATATCCATTCCACAAAGATTTCAACACTAATCAGCTCTGTGTCAATTGAGAGACATATAGAGCATGACCTAGAAAGTTTCCAATACAATACAAGTCGACGAAAGACTGTTAAAGAATAAATAATTATTATTAAAAACTCTCTAACCACACCACACAATTTGTATGGTATACTTTCAGGCGAGCACAATTCAAATTTGGGAACTAAATGTAGATGTCGCCATAGAAAACACTTCGTTGTTCTGGACACATTTGTAATTTTCTAAAAAAAAAACTACAAATTTAACTTTTATTTAGTTATTCAAGGATCAAAATTGCCCAAACCGTTTTAATTTTAATATCTCTGGTGGTTCTCAATTTTTTTTTTGCGAAATTTTAACAATTACATATTTGGCAAGAATTTGATTGTATAGGCCTCACTTTGTTACAAGGACCTTCTGATTGGGCCCGGAAAAAATTACATATATTTTACTTTGATGGTTCAAAATTGCCCAGTACTAAAAGTTACAAAAAGTTGCCTATTCGTTGACAAATTATCTTTGATTTCAATTCTGGAAATTGCTTCAATAGGGTGAGAAAGATGTATCGGGAAAATATATGGAAGAACATAAATTGAAGAAAATAAAGTGAGGAATTACTTCCATGACACAGCTGGTCAACTATGTAAGTGTGTAGTAGGAAAATGATAGAAAACAGAGTGGATAGGCGAGTGAGCGATAAGCAAACAGAAATAAATCATGCAGCTAATTAAGTTTAAATACTAGTGTTTGATTGATACTACTGACAGCTAAATTATGTTTTATGTTGGTTGCATCGAACGAAAATACGTATTGCCTTTTATTTCTGTACATTCTATGTTTAACCAAAGAGAAAAATTCATATTCCCTCAAAGCCCAGAAAATACGCGTTACAACTATGGGCTCTGTGACGCAAAACCAATTTTTGCATGGTCATTGCAGGTGTTCACAGGAAGTGGTCGACACTGCAAGCCAGGAAAAGTTCAAGGGCGGCGGGTTGTTTTGGATTTAGTAAAAGACCAGAGGTCGTAATGTGACTTGTGGCAAATTTTTTATTTCCTACGAACTCGGAACTGAACTACTTTAAAGAAAACTTACGATGGTTGGCACTGTGCGTTTAAACAAAATTTTCTTTCCGACAAAGATTCCGAACATGAAAGATATAAAACAGAGCACTTTCACAATTTTTTTTTTTTTTTTTTTTGATTCTGGTAATACCAGTTTACAGTCATTTGGCTGCAGAGTTCTTACTATTGTTTTTCTATAGATTTTTACCTCCTAACACGAAAATAAATTTTAAAAATGTTTCCTCTGATTAGTTGTCATGATATAGACATGTTCCGGGCAGAATGTATTAAGCGACAAAATGGAAATTGTTCAGGAATCGAAAAAAACTTTCCGTCAAGTAGCTGATTTGTATTATTTTTTCGGTTATTACCATTTCGTTTGCTTAATAACTCATGACGTGGTTATTTATGCAAGGGACATTCTCTGTATATCGAAATGTGGAGCTTGGCATAAAATATGTCGCTTAATACATTCTGCCGGAAACGTGTCGATATGCATTTTGGAAATTTTTTTGAAGATTTTATGAGATGCCTCAGTTTATCGGAGCATAACTCGTAAAAGCGGTTACCGATTTGAACAAAAGTGGTCTCAAATTAAAGGCAATTTTTTTTAATTTTGTCTTATTTTTGCCTTCAATTTGTGCTTAGAACTCATATTCCGAAATAATATCATAAGATACATATTTTGGAGATTTGAATAAGCAATGCGAAAATATATGGATTTTTCCTCTTTTATTTAATCATCCCTGTATGGAATATCAACCAAAATTTTAGGATAACAAGAGAATATGCAAATCACGGTTATGCGAATAATCGCCCAAGTGAAAATCGTCCAAAACGAAAAATGAAAAAATTAAGAAAAAAGACCCAAAAAAGAGGTAAAATCGCCCAAAAATATAAATCCAATTTATGAACAAACGCCCACTATTTTGTGGTGATTGTTCATAATGATAAATCGCCCAAGACTGTAGCGAACAACCGCCCAATTAAGTAAAAGGGCGAATTTACATTTTTAAAAATTTGGCCGATCATTCATCATGAACAAACACCCAAAAAATCAAAAATACCAAAACGCGATTTTCACTTGGGCGATTATTCGCATAGCCGCAAATCACTCGCCAGCCAATTTTTATAAACGATAACTTTTTTTGCTCGAGAAAGCCCAAACCTCGTGCTCGATTTATGAACCTGGATTTATTTTTGCGATTAATATATTTTATATATTTTGGTATCAATTTCAAACCGTGATTTTTGCCCAAAAATTTAATTTCTTTAAATTTAAATGCCTCTACCATGAACACTATTCAACTGATTTTAAAACCTAAACACAAAAATTTTAGCAGAGGTTATTACCTTAAATTTGAGACCACATTTGTTCAAATTGGTTACCGCGTTTATGAGTTACGCTCCCACACGCTAAGGCATCTCATAAAAAATTCGAAAAAATTTTAAATGTCATTTTTTTGTTTAGGGGGCCAACATCCATAGGGAAAAATCTAGAAGAAAAAATCTCTGACGCAGTCCAAAAATAAATACTTGTAAACTAGTGTAATAAGACCACGATTGTTGTGTTTGTGCCCAAGAAACCCCGAAATTATCCAGTACTATAATACTATACTATAACGAGTTGGCAAAAGACTGCGACATCTAGTCTCTAGGTTCAATCCTGTGAGTGAACGTATAGCCACAATCCGCATAAAAGCGAAATATTTTTATATTTCCCTAATTTGTGTGCATGCCCCGACAGAACAGAAATATGATGATGCCAAAGACATATTCTATAAGCTCCTAGAGGACACGTATGACAGCTGCCCTGGCCATGACATTAAGATTGTACTAGGAGATTTTAATGCCAAAGTAGGAAGGGAGATTGTGTTTCATCCAACTATTGGCAATTTCAGTCTGCATGCTGACAGTTCCGACAACGGTATGAGACTGATTGGCTTTTCCGCGGCAAAAAACATGGTCGTTAGTGGTACAAGATTCCAGCATAAAGGCATCCACAAGGCTACTTGGATATCCCCTGATCAAAGAACGAAGAACCAAATTGATCACGTGGTAATTGATGGAAGGCACTCATCCAGTGTAATGGACGTACGAGTGATCAGAGGAGCTAACATCGATTCTGATCACTACCTGGTAGCAGCAAAGATTCGCACAAGATTAAGTAGAGCGAAAACCCATTTTCGACTCTATAAAAACTTCCGCAACAACCGTACTTGGTTTTGGAAAACTGCTTCGCAATAAACCATGGTACGATGAAGAGTGTCGCATTGCAAATGATGAATAGAACGCTGCACGTATGGCAATGCTTCAGTCAATTGCAACGCGAGCTGCGACTGAGCGGAATACGGAGAAAAGAAAGGAGGTACACTGTCTCTTTAGGCGTAAGAAACGGAAGTGGAGAAAGCGCGAGAGTGAGAAAATTGAGACATACAGAAGGAAGAACGAAGCCCGAAAATTCTACCAAAAAGTCAAACACTGAACTAATGGACATGGCTCAGGGCCCCCTTCTGTAAAGGCAAGGCCGGAAATCTCATCGCAGATGTGCAGAGCAAGTTGGGAATATGGAGAGATCATTTCTCCGCGCTACTAGTACCTGAGATATCCAATGACGATGGGACAATCGATCACAATATGGACGACGACGTCGATTGCCCCCCTTCTCACCAAGACGAAGTCAGAACAGCTATTGCCCGGCTTAAGAACAACAAAGCCGCAGAAGCCTGATTGGACCATACCAGTGCGGCTTTAGGCCTGGAAAATCGACAACTGACCAGATTTTCACGCTACGTCAAATCCTGGAGAAGACACACGGAAAACAAATCGACACCTATCATCTGGTGGTGCAATGGGTAGTGTGCGCGGCTCTTGTACATGAGATCCTGGGTTCGAACTCGGCTCTGACCACCTTAAAATTTGTTTCGGCGGCGGTCACCTCGCATAGTGACGGCGACACTATCGAGTATCTAGCCATGAAAAAGCTTCTCAAATTACCGTTCGGAATCGGTGTAAAACTGTAGGTCCCAATCAGTGAGTGAAAACTGGAAAGCGCACAGTCAGTGATTGTGAGAAGTTATCCCCAGTCCCTTCATGGGATTTAATGGGAAACTATTTATTTATTTTTTTTTATCATCTATTTATCGATTATAAGGCGGCCTTCGATAGTCCGATACGAGAGATACTCTATGAAGCAATGTCTGAGCTTGGTATTCCTGCAAAACTCATACGCCTTTGCAGGATGACCTTGACGAACACCAAATCAGCAGTGAACACCCTATCGTGCGATCTCTTTAACATCTTAATAGAGATTATTCTGAGAAAAGCTGCTGTCAACATGAATAAACCCATCAGCAGCAAAAGTCACATGCTGTTCGCGTATGCTGATGATATAGATATCATTGGACGCACAGTTAGAGAAGTTACTGCGGTGTTTTCGAGAATTGAGAAGGAGTCAGCAAAAGTGGGTCTGACGGTAATTATTAGACAAAATGAATGGTTTCAACGAACAGGGCCTACACGCGATTAGACCAAAGCGTGAACGTTGATAGCCGTTATAACTTCGAGGTAGTGGACGAATTTATATACCTCGGATCTGCCGTAAACAAAAACAACAACGTCAGCCTTGAAATCAAGCGGAGAATTGTGCTTGCGAATAGATGTTATTTTGGGCTAAGCAAGCACTTTAGAGATAAAGCCCTCTCTCGAGTAACAAAAGTCCAGCTGTACCAGAGTCTCATTCAACCTGTCTTGCTTTATGGCGCAGAATCCTGGGTCCTATCGCAAGCAGACGAAACATCTGTAGGAGTCTTCGAGAGAAAAATACTCCGAAAAATGTATGGCCCCATAGTACACAGCGGCGAGTATCGGTGATGCATGAACCATGAGCTGTATGAGCTTTATCCCGACATTGACATAGTAAAGCGGATGAAAATAACGGGATTACGCTGGCTAGGCCATGTCAGTAGAATGGATGAAGACGAACCAGCACGAAGGGTTTTCGAAACCGAACTCGAAGGAAGACGAAAAATAGGAAGACCAAGAATCCGTTGGAGGGATCAGGTTGACGAATCCCTGCGTACACTTGGTATTGCCAACTGGAGAAATAAAACAAAAGATCGAACTGGTTGGCGACATATGTTAGCTTCGGTTTGTAAGGTCCCTGACCCGAGTCCGGATAAATAAGTAAGTATAACGAGACGAAATCAGGAGTTGATACTTTTGATCAATTGGTTCGAAACTACACTTGCAAGCGTAGATCTTACTTATCCGGTCTCGGACAACCCCGGGGGGTCAGGGACCTTACAAAACGCAGATAACTAGATCTAATGGTAGTTACTATAGGCTTGAATATTTTAGATTTATCAGCCATAAAGCCATACTGATTAACACCACTTTTCCAAATGATCGTATATTAGTGACTGTGGGTTAAACTCATGAACTCAGTACATATTGAATTTAACTATATAAATAATACATAATGTTAGTTTGAAATTCTAATGAGCGTAGAATTTCAAAACACACGGGGAAGTTTGGTTTTCACAGGTTTTAGTCTGATGGAGTTAATCATTTTGGCAAATGACAGATCCATATATCGCTTATGTGTTCTTCACTATCGACGTCTTGTGTACTTTTAGATGAATTGAGAACATCGTTGGTACAGTAAGAAATGTCTCGCAGAACTCGTAGTCTCTACGGCAGTTCAGCAAAACAAGTTGTGCGGAGTGTGAATCCCGAAGTTGCAGGCGAATTGAAGAACTCAAACCGTAAAAGACACTTTTATCATATTTGCCCAAATCAAACAGGTCATAAAATGTACTCTTTGAAATAAATTCATATTGGGCAAAATTGTCCCATAAATTCAACATGCGGTACTATTTTGAAATACAGGATAAGGTTAAAAGAAACCATTGTAAAACGCAAAAAATACAAAATATGATTTAAATTTTTTGGGACTCGAACATAGGACCTTCATCAGCTGACGTTTTCTAGTCGGGCATGCCTACTATCGTGCTAATTATTGTGCTGAAACGTCGCGCCAAGGAGCAGGTTTAATTTTAATTAGGAGCAATGCCGTCCTAGGCCAACACAATGTTAAAATCGACGGTGCAGCATCCAAATTTGCACTACCTCTTATCGCGTAGTTCTGATGTAAATTCTGATGATTGCTATACAATGTTTTTGCTGGGAAACGATTGCCATCCATGGCATAATACTGAAGTCAATACCTAAAATTTCCATTTGCTTTTGTTCAAACTTCAAAGTAGTTAATGAAATGATGATGTTTTGTCTGCAGGTTTAAAGTGGCTCTCCTCTCTGCTATGTCAGGTTTGAGACCTATAAAATATTGATACTTTGGCATAAAAGTTCACAGAATCGAAATACTTCTCAAATTAAATAGTTCGTTCGAGTTAATATTATTTGTCGCGTGAACATGAAGTCATTCATTGCCCTTGTCTTGTGCCTTAGCTTGGCTCTTTGCCACGCGTTGCCTGTCGATAAGGTGACATTGGAAAGAGTGGACACTGCTGCAGTCGGTGACGTGTATACTGGTCACGCTCGTGCGGCTCGTGCTTTTGGTGGTTTGGGAGGTTATGGAGGCTATGGTGGTTATGGTGGATTCCCTGGCGGTTATGGTGGTTTCTCTGGCGGTTATGGTGGTTATCCTGGCGGCTACGGAGGTTATGGTGGTTTCCCAGGCGGCTATGGTGGCTTCTATCCCGGTGGATATGGTGGCGGTTATGGCAGCTCTTATGCTAGTGCCAGCTCCAGCAGCTTCGGTGGTGGTTTCGGCTTCGGCAGATAAATTAATATAATAAATGTTCCTTTTCCTTTCATGAATCAACGCATTAAAGACACCCCTTACTTCAAAACTTAAAAAGTTTGTGTTTTGTTTTGAACATTATACTCCATAAGTTGAAAATATGTTGTCCTTCAGGACAGTTTAAGAAAAATTATATTTTTTAAGTAAAAGAGCTAAAAAAAACAAGTTTTTTCGTATGGAGAGATTTTGTAAACTTAGAAATGAAAATTCAACAAATCTGAAAAACACTTTTAGTGTACAAACACAATCGCAGCGATAACGTATCACAGCAAAAAAAAATTGTATCCTATCACCAGAATCTCTACCAAACCTACGCGGTAAGAGATAGTGTAAATTTTGTTGCTATACCGACGATTTTTGCATTGGACGGCAGTGTTACTAATTTACCACGATGATAGCATGTCCGACTAGAAAACGGAAGGTTCTGGCTTCAAATCCCGTCAAAGCAAAAGTTTTGATTTAAATGTTCTCTATTTTGTGGCAAGCTCAATTTTACAAATGTGGCAAGCTCAATCTACATTTAGTTGACAAAATTTGCGGAATTAAATTGCATTCGCCTGAAAGTATACCATACGTGGTGTGGGTTTCGAGGATGTTCATTAAACAGCTTTCCATGCGTAATGCAATTTCTGATTCCTGTACGTGACAAAATCCGCACATAGTACTACGTGCGACGTACTGAAAGGGGTAGAGCCATTGGAACTACACCATTATATTTTTGTTGGGTAGTCGTTGCATATAATTTACATGTATTCTTACGGGAGGAGAACAATAAGTGGCATTTAACACAGGCCACAAAACTTAGAGTTCCTTTTGTTTCTGTCCTTCCTGCCTGTAAAAAAAACTAATTTAAGAAGAGTTGCGGTTATTGTTGTGTGTGTGTGTGTTTGAGACGAAAAATTAAAAAGTAAACAAGAGTGGAAAATGTTGACGACAAATCATTGTGTTTATCGGCAAAGTGTTTTGAGTTGACGCCTGATAGTGGTTATACCATTAGAGCGAAACAAGTGGGCAGACTCAAACTTGAACTGGTGCAAAACTTAAACTTAGTAGGATAACTAATACCGTAACTGCAATATACATAAGTTTAATTTTAATTTATTGTTTTCCCGTTACATCCTATGAAGGCATTAAGGAGAGCTTCTCACAAACCAGTGAGCTGTGAGCGTTCTAGTTTTATGCTCACTGGCTGGGACCTACAATTTTATACCGGTTCCGAACGGTATTTTGGGAAGCTTTTTCATGGCTAAGTACTCGATAGTGAAACTCGAACTCTATGAACAAATTGTAAACAACTTTTTTTAACCGTATTATGCTATAACACATTATACAACCCAGTATTATTCTGCATACTTTTAGGATTTGGTAATTATTACTAGATTTGTACAGTCAGGGACGTATATGAGGATTGTGTTCTTTCATGTTGGCTTTGTGATAGTCATGTCATTGTGAAGTGTGCTGGCTTCAATGGAAGGCATTATGACATAATTACGGCTAAGGAAAGCGGAAGGAATATAGGAAATCGATGTTGACTTTTTTAAGGTTATCGCGTTTTGCGTTATTAACAGTCTTACCCCATTCTGTCTACTTGCAGTTCAAGTCTGCCGCTAGTACATAGTAGTTATTTGAATTTTGAAGATTTATAAAATCAAATAGTTTCTGCAAGTCTGCTCGTATTGTATTTATATTGCCGGCCGGATAGTTCGCACATGTAATAACTAAAAAGTTGTGGCAGTCAACGTGCATCTTTATGGCGCATGTTTTTAAAGCATCTAGCGAATATCTACTTTTGTTATCGTAACTGTAGTATTGTATGTTATTCTTGATTAATATAGCAGTTCCTCCACCTCTTGTTGCATCAATTCGATATGTTCTTATGATTTTATAATTTTTAAATATTACATTGTGTGTATGGTTTAATTTTGTCTCATTTAATAGGACACTACTCTTGAAAAAAGGACCAATTCTAAAAAAATCACCATTTCTTAAAAAAAAACCTTTTCTTCAAAACAATATCTTGTTATAAAAAATACCTTTTCTTACAAAAATTCCATTTCTTAAAAGTACCTTTTTTAAAATAAAATATTACCTTTTTTTCTTGGTATTAGTAGGCTTTCTGAACGTAAGTAAATTTTGTTAAAAAATAACATTTTCCTAAAAAGAGTACCACTTCTTTAAAAAGTACCTGTTCTTACAAAAGTACTTCTTTGTAAAAACAAAGTCATACTCTTATGCCTTTTTCTTACAGAAAGTACTTCTTCTTAAAAATAGTTAATTTTCTTAAAAAATACATTATCTTTTAATAAAAGAAGTACCTGTCTTTAAAAAAGGACCTATATAATACATATTCCGGAAAAAATAATACATGTTCTAACAAAAAGGACCTAAAAATATATATATATTTTTAAATACATTGCAGAAAAAAAAATCTTCTTAAAAAAAATGTTTTATTTTACAAAAAGTACCTTGTCTTAAAGCTCCATTTAAATTATCGCACTTTTCAACGGGAGCTTTATACGTGCTGGAACTAACTAGTACATAATATATAGCGAAAGAAACTTCGTTCCAACCGGGTGTCCCATAACACCTCATGTGATTTTTGATCTAGCAAACATTTGAAAGTCGCACAGTCGGGTATATTTCAGAAAAATTTCCAAAGTTGCCTACTTTTAGCTTTTTTCGATTTCAAAGAAAACAAAACTTTTGGTTTTCTCTTCTTATATTTTTAAAAATGTTAATTTTTTTGCATTACAGATATTCGCTGTTTTCGAATATAGAGAATCGAAAGATTTTGATATCTTTTTTCGAATTTCTTGCACTGTATCTCATTCAGTTTTCGAGATATTGCACTCAATTTTCTTTGGTATAAAGAGTGAATAGTTTTATAAAATATAGCGGCTAAGATTTGTCTATACTAATTACTCTTCGGAAGTAATAGCTATTTGAAAAATATCGTCGTTGGGAAAAATTTAGAATTTGCGCTAAAATAACTTCTTTTCTTCAAAAGCGTCGAATGATAATGACACACAGTTGGAAAGGATAATCTGTTCCCCAATTTAGCAGGGTAACTTTAGTTGCCGCCCGATGGAACACAAACAAGATATTGCTAATTTTATTAAAAAATTCTCATCATTTCCCTTACGGGAATTTTCACTCGGTCTGTTTTCTAAACTTACAAATTTATTCAAGCTCGAGACCTTTTTAAATAATGACAAAACAAAAACAAATCATGCCTGTTTGAAACCAATGGTTTTTCGACATGATAAAAAAGAGTTGTGCATGAAAGTGTTCCAATGGTAGTGCTTGGTATTCTTCAAACCTGTATATAAAGGAATTCTCATTAATATGATGAGTATTTCTAGATATATATTTTTGAAGAATTCACCGAAAACATACCAAAAACGTCTGCTGATGAAGATCTTGGCAAGATCCGAAATAGCTATACAGACAGCCTTGGTATCATTGGAGCCTTTTTATGCTCGACTTTTTTGAAAGTAATATAAAGCTAATAAATAAGCTTTATATTATTTAAAAAGGTCTTGAGCTTGAATAAATGTGTAAGTTAAGATGAAAAAATTCTGATTTTTCAATGCCTATGTGTGAATAACTATTTTTTCCTCAAAAACTTTAAAAAAGTAGGTACGCAGCTAAAAAGCTGTTAAAATTCTCTTTCGCATTTTGGTATCAGTTGTACTAATCGGAGTTCATTTGCCTGAGTTATGTCCCAAAAATCCATTACAACCCAACATTTGGCATATACAGTAGCTCCAAGCGAAACTCGTACACCTAGGGAAATATTTCGTTTTATATAATATATATATTACTAATTCTGCTACCAAAGTAAATATATTTTATTTTGTTAGTACACTAGGTACTACATTTAACCGCAGACGAAAACTTTCAAAATTATCTTTATTTATTAGAATAAAAACATAAATTCTATGAAGTGACAACTTTCAGCGCAAAAGCCAAACTCGTACAGTTCCAATTTTTTAGGCAACTCTGTACCTATTTGAAGCTAACTTCTTATTGTATGGGTAAAAGTATTTAGAGAAGTCCCTAAAATTAAATTTGTTTGCCGAATTCTGAATATTGTGTTATTTGTTTCAAAAAAGATAATAGATGTAGAAAATGTGAAGCCAAAGACGACAAACCGACGTTGAAGAGTGAAAATTAGTAATTCAAAATTTCGAAAACAACAAACCGTTTCAGGAGATATCCGAAATTGTAAACCAAAGTCGATCAACCGTTCAGTATGAAATACAACGGTACAAAACTGATAAAAGAGTTTAAAATATCTCAAAATCAGCAAATAGCCAAATTTTGTCCGTGAGTGATATATAGTATATTCTACGGCAGGTCAAAAAGGATTCATTCTTAAGTGCGCTAAAACTCGCAGTAATTGTTGAAAATGATTTGGGGAGAAGATGTTGCTCACAAACAATAAGAAATATATTGCATAAGTTTGGTTTCCATGGCAGAAGAGCAAGGAGTAAACCTATAATCAACAAAAGAAATAAACAGCAAGTCTGCGATTATCAAACAAACATCATTCGAAAGATTTTTAATTTTGGAAGAACGTGCAATTGACAGATGACAGCAAGTTCAACTTCTTTGGTTCATATGGTAGACCCTATGAAGCCAAATGAAGCGCTCCTTGCCAACAATTTGAAGCCCACTGCAAAACACTGTGGTAAAAGTATGTAATTGTGTGGGCATCATTTCCTGCATCCGAGCCTGGGGTACAGCATTTTGTTGCGGGTATTTGAGGGGTATTGCCAAAAGAAAATTTGCCACGTTGCAAAGAAAAATTTGGTCTAGATGAAGGTATCATTTTTACCAAGACAATGGCCCAACGCATAATTCTTATATATATCCTATAGAGAATTTGTTAAGCTATGTTGATAGGAAAATTCGCCAACACACCATATCCTCCAATGACGACTTGAAGAGAGATCTTCAGGTTAATGGCAAACACTTTTAATGGCTTTTGTCAAAAAACTGGTTAAAAGTATTACAAATATATTATAGATGGTAATAAAAATCACAGGCATGCATACAAAGTATTAATATTTAATAATACTTTACCTTTATGTATAGTGTACGAGTTTGGCTTTGGCATTGAAATACGTAGTATTTTAATTTTTTACTTTTAATTTAAGTTAAGTTACCCGTTATGTTAAGTTTACTTTAAAATTAACTAATAAAATGCATAATAAATTTTTTTTAAATCTATTACTTTGTCCCAGATATAAGAAAGTTGAATAATTTTCTCTAGCTGTTCGAGTTCGCTTGGAGCTACTGTAAATCGAATTACTGCCGTTGAATCGAATACAGGTGACACTGTAATTCATCAAAATGCAAACATTGTCATTATTATAATATTTTTAAACCTGAATACTAATAAAATTCGCCTCAATGACAGCCGTGAACCAATTTCGACCCTAGTTAAATTTGAGAACTTAAACCATTCTTGAAATACCTCCAAGTACTATATTCCAGCAACATTTTCTGGAAAATTAAATATAAAATGTTGGGGTAACGCGGATAATCGGGTTTCTTTTTATAATAATATATCAATATATGAACTAACTAATACAATAGAGTTTTTAGACTACAATCACTTGCATTTTTTTGTAGGCCCATGTATTTTTATGTTCTTCATCAAAAACACTATGAATTTTAAGCGAGATCCAACCTGGTAATACACAACAAGTACTTACCGCATTTTCCAGCAGACATAGTAAATACAATACTCAGAATACAATGAACAATGACAAAAATAAATTAAATTTCAATAAATTAATGGAATCTGTCAACGAATGTAGCTGTATATTTAAATTTTTATATTATAAGTTAATACAATTTATTTTATAATTTAAATGACAAAGTTTACACACTGTAATATAGTTTGGTTACTAAATATTGCATTCAAACGATATTTATTAATTTTCTTAGAAGTAAGAAATTTGAATAAATTCGCGTTAAATGCGAAGTTGAACCACTGTGCACCGCCTCAATATATGGGTCTTTTTTGTTCTATTTGTGGAAAAGGGTAAAAACACCCCTAAAACAGGGGTGTAACGGATTAAAATGTATTATAAAAAGTTTCCACATAAAATGCTACTATAAGTTTCTGAACACACAATAAAAAATATTAGTAGAAAATATTTCTGATCAGTAAAAAATAATAAATAAGGGCTCGAAAGGTTAAATGGATTGTGATTTTGCTTTGGTTTTTGTATATAGCCTTCGTATTTATGTGTGCTACCAAAGTGATAACGATTTTGAGGAATGAAACTGAAAAGAGCAACAACGTGAAGTCCTTTTTTGTCTGCCCGCGGCTTTACAGCGAGTGGCGACCGGCGCACAGTGGCGCCATTTGAGTTTTTTCGTTGCAAAAATCATATCTTTTGAGCCGAATAAGATAATTGAACAGTTTAAACAGCATATGATAGATAACTGTTCAGCCTATGAAGCGTTTGGAAAGGGTGCTACGCTTTGTAGGGGCCTACTTATGGGTTATCAAAGTTAAAATATGTAGAAAAATCAATTTTATGGTAACTAAAAAAAATTATTTTTACATTTTTAGATTGTTTTTATTTTTTTTCTTTAGGGTTTTATGTTTTAAATTATTACCCAACCAATTAAACAAAATTACTTCTTTTTTAAATTTATTTTTTCAATTTTCTGTAAAATATTCATCACAATTCGTAGGAGAAGGTATATCTAAAAGACTAATCATTTCTAAACTATAATTATTTTCTAACTCTATTCGTGACTTCACATGCCGCAGGGAAGAAATAAGTGGATCGGAAGATGCTGCCAACATGTTGAAGAGGTCCTCATTTTGCCTTACCCTTGATGCTTTGAATGTGTTCTGCAATCTATATTTTTTATAAAATTTGTTAAGAGACTCCTGTGCTTCTTCAGAAAGCTCTCCAATTGGCAAACTCTGGTACTCAATTATGTCTTTGCCATGCGCCAATATTTTATGGACGGTTGGGGTCAACTTCTTCTGTGGATACATTTCTGCTAAAAGAGATGCAGTTTTCGATGCATATTCTCCATATTTTGTAGAATTGACGTTTTCTTTGCAGTTTAAAACATTCAAGATCGTTCCCAATCTTTTCACAATTTGATTGTCAATTCCAGTGATTGTAGTTACTACTGCCTCATCATTTTCAAAAAATCTCCTAGAAGTGTTTCCATCGTTTGAGTTACCGTATCCGTGCTTGGGACAGTCTACTTTTAGTCCAACTTCTTTAAAAAAAGCATCCTGTATTTGCTTCTTTCTGATCTTTTCCTTATCCTTTATTGATGTATTTTCATCGAAGTTTTCCTCCTCTTGTGGTAGGGTATACGCCAGTTTTAGCAAGAACTCCATACACCTTATCCTTGCGTGCAATGGTGACATTCCATATTCGTAATTCTCCTCGTTTGTAGAATCGTTTAAATTACCAAAGTTCTTCTGACTCTTTTTGCAAATCGGGCATGACAATGTTGAGGTTGTTCCTGTCAGTTCGTTTACGACTTTTCCGTCAACCATGGTCAGGTGGAACTCGTAATTGCATTCAATATATTTTCCTTCTCCAATTTGCAGCTTTGTAGGCTTAATCTTGCTTATTTGTTCTTCAATGTCCTTCACCGTGGTCCTTATGAGTTCTGCCGATGCCCTTGCAAACTGAAACATTATTGGTCGGCAATAATGCACTGATGACGGACGTGGATTTTTCCAGTGTAGGGAAATATCAGATTTTAGCCGCAAAGGAACAACAGATGCCATAAACATATTTCCGTCCGATATTGTAGCGTCATCGGAAGATATCCTTTGCTTATAAACGCTTTGTCCGGATGATCCATCGCAGCCCCATTTGCTGATCAATGTCAGTTTCTCAGGAAGAATTTTCACCTCATTTTCAGGAAGACTCTCCAACAACCGTTTTGCTGTATGGCCCATGAGATCCTGCAGATTGGCTTTCACAGAGACTTCCGTAAACTCCGTATGCAGTGGTCGTGAATTTATTTTGGCTTGCGTAATATGCTTGTATCCTGGTAAAACGTCAGCCCCGTGTCGCATCAAGGATGCCCGTAGTATCTCATATTTTTCTTTGGAAAGTTCTAAGTCCATAAACAAGGCCAAGGCTTCTTCGGAACCATACTTTTTAATGTGTGCGTTTGTGGGCGTGGGAATTCTTTCCTTAATCCTTTTTAGTCGCAGTGGGCTTGCATCAGCAACAGATTTTGTAATCTGCGACCTCACTCTTTCACTATCCTTTGTATATTTAATAGACAGCGCGTCCGATAAATGCTTCGTGGTCAAGTCATTGGTGGCCTCGGCAAGTTTCCTCTTTCTTGTGAAAATTGAACACTCCTCAATACTTTTTTTTGGCCTTCCTTTTGCTCCTCTGGTTGATGTGGTGGGTTTATCTACTGGCAATACATCCAGGATGGTGTCTTCATTAAGCCAGTCCTCGTATTTGGAGTTGAATTTCTGAATGGTTCGATTAGTTTTCACCCATTTTGCCTTAATATTTGCATATATCAGATAAAAATTATTTTGTATAATTTCGCTTCTCTCAATATTTCCGTATAAGCTATCAAGTTCTTCTAAAGCAGCTTCCGTGAAAAACTTTGGTGTGGTTGACTTTCTGAATAGTTCAAATAATTTTAATTTGTTCAACGCCATGTTTTCAATAACTCGCGGTTAGATGGTTGGTCAATAATAGCACAATCAGGTTTGTTGAAACCACGGTAAGTGTTTACACTTATATAGTAGCTGTGCATGACGCAAGTTTTTACCACCATGTTTTGGTCATTGGTAAATTAGGTAGAATTTTCCAGTGTGCGCTTGGGTTCTTGTGGGCGGAGTCTTAACGGGGTTGGACTGTGCGTGGTGTGGTGGAGTGCTGGCCTACCTGCCTACCTACAGGGCGCGTGACCAACCACATCGTGTACAGGTTCTAAAAATACGAATGCGTGTGGACTGGATGACAATTGTTGCGTCCATTTTATCACGTAATTTTGTTTTTCCAAGAATTGTTAGTTCTTTCCACGAATTCAGACAAAAAAGGGTTTTCATGTTGAAAATGATGGCATCCCATGCTGTCCGTACAGCTAATTTTCCCAATAATTTTATCATGAGTGCCAGTTACAGAAGTTTACGCGAGTTGTTTTTATTGTTTTACAAAATGAATACACAGTTGGTCTGGCCTGACCCATGTGTTACGAATGTGACTATAGAAACATGTGTATGACGGAGGGTTAATGATTTGATTTTTCCCACTCAAGAACCATGTCTTTTTTAACTCTTTGACCTCTAGAAGCCAAAGGGGCACTTAGAGGCAGATAAAACCTTTGGAATTATGTAAAGGAATACTCAAAGAACATATTTTGAAAATATGGCAAATATAGAAAAATACAGATTTTTTTTATTTTCCGTCAAAGTTGAAAAATAGTGAAAAAACGGATAGTTTTTAAATAGTGTTTTACCAGGAGAAACACAAAGCAAACAGTTAATTTTTTTTATCATTATACATTTAATAAATACATCAATAAATAAAAACAAAAAATAAGGCGATTCGTTACCTATTTTTCGTGATATTACACCTGAAATCGCAACAAATTGACTAAAAATTGTGTGTTTTTTTGAAAACCAAAAGTCGGTCAACTTTGAACGGTTATATCTTCTAAACTAAGAATGTGATATTATTAAAAGTAGCATATTTGAAATCGTTGAAAAGTTTCCTATAACATGGGTTTATTCAAAACTTCGTCGGCGCACATGAAAATTTTGATTTTTGCAACCTCGTTTGCTCTACGGGCGCCACTGTGCGGCGTGCGGCGTGCCATTTGTGATGTTTAACAAAAACAATATCAGTATTCAAACCGCGCTTGAACGAGCTTTGTACACACGTAAGTACGAGTATATTGTTCGTGTACAAACGCATAGTGATAATCGTGATTTAAAATGTAGCGTTTGGTAAAGTTGAAACCTTATGAAACAAATGAAAATCAAAAAAATATAAAACATTCGTTTCGGCATTTTAAATCATTTAGTTTTTTTTATAAATTGGTTATAAATGTAGTGGCCGTTGGTGATGCAAAGGTTAATGTGCGCGCCTCTTGCACATGAGATCCTGAGTTCGATCCCTGCTCTTTACCACCTTAAATTTATTTCGGCGGGGGTCACCTCGCATAGTGACGGCGACACTAACTAATATTTAGCCATGAAAAAGTTTCCAAAATAACGTTCGGAACTGGTGTAAAACTGTAGGTCCCAATCCGTGAGTACAAAACTAGAAAGCGCACAGGTCATTGGTTTGTGAGAAACTTTCCTTAATCCCTTTCCTTAATACCTTCATGGGAACCGCCAAAGTTTAGCCGGCTATGAATTTAGTTGTGACAACGAATCTCTTCTCTTTGTGTACTAGGGTACTCAATGATTCGACATTTCACTTTGGCCGGTAAACCGCTCGAGTAATTATTTAGGGTGTTTTCTAATCGAGTAAAATCATAACATACTGTTTTTGTATATATTTTTATAAATTTGATTAAAAAAAAAAGCAAGAAACAAACAATTACATTTTATAAAGTCATTGGTATAACAAGTTAATTAATATCGTTTTGTAAAGATTTATATTTAGTGGTGATTTTTAGTTATTCGGCCATTTTATTGGTACCTTTTATATTTTAATATTCAAGCTCAAGACCATTCTATATCTCTATAAATAAAGATTTACTGCCGTATTCATAAAAAGTTAGGAGAGGTTTGAGAGACGATTTATCATACAAAAACGGCTCTGAAATCAGAATATTACACTATACAAGATTTCACAAAATATAGCAAGCAAACACACAAGAAAACATTTGCAAATCAACATGGAGATATAGAATGGTCTTGAGCTTGAATAATAAAATAAAAAAGTATCAATAAAACCGCCTAATAAATACAAAAATCACATGAGCTGTCAGGGGACACCCGGTTGGAACGAAGGTCCTTTCGCCATATACATATTATGTACTACACCATTTCCAATTGAAATTTGAAAAAAATCAATTGAAATTTAAAAATTATATTTGAAATTTGAAATACATCAATTGAAATTTGAAAATTCTATTTGAAATTTGAAATACATCAATTGAAATTTGAAAAATATCAATTGAAATTTAAAATACATCAATTGAAATTTAAAGCACATCAATTAAAATTAAAAAATACATCAATTGAAATTTGAAATACATCAATCGAAATTTGAAACACATCAATTGAAATTTAAAAGACATCAATTGAAATTTAAAACACATCAATTGAAATTTAAAATATACCAATTGAAAGTTAAAAATCTAATACATAAAGTCGGTTAATAATTTTTAAATTTCAAGTGACGAATTTTAAATTTCAATTGATGTCTTTCAAATTGCAATAGATGTCTTTCAAATTTGCGTTTCATATTTCAATTGATGTATTTTAAATTTCAATTGATGTGTTTTAAATTTCAATTGATGTCTTTCAAATTTCAATTGGTTTTTTTTTTAAATTTCAATCGATGTATTTCAAATTTCAAATAGAATTTTCAAATTACAATTGATATTTTTCAAAATTAAATTGATATTTTTCAAATTACAATTGGAAATGGTGTAGTTAGTTCCAAAACGCCTAAGGTGCCCGTTGGAAAATACGATAATGTAAACTGGAAAACCATAGTAAAATAACCAAGTAGTAGCTGTAGACGAAATTTTTGTTGTAGGCAGCAACAACAGGCATTTTGTTTTTGTTTCAATCGATTAAGTTGCCAACCTGTACAGGTAAGTATACCAACAACACAGGAGTACAAAAACAAAGTACACATGAGTTTGACAGCTGAAACGATCAACCACAATGGAAAAATTGAAAACAGCCGTTCTAACGACTTTACCTTCCTTATTTTACCATGTGGAAAACTTTGTTTAAGAAAAATGTTTGATGTGTTAACATCAATACGTGCGGGTAGGGACTTAACTCACAAAGTGAACACATGCAAACACAGTTTGTCCGACTGCGATCACACAGATTGTTTGCCGTTAAACTCCTCCGAAACGGCTGGACCAATTTGTATGAAATTTTGTGTGCATATCGGGTAGGTCTCAGAATTGGCCAACATCTATTTTTCATACCCCTAAATGATAAGGGTGACCCACCCCTCTATAGAACACAGATTTGTCCGACTGCGAAATACAGATTGTCATACTGCGAAAAAAACACACCTTGATGTAGCGGCAGAGAATAGTTGTATTGTGTGGGTGCGAAGTACTCTCAGCGCAAAGCGTGGTTATACGTATATACAAATGAGATAGCAAGAAAGCAACGAAAAGTGTCTGAACAGGTGTTGCGTATGTGCGAACATAAAAATGTGTGTATGTATGTAACTACATGTGTCAGTTGTTTGCATTCTCTTAAAATTGTTCGAGCGTTTGGTCCTATTTTTAATTAATTTTATTCTTCGATATTTCGCGACGCTTTAGGTAGCATCGTCAGGAAGATAAAAGCAATTATTAATTAGAAACGAAAAGAATTGATAAACATTTTTTTGTTGTCATTTGAAAAAACAACAATAACAATAAATGAAAAAATTAAACAATTGAAGAAATTTTCTTGTCATATGAAAAATGTTTTAAGTTACAGCCAGAAAAATTTTCGTGTAGAAATAGTTTCTCTAATTTACAGCCAGAAAATAATTTGGTTTGGTTCAAAAAGTTACATCCTGATAAAATTAAAAATTTTGCCTACACACAAAAAAATAATAGTGGTTGTATTACCTTTGCTGGCATAGGTACTTTATTTTAGTATGGATTACAAAAAAAAATTATGTATCACCCATGCCAATAGTTGTTTTATACACTGCCGCTTTGCCTATTTGTTTGTTAAATAATACAATATGTAAAAGGTAGATATTCGAAAATTTGTATACTTATATTTGTCAATTAAGTTGTCACAAATATTTGATTTTGTTTATGGTAAGTACAAAAATAAAACATTTCAAGAATTTTTCATAATTTTGCTAAATGAATTTGTTTGTTGTCCTCTCTCTCTCTTAGTGCCCTACACGTTGTAATGAAACTCCTATACGCCAAAGATAAGGTCCAACAATGATAGATGTCCGGAACCCACACAATTCAAAAAAGTCAATAAAATACGAAAATCTATCTATGACAACCGCATCAATGGCATATTGGAGAAATATTGCATGAAGATCGCCAATCCCACAACCTCAACTACAGCAGGTGTAAGTATCATCAGAGGAAGCATCATCAGCAGCCACAACAGCAGGATTGTCGGTATCAGTGGCGGACATGCATTTAACAACAACAGCACTTCTGCTGCAGCTTCCTTAGCCACAACACTCTCAAATGCCAATACCGCAGTTGCAGTTTCAATCAACAATAAATACTAATTCCGTGCGACAATCGATTGTAGGCATTAACTGTGCCGTGGTGACCAGCAATAATACACCGATATCAACAGTGTCAAGTGATTTGGAACCCACCCACCATCAATTGTGTATTGTTAATTGTAGATAAGAAAACCGATGCATCTCAACGAGATTTCTTAAGAAATTTAGAATATAATCATTTACATCATTTTTAAAATTTAACCAACTTAGATTTAGATTAGATTTACATTCACTTATATGTTAACAATTATTTCATTTCCAAAACTTATTTTAAAATAAATAAATACACACATTAACCACTTAAAAAGGGTCTTAATATTTTGGGGAAATTATGTGAAGGTTCATTTGCCTTTTAGAAATAGCTGAATTGTCAGTGTGTGGAAGCTAACTCAGCAATAATTATAGGCAATTTTTCGAACATAAAAATTACCCATGCAAAATTGTAAACGTATACACAAAATAAAGCAAACTCTATGTTACCCACGCAAGTGGCTGATATTATACATTGTTTATAGGCAATATTACCACTAAATTTTTTTGTGTGTAGTGACAAATTCAATGATACACCAAACAATTTTCGGTGAAATATTCTACATTTTACTAATTAAATATCTATAATGCTGTGCTACATTATCCGTAAGTGCTTTAAAGTTTATTCTCTTCGCTATTGGAGTCCTTATTATTTGTAACATCGACGTTTATAATTATTTTCCCTATTCAAAACTGACGTATCTTAAAAAATTATTTAAGTTTGCAGAGTGCTGCTGTTTTTTGTGTTGAGATGTGTCTATATATTCTTGATCTGATTTATGTCCTGCAATTCTAGTCTTAAGTTTATTTTTAGTTGTACCTACCTACACCATGTTGCAACTTTAACTATTATTTCTTCCACAAGGTATTTTGAAATCTATTGTATCTAATTTTAAATACTGCATATCGTCACCTAAAATGCAAAATGACGTAACAACAAAAATCCAAATTTTTCTTTCTGATTGATTACGATGTGTTTGACTAAAATACACGATTTGACGAAGTTTTAAAAACATAAGTTCAAAACCAACGATTTTATTAAAAGGATCAAAAAGATGAAGTTTTTCATAAATACACGTGCTTTCTTTGACCTGTAATTTTATATAAAATTTCGATGCCCCTATACTTACAATTGACTAAACTACATATCCCCACAAATTTTTCGACATTTACGACCCAAATTGGTAATTTTATTCACAAAATTCCGATTCTATACCTAACTATTTTTTGCCTCCCCTGTAAAGTGATGAAAATGTTGTTACTTCTTTTTGCATTTTAGGTGACGATATATCTATTGTATCGTGAAATAATCGATTAACAGTGTACTTTTCATTAGAAATGTATTAGAGGGAATTGTGAAATAGGAAAATAGCTACAATATTGTCAAAGATTGTAATCCAATATTTCAAGCTGTTTAGGCTGTATTGAAGTAAACCCTGACCCACCTCCAAGATTTTCTTCGGCCTGTAAAAAAAAAATTGTTACGTATAGGAGCAAAGCTGAGCGGGGTTTTGTGATACCACGTCCAAATACGTTCACAATTTTTCGGTTTGGTTGAGGCCCGAAACAAATTCCTTTCATTTGTGTCACATTGTTATGTAATGTGCTAGGATATTCTGAGAGATTAGAAAAATAAAACATATATGATACTAATAATTACAAAATGACCCATTAAACAACACACATACTAGGTAGATTGTTTAGTAAAACCAAAGATAAAATAGATACAAACGCTAAAAATATAATTTTTGTTGATTGGAGTATTTAGAAAAGTTATGAAGAAATTTATAAGTTACAATTCTTTTGTAGACAGCTACCACAATTTATTTACCGTTAGGCAAGAAATATCAAAACAAATAAAATATGTGCAATTTTGCATGACGTTTAGTGAAATAATCGGTTAACAGTGTACTTTTCATTGGAAATAAATTAGAGGGAATTGTGAAATAGGTAAATAGCTACAATAATGTCATATATTGTATTCCAATATTTCAAGCTGTTTAGGATTTATTGAAGCAAACTCTGAAATCCACTCCACTACAGTATAATTTGATTGCTAGAACTTAAACTCGATTGACAGCTCACATTTATTTATTGTTGCTGTGGCTTCAACTAAATATATCATTTCTTGCAACCAAAACTGAATTTCAAATCACAATATTTGGTGATACGGAATACAATTATTGGTAATCATAACTGAATAATGTGATAGTAAATTTTAGTTGGCTGTAAATATATTGCTGTGACAACGAATCTCTTCGTTGTGTGTACACCGCTTATGAAGTAGCGGGCATTTGCTGGCATAACAAAATTAACCAAAAAAAAAACAAGAAAAATTATCTTTTGAAATATTTTAAAATTTACGACACAAACTGTTAAGCCTGCCTATCTAAAGATGTGGCAATTGCAATAAGAATTATATTTTGTTAGTCTCTAACATAACTGACTTTCTTAAGATAAGGGTTATCCATTTCGTGGTTTCAAAAGTATAGGGCTAGAATTCGACATCTGTCAAACTAAGTTATTAAACCAATTTTTTTTCTTTTCAGCTGAAAGTCTGACATTGACGAAAATGGATCGCTTAACTATCACACAACGCATAAAACTTATTAAAAACTACTACAAAAATGGTGATTCTGGCACAGCCATATATCGTGCTTTAAGAGGAGATTATGGTTTACATAATCGTCCAACTACGCAAGCAATTGGCAAAATTGTGAAGAAATTTGAAGAGACTGGAGCGGTTACAGATATTGTACGGCCTGTGCATCATCGTTTCGCTCGTTCCGCTGAAAATATCGCTGCTGTAAGTGAAAGTGTTGCCGAAGACCCGAATGCGTCGATTCCTCGTCGTTCTCAAGGAATTAGGACTGTCTTACGGCACATTATGGCGTATTTTGCATTTGGATCTACACCTACATCCGTATAAAGTCTAGCTCACACAACAACTGAAGCCAGCTGACCATTCACAACGTCGTAGATACGGGGAATGGGTGCTTGAACAACAGGCGGTGGACGGCGATTTTTCGAACAAAATTTTCTTCAGCGATGAAGCACATTTCTCACTCGGTGGGTATGTTAATAAACAAAATTGTCGTATTTGGGGTTCTGAGAATCCTCAAGTAATTGAAGAGAGGTCATTACATCCAGAAAAAGTCAGTGTTTTGTGCGTTCTTTGGTCCAAAGGTGTGATTGGACCTTACTTCTTCGAAAACGACGATGGGACGACTCTCACCGTCAATTCGGAGCGTTATGGTCATATGATAACCGACTTTTTTTCCCTGCTATTGAAGAATACGACTTGGAGAATATGTAGTTTCAACAAGACGGTGGCGCATGCCACACAACTCGAGCGAATATAGCTTTATTGCAAGAGACATTTCCTGGCCGCGTAATTTCTCGTCGTGGCGATATCAACTGGCCACCAAGATCATGCGATTTGACATCATTAGACTTTTTTTGTGGGGCTTCGCGAAAGACCGTTTTTATGCAGATAAACCTTTAACTCTTCAGCACTTAAGAACCAACATTCGTCAAGTTATGGCTGAGATACCGCCCAATATGTGGCAAAAAGTGGTCAAAAATTACCTCAAAATAATCAATGCTTGCAACACTTCGCGTGGTGGTCATTTAAATGATGTAGTGTTTCACACATAATGTCAACGTTCAAACTTTATAATAAAAAAGAAATATCATGAAAAAAAAATATTTTATATGTCTTTTATTTACGTTTACTTTTGAAACCGCAAAATGGATAACCCTTACATTGAAATTTATTTATTGAAATTTTTGTGTCATATTTCATATAGTTTAATTGACCTGTAAGGCTTTTTATATTACAAATAAATAAAAAATTAAATGAAATGAAATGTAATTCTTCCACTCGGTCATGACCATTATATAATTAATTTCATTCCTAAACTTGACAAAAGTTCATATAATTATTTAAAATAACATTAAATTCAATACATTTGCTCTTTATAAAGTACTTCTTCCTCTTAAAATATCTCAACATCTGGCCACTTTAGCCATTAAGCCGGATTATTTTAAACAAGTGTATTAATTAATGAAAATATGTTTTAATACTTTGTACACCAGTTAATATAATTATAAAAAGCAAAAGCTAAATAAATCATAAGTACATGAAAGCCTGAGCAAGAACACTCAATGATCTTGATTAAATCTCAAGTTGAGTATTATTTGTTAAGGCTAGGAAGTCTTAACCCCCAACAGAGACTCGAACATGAATGGAACCGGCGAATCAAGTTAACTGAAAATGTTTTGATACAGGTAGATTTGAATGTCAAGTTAAGATATGACATAAATTTGTAACACGTGATTCTCAATTCCAAAACGTAAAAAGTTGCTTAATTTATTCAATTGATTTGAAATGATTGTGATTTATGCAAAGAGGTTATCGTTCTCAGTAGTTGTCCCATTAGTTGTTTGCTTATTTGTTATGGTTATGAAATTTGTGGATCTTCCACTTTGATTTGTCATCCAACCAGCATGATACTCGTGTCTGCGGTGGTGGCTTTCTACTTTGGAAATCCCACCGCAAAAGGTAAACAAAAATAAAGCATTAAACTAACGCTAAACAACTCTGTTTATAATTAGTTAAGATTGAAAATAGTAAAAAGTCCCCAAACTGTGAATAGTTAGAATATTTGCCAAAGTTAATATTTCACGTAAATTTCGTATTCATTGTTGAGGAAAGAATTTTTGTTATTATCAAACCATTAAATAATTTGCGGTCACGATGCGTATTTTTCCAACAATGTGATGAGTAATATAAACATTCCGGCTTAACCTTCAATGGGATCTAGTGTGGGTTTAGTATGAGTCGTTAAGACTCGTATTTGAATTGGTAAATAAAAGTAATTACAATGTTGATAATAACAGGTGGAAAGACGCAAAGTTGGACGGATGCTTTGTTGGGCGGGCTTTAAGTTCGTCATTTCAAATTTGTGCATAATCGGTCAAACGGAGCCATAGACCACTGGCGCTACAACATACCGTATTGCTACTACAACCAAGCTTGGCAGTTACATTTGTATAGGAGCTACATATATCAAAATCAGTGTGACTTATATTCAGTCTACATATGGAGATTGCCTATCCAATTGTACGAGTACGCACAAAATGTGATACAATTTCAATGAAAAGTGTGGCTAAATATGATCTGAGCATCTAAGTTTGGGAATTGCATTTATATCAAATATTTAACAAATTTGACCCATTTGCAGTCTCTCTATTATGATTTGTCTATTCAACATTTTCTCATATTCTCCCAAACACATTCTGCAGGAACCATGTATATGTTTAGATTACGCTTCAAACATTCACATGTTTGCAAGTCCCAAACTCACTTGTATTGAAATGTAAACAGTATCATGTTTACTGGCAAACATGTATGCTTTTACGTGGAAACATATGCGTTCTTCATCCCAAACATCCATATACTTACGTGGAAGCATTCGCCTGGTTCCCCCAAATCTACATATACTTACGTGGAAACATATGCGTATTTCCTCCCAAACATAATAATATTTAGAAACGAATTATTCATTGATTTCAATATATATATGTATTATTTATTATAATTCATTTTATCAATATAAATCCACATTTATAAACAATTAATTCAACAAATTAAAAGATTTAAAACGCCCCTTTTTATGTTTACTTGCAATATTTGTTTTTTGTCATGAAATTGGAATCTGCTGTTCTTTTGCTTCTCCTTCCTTTCTTGTCTCTCATGTTGTTGTTTTCAGAAGGTTTCAGCTATGCGTTGATTATCACTGTGAGTTGGTACACATACAAGATATTTATATAGAAATCAAGTTCATGCAAGTCAAGCGTGGATTAATTACTTGTGTTTTTTATTACACTTTATTACACAATCCATTTAACCGTCCGAGTCTTCATTTATTCTTTTTTCACTGATCAAGCGCTTTTGATATCCTCTGTCCGATGAACCATTGATGACTGAATACATGAAACTAAAACGCAATACATCAGCCAAAATAAGGAACACTAACTTTATCCTCAATTTGCACCCACATTCAGGAATATTTACAAGATACTGAGAGAATAATGTAAAAATACAGATCCATACTTACAAGATACACTCTCTCGTTATTCCTTTTATATTATCTTGCTCTCGAGAGAGCATAAACAGCGCAACAAACAGAGCTGTTTTGTGTCACAAACACATACATATTTGAGTCGCAAACACATATATTATAACATAATAGCAAACACAATGTGTTCGGACACAAGTATTTTATATTTGCGACATGCTCCAAACACACTTTATATTTCCATCCAAACAACAACAAAATACAGATTTTTCAGCGTGTAGATCCTAAATAGCAAAACTTGGAAGTTACATTTGTAATAGAGCTATTCCAAATCGTGGGTCGACACTAAGCAGCATGGCTTCGCCACAGAAATGACAATGTTCGTCGCCTTAACACTTATAGCCATCTAAATTCAGTTAATGAACAATTTTATCACCGCAACGGAAATGTGTTCAGTAACTGAAAATTTCGACGTTGCTAGTTGCTGCAATGAATATTATTCATTGTTGTAAAGAATATGATTAATTGTTAACATGACTACCCAGGAATATTTTTCGAATATTTTTCGATAAACAGAAATAGTTGCTTAGTTCATATAACAGATAGTCATTATTGTGGAGAACTAAATCTATCACTGTAGTTTAGATGCATAAGAAATTGATCGTTGGTGGTGAGTGACTCTTCTCTCATGATGACTCTTCCATAATTTAAAATATTATCCATTTCTTTCCGTCTTATCTGACGTCCCACATTGTGCGTCGAACAAACTTTTCCTCTTTTAAATTTTTTATATATAATTACATATTTTGCACATTCACAGTTACAATTTCGGGTGCGTTTGTCAAACCTCAGCGACAGAATTATTCTCTTGATTTTAAAACTTGTAACTTCCAGGTGTTCTATTACCTTTAGTCAAAAACCCATAGACTAATACTTATAGTAGACCTAATAGTTCTCTCACCAAATTTATGACATTTGGCCTGGTATGATATTTACGTTCGATGTTGAAAAGAATTGCTTTACTAATACCAGATAGAGGCAATGGTCAAAACAACGAACAAAATAACAACAAAGACATTTCGTTTTGTGTGTTAAAATTATTGTGTTAAATACAACACAAATGTATTCTAACCATAACAGTCAATAAAAAGTCTAAAACACATTTAAATTTCACAGATTTGCACCAAAACGACATGAAAAATTAAAGCTAGAAGGTATTGTAATTCCACCTGGTGCATGTCACTTTTCGTCAATCATATCTCTATCACACCGACCGCATCGACAAGAGTGTGAAAGGAAACGTCAGATGAGCCAAATAGTCTCTCTAGTATCTATGAGTGGTAGTAGGCCATTTCATCGAGTTCGAGTTGCTTTGGTAATTTACTCTTTGGTTGGCATAATACGGACAGAAATAAAAAAGGAATGCGTATTTTCGTTCCATGCAATGATAATTTAGCGGTCATTATTGTCAATCAAATGCTTTTAAACTTAGTTTGCTGCATGCAGTGATGCCAACTTTCGCAGAGCAAAAAGCGTCATGAAAATTAAAAAAAGGGTAAAAAGGCGTCATTTCCCCCCTAAAAACGCGTAAAAAAGCACTAGGTTTTTTTTCGCATACAAAGAATAATGTTTGCTTTGAAATGAGAATTTAAGAGAACATAAAATTTTATTAGCAACTAAAAAAATATGTAAATTCATTCATTACATTTCATTGAATTCATAAAAATATAAAAGTAAACAAAAATAACATATAAAATAGTTACAGCAATATAAAAAAATATATGTACATTTTTATTTTTTTTTATGGTAATATGTACTGTGTATTATTCTTGGTCTGGTCTTGTGCTTTTATATAAAAATCGTTCGTCAGTTAAATAAAAATCCATACATATTTGGCTTCTGTAGAACAATTAAATATAACTCCAAAATAGTTGCTGCTGATTTTTTTCCACAAAATTGATTTTCACCGTTCTTTGTTTAAGTTTTACAAAAGATTGATTTCTTCCGGAAAGAAAATATCTTCAAACATCAGTCAATTCATCTTCATTTGTGATATTCGGCCACAAAATTGTCTTTAAAAAATACTTTGATTTTTTATATGCCTTTAATGATGAAATATCTTTACATACTGATGAAGGAATATCATAGTTGTTGCAACACTTGTCATAAAGACGTAAGCCATATTTAATATGTAATAAAGAATTGACTGAATTTAAGGACAATCTTTTCCTTATTTTTGATTTCAACAAATTCATGGTACTAAATATCTTTTCAACATCTGCATTTTAATATGGCATATTTAAAAGTCGTAAAACAAAATTAGATAATTCAATGAATGGGGTTTTCCCTAAAGCATATTTAAATTCATTAACTTCTATCCAAAAAAGATTTGTTTGGTTTTATTATTCGCATAGCTTTATGTTTTTAATAGATTGTTCGATAGCAGATATAATGTCTACATCTGTAATGTATGATTGAACAAAACGCATTATTTCCTCTCTATTTGGATTATTAAGAATATTATCAACATTAAATAATGATATTTTTTGAAGTTCTTCCCAGTTGCTTGGAATTCGGGCTCTAATTTCATAAATAAGTTGCTTCGTAAAATGAACACAGTTCTTTTTAATAATTTTTTTGTCATTTTCAGACACCTTATAATCAGCACAGGCCTTTTCGAAACTATATTCTAGATAGCAAAACTCATCTAAAATATTGTCTATGGGATCTTCTAAATAATTAATGTTGTCAGAGCTAATGATAATTTTATTAGTTAAACTTATAAGCAACCGGTGCAAATCGCCGTGTAATTTGACATGATCCGCATTTTCAGCTTCAAATGCTAAATTAACACGTTGTACTTCCGACAAAACAGAACACAAATATGTTAAATAAATGAAATTTTTATCGTCATTATACATATTTTTTAGTATATTAGAAACATATCCATTATCGTTAGTATTATTGAAATGTGTTTTAAGTTCAAGCCACATAGCTCAAACTCTCTCTATTTAAAGCCACCTAGTAGTTGATACTTGTGGGATTTTGTAGGGATTTTCTACATCTTTGTTAAGTTTGAAAAGTTTGGCAAAATATTTCTGACGAATAGTTGAGTGAGAAAACCAATTATGTGTTTCTTTTATCAAACACTCTAAGTTATTTGGGAAATGTTTGTCGGTAACGGAACACACAGCCAGTTGACACACACAGCGGATTAATATTAAGTTCTTTAACTCATATTTGTCTTTAATTTTTCTGTATAATCCGTTATTTACTCCCGTCATAACTGCGGCATTATCTGTTCATATCAATTCTGAAGAGATCCATAAGACGTTCTAATCCTTCTACGATTGCGCTAGCATTTCCTTCTTCCAAATCAACGAGACCGAGGAATGTTGTCACAAACTGACGTTTTGTTGCACTGAAATATCGAACAACTACGCCCAATATTTTTTCCATAAAAATGTCTGTGCTTTCATCCAAAATTAAGCTGAAGTATGCATCTTGTAAATCAGTTAGAAGGGCACTAACAAAGTGAGGAGCCAAAGTATTGTTTATGATGTTGATACATTTTGTCCGATGTAAGCTAAACTTTCCAGCCTTACTGTCTCCAAATTCCGTATTGCACACTTCAGCCAAGTGGTTAACAGTCTGGTAAGAAGTGTGTACCGCAATAAAAAGGCAAAGTCTACCCTGAGCCATTTGAGCTGCACTTGCTTCTTCTGATTTAAACGATATTTTTGTTGAATCTGACTCACTTCACTGATATTCCCCATGATTCTTTGGTGCTTTTTGGTTTGCGAGTGACGTAGTAAATCCGTATAACGTGCTGATATTTCAGTTCTACAGTACTCACACTTTAATTTGGATTTATCCTTCGCGGGACATAACCACTTTTTGAGCAATGGATCTTTTTTCCAAACATCTCTGTACTTTTGTGTATATTGATCCATCTGCAATTAAAAAAAGTTTTAAATACATTCTCCGAAACACTTCTATTTTGCATATATATACACACATACCTCAGAAATATAAACGACACAGCACTTTTTATAATCGTTCTTTTTCAATTTTCAGCGTTTCTTGGTAACAGTTTTATCTTTACGTCCTTACTCTTGTGTAATATCGGTAACTGCCTGTTCATCTAAGCAGAAGATATACATACATATGTTATCAACAGACAGTGAGTTTTATTTTTTTGAGTTGCCAGACTGCCTACAAAAGTACAAAATTTTATGTGATGCGTTAAATTAAATAAAGCACTAAAAGCACCAAACCAAAATATTGAAATGCACTAATTTAGTGCCTTTTCTTTTTTACGCACTGGATCATATTTTTCGCGTTTTGACACTGTAAAAAGCACTAGATCTAGTGCTAAAAGCACTAAGTTGGCATCGCTGGCTGCATGGTTTATAATCTGTATGTCTTCTTTGGTCTCTCATTCTACATCATTTCTCTAGTGGCTTTTCGATCAGCTGTGCCATAGATTCCCCCTGGTTTTACTGAACTACTTCACTTGCGTGCGATCATGATGTTGACCCTCATTCTCTCGATATGTATGTATAAAATAAATAAATGGTTTCCCATTACATCCCATGAAGGGACCGGGGAGAACTTCTCACAATCACTGAGCTGTGCGCTTTCCAGTTTTCACTCACTGATTGGGACCTACAGTTTTACACCGATTCCGAACGGTATTTTGAGAAGCTTTTTCATGGCTGTATACTCGATAGTGTCGCCGTCACTAAGCTAGGTGACCGTCGTCGAAAGAAATTTTAAGGTGGTTGGAGCAGGAATCGAACCCAGGATGTCCTGTACAAGAGGCGCGCACACTACCCATTGCACCACCGACGGTATGCAATGTATGTATGTATAGTCATCGAGAAATCGAGCCGCTATGCCTCTCTTCGTATTCTCTGGATGACGTCGAGGTAGTAGGCCATTTCATCGAGTTCGAGTTGCTATTGTAATTTTCTCTTTGGTTGCACATAATACGGACAGAAATAAAAGGGAATGCGAATTTTCGTTCGATGCACACAACATAAGACATAATTTAGCTGTTATTATTATCAATCAAACACTTTTAAACTTAGTTTGCTGCATTGCCTATAATCTGTATGTCTTCTTTGGTCTCACATTCTACATCATTACGATTGTACCTTTTCAATCAGCTGTGCTATAGAAACCCCCTGGGATAGGTCTTACATTTGTAAATTTATTCATAAAATACGGCTTCATCAATTTAACAACTGATTTGTTACAGCAACACATTTCTTTCGTAAACTTCAATTGTTCGTCAATCACTCACAATAACAAAATCAAAATCTTGAAATTGTTTGTAATTCCACGCAATTTTCTCAAAAATTCACAATAAAACATTAAACAAACATTAAACTGTTGCAGCAACAAAGCGAAGAATTGTCAAAAAAAACTATTAGGAATGTTTCCGTGCCAGCAAGGACGAATTTCTAGGATGTATGAAACTTTTCATAGCAGGAAATTTTCCGTGCCAGCAAGGACGAATTTCTAGGATGTATGAAACTTTTCATAAGTATAAAAAACATTACGCGACCTTAGAACAACAAGGAACTAACTAAAAATTTTTGATAAATTCATCTGCAAAAAAATCTGTATTTTGTTGTTTGGATGCAGGTTTAACGCGTTTGTGTTTGCTATTCAATATTACATGTAGGAGGCACAATGATTAATATGTTATAATATATGTTTTTGTGACTCAAATATGGCTTTGTTTGTTGAAAACTGCTGAAAATAAAAACGTGACCAACAACAAAGAAAAAAATCAGCAGATCTTCAATGCATGTAAACAATGATTGCACGCAAATATGTGGATGTTCGTGAACAGTCTATGCCTCACGCCCATGTTTTAGGGCCGTTGGCGCAGGATTTGTTACAGGTCGCTAGCAGCCAGCCACCACGACCGCGATTCTTTGGAACCTGCCGCATACTACCTAGTCTTGCTCATTCATTCAAGAAGAGTGGAGTCATCTCATTAAGTGATCCGCGGCAGTCTCGAGCAGATTTTGAGTTCCGGAATACAGATTCCAAGCAAACCAGTGACTCTCTTAATCGACAAATTTTCCGCCTGATGACCAGGTAGTCTATGTGAAACCGATTGACTCAGTTCCCTAATATCCCATATCCTACCTGATCATACAATTTCAAACCAATCACACTCTACACCAGAAACTATTTTGCCCCAGGAATCACTTTTCAGTATGGGAGTGTAATATTTCCGACCGAATATTTGTCATCTTTCGCGTTCTGTTCGCGACTGTTCACAACACCTTCCAGTACTGTTCCAACACCGACTTCGATTGTGCCCCATTGTGAGAGATTTTTTAACCTGAAGAGAGATTTCTTAACCAAAATCTCAACCAGAAGAAAAATAATATTACATTCAGTGCATCAGTTCCAGGAATCCCTTTCCTGTATGAGACTGTGGTATTTCCACCGTACACTGGATCAGCTTTCGCGTAGTCTACATAATTCGAAATGTTCGGAACAACTTCCAATACTCTTCTATGAGCGGCTCCGATCGTGGCACATTTTGTCAGCTACCTTAACCAGATGAAAGATGTAGAAACAATCTGTTTTCACATTATGTCAATTGTGTGGTAGTGGAAGTGGTACGCAGAGCATCATTGATGCACTTCTTTGCCATACTTTTAAATTGCATTGTTCTCCACCAAAACGATAAGACAAATTTAAGTCAATAGTTCTTGTAGCTCTACCTGGTGTACGTCAATTTACGTTGAACATCTCTCATCTAGTAGTGTGAAATGAAACGTCAGATGAGACGAATGTTATCTCTAGGTATATTTCATAGACTAATACTTATAGTAGAATCAATAGTTCTCCCACCAAATTTATGACATTTGGCCGGGTGTGATATTTACGTTCGATGTTGAAAAGAATTGCTTTACTAATACCAGATAGAGGCAATGATTTAAAACAACGAACAAAATTATTGTGTTAAATACAACACAAATGTATTCTAACTATAATAACAGTCAATAAAAAAGTGTAAAACCCATATAAATTTACAGTTTTTCACCATAACGACATGAAAAATTAAAGCAAGAAGTTATTGTAATTCCACCTGGTGTATGTCACTTTTCGTCAAACATCTCTCTATCACACCGACCGCAACACGAAGAGTGGGAAAGGAAACGTCAGATGAGCCAAATATTTTCTCTACTAAGATTTACTCTATGGTATATTTACTCTATGACGTGAATATATATTTCTGTGTGTGTTAATCTTGGAAATTTTCGAATTTTCACTCATGATGCCAGAAACGGAAAAAAATAATGTAAAAAAATATAGGCACGTATTTTTTGAGATAGTTCTGATTTTTTTATTGGATTGAAAGCAAATATGTTACGATTAACTATGAAGTAAAATATCCGTCAAATGGCCTCCACGGCTCTGATTACAGGCCATTACTCTTTTCATGAAATTTTCATGACTTTTCACAGAGATGAGGCTGTATCTCACCAATGACGCGTTGGATCTCGGATTTCATCTCAGGAATTGTTTATGGTGTATTCGCATAAACCCGAGATTTCACAGAACCCCAAAGAAAGATATCGCACGGCGTTAAATCGCATGATCTTGGTGGCCAGTTGACATCACAATTTCTTGAGATCATTTGCTCTGGAAATCGTTGCGGCATTTAATCGATTGTTTCGTGCGCGGTAGGGCTAGTGGCTCCCATCTTGCTAAAACCATATGTCGTCCAGATCCATGCCCAGTTGAGGCCACAAAAACTACGTTACCATGTTCCTATAACGAATGCCGTTCGCAGTCACTGCAATTTTGGCCTCATCTTCAAAAAAGTAAAGCCCAATCACGCCGCCTGACCCAAATCCGCACCAGACAGTTGCTCGTTGTGGATGCATTTGTTTCTCATGGATTGCATGAGGATTTTCTGAGCCCCAAATTCGACAATTATCTGTATTCACCAAGCCATTCAGGTCCAAATGCGCTTCATCGGGGAAGACGACTTTTTTGAAAAAATAGCATTGACTTCACTTTGCTCCATTACCCAGTGAACGAATTGCCGTCGCTTTCCATGGTCTGCTGGTTTGAGCTCCTGAATAAGCTGAATAAGAAATTTGAAGTTGTTGAGAACGATGCCGAATTGATGTTTTCGGGTTTTCGGCGACACTCTCATTTACATCAGCAATGTTTTCAAGAGACCGACTGGTACGTTGACGCACAGGAAACTTACTGTCCATAACCGACCCAGTTTCTTCAAATTTTTTGACCTCTCTTCGAATGGTTGACACATTATCGTAGATGCATTTTCTCGACTGAAAATTCTTCGAAGTTTGCGAGGGGTCTCAGCATAACTTTTCAAATTTTTGTAATACGTTTTCACAATTATAACGTAAAGCGTAAAGCGCTCCATTTTTAATTATCGAAATAAACATATGTGACAGCTGTCAAATTTCAGTGTTGCCACTTGCACAAAAAAATGGCACTAAATTTAAAAAGTGCAATCTTACCGAGACACCCCTCATAAGTCAGGCGAGTTATTTATTTCGGATATTCATCCTTCACACGTTTCTTTTAGCAAATTTCTAAAACAGTTACATCATTTGAACCATGAAATCCTATTTACGCACTTTTTAGTTTTTTAGTTTTGGCCGTTCAAATTCGTTTTATGAAAACAGGCCATTCGATTTTTTTGCTCTGCTTCGGAATAAGTATACTCTATGCCTAAGTAAAATTGTGATTTATTATTCAAATAACCCCAAGGATTTTATTTTTAATTGGTTAATGAACTTTTCAAATTCTAGAATACATGAAATTATACAAATTTGTGGTTATAGGCAAGGGGTACCGATGAGACAGCTGTTCAAGTTAGTACTTGGAGAACAAATAGAGAATGTGCTATCAAGCCAAAAGTACAAAACACATCAACTGGGAGTCAATTTTGCCAACTAAATCGATTAAAAAATGGATATTCAGTGAAAAAAATCAAAATGTAATGAAGCGTTAGAGTAAAGTTATTTGTGTAGATCCCAATTAACACGAAAATTGTTAAAATTAATGATTGCTCTCATTCTCTATATGTTTTCCTCGTAGGTCTCGGAACTCGTTAGTACAAAAAGTAACTAGTGCACACTCTTATAGTATTACTCGGTGGTTATAGGTATAAAACAATGGGGATGTTTTTGCTATTCGTATCGTCTATGAATTCCAATTATACGTTTACATGACATCAACTTTAAGGTGGCAAAAATAAACTCCGCAGAGTGCAATTCTATCGTAAGATGGCATTTAGTTTTTTGTGTCAAGTGGCAAAATTATATGTAGACAAATCAACAAACAAGAAGAGAGAAACAAATGTTAGGGTTCCATCTAAATTAGGGCGGAATGCGTAAATTCATTCACAATAGGTTTTGTCTGTGTATATTCTTATGAAAGCTACCCGCTTGTTCGGCAAGTATCAATTGTCTCTTTGTAAATAGTTTTACAACTAATCACTAACCGCGGTAGTTATTTTAGTATCACTAAGTAATGCCTAAGAGCGTAATTGTCCACGCTGTGCATTACCAGTAGATAGTAAAGTGGATTAACCAATTTGCGATCTAATAAAAAACTGGTTGCGTAGGGAAAACAAATCAAACAAAGTCCCGTAATCCTTACGCTGGAATTCGTTCAGTTTTTGTTCTTTTGTTTATTTTATCAGTCGTTTACTGGAACTGAAACGCAAAAGACTGACAAGTGCCATAAAGTGCATTTAAGTGTTTTTAAATTAAAAATGTGTGTAGTATGTCTATTTTTTTATCAAATAAAATGTAAAACAAAAAATTTTCAGAAAACACATACATATGTTTTTAATCTAATAAATGGGCTACTAGTAACTATGTTTAATTAACACTAGCTAAATATATCAATCTAAAGTACTAGTGAGTTGGGGCTAGTTACATAGGGGGCTTTTCAACGCCGAATAAATGGTCTATCCAGTTTCACCAGCTATTTAGTGGGTTAAAAAGGACCTGTGAATTTGAGTGCCGGTTTGGACTAGTGAAATAACGTGAAATTGGTAATGCAGAAGGTAGTAAATTGTACCCCTCCTATGACATCGCCATGTTAAAGTATACAGTCAAACACATGTGAAGTAGATTGAATGGTAACTAGTACTGGATACTAATGACTAGGTAAATTGATAGTGCGGCACTAGTAACGCGAACAAGCGGGTACCGACACCGCGTTGACGCAAAATTCGAAAATATCAACATTGACAGAACGCAAATAATCAAGTTGACAGCAAATAAAGTTGCAACAGAGAGCGCATAAAAAAATTAATAAAACCAAATTTAAACAAAATAAAAGAGTGAAACAAATCAAAAGAATTTTTAATAGAAAATAGTTTTAACAATAAGTGAAATTGATTATTTCAGTGGATGGTTTGGAATATAGCATTTTCGATGTACTCCAAGGCATCTCATAGGCTTCCTTCGCCACAAGAATTTAGGTACATTGGCACGCATTATATGGTTAAACAATTCTCAAAAAAATTATCTTGACCGAATTATGATTGACAAACAATTAACAATTACGCCTGAAACAAGGACGGACAGCGTATTGTCAATAAATGACAAGTTAATAATTTTTCCGCTTGCAATACAGAAATTCGCTCGAAAACAAATAACTATTTACACAATCAAATAGCACAATAGATATGTTAAATGTTTTGTTTATGTTGATTTTTGGTTTTATTTAAATCTCTTTTTTTTATTACTCTTTTTGTGTGAAATCTTTCTTATTCTAATTGTTCTCTTTGCATTCTTTTGAAGTTGACAGTTTGAGTCAGCGCTATTTCGGGAGCTCTCATTTGAATACACTCAAACAAAACCTATTGTAGATTAGAACCATTCAAGAATTTAAAAGTTTAAACAAATAATTATTTTAAAATGACAAGCAATGGAAAAATAATAGTATTGGTGACGAGATCTCCCATTTTATTTGGCTTGCCTAATAAAGATAATTCAAATTTGCGAAAAAAGGACAAAGAGTGGTATCCAATCGCAAGGAGGTACAGGAATGATGTACGTAACGTTTAGTATACTTATACATAAGGGACATATCGCACCCTAGCTATAAATCCCTAGGAAATGGTGACAGTTTTTCATGGTGAATAGGTACGGTTCTTGCCTATTGTATTTGAACAAACAATTACACAGTACGACAGTGGTTGGTACACATGAGAAATATTAACAGAATATGAAAATAGGCTTAAAATAAAGAAATATGTGTCTCGTCGTTTTGCTGTAGCATGTCAGAATTTTGAGAAAATCGATTTTTAAGTTTCGAAATTTTAAGTTTGTAATGTAATACTATTATAAAAAGTCCTATAAAAACAGAATGGGTGAACCGATTTTAATGCTTGAGCCAGTTTTGAAAAGGGAATTAAATTTGGATTTTTTTTTTTAAAAAAGCATTTTTTTTCTCCGCTAGATCGCGCCTTAATTTTAATGTAAAGTTAAAAAATAACCAAAAATGTACTGTAAAACTACAAAAATGAATATGAAATCTTAACTATTATTTTGTGATAAAAATGCTGGTCGTTTATTTTTTCGTGTGTAAGCTTCAGGATTTGTATCACGGCATAAATTCCAACAATAAACAATAAAACAAGTCGTCTGGGATTTGAAGCATATGGCGGACGATAGTTTCGAAGTTTGTGGATACTTCTCATCAGAGCCTTAATGTTGTAAGCCAACGACCAACTTGTTTACATTGTCACTAATTGCAGTCATTAACTTTATTTGGTTATTTTTTAATTATACATGAAAATTAAAGCGCCATCTAGCGGACAAAAAAATTGATTTATTAATAAAAAATCCAAATTTAATTCCCTTTTCAAAACTGGCTCAAACATTAAAATCGGTTCTCCCATTCTGTTTTATAGAACTTTTTATAATAGTATTACATTACAAGTGAACCTCCACGGTACTTCGATGCTTGAAAATCGATTTTCTCAAAATTCTGACGTGTTACAGCCAAACACCGAGACACGTGTTTCTTTATTTTAAGCCTATTTTAATATTCTGTTAACATTTCTCATGTGTACTCAAAAAAATTTGATTTTGTCGTACTGTGTTATAATTAAAAAATTTTGAGTTAATAAAGATTTGTAGTTGGAGTGCGATATGCATGTACTGTGCCGCAACAGCAAGACAACTGTATTGGATAGTGGCGTGTTTTATCTCAAATAATATACAACAGGGTGATTCAATTTAAATTCTGCTCTTTGACAGCAATTATTTGTGACATGTTAAGGTTTATGAAACGAAGTTCCTTATCGCACGTTGCGGAATGGGGGCTAAATGAAAAAAAATTAAACAACTTTTTGAACACTATTATGCTAGTATTAGTACTACAAAAACGACAAAAGTAACGCGAAGTGACTGATTCACGACTTATAGAATACCACCCTATGTTTTGTGTTGGTTGCATTGAAGGAATATATTCATTGCCTTGTATTTCTGTCCGTTTTATGCCCGACCGAAGAGTAAAATTCAACAGCAACTCGAACTCGATGAAACGGCCTACTATCTCGTCGTCATCGAGGGAACGTAAATAGAGGTATAGAGACTCTTGTCCATTGATCGGTGATTCGATGAAATGGCCTACTACACTTGTCTATTTCTCTATAGTTGTTTCTATTTCTCTATTACTTTACTTTTATTGCCTATTTTACAACCTCATGAGGTCAGATGTCGTACACATATTAATTAAACAAATTTCAACATATTCATCCAACTGGATCTATCCTTCGCCCTTTGTCGCCAGTTGGTAACACCAAGGATACGGAGGGATTCTTCTGCCTGGTCTTTCCAGCAGAGTCTTGGTCGTCCTCTTTTCCTGCTACCATCAAGCACGTTATCGAAACCCTCTCGCGCTGGCTCATCTTCGTCCATTTTGACAACATTTTAATTCGCCTAGCTATGTTCACGTCAGAATACAAGTCATATAGCTCTTGGTTCCAACGACTTCAGTACTCGACTTTTTCTTTAACAAGACCATATAGTTTACGGAGAATTTTTCATCCGATGGAATATGACTCAAGTTTCGGAGCCATATGTCAGGACGGATAAAATGAGAGTCTGGTATAGCTGGACTTTTGTGTTTTGAGAGAGGGCTTTGTTCCTAAACTGCTAGCTGAGCCCAAAATAGCATCTATTTGCAAGCACAATTATCCTATTTATCTCCAGACTGGCGTTCTTATCCTTGTTCAGGGCGGGTCCAAGGTGGACAAATTTATCTACCACTTTAAAATTAAATCGGTTGTCGACGTTCAAGTGCGGACCAAGTCGAGAGGTATCTCTGGTCCTAGACACCATAAATTTTATCTTGCCCTCATTAACAGCAAGACCCACCTCTGCTATTGTAATACTATCGCATATCCGAATTTTAAAGTCCCATAGCTCCATAAATATGGGCTGTCGATAATAATTTCATTTGATACTTTTACTCAAAATAATATATTCTACAACACCCTCCTTCACAAAACAATACATTTCTATTTGGAGCATGGAATACAACCTAGATTTGTGCCTCTTATCCTAACCCGTCGATGGTGCAACAGTTAGTGTGCGCGCCTTTTGTATATGAGATCATGGATTCGATCGCTGCTCTCACTACCTTAAATTTCTTCAGGCGGCGTTCACCTCGCATAGTGACGGTTACACTATCGAGTATTTAGCCTTGAAAAAGCTTCTCAAAATACCTTTCCGAACCGGTGTAAAACAGTAGGATCAGTGACTGTAAAAACTAGAACGCGCAGAGCTCACTGGTTGTCATGTAATGGGATGGGGATGTAATGGGAAACCAATTATTTATATTTGTTATCCTAAACTGAATTTCAATCGTACCCCGGACAATGTTCACACTGTCCAAATATTTGCCTAAAACTTTTGCTTACAACACTTGTTAGCAAGAATTTTGGTGGTCACACGCATCGCATGATAAAACAATTTGCCAAATTTGTAGCCATTTTGCGGAAAATATTTGCCCGTCTGACCTTATCACTACGTATCAAGACTTTTCGCTTTAAATTGTAAACCCCCAATAACTTCGACAACATTGCACACCTTTAAACGCAACTGCCCCAAGGTAAGATAATACAAAATTCTACCTCCAATTTAATGCCTAAAATGATTATGGATCCATGAATGATGTGGGTGCATAACATCACATAATTTATAAGGGCATCATAAAAATTTCATAGCCTTTGCCTATAAGCGGACCATAACCGTTTCATTCAAAACAACACGAAATCAACTAAAAATCACTAAACCGTTTATGGGTTAAGCTATGACTACTTACAGGTGAAATGAGGGAGTTGATTTCATTGATGTAGTGATGACGACGTAACATTGCCAACAATAAAAGACGCTACAACAATAGTTGACAGGTAGATGGATACAAACAAAAACAACAAACAAAAGTTAATAACAAAACAAATCTACGTTTTCCTCTTGGTATTGCTTTTCGCTGTCATCGTCGTCGCCGTCGATAACGTAGAACAGATTTCACCCAAAATTATTATTTATGAAAATCTTTGTGTGAGCGTATGTACGTGTATGCGTCAGGCGTTAGAGCGCGTGTCGGCCGACTGATCTTAGTGCTGTAAACAAAGTAAAATGCTCTGGCTTTGAACGAAAGTCAGTCAGAAATAGTGTTCAGATATATAAAACAGCTCGTTTTCGATTGCAAAATTATCAGAATTTGATAAACATTCAGTGCGAATAGTTCAGTTTAGTTTGGAACTTGGAAAAATTTGTAACAAAATGCGTTTCTTTGTATGCTGTGCTCTCATGGCCATTATTGCCTTGGCTGTCGCCGTGCCTGTGGAGGATGAGAATGCCAACGAGACTCCTGAGTCATTGTACGATGTAGATGTGCAGGGACACGAGAATATCGGTGATCGTCAGGCTCGTCAATTCGGTGGCGGTTATGGAGGTTATGGTGGCTACCGTGGCGGATATGGTGGTTTCCCAGGCGGCTATGGTGGTGGCTATCGCGGCGGTTACGGTGGCGGCTACCGTGGCGGTTATGGAGGAGGTTATCGCGGTGGTTATGGAGGTTATCGCGGTGGTTATGGTGGCTACCGTGGGGGCTACTATGGCTAAATGGAATTTATAACGAAAATACTTCAAGAAATGTGCACCGCTCTGTAAAAATATGTGAATAAATATAAATGATAAGGTTTTTTTAAATAAGGAATTATTTGCAAGTTATTATTTAAAACGATTGAAAGGATTGCAAACCACTATTGTACTAGATCCTAGATCCAATCAACAATTGTGGAAATGGGTGAGTAAGAGTTTGAAAAATGGTGTCCTAGTTATTGTTGTGTGATTGTTGTCGGGAGAACATGGGTTCCAGTCACATTAATAATGAAAACATCCCATGAAGGAATTGCAGGGATCAGATCAAATCCTTGCAATTCCTTAATGGGGTAACGTTTGTTTTTGAAGAAGCTTTTTCGTGTATATTTACTAAAGTGTCCAAAGCACCAGTATTTTTGAAAACGGTTTTAAAATTTGACAACCCTCGGTTTTTACAAGTGTTTAAATCTGAAAATTACATAACTATATTTAAATTTTGCCATTGTTTATTATTTGGACTGCGTGTTTAATATAAAATTTCCAATTCGTTTAAATTTGAAAATCATATTCAAATTTTAAATAGATTTTAATAGTAATAGTATTTAGTATTTTAATGTAATGAATTTTAATGTAGGAAAAAAAATTGTTCGAAAATTTTACATAAAATATATTCAAATTTTGAAATCGTATTTTGATTTGAAAATAGAAACCATGTTTCTATTTAAAAGTTTGCACACACCGGAGCATATACGAATACATATGTACATAGGTACATTTATTCTCTCAATAAATTAAATGTCATAGGTACGGTTGCAAGTAAACATTGGATGGTGGAAAACATGGGTTCAATAATACCAGATAGAGGCAATAGTAAACAACGCCCAACAAAGGAACAACAACCGCATTTCGTGTTTTTGTGCCAAACTATTTGTGTTAAATACAATACAAATTTAAATTTGAAATTGTTATGATTTATACAACAAAGTAAGAAAATGAAATACGATATTAAAAAAAGGCACAATCCCATTCTCTTCTGAATGGTCTCCAGAAAATATTTGCCGACTAGGAAAAGAAATTGATCCTTGCAGCAAGAGGAAAGAACAGATACAGAAATGAAAAGATACATATATGCCCAAGGCTAATGTGACCTCAGCTAGTTCAACTTTTATCTGTGTTTTGAGGCCCATGTGAGTATCAGACATCCTAACTCGTGCCAATTAAATTGATATTTTCACACGATTCCAATAGTGTTTGCTCTGATTTTTTTTGTATATCTCATGTGATGTGAGTTGGAACGATTTCCTCAGCTTCTACAGATTCTTTTATTAATTGGGATAGGTCCAATATAATCTTAATATAAGCTATTTTGTTGATCAACAACTTCATCTTTTTAACTACGAAATAAATCCTAATCCAAAACTAGGTTATGTTTGTATTTGAAATTCCATATTGGTTTTTATTTCAAATAAATGGTTTCCCATTATATCCCATTAAAAGATTGGGGAGATCTTCTCACAGCCAGTGAGCTGTGCGCTTTCTAGTTTTACACTCACTGATTGGGACCTACAGTTTTACACCGGCTCCGGATGGTATTTAGAAAAGCTTTTTCATGGCAAAGTGCTCGATGTTGTCGCCATCACTAAGCGAGGTGGCCGTCGTCGAAAGAATTGTAAGGTGGTCAAACCAGGGATCGAACTCATGTTATCATGTACAAGAGCCGCGCATACTAACCACTGCACCACCGATGATCATTGGGTTCTTAACTAGCGTTCCAGCGTTCTTGCCCAGGTTAAATAATGGTAATTGTCAGGTTTTTGTTTTGTTTTGCCTAATCAGCTTATTAGACAATTCAACAGCACTTTTGAACGGTCATAAACTTCATATTCACTTCCTATAGTTGGCGTTGCACACATTCTAGTTTTGTTTGTTCAAATTCCTGTTTGATCACTTAAGTGGATTAAATTTAATTAAAATAACACTTTTTTAATTAACACTACAATTAAAAGAAGTATATTGCTCTTGAAATTAGAGCTAATTTTTTAAGAGGATGAAAATATTTACTATATTTACCAAATGTCATTCAAGCAAAATTAAAATGTTAGTAAACATAAAAAACTGAAACCTGTTTCTGTCACATTTTATGCGATTCTGTACATTTGCATCTGTTTAAAGTTGTATATCTGTCATATCAGCTTCCATTGGGAACACTTGAAACGTAGAATGGCTAGACTTCAATAGCCAATTGACTATCGTCATGACCACTAATGGCCAATTTTTAAGTGGGTAGTTAACTATCGGATTACTTAATCTTAATTCTAAGTTAATTGGAGGTTAACTTTGCATTTTGTTTTCCAGTGGTGAGTTAATGTAAGGCGCCATATTGTCAACTATTATGGAAACCCTTGTATTCTTCTTATTGGAAACACGTGTGTTTTGGGATAAATACCAAAACAACAAAGGGGAACAAACAAAATGGAATTATGTAAAATAAGAAATAGATGCATAAAATCGAAGTCATTTTAACAAAAATGTGTAAAAAACTATATAGGCACAACAATTTAATGATCTAGACTCAAGGTATGTGTACAAATACGCAAATCTGGAACATGTATTTTATACAATCTTCATTTCTCACTTTGACAGTCAGTAATTTGATTGTCAAAATAATATGGTTCTGACTATAAGTTAACCAACCAACATTGGGTGGTTAAATCATAGTTAAACAACGACTAAAAAACACAATTCGATGTTTAACCACAATTTAACTAAGAAACGAAGATCACTGACTGAAAAACTGACCATAAGTGCATAATTACACTGTGGCTTTCACGCGCGTGCTTATCGCGTTTTTGTGGTGAGAGGTGTGCTGTTGCTGGCGGGGTAGACTTTCACGCACGACACGAAAATTTGTGTGGAGTCTTGACGTTTCTCTCTCTTCACTGTCGTATTTCTGTCATTTTCTTATTTATTAATTCTAATGTCGAATTGAAAAAGTGTTAACGTTCGGTACAAATATATAATTTAGAATATCGTCTTTTACGAATGTAAGACAACGAATTCAACACAGAGAATTTCATTATACGTAAAAAAATTTAACACATAGAAAGAGCCATATTAGACCCTTAGTATCTTTGGACGAAATTCGTTTTAGGAATTTTTAAGACGTTTGAGCCGTGTCCGTCTGTCTGTCTGGCTGGCTGGTCAACACGATAACTTCCGTAAATCTTTACAGATTACAATGAAATTTTGTCAGTGACTATTATTTTCCAATATTGAGTTTGGGATTGAAAATGGACGTTGTGACCACGCCCCTTCTGGTACTTCCCATACAAATCGACACATTTTGCACAAAATCATATTTCTTTCAAACCTTTCTTCTGGTAGATGTGATTAGCTTCAACTCTCACACCGGTTAATAATCTGTAAATACATAGTTAACTGGATGAAATGGGCGAGATTGTCACGCCCATTCTGGTACCTCCCATACAAAACAGGGTGTTCGCCAGTGTTGTCAATGCGAAAAATCGCGTGCAACACTTCCGACCTTAATGCAATTAGGTGTAAGGCTTCACGTTATCAAACGCCAATCACCGATCAAAAAAAGGGTGATTTTGCCACGCCCATTGTGGTACCTCTCATACAAAAGTTGTTTGGTCGTCTGGTTGTTAGGCACGAGAAGTCCCGCAAAACCGAACCAAATTTTATGAAAGTTTGAACTAGTCAACTAGCCACACCCACTCTGGTACCTCCCATAAAAAAATTGGGCGGATGACTGATTGATCGACACGATAACTCTCGTAAACTATAACCGATCTTAATAAAATTCGGTACTAGTCAATATTTTGCTAAATGCTACTGTGTAATTCATAACTGACTATTGTGCCACGCCCAGTTTCGTACCTTCCATACAAAAGTTGGGCGTATTTGGAGTTATATAACCGATCTATATATCATAACCGATCTTAATAAAATTTGGTACCGATCAAAATTTTGGCAACAACTTGCTATGCCCATTTTTGTACCTATATATAAATATTCGGAGGGAAACTATCTAATTTGGGTATTCAATAATATTTATCGCAATATCAATCTGTTATTGAATATGGTCACTTTTGTGTATGGGCGTTTTTTAATAGAACTCCCATGCAATGGATGACATAGGGTGAGGGTATGATTAAGTCGGTTCACCCGACTGAAACTTATGTACTGGTTTTTTGATAAATTTAATTTGAATATACACTTTTACAAATTTTTACGAATGTAAGCAGGGGTGGTTATATAATTTTCTAGGCACGACCCAAACCAACACGCACAGGCACGCACGACCAAATTTTCCAATTTGAGTGATATGATTTATTTAAAAAAACACACTAATTCTTAAGGAAATTCATGTGTTTTCTTATTTAATGTGAAGTACAATCGATGCAAATAAGTTCTGAATAAATCGTATTTCAAACGGCTTCCATAGAACGAACACTATGAACCCACTTTTCGAGCACTTTTTCCACTAAATCAAGTCGTATGTCATGAATAGCACGTTCAATATTGACTTGAAAAGCTTGAAGAGAGTCTAGTTTATTGCTAAAGACCAATGACTTCAAATAACCCCACAAGAAATAGTCCAATGGTGTTAAATCACAACTTCTTGGAGACCATTTAGTGTCACAATTTCTGGAAATAATCGAAACTCCAAACTTTTCTCGCAATAATTGCGTTGTTGAATGTGCTGTGTGGCACATAGCCCCGTCTTATTGCATCCAGATGTTGTCTAGATCAACTTCTTCCAATTTCGGCTATAAGGAGTTGTTTATCATCGAGCTATACCGTTCTCCATTGACCAGCAAATTCATGACCTTTATGCGAACCAGAGACTTGTCATTCATGACCATGAGCTTGCTCGATAACTTTTTACCTGACTGACGAATTTGAAAAAATTGTACCAAAATATTTTGTGAGCATGATAGTGATGCCAACAACTTCGATCATATTCTTATTTGGTATCAAGAAGGTCGGTAAACCGGCAAAAAACATCAACGATAGCTGATGTTCATACTCATGAATGAAAAGTCTGTGGTTGGCTTTACGGTACTCCAATGGCTTCAGTCATTGAGTGATAAATAGTTTATACGGATGCAAGCCAAATCCTTCCTCAAAATCCGCCAGGTTGTAGTTTGAGACAACCCCAATTGTTGACATCTTGGAATCGAGAAATTGTGGTCTTCAGCAACACTTGCCTGAACGGGCAGCTATATTTTCATTACTTCGAGCGGTTCTTTGTCTTATTGGCACTTGAACATTATGTAAAGAGATTGTACGCTCGCAATTTGCAACAATTTGACGAATAGCGATCATAGGAGGACGATTATTACGACCATATTAAAATGGCAAAAACGCACGAAAAGTTGGAATTGAAGAACGATTATTTTGGAAAAAATATTGAATAATTTGTAAACGTTGTTCTTGCGTATATCTCTCCATGATGAAATTGTAAACATTACTGAATACAATGAAAAAAAAATTGACAGATCATGACATACTAGAAATGGCCGAAACGTCACTTAGAAATCATATCACTCAAATTGGAAAAGCTTTTATAAAAAGAGTAATACAGTGAAAACAAAACAGTAGAAATAACCCACTATTGTCTCACCGCACAAAATTTGCAAGAAATTTTTCCAAACTTGCCTCTTTGCATTTAAATTTTTTATTAGTTTGACATTTTGGACGGCGACCGCTGCTTGATTTTTATTGAGTGAATTTTCTTTTAAATTTGTGGCGGAAGAATTCAATCGAATTGTTCTATGTATTTTAACTTGGAGGTGCATTCAATTCGTAACATTGGCAATCACGGACGCAAAGATACGAGGGCGGATCAATAAGTCCGTGACTTTTCGAACTTCCCTCTTAGTTATATGAAATGCAACACTGCTCCCATCAAGTACCACCTGTTAATAGACTACTGTCAAATTTTCAGCACGTTCCGTCATTTACTTTGCGTTTAAGAGCTGTTCAAAACATACCACCTCGTGAACTTTTTTTAAATTGGAAAAAAGTGAATTTCGAGTGCTCATTAAACATTATTTTTTGCGAAAAGAAACCGTCAATCAAACCAAGAAAAAGCTTGATAAACACTATGGGGACTCTGCACCATCGTCAATGGTAAAAAAAGTGGATTACTGACTTTCGTTGTGGTCGCAGAAGTACAAATGACGCTGAACGTTCTGGACGGCCAATACACCCGAAAATGTCGAAAAAATCCACGATATGCTGTTGGCCGATCGAAGAGTAAAAGAGCGTGAGATTGTTGATGCTATTGGCATTTCATATGGCAATGTGGTTTCTATTTTAACTGATCAGTTAGGTTTAAGAAATCTGTCTGCAAGATGGGTGCCGCGTTTGCTCTCAATTCACCATAAACGTAATCGTGTGACAACTTCAAAGAATTGTTTGGAGCTGTTTCATTGGGCTACGAATTGGTACCTCATCCACCATATTCTCCGGATTTAGCCTCCAGTGACTATTTCCTATTTCCTAAACTAAAGAAATGGCTCGGTGGAAAGAGCTTTAGCTTCAACGATGAAATTATTGATCAAACAAATGCCTCTTTTATGGACCTCGAAAATCCATTTTTTTGGAAGGGATACAAAAATTGGAGAAACGTTGGACTAAGTGTATTGAGCTAAAAGGAGATTATGTTGACAAAATATGTTTTGTTTTTGAAAAAAACTGTGTTTCATTCAAAAAGTCACGGACTTATTGATCCGCCCTTTAACAATCATTTACACTGACAGAATTTTTTGGATTAGAGGGGTGTGATAAAGCAATAACGAATAATTTTCCAATATTTAACTGTGTTTAATTTTAAAGATATTTTATCGGGCTTTCGTGTTTTTTCGTGTCACAGAACTCCCGACTTGCACGCACAATATTTTTTACATTGCACAAACAAAAACGGCGCACGCACGAACCACTAATTTCCTGCACGAACACATCGTGCACATGCATGGCACATCGTGGCACAGCAAAAAGCACGGCCCTTGCCCACCTCTAGTTGCAAGCCAAAACGCAGAATGTAATGTAATCGTAATTTACGTAGGCTTTTTAAAAAAGAATAGCGTGATAATTGCAGCCTGACAAGCATGATCTAAATGGGGAGTAATAGATTGTGATGGTCATTATCCTCACATATGTCATTACTTGAATTTGTCTGCCTGCCCAATGAGAAACAAAGACAAAGAGATTAACAAGTGGACAGCATAGAGTAATTCATATAACTAGCGTAACTAGTTCTCTCAGTAAATTTACAAAGTTTGGTGTGGTTGTATATGGACCAGATAGAGGCAATGGTTCAAACAAACCAACCAAAAGAAATAGTTGTGCATGAAAGTCTTTCCAATGGTAATGCTTGGTATTCTTCGAACATATGTAATTATAAAGGAATTCTCATTAATATGATGAGTGCTTCGATTCATACAGTTTTGATGAATTCACCGAAAAACATACCAAACACGTCTGCTGATGAAGATCTTGGCAAGATCCGAAATAGCTATACAGACTGCCGTGGTATCATTGGAACATTTTTTGTGCTCGTCTTTTTTTGAACATAATACAAAGCTAATAAATAAGCTTAAAATTTAAAAGGTTTTGACCTGAGATAAATTTAGAAAAATTAAGCTTTAAAAATCAGACCGACTAAAAAAGTACATGAGGTGTCAGGGGACACCCGCTGGGAACGAAGTTCCTTTCCTATATTATGTACTAGTTAGTTCCAACACGCCTAACGCGCCCGTTGAAAAATACTGTAATTTAAAAAGATCTTTATGAAAAGATCCTTTTTTTGTAAAATGATGACCCTTTTTTAAGAAAAAAATTTTATTTTATAGAATGTATTTTTTTAATTACATTTTTAGGTCCTTTTTGTAAGAATATGTATTATATTTTCCCGAAAGGTCCTATTTTAAAGAGACGTACTTCTTTTATTAAAAGCTAATGCTTTTTTAAGAAAACAAGAAAGTTAAAAAAAGTACAAATGTCCTTAATTTAGTATATTTAGTTCACAACCCCCTACAAAGAAGTTGTAAATTGAAAGTGAGTTTTATTGGCTCCATGAAATGTGGCCCCAGTGAAAAATTACCCCAAACCCGAAATGAAAAATGACCCCAATATTTTGTACTACCTACAACAACACGTAAGTAAAAGGCTCAAACTTACGTAGTACAAAATATTGGGGTGATTTTTCATTTTGGGTTTGGGGTAATTTTTCCCTGGGGCCACATTTCATGGAGCCAGTTTTATTTTGTTCGAAAAAAATTATTATTATTTTTAAAATTATTATTTTTGAGATTTATTTTTTTGTTCTAAAATAATTATTATGGGCTGATGTTTGTACTATTACTAGAGAATGCATACTAGAGGTTGCACTAGAATATTTTACCACAAAAGTGTAATTTAGCAAGCTCCTCTTGCACTGGATATTCTATATGTTTTAAATTATTGTATTTTTTCATTTTATTGCTCAAGCTCAAAACAATTATATATCTCTATTAATAGTGATAGGCACCCAGTGAACGCAAAAAACTAATTGGATGAAAAGAGGTTGTAGCAACCGCAAATTCGGCTATTACCACCGAATTGGGGTTGTCACGACCCAATTTAGTCCTTGCAACTGAAATTCGTTTGAGGCAACCTTGTTTTTTAATTGATTCGGTTGTGACAACCGAATCTTGAATTATATCCGCTTTGTCAATCAAATTTTTCCTAAATTTCGGTTAGTACCACCGAATTTGGAAATAATTCGGATATAACAACCGAATTCGGTTGGAGTAACCGAATGTGACATTAATTCAGGTGCAACAACCGAATTTGATATCAATTCGGTTGTCACAACCGAATTCGGCATCAATTCGCATGTCACAACCGAATTTGGTATCAATTTGGTCACAATAACCGACTTAACCCTTAAGGCAGCTGCAACGATCGAATTTAGCGTCAATTCGGTTATGTAACCGAATTTCTCATGAATTCTTATAGGTACAACCGAATTTCAGTTTCAATTTGACGTTTAAAATTCTAAAAACAAATATTATATTAAAAGAAGTTAAAGAATGTATAATTGTTCCTGTCGCCGCAATATCAAGATTTTTTTGTGGTAAGGTAAGTTAACATATTGTACTTATGGTTGTTTTTATTAATAAGTCTTATTTTGCAGAAAATGTCCAAGAAGATATCAACAGTTAAGGAACTTTCGTTGGAGATGCACTCTGAATAGTCTGTAGTTTTTTGTTGTTTGGATGTTATAATATACTTGTGCCCAAACGCATTGTGTTTGCTATTCAATATTACATGCTCAAGACACAATGATTAATATGTTGTAACATATGTGTTTGCGACCCAAATATAATTGTGTTGGCGATATAAATACAGCCGAGTGTGTGGCACTGTATTTATATCGCCAACACAATTATACGAGTGTGTATATCTTCTTCTCTCAGTGAGTGATTCATAAATATTCCTGAAGTGTGTCAGTGTTTCTTATTTTGGCTGATGTATTGTGTTTTAATTTCCTTGGGTCCATCGGTAATTAACTATCGGTCCCCATTAGAAATGATTGTTGTAGTTGCCTAAAAGACAAGACAATCTTTACAGGCGTGCTCGACATTCATCAGGGATGATTTTTTTTAAATTTATTTGGCCTTTTTATTGGTACTTTTTTATTTTATTGTTCACTCTCCGGACTATTCTATATCTGTATAAAAAGGTCGAATATATTAAAAATTTCATTTCTAATGGGGACCGATGGTTCTCCGGAGATGGAAAGAAGTTGTTTGCAAATGTTTTCTTGTGTGTTTTGCTGGCGATATTTTTCGAACATTTGCATAGTGGAAAATTCTCAATTCAGATGAGTATTCAGTTGCATTTAGTTTGAAGAATTTTTCAAAAGCAGCATTCCAAACAACCTCTAATGAAGATCTGTGGCTAGATCTGAAATAGCTATACGGTTTGCCAGGAATCATGAGAACGCATTTTGCAAACATCTTCTTTTTAAAAAAACCTATCTCACTATTTATAGAGATATATAATGGTCTTGAGCTCGAACAATAAAATAAAAAAAAGTACCAATATAAAGGACGAATAAATAAAAAAATCATTATTGTATTTTCGTAAAATACTAGTATCAGTTCACTGAAATAAAAGCGATTATTCCTAAGGATGCGACATCTCCGTTAGTTGATTTACATTGAGGTATTGAAACGTTCTATACTCCCCACCATTGTATCGTTGCTGCAATATAACATGTTTTACAAAATACATACATTAATAAATATATATTTTAATTTTAAACTTTAATATCTTTTGCCTTAAAGTAGTGTATTCAAAACCGAAACCGCCCAGTTAGAAATTTCCTATAGACATCATCAATTACAAAGAACTGACATGTCAGAGTCACTGCTGACTTTCCAATCCGCTCCCATACAAAAAACGTCATGACACCTGACATTGTCATACATTTGGTCAAAAGTCAGCAGAATTTTCCACAGTTTGTCAACAGTGGTGATCACCTTACGACCTGTACACAAGACGTCTTGACTAACCATTCATCAGTGGGTCAGTTACTCCAGACGTCTTTAACTATGGTATTTTGGGTCATCTATAGGTACACAGAAAAAAATAATTTTTCAATTCAATTAACAAATTCAAAAATTCAAACAAAATGTCTGTCAACCAAATTTTTCCGAAATTTCAGTTAGTACAACCGAATTTGGAAATAATTCGGATATAACAACAGAATTCGGTTGGTGTAATCGAATGTGATATCAATTCAGGTGCAACAACCGAATTTGATATCAATTTGGTTGTCACAACCGAATTTTGCATCAATTCGGATGTCACAACTGAATTTGGTATCAATTCAGTCGCAATAACCGACTTAGCCCTTAACGGTGCGTTTACACGGAACAGTTTGAGACAAGATAGTTGAGAATATGTATTAGTTGTCACAAAGAGAAAAATTGTTTGTGTGACTTACGCGTCCAGCCAGTTATAAAGACAGTACAGTTTTAAGCAACCGCCGACAGTGTCGTTTCGTTAAATTTCGTGCTCTGATTTTTTGTTTCTTCGCTCTTTTGCCATTGTGTTTGTGTTACAATGGAACTGAAGTACTCTGCAAAATTAGACATGTATTCATGTTTATATGTTTGTATTGTCAAACAATATTTCAATAAAACCCCGGTGGCGAACGTCATGATGATTCATCGTGAAAAGTACGGACATTGTTAAATCATCAATGACAGACGCTGAATTTTCTTTGGCGTCATACATGAATTTTTTAAGCAATTGTCCAAAATATCATAGATGATCCAAATTGATTTTGTTCAGTAGGCCTCCACGTATTAGTGAGTCCTAACAGACAATATCAACGATATTCATATATGAGTTTTTATATAATTCGACACCATCCCAGAGATTCGTTGCAGACAAAATCACTTTACCTCTTCTATGAATTTTTCTTTTATGTGTCGTTATATAATTTTTTACTGATGTTTCATAAATGAATTTTAATGCTATGGGTTTTCATCCTATACCCAAAATTACAATTTTATTTTAAAAACATTTAAACATTTTTATTTAAAAATTAAGGCACTAATTCAAATATTGTTAAAACTATTATAAGTAATAAAAAAAAATATAAAAAAGCTGTACTATAAAATTTAATTTTTAGTTGTTTAGTTGATTTCTTTAGAAGTTTCTTGGCTGTCCATAGATATTTTCGATTCATCTTTTCTAGACTGGCGTTTAGCGTCTCTATTTTTTACTTTTTTAATAGCCGAGCGTAAGTTGCAAAGAAATTTTTCAAAAGACTCGAAGCTTGTGCATTCTAATTAAAGAGAGAGAAATAGAAAACAATTAGAAATAGAAAAAAATTAGATACGCTTTTAAGTATAGAACTTGATATTTAAAAAATCTTTAATTTTCAATGATACTAACCTTTCAAAGCCGTTGTTAGGTTGGAATACAACTTTATTGCTTTCTTGCCTTTGGTTCCATCATAATTGTACTGGGAAAGTAAATTCGGATCAAAAATTCTTTCCAAGTTTCTAGCCAAATCGTCGCAAAGTAATCGGCGCATAGACATCACCTTCAAAAATAATGTTATGTTAAGAATTTTATTGTTTTGCTTTAAAATTGTTTCACATACCAAGTTTTCGCAATTTTCTCCCATAAGGTCATTTTCAATTGGTTTTAGCTCATCGTCGGATTTTATAGGAAATCGGACAGAAGCCAAAGATATATTAGTCAAATTTCGGGACAATAAAATGTTATGCTCGCCCAAAATTTTCGCCAATTCGTCTTGTTTTTTAAGGCAGTTGTCAAGCTTCATTTTCAGTTGAACCTGCTGCCTCACTATTACATCAATTGTTGCAGGTAAATTTTCTAGTTGCTCGAACTTTTTTAAAATGAGATCCAATTTAAATTCGGAGTTCATATCTAAAAATTAAAAGATGCAAATTTACGCAGATTACACTGTGTGTAATTTTTTAAGTCATGGCAAAATAACCATATACGGACACCACTACGTGATAAAAGACTAAAAAAAAAAGACCCGTGTTTCCCAATTTTTCCCAAAGTCATGCACTTTTTTTTTATGGGCCGCCAAAGATTTGGGGCCTCGGTATCATTTTCGTAAAAATGTGATCATTCGGTGATCAGATCGGTTATGTAACCGAATTTCTCATGAATTCTTATAGGTACAACCGAATTTCAGTTTCAATTTGACGTTTAAAATTCTAAAAACAAATATTATATTAAAAGAAGTTAAAGAATGTATAATTGTTCCTGTCGCCGCAATATCAAGATTTTTTTGTGGTAAGGTAAGTTAACATATTGTACTTATGGTTGTTTTTATTAATAAGTCTTATTTTGCAGAAAATGTCCAAGAAGATATCAACAGTTAAGGAACTTTCGTTGGAGATGCACTCTGAATAGTCTGTAGTTTTTTGTTGTTTGGATGTTATAATATACTTGTGCCCAAACGCATTGTGTTTGCTATTCAATATTACATGCTCAAGACACAATGATTAATATGTTGTAACATATGTGTTTGCGACCCAAATATAATTGTGTTGGCGATATAAATACAGCCGAGTGTGTGGCACTGTATTTATATCGCCAACACAATTATACGAGTGTGTATATCTTCTTCTCTCAGTGAGTGATTCATAAATATTCCTGAAGTGTGTCAGTGTTTCTTATTTTGGCTGATGTATTGTGTTTTAATTTCCTTGGGTCCATCGGTAATTAACTATCGGTCCCCATTAGAAATGATTGTTGTAGTTGCCTAAAAGACAAGACAATCTTTACAGGCGTGCTCGACATTCATCAGGGATGATTTTTTTTAAATTTATTTGGCCTTTTTATTGGTACTTTTTTATTTTATTGTTCACTCTCCGGACTATTCTATATCTGTATAAAAAGGTCGAATATATTAAAAATTTCATTTCTAATGGGGACCGATGGTTCTCCGGAGATGGAAAGAAGTTGTTTGCAAATGTTTTCTTGTGTGTTTTGCTGGCGATATTTTTCGAACATTTGCATAGTGGAAAATTCTCAATTCAGATGAGTATTCAGTTGCATTTAGTTTGAAGAATTTTTCAAAAGCAGCATTCCAAACAACCTCTAATGAAGATCTGTGGCTAGATCTGAAATAGCTATACGGTTTGCCAGGAATCATGAGAACGCATTTTGCAAACATCTTCTTTTTAAAAAAACCTATCTCACTATTTATAGAGATATATAATGGTCTTGAGCTCGAACAATAAAATAAAAAAAAGTACCAATATAAAGGCCGAATAAATAAAAAAAATCATTATTGTATTTTCGTAAAATACTAGTATCAGTTCACTGAAATAAAAGCGATTATTCCTAAGGATGCGACATCTCCGTTAGTTGATTTACATTGAGGTATTGAAACGTTCTATACTCCCCACCATTGTATCGTTGCTGCAATATAACATGTTTTACAAAATACATACATTAATAAATATATATTTTAATTTTAAACTTTAATATCTTTTGCCTTAAAGTAGTGTATTCAAAACCGAAACCGCCCAGTTAGAAATTTCCTATAGACATCATCAATTACAAAGAACTGACATGTCAGAGTCACTGCTGACTTTCCAATCCGCTCCCATACAAAAAACGTCATGACACCTGACATTGTCATACATTTGGTCAAAAGTCAGCAGAATTTTCCACAGTTTGTCAACAGTGGTGATCACCTTACGACCTGTACACAAGACGTCTTGACTAACCATTCATCAGTGGGTCAGTTACTCCAGACGTCTTTAACTATGGTATTTTGGGTCATCTATAGGTACACAGAAAAAAATAATTTTTCAATTCAATTAACAAATTCAAAAATTCAAACAAAATGTCTGTCAACCAAATTTTTCCGAAATTTCAGTTAGTACAACCGAATTTGGAAATAATTCGGATATAACAACAGAATTCGGTTGGTGTAATCGAATGTGATATCAATTCAGGTGCAACAACCGAATTTGATATCAATTTGGTTGTCACAACCGAATTTTGCATCAATTCGGATGTCACAACTGAATTTGGTATCAATTCAGTCGCAATAACCGACTTAGCCCTTAACGGTGCGTTTACACGGAACAGTTTGAGACAAGATAGTTGAGAATATGTATTAGTTGTCACAAAGAGAAAAATTGTTTGTGTGACTTACGCGTCCAGCCAGTTATAAAGACAGTACAGTTTTAAGCAACCGCCGACAGTGTCGTTTCGTTAAATTTCGTGCTCTGATTTTTTGTTTCTTCGCTCTTTTGCCATTGTGTTTGTGTTACAATGGAACTGAAGTACTCTGCAAAATTAGACATGTATTCATGTTTATATGTTTGTATTGTCAAACAATATTTCAATAAAACCCCGGTGGCGAACGTCATGATGATTCATCGTGAAAAGTACGGACATTGTTAAATCATCAATGACAGACGCTGAATTTTCTTTGGCGTCATACATGAATTTTTTAAGCAATTGTCCAAAATATCATAGATGATCCAAATTGATTTTGTTCAGTAGGCCTCCACGTATTAGTGAGTCCTAACAGACAATATCAACGATATTCATATATGAGTTTTTATATAATTCGACACCATCCCAGAGATTCGTTGCAGACAAAATCACTTTACCTCTTCTATGAATTTTTCTTTTATGTGTCGTTATATAATTTTTTACTGATGTTTCATAAATGAATTTTAATGCTATGGGTTTTCATCCTATACCCAAAATTACAACACAACAATTTTATTTTAAAAACATTTAAACATTTTTATTTAAAAATTAAGGCACTAATTCAAATATTGTTAAAACTATTATAAGTAATAAAAAAAAATATAAAAAAGCTGTACTATAAAATTTAATTTTTAGTTGTTTAGTTGATTTCTTTAGAAGTTTCTTGGCTGTCCATAGATATTTTCGATTCATCTTTTCTAGACTGGCGTTTAGCGTCTCTATTTTTTACTTTTTTAATAGCCGAGCGTAAGTTGCAAAGAAATTTTTCAAAAGACTCGAAGCTTGTGCATTCTAATTAAAGAGAGAGAAATAGAAAACAATTAGAAATAGAAAAAAATTAGATACGCTTTTAAGTATAGAACTTGATATTTAAAAAATCTTTAATTTTCAATGATACTAACCTTTCAAAGCCGTTGTTAGGTTGGAATACAACTTTATTGCTTTCTTGCCTTTGGTTCCATCATAATTGTACTGGGAAAGTAAATTCGGATCAAAAATTCTTTCCAAGTTTCTAGCCAAATCGTCGCAAAGTAATCGGCGCATAGACATCACCTTCAAAAATAATGTTATGTTAAGAATTTTATTGTTTTGCTTTAAAATTGTTTCACATACCAAGTTTTCGCAATTTTCTCCCATAAGGTCATTTTCAATTGGTTTTAGCTCATCGTCGGATTTTATAGGAAATCGGACAGAAGCCAAAGATATATTAGTCAAATTTCGGGACAATAAAATGTTATGCTCGCCCAAAATTTTCGCCAATTCGTCTTGTTTTTTAAGGCAGTTGTCAAGCTTCATTTTCAGTTGAACCTGCTGCCTCACTATTACATCAATTGTTGCAGGTAAATTTTCTAGTTGCTCGAACTTTTTTAAAATGAGATCCAATTTAAATTCGGAGTTCATATCTAAAAATTAAAAGATGCAAATTTACGCAGATTACACTGTGTGTAATTTTTTAAGTCATGGCAAAATAACCATATACGGACACCACTACGTGATAAAAGACTAAAAAAAAAAGACCCGTGTTTCCCAATTTTTCCCAAAGTCATGCACTTTTTTTTTATGGGCCGCCAAAGATTTGGGGCCTCGGTATCATTTTCGTAAAAATGTGATCATTTTCTCAGGCTCATATCTTGTAAACCGTTCAGAATTTCGATTTACTCTCTGAGGCAAAGTTGTAGCTCTTGTCATAAAGAACAAAAATTGCGAACATATAAAATCAAAAAAACTTCACCTTCCAGATCAAAATCGCAAAAAACTTAAAAAAATTCGATTTTTTTTACCTTTTTCCCCGTCTTCAGGTCCATAGGTAGCAAAACGTTCAAAATTCAAGGAAACAATCAACTACAAAAATTTACCTAAGATCTCAATAAACAAATTTCTAGAACATATAAACTTCCTAGACATGTGTAATTTACGCATGCATAGCAACTGGTTGCATCATGATCACCTGGGCGATTAATCCAGTTTACCGGCTTACAATACTTCATAGTACCTCTGCCTCCACTCAACCATGCCATGAGATTGTTATAACATTGGCGACACACTGTATTAGGTGTGTAATTTTCACCGGTCAAGTCCACTTCGTCGAAAAACAATGTATATGCTCTTTTGAATTCACTAGTTAAAAGATTATAGATTAAAAGATTATAAGATTATAGGAAGTTTATATGTTCTAGAAATTTGTTTATTGAGATCTTAGGTAAATTTTTGTAGTTGATTGTTTCCTTGAATTTTGAACGTTTTGCTACCTATGGACCTGAAGACGGGGAAAAAGGTAAAAAAAATTTTTTGCGATTTTGATCTGGAAGGTGAAGTTTTTTGATTTTATGTGTTCGCAATTTTTGTTCTTTATGACAAGAGCTACAACTTTGCCTCAGAGAGTAAATCGAAATTCTGAACGGTTTACAAGATATGAGCCTGAGAAAATGATCACATTTTTACGAAAATGATACCGAGGCCCCAAATCTTTGGCGGCCCATAAAAAAAAAGTGCATGACTTTGGGAAAAATTGGGAGACACGGGTCTTTTTTTTTAGTCTTTTATCACGTAGTCGTGTCCGTATATGGTTATTTTTTTTCGTGTTGCACTGTGTTATTTTATTTACTTTATTTAAAGGAATAATTTAATCAATTAACAGTATGAAGCAAGGGCATTAAAACGTTTCTGTTTTCAAATGGTAGCAAAAACATTTTGGAATGAATTTGGTTAATGCTGAATATGATTTCTGTTTCATTTTCTTTGCCATCAGTTTCATAAATTCCAATAGAATCTGATAAGGTTGGTAAATTAAAAAAGCTTCTAGTATTGGATATTTGTTATCCTTTGACAATATCTCCAGAAAGTGATGATACCTTTACAATTATTGTTTTCTGTTGCTCCTCAGACTTTATTGAACATAAGTTATTCGGAAAATCCGGACTTATGTAATAATTAATGTTAGCTACGTTTAGATCTCTTCCCTTTTTCAAATCTCATTTGCTGTATATGGTGTAATTGTTTGTTGTTGATGCATTCTTAAGCATTGTTTTTAATTGTGACAGGACATTAGAAGGACGTCGCCCAAGTTTCTTTACATGTCTTAGATAATTTTCGAAATCATAAGCCGCAAAATTGTTGGGCAGTCCAAAGGCTTCAACACAATCCGGAAAATGCAGCAGGTTGTGCACGTTATACACTAAGTGGCTCTCAGAATACAAATTTGGGTAAAACAAAACGAAATCAGACAGTAGTTGTCTTGCTGTTGCTATATTGATCTTAAAGTGAAGAGGGCATGACAATAACCTATAAGCGACACTTAAAAGAAGAAAATGATAATAAATATCATCATTCACAATGTCTTTTAGCGCAACTATTCCGAAATATAATATGAAGTGCCGAAATTCTAATGCTTTCCATCTTCCAAGCTCTGACAAAGGCGTTGGGTGTCGGCCAAACTCTTTAGGCAGAAATCCAATGTAAGACTGCAGCTTTAGTGATAATAAGTTTCTATTTTCTAGACATTTTGGCAACTAGGTGTTTCAATAATTTTCTTCCGACGCCCAAATCGATCAGGTGCATGCAGTCCAGAGGGAATTGACTTACCATTTTTACACCCATACGCTCAAGGTCGCTTTGCTCAATTGTATGCTGTGATGCTCAAGCCGACTTCGAAGACAAAACTTTTCATCTGTTCTCAAAGGCCCAGCTATTGTATCATAAACGGTTACATGTCCTACCCTTCTTCCAACTTGTTGACAACGACTACATCCATGGAAAGGGAAATGACCTACAGTACCAGCAACAAAAGCGCGAGCCGGTGCATCACAAATAAATAATCTTATTTTAAACGGTAAAGTTTTATCAGTACAAGTAAGACCATTAGCAAATATGTAATTGTTTTGCTTCATAAATAAAATCATGTAGAAAAGAATTTATGCATTTAGGTTTTCCTTCACCATAAAATGCTCCAATTAAAAATACAGTTTTTTGCGTGGGACTTACGATTTTGCCCAAAATGGGCCACAATGACTTGTTTGTGCTTTTAAATAAAGGAACTCCGTCAAGTCCTATGTCAATAGTTATTGTTTCACTTTCTGAAAAGTAATTGGAAATTTTCGATACGCTACGCTACGAAGAACCATGACTTCTCTCTTGATATTAAGAAGAGTGTCAATATTTAGAGGCATATCCGTATGTTCCTTTTGTAAAATCTTAAGCAACTCATTACCAAAAGCTTTTCGAATATTATATTTAACAAAAAGCGTTCTCAATTTTTCCCGTAGACCTATAGACAAATTCCAGCAGAGTTCAGCTTGGTATCGAATAATAACAGACAATGTCGATTTCTTTCAACTTTCTTTTATACGGCGAATCTACTATAAAAATGTCTACAAAACTGTCTTTAGCTGTGTCGTTGTCACGTGCATTCATCGACATTTCGATATATTCATACAATTTTCGCCTTGAGACCTAGTTTGTATGGAGGAATCATAGATGAAAATATCAATATGACAAAGTCGCTCTAAAAACGCAACCGGGAATTAGCAAAATTTTCAAATACAAATATATTTTCCAATTTGTAAAGTCGTTTGCCATGTTTTGCTTTTTTCTCAAATTTCTACGAAACGTCACCGATATGGCCGATGGCTGAACTAGTAGAGGTTGACGCAGTAGGATGTGTTGTAATTGTGTGAACCAACAACAGGCATTTAGTTTTTTTTAATGACTCTAACCGTCAAATTCATCACAGATCCATATGAACAAACACCGTAAAAAAGTACAACAACAAAATACACTGAATTTAACAGATGGAGTCATAAGAAAGCAAAATCAGTTGTTCTATTGCGCCAACCTTTACTAGTTCAGTCATGATCTGGCCGCTTATGTCAAATCTCTTGCCGAAGTTACTGTCGTTGAAAATTCAGAGACAGTGAGGAGGCAAGTGAGAGAAGTGTAAGTGTGGTAGTAAAAATGTGTGAATGTATTTCTACTGTCGGAGCAAAACTGTCCCGTGTAAACGCCAGGTTAGATCCGATTAAAGTTACACGTGTTTAACATTCATTTGTAGTTAAATTCTCTTTTGGTCACCCTACGTGAATCACCAGTATTTCAATTATTTTGTATTTAATCGGCTGTTCTGCTTCGTTCTTACATTCGTCAAAATTAATTTTTCAAAGAAAGACGTATCTTTCAGCAATATTTCCACGAATTATTTTCTCTACATTTGTTATTTAATATTTTCCGCCTTATTACTAATTATACTGAACAACTGATCGTAGATTATTATTCTATACATTAAGAGAATCGCCAAAAACCCCTCGGTTTCTCGTCACGTGCGTGATTGTCTCCCCGCAAGCTTCACGCTCCTCTCGTCATGTAATCTCGAAAGTCATGATTAAAAGTCACGGTGAAAAAACGTAATCTAAATGTATATTTACAGTCTTTGACAACTGCAAATGTATCTATACAAGGTCATAGCACTGGGTGTTGTTGTTATTTTTGGTATTTTATTTGCATGACTCGAACTACTAAGTCAAGAAAAGTTCTAAGATAAAATACATCTGAATTTTACACTGAGGACTGAACAAAATGAAAAGAGTAAAACCAGCTGGTATAAATAAATCTTCACGTACCCAGCAAACAAGGCAATATATCGCCATCTTATCGCCCGGAAGACAAATTGTATTGCGGCAGTCTTCATTTTCGTATTGTGGAAGTTTCCCTTGTCGGGAGAAACTTTTACCCGAAAGCGATCTTTCAAACAATACTTCTAGAAGCTAATACTGCAATACTCCCAGATAATTACACTTAAGATATCGCACGTTCCTTATCGCACGTTGCGGGATATATTGTAGTTTTGAACCCAATAAAAAGTAAACTTAGAAAAGCCAAAGTGCAAGACTGGCAAATCCATAAAACACACCCCTCAGCATGAAATTACATTTGGCAGCACTCTTACACTCGTACTTTTGGTTTGTGTCCAGACTAACATATTTCTTGATCAATGGGAAATTTTCTAGGTGGAGCCTGTTTATTACATATTGTAGTTTGGACCGAATAAAAAGTAAATTTAGAAAAGCCAAAGTGAAAGAAGTTTACAAAAAAGTAAATTTTCTTACAAATAGTACCTTTTCAAAAAAAAGGAATTTTTTAAATAAGTACCTTCTCTTAAAAAAGTACATTATCTTACAACAAATTGCCTTTTCTTAAAAAAATAAATTTTCTTTAAAGAATACCTTTTTTGTAAAACAAAATAACTTTTCTTGAGATAAGTAACGGGTTTTTTTAAATAAAACAAACCCGGTTTTAGATACCAATGAAATTCTTTATTCCTGTGAAAGTACGTTCGATGCCATTATGTATCGAACTCAATTTCTTTTGCATGGCCACCACGGGCACGCTTGCAGAAGTCCAGACGCTGAACCCAATTTTCGACGGTTTTCGAGCATAAATCGGCCGATACTGCTGCAATTTCACGTTCGATATTCGTACGAAGTTCATCAATCGTCGCTGGCTTGTTGGCATAGACCATAGACTTGACGTAGCCCCACAGGAAATAATCTAACGGCGTCAAATCGCACGACCGAGGCGGCCAATCGACTGGGCCATTTCGTGAGATAACAAGTTCACTAAACTTGGTTTCCAATAAATTGATTGTGGCATTCGCTGTGTGGCTTGTGGCGCCGTCCTGTTGGAACCACATGTCCCCCAAGTCCATATTATCCAATTGGGGCCAAAAATATTCGGTTATCATTGAACGGTAGCGATTCGCATTCACAGTAATGTGCCGGTCTTGATCATCACGGAAGAAGTACGCCCCAATGACGCCGCCAGCCCATAAACCGCACCAAACCGTAATTTCTGGTATGATGATTATGACGACCATAAATTGGACGTAGCGCTCTTAAAGTTGCGGCCACTGACTCCAAATTTTGGTAGTAAATTTTAATAATTTCGCCTCGTTGTTGGCTCGTATATCTTTCCATGATGAAATAGCAAACCTTACTGAAGAGAAATTACAAAAGAGCGGGAAAAATATGGCGTCGTTTGCTGTCCCTGTCGATTTACTTTTGTATCGTCTCTGTTGAAAAATCCTGTACCTACTCTTAAAATTGTATATTCGTAAAAAAAACCTTTTCTGCAAAAAAAAAATACCTTCTCTTACAAAAAATACCTTTTCTTACAAAAATTCCTTTTCTTAAAAGTACCCTTTTTTAAAAATAAAATAATACCTTTTCTTTTCTTGAGATAATTAGCCTTCCTGAAAATAAGTAAATTTTCTTAAAAAAATAATCTTATCCTAAAAAGAGTACCACTTCTTTAAAAAGTGCCTGTGCTTAAAAAAGTATTTTTTGTAAAAAAATTCATACTCTTAGGCTTTTTCTTAGCTTAGTGGCGGCGACACTATCGAGTATTCATCCATGAAATGCTTCTCAAAATACCATTCGGAACCGGTGTAAAACTATAGGATCCAATCAGTGAGTGTACAACTAGAACGCGCATGGCTCACTGGTTTGTGAGAAGCTCTCCCTAATCCTTTCACGGGATGTAACGGGAAAACATTTTTTTTATTCTAATTAAAGAAGTACCTCTCATCAAAGAAGGGACCTTTTCGGGAAAATGTAATACATATTCTTACAAAAGGGGCCTAAAAATATACTTTTTTTTTAAAAAAAAAATACATTCAATAAATAAAAAATTTCTTAACAAAAGTTTATCATTTTATAAGATCCATTTAAATTACAGTATTTTTCAACACGCGCCTTAGGTGTGTTGGAACTAACTGGTACATATTATATAGCGAAAGGAACTTCGTTCCAACCGTGTGTCCCCTGACACCTCATGTAATTTTTTTTTTAATTTTGTTATAATTTTCGATTTTGTAGTAATATTAGAAGTATAATCACAATGTGTTATGGAAAAATATGAAAGCGTAGAATAACAAATCAAAAATGTGTTTCTTCGTGGCTTTCTGCGTATAGTTTAATTATTTTTTTTACCGGGTTAGATCCACAAAAGCTTCGTAGTATCTAGCCCAGGAACTGGCTTCTTTGTGGTGGGCCCAACACCGGCTTCTCAGCATTTTTCATCCTTAGTGTAGATCCAATATTGTTTTGCATTTTTCTTTTAACGTTTTTGTGCTTAATAACGATTTCCGAAGAACTGACCTGTGGCATAGCTTGCGGATTTCCTCTTCTGGGCATTCTAGAAACATGAGATAGTAAGATGTGGAATAACGAACAAATTCCGATGATTAATTTTATTTACCTCATACTATAAGTCCAATTTTTATATGTTTCCTAGCTTTATTGTCCCCATTTAGTCAAAATATTTTTAGTTTTTCAAGTGATAACAAATTTATTTAATTTTTTTTTTGGTTGCCAGAGTATTGCTGAAATATTTCGAGAATGGTAAAAGGAAGATACATAAAAATACTACTTGGTTTATATTTTTAATGACGATAAAAATGTGATAAGCCCGTAACATCGCTATGGAGATATATCATCCAGGGTACTTTTACTGTCAAAATATCCATAAAAAATATTTCAAAGAGTAAGAATGGTGAATTGACGACGATGACGCAATTGGTCTGCCTAGCAAATCTAGTGGCAACAGGTGGCCAGTTTGTGTGTAGGCACCCGTAGAGCTATATCTGGCGAACCTCAGTATATACTAAATACTACAGTAGCTTAACTGATCCTAGCCATAGTGATAGGTTTAAATCAAAGACTCCTGACGAGAATCACACCAAAATACTTTGCTTCATCTTTCAGACAAATTTCTCTATCATCTTTACTAGTGTGGTCCTCATTTTTTAACTTTGGAAAAGTTAATCTCCCACCCCCAGTGTTGATTAATTGCTCCAAAAACTGGTGTGTACAAAATTTCCTCTTTAAACATCATTCCAACCTTTCAAACAAATTTCCCGTATCATCAAATTTTCACAATTTGTTATCCGCTTTTCTTTTTTTTTCAACCATATGTTTGTAAATTTTTGCTATACATATAAAATATATTGAAATTTGATTTTGGAAAAATATTATCAAATTCGACTCGCGACTCATTCTTTTTGCATTAATTCGGGAGCGAGCAATATTTTAAAATCTTTGAATATAAAAATTTGGCTCACGAGCTAAAAATAAAACTCGGAAGCTTAAAAGTTTTAAAATAATCTTCAAAGAATTACATTTAAATTAGAGAATGAATGGCTCTCCTTACTCTGCTTATTACTGTGTTGTGGCAAGTTCAGAGCGTAACAATATGTCTTCTGAACATAATTGTCGACCTTTCAATATACTTAAACAATGAATAATTTGAAATTTTGTTCCAAAAGAACAGGAAAATATGTTTTTCTACAATTATGAATATCGTACCCCAAATCGGATTATTAAAGCAGTGTGCTAAGGTAACATGTTATACCTTATTTTAAGCTACAAACTACGAACAAAAGAGTTCTGAATTCATAGACCATACAACTTTGTACCAAAGACAAAAAAATGCCGTTTTAATTTTGTTTCTATCTGGCTTGAATTGGCTAATGACTTCGGATGGACATATAATGATCTCCGATTTCTACTAAATTTTACACACATAATGTGGCTGTCGGTGGTGCAATGGGTAGTGTGCGCACCTCTTGTACTTGAGATCCTGGGTTCGATCCCTGCTCTGACCACCTTAAAAAAAATTTCTTTCAACGGCGGTCATCTCGCATAGTAACGGCGACACTATCGAGTATTTCGCCATGAAAATGCTTCTCAAAAATACCGTTCGGAACCGGTGTAAAACTGTAGGTCCCAATCAGTGAGTATAAAACTAGAAAGCGCACAGCTCACTGGTTGTGAGAAGCTCTCCCCGATTCCTTCTAGGGATGTAATGGGAAACAATTTATTTATTTAATCTCTCTAAACTTAAATATTAGATTATGTAAAAACACGAGGGTACGCAACCGCGAATATTTTTATTACCTTATTTTAAAAAAAAATGTCTAAGAGTGAAGTTTGCGAGATCTTTTGGGCGTTTGCGAGACGCCTTAGAGTTATCCGATCGGGCGAAAATTTTTTGGAGCAAATGAACAAAACTGAGGGGTGGGAGCAACACAGTTTCATCGTTAAAAAATCTTCATATAAATAAGGGCCACACTAATCTTCACTGACAAAAAGCTTCGTGACTTTGTGAGTACATTTAACAAAAGTGACCTAACGTGTACATTCATCGCAGTTATGTAAATAGTCATTAAAGTAACGACTAAATCTTCAGATGTCCGTAACTTTACATTGCTGCAATGAATACTATTTACATTGTGGCGAGGAATTTAAATGCTTACTCACTTTCGATGATTGTAAGCATTTAAAGTGGCGAAGCTTTCATATTCAGTGTAGAAGCAATAGTTTCTGTAAGATGCTATGTTTCTGTTAGAGTTTATGAGATCGGTTCTCATAAATTTGAGGGGATATTAGTTTGAATAAAAATAGTTTGGTGCAATTGTCTCAATAAATATAATTGTCAGCTCAACTCTCTCTGACAAACCTGCTCCTGAGCAAGCAGTATTTTTTGCTGGGAAGCTTGCAACAATGTGCCTTCTTGACGCCAAGGCGCCAAAAGAATGTCATATGCCAAAACGACGTTAAACCATAGGGTAATAGATAAAATTCTCTATCCCTCTTTTAGCGTCCTCTTGCAGTCGCCAAGGTAGTAGGAAATTTCATCGAGTTTGAGTTGCTGTTGTACGTTACTTTTTGGTTGGACATAAAACGGACAGAACTAATAGTGAATGTGTCAGGGTGGTTCTATGCTACAGCTGATCAACCTTATAATTGGGAAAACATGCAGGATAAAGTAAGAAAGAGAAATGGCAAGAGATGACTATTCCTTCGATGCAACAAACATAGAACATAATTTTGCGGTCATTAGTCAAATAGTATTTAAACTTAGTTTGCTTCTATTTGCTTATAACGCATTCTAATATCTAGAATGTTTGCTATCAGATTCCAAGTACCATGTCGATCTACTGTGGCATTAATATCCCCTGGTTATAAGCCCTTGTTTTTCTTCCATAGGAAAACGAGTAAAAATATTCAACGTCTACATTATCGCTCCGATTGTGTTTGTACACTAATAATTTGTGTCATATGCCGACTATATAGTTGATGTTGTATTCTATAATTTTCAAAAGAACTACCATCCCTGATCTAAGGTAATCTTTATTGATATTCCTCAAAATTTGTATACTCTGGGGACGAAAGTACCTATTTTGGAAATACGCCTTAGATGGGGGCTCTATCTAATCCATGTTAAAAAATTAATAGTGGTCTTCATGAAAGCTCGAAAGAACCTCGTAAACTCGAAAACATCGTAAACTTGCACAGCAAACGTCAAAACAAACAAATTTCCCATACAAAGCGACTTGCTCAAAAGTGGAAAGTTTTCGAGGCAAATTTGCTGCGCAAAAGTGGGATGGAGAAACGTGTAAACTTTTGACATTTCGTTGTCATCTGACTAGGATGGATAAATAAGGTGATAGCACTAGAACAGTAGAAAAAGTACACATACAGAATACATGCAATTGCTACTGCTACCACCTTATGTATCCATCTTGGTCAGCTGATATGGTTCTGAGCACAACTACGCTGAGCAACTTTACTTGGTGCCTCATGCAACGGTGCGAGGGAAACTTGCGCTGAGCAAAAGTTCTCGGCTTTCACGTTTGCATGAATACCGCTAATGAGTGTTCGAAGTGCGAGCGATGTGTTAACACCTTTTTGTTACACGGTACCTGTTCCATTTCTATGAACACATTAGTAAATGTTACGTTGGAAAATAAAAGAAGAATAGTTTTTGTGCTGAAGGCTCTTTTGCTATTGCACTTTCTTTCTTCTTACATCTGCTTTAACATTAGATGTAATATTGTTAAAATATATAAAGCAATATTTAGCTCACTGAAATAATTGTTTTTGTTTTGTCATCAACAGAGCGATGACGAAAAGTATTGAATACTATAGAGAACTTATTGCACTCTTTTTCCGTTCTCATGTAGAGAGTCTGAGTAAAAGAGCATAAACGAGACTTATTCTTTTTATAGAATATTTCAATATAAATTCACCATTTCGACAATGTTATTACATAAAACAATATAAAAAGCATAAATGTTTAAAAATGCATCAATATTTCACATCCAAATTACGAATGGACCAAGTTATGACAAAAAGACTGTAAAACGTTTTGAATCATTCGCCAAATATCGCCAGTGCTTTTGAGTCATACAATTCGTTCCATGAATTCTATATACTATTCAATACTCTTTGGCGACTACGACCTGCTTGTTTGTTCCCGGCCGCTACATCAATACCATCATATTTATTTTCAGGCAGAGACTATTGCTGTACAACAACCACGTATGTGATGCTAACGCTGTGTGTTGTTTGCATGTGTTCACTTTGATACATTGCCCTACTCGTGCCTATAGGTGTCAACACATCAACAATATTAAAACGAGGTCATTAAGACCGAGAGTTAAATTTGTCTTCAAACTAAAACATTTCGTCATGCATATTTGACTCCAGAACCCGCTCAATAAGTCACATATATAACCCTTTAGAGGGAAGTAAAATATCAGGCTGAAAATTGAAGCTTTAGAGGATACATATATATGCGTCGTCGAAACTATCACATAATTTTTCATAACTAATCACCTGAAAATCAGAAACAAATAAATACGAATATGTTTTTTTCAATATGAGTGCTACAAAAGTTTTTTTAAATAACACAAAACCGGTTTTAGGTACCAATGAAATTCTTTATTCCTGTGAAAGTACGTTCGATGCCATTATGTATGGAACTCGATTTCTTTTGCATGGCCACCACGGGCACGCTTGCAGAAGTCCAGACGCTGAACCCAATTTTCGACGGTTTTCAAGCATAAATCGGCCGATACTGCTGCAATTTCACGTTCGATATTCGTACGAAGTTCATCAATCGTCGCTGGCTTGTTGGCATAGACCAAAGACTTGACGTAGCCCCACAGGAAATAATCTAACGGCGTCAAATCGCACGACCGAGGCGGCCAATCGACTGGGCCATTTCGTGAGATAACAAGTTCACCAAACTTGGTTTCCAATAAATTGATTGTGGCATTCGCTGTGTGACTTGTGGCGCCGTCCTGTTGGAACCACATGTCCTCCAAGTCCATATTATCCAATTGAGGCCAAAAATATTCGGTTATCATTGAACGGTAGCGATTTGCATTCACAGTAATGTGCCGGTCTTGATCATCACAGATCCAATGATGACTCATGGATTACGTGTGGATTGCTGTCTGACCAATAACGCATATTTTGCTTATTGACGAAGCCATTCAGCCAGAAATGAAATTCAGAAATTGGACATAGCGCTCGTAAAGTTGAGGCCACTCCAAATTTGGGTAGTAAATTTTAATAATTTCGACTCGTTGTTGGCTCGTATATCTTTCCATGATGAAATGGCAAACCTTACTGAAGAGAAATGTCAAAAGAGCGGGAAAAAGTATGGCGTCGTTTGCTGTCCCTATCGATTTACTTTTGTAGCGTCTCTGTTGAAAACCCCTTTACTATTGGAGTCTCTCATTTTTACTGTGGTTTCAAACAAACTACAGAAAAAAGAGCATAATGTTTGCGTTTTTTTTGTATGGAAATAAGTGTCAATTAAAGTGTGTTTCGCTGAATTCATCGAAAGAGAGCGAAACGCCGGCGTCTCAGCTGAAACGCGGTAAATGTGAATAAGCTATAAATTACATTTTCTTTAAAAACCGGCACTCTGTTAAAAGCAAAGAAACGGTTAACTGGTTTCACTGGTTTTTCGGTTTTGGTTTTGAAGACTCTAGATCGGACCCACATATACCTATACAATTCTGCTTCAAATTTTACTACGATTGTGTATAAATCACGCATTCTAAATTGTAATAAGATTTAGAATTAGTTTTGAGAGAAACGAAAATTGTTTGCGACAAACATCTTTTCCATTTAATACAAACGATTTTATTTCGCTGAATGCGATTTATATTGGATAGAAGTGTACGCTGATTAATAGACTAATTTTATTACATTTCAAATACAAATGTAGTTTAGGACCTGGTCTTTCCTGATATGGAGTTGAACCCAATAGCCGTCATTGCAAATCCGTCCTTATATTCACTAAACTATTTGATACGTTGCGCGATTACGAACAAACCAGTAGCCTTAGGAATTTGCTTGTTTGTTTTTGTTGAGAGAATTCCGAATCAGTTCAAGAGGCAGTGTAGTGGAATGGTTTTCTCTCAGAGAAGATATAATTAATTCTGAGAGTGGTCACCTATGAGTGTAGGCATGAGTGTTCACAATATTCGATTATATTAAACGGGTTTTATTTATTTGCCGCAAAAGTACATTTTGAAAAATTTGTGACAAAAAAATTTAAAAATTTTACAAAATTTGTGACAATTCTCTGCACCAAAAAATATATCGACGGTCTCGATAAAACTTTACTATTTGCGGGAAAGTAGGACCCTTTACGGTCACCTATGGGATTAAGTAGTAAACAAAATATTGTTGATGCAAAGTAAACATGTTTGCGTCAAACGAGCTCTAAACGTTGTTTTCTTTGCTTGCAAGTAGAAGTAAAAAAATTACAGAATGATAGCTGTTTTATCCTCAAGGAAATAGCCGCCAAACGAGAAATGAAATCATCTCCAATGTTTTTTCACACATTCATTATTTCAATGAAAAAACAACCAAATTTTTTGGGAAGTATTTAATTTTTTTGGCGTAGAATACGTCTTACCTTACGGTATAGGGAGTCATGTCAGATTGTTATTGTTGTAATCTTTATTTCATTGATTATGAGGAAACGGCGAGATAACTTTTTTTAAAAATTTTTTTGTAGGTAAATGAAGATGTTATCTTTCGTTTGATATACATTTCATATTGGTTGATATTTTCCTAATATTTAAATTTCTCAAATGAAAATTGTTTAAACACATACACTCAAACATATGTGTGGTGTTTGGTTGAGTGTTTGAGTTTGTAGCGTGAACACAAACTATGCTGCTCTTTCAGTGTGGACACAAACCTTCGGCTGTTGTTTTGATTGATGAAATATTGAAATTTCGTATATTTAGTGAAACAAAATGTTAAATGTGAATTTGAATTTAACATGGATATATAATTATAAAAAATATATAAAAAAATTAATTCATACATTTTCATGTTAAATGAAAGTGCTGCCAAGTAAGCAAAATAACAATGCTGCTTGATGCTGTTTGACAGCTGCTGACAGTTGACGTTTAGTAAATTAAAATAAAAACTACTAATCAAAATGGCACCTACACGAAATACAAGAAAGCAACAAGTGGTTGTTATGCAGAGAAAAAAATACTCAGGTAAGTTTTGTGTTCCCTTGTTTATATATATTTTTATTAAAAATGTTAATTAATTTGTAGGCGCAACATCAACAATGTATATATGTTTTCTGTCTTATCGGATGGCGTATTCTACGTTAAACTTAATGGCCGTGTCTCTGACACAGCTTGCAGGGACAGTCCGTGGCCGAAGGCCTCGGACAACAGTCTGCTGTTTTTTAATGTTATTTCGTTTTCCAATCGGGACATTATCATCCCGTTGTACGTTCAGAAGGTGCTACATTTCCAGAATGGCCTCGGAATGGGTGCACTTCCTTATAAACAATTTGTATGTGTTTTTCCAAACAAGTGTACCCAACACCAAAAACAGAACAAGAACTGCAATAAGAATACATAGTTGCGTTCTATAAATAGAACTTCTATACTTATACTCTTCATATTCATTTACTTTTTATACAAAATGTTGTTGCATTCCGATATAAAGTGTACCTACCGCCTTGACTGTTCGAAACAAAATTTGTACAGTCCATTAAAGTGGGGTAGATCAAACCATGGGCCTATTGTTACCATTTTCAGTAGGTTTTGCCCTTAGTTCAAGTCTAAACAAACTACGAACTTGTATCCAAATCGGGATATATTTGCGACTTGTACTTTGATTAGAAAGACGCATGACATAAACAGTAGACAGACGGAGTTCCGATTCTGAACCGATCGGTATCAATTTTGGTGGATATATTTCCAATATTTCTGGATGTACTACAGTAATGTTGTAGGGTATAACAACCGAAATGCTGTCAGGACTTAGCCAGTTTTTAACCCATTTAAACAAAGACAAACTGAACCCACAAAAAATAAAAATATAATAAAATACCATATTATATATCATCAAATCCGAATTTGAGGCTGTCACAATCTATTACACGTTGCTTCAGACGAATTTCAGTTGTACGGACTGAATTCAATCGAGACAACCTCAATTCGGTTGTGGCAACAGAAATTCGGTGGCAACAGGCGAATTTACTGTTACAATTTGTTATGTGAGTGTAGTGTTACTCAAAATAGAACACCCTTTAAGAAAAAAGAAGCAGATGAGCAGCCAAAAAAAACAAATTATGAAAAAAAGAAAGAAAATATAAATTTGTAGAAAAATCACGCTTATACTAAATTGCAAACAAAATCTAAAAGGACAAACGTTCCTCCTTTCAAATTCGTATTTAATTTTCAAACCGCCTTCATCCGGACAAGATTGAAATTAATTAAGAGCAAAAAACCACCGAATTCCAGTTAGAAAGCGCATCTTGACACAGAATAGAAACAGGTAGAAATGTTCCCGAAAATATTTGGGGTAAGAGAATGAGGAAGAAAAACATACATTTGTAGTCAAATATGTGGTCGTCGGTTATGCAATTTTACATGAGATCGTGGGTTCGATCCCTGCAATGACCACCTTAAATTTCTTTCGACGGCGGTCACATCGTTTAGTGACGGCGACGCTATCGAGCATTTAGCCATGAAACATCTTCTCAAAATAGCGTTCGCAACGTTTGTAAAACTGTAGATCCGAAACAGTGAGTATAAAACTAGAAAGCCCACCGCTCACTGATTATGAGAAGCTCTCCCCAATCCCTTCATGGGATAAAATGGGAAATATTTTTTTTTAAATCAAGTATGCAAATACAGCGGACTCCTTAAACTCAAGTACAGATACGAATATATTTGAAACTATTTTTTACTTAAGGAATTTGATGCAGTAATCCTCCTTATATTATATTCTCCGTCTGTGTAAATACCGTATTAATTTTTCCGTCGGACCACTATGCTTGCCTCTTATGTAGGATATTAGATATTAACTATTAACGTTGCCTTAAAACAGAGGCATAAAATAAAATCGATTTACACAGGAATCTAATTAAAATATTCACACTCCAGTAGGTGATTGTTATAAAAATTTGAATGAAAAAACTACTTTATTTACATGACTTTTAATTCCAATGCAACAATTCATAGATTAATCATAAGAAAAATCATTTATCCACGGCGACCATAGTGACGACCACGACGACGTCGGCGACTATTACGTACCAAACGATCTCCAACGTTTGCATGCCCTTGAATATCCACATCGAGCAGAGATTGTTGGACACCTTGTGATTGAGCCTCGGCAGAAATAGCAGCTACAGCGGATGTGGCAACAAATGTCAATATTAATAAAAACACAATGAAACGCATTTTCTTAAACAAATTCAACCGGGACAGGATATTTAAATGTAGATTTGTGTTTAACCGCGGAAATAAAATATTGAACTGTGATTGTTAATCACAATCGGTTGTGGTTTTATATAAAAAAGTTTTTCATGACTTCAATAAAACGTAGAAAAACAAGAATAAATTATATTATCGTGACATGTTATACCGTTGTACACTGTAAAAAATTTTGAAAAGCATGTAAATGTGACCGCGCGCATTTTAGATATAAGAAATATTATTTCATTTGAGAGAAGGATGAAGAAAACACACGTGAATAGAATGATACTTATATGCATATGGAGATTTCGGAAAAAGTTATCCATTAATCGATTTCTAGTAGGAGCCGCCCATATTAAAAAACTGGAATGGGTTCCACAAAGTGGTTGCAAAGGACCTCATTAGTCTCGAAGCAAACTGTCGACGTTACTTTTAACTGTTAGACAAAGAGACTACTTGTGTTTTGTACTCAAAAACATTTTGATTTTCAACAAAAGTCGACTATGGGTGCCTATAAATGTTAACACATCAAAAAACTGAAACACGTAAATATTTACATAAGTCGACTAATGATTAAAATATGTCAATCTGACATTTAAATCAGAAACATATCTGTACTAAAAATTAAAACAAAAAAAAATCCATATTTTTGCAGAATATCCCTGAAACAAGGAGGTGTCAGGACATGTATTCGAATGTTTTATATACCGTTGCATGAGCCTTAAAAAAGCATTTCATATGTTACCAATATTATATACAAGTACATTGTAAAACTGGTCCAGCTCACCGGATCTTATTGCTAGACACGAAATATTTGGGGAATCATCAGAAAACAATCCAAGGTCCACAACAATAATTTAACTGCAATAATTGCATCACCTACAATTATAACATTTCTGATAAAAAAAAATCAACCCTTATTTTGCCCGTTGGCGTAAAAGTAAGGGCCTTTTCGGAAATGCATCACTTCTCTGCAACTGATGCGCAGCACGTTTGTAAATGCAACATCTGACAACTTTGCAGTTGTTTTGAAACCGTAATTGCAAACAAAATGCGCAACAAACAAGCATCTGCAACAGTTGTTGCATTTCCGAATAGGCCCTAAATGTTTGTGCTTGATGTGTGTGTAAAAACTACGTGCTTTTTCTGAGACTATGCGTGTTTTGGTAACAATGATTGCCTAGATTATTACTTATTTTTTAAGGAACGGTAAGCGATATTAAGCGGCACTTGAAATTAACCCTTACATTTCGATCTAAACCAGGCACAAAGTTGATAGTATGTCAAATTTAGCAATTCGATTTACACATCGTTATTGTGAATTATGCGTATTTTGTGAATGGCTAAAGTCAATTGTGGACCTTATCAGTGTAGTTTTAGACCAGGCAAGTCCACGGAAAATCGATACATACCATCTTTGTGTCGATTACAAAGCTGCTTTCGATAGCCCCATTGTACGAAGATATGTCTGAACTTGGGATTCCGGCAGAACTGTTCCGCCTCTGTAGAAAGACGCTGACAAACACCAAATCAGCAATGAAGGTGGCGAAAGACCTCACCTAACCATTCTGTACCAAGCGGGGACTGAGACAAGACGACACACTTTCGTGCAAACTCTTCAACATCTTAATAGAGATAATATTGAGAAAAGCTGCAGTAAATACGAACAAAGCCATATGTTGTTGGCGTATGCTGACGACATAGACATCATCGGGCGAAATTTGCGAGAGGATACTGCAGTACTAGTATTTTCAAGAATCGAAAAAGAAACATCGAAGGTGGATCTTGTTGTTAATGAAGGAAAGACAAAATTGATGGGGTCAACGACTAGACAAACCTCTTGACTTGGTCCGCACTTGAACGTTGACAGCCGATTTTATTTTGAAGTGATAGATGAATTTGTCTAACTTGGATCCGCCGTGAACAAGGACAACCACGTCAGCCTGGAGACATATAGGAGAATTGTGCTTGCCAATAGATAACATTTTGGGCTCAGCAGGCAGTTTAAGAACAAAGCCCTCTTTCGACAAACAAAAGTACAGCTATACCAGACTCGCATTCTAAATATGGCCCCGAAACTTGGGTCATATCGCAAGCTCATGAAAAATACCTGGGAGTATTCAAGAGAAAAATCCCCGTAAACTAGATGGTCCTGTTAAATAAACGGCGAGTACCGAGTACTAATGACAGCTAAGTGATATTTCATGTTGGTTGCATCGAACGAAAATACCCATTCCCTTTTATTTCTGTCCGTTTAGTGGCCATCCAACGAGTAAAATACAACAGCAACTCGAACCACAGAGCAATACTAAAGAGCTTCCATTACTCTATTCGATGTCTCTTCATAACGACGAGGTAGTACGCCATTTTACTCTTATACCCCTGACACACATGTGGTCTACAGACCATACTAGCATTCAATACCACATGTGTGTCAACTTATACCACCATTATACCTTTGAACAAACTGGTTTATAGGGCGTTTAATTATAACGGGTCCGCCAAATAACTTTTTTTGTTTGAAAATGCTATAAAAAGAAATACTGAATATTTTCTCAAATTTCTTTTTTTATTTGAAAGTACAATCCTTCCGGTTAATAATGGAAAATAATTTCGTTCAAATGGCTGCCTCGGCTGGTCATGCAGTAGCCTACACGACCGGTCCAATTTTCAAGCACATTATCGATTGTGTGCAGCTGTATTTCACCAATGGCTTCACGAATATTGTCCTTTAAAGCGCCAATTGTCTCTGGCTTGTCGGCGTAACACTTATCTTTGAGGGCACCCCACAAATAATAGTCCAACGGTGTCAAATCGCAGCTCCGAGGTGGCCAAACGACATCAGCTCTGCGGCTGATAATGCGATCTTCAAAAACAGGGCGCAAAACATCGAGTGTAGCTTCGGCTGTGTGGCACGTAGCCCCATCCTGTTGAAACCAAATGTTGCCAATATCCTCCTCTTCAATTTTTGTGAACAAAAATTCGTTCAACATGGCCCGACAACGATCGCCATTGAGTGTAACGGCCACTCCTTGCTCATTTTCGAAGAAAAATGGCCCAATTATGCCTCTGGACCAAAATCCGCACCAAAGAGTGACTCGTTTTCGGTGCATCGGCTTTTCAATGTATGCGTGCGGGTTTTCTGTGCCCCAAATGCGACAATTTTGATTGTTTACATACCCGCCAAGATCAAAATGAGCTTCATCTGAAAAGATGATTTTTTTTGGCAAAATCGGCATCTTCTGTAAGTCGATTTCCCATATTTTTCCCTATTTTTCCCACATTTCCCAGCGTTGTTCAAGCGTATACAAAACCATATTCATTCAGCGGAAGGATAAAACTAATTATCTGTAAAATCAGACATGAGCTAAGTGTTACCATTCACGAAATAAGCACTAGTTGAAAAAAAAACGTTAGATGGCGGACCCTTTAGTTCTTATACTACGTTCCGGAACGTAGTATAAATGTAGTATTGCAATAAATATAGCCAAACATAGCTCCAAAAAAATAAACGCTTTCTAACACTAGCCAAAAAAACACTTAAACATAGCTCAATCAAATGTCATTTAATCAGCTGTGATTTGATCAGCTGTTAATCATTTATTTGTTATTGTTTAAAATGTCGAAAACGGTGAAAAGAAATGTCATCGGCACAAAAGTTATTACTAGGGCATGGGATCAGAGGGCTTTCTGGGTATTATATTTTTTCGAAATATTAATAGGTCGATGTAGTCGCACAGGTAAACCTATGCTTACATCATAAACTGGAGCGAAGTATGAAAACATACATTTAACGTTTAAAATTTTTCTAAAGTAAATTATGTTTATTTTGTAAAAAAATAGATTAACAATTGTTATATGCGAATGATATGATATACATAATTAAATGAGAGCTTCGAGACGTTGCAATTCTAGTCGCTTTTCTGTCAAACCTTTTTTGTCATTAATTTTCTTCAGCCTTTCAAAAGAGAACGGTTCTAAAAATAACCCTTGAATCGACCGTACTCGTGAGAGGGCAACGTATGTCATTCCCAATGCAAACTCAGTATTTCCTAGATCAATCACAGCTTTATCCAACGTTATTCCCTGAGATCTGTGTATGCTTATAGCATACGCCGGCTGTAGTGGAAACTGCTTACGGGTATATGTCTGTGCACCTTTTTGAAACGATGCTGTTATTGGCACAATGGGTAGAATTTTGCTATTGTTGTACATTGGACCTGAATAAGTGTCAAATTGTACCATAACACATTTTGGAAATTCATCAACGTATGTGCTATCTCCTGTAAGTGTGTATAGAATGTCCGTAACATGTCCGATGGTTCCGTTACATAAACCTGCAGCAGTAAACAGATTTTGCCTCAGAATAACCTGTGCTCCCTTACAAAGATGCAGCTTGCAACATAAACCTTTTGCTTCATCATTAGAAGCTAAAGCGCCTCTTGGATCATTGTGAATTGCTTGAATTATAGCTATTGGTTTTCCGAGAGCTCTAAGTTTTTCCTCATTGTATTCTTCAATTTGTGCATTTGTAGAGATAAGTCGTAGCACATTTGCAGTAGCTGAAATAGTGGCTTCGTTATTCAACATAAATCTGGATTGCAGAAGTTCATAGTCATGCAAAGAAATTTCACCCATTGCAATGCGTGATAAGCAATCTCTAAAACTCTCCTGTTCAAACCCAATCTGACGCATAATTTGGGTTAGTTTGAATACTTTTTTGATGTGCCTGTATACTATTTTCCCTTGAATAGCGATCAGGTTATTGCTTTTAGGCACACCATATAATGGAATATCGCCAACTGGTTGGAGTTGTTTGAAATCACCGAAGAAAAGCACAATAAACCCTCCCATTATTTCATTAAGCGGCTTAGCTAATCTCAATTTCTGGTCCACTTTCCCTAATAATTTCAATCCGATCATTGAAAATTCATCGATAATGATAATTTTTATAGCAGACATATCATCTTGAAACTGTCGCAGTTTCTCTGATGATAATTCACGACCGTTGTATGTTGAAATTCGTAATGCACTGTGTAGAGTGTGACCATTTATGTTATTTGCAGCAACTTTTAGGTGCCATCAACAATACTTTATCAACTCCTATCTGATTTACAATTTCATTGATAATGCATGACTTTCCAGTTCCAGCAGAGCCCATGACCAATGCTAATCGCTCTGATACCTCATTATTCAATGCAGAATGCACAAAATTCACAACATCAGACTGCTCGAAAGTCAACGTAACTGTTGTTCTTGAAGCAATACTGCAACGAGTAAATGAATCTTTGGCAGATTTAATGAAGTTTAAGTTACTAAATATATTGGGATATTCTTCCAATCCTTCATTCCAGTTCATTGCTCGATCAATCTTCCGATAACCTAGCTCTGTTTGTTGAGGGACTGCTGCAGGCATCACAGCCGCAAGCACCATCCATTCATGTGGATCATGTTCGTTCTCAGGAACATCTACATCTTCTTCTTCAGTAACAGAAATTGGTGGCAATTCCCATATGTCAATTGGCATCGCTTCAAAACTTTCCTTCCACGTCTGATGTGTTTTCAGTTGACTCATATTTCTCCAAGGTATGTAACACAGAAGCTTTTGCTTGCAGAATATTTCGTCTGTTTCTTCGGACTTTCCAAAAGAAACTTTGGGTATTACTTGGACAACTCTTTCTGTTCGATAGCAACTGCCAGATGGTGAATAGTTCTTAGCGAATTGAATCAGCGTTAGGCTGCTGATCTAGCGTTTGTGCAGCGCACAATGTGCCCAAGAGGGATGAGTGGTTTCTCTTGCTAGCCCCCCCCCCCACCCACCACCTACCCCTCTTTACCAATGGAAAAGAAGTCTTTATAAATCATTGTGCATCGACAGGTTTAGTTGTTGTTGTGGTTTTTGTTTTATATTCATAATTATGATTACATTTTTATGATGATGAAGTTTGTGAAGTTATAATGAATTTTATAGGGTAATGAGTGCTTCTACGGTTTATTTTTTTGCGCTATAACCACCTTTGTATCAATAAGAATTTATTGCAAAAAAAAATTTTTTAATCGCACATATGGTCAACCCGTGATGCTGTTACGAACATTTCACATATCAAGTCGTATTATAAGGAGCTACGCTCCAAATATTATTATTGATATTTGAAGGGACAACATCGAAAAATTAAGAGGAGTCCACCGCAATGTGCACGTATAGTCCTTGCTATATAGTTTTCTTTTTCCATGTTTCTTACCTTATGATGAAATGTCAATTGACCATATGATCAAATGTCAAACGAAACCACAATGTACATGTGTGTCACTATATTGTAGTATCCCAGCGGGCAAAAAACCGAGCCTTAGCGAGTGTTACGCTAAATGCTCGCAAACGGGCTCAGAAGCGAGTATTTACCGGACCGAAACCGGGGAGAAATTAAACTCGCCCAAATATTCGCTAAAAACGGGTGCTAAACGGACGAAAAGAGAGAAACATTGTTGCCGTTGTGTCGTGCGCCAAACAGAGGCACACACGTGCAGGCACACGACACAACAGCAAAGTTTTGGCTATTGTAGTTTATTTTATTTTTCGTGTTGTTCTCGCAAAAGATATTGCAAAAGTCTCGCAAACGAATCTCTTGCAAGACATCGTAAACGAAACTTTTACTGCCACAAACTGAGCGACTGATGATTCATTTTCCGATCGTTTTCGGATCTGTTTTCGAGAGTTTTAATCGCAAAAGTTTCGCGTAACTCTCGTATGCGATATCGTATACGAAGTTTTGGTCCGCTGGGATGCTAAACCATAGCATTCATACAATGGTTTCTATACTACATGTGTGTCTCTTTGGTTGGCATAATACGGAGAGAAATAAAAGGGAACGCGTATTTTCGTTCGATGCAAACATAATTTAGCTGCCATTAGTATCAATCAAACACTTTTAAACGTAGTTTTCTGCATGGTCTCTAATCTCGATGTCTTCTTTGGCCTCTCATTCTACATCATTTCCCTAGTGGCTTTTCGATCAGCTGTGCCATAAAATCCCCCTGCTCGAACTCGATGAAATGGCATACTACCTCGTCGTCATCGTCGTCGAATGTAAAGAGAGGGATAGAGACTCTTGTCTATTTTGACCACCTTGTATGGACACCATAGAGAAATATATACTAAGGTCTAATTTTTGAGTGGAAAATCATCTATGATCAACGATCAAATATAATTTAAACTCTGAATTCAGTTTTAAGGTTAATAGTTGATTTCTGTTTAAACAGCCGAAGTTGGGCATTTAAACTTTAGTCAAGTGACCATATGATGTTGGCAGAAAGCTAAAAAAAAAGTATAACGAACACACAGCTTTTTTTATAGTTAGTGCGAAGAATTATAATCGCAATCCTAATGGAAAAAACATTAAAAACTTATCATTTAACTCAATTTCATTAAATAGTTTGTATTTTATCCCGTAACTTTTTTTTTGAAAATGGCGTCAGCTTGATGCACTGTAACGATTAGCTGATAAATGTATGAATACCGGTAATTTTACGCGGCATTTGCCGCTGTTGCCATGTAGGTAATACGATTATTTGACAAAGCATGGAAAAAGTCTCTTCGTATTTAAAGTCAGATCAAACAAAACCTAAAATCAACTGATTACGTATTTAAATAACCCCTCAAAAAAAGTGTCCAAATCCAACAGTGTGCAGCAGCTGTTTGCCTTGTATCAAATTCCTTGGAAAGTTACTGAAATAGTTAGAGATTCAAAGCAATTTATAAAAAACTTTTAAACTTTTAATTGTAGTCTATATAATTAATTTTATAGTAACACTTTGTTGTTTTCACCTGTAAATAAATAAAAAATAAATGGTTTCCCATTACATCCCATGAAGGAATCGGGGAGAGCTTCTCACAGCCAGTGAGCTGTGCGCTTTCTAGTTTTATACTCACTGATTGGGACCTACAGTTTTACACCGGTTCCGAACAGTACTTTTGAGAATCATTTTCATGGGTAAATTCTCGATAGTGTTGCCGTCACTATGCGAGGTGACCGCCGTCGAAAGAAATTTTAAGGTGGTCAGAGCAGGGATCGAACCCAGGATCTCAAGTGCAAGAGGCGCGCACAATACTCATTGCACTTGTAACCCCTTTTTTTTATCGATTTCATTGCTTCAAAAATACTGCCAGTTGATGTGTTTTGTACTTTTGATAGGATACACGGTTGTAAATGTATGAAAAACTTATAGCGCAACCCTAATTACTTCTTGCGTAGTTGTCGTTGTTGGTCAGGTATTCTAATTATGATAGTTCCGAATTTTAAGATATTTGGGCCTATATTCCTATTGTATTGAAAAAATTATTTTATTAAAATCTTTCCAAACGTTACTTCAATGTTTTGTTGATTTCTTCAGGGGATGTCGTCTATCTGACAACATATTTGTTTTGCAATGTTTTATTCAAAACACTGACAAGTTTGTCTTATGCTCAGATTCACAGTGCAAAATTCCCCACTTAAATGGGCTTTAAATGTTTGATGTTTGTCATTTAATATGTCATTTAATATGAGCATTTTCTGTGAACTCTTAAATGAACTTTTCAAATGACGAGTATGAACCTCGCCTTTAGGCTTACAATTATGATTTTTTTTTATATTTTACATAATTAACTCTAACACAAATTGGGGTTTTTAAAATTTTAATTTTGGCAACCACAACTTAAACTAATTATCACAGACCTATTACTGTAACTCAACAACCGGCGCTGATGTTGTCAGTAACATTTTTTAAATTCAGTGTTCTCGCTAGTTGTTGTAAAATTCTCCAACTTCCAGTTAGATATCTCCTGTTCTCTTTATTTTCTCAGTCGAGTATTCCCTGCAAACCAACTACCAGAAATCTACCGTGGTATATATCTGGTATTCTACCAGGAAGTCTTATTTGAAAAATACACATGCTCGTGACAATTCTACCTAATTAAAATTGTGTACATGTGAATACGTGAATGGGAATGTGAATGTGAATACAATATGTGGATAGGAAAATGTCGTGCACTAGGAAGAGTTTCTGGAAGATCTTCCAAATATTGTGCCAGAAATGCGGTTAGCATGCGTTAGAAGCGAATAAAAATTGTTTTAATGTGTTGGTGCTTTCGCATACTTTTCGGTAGACGTGGTTTGCAGGGTTCTGACTTTCTCAAATTTGGATTATGTCTACGCAACATATGTTGTGATATCGTCTGTCTTCTCTGTTTACTTTTCTATGCACATTTTATGTTCTCTCATTCTCACTTCTAAAGTTCTTTAAGTTGCGCCAGAGAGAAATAGACAAGAGTCTCTATCCCTCTCTTTACGTTCTTTTGATGACGACGAGCAGGGGGTTTCGATGCAGCAGCTCATCGACTATGAAGTTGGAAAATCATGCAAAAGAAAGTGTATGAAGGAATGAGCGATAGGCAAACTATGTCCAAATAACGATTGATTGATACTAATGTCTTTTAAATTAGGTTCGATTGGTACTAATGGCTCTGAAATTATGTTGGATTGATGATAAGGATTTTTAAATTAGTTTGACGCTTGGTTTGCCATCTGCAACTCCAACTCGATAAAATTCCAACTTGCGATGTGATATCCGATCAAACCTTTAACAGCTGTTGCACACTCTGGTTATATTACTCGATGTTTAAACCCTTGTAAAACTCTGAATTTGTGGCCGTCGGTGGTGCAAAAGTTAGTGGGCGCGGCTCTTGTACGTGAGATCCTGGGTTCGAACCCGGCTCTGACCACCTTCAAATTTTCTTTCGGCGGCGGTCACCTCGCATAGTGACGGCGACACTATCGAGTATCTAGCCATGAAAAAGCTTCTCAAATTACCGTTCGGAATCGGTGTAAAACTGTAGGTCCCAATCAGTGAGTGAAAACTGGAAAGCGCACAGCTCAGTGATTGTGAGAAGTTCTCCCCAGTCCCTTCATGGGATGTAATGGGAAACCATTTATTTTTTTTTTTTTAAAACTCTGAATTTAATTTTTATTGGAAGTATTTTTGTATGTGTTTGGAGCGCTACTTAAAGTCCACATGGTTATGCTCAAAGTGCTCTTATGGTTCTAAATATATTTTCGAAAGTTTTTTTTTTGTGAAAATTGTTCCCTGTTTTTTTAGTTACTTAAAATATTTAAGGCAAAGCAATATTAATATTGAAAAATGTATTGCATTCACAGCAACATATTTTGTAAAATAAGGTAAAAATCGGTTTTGATCATAAGCATTAAAAATCAATAAGACTTCATTTTTGCGCTTTTGGCAAAAAGGTGTTACCACATTTTTATCAATACTTGAGGAATTTGTTTCCTAACGTATCAAGTTTTTATATCTGTTTGAGAAACAACTAAATTTTGATTAATTTTATGCATACCAGAGTTTTCTGTCTTTCAGACCCTTCGAAATTCAATGAATTTTAAATGAAAAACTCATATTAGACGAAAAACATTTTAACTTGCGAAGCTGATATCTTTAACCTAATTCTAATAGTAGCATGTGTTTCAACAAAGCACGTTGTAAAGCTAAACTACATTGATGTTTTTGGTGATGTTGGATTTTATTTTTGGGATCAATGAATTGTGTTAGAACGAATTTTTGAAAATTTCCATGATTTTGAAACCACATTATATGAGTAAGTAAACTACCAAATTTCGTTGTTATATCTCATTTTTTCTATATTTTTTATTACTCAAACATTAATTAATTCGAAAAAATAGCTACGTATTATCAAATTTTTTAGTTAATATATATCTGGGATTCATGAGTAGGGTTTATTATTATTTTTTTGAATAGGTAAAATATTAGAGGTGATATTGCGTCCAGCGGTACCAAAATTTTTATAGAAAAAGGAATGCAAGCACGTCTCAGATACGCTTTAAATCTTTGAAATGTCAATTGAGTTCTTTTAAATTTCAATTGATGTCTTACATTTCTATTATATATGATTCGATCTGAAATTATTTCTTAAAAGATTTTTTCCATTTCCTATGAGCTATACAAATTAATGGTTTATTTCTGCAATTAGAAAAAAATTAAACAAAATTAAAAAAACATTAAAGTTTATGACTCTTCTCATCAGCGCCTTAGCGTTCTACGCCAGCTGATCGACTTTGAATTTGATAGAAAACAGAATGGACATGCGAGAGAGCGATAAGCAACCAGAAGCAAACCATGCAGCTAACTAAGTTTAAATTCTGTTTAGTTGATACTAATGACAGCTAAATTATGTCCTATGTTGGTTGCATCGAACGAAAGTACGTACTCCCTTGTATTTCTGTCTGTTATCTGCCCAACCGAAGAATAAAATTCAACAGCAACTCGATGAAATGGCCTACTAGCTGGTCTTCGTCGAGAGAACGTAAAAAAGCTCTGTGCTTTATTCCATTACAAACACAAAAATACAAAAATAGTTATGTTCTATAAATAAGTTAAATTCAAAAACGTCAGCACAAGTGCGCGTGTATGTAAGAATTAACCAGTCAATAAATTTCAGTCGGGTGAACCGACTTAATCATACCCTCACCCTAAGTTATCCATTGCGTGGTAGTTCTGTTAAAAAAGGCCTATATTCAAAAGTAACCATGTTCAATATTATTAATACCCAAATTAGTTAGGATCCTAAGTGGTTTTGGAGAATTTTTTGACTACCAACCAATTGCCCTTCCAATTTTTATATGGGAGGTACAAAAATGGGCATGGCAATTTGTTGCCAAAATTTTGATCAGTACCAATTTTTATTAATATCGGTTGTGATTTATTGGAGAAATCGAGTCGACAAACAGGAAATACGCCCAACTTTTGTATGGGAGGTACGAAACTGGGCGTGGCACGTACTCAGTTATTAATTTCACAGTAGCTTTTAGCAAAACATTACCGGATTCACCGGTCATCCGCCCAACTTTTGTAAGGGAGGTGCCAGAATGGGTGTGGTAAAACCGCTTATTTTCTATCGGAGAGTGGTATTCGACTAAATATTGACTAGTATAAAATATCATAAAAATTGGTTCGTTTTGCGGGACTCCGGGGAAATAGACGGCCAAACAAATCTGTGTGGAAGGTGCCAAAATGGGTATGGCAAAATTCCCCTTGTTTTAATCGGTGATTGGCGTTTGATGACGTTATACCTAATTAATGTCCAATTAGTCTCGAAGGATGACGGTTGACGTTCTACTCAATATTGCGCGGTTAGTCATGACGGTTAGACGGTAGAAAGACAAAACAAAACCAAAAAAACTGATCGAAGAGCATTTGTACAAAATATAATTTGCATGCATAAGTTTTGTGTTAAAAAGTGATTGTGTCAAATAAAAAAATTAAAAATAAAAAGAAAATTGTGGTTGCCGTGTAATTGTGTATTGCCGCGCACAAAATGTCGAAGTAAAAGCAATAACAATAACAGCTGATCGGTCTTGACGGCTGACGGTTGACGGTTGATTCTGCAACCTGCAGAAGTCTACCGTCGTAAACCGTCAATTTTAGTTGTCTCTCTCTAACACACACAAAATACAACCCAAACTCAAACAGCTGATCGCTTACCGTCAACCGTCAAGACTAATTGGACCTTTATACCTAATTCCATTAAGGTCGGAAGTGTTTCACGCGATTTATCGGATTGACAAACCGGACGAACACCCAGTTTTGAATGGGAGATACCAGAATGGGCGTGACAATCTCGCCCATTTCCTCCAGTTAAGTAGAGACATTTCATAATATGGAATTATTGAATTACACTGAGACACAAATGAAAGGAATTTGTTTCGGGCATCAACCAAACCAAAAAATTGTGAAAGCACTTGGACGTGGTATCACAAAACCTCGATCGGTTTAAATTATATTTAATTTAAATTATATTTAAAAATTGTATAGAGAGCTCCATAATTGGGGCAGAAATGCTGCGTTTAACCATATTGTTTAAATATTCAATATTAAACAAATAAAAATGTATATCTTCGACAGAGTTGTAGTACTTAATGTACTTAACAATATTGTCAAACACACTAATGAACAAAAATAACATTTTGGGTTCCAAAACGATTGTACTAATTCAGAAATATAAATTTTTTTAAAATTTTCGCTTACAATTTCTATACTAAATATTAACACAGGAATGTAATAATGTTCTGCAAAGTTGTACAACTTAAAGCTTTCGAAAAAATTGCCTAATACATCAAAGTCCTAAACTGTCATCCATATATGATCTCAAATGGTCGCATAATACAAATATATGGTTGTTTTTGGCGTTTTTGTTCATAATTGTCGAATCTTTAAAAGCTTTTTCAAGTAACCAAACCAACAATCGAGTCACCCTATACGAAGCTCAAGTAACAGTCCTATATACGATGTACTTTAAATAAAGTGAGAAACGCAGCATTTCTACACCAATTATGGAGCTCTAAACATAATTTTGTTGATTAGTGTATTTCAAAAAGTTATCAAGAAATTTATAAGCTACAATTCTTTTGAAGACAGCTACCGCAATTTATTCACCCTTAGGCAAGAAATGTCGAAACATATAAAATATGTGCAATTTTTCATGACGTTTCGTGAAATTATCGATTAACAGTGTACTTTTCGTTAGAAATATATTAGAGGGAATTGTGAAATAGGATAATATCTACATTATTGTCAAAGGTTGTAATGCAAAATTTCAAACTGTTTATGATTTATTGAAGTAAAATCTGAAATAGGACCCTGACCCACCTGCAAAATTTTCTTTGGCATGTAAAAGAAAATTGTTATGTATAGGAGTAAAATCGAGCGGGGTTTTGTGATACCATGTCCAAATGCTTTCATTATTTTGTTGGTTTGGTTGAGGCCCTAGGCCCACTGTTGCACAGTGTTATCAAACCATGCAATATCAAAACCAAACCAAAATGGAAAATACGCAAAGAGAAATTGAAAAAAAATCCCCCGAAACACAATGTCAAGGCATTTCAAAGCATTTTTGATGTGTTAACATCTATACGCGCGCCTCTAGGGCAGTAAACTATAAATTTAATACATACGCAAGTGTTAGGTTTCAAGAGTAAATCATCGTTTGTTTGTTCGTTGCTTGGCAGTCGGTATTGAAAGTGATTGTTGGGCGATTTTCATATAATTTTCCCACGCGATTTTCTCCGGAAATTCATAGCCGATTTTATTAATTTTTTGATTAAAAAGCTAGTGCGGGTTTCGACGAAGAGTTTAGGCCAAAAATTAAGGCGATCCGATATCGGCGAGCCGAGATTTAAGTGTTTTAATTTGGAGTATTAATTTGGAGTAATATTAAAAAAGTGTTTTATGTTGATCTTCGGTTTTGTCTTATCATCGTTTGTTTGTTCGTTGCTTGGCAGTCGGTATAGAAAGTGATTATTGGGCGATTTTCATATAATTTTCCCACGCGATTTTCTCCGGAAATTCATAGCCGATTTTATTAATTTTTGGAATAAAAAGCTAGTGCGGGTTTCGACGAAGAGTTTATTCCAAAAATTAAGGCGATCCGATATCGGCGAGCCGAGCTTGAAGTGTTCTAATTTGGAGTAATATTAAAAAAGTATTTTATGTTGATCTTCGGTTATATCGTACGAATATAACAATGTATGTATGTATGTACAAGTGTCTGTTGCTTTGCATTCTTTGACTTTTGTGGGAATAAAACAAAAAGTATTGAGCAAGAAAATAATGACACATGTGCTTGCACTGGGTCTTTAAATAATTTTAAGTATTAATATTATTTAACTGTAACGTCATCATATGATTGAACGCTGTTTTTTATTTTCCAATGTAACATTTACGAATGTGTTCATAGAAATCGAACAGGTACCGTGTAGCAAAAAGGTGTTAACACATCGCCCGTGAGTTCGAACACTCATTGGATTTTTTTTTCCTCCCCTCTTACTTCTCTACACCTCTTGCCTAACGAACGTAAAATTCACGAATTTTCTTGCAGGAAGAAATTCATCGTGTAACAGTTTAAAGAGTGTGCAAGCATCAACTTTTGCTGTAACAGCTGATTTACGGTAGTTTGAATTTGCATACCGGACAAGTTAAAATTACATTTCATTGATAGTAACGACTTCTAAAATGACATTGCATGCTATAATATGATACTACCTGGCCCGGAAGACTTCGTCCTGCCTACAAAATTATTGATTTAGATATTATCTTATTCGATCAGATCAAAGCGCTTATTTTTTTGATACACTTGAATAGATTAGATCAAGGATATGATTATTACCCGCAAATTTCACTTTTTATTGTTGTTAATATTTAGTACTACATCCTTTTTTTCAAGTAGTTGAAAAAATCCTTTTCGTAAGGCTGGTCATAAAATTTTTTGAGTTGTAACAAAAGCCATAAATAACTATCTGACAAATACTTTCCTTAAGGGTAAATGCTGAAATAAACCTGAAATCGATTTAATTGCATGTTATTTGATACAAACACTCAGCTTTGTTCCTATACCTTAGAACATAAAAAAACGTTTTCCCATTACATTTCATGAAGGAATTGCGGAGAGCTTTTCGCAATAGGTAATCTGTGTGCTTTTTATATTGAGACTCACTGATTGGAACCTACAGCTTAACTCCGGCTCCGAACTGATTGTTTATTTATGAGAAGCTTTTGCATGGCTAATTACTCGATAGTGTTGCCATCACTATGCGAGGTAACCGTTGTCGAATGAAATGAAATGTATTCAGAGCAGGGATCGAACCCACGATCTCTCGTACAAGAGGCGCGTACGCTACCCATTGCATCACCGACGGCCACGCTTTACACAATTTTTGCATGAAAATTATAAAAGTTATTAGACTTCACTTAATAAACTTTCAATTGCATTTGCCTAAAAATAGAAGTGAGAATATGATTCTTTTTATAGTTATTAACAATGAACATTAATTAAAAAGGCCTGGATCAGTTTTATTTTTTGCGCCTAAAAAGTTTAATAACATTTATATTTTTTATTCGATTTTCATCAACTTGTTCGATTCATTTCATAAATAAAAAAGAAATGATATGATTCAAACTAAAATTCTTTTTAATTACATGTACAAAAGGGGCGTAACCAAAATGAATACATGTCACCACGAGGTGGCCACTGATGTGTATTTAAAGAAAACAATTTATTTGAATGAATTTTGTGAAAAACCCTTCACCACAAATCTCTTTTTTTTCTTTATTGCAAAATTTTCAATTTCAATTGGGTATAAATCAAAAATACAAAAACTCAAAATATTTTTAACAGACGAATATGGCTGACTAATGTCAGGGAAATGTGAGTGGTGAATGAATTTTTGGTGTGTTAACATCTATAGGCGCGGGTACGGCCTAAATTCACAAAGTGAATACATCCAAACACAATTTGTCCGACTGCGCTCAGACAGATTGTCCGACTGCGATCACACAGATTGTCCGACAGCGATCACACATTTTTTGACATTAAACTCCTCCGAAACGGCTGGACCGATTTGTATGAAATTTTGTGTACATATCCGGTAGGTCTCAGAATCGGCCAACATCTATTTTTCATACCCCTAAATGATAAGGGTGACCCACTCCTCTATAGAACACAGATTTGTCCGACTGCGAAACACAGATTGTCAGACTGCGAAAGAAACACAGCGGCAGCGAATAGTTTTCTTGTGTGGGTGCGGAGCAGTCTCAGAGCAAAGAGAATAATGACGTGGTTATACGTATATAAAAATGAGATAGCAGAGAGCAACGTAAATTGTGTGAACTTGTGTAGCGTATGTCCGAACATAAGAATGTACGTATGTACATGTGTCTGTTGCTTAGCATTCTCTTTGTTTTTTGTGGGAATAAAACAGAAAGTTTTAATCACGAAAATAATGACACTTGTCTTTAAATATTTTTTAATATTAATATTAGTATTAATATTATTTAAATGAAACGTCATCATATGATTGAACGCCTTTTTAAATTCTTTATATTAACTTCATCTGTCTGCTCACCGACAAAACTTTGGATTGATTTGTAACCCTTTTCCCGTAATCCAATCGAACTGAAACTTCGCAGGCAAACTAATGGCGACGACAAGAATAAACTATCAAAATATAAGCGGGATTGGCTAAAGGGGCGTGGTACATCCCATACAAATCACAAATTAAAAACCCATTATTTCTGTTCCTGTTAACGGTATTTGAACAAACTTGGGTATGTTGGTTACGGGGGCGTGGTCATATATAAAGAATTCAAAGTCAAAAACTCTGTGTTTTACAGGTTGGTTTTTTATTATTGTGAAAAGTAAGTCAACCAAAATGTGGGTGCGGAGCACTTTCAGAGCAAAGAGAATAATGTCGTATTATACGTTTATAAAAATGAGATAGCAAGAGAGCAACGAAAATTTTGTGAACTTGTGTAGCGTATGTACGAATATAACAATGTATGTATGTATATACAAGTGTCTGTTGATTGATTTTTGTGGGAATAAAACAAAAAGTATTGAGCAAGAAAATAATGACACATGTGCTTGCACTGGTCTTTAAATAATTTTAAGTATTAATATTATTTAAATGTAACGTAATCATATGATTGAACGCTGGTTTTTATTTTCCAATGTAACATTTGCTAACGTGTTCACAGAAATCGAACAGGTACCGTGTAGCAAAATGGTATTAACACATCGCCCGTGAGTTCGAACACTCATTGAATTTTTTTTACGAAAAACGTTCGGATTGGTATGGAATAAACGATATGAATCGTAATCCAGAAAAATAAAACCCATTCCGCGTTTTTTATAAGTTAATCTATTTTCTTTTTCAATCTGTATTTTTTCTCCTTTCTGTAAGAATAGCGTCTTTAAAATATATTTTTTCTAAATATCATTTTTAAAAAAAAAGTATGATAGTAAAATTAACGCGCTTTAAGTATAGTTGAAAGATCAGTGCTGACAACATGGTATTTAAAATATGATTGAAAGATGACACACGACTAAATATTTAAATTCGTCACCAGATGGCGACACTCAACAACTACCCATTGTATTACATTAATCTACAAACACGGTGTGTGAAATCAGAAAGTAAATAAGAGCTTTTGTACACATGGGAAAATGTTTACTTTAAGAAAATAAAACAAAAGAAAAGTGCTAAATTAAAAAAATGCTTGAAATTCGGAAACAGGCCATCCAACCTCAAAAATAACCTAATCTTTCATCTCTTTCGAACTTTTTTACCAACATGATACTTTAAAAAATTTGGAATAACTTTTAACGAAAGATATCCACTTGTTTATGTAATGAAAATGGTCCCTATGGAGTTTTTAGCTGAAGATTGGAAAATCTGATCTGATATCTTATTATTGCAAGTGGTTGTTTGGTTGTCTATCCTAGAGAAATCGCAAAACAGGTTGCAAAATCTACTAAAACTGGTGCCAAAAATGTCCCAAAAATATACAAACACAGTATCCAAAATGAACGGAGAAAGATATCCAGGAAAGCCAAGTATGATCACATAGATGTTAAAAAACGGAACAAAAAAAAACTAAAAAAGTACATAAAAAGTACCAAAAAGTACGAAAAAAGGTATAGAGGACTACAAACAAAAAAAGTACCCAAACAGTACCATAAAGTACCATTAAAGTATCTAAAAAGTACTATTTATTTTAAAATGCAGTCCCCAAGACTCATAATTCCATCTCCAATCGTCTGGTTTTGATGAAAGTACTATATTTTTCCCCTTTTTGCCTTATTTGTATCTCCAACAGTTTAAATCTTGGAAATCACGTACCTTCGCAATATAAGAGGAATGTGCAACCCAAATTTCATGATTCGGTCTTCAGCCGTTTGGCATTCACAGTGGTACCTTTTTCGTCCCGGTTTGCCCTATGTTTTCTCCTAAAAGTAAAAATGTTTAAGTCACTTATAGACTCACTTAGATTCCTGCTTCCACATGCTATTCGGAACCGGTTAAAAACTGTAGAACCTAATCAGTGAGTTTAAAACTCAAGCGCAAAGATCACTGATTCATGGGATGTAATGGAATTCAATTAGTATCAGATGTTCAATTAACCCAATCACTTTTGACGGAACCGAATTACCCTTTCACACTCTCTAAACATGTTACTCTATCTCTTTGGTAAAGCACCATGCGTAGTTGTTTGGAAAAAATGGATTATGCGTTCGTTGGGCATTAGTCGATTTTTATCTGCTTTTGATCCCAGCTAAAATATACTCCAGTATTCCATTACTTCATGTCTGCATTATAATGCAAAACTTTATTAACTTGACTAAATAATTCAGTAGTAAATTAATTCACAGATTATTCTGAGGAAAATTAATTAATGAAGATCCACATCTTTATCCACATCGACGACCGTGGCGACGACGACGGCGTCTGCGATTATGACGTACCAAACGATTTCCAACATTAGAATGTCCTTGAATATCCACATCGTACAGAGATTGTTGGACAGTAAGTGGTTCAATGGCTGCACCAGCGGAGATGATAACAAAGGTCACAAGTAATAAAAACACAATAAAACGCATTTGTTTTTTTTTTTTATCAAATTGAACCGTGATTTGATAATAAAATTTAGAATTGTGTTTGATCTCGAGATGAAAATGTTAAACTGTAATTTCCAATCACGAATTGTCGTTATTTTATACGATATAGGTGGTGACGAATTCAACAAAACGTAGAAGCCTAAGAAAAAATTAAATGGAAATCATTTTCGTGACACGGCATGTGGGTGTACACTGGGAAAATGTTGAAAATCATATACCCTCGACAAACACTGTTTCATTTGTAGATTTTGCGTATAAAATGAGGATTTAAAAAGCCGTGGACACCGGCAGTGGTGCAATGGTAGTGTGCGCGCCTCATGTACATGACAACGTGTGTTCGATCCCTGACGATTTGAGGGCGACGGCGACACTATCGAGAATTTAGCCATTCAAAAGCTTCTTAAAATACCGTTCGGAACCGGTGTAAAACTGTAGGTCTCAATAAGTGAGTGTAAAACTAGAAAGCGCACATCTCAGTGGTTGTTAGAAGCTCTCCCCAAACCCTTCATGGGATGAATTGGGAAGCCATTGTTGTTATTGTCGTGGATGCAATGTTGGGCATCTGGAGATTTCGGGAAGGGATTCATTCATTGTCTTCCAGATCTTAGAAGGGGCTGCAGAATCTCTCGTCCATCTCAATGTAAACTCTCGACGTTAGTTAACCATGGATGATGATTTTTGCAGTAAATTATCGAACAAGGTTACAAGGTCTGGTTTTTAAAAACATTATGATGTTGAACAAAAATATTCACAAAATAGCAAACGTATTTTATTTTCAATTAAGAAAAGCCATGCAAACATTTATTTATAAACTTGTTCTTCCCTTCTATTATTACACGACACCGAGTAAAAATACAACCATGATGAAATTCCAATTATCCTTAACCACGATAACGACCATAGCGACGTCCATATCCGCGTCTGCCATATTGACGCACTAAACGATCCCCAGCATTTGCATGTCCTTGAACATCCACATCATAGAGAGATTGCTGGACATTCTGTAGGTTTTGATCCTCAGCAGGAGTTGATGCAACACAGGAGATAGCAACAATAGCCAAAAGGATTAAGTATACAGTGAAACGCATCTTCTCGACTATAATTAACGGCGTTGTTATGTTTAAACTTCAATTTGTGTTTAAAGAAGAAATGAATAAGTAGAACTGTGATTTTCCATCACAACTGGTGGTGGTTTTATTCAACTAAATTGAAGACAATTTCAATGAAACGTAAAACAAACCGGTACGTCAGGTGGAAAACTATACCTTGGTCTGATTCACTTGAATAACTACACTGGAAAAATTATGCATAGTATTTACCATATATGGTCTATAACTTAACAAATATTGAAATATACTGCACTTATTTAATGACCTTTGTTGTACACTGAAAGAAAAATTTGTATAAATATCATGAAACCCTTCACAGATTCTATGAATTCCTACCTTAACGTTCATTCAATGAATCGTTAGATTTATAAAACACTTCAAACTCCTGAGATTTCATCTTCCAATGCCAAACTACAAAATTACATTTAAGTTCATATAACGTCCATGTATTTGTAATAACTTTACACATCTTCCTTTTTCTCCCAACTTCAGTTAATTATTCATTAGAGACCCGGGTTCGTATTTACCCGCCGACGTGTATCCCATACATACTGCGGTTGTGTTTGGATAAGGATCGATTACACATAATTAAGTATATGAGGAATGGGTAGCGACATGTACACACAGCGATGGGCATTAGGGCTATTCCAGAACATCATGTAATCATCAGATGCGTTCGTGTTGTCACTTCATGTGTATGAAGCTGATGAGGTTATGTTCTGTTATCTTGTTATCATTTCGTGGTGAATTACACGTATCGTGTGAAAGATTCCGTTTCAGTCGTCTACTATTGGGCGTTTTCACATTAACCGACAACGACTCCGACACGACACCAGCACGGCACCTACACCGGCACGATTTTTGCAAAGTGCTGTTTTGTCCCAAATGCAGGGTTTTGACTCAACTAATTCAATCAATGTGACAAATTTTACTTAATAATATTCGAACAATAATAAAACACTCTGCACTGTTCATAAAAAAATAAAAATGTCGTCGACGACATGAGTGGAGTGTTTGCTCCTCGTTGACATGTCGTCGCCGGCAACGACATAAAACCGTCGTGTCCACAAGTGTGAAAGCATGCCCATATAATTGTATGAGTTTGCGTTCCCACTGATGTCATTGTCGGTGTCGTGCCGACGTCATGTCGGCTGGTATGAAAATGCTCATTCCATGGCAGGGGGCATCGCTGAAACAGATGCTCGATCTCCTAGCTGCAAATTTCGTATAGGATAGAATGTGAAGGAGAATAAGCGATAGACGTATTTAATACGACGTAGGCTATAAATGAGTTATAATTTCAAGGAACATTTAGCATTACGATCAAATTCTGACATAAATAAAAGCTGTATCTAAACTGTCATTAGCCCAGTGACGTGCGACGAGAACGTGGTTGAACTAAAACAGTCATGCACACTCTTTACATATTAATATATGATTGTGTGTATTTTAGTCTACATTGAGAGAATTATCTTCGTAATACCTATGAATTTCTTCATAGATTCTATTAAATGTTTCATTATTTTTCAGCCAAAGAAACATTTCATAGAATCTATGAAAGATTTTCATAGATTCCGTGAAGTTAAATTTATGAAATTGTTTATGAAATATTTCATAGATTATATGAAGCTAAATCTATGAAAGCTTCCTAAAATCTGTGAAAATCTGTCATAAAAACTATGAATAAGTTGCAGAGGACCTGTGAAAATCTTTCATGGAATTTCTGAATAAGTTTCATAGGATCTATGAATCATTTTCATAGAGAGAGCGGGTGAGGATCGTTTATCGTTTTTGTAACGATTATTAGTTTTTACCGCGCAAAGAAAAATTGGAAAATATGTGTTGTTGCCGTTTATGTCATGCAAAAGCAGCAAAAAGTAAGGAAGATCAGAAACATAGCAAAGCACCACGCTAGAAATATAATAATTCCAATGTTGCTGGCTCCAACTCTGTTGTAGCACTAAACTAATGATCTTCCTAATTATTTTCTTAAACCATTTGATTTAGTTCCACGCTGTAAAGCGACATCTCCTACAACAATTTCAATGCGTCTGCATGTTTGTGCCAAATCCAAATATTTAATGCAACTTTTCTATGAACATGTTTCGTAAATCTCGTAATCTCAAAAAAAATCTTATAAAAACTCCATAGGATTAATGAAAAATTTGTAATGAAAAATGTTTCATTAATATTATGAAGAAAATTCTATAAGTGTACCTTTTTTTGTATTATATTGTCCTATTAAATACAGTTTAGATTGCACTCACTTTCCTTTTACTTTTCTTATTTCACTTCTAAAAAATGGTTTCCTGTTACATCCCATGAAGGGATTAGGGAGAGCTTTTCACAAATCAGTGGGCTATGCGCGTTCTGGTTTTGTACTCACTGATTGCGACCTATCATTTTATACCGGTTCCCAACGGTATTTCGAGAAGCTTTTTCATGGCTAAATACTCGATAGTATCGCCGTCACTAAGCGAGGTAACCGCCGTGGAAAGATTTGTAAGGTGGTCAGAGAATGGGTCGAACCCACGTTCTCAAGCACAATAGCCGCGCACACAATCATTGCCACTTCTAGTTATCATGTATATCAGCAGAGGTTGGCTCATTCGCCGTCTAAAATAGAAATTTTCGGTCGAGACAACCGAATTTGCCGTAACCAATGTTAGAGGTTGCCGGAACCGAATTTGAAGTTTCGGTTCGGGTTTTTGACCACAATAAAGCTCGTCGCAGCCGAATTAGAGGTTGTTTCAATTGAATAAGAGGTTATCACAACCGCTTTAGAGGTTGTCACACCCGCATTAGAGGTTGCCACAACCTTATTAGATGTTTCCACAACCTCATTAGAGGTTGTTATACCCACATTTGAGATTATCGTAACCGCAATAGATGTTGCCATAACCACATTAGGGGTTGCCACAACCGCATTAGAGGTTGCCACAACCATATTAGAGGTCGTCACAATCGTGTTAGAGGTAGCCACAACCACACTAAAGATCGTCACAACCGAATTAGAGGATGCTGTAATCGAATTAGAAGTTGTAACCAAATTTTAGGTTGTCACAACCGAATTAGGGGCTGTCATAACCGAATTAGAGGTTGTAACTACCTTATTTTAAGGATTGTCACAACTTCATTAGAGTTTTCGCAACCGCACTAGAAGTTGTCATAACCGCATTAGAGGTTATCCAAACCGAGGGGTTCACAACCAAATTTGAGGTTGTCACAACCGAATTAGAGGTTGCCACAAACTTATTAATAGTTGCCACAACCTCATTAGATGTTTTGCAACCACACTAGAAGTTGTCATAACCGCATTAGAGGTTGTCACAACCGCATTTAGAGGGTGCCACAACCGATTAAAAAGGTTATCACAACGCAATCTAAGTTGTCTAATCAAAATATTTTTGTCGATTATGGTCTTAAACTCAGACACTCGACCATCGTATAAAGATGATGGTATACCACCTTCGTTGTTCCAACCAACTTGGTACCACATTGGTTGTTTCATTCGTATTGACTCTAAATTCAACCGAACTGTTGTTGCAACCTCAATTATAGAAAATTTAGTTGACAGATCCAATATATTTGAAAACTCTACTCTCAAAACCGAAGTAATTATAAAACGAGGTTGTCCAATTTCAGTTGTGGGTACTAAAATCAGTCAAGACAGCCCCAATTTTGTTATGGTAACCGTACATTCTTTTAAAGCAAATTATGACCGATGACCTTCCTGGACATCGAGGGAGCCTTCAATAACATTCAACCTTCGGTGATTCTCAGGTCGTTACAGAATCTAGGAGTCGACAGCTTAGTGACACGCCTAATTGGGAAGCTTCTGGTGGATAGATCCGTCAAACCTGAATGGGGTGGTGTTACAATTGCTAGGAACGTTAATAGGGGGACACCGCAGGGGGGAGTTCTGTCTCCACTTTTATGGTTAATGAACTGCTTCTTAAATTGGACAGGGCCGAATGCCAGGTCTTTGCCTATGCCGATGATATTGCTATCATCTGTACGGGTAGAAACCTCAATTTACTTAGCATTCGTACAACCAGCCTACTTAATTTGATTTCGAGCTGGACCGATAATAACAGACTATCACTTAACCCACTTAAACCCGAGCGTATCTTGTTCTCTCGGAAATATAATCCCCGTTTGAACCACCGTCAGTTAATGGGGTGCAATTACAGTTGACGGAAAAGGTCAAGTATCTGGGGATAATTCTCGACAGAAAACTGTCTTGGAAACCGAATGTGAAGGAGAGGGTGAAAAAGGTGTCTGTTGCTCTTTACTGCTGTAAGGGGGCGATAGGAAAACGCTGGGGACTGTCTCCTAAGATCACCATGTGGATTGATATGGAAATAGTCAGACCAATTCTTCTCTATGGCATCGTAGTTTGGTGGAGGTCCCTCCAAAAGAAATGTATTCTGAATTCCTTGATGAAAATTCAAAGATCAGCACTGAATAGCGTTAGTGGGGATGGGCACGACGTAAGGTACAGCCCTTAGTGCTATCCTGAACATCTGTACTCCTGATATCATGGCCGAATCGGCAGCCGCTACATCCCTGGTGAGAATCAGATTGTGGCGTCATGATATCGGTGCACTCCGGACGCGCTTAATTGCTACACCGGATCAACTCTATTCCCGTAAAAACGGACTACTGTATCCTCTACCTTCTACCAGCGACAAATCTAAGGACTCCTATTCCCAACAGGAATACCAGGGAAAAGTCACTGGAAGGGGACACCAGTTGTATCAGACTTTCCACGGATGGATCAAAGCAAGTAGGCTATGGGATCCATTCACCGGACCTAAATGTAAATATCTCCTTCAAGCTGCCTGATCACTGTAGTGTATTTAGGCGGAACTTACCGCCATACTGGAGGTTGCTGAACTACTGAAAAGTAGTGTCACAACCCTCCGGAGAATATGTATCTACACAGACAGCCAGGCTGCCATAAAATCCCTGGAAGCCATCTTTGCTACGTCTCTGACGGTGAAAGAATGCCACTCATCACTTAGGGTGACGGCAGAGTATTTCGACATCATTCTCATGTGGGTACCGGGTCACAGCGACATTCCAGGCAATTGCGTAGCGAATGCGTTAGCTAGACAGGGTACTCCGGCAAAAAAAGGTGTTAGTATGCCAATCTCTACCTGCCGTTTGCAGATCAGGCAGTGGGCCGATAATATGTTCAAGCACAAGTGGAGACTTACTTCAACTTGCAAATAAGCCAGGGTCCTCTGGCCACAGGTTGACAGGAAGAGGACGAGGCAACTACTTAACTTGCCGAGAGGCAGGTTATCCACAATGATAGGAAAACTTACGGGACATTGTCTTGAACGAAAACACGCCCTAAGATTGGGACATAGAAACTCCACTCTCTGTAGATGCTGCATGAAAGAGGACGAGGAAACGACGAAACACCTTCTCTTGGATTGCCCTGCTCTGGCAGGACTGAGAAGTAGGATATTCGGAACACATTTAGTTAGCACCGTAGCCCTACTGGATATTCCTGTAGGTCTTATAGACAAATTCATTGAAAGGGCAAATTGGCTAGACGACTAGTCAATAGTTACTATAGAGGAAACTGCAGGTATCACAATGGGCTTCTTTAGCCTAAATGTGCTAGACAGCGTGCTGTCTTGCAGCGTTTTCAACCAACCAACCACCAAATTAGTTCTATGAGGGTGCGGAAATGGTTGTTTTCAATGCGAGTATACCAAATACCATAAAATAAAAACTTTAGCCGGTCTATAATTGTCAGTGGTCGGCGGTGGTGTAATAGTAAGTGTGCGCGGCTGTTGTACATGAGAACGTAGATTCGATCCCTGCTCTGACCACCTCACATTTCTGTCGACCACTGTCATCTAGCTTAGTGATGGCGATACTAACGAATATTTAGCCATGAAAAAGCTTCTCAAAATACCATTCGGAACCTGGTTGTGAGAAGCTCTCCCCAAAGCTCTTCATGGGATGTAATGTGACACAATTTTTTTTTATTTAATTGTCAGACCAATTTGAATTGAAGTTTTATAGGGTGATCCAATAAAACCGAATATTTTCTTTTATAAATAAAACACATCATCACGGGCTCATCTCGGCTTATTGGCTTAGACCATACTTTTCACGTTGCCCCAGAGAAATAGGTATAATGGTGTCGGATCGCAAGATCTCGACGGACATTTAACCTCGTTGTTCAGTGAGACAATGTGGCCTGGGAACTACGTTTACATTAGCACCACTGTTTCATCTGCTGTATGGCGAGTGGCACCGTCCTTTTGGAACCACACATTGTCCAAGTCCATGTCATTTGTCTAAGACCATAAACAGTTTGTAATCATGTCACAATAACGTTCACCGTAACAGCGTTACCGTCACCATTTTCGAAGAAGTATGGTTTGATGACTCCGACAGTCCATAAACCACACCACGCAGTGACCCCTTGTGGGTCCATTGATTTTTCTTGAATGATATGTGGATTTTCAGTACCTCAAATGCGGCAGTTTGGCTTGTTAATGTACACATTTAGGTGAAAATGTGCACCATCGCTCATTATGGGGTTTTTTTTTTGAAAAATCGACATCAATTGATTGTTCAATATATAGCGTTGAAAATGGTATCTATGGCTTCAGTTCCTGTGCCAATTGCGTTCTGTAGGCGTGTAAAAATGGGTCTTTTTGTTAAAATCCACACTAAACGGTGCTGTAGGAAGGGTTCAATTGCTGTTTATATCGACGTAATGAGGTTATCACGGCCTGGTCCATACTTTGTTCCACAGCAGCAATATTTGCAACCGAACGATCTGAATAAAGACGCACGCACGGGTGCTGTCACGTTTTGCACCCACCCAGGTTCTTCGAATTTCTGCACCAAACAGGGTTCGTATTTCGTGGGTAATGGGTTACCCTGGGTTACCCATTATTATTGCCGTGGGGAATGGATAGCTATCGTTTACCCATTACCCACAGAGTATAGGGAAAATAATGGGTAGCTACCCACGACAATGGAGAATTACCCAATACGATTACCCATTACCCTCATGGTAATGGGGAAATTAAGGGATACCTACCCACGACAATTGGGTAATTACCCATCACGATTACCCATTACCCTCAGGGAAATGGGTAGCTACCCACGACGATGGGTAATGGGCTACATAGGGTAACCATTCCCATTTTTAATCGAATATATGAAAAAATTAAAACAAATTTTTATATCTCGGAAACGGAGCGTCCAATCGAAAAATAACCAATTTTTGCGAGTTTCTAAGGATTTTTCATAAAGTAATCCAATTCGTATGGAAGATTTTTTTTTCGAAAAATCGCCATAATAAGACAATCGCTAAAATAAAACAAAAGTGTCTATAACTCGGAAACGGTGCGTCCAATCGAAAAAATAATAAAAATTTTACCTCCGTTGGAGGCTTTAGCCAAAAGCACTCATGCCCGTATCTCGGAAACACAGCGTCCAATCGAAAAAATAACCAATGTTTGCGGGTGTCTAAGGGTTTTCCATAAAGTGGTATAATTCGTATGGAAGAATTTGTTTTCGAAAAATCGGCAAAATAAGAAATTCGCGAAAATAAAAAAGTGTCTATAACGCGGAAACGGTGCGTCCAATCGAAAAACTAATCAAAATTGTACCTCTTGTGGAGGCATTAGCCAATGGGTGTCTTGAATATGGCATTAATTTAAAAAAATCCCTTAGAATCCTGATAATTGGTTATTTTTTCGATTGGACGCTCCGTCTGCGAAATATAGACATGAGGGCATTTTAGCGATTTTTATATTTGAACAATTTTAGTTTTAGCGATTTTTTTTGCAAAAGTGATGGCATATTGAAGACATCCATTAATTTAAGCCTCCTTTGGAGGCATTATTTTTTCCATTGGACGCACCGTTTCCGAGTTATAGCCATCGTTTTATTTTAGCGATTTTCTTATTTTGGCGATATTTCGAAAAAAAATTTCTTCCATTCGCATTGGTCCACTTTATGAAAACCACTTAGATATCCGCAAAAATTAGTAATTTTTTCAATTGGACGCTCCGTTTCGGAGATATAGAAATTTTTTCTAATTATTTCATATTTTCGATGAAAAATGAGGATTGAGGGTAATGGGTAATCGTGATGAGTAATTCCCTATTGTCGTGGGTAGCTACCCATTATTTTCCCCATACCCTGTGGGTAATGGGTAATCGTGATGGGTAATTCCCCATTTACCCATTATTTTCACCATACCCTGTGGGTAATGGGTAAACGTTCATTACACGTTCGTTACATATGGGGGGTAAATACGAACTCTGTCACCAAACGGCTGTTTGTTGACTTAGTTGGTGGGTTATGTTGACCGAAAAAATCACGCAATGCGTGATTTGCACTTTATGCAGAGCGACCATTTTCATAAAACGATTGGACATTTTTACGCATTGTTCAACTTACTTGAACCAAATACTTTTACATTTAATGTACATTTTATAAAAAACTCATGCTCTGTTTTTTTCTTTCAGTGTAGAGACAAATTATACAGTAGTAAATGATTAAAAGCAAATCCTATATGCACTAGAAGCTAATGATAGTATCAAATGAAGTGATTGAGATGAACTTGTTTCGAGATTTACACCTTGTAACATGAGTTCAATGTACAATTAACTACTCGTACATACATCAAGATATCATACACTTAAATATCGACAGAAGTTGGGTTTAGATCAAGACAATTGCAAAAATGGTGTCTCAAAGTTGTCTCTGTAATAAAAGACAGATAATTTGTATTATCGTGCATATCCAACACCAATGACAGGCAACAATTTAGCATTGCACCCTACTTATTCGAATGGCTATTAATTTCGAATATTTAAGATTTGGATATTTTTCAATTTCGTAAAATTTTAATACAAATTGTTTTCAAACTATATAATTAATAAATTAATAGTGTCCCAGTACATTACATGAAGGGATAGCAATCAATGAACTGCGACCTTTCCAGATTTACACACACTGATTGGGTCCAAGAGTTTTACACCGATTCCGAATAGTATATTGAAAAGCTTTTTCATGGCTATGTACTCGATAGGGTTGCCGTCACTAAATGAGGTGATCGTCGTCGGTAGAAATGTAGGGAGTAGGGTGGTTAGACCACCTGACCTGACCACCTGTAGGGTGGTCGGAGCACCTCCGTCGGCCCCGGAACTAAACAATTAATTTGGAATAAATTGTTACAATCAATAACAATTATATTGAATGAACAACTGTTTGTATCGTTGTAGAAACCGAAGTGTAATCTTACTAGAGTGTAAAGTATTTTCATTGTCATACAAGATATAAATAGCAGCTCACGTGTATTTTTTTTTTTTTTGTTTTTAAGACATTGAATTTCTTTAAGTTAATAAATTGTATTTGTTTACAGTTAATATAACTTAGAGAGAAATGGTACCTAAGGGGCATTTCACGTAAAGCGAATAACAAAAAAACATAAAATTTCTGAAATTTGTCTTAACTGTAGTTCTAGTAAAAGGTGAGCCATATAAAATTTGGAATTTGAACCCCTCGTATTTCGAAGCAGATAGTCAATTTTGCATGTATGAAGTGACAGATTATTACACGCCATATATTGCAGGGACCATGAATATGTCTGCAAGCATTGTTGGCATGAATTGCAGGTCTGCTGCTTTTTTGTTTCTTTGTTGACTGTCACGTTTTTGTTTTCTTCTGTTTTCAACAAACAAAGCCACATTTGGGTTACAAAAACATATGTTATAACCTTTTAATCATTGTGTCCCAAACATGTAATATTGGACAGCAAACACAATGTGTTTGCCCACAAGCTACCAACACGTTATATTTGCATCCACACAACTAATAAAGACGTATAATTATTAAACTTTTCGAAATAGGTCGCTTTACTCTTCAAAAAAATTGGGAAATATTAAAAACTTTACTCTTTCATGACTTCAATTCAAACTGTATGAAATCTTCGAAATAAATTCGATGGTAATCTGTAGATTGTATTCCTCTTTTAACAGGTATTGCTTTAATCGGCTGTGAATTTTTTTGTAGCCGCTACACGTTTTCCTCTCAGTTACTCCCCGCTACGGATCGGTCTGTGGTGTGTACGTTATCCCTACGTCATAGGGATGAGGCCCTCTCGGTCGGTTGGGGCGGGTGTGAGTAGCGGCGATGGGATCGTTTGTTAGAAAAAAAAATAGAGTGCCATCAACGCAGTTTGTGGGTTAATTTGTGAAACGATTTCGTCTATCCGGTTCCTTATTGAATAAAAGAACTCGTGTACGTGCTCGTCCAGTGCGTTCAATGGAAAATATTGCCGCTGTAGCTTGTGTCCTCGAAAACCACCAACATCAACTCGCCACCGTTTGCAGCAATTGAACATTTCTCGCTTTTCTTTGCGCAGAATTTTGCATGAAGGCCTCGGTATAAATGCTTCTAAAGTCCAATTAGTCCTAGAACTGAAGCCTCGTGACCATCCGATGCATTTTCGCTATCGTTTGGCTGACGATGAGCATTTTTACCGAAAAATCAGGTTATCCGAAAGTTCTTTTTCACCTCGGGGTCTACGTAGGACATAAAAAATTTTAGTATTTGGGGCTCGGCAAATCCACACATCGTCGAGGAGAAGCCAATGCATCTACAACGAGTGATTGTTTGGCGCGATTTTTGGCATGGTGGCATCATAGATGCATTTTACATCGAAAATGAGCAACAAGCCTACGGTACCGTCAATGGCGAGCATTGCCGTGCCAGCTCAGCAAGTTGTTGTTTCCAAAAGTTGAAGACGATGACGTGGACGACGTATGGTATCAACAGGGCAGCGCTACGTGCCACACAGCCAACGAGAAACCCGCAAAATCAGTCAAAACTCAGAAGTCCATTGGTCGCCTCGCAGCTGCGATTTGGCTCCTTCAGACTACTATGTATCTTTGGGTCGCTGTGAAAGATTAGTTTAACACACACCGTCCTTCACGAGATAGATGCCCAAACAATCGAAAATGAATTGAAAAATTGGGTGGATTGAATGAGATGCTGTAAAGCAAGTCGTGGGCATTTTCTTAAATAAGTGCATTTTCATATTCTTAAACAAAGTACCTTTTCTTAAAAAAAAACCTTATCTTAAAGAAGTACCTTTGCTTAAAAAAGTAAATTTTCTAACAAAAGTACATTTTCTTAAAAACAGTAATTGTTTTTTAAATAATTACCTTTTCTTAAAAACGTACATTTTCTTACAACAAATTGCCTTTTCTTAAAAAACTACCTACATTTTTGGTGAAACAAAATAACTTTTCTTGAGATAAGTACCTACTCTTAAAAATTTACCTATTCTTGAAAAAGGGACAAATTCTAAAAAAAAACTTTAGATTTCTTAAAACAAAACTTTAGTTCAAAAAAAATATCTCTTAAAAAAATACATTTTCTTGCTAAAATTCCTTTTCTTAAAAATAAAATAAAAAAATCTTTTATTTTCGTGGGCTTAGTAGCCTTTCTGAAAATAAGTAAATTTTCTTAAAAAATAATCATTTCCCAAAAAGAGTCCACTTATTTAAAAAGTACCTGTTCTTAAAAAGAGTACTTCTTTGTAAAAAAGTCATACTCTTATGGCTTTTTCTTACAGAAAGTACTTCTTCTTAAAAATAGTACCTTTTCTTTAAAAAAAACATTAGCTTTTAATAAAAGAAAAACCTCTTTTTAGAAAAGGACCTTTTCGGGAAAATATATACATATTCCTAAAAATATACTTTTTTTCAAAAAAATACATTCCAGAATAAAGATTACTTAAAAAATTTTTATCATCTAACAAAAAGTATCTTTTGTTAAAGATCTATTTAAATTATCGTATTCTTCAACGGGCGCCTTATGCTTCGTTTTCATTATGTCAAATTCAATGGCAAATGTAGTCAGTTAGGTAAAAACGGGTAGTCATATGGTGACATTTACGTTTGACGTCATATATGACTATGCTTTGTCAAGCGAAATGGCAGTCAAGTGAAAACGGGTAAATTTATGACAATTGACCGATATGGCACCGTTTGACAACGAGAATCCATTTGCCAACATGTTGGCAAATGCAAACACATTTGCCATGCAAACAGCTGATTTTGCTGGCATTTTCAACAAGCGAAGGAGGAAAACGAGCAAAGGAGGAAATCGCGCCAAGGACGGACTTCTGGAAAACGCGCTAAAAGTAAAATTATTTAATTATAGAATAGACATGGACGATGTGCTAATCATAAATGTGGAAGACGTCGCCAGTTCACAATGCAGAGTCCGATAGAAGCCACTCCTGCTTCTGATGGTCAAGCCTGGCCGTATCCACCACTTTTTGGCACTTCTTCATTTTGCTTCATTCTTTTTTTCCATGTCTTTAAAGTAGTCACAAGTACTAATGCCGCTGCGACGGCAATTTGCTTATTCGTGGACATTTTGTTGTTAAAAAAAATTGAAAATTTTGCTACCACGTCGCTTTCGACACAAAAATTTCAATTAATTGCTTCTTCTTCTTCTCGCAAAAATCATATGACGACAGATGTGTTTAGCTAGCATAATGAAAACGGTGTGGCAAATGACTGACAACAAATGTGGATGTCAAATGTTGCCATTTGGTTTTTGTGTCAGTTATGACGTTGTAGTGAAAACGCGTTTGACACCAAATGCAAATGTTGTCAAATGTGCCATTTCTGTTTGCCATTGAATTTGACATAATGAAAACGAAGCTTTAAGGCGTGTTGGAGCTAACTATATTTAATTTAGCAAAAGGAACTTCGTTCCAACCGGTGTCCCCTGACACCTTATGTAATATTTTTCATCGAAATTAAATTCCAAATTTTACATGGCCCACCATTTAGGTATGAAACTGAACACGCAATTTTTTTTATGAAATTCAGCCGTTTATGAACGGTTAGACCGATCAAGATGAAATTTCACATGTGCATTAGGGGTGGGACAGTGCTGTAGGGAGCTCCTTAGTAACAGGATTAGTAACAGGAATTTTGGGAGGCCGGAGAAAAAAATTCATCAGCCAAAAAATGGGGGAGGGGGATTGGGGGCATATGGCTGCGCATCGATGTCAATGGTGGTGGTGAAGAGGACCCCTAGAGGAGTAAATATATGACCGAGCCACACTAATTTTTCGCTCCCAAACTTTTTCTAAATCATACCTACCTACCCTATCTTCACCCCCTAAGGGGCTCCCATACAAAAAATTAATTTTTATAAAATTTTCTTCCCCGGTCGAGTTAAACGCATTTTGTATTGAATCCTCCTTATGTAAGTAACAATTTTGGAAGAGAGAAATAAAAGTCGGTCTATCCTATATTTCAGCTCTATAGGAGGCACCATGGGAGCTCCAAGAGCTGACTTTATAAAAAATTTCTAAGAAATAAAAATATTTGTACGGCGACCACCTTAAAGGTTGAAGATAGAAGGTAGATATGGTCGGATAAACTGGTGGGGTTGCAGAAATGTTGTAGGTCGTTTATACATATGACTTCTCTAAAGGCAGCCTTGAAGCAGTTAGTGGCAGTTAGTGGGAGTTTTATGTGGGTGCCACCTTAGGGAGTGAAGATAGGGGGTGGATATGTTTGGAACAAATTTTGAGAAAGCAAAGTTAGAGGGGATCTGTCATACATTTCACCCCTCTAGGGGCGACTCCGGGCAGTTTTGGGGCATAGTTTGGATTTTCCCCTTCACCACCACCTTTGACCTTTGAGTTCTAATGCTAGAGAAATTGTAATATTGGAACACCATGGACCCCACTGGAACCGCACACAGGGGAGCCTAAAATTTGCTATATCAGCCATCAAAAAAATGTAATCCTTATAAAACTTTGAATTTTGTTTTTATTGAAAATATTTTTTAATATATTTTTAGCGCTACTAAATTTCTTCTATATATTAGTTGTTTATTACTCAAACATCAATTTTTTGACAAAAACTGCATTTAGATAAACTGGAAGACCATTCTAGATAAAGTCTGTACACTTGCAATAAGGTATAACATGCCAGACCTTCTAAACGATTTCATGATGATATGTTGGATCAAATTAGGGTACATCACGATGACCCAGTATGGGTGCACGATGCTAGGTACTCCAAATACCAGTAATTAGAATCGGTTTAAATCAAAAAAACTGATTTAAATAAAAATCAATGGCTTATAACTTGTTTATTTGAACACGTTTTCATATTTGGGAACCGGTTTCTAAAACCGTACTTTACAACCGTGTCTTGAAACCGGTCTTAGAACCTCCTAATAAAGGGTTTTTCAACAGAGACGCTACAAAAGTAAATCGATAGGGACAGCAAACCACGCCATATTTTTTCCCGCTCTTCTGACATTTCTCTTTAGTAAGGTTTGCCATTTCATCATGGAAAGATATACGAGCCAACAACGAGACGAAATTATTAAAATTTACTACCGAAATTTGGAGTCAGTGGCCTCAACATTAAGAGCGCTACGTCCAATTTATGGTCGGCTCATTTCTGGCTGAATGGCTTCGTCAAAAAGCAAAATATGCGTTATTGGTCAGACAGCAATCCACACGTAATCCATGAGTCATCATTGCATCCCGAAAAAATTACGGTTTGGTGCGGTTTATGGGCCTGCGGCGTCATTGGGCCGTACTTCTTCCGTGATGATCAAGACTGGCACATTACTGTGAATGCGAATCGCTACCGTTCAATGATAACCGAATATTTTTGGCCCCAATTGGATAATATGGACTTGGAGGACATGTGGTTCCAACTGGACTGCGCCACAAGCCACACAGCGAATGCCACTATCAATTTATTGGAAACCAAGTTTGGTGAACGTGTTATCTCACGAAATGGCCCAGTCGATTGGCCGCCTCGGTCGTGCGATTTGACGCCGTTAGATTATTTCCTGTGGGGCTACGTCAAGTCTATGGTCTATGCCAACCAGCCAGCGACGATTCATGAACTTCGTACGAATATCGAACGTGAAATTGCAGCAGTATCGGCCGATTTATGCTTGGAAACCGTCGAAAATTGGGTTCAGCGTCTGGACTTATGCAGGCGTGCCCGTGGTGGCCATGCAAAAGAAATCGAGTTCCATACATAATGGCATCGAAATTACTTTCACAGGAATAAAGAATTTCATTGGTATCTAAAACCGGTTTTGTTTTATTTAAAAAGCTTTTGTAGCGCTCTTATTGAAAAACCCGTTATTTTTGAACCGGTTTGTGTAAATGAGTTTTGCTTCTCACTAATATTTTGACTTCTTCTTGTGTTAACACCTTTTTGTTACACGGTAACGGTCCGATTTCTATGAACACAGTAGTAGGCTCTTTTGCTATTGCACTTTCTATTTTCTAACAATATTTAGCTCACTGAATTAATTAGTTTTGTTTTGTCATAAACAGAGCGACGACAAAAAGTATTGAATAGTATAGAGAACTTATTGCACTCTTTTTCCGCTCTCATGTAGAGAGTCTGAGTAAAAGAGCATAAACGAGTCTTATTCTCTTTAAAGAATATTTCAATATAAATGCACCATTTCGACAATGTCATTACATAAAACAATACAAAAAGCGTAATTGTTTCCAAAGGCATCAATGTTTCACATCAAAATTATGAATGGACCAAGTTATGACAAAAAAGAGAGTAATACGTTTTGAATCATTGATGTTTTTATACCAACCTTATTTTTATTTCGAAAACCTATTTTCAAAAAAACTAATTACACTGAGCAACAATTTAAAAACATCTTTTGTCGTAAGAACGCCACTATGTTTTTCTGGTGTTGTTTGGTCTAAAACATAAAAAAAAATATTAAAAAAATATCTGTCACCCCACTGAATTTTAAAGGGTTAAAATCCAATTTGCGCTAGTTTGTTTACTCTTTGGCCCATATCTTGTGAACGGATGCTCCGAATATTTAGTTTAAGGTAGCAATCGAGTAAATCGAAATTCTGAACTGTTTGCAAGATATGAGCCTGAGAAAATGATCACATTTTACGAAAATGATACCGAGGCCCCAAATCTTTGCCGGCCCATAAAAAAAAAAGTGCATGACTTTGGGAAAAATTGGGAGACACGGGTCTTTTTTTTTAGTCTTTTATCACGTAGTGGTGTCCGTATATGGTTATTTTTTTTCGTGTTGCACTGTGTAATCATTTTACCTCTTTCCATTTCTTCCATTTCTTTTTATACCTCTCTGTCGTAACTGGCGTAGCAACTGTCTGAAGAATTGCTATTTGTGCAGCGTTATAGTCATCTGTTGCGATGCGACACTCTTCTTCGCATCTAGTGCTGACAACCCCCCTCGGTAGGGGTAGTGCGAAGGGCACACGTGACACATATCACTGTCTTTTCCTGGACTTTTATCAGCAGAGTTAGGTAAGTGTATTTTCCAGTACCGGCCACCAAATGACAATATCGAAAAGCAAAATCGGGCAGACAACAGCTGTATATATCCAGTAAACTATTATCGGGGAGACACCTTATCGTTCTCCGATAGCTAATTTATACGAATATAGGGAAACTGTAGATCTACCAATCATATCCATAGCGTTTGACTTATTGTGGAGGAGAGGCCTTATCATTCTCCGATGGCTCTTTTATATGAATATGGGGGCATTGTGGATCTACCGATCCTATCCATAGCGTTTGACTTTAAGTCAAGCTTTCTGTAGACAACCACACCTAGATATCTTGCATTATCCATTAGAAAAATTTCTCTACCACATAGAGACAGTGGCTGAATATACGAAACCTTCTAATAATAATTGGTTTCCCATTACATCCCATGAAGGGGCTGGGGAGAACTTCTCACAATCACTGAGCTGTGCGCTTTCCAGTTTTCACTCACTGATTGGGACCTACAGTTTTACACCGATTCCGAACGGTAATTTGAGAAGCTTTTTCATGGCTAGATACTCGATAGTGTCGCCGTCACTATGCGAGGTGACCGCCGCCGAAAGAAAATTTGAAGGTGGTCAGAGCCGGGTTCGAACCCAGGATCTCATGTACAAGAGCCGCGCACACTAACCATTGCACCACCGACGGCCACAACCTTCTGCACCACCGACCTTCTGCTCCTTGTTAAAGAGTGCGAACAGTGTTTATCCGGATCTACACCAGCCCACTTAGAGAGTATCCTGATTAAGTCCTGGAAAACATATCTGCATGTGGAAGCAAATATTCTCTGCACCAGGTCATCAGTATATGGTAAGACTGTGCAACCTGATCGCTCCAGCTGTAGCAAAACACTATCCAGTGCTAAATTCCAGAGAAGTTGAGATAAGACTCCCCCTTGAGTTGTTCCTCTATTCACGGTTCGAATTATAGTCATGGAATTAGGATGAGCTTATGACACTTTGTGTAAGTAATCCATATATCAAATTAAGGATCCCTTGGTCAACACACAGTGCCGATAGTGCCGATTTTATCGATCCCGGTAAGACGTCATTAATGGCATCTTCTATCTCGTCATATTTTGCTAGACTGTATTCCTGTACACAAATAGATATTTCAGGAATCACAATCCAAGCAACATTTTCAATAGGCGTTGTAAGCAACAATTTACTTCGAATGCCACATACAGTGTTGTATTTTGAATATTAATAAAATATTCACATACATGAAATATTTACAATAAACACAATTTACAGATAAAATTATGTTGAAAAATATAGTTATTTAAACAAATGGTTTACATTTTCATTGATATTTCTTAGTTTTGCAAAGAAATGCCATAGTTCCATAGTTGACACATAGATGGCGCTTCATTCGGATTTTCATTTCGAAGTAAATTGTTGCTCACATGCGAACGCCTGTTGAAAATGTTGCTTGCATTGTGATTCCTGCTTAAAGCAGCAGTCACAATGGGAGCGACCATTTTTGATGGTGTTCACAATGGAAGCGACAAAACAGAAAATGCGCTTTCGAAAATAAACAGCTGATTGTCAAAAGAAATACTTATTTCTGTTTTTTGGGCAAAGTTTGAAAATAATTTTGAAGTAATATTTGTTGTGAAAAAATAAAATGGAAATGCAGGCAAGTTTACAGACTGTAAGTCCGTACAGTTTTCATAAGTCGTTTTGATTCCACTCTACCGAAAATCGACCACAACAGATGCAGCAATCGGTTTCAGATCGCAACTTGAAGGTAGCAGTTGTTGTCCAATTTTTGGGTATCTCTGCAGTTTTATTAAAGAGTAAAACAAAAAGAAGACGATGGTGGGTCCGTGATATACTCCAACAAAGAAAGAATTTTGGAGATGGATCAAATCTTGTTGAAGAAATGCGCCTGACAGACGTCGAAAGTTTTTACAACTTTACAAGGATGACTGAGGTTCAGTTTGATTTGCTCCTGCATAAAGTTGGTCCATTTTTAACCAAAAATTCCATCCGAAGGCCAATAATTGAACGTGATAGACTCCTAATTACTCTAAGGTAAGTTTCTTACTTTTGTTTTTGCATCGCAACTGGGAACGCATCTAAAAACACAAAAATGTGAAACAAAAACAACAAAATATTTTGCAGGTTTTTAGCCATTGGAATGAGTTTTGCATCTTTGTCATATTCATTCCGCATCGGTAGATCGACTATCCACAACATAGTTAAAGAAACAACGGAAGCAATATGGGCATTGCTTAATGCCGAATATATTCCAAAACCCAGCGTTGAGGACTTGGAGTGTATAGCGGCACGATTTTTGTCGAAAACTGGAATACCAAATTGTGTAGGTGCTATAGACGGCAAGCATTGTATAATACAATGTCCACCAAATAGTGGATCACTATTTTTCAATTATAAGAAGACATTCTCCATTGTCCTTCTAGCAGTTTGCGATGCAGATTACAACTTCCCACATGTCAATGTGGGTGCATATGGTTCCGAATCTGATGGTAATTATTAAAAATACAATAATTTATAATTAATATGGTAACATCTTTGTTTTCCTACAGGAGGTGTACTGAAACGCAGTGAGTTTGGACAAGCTTTGTTAAGAAATACCTTAACCTTGCCTCAAGATGAAATCTTGCCAGATAGTTTAATTACATTTCCGTTTTATTTTGTTGGCGACGAGGCATTTCCACTTAAACGTCATTCAATTAGAGCTTTCGGCTGACAAGCGATATTTTAATAAGCGATTATCATCTGCCAGAAGACTGATAGAAAGCAGTTTTAGTATTTTGGCGAGACAGTTCCGTATGTACCATACTGTTATAAATGCGAGTTTCGAGACCGCGTCTTCCATATTTCGGAGCACTGTAGTTCTTCACAACTACATATTGAAGACAAAGGCATCAGCTACAGTAATTGGCCAAAATGCAGTCAACGAAAGTGTGGATAGTATTGGAAACTGGCAAAATGTGCCGCAACAATTTGGTTTCAATAACTCTAGTCATGAGGCTCAACACTTAATAGACACTCTTAAAGAATTTTTATATAACCCAATCAATTAAAATTGTTCTGCTAGTGCTAATGAAATAATTAAATAAATTTGACACACTTTTATTAAAAATTTACATATTATTCATTCCATGAGAAAACGCCACAAATCTGAGCGAAGGTCTTCCGATTTTCTTCAAATTTTGCACGGAGAGACTCTATAGAGCCAAATATACATTTGCGTTTTTAGATTTTTAAAATTGTTAAAGATCGCGATTTTATTAGCCTTTTTCATTTTTCAAAAAGTTAAAAAAATGGAAAAAGTAGTGAACTTTGAAGAGCCACATTTCCATAAGTGGACCGAATTTTTATATTTCATATAAAAAGTTGTGCTACTTTTGCTTGTCACAGAATTGTACACACATATGTACAAATGTGTACATAGGTGTGTATACACGCTGAACACAATACATGATGAAATAGGGAAGAAGTATTTCATCATCCAATTCTAGTAGCATGTAGTTTCCTAGGAATAAGTATTTGGCATCAAAAAGTAAGCCTACTTACAAAAAAATCAAAAGAAAAACAATTTTTTTTCTGTACATTAGAATTTTTTGCAAAGTGCATCCAAAAATAGCATTTATATTACCAGTAATTGCATTCGCATTATTCTCAATCAGCATTATTTTAGAAAAACACACTTTAAATGACAACAATACCTTACAGTAACTTTTTACATAATAGTAATGCGACAAAAACTGTTTAAAATATAGCAATTCAAAGTTACATACCAAATAAATTTCTTTCATATTTTGTACAAACATTTTCAAAATCCTAAAAAAAATTTAATTTTATTTTTTTTATATGAAAAATGAAGTAAGTCTTTTTTTAAAAAATCATTACAAATAGGAAGCTGCCTTGTCCCAAAAAAAGATTACTTGTCTTTTTTATAAAAAATTCTGAATTTTGGAATTTTGCAAAAAAGAAGTGGAAAATGCATTCAAAAAGTGCAGTTGCTATAAAAATGCATTTCTGAAATCAAGCCCTCATTTTTAGAGTACGGATTCTACAAATAGACAACCGTATCATTCAGAAACTTTTTACATTTTTGAAATAGTCCATCTACTTAAAAAAATATAGCTCTCCAAACTTCACAACTTTTTTAATTTTTTTAGGTTTTTCAAAAATGAAAAACGCGAATAAAATCGCGAGTTTTTTAAATTTCAAATATCTGATAATGGGATTCTCTTAATGGCTCCATAGAGTCTCTCTGTTGTCAATATAAACAAAATCGGAGGATGTGAATTCAGAAAATCACTTATTTTCAACTTTCTCTCATGGAATGAATGATATATTCCCAACCATCCATTCAAGTAAATACATTTCACACTTTTTTTGAATAACTTTATATTTTCTATATGAAAAATAAGTGAACATTTGTAATTACAAAAAAAGTGGAGAAATATTAATTCTTATATCGAAACTTAGTTGCAACTTCCATAAGTTCCTTCTCGCAATTGTAGGCATCGTCCGGACTCAGCTTTCCTAAAGTTTCGGCAATAAAATTCACTACAGCCGAATGATACGCTGGCACTGAAGTGGACACTGCAGGCTGTGATTGTAGCGGACTTAATATATTAAACAGCTTATTGCTCGTTTCTTCAAAAATATCTTCGACACTTTTTTGGATTTTTTTCGATGGTCTTGCTTGCGAGCACGAAGGTTTCTCCTGCGACGGCAGTTGTGAAAGGCACTTATGTGACATGTTGTGAGAAAGAGCGAGATGGCATGAAAACAGAAATGGACGCTCCCATTGTGACTGCTGCTTAAAGCTCACAAGAACGTGTAGTCCCCTTTGTATGCCGTCAGGGTTAGATGATTTGTAGAGCTTAAAACTTCCTATTGCTCAGTGGAGTCCTTCTATTTCCCGCAACATGCGAGACCAGTTTTCTGGAAAGTGTTTGATAAGCAGAAGGTCTACCGATTTATCACTTGATGGCGTCTATCGCCCGGTTTGTTGCTTCAGATATTCTAGAGATGTGCGAGTCGTCGAAAGGTATTTATTCAATTTGGAATTCCCAGACGCAGTTTCAGTGCTGTCGCAGAAAGGTTGCACAAGAACTTCACCTCGAAGATCTTTATATTTTTTAAGTTTCAATTAGTACACATCCCCGGCTCACTCCGTCCTTGAGGATTTAGCTATATTAAAAACCCATGGATCTTTACCCTCCGTAGGAACTGAGGTGAGAGCATCTGTAAATTCATCAACCTCAGCGGTATAAACTGGTTCAGAAGAAAGTATGGTTTTCATAATACTGGTCAACATTTCTTTGTACTTGGTCCAGTTTGGACGCAACAAAGTGGAGATGTTCTGCTTGATCGAAAAGTATGTAAGGATGGTTGGAAACGAATCCTCATTCGACATTCTGTGGTGCGCATTGACGTCCGCACAACGAACAAGACCCTAGAATTGACAGATAGGGGGTCAAAATGTTCTGCAAATATTTCCTGAAAGTGGTTTGCCTAAGAGTTGTCAACTACATGAATCCCTATTAGTATGTCCCTATAGTTCCTTTTTGACGAAATCTCAATATATCATCAAAAGGACTAATATTTGATTGTAAATGATATCCAAAAATATGGCTCATCAAATTTAGTTCGGAGTCATCAATTTAACTGGCTGTGAGCATCTCTCCCCAATACCTTCATGAATGTAATGAGAAACCATTTCTTTTGGATCGAAGTTCTTTATCGCACGTTGCGGGATGGGGGTTAAATGAAAACAAATTAAAATTGTTGTTCACACTATTATGCTACAACCCAGTTGTAAACCAACGTCACTCGAACGTCCGGACCTAGGACGCGTCCCAGTGACTTCCAGGGGGTTTTTGAATAAAACACACAAGGTTAAATATTTACAGTGTGTATTCATACCAAAAAGTACGTACCACAATTTATAAATTAATTATAAGTTTAATCCTAATTTTATAAAATTGCATTTAGGATTTTTAATATAAATACACACTGTACATATTTAACCTTGTGTGTTTTTTTCAAAAACCCCGTGAAAGTCACTGGGACGCGTCCTAGGTCCGTACATTCGACTGACGTGTCTTTACACCAGTATTATCAACTTTGGTTTATGTCTAAACTAACATACCTTGGGAATTTTCGTGTTCAATGGGAAGATTTCTAGGAGGAGTCTGTAACCAATATTTAGTATATATTGTAGTTTTGAACCCCATAAAAAGTAAACTTAGAAAAGCCGAAGTGAAAGAAGTTTAAAAAAAGAAAATTTTCTTAAATAAGTGCCATTTCTTAACAAAAGTAAATTTTCTCAAAAAAATACCTATTTATATTCTTAAACAAAGTACCTTTTCTTTAGAAAATTACCTTGTCTTAAAGAAGTACATTAAAAAAAGGAAATTTTCTTACAAAACGTACCTTTTCTTAAAAAAGGAATTTTTTAAATATCAGTACATACCTTGTTCTTAAAAAGCACATTTTCTTACAACAAAATACCCTTTCTTAAGAAACTACCTTTTCTTTAACGACTACCTTTTGTGAAACAAAATAACTTTTTTTGAGATAAGTACCTACCCTTAAAAATGTACCTATTCTTGAAAAAATTATCAATTCTAAAAAAAATTCCCATGACTTAAAAAAACCTTTTCTTCAAAAAAAATACCTTCTCTTAAAAAAACACATTTTCTTACAAAAATTCCTCCTCATAAAAGTCTTTGCTTCAAAATAAAATAAAACCCTTTCTTTTCTTTTCTTGAGATAAGTAGCCTTTCTGAAAATAAGTACATTTTCTTAAAAAATAACCTTTTCCTAAAAAGAGTACCACTTCTTTAAAAAATACCTGTTCTAAAAAGTACTTCTTTGTAAAAAAAAATCCATACTCTTATGGCTTTTTCTTACAGAAAGTGCTTCTTCTTAAAAATAGTACATTTTCTTAAAAAAAACATTAATTTTTAATAAAAGAAGTACATTTTCTTAAAAAAAACATTAGTTTTTAATAAAAGAAGTACCTCTCTTTAAAAATTACTTTTTCAGGAAAATACCATACATATTCTTACAAAAAGGACCTAAAAATTTACTTTAAAAAAATACATTCTCTAAAAAAAAATTAAAAAAAGTTTATTTTCATAAAGATCCATTTAAATTATCGTATTTTTCACCGGGCCCTTAGGCGTGTTGGAACTAACTAGTACATAATATATAGCGAAAGGAACTTCGTTCTAGCCGGGTATCCCCTGGCACCTCATGAATTTTTTTCACAATTTTGAGATAACTCTTTTTCACAGTCAATTTTTAAAAACATTTTAACCCATCACATCCATTTTACTATAGTTTTATAATTCTAAATACCTTGTATTTACCAAGGACTAAAAGGAAATATACACTAAAAATTTTCTTCTCAAGTTTTATGAAACTTTTCACAGAATCTATTGATTCAGCCAATAAAGTATTTCATAGAATCTACGAAGCATTTTCATAGATTCTGTGAAACAAAATACAGTAGAATAGCAATAATTCGTGACCTCTTAATGCGAAAATATCAATAATTCGCAACATAGGGTTGGTCCCTTGAATAAATAGCTTGAATTCGCAAAAATTCCATACATTTTGGTTCCCTCGCTAATTCCTACTTTTATTTCAATAAAACGTCTGTTTAACTTCTTATAATTCGTAATACAAATCAATGGAACTTTCAATCAAAGTAGAATAGTCTGGATGGAATTTTGTATGGTTTTTGTGATCAGTTTGTTCGTTGCTGTACCAGAGGTCTGTGAAATGAGAGATTGTGGGGATTTTTTCTTTTTATAAAATGAATTGGGTGAAACCCCTCAAATTCGCGTTTTTCTTATTTTAACCTCTAGAAATCGAAAAACCGTGTAATTCGTACAAAAATTGATGGTTCCTCGATAATTCGAATTATCCAGATTCTACTGTATGTGAAATTTGGTAATAACATCATTTCGGACATTCTATAAAATTAAATCTTTAAAAATTGTCCATAATATCTATGAAACATTTTCATACATTCAATGATACGAAATTTATGAATTTTTCTCATAGCATCTAAGAAACATTTTCACAGATTTTATGAAACGTATCAAAGTATTATAATTCACAGAAAGAGAATGAAAAATCAAACATACGAGGTTGCTATTTATACTTCGGGTCCAGCAATAAAAAATATCATTTATCATTGGAAATGGTTTTATTGTTTTCCAAATTATTTCTCATATTTTCAATATATGCGTGCGCATGCGCTCAATGAAATTTTCGAAGCACTTTTTCCACTCTGTTTGAGACTCCTCTAAAACATGATTTTTGAACGCTTCAACAGCTGTTTCGGGCTTCGAAAAACGTTGACCACGCAGTAAAAATATGTCATTGCGTACCAAATCAAGGTTGTACTCCGGATGACCCATTAATTCGACATGTTGATTGCTCAAATATCCCATTGTTTCAGCTGATGTGTGAGAGCTCGCATTGTCCTGGTACAAATTGATCCGTCTTCTCTTGTTTTTTTCCTTATTTCTTTGAACACTGTTGATAAGCAGATGATGGTATTCTACTCAGAGTTGACCATCCTACGTTCCACTGAAAGCACTGTGGCCATATGACCGGTTAAACCCAAAAAAAAACGCGATCAGTTGCTTCGATGAGCTTCTTCCACGAACAACTTTTGTTGAATGTAGCTCGTCTTGAAAGACCCATACGATCGATTGCGGTCTTGTTTCGAGCTCATATGCATAGATCTATTATTCGTCACCTATGACGATGTCATGCACTGTATTTGAGTTACCGCGGTTGTATTTTCTCAACATTTCTTTGCTCCAATCGACACGAATCTTTTTTTGAGCATTCGTCAAATTATGTGGGATCCAACGCGAACAAATATTTTTCACGGCCAAATGAACAGGCAATATCTTATTGATGCTTGTCATACTAATGCCCAAGGATGCCTCAATCTCACGGTAAGTCACATATCGATGTTGCTTTATCAGTTCACGCGCAGCATCAATGGTTTCCGGCAAAACGACTGAAGTTGGACGACCTTCGGGAAATTAATCCTGGAGCGAACGGTGTTCGAGACTGAACTCTTGGTACCAGCGATCTACAGTGGCTTTTGACGGCGCTTCATCACCAAGTGTCGAAACAAGTTGATTGAGACGCTGTTGTCTCGATAATCCATGCCGAAAATCGTAAAAAATCATCGCGCGAAAAATTCCAGGGGTTAATCCCATTTTTTGACCCAGATGCATTTTTCAACACACTCTAAATATAACAAATAGTGCTCGTAGGTGACAACGTTCTATGTATGTTTATGCTAAAAGGTATCAAACTTTCCTATGGAAGTTCCAGTTTTCATCTAACTATCAAAATAGTTTTAATCAAAAAATATAAATAGCAACCATGCAAATAAATCGCTAAATCCAATGAGAATTCGTTCAGAATTGGCTACAATTGAAAAACGATTTCAAGGAAAAAATAAAATGAATATGACTTCAGAATATTTCTGTTCACTTCAAAGGCATACTAATGATGCGGAAAATCGGTAATAACCGTAAATGAAACCCGATTTTTTTACCCGTAGCTAAAGATTTTGGAAATTTTATAAATCGATTCTTGTTCTACTCGATAACACATACAAGGAAAATTGTATCACTTCGCAGGAATTTTGGACAGTCGTATAGTGTAATCCAACCTAGCCAATATTCCTTTGACATCTTGAAATCTATTCAATCCAGTGGTGTAGACTCGGAATTGGTGTCGGAGTTCAGAATTTTAAAATTGCGGAGTTGATATCGGATTTTTCAACATTTTTGGAAAACTTCACACTCTTGATTCTATTCTGGATACCCATTGCAGAGCTTATGCTAGCGATAGAGCATGCAGTTTCGTTTCCAGCTCTATAATTCGTAAAGGATTCCGACTTGACCGAGGATGACTTGGTTGCATTGAGTGCTGATTTGCTACCCAATAAACTAGCGAACTTTCCACGTACAGATGAGCCTAACTTTAGTAGTTCGTCTGCAGGTTTCATAGCGCACCATCATAAATCTTGCCAACTCATTACATCAAAATATCCACGAAATCCGAAAGGAAACCCGAAGAGGGCGGTTTCTTTCTCACAAACGTATTGGATGTGCCCTGTTGCGCAATGCTACGAATTGATCGGTATATAAAATAAATAAATAAATATGTTCGCGTTACATCCCATGAAGAAACAGTGAAGAGCTTCTCACAATCAGTGAGTCAGTAAATACGATTAATATTTTTAGAAGAGTCTAGTGACCCAATTAACAGTAATAGGTTGTAATTTTTCTTGAATAACATTTCAATAACATTTATAAACAATTTAATGCATGCAACATCGGACAGGTATTACGTGATTAATAATGCAATAATTTATTAAGATGTGGAAAAATTCTGAGTTCAGTCACTTAAAACAGACAAAACGACGCTTCACGACAGTTGCTATAATAATGGCCGCATACAAACTGAACAGTGATGAATGAAATAAATGTATGAATATTTTGTTAAAAATTTATTCATAGGAAAATATAAATTAATGAATAAATTGACACAAAAAATTACCATGAATTCTCGGTGTGCTTACACTATCCGCTAGTCACAATGAGAAACTATAAAACATAAACAAGCAATAAACAAAAATTTATTAATAAATTAAATAAGATTTCGTATCTCTTTGGTAAAAGTTTATTAGCCAAATCTCATGAGTAAATATTTTTAATTTTATATCCGATAACGACCAGTGTTATTTATATGTTTGTGGTAAGCTTTTTTCAGTTGGAGATTATGACTCAAGGTAAAATCTATTGACCCACGCGAACTCGGAAGTGTTATCAACAGACCATAACCTAAGCTTAATCATAGAGTCTATTGAACTTTTTGCAAACAGCAAAATTCTAACGAATGTCTACATGTGTAGGCAAATTTTGTACAATCGTAGAAAACGCCCACTTGTATCACACATGTTTGTGTCTTAAGTCTTTTGTTTGTTGGCAAATTGTAAGCAAATTGTTTAGTTGTTATTAACGCATCGTTCAGACAAATAATATTCATATAATGAAATTCGTAAACGTAATTTCGTTTGGGCTGAAAGTTTGGATACACGATGAAAAATCTGTAGTTTTTTGTTGTTTGGATGCAAATATAACATGTGTTTGTAGATGGCCGCAAATATAATATACAGGGTGGGGCAAAAGTCGCGAAGGGATTTGAAAAATTAATAACTTTTCTAATTTAATTTTTTTTTTATTTTTCTTTTTAGGACTTGTAAAATAAATCTGGGAGATTAATTATGGAAGGTTACAAAGTTATCCAGCGAACCAAAATCATAGAACTTTATTTTGAACATCATCGATCAATAATTCAAACTCAACGAGCCTATCGTCGTCATTTTAATGTGCGGAATTCACCATCCGAATCAATGATTCGACGCTTAGTGACACGTTTTCAGGAACAAGGCTCAGTGAGGGATCTTCCACGAAGCGGAAGACCACATTCTGTAATTAGTGAAGCAAATATTCAACGCGTTCTGGAGAGTGTTGAGGAGAATCCTGAAACATCAACTCTGCTGAGCTGCAAATGTCTCGGCGGTCTTTACGCAGAATATTAAAGGGAAATTTACATCTTTTCCCATACAAGGTGCAGTTAGTGCAAGAACTAAAGCCAGGAGATTCCCAAGAACGAATAATTTATGCAGTTCGCTTCCAAGAATTGGAAACCCCTTCGTGACTTTTGCCCCACCCTGTACTTGTGCCCAAACGCATTGTGTTTGCTATTCAATATTACATGTTTGAGACACAATGATTAATATGTTATAACAAATTGTGTTTGCGACGCAAATATATTTGTGTTTGTGATATGAATACAGCCGTGTTTGTTGTACTGTTTATGATCTCTCGAGAGAAAGAAAATAAAAGAGGGGTAACGAGTGTGCATAATTCTCTCAGTTAGCGATTCATAAATAATCCTGAATCTTCGTGGAAATTGCAGAAGACGTCAGTGTTTCTTATTTTGGCTGATGATGTTGCGTTTTAATTTCATGTATTCAGTCGTCAATGGTTCATCGGAGAGAGGATATCCAAAGTGCTTGATCAGTGGAAAAAGAATAAACAAACGCTCGGACGTTTAAATGGATTGTGATGTTGCTTTGGTGTTTGTGTATGTGTTTCGTATATATTTATGTGCGCTACCAAAGTGAGAAACGATTTTGAGGAAAGAAACTGGAAAGGGCAACAACGTGACCATTTTTGAAATATAATAAAAAGAAACGGAACGGCGAACCATTTGTTAAATGAGTGTAATAAAAAACACAAGTAATTAATCCACGCTTGGCTTGCATGAACTTGATTTGTATATAAATATCTTGTTTGTGTACCAACGCACAGTGATAACCTACGCATTGCTGAAACCTTCTGAAAGCAAAAATGTGAGAGACAACAAAGAAAGGAGAAGCAAAAGAACATCAGATTCCAATCTCATGACAAAAAAAAACAAATAATGCATACAATGCAAATAAATGTAAAAAGGGCCGTTTTAAATCTATTAATTTTTGTATTAATTATTTATAAATGTGGATTTATATTGTTAAAATTAATTATAATAAATAATACAAATATATTGAAATCGAAGAATAATTCGTTTGTAAATATTATTATATTTGGGAGAAATACGCATATGTTTCCACGCAAGTATATGTAGGTTGGGGGGAAACAAGCGAATGCTTCCACGTAAGTATATGGATGTTTGGAATGAAGAACACATATGTTTCCACGTAAAAGCATACATGTTTCTCAGTAAACATGATACTGTTTTCATTTAAATACAAGTAAGTTTGGGACTTGCAAACATATGAATGTTTGAAGTGTGTTCCAAACATATACATGGTTCCTGCAGAATATGTTTGGGAAAATATGTTAGAGAGGTCGTTATTTTTCAGCGTGTACACAAATAGGGTTGTAGATATTCTAAAGAATAATCATCACATTGAAAACAAGGTATTGTGTATATTTGATTTATACAACCGACAGAAGTCGAATACATATTAGAAGATCAGCTGAGATGTAGATTTTGTACAGATTGCCAAGATATTTGATTTCAAAAAACACAAACTGGTTGCACAAACCATCAGGAAACTAAACTTACACACAGTGAAAAGATTAGTTGGAAATCAATTCAGGCATTGGAAATTCCATGATAAAGTCTATATTTTGACTAGAATTCACTTGGCTATGGTATTGGGAAATTAAAAATAGCTCTTACCAAATAGAAGTTGTTACTAGAAATTAAGCTGTATTAACTAATTAGACAATTTATAAAACCTCATTCATTTGAAATGGAAGATACAACCCATAAAAATAACAATATTCGACTTCGTGTTCAAATACTAGTCACTGTTGTCATAATTTAGTTTCTGTAACAAGAATACTTTTTACAAAGTTATATATTCGATTTTTTAAAGAGGCTTTGCTGCAAAACAGAAACTATATTTGAATGTTAGACGAGGACTTTTCAGAGAAACTATTATATTATACAGGAAATGAGAAACAAATTAGTGAAAAAAACAATAAAATATATACTTAGATATCATCCACCGAAAATTATGATAAATATACATATTTACATTTTACGCCGTATAGACCCAGAATTTGTTAATACTTTGGACAAAAACCGTCGGTGGTGGTGCAATGGCAGTGTGCGCGGCTCTTGTGCATAAGAACGTGGGTTCGATCCCTGCTCTAACCACTTTAAATTTCTTTCGACGGTGGTCACCTCACTTAGTGACGGCGACACTATCGAGTATTTAGCCATGTAAAAGCTTCTAAAAATACCGTTCGGAACCGGTGTAAAACTGTAGGTCCCAATCAATGCGTGTAAAACTACAACGCGCACAGCTCACTGCTTTGTGGGAGGTTCTCCCTAATCCCTTCATGGGATGTGACGGGAAACCATTTTTTGTGACAAGAACAACCGGTTGGGATATAGTAGTTTTCTACACGAAATCAAAAGATGGCCATTAAAGTCCATGTAAAGGGTTTCTCAATAGGGCCAAAACAATGATGTACGATATTTTAATACGAACCCGCTCTTAAATATTTTTATGATCTGGTAATATCAAAACATTAGTCAATGTTTAAATTTTTACCAGGGTGAAGTTCACGAACTAGCAACGTTTGGAAATTATTAAAAAATACTACCGAAATTTTCAGTCAGTGGTCGCAACTTTAAGTTTTAAGAAAATAATGAATCTCATCGAAAAATCATCTTCAGCGATGAAGCTCATTTCTGGCTAAATGGCTTTGTCAACAAGCAAAATATGCGGTTTTGGTCAGCAAAAAAAACACAACCACAGCAAAAAGACCATATGAAGAGTAACTCAGAATCGGTGCGTCCAAACTCAAAAATAATAACCTTACATATGCGCGGTTTATCGATTTTTTATTTGAAAATGTTAAATTAACAGATCTTTTTATGAAAGGCATCCATTGCACACTGGAATAAACTCAAGTTTTTTGGCATTAACTAAAAAAAAAATTATATTTTTTAAAAAAAGATACATTTTTAAGAAGCTGACACTCCACACTGGGACAGATTTAAAAAATGACCGGACAAAATTAATAACGTCGTTGTTTTTGACTTTAGTCGTGTCAAACTTATTAGTTCGTAGGTTTTTGAGGGTGCTGAGCTAATTTCTGGCATTGCTTTTTCCATTGGTTGGAATGGGGCGAAGTTAACAAGGTGGGGGGGGGGGGTTAAATTTAAAAAAAAAAACGTTATGGGTATCGTTTCATAGGTTTTTGGATGGCCCGATTTCATTTTTGGCAAACATTTTTCGATCAGGATTTCGATAACTAACCTAACGGAGGGAAGAGCATGTGTAATTTTACCTTTTCACATAAAATTTCGTTTCTTAACAAGGTTTAACGTTTTAAAATTGTCTAGCAAATTTATTAGGAATTATAAATTAAATAAAAAGTTTGAGAAGTTTGTTTCGTACCCATACAAGATTTATTTGAGACCACAAAAAAAAAACTTCGTTTAAAAAAAATCTATATCATGACGTTCGACATATTCATCATCGTCGTCCTCGGAACTTTAAAAATTTTAGTTTGAAATTTCGAAATTTTAGCTCGACATTTTATGATATTGCCAGACCTAAGTTCCGACAGAGTAATGTATTTAACTTTACACTGAAAAAAAAATAATTTTTACACAAGTATTATATATTTAAATATGAAATCAAAAACTGACTGAACACTGAACACTTCAGACCCTAATCGAAGTCAGTGATTTTATTTCGTTACCCTTTACTACCATTTGCTGAAGAAATTTTTTTTTAAACTTTGGGCCAGTTTTTAATTTCATATTTAAATATATAATACTTGTGTAAAAATTAATTTTTTTCAGTGTAAAGTTAAATACATTACTCTGTCGGAACTTAGGTCTGGCAATATCATAAAATGTCGAACTAAAATTTCGAAATTAACGTAATGATATAGATTTTTTTTAAACGAAGTTTTTTTTTTGTGGTCTCAAATAAATCTTGTATGGGTACGAAACAAACTTCTCAAACTTTTTATTTAATTTATAATTCCTAATAAATTTGCTAGAAAATTTTAAAACGTTAAACCTTGTTAAGAAACGCAATTTTATGTGAAAAGGTAAAATTACACATGCTCTTCCCTCCGTTAGGTTAGTTATCGAAATCCTGATCGAAAAATGTTTGCAAAAACTGAAATCGGGCCATCCAAAAACCTATGAAACGATACCCATAACGTTTTTTTTAAATTTAACCCCCACTCCCCACCATGATCATAATGATCCCAGTTGATCATAATTTTTGTCGGTCCACAAAATATTAAAAAATGTAATATTTTTAGTCAATTACTTTCATTGCAATTAAACTAGAAACCTTAAGTAAATTAAATTAACTTAATATACAATTTCGTAGCTCTCATAACACAAAATAAATAAAAAAGGTTTCAAACAACCAGAAACATAACCTTCATATAACACACATCTACTAAAAATAGCCCAAATTAGTCTGCATGCATGTATTGAAACAATACTCAAGTTTGGTCACCTTGCCTGATTAGCAACGTTCATGGAAACTTCAAAACAGTTAATTTACGACCTCAGTGGTTACTTGGCCACTGTTTAAGTCACATATTTTATTTGGATTACTGCTTCGATTTTTGGAATTTTGTCCGGTCATTTTTTCAATCTATCCCAGTGTGCACTGTGGACGATATAGAAATCATAAACAAAAAGTAGTATTTCAACGAAGCCTCATAGAAATCAAGCGTTTTTTCACGAATTTCTCCATAATTTATTCATTCCCACAGCATGTTTATCTTTGCGGCTCTAGATTAATGCGAATTTAAAAGTAAATGGGCCAAATGTTATATGATAAATAACGTTCAAGGGTCTTAGAATAAAATCATTTTATAAATAATTAAATTCCTTTATCCTTTGTATTTGTTATATTGTAGTTGGTTACATAGCATTTTTAAATAACAAAATCAAAAACTGCTTATATTTCATGGAGGAAAAGTTATATTTGTGCATGCTTGTGCATGAAGCTGGGGAATGCAAGATTGCATGTTAAGAGATCCCCTAACATGTTCTATATGCGGCGTTTGCAACTTTTTGTGGGTTTTCGCAAAATTAAATTTTTTAGCTTTTTCGACTTAGTCCTCATGATTAAAGTACATTCGGTTAGAAATCAGTAAGACATTGATCGAATGTATTTTTAGCAGTTGTGTAATTCGTCTATTTTTTGTCGGAAAACCCCAAAACAAAACCCAAATGCATATGCATTTCTTTTCTTGTCTTTATTTTTTTTTTTTTTTTGAGTTTTTAAAATAAAATAATTTAAATTTGCCTTGATATTTTTAAGTTTTGAATCAAAATTTGATGTAAAATCCCATCTAGTTGTGATTGGTATTATAGTATTTCGAAAAAAATTGTGGCTGGAGTTGAATTTCACTTTTCAATACGAGTAGGTAAGGTTTTCGATCACATGTTTCTTAAGTGTTTTATTGCGTTCCTTCCTATCAAATATTTGTGATTCTGAATGAAACAATTTGCAAGGTATTTAAAAAAATTCGTTGTCAGAAACAGATATTTATTGGGACTTTCCATTGTTTTTATTATTGGTTTAATGTGGTGTGATATTTTGTAAAAACCTAACCTTAAAGTACTTGTGTTTGGTGGACGTTCAATCAATTTAAATATTAGCTAGTATGCGAAGTTATTAATGCTTCTTAAAGTGCCCTTAATATAATATATTATCTTTTTGGTAGTTATTGTGTATTTTCCCAAAAATTTCATTTCAGGCAATATAACTGATGTCTTTAATACATAAAGGGTTTTTCAACTGAGACGCTACAAAAGTAAATCGATAGGGACAGCAAACGACGCCATATTTTTGCCCGCTCTTTTGACATTTCTCTTCAGTAAGGTTTGCGATTTCATCATGGAAAGATATACGAGCCAACAACGAGTCGCAATTATTAAAATTTACTACCGAAATTTGGAGTCAGTGGCCTCAACTGTAAGAGCGCTACGTCCAATTTCTGACTTCTGAATTTCATTTCTGTCTGAATGGCTTCGTCAATAATCAAAATATGCGTTATTGGTCAGACAGCAATCCACACGTAATCCATGAAAAAATTGCATCCCGAAAAAATTATGGTTTGGTGCGGTTTATGGGCCAGCGGCGTCATTGGGCCGTACTTCTTCCGTGATGATCAAGACCGGCACATTACTGTGAATGCGAATCGCGACCGTTCAATGATAACCGAATATTTTCGGCCCCAATTGGATAATATGGACTTGGAGGACATGTGGTTCCAACAGGACGGCGCCACAAGCCACACAGCGAATGCCACAATTAATTTATTGGAAACCAAGTTTGGCGAACTTGTTATCTCACGAAATGGCCCAGTCGATTAGCCGGATAGGTCGTGCGATTTGACGCCGTTAGATTATTTCCTGTGGGGCTACGTCAAGTCTATGGTCTATGCCAACAAGTCAGCGACGTTTGATGAACTTCGTACGAGTATCGAACGTGAAATTGCTGCAATATCGGCCGATTTATGCTTGAAAACCGTCGAAAATTGGGTTCAGCGTCTGGACTTCTGCAAGTGTGCCCGTGGTGGCCATGCAAAAGAAATCGAGTTCCATACATAATGACATCGAACGTACTTTCACAGGAATAAAGAATTTCATTGGCATATAAAACCGGTTTTGTTTTATTTAAAAAAACTTTTGTAGCGTTCTTATTGAAAAACCCGATATATGGATTCTTCGAATCCACTTTTGTCTAATTTATATATCTCTAAAAAAAAAAAAAAAAAAAAAAAAAAAAAAAAAAAAAAAAAAATTTCTTCCGACGACGGTCACCTCGCTTAGTGACGGCAACACTATCGAGTATATAGCCATGAAAAAGCTTCTCAAAATACCGTTCGGAATCGGTGTAAAACTGTAGGTCCCAATCAGTGAGTGAAAACTGGAAAGCGCACAGCTCAGTGATTGTGAGAAGTTCTCCCCGGTCCCTTCATGGGATGTAATGGGAAACCATTTATTTATTTATTATAAAAGAAAATGTCAGAACAAACAAAATTAACTTCCACTAGAAGTAATAAATCTTTTAAAACCATCAGCCATCCAATTAGAACCATGGTCAACAAATATTGGTTTATATTTAGATGACGAAGATAGCGCCCCTGATTCTGTCGAAGAATTGGAACTAGAAGAAAACTGATATAAATAGTTCTTCAGTAAAACAGTGTTTAATAAAAGTTTTAAACAAACCCAAAAAAATTTCTTTATTTTGTATGGAAAAACAATCCGTCCTCTGAATTCCAAAGCTTGAAGCTGCAAATCCAATTAGCCCCAAATTCGTTCTATATGTTGAGCTATTTGTGTCGAAAATCGCCATTAAAAAGAATTGACAATTGAAGTATGATTACGGAACAAATATTTCAAAGTTCATGCATTTTACACTTAAACAACGCCATCTATTGCAAATAAATAAAACTATACTATGCTATGATCCTTGCACTTATTATATTGAACACATATACCAATATGGTTTAAAATTTTACAAATGGTTTTTGACTCAATAAAGGTCATACGATTAGTTTTAACTTATGCCTACTTTGACTTGTAACTCCTGTGGGTGTGAGTGTGGGCGTGGCTCGATCATCCCAAAAATTTGTGAATTTTATGTTTTCATCATGCCCTATAAACATGCAAAATCTCTATGTACATTATTCGAATTTATGCCAATTTATGTCATTTTGTACCAGTGGGTATTGGTTAAAGCGTCCTATGGAGGTGAAAAATTTAATATGTTTGCGTTTGGACGGGCGTAGTGTTATTTTACGTAAAACATTTTTTGTCAAAACGGTTTTTGTCATTTCACCCAAACAATCTCAAAAAGTCTGAATCTCAAAAATTTATTGTCATTTAGACGAAATGCAAGTGCAAATGCCGATATTGACGAAAAGACCGTCATATTATCCAAATTAATTAATGTTATACCGGCCAAAGAAATCTGCGACATTATACCCAAAACAATTTAGGTAGTCAACGTTCTGCAGAAAAACGCCACAGCGCCCAAAATTTTAATAACAATTTTTTTTGGGCAAAATGACGCTTTCTTAAAATATCATATTTCTATCTCTTAGTACAATAGAAGAACCGTTACGTTTCAAAGAATGAGATAAAAGATGCTTCTAAATATCCCCTGGAAAACTGGAAGCTTAGTTGCTTATACGTAACTTATAACTCTGGAGAAAATTGTAGGTGTGGCAAAGAAACACACTGGGTGGGGGATGCGGGAAAGGGGGCGTGTATGAGGCGCGCACGCGCGGTCTTTTTATTTGATTTTTTTTCTTAAATTTCCGATAATAATTTATTCAACTTAAAATACTTCGGTTTTAAAGTAAAATTCAATTTCCGAAAATAGGATGTCCAAGACTTCGTTGGAAAGATGCAGTGGATGAATCTCTATAGAAGCTTGGTGTCGATAAAAAAAAGCAAAAGTTCGAGCTGGTCGGAGAAATGTGTAATCATCGGTTTAGAACGTCCCAAGTCCATGGTCACAATGTGATGACCTAAATATATAAGTAAGTACGTCATTCCACCCAAATATTTTCCAGTAGAAAATTGGACCTAATAACACTTTTTATTTTGAACGTTGTGTCATTGGGTGATGTGACACTGTACCATCTAAACAGTTTTGGGCTTTATGACATTTTGAAAAATAAAAAATGTTATAGAAAAAGGTCATTTCGCCCAATCGTTCGACATTTAACCCAAATATTTCCAACAACAACTTACATGTACCGATTTTCGGGCTTAATGAGGTTAGTGGTTTGGGCGAAAATGTTTTGGGTTAAATAGCACTACGCCGTTTGGACGTACGTTTTTATTTTTTTTCAAATTTTCCCAGACTATCCCATTACACATGAAATACTAACCCTGGTTACAAGTAAAATAATGTTCTTTAGATTTAAATATGAAACACACAATTTTAATAATAAATAATTTTTTTTAGTTTTTTTTCCCTATAAAATTCATAATGGGATATGGCACTAACAAATGGTTGGGATAGCCATTAAATTCAAGTAATTAGTTGAGCATACCAATATAATATTGGGTACATCCGAATTAGTTTTTAAATTTTTCGTTGATCCAACTGATGGAATATTCAGAACCACAGGGTAATTTGATGGCTAGCACTAAAACTCGATTGGCAGATCACATTTATTTCGTGTTGATGTGGCTTCAACTAAATATTTCAATTCTTCCAACCAAAATTTAATTTCAAATCAATTGATATGCACAACATTTAGTAGTCTTTTTCTTTTCAATACTTTTTAACATGCAACGTCCATATGTAACCAAGCCTAATCTCATAAATTTACTGAGAGAAGTGGTTGGTAGGTTGGTTGAAAAGGTTGCAAGACATCACGCTGTCTATCACACTTTAGCCTAAGAAGCCCATTGTGATACCTGCAATTTCCTCTATAGCAACTATTGACTAGTCGTCCAGCCAATTTGCCTTTTCAATGAATTTGTCTATAAGACCTACAGGAATATCCTGTAGGGCTACGGTGCTAACTAAATGTGTTCCGAATATCTTACATCTCAGTCCTGCAAGAGCAGGGCAATCCAAGAGAAGGTGTTTCGTCGTCATCTTCCATGCAGCTTAGGGCGTGTTTTCCTACAAGACAATGTCCCATAAGTGTTCCGATCATTGTGGATAATCTGCATCTCGGCAAGTTAAGTAGTTGCCTAGTCCTCTTCCTGTCCATCTGTGGCCAGAGGACCCTGGCTTGTTTGCAAGTTGAAGTAAGTTTCCACTTGTCCTTGAACATATTATCGGCCCACTGCCTGATCTGCAAACGGCAGGTTGGCATACTAACAACTTGTTTTGCCGGAAGAACCTGTGCCGTAGTACCCTGTCTAGCTAACGCATCCGCTACGCAATTGACTGGAATGTCACTGTGTCCCGGTACCCAGATGAGCCTGATGTCAAAATACTCTGCCATCACCCTAAGTGATGAGTGGCATTATTTCACCATCAGGGACGTAGAAAACATGGCTTCCAGGGATTTTATGACAACCTGGCTGTCTGTGTAGATACATATTCTCCGGAGGGTTGTGACACTACTTTCCAGTAGTTCAGCAACCTCCAGTATGGCGGTAAGTTCCGCCTAAATACACTACAGTGATGTGGCAGCTTGAAGGAGATATTTACATTTAGGTCCGGTGAATAGACCCCATAGCCCACTTGCTTTGATCCATCCGCGAAAAATCTGATAGATACTACTGGTGTCCCCTTCCAGTGACTTTTCCCAGGTATTTCTCTTTGAGATCCTGGGTTCGAACCCTGCTCTGACCACCTTCAAAAAAAATTTCTTTCGGCGGCGGTCACCTCGCATAGTGACGGCGACACTATCGAGTATATAGCCATGATAAAGCTTCTAAAAATACCGTGTAATGGGAAACCATTTATTTATTTTTTATTTTATTCCTCTTTGGAATAGAAGTCCTTAGATTTGTCGCTGGTAGAAGGTAGGCGATACATTAGTCCGTTTTTACGAGAATAGAGTTGATCCGGTGTAGTAATTCAGCGTGTCCGGAATGCCCCGATATCAAAACGCCACAATCTCTGATTCTCACCGGGGATGATATCAGGAGAACAGATATTCAGGATAGCACTAAGTGCAGTGCCTGATGTCGTGCCCATTGCCCCACTAACGCTAATCAGTCCTGATCTTTGAATTTTTATCAAGGAATTCAGAATATATTTCTTTTGGGGGGACCTCCACCAAACTACGGTGCCATAGAGAAGTATTAGTCTGACTATTGCCATATCACTCCACATGATGATCTTAGGAGACAGTCCCCAGCGCTTTGCTATCGCCCGTTTACAGCAGTAAAGAGCAACGGACGCCATTTTCACCCTCTCCTCTACATTCGGTTTCCAAGACTGTTTTCTGTCGAGAATTATTCCCAGATACTTGACCATTTCCGTCAACTGTAATTGCACCCCATTAACTGACGGTGGTTCAAATGCGGGTATTTTATACTTCCGATAGAACAAGATAAGCTCGGTTTCAAGTGGGTTAAGTGATAGTCCGTTGTTAGCGGAAATCAGCCTAAGTAGGCTGGTTGTGCGAATGCTAAGTAAATTGAGGAAGCTTCCCAATTAGGCGTGTCACTAAGCTGTCGACTCCTAGATTCTGTAACGACCTAAGAATCGCCGAAGGTTGAATGTTATTGAAGGCTCCCCCGATGTCCAGGAAGGTCCCTAGAGCGAAGACCTTATTCTCAAGAGAGTTCTCTATTATACTGACTATAGAGTGGAGAGCCGTCTCTGTGCACTTGCCTTTGATATAGGCATGCTGAGAACTCGATAGTAGACTCTGTGGAAGATTACTTCGAACGTGAATGTCCAGTAACTTTTCAAATGCTGTCTTACTGCGATGAAGATTTATCTGCAGGACTTTCACCGCCTACAGGATCTTCAACTCCGGGTACCTCTATCACGGTTGTCTCGTGATCAACCTCGCTAGTGGTTACTCCAGTTGTATTTACTCGATGGTATTAATACTCAAATGACACTGGGCCTTAAATATTTGGTACCACTCTTGCATCTTTCCAATACTGGCTGCCATTGTAAAGAGGATTAGATTACGTCATTGCAGAAGTGGATGTATGTGTGCTGAAGGAGATTTCAAGCCATATCTGATACCCCATCCCGATATTCCAGGATGTGCCTGAAGAACAGACGGTTTTTAGCCCCTCGCGCCCAATTATTACTCCGCAGAAAAGCCCTAAAATCACTAAGTTTAAATCGTGTGAGATACAATATGTCGCAAAATCCTAACCATTTTCTCCTACTCACAGCAGCATAAGAGTTATACGACGGCATCATCATCCCCACAGCTTGAACAATACTCACTCATGAGCTGAGATTCCAAGTCAAAACGCACGGCCGCCTATTAACATAAAAATTCGGTTGAGACAGCCGAATTAACCGTAACCGAATTTAGAGGTTGTGACAACCTCATTAAAGGTACCCAACCCCATTATAAATTGACACAACCACAGTTTAGATTGACACAACCGCATTAGAGGTTGTCACAACTTCATTAGAGGCTGACACAACCTCATTCGAGGTTGACACAACCTCATTCGAGGTTGATACAACCACATTCGAGGTTGACACAACCACATTAGAGGTTGATACAACCACATTAGAGGTTGTCACAACCGAATTTAGAAAGTGTCACAAATGAATTTTGAAATCTTTTTATATTACTAACTAATGATTTATTTTCCAGTATTCTTACAAAAAAAACATTAGAAATCGTGAAAATAAAGTCATTTATATAGGGTTATTTTTAGTGTAACTCATTTATTTTACATGTCACTACCGACCTTTTTTGAAGTCCCGGCCATCATGGGTCACCGCATCAATTCTGGCGGGTTGTATCTGTTGTTTTAGCTCCTAAACCGTTTCGTACACAGATAATTGGAGCATATCTCAAACAACCGACCTTGAAAAGGTCAAAAACTCTTGATATCTGGATGTACATTCCCTGCAAAATAAGACGATTTAATACAAAAACTATAATATTTTTACTTACCTTTCTTAATAGCCACAAAAAAAATATTGATATCGCCGTGACGGGAACATTTTTTATCTTCTTTTAATATAATATTTGTTAATAAATAATCAATAATCTCCGAGCTTGAGGTCAGATTTGCTGTTGTTGTATTTATTTTCCTCGATATTTCGCTACTCTATTGTGTAGCATCATCAGGAGATATAAACAATATTTAACAATTAAAATCAAATAATAATTGTGAAAAATTATGTCAGTATAAAAAAGGTTCGAAAAAATTGTCCCTCCTTTTTCAAAATTTTCTGAAGTTACACAAACAAAAATAATGTACGTAAAAAGTTCATATATATTTAGAATTTTAAACGTCAAGTTTTAAACACACAGAATTATGTTGTGCTAACCGAATTGAAAATAAAATTCGGTTGTACCTATAGAATTCATGAGAAATTCAGTTACAGCAACCGAATTGACGCCGAATTCGGTCGTTGCTACCGACTGAAGGGTTAATTCGGTTATTGCGGCCGAATTTATACCAAATTGGGTAGTGACAAACAAATTGCTACCAAATTTGGTACTGACAACCGAATTGATGCCAAATTCGGTTGTTGCACCTGAATTTATTGCAACATTCGGTTACTCCAACCGAATTTGGTAGCAGTTTCGGTTGCTGCATTGTAATTAATTCCAAATTCGGTTGTTGCAACCGAAATTTTAGTAAATTTGGTTGATAAATCAAATATGTCACAACTGAATCAATTATGAAACCATGTTTTTTTTCAACCCAATTTCGGTTGTGACGACTAAGTTCGGTCGTGACAACCTCAATTCGGTTGTGGCAACCGCAATTCGGTGGTAACAACCGTATTTACGGTTGCTACAACATCTTTTCAATCAATTAGTAGTCAACCTATTGGTAATCAATCAGAACTATCTCCTCCTGCTGAGGTCATTCCAATTGATTCTGTTTCCGTTTCTCAAACTCCGGCTTTGACTTATGCGTCTGTTGTACAAGTTAATTCTACTGACACCATTCCTCAACATCAAAATCCTGGGCAAAAGGGTATTCACAACTTAGTTGTGGTGCCCCCTAGGAGGACAGTGTTCATATCTAGATTGGCATCTGATACTACTGTTGATGATATTGGTGATTTCATCAGATCCAATTATTCTATTGTTGGTAATGATATTGCTGTTTTTAAATTTAATTACTCCCAACCAAGGGATATTTCTTCATTTAAAATATCGGTTCCAGGTAAATTTTTTGATGAGATTGTGAAGAAATCATTTTGGCCTGACGGTGTTTTGGTTCGAGAGTTTGTTCATAGAGATCGGAATCGTTCCGATGGGAATACTAGATTGCCACCCTCGGTCAATGTGCCAAAAAACTAGGTGCTTCAATTATATTCCTATATCAAAATGTAAGAGGTCTTAATTCTAAACTGAAACATATTTATTTAAATAGTATTGATTGTGGTTATGGTGTTATATGCTTATCGGAAAACTGGTTAAAACCTAGTGTCAAGGATTCTGAGATTTTTTACAAAGATTATCAGGTATTTAGGAAGAATAGAGTTGGAACGAAATCGGGCGGCGGTGTTCTCATTGCTGTACATAGTACCATTTCTGCTGAATTGGTCACATTCTGTGGGGACTGTGAGTCTGAATTCATTTGTGTACGTCTTCGCATTGGTGTAAAATCTGTTTTTGTGATTTGCTCCTATATTCCTACCAGTTCTAGTATTGACATTTATATGGATCACCTTCGATTGACAGACTCAGCTGTTAACTTAATGGATTCAAATTCGGACATAATTTGTGTAGGTGATTTTAACTTACCATATACAACGTGGGTCTCTGTAGATGACTCTAACGGATGTTTACCTCTGTCTTCTACTATAATGAGTAACTATTGGGATGGCATTTTTGATTTAGGTCTCCATCAATTAAATTTTATTAAAAATGTGAACAATAGAATACTGGATCTCGTATTTTCGAACAGTAACTGTATTTCTTTATGTAGAGTTTCTCCCATTGTGTTACCGGAGGATAAACATCATCCAACATTTAAATTTGCTCTTGATGTACAGGAAGAAAATTCTTGGTTTAATCAAACGGAAAGAGCTACGTACTATGAATTTTAATTTCGCCAGAACAAATTCTGCCTTACTCAGATCTTTTCTACATAATGCAAATTGGAATTATGTTGGTGGTCTTGTGTTCAAAATTGAAAATTTTTATATTATGAACTCTGGGTTTTCTGCTTCAATACCTTATCATCCTTCAAGTTTGGAATCTGGGCCTGCTTGGTTCACAAAAGAATTAAGGGGTCTACGTAATTTAAGAAATAGAATGAAAAGTAGATATGATAGTTGTGGTTCATTAATTTATTTGGCGAAATACATAGTTGCCAGGAATAAATTTAACGTTCTTAATAGGAAGTGTTACTCTTTTTATATCTCTAAAATGAGAAGAGTTCTACTGAAGAACCCGAAACATTTTTTCACCTTTGTAAATTCAAAGCGGAAAGTAGTTGGTTATCCGCGTAGTATGAAATTCAATGGTTCAGAGTCATCAAATGATGCCGATATTTCTGATATTCTCCTTCGGTTGCTTTACTAAATTACCCCTATAATATTAATACGTTTAATGGCATTCCGGATATTATCTTGTCTGAGGATGAAGTTCTTTATGGATTGCAAACTTTAAAACATTCAAATTCGCCTGGACCTGATGGTATTCCCACATCAATTCTTAAAATGTATGCTCATGAATTGTATATTCCACTCACAAATATATTTAATGAATCGTTGACATCGGGTAAATTTCCCTCTTATTGGAAATCAAGTTTCATAAGCCCACTCTTTAAGTCTGGAAGTCGATCCAATATTGAAAATTACAGAGGAATTGCAAAGCTGAGTGCAATTCCAAAGCTATTTGAAAAATTGGTTACGAATAGACTACTTCATTTTGTTGGATGTTTGGTTTCGCCAGATCAGCACGGTTTTGTTAAGGGCAGGTTGTCTACGACTAACTTACTGGAGTTAACGTCTCATGTTTTTGCAGCTTTTCGTGATAAATGTCAGATGGATGTAATTTATACAGATTTTAGTAAAGCTTTTGACACAGTTGCTCATAATTTGTTAATATACAAACTTGATATTATTGGTTTTCCACCTAAATTGTTGCACTGGGTATCTTCTTACCTTACTGGTCGTACCCAAAAAGTGCGGTTTAAAAATGTATTATCTTCAACTATATCAGTAACATCTGGTGTTCCTCAAGACAGTCATTTAGGTCCTCTACTTTTCGTTCTTTATTTAAATGATCTACCGTCTATAGTTAAATCGTCTAACATTTTGATGTTTGCAGATAATGTTAAGTTATATATGCCTATATGCGATACTGAGGATTCCACCCATCTTCAAAATGACTTGGATGGTCTCACTAATTGGTGTTTGGTAAATGGTATGTCGCTAAATCAGGGAAAATGTAAAAAGCTTTCGTTTTGCCGTAGTACACCGTTGAATTTTGATTACCTTATTGGTTCTTATATATTGGAAAATGTGTCTTCCTTCATGGATTTAGGAGTACTTCTTGATCAAAAGTTGCGTTTTGATCTTCATATTGATTCCTGTATAGGCAAAGCCAGATCACTGTTAGCTTTTATAAAAAGATGGGCGAAAGAATTTGCTGATCCTTACGTCACTAAACGTCTTTTTGTCTCTCTCGTTAGACGTGGATTAGAATATGCTTGTATTGTGCGGTGTCCGTATAATGCCTGTTATATAGACCGCATCGAATCGATTCAAAGACAATTTTTACTTTTTGCTTTACGTGGTCTCGCTTGGAACATTGATGATTTGCCACCTTATAAAAATCGACTGCTGCTTATTGATGTTCCTACACTTGAAAAACGTAGGTATATGTTAAATGCTATGTTTATTGTAAAACTCATTAGGGGTTGTATAGATTCAAATTTTCTCGTGAGTCAATTAAATTTTAATGTTCCCTGTAGACAAACCCGATATTTCTATCCTATAAAACTATCGACTGTCAGTTATAATTACGATTACTACAATCCTTTCCGACGCGTTTGCCTCATTTACAATGAGATCTATTATTTTTTTACCCGCTTCAGATTCTTTGAATATAATTAAGCAACATTTAATTCGTAATTAATCGGGAACTATTATCCAGCTTGTGTTGCCAACCATTTTCCTCTGATAAACGAGTCCTGCTTCTATTAAACAATCTTATTATAAATTCAGAATTCTACAATGAATTGTAGCTGACGCTGAATAGATGGATGGATGATTAGCGGTTGACGCCAGATGCTGACATTCATGTCCCTGATCTTCATGTTCCAGATCTTCAAGTCCCTACTCTTCCTGTTTATCTCCCATTATGCTATTTTTATGTTCCTGTTTATCATTCCACTAAAATTTGTGGAGTTTGTTTACCATTTCTCTTGTTCCTACTCATCCCCCTGTTGTTCTACTCCACCTGATGTTCCTGTTCCTGTTCCCGTTGTTCGTGTCCCAGCTCCTGTATTGCTACTGTTTTAATTATAAATTATTTTTTATTTTTGTATTTTGTATTATTTTTTCACTATTTTGTTTCATTTTAATTACTTTATGTTAATATTTTTATATTTATATTTTTCTTTTTTTAATTTTTAAATTTTACAAATTTTCTTCTTATTATTTTAATTTTACTCTACTCTTTTTCTTATGTTAAATGTATTTTAATTTTATTAAGTATTGTATGTTATGTCTACTACGTATATAATATAAATTTTATAACGTTGTTGAAAACATATTACCGGCTGTATCCTATTGAGGATTGTAGCTGTGAGATAAATAAATAAAATAAATAATATAAAAAAAATTAGTTCTCTGGGTGTAGTAATCACAGCAACTAGCGTACAGATATATTTTCTAGCGCTGGACATACAATTTTTCGTACGACTCTGGTCATAACATTTCCATACTTGCCTGGTGACTCTGCATTTTGTATCTCCAGACAATTTCTTATTCGCATGCATTCAATTTCATGAAGAAAGGGACATTACTCTCATGATCCATATATAGAGGAATAGCTAAGTTAATCTCTAATCTCGCCAGCTCATACGCTCTATGGTTCTTAGGAATTTGCCAGTGCCTCGGCTTCCACATATGGTAAATATCGAACGGCTTGGCCATCTCATATAGAGATGAGCGGCAGTTGTGGGCCGTTTTTGAAGTCAGGAATACAGATTGCAAATATTTTATAGCAGCCTGACTATCAGAGTATATATTGATAACCCAGGTGGTGTTTCGATTTTGTCCCAGCCCAAGAGCAACTTCTCTTGAAAGCCACTTCTGTCTGAAAGCCACTTCAATGATCTGACAGCAAACTTTCGCTTATACTGACAGCCTGAGACAGTCAATGATCTGACGGGCTAGACCCATTTCTTTAGAATATACTCCAAAATCGACTTTGCCATTTAGTTTGGAGCCATCAGTGTAGAAACCCAAATACCTTCTATATCCTGGTCCGGGATATGAGTGGGGCAGTTCCTCTCTGAGGTAGAAATCGGTGTCGTGTAATCCACTTCTGTTGTGAATTGCCGCATATCCCTTAAAATCGTCGCATTACCATATAGGCTGTTGATCCATTGCGAGGAATCCTCATACCTACGAAAGTTGACAAATGTCCAGAGAATGGAAATGGTGGCTATCACGGGTGCTCTTCGCACAACCCCCACCGAGAGTTTGCTGGGTATTATTCATCATATTATCACTAGATTTGCAGAGAATGCAAAAGGATAAAACATTGGCAATCGGCTTAAGATATTCCATGAGAACATGGGTTCGATCATGTATTCGATCCTGACCACCTTACATTTCTTTCAACGACGGTCACCTCACTTATTAACTGCTATCGAGAGTTTAGCCATTAAAAATGTTCTCGACAACCCGTGCAGAATCGGTGGAAAACTGTATGTCTCAATCAGTGTTTGCAAAACTAAGAAACTCTTCACTGTCCTTTTATGGAAGGTAATGAGATAAAATTAATATATATCCCTGACAGACAAGAATGGAAGGGACGCATTCCAGGTTATACAAGGTATTTAGGCTTCTACACTGAGCGCTCCAAACTAGATGGAAAATTAGCATTGCACAAACGCTTCCAGAACATGATAGTATCGTTCATCACGTATTACTTCTGTATATTCTTATAAGTTAGCTGAATTGTAAATGCATATTGTTATATTGAATATATATATATGTATGGTTCATTCAAACAAATCATTATGAGTTTAATAAATAGCATGCAACTTGATTTTGTGGATATTTTATTGTTTAATAAAAATATGACAATAAACAAAAATAAACTTTATGCGAAACACGACTGCATGAATTCCTCTCCTACTAGATTTGAACTTTGTATGTTTAGTTTTTAATGCATACCTTAAGGCGGTCGTAAATTTTTCAACCTCACCACTAAATGATCAGAACACATACATGCATGGGGCTACTCGCCACTTGCTAACAGGCGTGAGTAACTCAAGTTCAAATTCTACTCTCAAAGAAAGTCAATATCATAGAGTAAATATGGGTAGAGAAAATCTTTCACTCACCAAATTTCTGACATTTGTCCTCGTGTGATGTATATGTTTGATGTTGAAAAGAATTGCTTTACTAATACCAGATAGAGGCAATGGTTCAAAACAACGAACAAAATAACAACAACGGCATTTCGTTTTGTGTGTTAAAATTAATGTGTTTAAATACAACACAAATGTATGCTAACAATAACAGTCAATAAAAAAGTTTAAAACACATTTAAATTTCACAGTTTTTCACCAAAATGGCATGAAAAATTAAAGCAAGAAGTTATTGTAATTCCACCTGGTGTATATCACTTTTCGTCAAACATCTCTCTATCACACCGACCGCATCACGAAGAGTGTGAAATGAAACGTCAGATGAGAGAATAAGTTTATCTAGGTATGTATTAGTCTACGGTCAATATTTTTGAATTTCACTTTTTTTGGATTCTAAACAAGAAGGTGATAGGTAATTCATTAATATCAAAGATAATAGAAAACCCTAGACGGTGAAATATGCCTAAATTGTGAAATATACATACATAAATGTGAAAGTCAAGGGAAATTTTTTAGATTGCGTAGAACTGTCAAATTTCCTTGAAATCAAAAACTATGGAAAAAATTATTTAAACATGCTTTTTGTATATTCAAGACATAACAAAAGCAATATGGTTTTCTACTTACTTACTTTACCGGTCTCGGACAACCACGGGGGGTCAGGGACCTTACAAAACAAAGATAACATATTTCTCCAGTTGGCAATACCAAGTGTACGCAGGGATTCGTCAACCTGATCCCTCCAGCGGAGTCTTGGTCTTTCTATTTTTCGTCTTCCTTTGAGTTCGGTTTCGAAAACCCTTCGTGCTGGTTCGTCTTCATCCATTCTACTGACATGGCCTAGCCAGCGCAATCGCGTTATTTTGATCGGCTTAACTATGTCAGTGTCAGGAAAAAGCTCATACAGCTCATGATTCGTGCGTCGCCGATACTCGCCGTTGTGGACTTTAGGGCCATAAATTTTTCGGAGTATTTTTCTCTCGAAGACTCCTACAGATGTTTCGTCTGCTTGCGATAGAACCCAGGATTCTGCGCCATAAAGCAACACAGGTTGAATGAGAGTCTGGTACAGCTGGACTTTTGGTACTCGAGAGAGGACTTTATCTCTAAAGTGCTTGCTTAGCCCAAAATAACATATATTCGCAAGCACAATTCTCCGCTTGATCTCAAGTCTGACGTTGTCGTGTTTGTTCACGGCAGATCCGAGGTATATAAATTCGTCCACTACCTCGAAGTTATAACGGTTATCAACGTTCACGCTTTGGTCTAATCGCGTGGGGGCCCTGTTCGTTGAAACCATTAATTTTGTCCTGTACTCATTTACCGTCAGACCCACTTTTTCAGACTCCTTCTCAATTCTCGAAAAAAAAACGCAGTAACTTCTCTAATTGTGCGTCCAATGATATCTATATCATCAGCATACGCGAGCAGCATGTGACTTTTGCTGCTGATGGTTTTATTCATGTTGACTGCAGATTTTCTCATAATGGTCTCCATTAGGATGTTAAAGATATCGCAAGATAGGGTGTCGCCTTGCCTGAGTCCTCGCTTAGGTTCGAAAGGTTCGGTAAGATCCTTACCAACTTTCACTGCGGATTTGATGTTCGTCAAGGTCATCCTGCAAAGGCGTATAAGTTTTGCAGGAATGTCAAGCTCAGACATTGCTTCATAGAGTTTCTCCAGTATCGGACTATCGAAGGCCGCCTTATAATCGATATCTATCTATCTATAGTTTATTTTCAAATTCAAACAACAAAAACAAAATAAACATAATTTTGGGTGTTTTTCGTCTTATCCGAGTGGTAAATGAGTGCACCATCTAATATATTTCTATTATCTTTGTTAATACCTACGAATATTTAAAGGGATTTATGCGATTTAAATTTTTACATTTTCCTTTGCACCATTGAACTTCATATTCATGTTTGTCTCTTAAGTCTTTCGTTCGTTAACCTACTCAGCTCGTGTTTGTGTCTTAAGTCTTTTTGTTCGATGTGTGCTTTGCTAGCCAAGTTTGTGTCTTAAGTCTTTTAATGTTCTTTGTGTTTTGCTACTCTAGTTCGTGTGTTAAGTCTTTTGAGGGCTCTGTAAAAATTGAGCTTGATTGTTGTTGGTGCACATTTTTACAGTGTGTGACTTTTGCACATAACAACGGTGGTTTTGTAGTGTGCGATTTAATTTTTTTTAGACTCACTGATCAGAGCTCATTGATTGTGAGTGGCTCTTCCCAACTTTTTCACGGGATGTAATGTTCATCATCTAACCAAACTAATTAAGACCAAACAACATATGTATGTAGATGATCAACAAAAGCCAGAAACCATTTTTAAACTGGAATACAAACGATTTGATTATTTACATGCCCCATTACGTGGAAGGTGTGAATTGGTTGGTGATGGTAAATTTCGTCGACTCATGTCATTGCATAAAATACGATTATAAAATCGTTATGTACTCAAGTAACTAGTGTGGCCTCCAAAAGAAAGAAAAAAGTCGAGAAAAAAAATAGAAAGTGGAACTTAAATTCATAGAGGATAAAAATACCACAGAATTTCACATAAAACACCACTGATGCTGAATTTTACATTAAATAGAAAGCCAAGTTTGAGTTCGAATTCAGTATTGATTTGAACGCAACAAAATGAAGAATATACAGAAAATTGTATTCGGTCTCTTAGTTTTGATGGTGATTTGTAACGCCCAACCGGCTGACAGTGAAGAAAGCAATGTTTATCAATTTCGTGCGAATAGACGTACGAAGGTTTCAAAGAAGCCAAGTGAGAAAGAAGTGAAAAAACAAATATCGGCCAAGACAACACAACAGACTCGAGCCACAAATCAACAAGAGGCGGTTCCTCTAAATAACGGATTAATGGCGAATTTTAATATGGATCACTCGAATGGCTTATTGCCTCCTATGGAAAATACACCATCCGGATCACATAGTTTGGAATTAGTAAACCCAAACGTTAACCCCTTTATGAGACAACAAATCCAAAATTACGCTACACAATTTCCTTATCCAGTAATGCCATATCCATCACCGAATTTTCGATCGCAGAATTTCCCAGGACGTGAAGCTAGTTTTGTGGGTTCATTTTATGAAACTCCCCATGTTCCACTAAACGATCAATATCCCGTTCCATCAATGGCTCTTGAACAAAATAACTTTAACCGTATGAATCAAAATCCTTTGGGCCCCGTAACAAATCTACAATCATTATATCCCGATCCATACGCTGCCAACTTTATGCTAAATGGGAATTTACCTGCTAATAATATAGGCATTCCCGAGCAACCACTTTTGGGACCACAAATTCAACCTGAAAGTCTACAAATTTCAAATGCTGAATTGCAATTTCATCAACGTCATATGAATCCCTTCGCCAACACTTTTCCACGAATGTTAGAGCAGCAAATTCCTCTGCAGAATGAGTTCGAAATGCAGATTGCTACATTTCCTTTGTATCCTAGACTCCAGCGTTCATTAAACTTGAAGGAGGAAATATAAAAACTAATAATATTATTGAAGCAAAGTGATTTTAAAAGTATTTAATAATACATATATTTATATTTGAACTTTAAATGTTTTATTTTATTCTTATAATTATTTATTTATTTATTACCACATATATTTAAATTCTAGAAATAAAAGAGTAAATTTTTTAATATTTCAACAATACTGTTACGAATTTCCTTATTCGTCCTTTTTGCGTTGTTTTATTCCCAATAATAAAACAAGGTTCGTTTTTAATTACGATAATTACAACGGTATCACTTCCTTTTATTTATTTATACAGTACAACAGTTTACTTTATTTATAACACGTTAACAAGTCTTGTATTTTACTATCAATTCGCGTTGCTTACTTTACGGGGTTTAATCACAAACTGAACTCTCCATTCCAAAGACCTCCGCTATTTATACCAACTCACCATACACAAATGAAGGTACAAATATCTAGCGAATTCAAGAACCTTCTAGAAAATAGATGTTGTTGTTGTTGTTTATCTTTGTAGAACATTCTCCTACACAGGAGAATTATCTTTACTGAGGTGAATTCATGCTACTGGTTTAGCGAGCTGGTACGTTGTTACAATGCATACTTTCAGGCGCAGCACTAACCGCCTGTTGTTTACATACTGTTAGTAGAGTCATTAACAGTAAGCAAAAGCTTTTACTTATTCGTAACACTGCCCCCCACTTAAGCCTGTTCGTCCCGAGCAGGCTCAACCCTCCGTTTTCCATACAGAGCTAGTCTTTCCAAATGCACGACTTTCATTTTAGCTCTTGGACTTTGGCTTTTCTGGATTCGATAAACCACGTCATTTATTCGTTTGACAACCTTGTAAGGGCCTTCCCAGTGAGTCTGAAGTTTTGGAGATAAACCCTTCTTGCGCTGTGGGTTGAACAGTAAAACTAGCTGGCCTTCTTGAAATCCTTCTGAATTTGCCGCTCGGTCGTATCTGGCTTTCATTTTGTTACTGACCATTTTTAATTTGTTGCGCACAAATTCATGGAGATCATTAAGATCCCCCGTATCATGGTAATTGACATCACTGTTCGCAGGGTCAGACGCTGGTATGGTACCGAACTCCAAATCTCCAGGCAGCTTCAGCTCATTTCCGAAAATTACTTTAGCGGGTGTTCGCGAAGTGGAGTCATGGGTGGCCGTCCTATATGCCAAAAGGAACTTCGGTATGTGTTCATCCCAATCTCTTTGATCTGCGCTGACTACTTTTCTTAGGTATTCTTCAAGAGTTCGGTTGAATCTTTCAACCATTCCGTCAGACTGAGGATGCAATGGTGTTGTTCTTGTTTTCCGAATACCGTATGACTCACACATTTCTTTGAAGATGGTCGATTCAAAATTCCTACCCTGGTCCGAATGGAGCTCCGAGGGGACACCAAAACGGCATATCCAGTTATCCACAAACACTTTAATTATAGTCTTCGCTTCCTGATTTGGAACAGGGTATACTTCGGGCCATTTACTGAAGTAATCCATAACCACTAAGACGTACTGGTTTCCAGAGCTACTGACGGGAAATGGACCAGCCACATCCATAGCTATACGCTCAAAGGGTGCACCTGAGTTGTATTGCTGCATGTGGCCATGACTTCTTCGCGTTGGTCCCTTAGCTGTCATGCATTGGGTGCAATTTGCTATCCAATCGGCTACCGCTTGTTGACAGCCAATCCAGTAGAACCGTTGCTTTAGCTTTTCAATGGTCTTGGTTATTCCTAGATGTCCTCCGCTCGGGCCATTATGGAATTCTGTCATTATCTCTTTTTCCTTGGAGGAAGGTACCACTATTAACTTTTTGACTATTTTACCATCCTCACTTTCCCATAACCGGTATAGGCAACTATCCAATAATTTTAGGCTGTTCCACTGGGCCCAGTATGCTTTCATCAGGGGGCTCTCTGAGGCGATGTCATTGCGTGTTGGTCTTTCACCATTTTCTTTTGCAGAAATGATTTTTGCCAGTATAGGGTCGCTTCTTTGTGCTGTTGACCAGTCTTCGTTGGATTCTAGTCGAAGCAGACGTACGTCAATGATGTTTTCTTTCACCTCTGCTTTTGAGCAGTGTTTGCATTCCAGCTTGCATGGACGACGTGACAGGGCATCAGCATTACCGTGTTTTCCTCCTTTTCTATGCTCAATGCTGAAGTCATAGCTCTGCAGTCTTTCAATCCAACGAGCAAGTTGGCCTTCGGGGTTCTTAAATTGCAGTAGCCACCTTAGCGCCGCATGATCGGTTCTTAACTGGAAAGGCTGGCCGTACAGATACTTGTGGTAGTGTTTGACACACTCTATGACGGCCAGTAGCTCTCGTCTCGTAACACAATAATTTTTCTCTGGCTTTGAGAGTATTCTGCTGTAGTACCCAATAACTTTTTCTTGGCCATTGATTTCCTGCGAGAGCACGCCACCTATTCCGTAACCACTCGCGTCAGTATCCAACACGAATTTCTCTCCAGCAACAGGATATGCAAGCAAAGGAGCCGTGCATAAATATTGCTTCAGTTGGTGGAATGACTCTTCTTGTTTTTCGCTCCAACAGTACGGCCGACTTTTCATTGTCAGCTCGTGAAGACTTGCAGCCACTGTGGCGAAACCCGGCACAAACCGTCTGTAGTACGTACAGAGTCCTAGGAAACTGCGTAATTCATGGAGATTCTGCGGTCGTGGCCAATCCTTCACTGTCAGGATTTTGTCTTCATCGGTGGAAATGCCATCTGCTGTCACTCGATGTCCCAAGTATTTTACTTCTTTCTGGAACAGAGAACACTTCTTCGGACTGAGTTTCAACCCAGCCGCGGTTATACGTTGAAGGACTTCTTTAAGATTCTTCAGGTGTTCATCGAATGTTTTCCCCATGACAATGATGTCGTCTAGGTACACCAAGCATGTTCGCCAATGAAGTCCTTTCAACACGCACTCCATTAATCGCTCGAAGGTGGCTGGAGCGTTACATAGTCCAAATGGCATTACTTTAAACTGCCAAAGACCATCCCCTACGCTGAATGCAGTTTTCTCCTTATCTTTCTCGCTGATTTCTACTTGCCAATAACCACTTTGCAAGTCCAGCGTGGAGAACCATTTTGTTCCTGACAACGTATCCAATGTGTCATCAATTCTTGGTAGTGGATAACTGTCCTTTTTGGTGACGTCGTTGAGCTTTCTATAATCCACACAAAATCGGGTACTTCCATCTTTCTTCTTAACTAGTACCACCGGCGAGCTCCATGGACTTGAAGAAGGTTCGATTACACCATCCTTCTGCATTTCAGCTACCAGTTTCTTTACCTCATCTCTTTTTGCAAGTGGAAGACTTCTGGGCGCCTGTTTTATTGGTCTCGCTTCCCCTGTATTGATGTCATGCTTTACCATTGATGTTCTACCTTGGCATTCTTTTTTCAGGGCGAAGGCAGACGCATGCTTCCACAGTATTTGCTTTGCTTTGTTCCTATCAGAAGGCTTTAGTTCTCGCACCCACTCACTGAGATGCGACTCCAGCACTTTCTGCTCCTTTTCTGATAGTTTGCTGCAGTCAGAATTAACTTCACAGTTGATGACCGCCTCGACTGGTGTACATTCTGCAATTTCTGTGCGGTCGCCGATCACCTCCTCGTTGTTGGACAAATTTAGAACTCGTACAGGCAAGTATCCTTCATTATTAGTTCTTACTAGAGCTTTGGCAGTGATGATGTTATAGTTGTTTATACTTGCCGGTTCAACTACCCACAAACCGCCGATCTCACAATCTCCCTCCATTCGGGCCCATACTATGGTTTCTGAGTTTGGTGGCAATTTTACATCTTTGTAAGCGATCAGCCTTTTAATCTGTGTTGTATTGTCGTATCCCACATTGAGAGGAATTTCCACATTAGCCCACGTCAAAATTTGCTGCCCCATATCTAACTTGAGGCCTTGGGCAATCATAAAATCTGCGCCAATTATCACTTCATCTACAATGTCGGCGACAATAAACACGTGTTCGATGCTCATGTTGGCAATGGCTAACTTCAATTTAACTTTACCATGTACAGTTGCTGGTTCACCCGTTGCTGTGCGGAGTCTTACACCATGTAACGATTCTATTGGTCCATTTATCAAATCAGATCTGATGATAGATTGTGACGCGCCTGTGTCCATAGTCAATATGCGCTTCCGACCACCGATAGCTCCGTAGACAGTGAGGTTGTTGTTTTTCTGTTGTATTATTGAGATGGAGATCGTGGGGCCCTCGGTTGTGGGAGCTAGTCCATGCCCCTCTGGGCTAGCTCGTTTTAGTTTAACGGAGATTCATTTTGTGTAGTAAAATTTACCCGTTTATTGCCACGTTGGGGTGAGCTCGATCTTGATCGTTTTCGTGGCTCTCTGCAGTTTCGTGAAATATGACCAGGTTTGTCGCAATTGTAGCACTTTGGTCTGGACTTACTTCCGCCTGGTAACGCCTTGCTGAGGGTTTGGGTGATTTCTTTAAGATCGTTTATGGCACCCTTCAAATCTCCTGCCTCCGACTCCATTTCAATTTTTCTAACTCTTTGTATTTGAGGCTTGGACACAAATTTTGCTGTTTCCTGTGCCAATGCGAACGAAACAGTTTCGGCGAATGTAGCTTTTTGTGTGGCACAAGTCACGTATTTTATGTCAGGATCACGGATGCCGTTGACGAATGCTTCAATCTTAAATTGATCCAAGAATGGGTGGGACTCACCAGGATAAGTCATCAACACCAAACGTTCCACCTCGGTTGCGAAGTCCTGAAGCGTTTCATTATGCTTTTGCACTCGGCCTCTCAATTCCATGCGATATAAATCCTTCTTGTGATCGCCACCATACTTGCGTTGTAACGCAGCCAGTATATCCTCGTAGTTGTTTCTGGCACTGACAGGAATGCTCTGAAGGACTTCTGCTGCGTTGCCTTTCAGTGCTAAAATTAGCTCAACGGCTTTGTCGTTGCTGTTCCACAAGTTCTTAATTGCGACCATTTCGAATTGGAATTTAAAAACATCGAAAGGTGTAGAGCCATCGAAACTGGGAGCTTTCAATCTACTAGAGCCTTCAGAAATTACTCGCACTGGCCCTTCTTGCAACTGGATTTCATTCATCTTTCTTTCCAGTTCGGCGAATCTTTCCTCCACATCCTGTTCGACCTGTTCGATCTTCTGCTGAAATTCCTCGAATTTCTGTTCGACCTTTCCGAATTGATCATTAACCTGTATCTCCATGTTATTCATAGCTTCTGAAATTTCATGTAGCTTGTCATTTGTGGCGTTTGATGTTTCCTGCATAATTCTAGAATTCTCGCCAAATTTCTCGTTCATAATTCTAGAATTCTCGCCAAGTTGCGTGTTAATTATTCGAGAGTTTTCGTCTAATTTTGAAAACTTTTCCATCATGGCTGCAAACATCGTAGAAATATCCATATTACCAGTTGCTTCCTTTGCAGATACCTCCATTTCTTCTTTACACTCAAACTGGTATGTATCAATGTCAATGTTTCGGCGCTTGAATTCTTCTATTAATCGCCTCTGCAGCTCTACCTTATTACCAGCTGTCGGTTGATCCAATTTACTCAACTCCTTTTTCAGTTGTTCAACTTTGAGTTCTTCAAACTTCATCGTTGTCCTTAATTCGTAATTTCACTTCTGACACCAATGTTACGAATTTCCTTATTCGTCCTTTTTGCGTTGTTTTATTCCCAATAATAAAACAAGGTTCGTTTTTAATTACGATAATTACAACGGTATCACTTCCTTTTATTTATTTATACAGTACAACAGTTTACTTTATTTATAACACGTTAACAAGTCTTGTATTTTACTATCAATTCGCGTTGCTTACTTTACGGGGTTTAATCACAAACTGAACTCTCCATTCCAAAGACCTCCGCTATTTATACCAACTCACCATACACAAATGAAGGTACAAATATCTAGCGAATTCAAGAACCTTCTAGAAAATAGATGTTGTTGTTGTTGTTTATCTTTGTAGAACATTCTCCTACACAGGAGAATTATCTTTACTGAGGTGAATTCATGCTACTGGTTTAGCGAGCTGGTACGTTGTTACAATGCATACTTTCAGGCGCAGCACTAACCGCCTGTTGTTTACATACTGTTAGTAGAGTCATTAACAGTAAGCAAAAGCTTTTACTTATTCGTAACAATACAAACTAAAAGTTAATGGTTTATAGGTCTTAAGGATCTTAAGCTTACTTGGAATACAGTACATAGGGAACACTGAGATTATCAGCGGGAAATTATCCTTTTTCTTATCAATATGGGAGAAATACCCTAACTTGAAGATTTCTTCCACTGTCCCGCCTAACTCAGAGTTAGGCGGTCTGTTTATGTTGCGAAACTATACGAGTGGATAGCAGTCATATTAAATGTATCTGAGCTTGTCAAGATCCAAAAACTGATTCATATGGTCATTACAGGAGCTACTGCACGGATGACTAACGTGGGTGTGAAACAGAGTTCGTATTTACACCCCCCATGTGCAACCCATACACATCATCGTGGGGAATGTGTAGTGAATGTTTACCCATTACCCACAGGGTATGGGGAAAATAATGGGTAGCTACCCACGAAAATGAGGAATTACCCATCGCGATTACCCATTACCCTCAGGGCAATGGGGAAAATAATGGGTAGCTACCCACGACAATGGGGAATTACTTATCACGATTAATCATTACCCTCAGGGAAATTGGGAAAATAATGGGTAGCTACCCATTGGTTACCCCGGGTAACCAATCCCCATTTTTGATCGACAATATCAAAAATTAGGAAGAATCTCTATATCTCGGAAACGGAGCGTCCAATCGAAAAAATACACAATTTTTGCCGGTTTCAAAGGGGTTTTCATAAAGTGGTCCAATTCGTATGGAAGAATTTTTTTCGAAAAATCGCCAAAATAAGAAAATCGCTAAAATAAAAAGGTTGCTATAACTCGATAACGGTGCATCCAATCGGAAAAATAATAAAAATTTTAGCTCCATAGGAGGCTTTAAATAATGGGTGTCTCCAATATGGCATCACTTTTTTCGATTTATAGCCACCTTTTTATTTTCAGCGATTTTCTTATTTTGTCGATTTTTCGAAAAAAATTCTTCCATACGAATTGGACCACTTTATGAAAACCCCTTAAAAACTCGCAAAAATTGGTTATTTTTTCGATTGGACGCTCCGTTTCCGAGATATAGAGAGTTTTCCTAATTTTTTGATATTTTCGATCAAAAATGGGGATGGGTCACCCTGGGTAACCCATTACCCATCGTCGTGGGCAGCTACCCAATAATTTTCCCCATTGCCCTGTGGGTAATGGGTAAACGATCGCTACCCATTCCCCACGGCAATAGTAATGGGTTACACTGCGTAAACCAGGGTAACTCATTACACGAAATACGGACCCTGGTGTGAATTGATATGTATACCTTAAAATTTTTGTGAGAACCACTGTAGCTCAAATCAGCACCCGGTGCAATGAGACAATAAGCGTGTTTTGGTTATGCCGCTTGCTTATATATTCGCTTATTTTGTAGGAAGCACTTAGCGAAGACTTAGCGACGAGAATTGTTTTCGCTAAGTTTAAATAAATTTTTTTTTACATCTTTTACCGTCTTCAACCCTTATTCATATTTTGTAATAAAATGACTTATCGATAAATTGCCGTTTTCTTTGCAACTTAGCAAGCGACAATCGCTTACTTGTAACCAAACACGACTAATGTCCATATAAAGAAAAAGGGGAACAAATGAATAGGAAAGCTCTATGCTTTATATTGTTACGAATTTCCTTATTCGTCCTTTTTGCGTTGTTTTATTCCCAATAATAAACAAAGTTCGTTTTCAATTACGATAATTACAACGGTTCAACTTCCTTTTATTTTAACAAGTCTTATATTTTACTATCACTTCGCCTTGCTTACTTTACGGGGTTTAATCACCAACTGAACTCTCCATTCCAAAGACCTCCGCAATTTACACCAACTCACCATACTCAAATGAAGTTATATCTAGCGAATTCAAGAACCTTCTAGCCGTTACTTATCTTTGTAGAACAATCTCGAATGGCGGAGAATTATCTCTGAGACGAATTCGTGTTACTGGTTTAGCGAGCTGGTACGTTGTTACAATGCATACTTTCAGACGCAGCACTATCCGCCTGTTATTTACATAATGTTAGTAGAGTCATTAAGAGCAAGCAAAAGCTTTTACTTATTCGTAACAATATGTAACGTCGACGATGAATTTCAATACAAGATTCTTTGGGGAAATTTAAGTCTAAGACAACACTTTAGGCTCTACTTTAATATTAATGTATAAAGTATCTTGATTATATTCAGGGAAATTAAGATCAACATATTTTGCAAAATATTTCCCGGAAAAGACAACGTCATCTAACCTCTTGGTTCAACCCAGTGAGTGAACACACATACACTATCCGTACACTCAGAGAACTAATTATTTTAAAAAGGTTGTAGCTACTGTAAATTCAGGTATTTCCACCGAATTGTAGTTGCTACAACCGAATTGAGGTTGTGACGAATGAATTTAGTCCCCATAATTCAAATTCGGTTGAAGCAACCTCGATTCATAATTGATTCGGTTGTGACAACTGAATCTTGAATTATATTCGTCCAGTCAACTAAATTTTTGGAATTTATTCGGATGTTACAACCGAAATCGGTAACAAATTCGGTTGCAGCAACCGAATGTGACATCAATTCAGGTGCAGCAAGCGAGTTTGGTCCATTTTTAAATGTTAAAAACATTACTTCGATAACCTTAGGTCCGAACTTTGTAGACACGTTCGTATGGCACAATATCGAAACTTGAACCGATATAGTCCATTCTAGATTGACTCTTGCCTAATCAAAGGACATCTACCAAATTTTGTTGAAGTCAGTTATTTTAGAAAGAGACTCTGACTCGATCGGTATATATTGCAATGGGGCTATGTCTTATATTTCGGTATAAAACAAACATCAGCACTAGCTTATAATTCTCTATTACCGCAGTGTGGTGTAGAGTTTGAAAAGTGCATCCAAATTTTTAAATAGGCCAGCAGAAATTCAACACACAATAATTGAAATTAAAAACAACAATTCGAATTTAACAAACATTGATTTAAATTCGGGAGACATCATATTTTTTATAAAGTAATATTTAAAAAGGTACATTGAAATTCAAAATTTAAAAAATATTTCCCTTGACTCTTGGTCATTACAGACTTTACACCTTTAAATACCTAAGGATTTCTTTTGGCAGACTTTAGGTATCGACATACTAAGTGTAGTTCTATAGGTCTACGTATATTTGACGTCAAATGTCGTTCTCCTTAGATTGTTTAGCTTCAATTTACTTACTTGGAATACCAATTAATATTTTATGAATTTCAATTGATGACTACTAAAATTTATAGATATTTGTCAAATTACAATAAATCGATTTTAAAGAGTCCAATTGAAAGCCAAAGAAATGCACTACAGAGGTTACTATAAGCTAAAAAAACGGCCTCAGCAACATATTGCTGGAACCATGTACATGTTTGCATGCATTGTTTTAATGAATCGAAGATCTGCTGCTTTTTTGTTTCTTTGTTGTCTGTCCCTTATTTATTTTCAACAAACATAGCCTCATTTGGGTCACAAAAACATATATTTTAGTCTATTAATCCTTATGTCTCCACCATAAAATATTAAATAGCCAACATGATGTGTTTAGACACAAGTATACTATATTTCTGACAAGCTACAAACACGTTGTATTTGCATCCAAACAACAAAAATAACACGATTTTTCAGCGTGTGCAAGCAAAGACAAGAATGCGTACAGCTCGTTTGGCGCAAACATATTTTGTGTTGCCCCAATAGTATGTCACTTGGTACTTAGCCTTATGGTTGGCCGTAACAGTTGATACTATTTCCGCAAATGAAGTCTTAAAATAAATACCTTATAAGTAGCTTCGTTGTGGTACGAGGTTGCCATTTATATTTCGAGTCCTGGCAACACTAGATTTTTTAGCTTACACATACATAGAACGTTTTCTCTTGCGAGAACTATTTTTTCTATTTACAGTGTGTTGAACAATTCATCTCGGTCAAAAAATGGAATTAACCTGTGAAGACTTTCGACTTAACAGGAAAAGCCATATGTTGCTGGCGTATGCTGACGACATAGACATCATTGGACGCAATTTGCGAGAGGTTACTGCAGTATTTTCAAGAATCGAAAAGGAATCAGCGAAGGTGGGTCCTGCTGTTAATGAGGGCAAGACAAAATTGATGGTGTGAACGACTAGAGAAACCTCTCGACTTGGTCCGCACTTGAACGTTGACAACCGATTTAATTTTGAAGTGGTAGATGAATTTCTCTACCTTGGATCCGCCGCGAGCAAGCGCAACAACGTCAGCCTGGAGATAGATAGGAGAATTGTGCTTGCAAATAGATGATATTTTGGGCTCAGCAAGCAGTTTGGGGACAAAGCCCTCTCTCGACGGACAAAAGTTCAGCTATATCAGACTCTCATTTTACCAGTCCTGGCATATGGCTCCGAAACTTGGGTCATATCGCAAGCGGATGAAAAACACCTGGGAGTATACGAGAGAAAAATTCTCGGTCCTGTTAAGGAAAACAACGAGTACCGACGTCGCTGGAACCAAGAGCTATATGATTTATATTCTGACGTGGATATAGCTAGGGGAATCAAAGTAGGCCAATTGCATTGGCTAGGCCATGTTATCAGAGTGGATGAAGATGAGCCAGCGCGAAAGGTTTTCGATAACGTACCCGATGGAAGCAGGAAAACAGGACGACCAAGACTCCGCTGGAAAGACCAGGCAAAAGGATCCCTCCTTATCTTTGATGTTACCAACTGGCGGGAAAAGGCAGTGGATAGAGCCAGTTGGAAGAAATGTTGAAATTTGTTTAATTTGTTTGTTTAATTAATGTGTGTAAGACGTCTGACCTCATGAGGTTGTAAAATAGTCAATAAAAGTACAAGTAAGTAAGACTTTCGGGCGATGATTTTTTACGACTTTCGGCGCGGATTATCGAGACAAGAGTGTCTCAATCAACTTGTTTAGACTTTTGGTGATGAAGCACCATTAAAAACCACTGTAAATCGCTGGTATCAAGAGTTCAGTCTCGAACGCCGTTCGCTCCAGGATGAATCCGGCATTCGTTTTGCCGGAAACCATCGATGCTGTGCGTGAACTGATTAAGCAACACCGACATGTGACATACTGTGAGATTGAGGCATCCTTGGACATTAGTATGACAAGCAGCAATAAGATATTGCATGTGAATTTGGCCGTGAAAAATATTTGTTCACGTTGGATCCCACATAATTTGACGAATGCTCAAAAAAGGCTCGTGTCGATTGGAGCAAAGAAATGTTGAGAAGAAGACAAGCGTGTTAGCTCAAATGCAGTGTATAACATCGTAACAATTGATGAATCATGGATCTATGCATATGAGCCCGAAACAAAACAGCTATTGACCGTATGGGTATTTCAAGACGAGCTAAATCCCAAATCCATGTTCGTGGAAGACGCACATGGAAGAAAATGATCGCGTTTTTTTTCGGTATAACCGGTCATGTGGCCTCAGTGCCTTTAATGGAACGTAGGATGGTCAATTCTGAGTGGTATACCACCATCTGTTTGCCAACAGTGTTATAAGGAAAAACAACAAGAGAAGACGGATCATTTTGTATCAGTGCAATGCGAGCTCTCACACATGAGCTGAAATAATGGCCAATTTGAGCACTCAACATGTCGAATTGATGGGTCATCCGCCGCACAGCCCTGGTTTGGCACCCAATGACTTCTTTTTATTCCCTGACATCAAGAAAAAACCGCATGGTCAATGTTTCAGCTGTTGAAGCGTTCAAAAACCATGTCTTGGAGGTGTCTCAATCGGAGTGGAAAAGTGCTTCGAAAATTGGTTTAAGCGCATGCAAACTGTATTGATCTTGAATATTTTGAAAAACAATAAAACCATTTCCAATGATAAATGACTGTTTTTTATTGCTGGACCCGAAATGTAAATAGCATCCCGTAAACGAACTTTCATTTGCTCCAAAATTCTCATAACTAACTTTTATGAGGGCAGAGGGCATATTTGCAGGCATTTGTGAGAATGTTTCGGCGTTTACGCTGCTGGACTCCCATGACTTTGATTCTCTCAAGTTTATACATTAATGCACTACCTTGTAACTTCCCAACAAACCAAATGTTCAGAATTCGGACCGAATTCTTAACGAAATTCTGACACATTTCCCGAATTCGGATCCGAATTCGGTCTGTGTTCGTAGCGTAAAACGTATGAAAGGGTTGACACGAATTCGTAACGAACAGCGGAGGGAATTCTGATGCATTTAACGATGTTTCGTAACGAATTCTGACAGAATTCTTATGTAGAATCGGAGGGAATTCTGAAAGGAAAATTAAAATCCTACCGAATGCTGTCAGATTTCTAACTGAATTCGGAAAGAATTCTGAAAGCATTCTGATCAAATTCGAACCGAATTTTAAAAGAGTTCTTTTAGAATTCTAACAGAAATCAGCATTTGATCGTGTTAAATACTGACATAACACGGACCAAATTCTAAAAGAATTCTGTAAAAATTTAAATGGAATTAGTAAAGAATAATTAAATACTTTTGTTTTGAAGAAATTTATTTTTGTTTAAACATAAACATTTTTTATGTGATTTTAAAGACAAACTTAAAATAAGTCCATTCATATAATTCAATATAAAGCAAAACAGTACTAAAACTGAAAATAATAATTTCGTCGACCTTCTGTCTCAAATTCTTCGCAGCAACTGAGAAATATGATAAACGAAAACTAATTCTTTGAAGTTTTTCTACTTCTACGAAATCATTAAAAAAATAGCAAAAACGTCAACGTTATAATAACTTTATGCAAGGTGTACCAAAGAGATATTCTTCTTGTTCCCTCATTTTCTGTTCAAATGAAAGTGTTGTTGCTTTTTACTTTGTGTAGACAATTTTTTTTGCGTATTTCTTACGAATCGCTGTATGTACGTAGTAAAATGTGCAGCCATGAGAATTTACAAAAACAAATGAGCACCAAGAGTAAAAAAAAACAAAAGTCCTCAATTTGTTGGTTCAGAAAATGTTCAGAAATTCTTAAGAATTTCGGAAAGCATGTTTTAGAAATTTCCCCAGAGTTTTCGTTCAGAATTCGTTACGAACTCTGCAACAATTTTCGTAAGAGCTCCGATTTTGTTCAGAAATTTCTGACATCACAATTTTGCGGAAGATTTGGTTTGTTGGGAAGGTATTGTTCATCTTCCCGGAACGTATGTAATGTCTCAATGGATAGACGCGTGGACTTATATTGCCAGAGCCTATGCTTAACTACATAAAATGGAAAGCACAGATACTAGAACAATTTTACTTAAAATTCATTAAAATACTAATATTAATGAGGTGATGAGGTATTATCGGTGGTGCCATTGTTATTGTGCGCGCCTCTTGTACATGAGATCCTGGGTTCGAGCACTGCTCTGACCACCTTAAATTTCTTTCGGCGGCGGTCACCTTGAGTATTTAGCAATGAAAAATATTCTCAAAATACCGTTCGGAATCGGTGTAAAAACTGTAGTTACCAATCAGTGAGTATAAAACTAGAAACCGCACAGAACACTGGTTGTAAGAAGCTCTTCTCAATTCCTTCATGGGATGTAATAGGAAAAACGTTTTTTTTACACTTCCATCCAAAATAAATTATATACACCAAAATATATTTAAAAAAATACTGTTTTTAAGAAAAGGTACTTTTTGTATGAAAATTTACTTTTTTTTAACCAAATGTACTTCTTTACAATAAGGTATTTTTTTTAAAAAAAATTACTTTGTTTAAGAATATGAATAGATTTTTTTAGAAAATTTACTTTTTTAGGAAAAGGCACTTACTTAAGAAAATTTTCTTTTTTTAAACTTCCTTCAATTTGGCTATTCTAACTTTACTTTTTATTGGGTTCAAAACTACAATATATACTAAATATTGGTTACAGACTCCACCTAGAAAACTTCCCATTAAACAAGAAATTTCCCAACATATGTTAGTCTAGACACAAACCAAAGCAAAAGTACCCAATATAGTTGATAATACTGGGTTGTAGCATAATAGTGTTAAAAAAAGTTGTTTAATTTTTTTTTCATCTAGCCGCCATCCCCCAACGTGCGATAAGGAACGTCGTTCCAAAAACATAAATCATATTTTATACTGGTTTTTAATCTCTTTAGTTCGTAACAAAACTGGAGGGCATAGTTTTCCATATAATTATTATTTTGTCATAATTCTTGGCAAATTCGCGGTGCAGTTGAAAAAAATACCCACATTTGGATGGCGATACGTCGTCAGTGCTTATTATTCATTGTATTTCGGCAATAAAATCATCCCCGTTTTTAAGCTATGTTTAGGAAAGCAGTTCCAGACAGTGGATTCCCATGAGTACACGCTTATTAAGTCTTTATATCTTAATAAGATATAATTACTTTATTCTTTTCGAAGCTCGAAATCTACAATAAACTGAAAAAAACTAATTTAATATCACAAAGAAAAAGTTTTCTGTCTTAACACTCACTTTTGTATCAACTGTGTATTATAGAGTTTATATCTTAACACTCACTTTTGTATCAACTGTGTATTATATATACTAACCTAAAAACAATTGCAACCCTGCGAAAATGTAAGAGGAAGAGATAACATAGAGGAAATGAGCTATTGTTGTGGATATAATTGACTTTCAGGTTGAGTTGGAATTGAAGGATTTTTGATCGATACCAATTCTCATATATAAATTTCATATAATGTTGGTATATAGTACATATACGATTGATGGTCTTACCAATGGTACCAATTCAGACATAGTGACTGAGCATCTGATGATGAACTTGTCATGGACTTCAATACTAGTCATACCAGTGTACTTCCCTGAATTATCTGTTATTACAAGGAAAACTAAACATTTTTCACTTAGAAAAATGTGTCAGACTTTGGAAGCTTGTAGTACGAACTTCTCATACATTAATAGTTATAACTCGTTTAGGTTGAACAAAGAAGCAGTTTGCCTCAAACGTTTTTGGTTTTTCATAAAACTATTTTGATTATGGAGCTACTGTAACTAGTCAAATGTAAACGAATACCCAGTTAATGGAAACAGTTAAGCTTTTATCTAAAACTTTTTTTTGAATCGTTTGTTGTAAACATTTTTCTGTTCTCGTAAACGATTTTATTTACCACATTGGAAATAATTCACCAAATATTCGTCTGCCGCATTTACGTGACCCAAACGAAGTTCATTTAACTTCGATTTCGTTTGGGCGTAACGAAATTTTCTTTACGTGTATCAGATCGTACTTCGACGTATACTTAGGTGTAAAATAATCCTTGGTACACATTATCCAAATTGAATTCACATGATGTTATGATCAAATTGTAGTCTCTTTCTTTATTATTTTCTTTTACTTTAACAAAATTGATCATTAATTTCTATTTTTGTTAATTGACAATTCCAATTACTTATTGAACTGCTGATAGTTGGGGGCAGGTCGCTGACGATACACTTGTTGAGGAACTTGTCGTCGAAGCTGCTGCTGCTGCTGTTGTTGTTGATATTGTTGCTGATGTTGATATTGTTGCTTTTGCTGCAATTGAAATTGAGCAGCCTGCAATAAAGCCTGTTGCAGCTGATGAGGTTGCTTACCAACACTACCAACAATTGCTTGATTCGCCTGAGGTTGTGGACGTAGGATACCGCCAATGCCGCCGCCCAAACCGGCACCTTTAATACCACTATTCACCTGAGGCACTTTGCCATGAGACGCTGCATTGACGGCAAAACTATTGCCATTAGTTGGACGGCCACTGGCCATGCCGCCGAAACTGAAAGCTCCCACACCAACTGTACGTTGCCCACTATTGCCACTGACCTGATGGGCCAAAGCGCTTGCTGAGTCCACAGCCACATTACGCACATTGTAGTTGGGGGCTGAAGCAGCAACTGGACGATAATTGGGGCCGCCTACACTACTGACACCACTGCCGGCACTGCCATAGCGTGTCGCCTGACGCGTTATCCTTTGTATGATCTCGGGCGCCTTTTCAATGTGCAATCCATTGACCCGCGTCTGGGCATGACACACCAACCACACAATGCACAACCAAACACAACATAAATATCTCATAGCTACTAAGTCACTCGCTCAATTTTCAGATGGAATCCTCGCCAAAGTTTAAGAGTAACTGCAACATCTTGCAGATGATGTTGCCGATTTTATACGGAAAATTTTGTTGTTTTTCCGTTTCGTTAGAGTTTTCCAAAGTGCTGGAAGACTTGTTGTGATGCGTACGTAGTTGCCAGAAAAATGATGTCAAGTTTGGCCAAGTTTAAGAAATGTGGAAACAGTTAGATGTATGTATATATGTCTGTGCGTACATAGATTTGAATGCATCTTTAAGAATGCACTTCTACTTACATAACTTTACGCATTTCAAGTTATTTCTGCGCATGGAATGCGCTACATTGCAATGGACTGAATACTGAATTCGTCATTACGTTTGTCTTTTTAACGGAAACTTAGGAATAGAACATAATATTAGAAATATCTATTATACGCCCACAAAGTACACTATGTGGAAAATAGAGTAAGAGCTCCATCAAAACAGGAACATCAAATCCACAGCAATTTTCTTTTTTGACCCTCCAGACAATTTGAATTTTATGATCCTCCTGACCGTTTAAAAAAAAACAGATATTTAGGAATAAACCTTTAATTTCTCAAATTGATAGGACTAATTCTTTATCATATCTTTTGTCTTTTTTTAAAGAGTAGACAATAGTTTATAATGAACATCTGAATATCATTAGCTTTCCTTTTATCCATAGACAATGCCTAATCCTTATAACACACTCAGTTATTAGTTACTACGCAGTCAAATGACCGAACCCAACACATCTCATTCAAGGTACTGTCGCATATTCAATGTAACCGACTAAAGACTGGATGAGTGTACCCACTTTGTTTTCTTTTCATTTGTTCGTCGACGCATTTAGAACTCCCATCCAAATATAAATAGTTTTCCAAAAAACACAAGAAAATCAACAACATTCTTACACACATGGTCATAATCGCATATCCAGTTTGACGGGTGACCGACCGACCAACAAACCAACCCAACCATTGAATTTTCCGACTTTTCATTTGAATAATTTCTTTAGTTTCATGTCACAACTGGTTCGAGTCTTTCTCTCTCTCTCTCTCTCTCTAGTTCTCTCTGAAATATTACACAGTTTGTTGTAATGGTTGTAGTTGTTGTTGGTGTTCCAAAGTACGATCGTTCAACTTGAGATCTTCATGGCTTCACATATCAGTGATGAAAAACGGATAGTACCGAAATATACTTCTTAAGTACTATTTTTTGATCGATCCATGAAATCTTATAAGTAAAAAATTATATGAGGTGTCAGGGGACACCCGGTTACCACGAAGTTCCTTTCGCTATATATTATGTACTAGTTAGTTCCAATACGTCTAAGGCGCCTGTTGAAAGATACGATAATTTAAATGGATCTTTAAGAAAAGATACTTTTTGTAAAATGAAAAACTTTTATAAGAAAAAATAATTTTTTTATAGAATATATATTTTTTTAAAGACAAATTTTCAAGTTATTTTTGTAAGAATATGTATTATATTTTCCCGAAAAGGTAATTTTTTAAAGAGAGGTACTTCTTTTATTAAAAGCTAATGTTTTTTGTTTTAAAAAAGTTACTATTTTTAAGAAGTTTCTGTAAACAAGGCCATAAGAGTATGAATTTTTTTACAAAAATAATTTTTTTTATGACTTTTTAAAGAAGTGGTACTCTTTTTAGGAAAAGGTTATTTTTTTACGAAAATGTACTTATTTTCAGAAAGGCTACTTATCTCAAGAAAAGAAAAGAAAAGGTATTTTTTTTTAAGAAAAGGTATGTACTTTTAAGAAAATGAATTTTTGTAAGAAAATGTATTTTTTCTTTTAAGAGAATGTATTTTTTTGAAGAAAAGGTATTTTTTTAAGAACTGTGATTTTTTTTAGAATAGGTCTTTTCTTCAAGAATAAGTACAGTTTTAAGAGTAGGTACTTATCTCCAGAAAAGTTATTTTGTTTCACAAAGAAGGTACTCTTTAAAGAAATGGTAGTTTTTTAACAAAAGGCAATTTGTTGTAAGACAATGTACTTTTTTTGGGAAAAGTTACTTATTTAAAAAAAATACAGTTTTTAAGAAAAAATAAAAATAATAATAAAAAATAACCTTTTTTTAACCAAATGTACTTCTTTAAAATAAGGTATTTTGTTTTTTAAAAAAAGGTACTTTGTTTAAGAATATGAATGGTTTTTTTTTTTTGGAAAATATACTTTTTTCGGAAAAGGCACTTATTTATGAAAATTTTCTTTTTTTTAACTTCTTTCAATTTGGCTTTTCTAAATTTACTTTTTATTGGGTTCAAAACTACCATACAGTATGATTCAGGAAGTTCCGGACAAATTTCTCCAGCGTATTCCTTGGCTCATTTCATGAAGAAAAGTCCACTAGAACCATGTCCGAAAATGCAAGGGTGCGAAATGGCAGCGGGTTCAAAATTTTCGGATTGGCGTTCGGAGGGTAGTAGGGTACAGTTGCTAACTTCTGAGCCAGTGGTCGGATTTTTTTGTTTTTGGGCTTGTTGGAAAGGTCTTTAAATGTATGCTGTTATTTCGCTTCCAAAAACAAACATTTTTGCATTTCAGTAAAATGGTCATAACCTTGTAACGGTAAGACCTCTGGGCTCCGTTTAGGTCATTTTGGAAAGATAAGAGGTATGGCTATCTTTCAACACAAAAAAAACATAAGTTACCTGCCATCTGGCTGAGCAAATTGAGGTTATGTGAATTTTGTTTTCCATTTTTCCGAAAGCTCTGTATCTCGGCGATTTGACTTTTTTCTGCTTTTTTTATTGATTCTGAGAAGCCTCTTACCTTTCCAACAAGCCTGACCACTGGCTCAGAAGTTAGCAACTTTACCCTACTACCCTCCGACCGCCAATCCGAAAATTTTGAACCCGCTGCCATTTCGCACCCTTGCATTGTCGGACATGGTCCTAGTGGACTTTTCTTCATGAAATGAGCCAAGGAATACGCTGGAGAAATTTGTCCATAACTTCCTGAATCACCCTGTATATAGTAAATATTGGTTACAGACCACCCAGAAAACCTCCCATTAAACAATAAATTTCCCAACATACGTTAGTCTAGACACAAACCATTGCAAAAGTACCCAATATAGTTGATAATACTCGGTTGTATCATAATAGTGTTAAAAAAAGTTGTTTAATTTTTTTTTCATCTAGCCCCCATCCCGCAACGTGCGATAAGGAACTTCGTTCCAAACACATAAATCTCGTTTACAATTAATATAAATTCATTAAAATATTCTACGAAAAATATTACTCCTTCTTAAATATATGTATATGTATAGATCCGACTTTAGATAGGGGTTTGGGGCAAGATAATATGTAGAAATTCATGGAGATCGGATCATATTTTATACTGGTTTTTAATCTCTTTAGTACGTAACAAATCTGGAGGGTAAAGTTTTCCATATAATTATTATTTTGTCATAATTCTTGGTAAATTCGTGGTGCAATTGAAAAGAGATACCCACATTTGGATGGCGATATGTCAGTTCTTATTATTCATTGTATTTCGGCAATAAAATCATCCCTGTTTTTAAGCTATGTTTAGGAAAGCAGTTCCAAACAGTGGATTCCCATGAGCACACGCGAAAGTCTTTATGTCTTAATAAGATATAATTACTTTATTCTTTTCGAAGATCGAAATCTACAATAAACTGAAAAAACTAATTTAAATTTTAGCAAATTAACGTGAAACAAATATCACAAAGAAAATGTTTTCTACGAGTATCTTAACACTCACTTTTTCCCATGTTTTGAAAATTAAAAAACCATGACAAAAACTTCTCAAAATACCTCTCGGAATCGGAAGAAACCTTACGACCCAATCAGTGAATATTTTAATAAGAATTTTTTCCTTACATTCTAAAATAATTATAAGTATAATTTATGAAGCTTTCCCTTATCCCTTCATGGGATGTAAAACAACATGTGACAAAAGTGGCGCCGAAAGCTTATTCCTTATTCCTTCAACTTCGACAAAACCCCGTTCCAATTGACCATAATACGGTCGTCTCTGCGGCACATTTTGATGAAAGACTTGAAGATGTTCCCATGAAGATGCAGGCAGTGCATAAGCGACAATCTGGACGATTTGCGGTCGAACGGAAACAAAATTTGTGCTTTTGGAACACTGAGAATCCACGTATCATTCACAGTGAACCGTCGCACCCACTAAAAGTCATTTTGCCAAAGATACTTTATATTGGTGATTTCAATAAAATTTGGTACAAACAATTTCCTCATGCTGAGAATGATTTCTTCTAAAAGGCAATATGAGTCCACGTTTTGACATTGGCACCATACAAATGGACCTACAAAGCTTGGTACTATCAACTCAAGTGGTCGTTTATAAATAAAATGATTTCCCAATACATCCCATGAAGGGATTGGGGAGAGCTTTTCACAACCACTGAGCTGCACGCTTTCTGGGTTTTCACTCACTGATTGGGACCTACAGTTTTGCACCGGTTCCGAAGCTTTTACGTTTATAGAAACCAATCTCAACTATGCTTGGGTTATTAGCTTTTCTTAGGCCAAAATTGGTTTTGAAAATAAGTTATATCAGCCAAATTTGGTAGCCTCCATCTCTCTGTGTAACTTTCCACTTTCTATCCATGTATTTGGTATTTTTTGGGTACACAGGATGATGTTGATGTTGAAATGAATAGTAAACGGGGTCTGGTGTATGGAAATTTTAGCAGAAATAATGTAATGTTAGTGGCAGTAGCTCACTTTTGATGCAAATATCGAAGCCTACCTCTGCAAACTTCTTACTAAACAAACAAATATTACAAAAAAATTTTAAAAATTCGACAATTTTTGTGCGTTTTTGAGTGGGCTTTAAAGAATTTCGATTCTGACCCAAAAGATCATAAAATACATTGCATTCAATAAAATTTGCGAAAAACATGCCCATCAAAATATATTAGCCCTTATAAACTCAATGGCGAAACCATTACGCAACTTCGACTGTAGCTGCTCTTAAGTGATTTGATTTAAAAAAACCTTTCCATGTTCCATTTCTCAAATCTTTAAATTTGAACAGTTCCTATTCGAAAGGATGCGTAGTGGGCAATTTCTTAATGCCAATTTTTTGGCCTATCAGACAATTTGAACAGATTTCGAACGAAAATATTATTCTAAGTAGTTGTTAAAAGTTACGAGCCAGCTTCACGTATACTGTTGTCGCTCTAACTAACAATTTCACCATGCCATGTCAAATTGTACCAAATAATGTACTTCCTCATTTGTATCATCTCTATTACGTTCATGGTTATGCATCCACACAACCATTACGAATGTCAAGTGCATTTAACCAGTTTTAGAACCGAATTCAATGACAGTTAATATTGTTGCTGTTGCAGTTAATTTTGGCGTCAAGAGAGAAACGTTCCATATGATTGATTTGTCTTCGTTTGAATATTGATTGACACATTGATCTACATTTCAACTGATGTCGAACACATTATGTAAATGTGGGCTATATGGCTGAGTGTGTGAGCGTGTGTGTGCGTTTGTACTGATTCGGATTCTGAATCCGTATAACAATGGTTACATATCCAAATGCCACTCTATTCTCTGAATAATCTGGTATTTAATTGTTATTATTTATTGTTAGTTCAGGTCATTGGAACAAAGAGCGCTGGTAAGATGAGCATTAGAACTTTTGAAGAATTTTTGGATTATTGAATTGAACAAAATATTGATTGAATTAAAACATCCCATGGTCTACGTTTGATTTATCTCATTACACCACGATCATTCAATATCATTAATATTTATTAAATTGAATTTAACAGAATAGTGTGCGTGCGTTTACTAAATTCCCTTTAACTGTCACTCAGAATTAAATAAAGACCAGTAGAATTATGAAACAATTGAATACTTCAGAACCGACAATTTTTGGATTAAAGATCTACATGTTTACGTTGTAGGTCCTCAAACTGTTGCTCAGTTTTAGGGAATTAGTTTTAGGGAAGATTTTTTATAACCAGTGGGCTGTGTGGTTTATCTTTGATCGACACCTACAAATGCACACTGATTCCGAACTGTGATTCTTTGTACAAATATTTTAGTGGATTTGTAACTAAGCAAGTAGTGATGTGTAGAACCGGTTCTGTCGAGTCCGGTTTCGAGAAGAAGCAGGTTCTCAGCAAATTGCTGACCCAAAGAGGCTTAGGAGAAATATCTTATTATAAGAATATAAAAATTGATAAAAATACACATTTTCTGTCGAGTTCGATTCCGATAAGCACCGGGTATTTGGAGCGGTTCCAGTTCTCAGCAAATTGCTGGTCCAAAGAGGCTTAGGAGAAATATCTTGTTATAAGAACACATTTTATAAAAATACACATTTTCATACCCTCACCCAAAGATCAATACTCTTGGTTCCTTTGGAAACGAGTCTTCGTATTAATGAACCGTTTTATGGTTTTTTACAACCCATTTTTCAGTTCCTGTACAATCGTTTTGCGGTCTTTATGGAACTGTTTTCGGTTCTTGTGAACCCGTTTGTCGGTCCTTAAAGAACAGTTTTCGGTTAATTTGGACCCTCTTTCGGTTCTTGTAATCCCCGGTCCGGTCGGTTGTTGTAAAAACCCGGTTCTGTGCCTCACTATAAGCAAGGTAACCGATGCCGAAGCAGATTGGAGGTGGTCATGTGGATTTAAAACGTTTATGTCGTCTTTTGTAAGATGACTTACGACCCTGGGACACGAGTCACGACTTACGATGCCGTGGTTTCATAGACTTTTATTGGAACAATATGTCGAGATCTTGGGCTTCCATTTCAAGTAGCAACTAAAGCCCCGTATTCAGTTCTTGCTAAATTTTCGTAAGAAATTTTGTCACTTATCCCTAAGCGGAACATTTTTTTGCACAGATTTACCACCTATCTTTGATTAACCTTGCAAATATTTCATTTATAATTTCTCTGGGCACTCCAATTTATTTTTACTTTTGGTTGTTAAATCTATCGAAATGTTAAAATTCCGATTCGAAACAATTATCAAACAATTGTTTTCGTACGATATAACTTTGGCGTAACAACCCTGTAATTAATTTTGCTGCGAAAATTTCGCTAAGAGCTGAGTACCATGCAAATGAAAAGTGAGCGAAGTTTCCGGCTCATGAAATTTTCGTTATTTTTTATACACGATCTTCTTATGGCAACAAAAATTTCATAAAAACTGAATACCGGGCTTAATCCGTTATAATGGCGCATTAACGCGCGCCATTCGCTGTTAAGTGCCGGCCGTTATTATTTTGGGTGAAATGTGGACCGATGACTCCACCAGCTCATAAACCACAACAAAACGTTGTTTTGTCCAAATGTAATGGTAGCTCTTGAGCTTTTTCAGGTTACTCTTCAGGCCAAATGTGGTAATTATTCATTTTGACTTAGTCATTAAGCCAGAAATGTATTTCGTCGCTGAACAAAATGTTAGTCGCTAAACAGATTAAAAATGTATTTCCACGATGAAAGGTCAAACAACACTGAACAAAATATTTATATCAGGTTGAACAAAATATCTATGATTTCCAGTGTCAATATTGGGCACACCTGATAAAAGTGAATGGACTTGCTGTATATTCGAAATTATCCCTACAGAAGTACATAAATATTCTGATTCTATATATCCTGATTCTATTTTAGATCGGAGATATAGTAAACTTTATGAAGCGACCCATGTTATTGATAGAAATTATAATTTCGAGTGTCAATATTGGGCACTCCTGATAAAAGTGAATGGACTACCTGTATATTCAAAATTAACCCCTTAGAAACACATAACATCCCCGTCCAAAATATATCCTGATTCCATTTCAGATCGGATATATAGTCAACTTTTTGAAGCGAACCATGTCATTGACAGAAATAACGATTTCGAGTGGCAATATTAGGCAGTCCTGATAGAAGTGAATAGACTACCTGCACATTTAGAATTAGCCCAATAGATGCAAATAATATGTCCATTCAAAATATATCCTGATTCAATTTCAGATCGGAGATATAATCAACTTTAGGAAGCGACCAATGTCATTGACAGAGACAATAATTTCGAGTATCAATATTGAACACTCCTGATAAAAGTCAATGGACTACATGTACATTTGAAATTAGCCCAATGGGAGCAAATAACATCCCCATCCCAAATATATACAGTGATTCCGTTTCAGATCGGCGATATAGTCAACTTTATGAAGCGACCCATGTCAATCCAGGGCTCGTGGATTATTAGCACTTCCACCTTCTTTTGCTAGATCCAGGTTTAAATTGACAGTTGCTACTTTACTATGCCTGCGAAGACGCAGAAGAGGAGGAGACGGTGGAACATCTCTGCAGTTGTCCGGCTCTAATGAGCCTTTGTCCATTCCTGCAAAACCTCACTGAGATACACGTGACCGATCTAGGGGATCTAATGAGGTATCTCCGATTAACAGGATGGATATAGACAGTGTACATTAGATTGTCCGGAGTAATGTGGTCTGCATAACGGTGTCTCATGATCCTATGATCGAGGTTGACCTAAAGAAAATTAAACATTTTTTGGCGTCTCCACTGCTATACCATCCTGTTCGTCATCAGACACCGAATTAGCGTCTTCACCTGTACCATTATTAACAGTGTGTTGTGAAGCACATCCATAGGCTTAGCCAGATTGGTGTCGGTTAAGGGACAGCCCTTTGCCGGACTTCAACGAGATATTGGTTCATACCCGTTCACCGTCAACATTTTATCCATTGACTCGTTTCCGCGAGTCTTCATCCTCCGGTTGTGGCACTTCAGCATTCACCGCCGACATGGTATCAACATTCCAGTATTCCTGATGCCGTTTACAAAACTTCGGGGCTATCTGCCCAAAACTTAATTGTTCCCAAACTGTCCCTACCACACTGGACTGGTTTAGAAGTGGCAGTGGCTGCAGTGATGAAATTAACATTGCGTGTCTTTGAACACCATCTGCTTCATCCAATCGACCGATTTTCCAATTGTATGTTGGAAGTTCGGAATTATGTACTATCTTTGAGAATGTACTATCTTGAATGTACTGGTTTCCCCGTCGGATGAGTTGGCAGGGGCCCATGCATGTGTCATGGGTCCGGGTGGGTAGTCCTCCTTCTGAACAACATATAGTGCACACAGCTCTTCGACTTTTTTCAGAGCTTCTCGTAAGTAATCTACCGACTGCTGAAGTCCAAACGCCACTAACTTAGCCCTGAAATATACACATGTCACCCCGCATTGGGGAAGTAAGTTTTATGTAGATTCACTACATTGACAACACTGTGCAACAACTTTTTGGACTGACTTCTTTGTAGAATGAAAGCCTTAGGTGAGGTCTCACTTGGGTAACACTATTTTTTAAAGCCTAAATTCAATTCAATTCAATTTTTTTATTTGTTTCTTAATATTTACACTTTTCAATTTACTTATGTAATACTATTTAAGAGTTTAAGAGATATCTCTTCTTCTACTTTATAATTAATAATATTTTACAAAATTGATAACTAAAGGATGATATGTATATACTATGTGTACACACGAATGGAGGCAAAAAATTTACAAAAAACCTATATGAATATTTGTTTTTCTTTATGGTGATAAAACTTAACGCTACTTACAAACTAACTATGAATATGCTAATTCATTGATATAGGAATATCTTGATGTAGAACATCTCGTATTAAAATTTTGAGTCAATATTTCAATCCTATCAGTGACTAGTTCTACTTTGGCGTGCTCGTGGAGTCGTTTTGTAGAGTAATAGAAAGGATAATTTAATATAAGTTTTAAGACTTTATTTTGCGTAACCTGTAATTTTTTTAAATGACAGTTGGCACTGGAGGCCCATAATGGTGCTCCATATTAAGGTTTCTGATGACATCTGCAGCTAAGACTTCGGAGCTCAGAATCGCAGTGTCATCAGCGAAGATTGATATTAAGCAGTTGTTTAGTTGTGGGATATCAGACGTATATATATTATATAATAGTGGGGAAAGACATGATCCCTGGGGGCAGCCAGCTACAATTGGGAAAACTGAAGAGGAATGAGAGTTTATAAAAACTTTAAAAGTTCTATTTTGTAAAAAGCTTTGAATTGTTTTTATTAGATGATATGGAAAATTCAGCTTGATCATTTTGTATATAAGACCATCATGCCACACTGAATCGAAAGCGGCCTTGATATCCAAGAGTATCATACCAGTTGACTTTTGCTGTTCGAAGTTAGACTTTATTGTATTCGTTATTCGTCTTAGTGGTTGGATTGTATTATGTTCCCTGCGGCAGCCGAACTGTTCCGAGGGAATTATTTCGTTGGTATCCAAAAAAACCGTGAGTTTCTCTTTGATAACTTTTTCTATGACCTTACTGACAGACGAAAGTAGACTGATTGGACGGTACGAAAGGGGACAGTCATTTGGTTTATTGCTCTTTCTTATGGGGATAACTTTTGCATCTTTGAATTCTTGAGGAAAATAGCTTAGCTTCAAGCAAGAATTGACGATTGTGGTTAGATATTTAAACCCTTTTTTAGGTAGAGCCTTGAGACATCTGTTGTTGATGCCGTCTATTCCTGGAGCTTTTCCGTTTTTTAATGTTTTGACAATATGTATTATTTCCGATATATTTATTTCAGAATGCCCCGTAGCGCTTATATCCAAGTTTTGAAATGACTCCAGTGAATTTCTAACTTCCGAAATAGTGGATGGGTCGCCTAGGTTTGAAGTAATAGAATGGTTTAAGGCAAATGTTTGGGCCATGGTAAACCGTGAATTATTGTGTTTGAGAATAGGAATCCTGTTCGATTTTTTCTTAATATTTTAGCCAAGTTCCAGAAGGGAGAGGATCCTTTATCTAATTTAGATAGTGTGTGGTTCCAAGAGGAGTTCCTAAACTTTTCTATTTCACTACTAATCGTTATATTCAGTGTTGTCATTGAGTTTAAGTCTGATATATTTCTGTATCTTTTCCACCTTCGACGATGGTTATTTCTAAGACGAATTAACGATTTTAACTCTGATGGAAATGGTTTTTGCACGCTTGATTGTCGTCTTAATGGCACACTATTGCTTATTGCATCATTTACAACCCTGATAAATCTTGTTACAGTTTGGTCAATATCTGAAGTGGTCTGTATAGAGTTTTGTGGTGGAAGACAAAGGTAACGATTTATATAAGAAGCAAATAGGGTCCAATTTGCTTTACTGAAGTCATAGCTACGAGGTACAGTCTCTGAAAAAGTGGTTCGAAGCGTTGTTTGAACCGGTAGATGGTCAGAGCTTAGGTCATTTATGACTTCTGCTGAAGAAATGTTATGGGTAGTGTTGGTAAGAAACAGATCAAGTGTCGAACTCTGTCTGTTCCTATGTGATGGGACGTAGGAGTGTTCATTTGGAAAAATGATGTTCCAGAAGCGATAGTTGTGCTTGTTCATGTACCCGCTAAGGTGGAAATGAGCCTCATCGCTCATTATGATTTTGGTGGAAAAATCGTCCGCTACGTCCACGAGATTGAGGATGGCTTGGGCGTAGGTTACACGCGTTGGCGGTCGACAGGCAGCAGCTGATGCACGGAATGGACTTTGTATGGGAACATGCGCAGGTCTTTGACCAAAATTCTCCATAGGGACGACCGGCTGATGGCTAATTGCGAGGCACGGCGTCTGGTCGATGTTTCCGGCGACAGCTGGACATCCTCGGCAACAGCGGCGATATTCTCGGCAGAACGGGCGCTCCGGGGCCGGCCAGTCCTGGCAACGTCTCCTGTGGTCCCATACTATTCAAGGTTAGTGGCCAAACGGCGCAGTGTTTGCGCAGTCGATGTCGGACGGCCGGGGAATCGGCGGCGGTATTCGCGCTGCGCCAACACCACAGACGAATTGTTATGCAAAAAAATAGACACGATTATTCCGCGTTCTTGGGGAGTGTATCGCTCCATGGCTTGTTTACTTGTATTCTACGTCTATCTAGTCCACTAATGTCAAAACAGATTTGACATTGGCGGCCATTTACCAAAAATAAGAGCATATTCCAATAGGGTGGAGACTTTTGAAACACCCTGTAGAAATCTTACATCAGTACTCGCCCGCAAATCTATCATTCGTTCTAAAGTCTTCAGTAGAACCGATTCCGGGCTAATTGGCCCTACACCCTTTAGGTAAAAGTCTAAACACGCGATGTGTAACTTTATCTACCAGGTTATTAACAGATCAAAGTCAGATGTTCCACTGGTGATAAAATGTCCGGCCTGGCATATTTAAAGAGTGTGAGACTGCCGAAAACTAACTAAATTCTCTGAGAAGCATGTTCACTTACAGAGGTTGTCAGGAAAATGTGTATCCATAAAGATTTTGATCGTGCAGGTTGGCCACTGCCCAGAAGTGTCCGTAAGGCACCCGACGTCGTGTTGCCCGACGTCATAATTGTCTTTAACCACGGCGCATTGGATGCATATTCAATTCAGGTTCTTCATTCCATCCGAGAGCGTTTTCTTCCCCCATGGCTTCATTCTTCAACAAGAGCCTTCTAGCGACTGGTTGAGATTACTTGTGATCCTGTCCGCTACATTATCTATGTCATCTACGCACGTTATCTCCACAAATTGTTCTGATCACAAACAAATATTGGTAGTCTTTCATACAGGGACCAGTCAGCCCTCCTCACATTACGCCGAACTACTTCAAGCTGATCCATGTTCCAATCCAACGGGAATCCGATGTATTTATGATCAGAGAACGAATTGGCATCATGGATATTTAAAAGGTTCTCAATGAGTGTTTCACCCCTCTCATTGTCGCCAGTGCTACTTAATAACTGATGGTGTGCACTTGTGTTCGCTCCCACAATCACTGGGGTAACTACCATTATTGTCTCCTCTTTGGGGAATCTACCATATTTGTCTCCTCTTATTTTGTCTCCTCTGGTGTGCACTTGCATTCGCTCCCACAATCACTGGGGTAACTACCATTAATGTCTCCTCTTTGGGGAATTTACCATATTTGTCTCCTTTTAATTTTTGGTTTCTTGTCTTCGGGGTAGGTGTTCGTTGACCAATTTCTTCATGGCGTATGTAAGATACGATCAATGAAATATTGGATGCGTTTGGTTTCAGGCTGACGGCAACGTTACCCCTGCCTTTATAAGCAGTTAATAATTATATATTCAAATGCAAGCTCTGGGAATGCTTCCCCTGTATGTAGCTATTGTCCTGGGCCCTCAACACACAAACCCAGCCGCTAACAATCCAGGGCTCTTGAATTAGTAGCATATCCGCCTCGTCTTTTCTAGACCAAGACTTCAATTGGCCGCTTTACTATTTATGATGGAGGTTGACCAAAAGAAACTGTAACATTTGCTGGTCTCTCCACCGTTGTCCCATCCTTTTCGTCATCAGACACCGAATAGCGTCTTCACCTGTGTCATTATCAGCAGTATGTTGAAGCAGATCTAGGGGCTTAGCCAGATTGGTGCCGGTTAAGGGGCAACCCTTTGCCGGATCCGCTAGGGGTTTCAACGAGCTATTGGTTCATTCCCGCTCATCGTCTACATGTAGGTATTCCTGATCCCGGTTGCAAAACTACGGAGCTATCTGCTCAAAACTAAACTATTTCCAAACTGGTTTAGAAGTGGCTGTGAATGCAGGGATGAAATTAACATTGCGTGTCTATGGGCACCATGGGTCTTCTCCAATCCAAATCGGGATTACTATCTTCGAGAATGTAATATCTGCCTCATATACTTTTTTAGAGCTGCTCGGTAGTAATCTACCGATCACTGATCTCAAAACGCCACTAACTTAGCCGGGCCTCTGTACAAATAGCAAGGCAAGATCTAGATCCGAGACCTATGGCTCACTGAAGTGTCCAGGTATCAGCGAGGCACCACTGAAATACAGTCAGTCGGATTGGGGGAGTTGTTTTGAATAGATCACTACATTGGTAACCAGTTCTTGATTGTGTTGACTGTTTGCATGAAAATATTTTCGTTTTTCGATCAATACAAGAGAAGCGCAACCAACATAATCCCACCGGCGGAATTTGTGAAGCCTTCCACGAATAAGGCATGCGGAATATTCTTTAATAAAACCTTCGAAATGCATGAATTCGTAAGGCTTCGACAGGCCTGTTAAAAGAATGCAAGGAGACGCTGTTGTTCATGAAACCTATCTTTCCACATGGTTGCAATTCGTCGTTGCAAAATCGTAACATGCGATAGACCAGTAGATAAAGCGTCCGACTACTACATAAGTCTGTTCGATTCCTCTTTTATCGGTGTCGTCCATGGTGCAATGGTTAGTGTGCACGCCTCTTCCACATGAGATCCTGGGGTCGATCCCGCTCTGACCACCTTAAATTCCTTTCGGCGGCGGTCACCTCGCATAGTGACGGCGGCAATATTTAGCCTTGAAAAAGCCTATCAAAATACAGTCCGGAACTGGTGTAAAACTGTAGGTACCAATCAGTGAATATAAAAAGTAGAAGGCGCACAGCTCACTGGTTTTCTCTCGAAGACTCCCAGTGATGAGTCATCAGCATATGATAAGGCCAAGGATTCTGCCCCATAAAACAAGACAAGAGTCTGATATAGTTGGATCTTCGCTTCTCGAGAGAGGGTTTTATCTCTGAAGTGCTTGGCTAGCCCGAAATAACACCTGCTTGCAAGCACAAATTCCGTTTGATTTCTAGGCTGGCGTTATTACTTCTGTTCACAGCAGATCTGAGCTAAATATATTCGTTCACTACCTCTAAATGATAACGGTTATTAACGTTCACCCTCTCATCCTCAATTAATATGTTGAAGAGATCGCATGATAGGGTGTCGCCCTGCCTGATGCCTTGCCTAAATGTCATTCTACAAAGGTGTGTCTGCTTAGCAGGAATACCAATCTCCCATATAACCTGGTGTTTTCCCCGTATTGGGCTATCGAAGTCAGCCATATAATCTACAAAAAGAAGGTAGGCGTCGATCAGCTTTTCGTGGGGTTTCTCCAGGGTTTGTTGTAGTGTGAATATCTGGCCGATTATTGACTTCCAGGTAGAGTGTTCAGAAAACGGTATTTTCGATAAAAAATCACTTTTCGGAAACCCGGTTTTTGGTTTAACAGAATGGGGATACCCGGTGAAAACGGTTAATTTTCGGTTTTAATAGCGTTATTTTTCGTTTTTTTTCCTTTCGTATGGAAACCAATATGTTACAATTTTTGTAAAAAAAATTATTACAATATCACTACAAAAATAACATTTTCGTGTCCTGAGTCATTATTATTCTGAAAATACAGCAGCATTTCTCAGATTTTAATATTTGTAAATTTTCCGTTAAAGACCACATAAGTTAATTCAATTCAATTCAGTTCAATTTAATTCAATTAAGTTCAATTCAATTCAATTCAATCCAATTCAATTCAATTCAATTCAATTCAATTCAAATCAATTCAGTCCAGTTCAATTCAGTTCAATTCAATTCAATTCAATTCGATTCAATTATATTCAATTCAATTCAACTCAATTCGATTCAATTCGATTCAATTCAATTCTATGCAATTCAATACAATTCAGATCGACTCCATTCAATTCAGTTCAATTCAATTCAGTTCAATTCAATTCAATTCAATTCAAATCAATTCTATTCAGTTCAGTTCAATTCAATTCAATTAAGTTCAATTCAATTCAGTTCAATTCAATTCAAATCAATTAAATTCAATACAATTCAGATCAGTTCAATTCAATTCAATTATATTCAATTCAATTCAACTCAATTCAATTCGATTCAATTCAATTCTATGCAATTCAATACAATTGAGATCAACTCCATTCAATTTAGTTCAATTCAATTCAGTTCAATTCAATTCAAATCAATTATAATCAGTTCAATTCAATTCAATTCAATTAAATTCAATTCAATTCAGTCAATTCAATTCAATTCAATTCAATTCAATTCAATTCAATTCAATTCAATTCAATTCAATTCAATTCAATTGAATTCAATTCAATTCAATTCAATTCAATTCAATTCAATACAATTCAATTCAATTCAATTCCATTCCAATCCAATCCATTCCATTCAATTCAATTCAATTCAATTCAATTCAATTCAATTCCGTTCAGTTCAGTTCAGTTCAATTCAATTCAATTCAGTTCAGTTCAGTTCACTTCAATTCAATTAAATTCAATTCAATTCAATTCCATGCCATTCCATTCCATTCCATTCAAATCAATTCAATTCAACACAATTCAATTCAATTCCATTCAATTCAGTTCAATTCAATTCAATTCAGTTCAGTTCAGTTCAGTTCACTTCGCTTCAATTCAATTCAATACAATTCAATTCAATTTAATTCAATTCAAATCAAGTCAATTCCATTCAATTCGAGTCGATTCAATTCAATTCAATTCCATCCGATTCAATCCAATTAAATTCAATTCAGAGCAATGCAATGCAATTCAATACAATTCCATCAATTTAATCCAAGTCAATTCAATTCAATATAATCGAACTAACGGGTTTTTCAATAAGAGCGCTACAACAGTTTTTTTTAATAAAACAAAACCGGTTTTAGATGCCAATGAAATTCTTTATTCCTGTGAAAGTACGTTCGATGCCATTATGTATGGAACTCGATTTCTTTTGCATGGCCACCACGGGCACGCTTGCAGAAGTCCAGACGCTAAACCCAATTTTCGACGGTTTTCAAGCATAAATCGGCCGATACTGCTGCAATTTCACGTTCGATATTCGTACGAAGTTCATCAATCGTCGCTGGCTTGTTGGCATAGACCAAAGACTTGACGTAGCCCCACAGGAAATAATCTAACGGCGTCAAATCGCACGACCGAGGCGGCCAATCGACTGGGCCATTTCGTGAGATAACAAGTTCACCAAACTTGGTTTCCAATAAATTGATTGTGGCATTCGCTGTGTGGCTTGTGGCGCCGTCCTGTTGGAACCACATCTCCTCCAAGTCCATATTATCCAATTGGGGTCAAAAATATTCGGTTATCATTTAACGGTAGCGATTCGCATTCACAGTAATGTGCCGGTCTTGATCATCACGGAAGAAGTACGGCCCAATGACGCCGCCGGCCCATAACCCGCACCAAACCATAATTTTTTTGGGATGCAATGATGACTTATGGATTACGTGTGGATTGCTGTCTGACCAATAACGCATATTTTGCTTATTGACGAAGCCATTCAGCCAGAAATTAGCCTCATCGCTGATTGTTGAGGCCACTGACTCCAAACTTCGGTAGTAAATTTTAATAATTTCGACTCGTTGTTGGCTCGTATATCTTTCCATGATGAAATCGCAAACCTTGCCGAAGAGAAATGTCAAAAGAGCGGGAAAAAATATGGCGTCGTTTGCTGTCCCTATCGATTTACTTTTGTAGCGTCTTTGTTGAAAACCCTTTATATACATAAGTGCTACGATAAAATGTTAATGTTAGTAAGCCCTCAATATGCAGTCTCCTAAATGTTGCATATATATTTAATAACTTATTAAAATAAATTGTTATAACTTATACATATGTATATAATATATTTCGTAATATATTATATTTACAATATATTTCGTAATATATTATAATTCGCATCAAACATAATATGATTATTATTAACCAAATGCAATGTAACTCCCAAGGGAAGTTATAATATGTTTATATTTAAACTCCCGTCGAACAAAAATGTTTGCAAAAATTTGGCCAAACACATTATATAGTACAATATGCTTGGGACAGCAAAAATATGTTTGGGACATACAATTTTTCCGTTCATGCACCTATATATCTCCATGAAAAACAAACCTCAAATACCAACCATTTTTCTTTTACTGTATTTGATGTCATTAATGTCACATTACAATTTCGATTGAACAACTTCGAACACAAAATCTCACTCTCACCTCACTTTTTAGGAAATTTTTAATTTGTTTACATTTTTAATGAGAGACTTCGACACTACAACCACACTCTTTGTCCCGCCTTATATAATCATACGCGAGTAATAGATAACCTCAGTCTCCATTGAATTCGTTTTGTTGCTTTGTCCAACTTACATCTGATCAGTTACAAACTAACTTGAGTATTTAGAGGGTTTTCGTTGAAGAAAGTGACCAATATTTGTAATATTTGAATAACTATACTTCATATTCAAATCATGACGACGCTACTACTATTTGTGATGATAAATAATATAAATCTATGCCTATGAAAAGTTGCTTTCGTATTTCATAATTTCAAAACGGTGCATTTTTTATTTATTTATACATAATTTACAGCACTTTTCGTTTAAATTGAAACAACGAGTTTGTCTTGGGGTCATTTTGAAATATTCGATGCGTTTTGTGCCCTGATAATACAAGTAGAAACCCTAACATGCGTCGAAAAATAATCATCAATCAAAATAGTTATAAAACAAACCTACAAACCTAAGAGCATTTAGTTGAATGAACTCATAAATGATTTGGATATTTCACATAATTACTTATTCGAAATAGGTATGAACCTTAAATGTAAAGGGTGACCATTTTAGAATGAGAACAAATGTGAAATAAGAGTCCTATGCGCAGTGACATTAAGGCAATTGCTGTCCTAACACAACTTACTACTTTATCATATTAACCAACACAAATCGAACTGTCTGCATTAGGGTGGACCTTGTGTCGATATTTTGGTAGATGAGGGCTCTATTCCGTGCCTTTTTGAAAAAAAATGACAATGCCGAAAAAAAAAATTAAAAAAAAAAAACATTAGGGGTTGCGCACGAGCCGAGAAAAAGGTCCACTTTGCCAAAATTAGGGGGGAAATTGCCATAGGTCATCAGGGGTCACCCGTAGGGGGGAAGAATGTATGGCCGACCCCCATTAACTTTTTACCGCCAACATTTTCCCCCAAGACACCCACCCCCTATCTCCTCCCCTTAGGGGGGTCACCATACAAAAATGGAGGTTGCTCAGTATTTTCGAAAAACACCATAGGTCATCAGGGGTCACCCCTAGGGGGGCAAAATATACGACCGACCCCCATTAACTTTTCATCCCCAACATCTTTTCCGAACAAACTTACCCTCTATCTCCACTCCTTGAGGGACTCCCCATACAAAAATACTGAAAATCTATGTATTTACAGTTGCACAATATCGAGATTTTTTTGATTTTTTTTGATTTTTTTACAGAAATTCCACCAATATTCAAGAGTGGTCATTGTTTGGAAAGTCTTGAAAAATTTGAAACGCACACGTGCTGAATCAGGTACACAGGCACCCTTAGCAGATGCCCCATTCATCAGTACCTGGCAGTAAAATATTGCAAAATACGTAGTAGTTATAAATAGCAGTTCATTCATCGATTGTTGTCATTCAACAAGTGCCGACGACCGCGAAAAGTAGAAAAGAGATTTTTCTCTCGTTTTTTAAAAGTTAAGATGACAACACGACTTAGATCGCGCGACGATATTTTTTTGATTGGTTATCCAAGCATGAATATTACGGGGAACAAATTACCGTCGAAGAAGCAAGTGCTAAGAATGCATTTCTTCAACATTCGCAAACGAAACATGTCGAAGAAAAATAGTGCGGTTATAGTCGCGGACGCAGTGATGATTTTTTGGCGCCAAGCAGCTATTCCGATGAAAGCCAGAGGAGATGTTACAAGAAAAATACCTGCGCTGCACGATGAGTGGGATGCTTTAAGAAAGTCATCTCACAGAAAGACTGAGTCCACTAGAGAAAAAGAGAATACGTTTTCTGATAGCTTGGATAATCTTTTCGACATCGCACACGCCAACGCCCTTGAGAAAATGACAAATACCGAAGACATTGAGTTTCTGCTAAAGCAAAGAGAAGAAACGTGCAACGGAATCTAGTAGAGATCGGTTCGCTAAAGGCGGTAAGCTATTTCGCGCTTTGTGTGTTCGTCCAATGTTTATATTCAAATGAAATTCGTTCAATTGCAGTGGTTAAATTTTCAAGCAGTGATTCAAGCGATGATAATGGGAGACAGGACGAAAACTTCCCGGCAGAAGCTGGCCCGTCAAATGTTGGTGACAGAAGAGGTTACAAACAATGTTTTACTGAACGAGTCCTATCAGCTTTGGACAAGTGCAAAGTGACTGACCGAGACGCGGTCGGCATTATGATAGCGGCGGCAGAAGCATTTGGACGCGATCCTCAACAATACACAAAAAACCGTACGTCGCTTCGGAGATGTCGGCGTTCAAATCGAGAGAACATGCTGAGTTATGTGAAAGACAATCCAGAAGTAAGATCGCATAGATTTATTTGCTCTCATTCAGAATTCTTATTCTTCAACGCGTTTCATTCATCTCCAGCTTGTCGCAGCTAAATCCTTCGTAGTCCATTGGGATGGCAAAATGCTTTTGGATTTTGTGGGTACAAAGAAGGTGGACCGTCTACCGGTAATTGTCTCGTACGGAGAAAAAGAACAACTTCTTGGAGTTCCCAAAGTAGAAGATGGGAAAGGAAAAGGCCGGAGAATAGCACATGCCGTTTATCAACTGTTGGCATCTTGGCATATGACACATCGAATACAAGGACTTTCTTTCGACACGACATCAACGAACAGTGGCCCATTCTCCGGAGCCGCAGTTGCTCTTGAGCGGCTGTTGGAGAGAGAAATCTTATATTTACCTTGCAGACACCACGTATACGAACTGGTGCTAAGGGAAGTTTTTGAGACAAAAATGGGAAAGACCAGTGCACCAGGCGTTCCTTGCTTTGACCGTTTCAAACAGGAATGGGACGCTGTAAAGGTTAAACCATTCCATTCTGGCTTGATAGACGATCAAGTCGTCAGAAAAATTCCTGTGGCAATGCAAGTCGGCATAAAGAAGTTTTGCTTAGATCAATTGAAGGAGAAACACCCTCGCGATGACTACAAAGAAATGCTACAATTAATTCTTTTGTTTCTGGGTGAAAAACTTGAGAATTACCATTTCCGACCTCCAGGACCCGTTTCCCATGCTCGATGGATGGCAAAAGCCATTTACAGCCTCAAGATGTTTTTGTTTCGGAGAACTTTTCACTTATCTGTATGTGAATTGAATGGTATTCGACACGTTTGTATTTTTGTGGTGCGAATTTACGTCAAGGCATGGTTTGGTTCTTCTCGAGCAGCTGAGGCGCCGAATCAAGATTGGAAGTTTTTGAAGGACATCGTCGAGTACAAGTCCGTTGACCAGGATTTATCTCGGGTAATGATAAAGAAATTTATCGGTCACCTATGGTATCTCGCCGATGAGCACATAGCCCTTGCCTTTTTCGATGACAAGGTTTCAAATGAGTTGAAGGCCAAAATGGCCCAAGCATTGCTAGAAAATGAGAATGACGAAGGTGAAGAAGATGAAGAAGACGAAAAAGGTGAAGAAGATGAAGAAGACGAAGAAGGTGACGAAGATGAAGAAGACGAAGAAGGTGAAGAAGATGAAGAAGACGACCCGGTTCCCCCAGCTCCTCGCGTCGTAATCAAAAGCACCAGCGTTAAAAAAATCGAGGTGAAATTCAAAGATGTGAATGAGGAATTCTTGGCTAAAGACTTGAGCAACTTCGTCTCTCATAATACCAAAAATTTATTTGTACGATTTGGAATATCGCAAGATTTCATTCTTGCAAATCCAGCAACCTGGAAATCTCGCGCAGACTATCAAGAAGGTCGTAGAATTGTAAATAACTGGCGCGTTGTGAACGACACTGCCGAAAGAGGAGTAAAAATGATACAAGATTATAATAGAATACTGTGTCAAGGCGAAGAAGAGAAACAGTATTTACTACATGTTATCGATTCTTACCGCAAGAAATACCCATCAGCGAACAAAAATATGTTAATTTGACTATATTATATTAAGAGTGCTTAGTAGTACTACTCAATTACAGCTTCTTTTATTTTTGTATGGGGAGTCCCTCAAGGAGTGGAGATAGAGGGTAAGTTTGTTCGGAAAAGATGTTGGGGATGAAAAGTTAATGGGGGTCGGTCATATATTTTGCCCCCCTAGGGGTGACCCCTGATGACCTATGGTGTTTTTCGAAAATACTGAGCAACCTCCATTTTTGTATTGTGACCCCCCTAAGGGGAGGAGATAGGGGGTGGGTGTCTTGGGGGAAAATGTTGGCGGTAAAATGTTAATGGGGGTCGGCCATACATTCTTCCCCCCTACGGGTGACCCCTGATGACCTATGGCAATTTCCCCCCTAATTTTGGCAAAGTGGACCTTTTTCTCGGCTCGTGCGCAACCCCTAATGTTTTTTTTTTTTAATTTTTTTTTCGGCATTGCCATTTTTTTTCAAAAAGGCACGGAATAGAGCCCTCATCTACCAAAATATCGCAAAAATGTCATTGCAAGGTCCACCTTAGTCTGCATGAATATTAGGCCGGGTCGATTTGTATGGAGGCAAAAAAAATCGTTCAACGTACAAGGAAAATCGTATTCTAGGGATCAAACTAAGAAACTTTGCCGAAGGAACCATACCTCTGAAACGAATTCTGATGTCGCGGAATTTGGGTCGAACTGTTTGGTAGGGTCAACTTTTGAAAAAACCCACTTTGACACATTTCGAGTGGCCCAATCGAGTCAGTCCAAATGTATGACCGACCCCCACTAACTTTGGTGACCCGACGCACCCATGTCAATGGCACACCCCCTGGAAAATTCTACGCTATCGAACCGATGTTGACAACCCACCGAAACTTGGAGTTTATAAAAAACCAAATATAAACTTTAATTGCACAAGTTACACGGAAATGATCAATTTGAATGATATAAATAACGTATTTGAACCACCATTCACGCGAAGCATTCCGCACGATACATTAAAATAATATTTAAATCAAGATGATCCACCGTTTTTTGATCCAAAAATTCCATCACACATACAAGGAATGGGACGATACGTTCAATTGCTAGCTATCGTTTCCAAACGAGTTATACCGGGAAATGTAGAGGCTGTTATGGCGACGACATTAGAGAGCCGTGCGAAATTGCCCAGACTTGAAGGCAAAAAAGACTTCAAACAATATTTTTTTTTAGTTTCTTCTCTATTACAAACTTAAATTAATGTTTTCATTTATATATGTTCTGACTAAATACAATTCTAAAGAGAAAAATAAACTCCAAAGAGAAAAAAACATAACCATTTCGCTGATTTGTTCATGTAAAGTGCCAATAATTGTGATATTTTGATATGTTTGCATGGGGAACCCCTCAGGGGGGTTCCAGGGGGTGTGCCATTGACATGGGTGGGTCGGGTCACCAAAGTAAGTGGGGGTCGGTCATACATTTGGACTCGATTGGGGCACTCTAAATGGGTCAAAATGGGTTTTTACAAAAGTTGACCCTACCAAACAGTTCGACCCAAATTCCGGGACATCAGAATTCGTTTCAGAGGTATGGTTCCTTCGGCAAAGTTTCTTATTTTGATTCCTAGAATACGATTTTCCTTGTACGTTGAGCGAATTTTAAATCGACCCGCCCTAATGAATATATATCTAGAATTTAAAATTGTTTCCAATATTCGTCTGAACTACGGGGCCAGGCGTATAAGTGCAGTAATTAACTAGCAGGGTTCGTGTTTCGTGGGTAATGTGTTATCCTGCGTTACCCAATTCGATATAGTCGACCAATTCGCATTTCCGGGATTTAGACATATGTACATATAGGCGTTTTAGAGATTTTTTTATTTCAAAAAGTCTTTGCTTTAGCAATTTTTAATGATGCCATATTAACCACATCAATTGGTTAAAGCCTCATATGGGGGTCAAAAATGTAATATTTTTGCTCCATGCGAATTGGACGACTTAATTTTGTCAATTGGACGCTCCGTTTCCGCGATATAGACTAATGGGCATTTTAGCGGTTTATTATCTGCGAAAGGTTTAGTTTTGGCGATTTTTTTTAAACTAAAAGTGATGCCATATTAAAGACATCCATTGGTTAAAACCCTTAAAGTATTATTTTAGCCATACTTTTATTATCGCATATAAATTGGACCACTTTATGAAAAACCCTTAGAAACTCAAGTTTCTTCTACATTTTTCATATTTTCGATTAAAAATAGGGATGAATTACCCTGGGTAACCGTATCGCAGTAGGTAATCGCAATGGGTCACATCGCAGTGGGTAATGTGTCCAGGACGCTTACCAATACCCTGTGGGCAATGAATAAATTAGTACGAGGCGAGGCATCAGGCAGGGCGACACCCTATCATGCCATCTCTACAACATATTAATTGAGATCAACGTGAGAAAAGCTGCAGTCATTACGAATAAAACTAAAAAAAAATGGTGTCCCATAACATCCCATGAAGGGATTGAGGAGAGCTTCTCACAATCAGCGAGATGTGCGCTTTCTAGTTTTTTTTACACTCACTGATTGGGACCTAGAGTTTTACACCGGTTCCGAACTGTATTTTGAGAGCTTTTTCATGGCTCAGTACTCGATAGTGTCGCCATCACTAAGTGAGGTGACCGTCGTCGAAAGAAATGTACGGTGGTCTTAGCAGAGATCGAACCCACGGTCTCAAGTACAAGAGCCGCGCACACTAACCATTGCATCACCGACGGCCAACTATCAGTAGGAAAAGTCACATGCTGCTCGCGTATGCTGATGATTTAGACATCATTGGGCGAAATCTGTGGGAAGTTACCGCAGTTTTTTCACGAATTTAGAAGAAATAGGCAAAAGTGGGTTTAGCAGTAACAGAGGACAAGACAAAATTAATAGTTTTGACAAGAAAAACATCCACCCGATTGGATGAAAACATCAACGATGATAACCGTTATCATTTCGAGGTAGAGGAGGAATTTCTTTACCTCCGATCTGGCGTAAAAAGAAGCAGTAACGTCAGCCTGGAAATCAAACGGAGAATTGTGCTAGCAAACAGGTGTTTTTTCGGGATAAGCAATTACTTCAGACATAAGACCCTCTCTCGAGAAACGATTATCCATCTATACAACCTGCCTTGCTTTATGACGCAGAATCCTGGGTCATATCGCATAATGATGAAACATCACTGGGAGTCTTCGGTTACTACTGTCAACCAGGAAATTGTCATAGTCTATACCAGATCGGAATTAAATAATTGGGCATTAGTGATGATCATGTCTCACATATAATTAAAGGTAGGAAGATGAGTTTTAGTATCCATGCTGTGGTGTAGGAAAAAGTATATTTCTGCGGAATGGGTTTCAGTGGTGAACAGACTTATTATACAAAAACCAATTCCAAAAAAAAATCCAAACGCAAAGAAATATCAACTAGTACATAAATTTCAGTCGGGTGAACCGACTTAAACATACCCTAAGTCATTCACTGCGTCCGAGTTTTGTTAACAAACACATCTATTGTGACCATACCCAATAGCAGATTCACATTGCACTCTTTAATACACATACTTTAATAAATAACACTCTTTAATACACAACCTAGTTAGTGGTTTTGGGGAATTTTTCTGACTACCAACCAATATTTACATGGGAGGTACAAAAATGGGCTTAGCGAAGTTCTTAATTTTTTATTGCACAGTATCTTGTGCCATAATATTGATCAGTAACAAATGTTATTAGTATCGGCTATGGTTTATTGAGTGGCCGTCGGTGGTGCATTGGTTAGTGTGCGCGGCTCTTGTACATGAGATCCTGGGTTCGAACCCGGCTCTGACCACCTTAAAAACATTTCTTTCGGCGGCGGTCACCTCGCATAGTGACGGCGACACTATCGAGTAATATAGCCATGAAAAAGCTTCTCAAAATACCGTTCGGAATCGGTGTAAAACTGTAGGTCCCAATCATTGAGTGAAAACTGGAAAGCGCACAAGCTTAGTGATTGTGAGAAGTTCCTTCATGGGATGTAATGGGAAACCATTTTTTTTAATGGTTTGTTGGAGATATCGAGTGGGCCAAACGTAAATACGCCCAACTTTTGCATTACAGTTGCGAAACTTAACTTATTTAAGCTGGGCGTGGTATTGTAGTCAATTATTTATTTGAATTTGAATTTTGTTGACCGATTTTGTTAGCTTTTGGTTAATGTATGAGAAATTCATACTACAAGCTTACATTACAAGTCATGAACATTTTTTGAATTGAAAAATGGTTAGTTGTTGTTGGAAATAATAGACAATTCAGTTCAACACACACTCACTGGCATGACTGGTATCGAACTCCGTGACAAGTTCATCATCAGATGCCTAACTACTGGGCCCGAATTGATACCATCGGTTGATCATCAATCGTATATATATAAACTCAATTCTGCAATTCACATGTGCGAATTAGTATCGATCGAAGATCCCTAAGTATCAACATCACTGATAGGCCTATAATTCCAACAACAAGAAAAGACAGAAGTTTTCCAACATGTTCTTCTTTTTCCTCATGCGTTCTCGCATTTTTGCAGTTCTTTGAGGTGAGTTTTTACTCTATATCACAGAGTTGTATTTTTCCGTGGTATAGCATTTTTAAAGACCGTGCTAGTGTCAGTTACATTTATTTGAATTTGAATTTTATTGACCGATTTTTGTTAGTTTTTGATTAATTTATGAGAAATTCATACTAAAGGGTCCGCCATCTAACATTTTTTTTCAACTAGTGCTTATTTCGTGAATGGTAACACTTAGCTCATGTCTGATTTGACAGATAATTAGTTTTATCCTTCCGCTGAACGAATACGGTTATGCATACGCTTGAACAATGCTGGAAAATATTGCGACATTACTTTGAAAATCATGGTAATGTTGCAGAATGTGTGCGAAAATTGCGTGCGGATTTTGGAAGAAGAGAAGCATCGTCAGCTCCGTATGTTCGTTATCTTATGAAAAAAGTGAAAGAAACTGGCATCCTCATCGATAAACCAAAGCGTGAAAAGCCAAAAATTGTGCGTACACCCGAGAATATTGCTGCTGTGGCAGAAAGTGTGCGTGAAGCGCCATCAACATCAATTCACCGTCGTTCTCAACAATTGCACATTTCGGAGACATCATTGAGACGAATTTTGCATAAAGACCTTGGTATGACGCCATACAAAGTCCAATTGGTTCAAGAGTTGAAGCCAACTGACCATCCAATGCGTTTTCGCTTCGCTAAGTGGGCCTGCGATCGACTTACAGAAGATGCCGATTTTGTCAAAAAAAAAACATCTTTTCAGATGAAGCTCATTTTGATCTTGGCGGGTATGTAAACAAGCAAAATTGTCGCATTTGGGGCACAGAAACCACGCACGCATATATTGAAATGCCGATGCACCCAAAACGAGTCACTGTTTGGTGCGGATTTTGGTCCAGAGGCATAATTGGGCCATTTTTCTTCGAAAATGAGCAAGGAGTGGCCGTTACAGTCGATGGCGATCGTTATCGGGCCATGTTGAACGAAATTTTGTTCACAAAAATTGAAGAGGAGGATATTGACGACATTTGGTTTCAACAGGACGGCGCTACGTGCTACACAGCCGAAGCTACACTCGATGTTTTGCGCCCTGTTTTTGAAGATCGCATTATCAGCCGCAGAGCTGATGTCGTTTGGCCACCTCGGAGCTGCGATTTGACACCTTTGGACTATTATTTGTGGGGTGCCCTCAAAGATAAGTGTTACGCCGACAAGCCAGAGACAATTGACGCTTTAAAGGACAATATTCGTTAAGCCATTGGTGAAATACAGCTGCACACAATCGATAATGTGCTTAAAAATTGGACCAATCGTGTAGGCTACTGCATGGCTAGCCGAGGCAGCCATTTGAATGAAATTATTCTCCATTATTAACCGGAAGGATTGTACTTTCAAATAAAAAAAGAAATTTGAGAAAATATTCAGTAGTTTTTTTTATAGCATTTTAAAAAAAAAAGTTATTTGGCGGACCCGTTACAAGCTTAGTCAATTATTAATAACACAGTAGCTGTTAAAAAAGGTTGCATAGTACCAAATTTCATTACGATCGCTTGCGGTTTACAAAAGTTATCGTGTCCATCAACCGGTCACCCGCCCAACTTTTGTATGGGCGATACCTGAATGGGTGTGGCAAAACCGCTCATTTCGCATACGAGAGTGGCATTTGACAAAATATTGTCATGTGCAAAATTTCATAAAGATTGGCGGGACTTCTAGTGCCGAACAACCAGACGGCCAACCAACTTTTGTATAGGAGGTACCAAAATGGGCGTGGCAAAAAAAAGGTCTTGTTTTAGTCGGTGATTGGCGCTTGATGACGTGAAGCCGTATACCTAATTTCATTAAGGTTGGGAATGGGTCACGCGATTTATCGCACTGAAAACCCGGACGAGCACAAAGCTTTTATATGGGAGTGGCAATCTCGCCCATTTCCTCAAGTTAAGTAGACATTTACAGATTATTAAATCATGTTTGAATTGAAGGTAACCACATCTACCAGAAAAAAGTTTTACAAGAAACATGATGTTGTACTAAATGTATCGGATTGTGATCAAAACGCCCATTTTCAATCCCAACCTAAGTTTCAACAAATAATAGTCACTGACAAAATATTACTGTGATCGGTAAAGATTTACGGGAGTTATCTTGCCGAGCAACCAGCTGACCGAACAACTTTTGTATGGCAGGTACCAAAATAGGCGTGGCTAAATCACCCTTGTTTTAATCGATTGCTGGCGTTTGTTGACTGAAGCCTCATCTCATTGACAACCCGGAGAACATCAAGTTGTTGTATGGAAGGTACCTGAATGGGCGTGGCAACCTCGCGCGTTTCCTCCAGTTAAGTAGACATTTACACATTATTAAACAATGTTTGAGTTGAAGCTAATCACATCTACCAGAAAAAAGTTTTAGGAGAAATATGACTTTGTACTAAATGTGTCGATTTGGATGGGAGGTACCAGAAGGGGTGTGGTCAAAACACGCATTTTCAATCCCAAACTAAGTTTGGATAAATAATAGTCACTGGCAGAATTCCATTGTGTTCGACATACGGGCCTGGCTCAATCGTCTTAAAATGTCCTAAAACGAATTTCGTTCAAAGATACTAATATACTTATAGCTCCTTCTATGCGTTACATTTTTTCCATCTTAAATTATACTTATATAAGTATATACCCCTATAGGACGGTGATATTATGTATAATGAAGTTCTTTATATACAAGTCTTATAACATTTATTTTGTAATTATTGTACACAATCTAATTAACAGGTCGAACTTTAAATTCAATAATAAAAACTATTAAAAAAAAACATTAAATATTGAATATTGATTAGAAATTATAAAATTTTGGAAAGTAGTGTTAGAACAAGTACGACAAAGCTCCTACACCCCCCATCCCTATAGGTGAGGGCATAAAAAGTGGTTTGCGAGATTTCCAAAAGTTTCGTTAGGTGATTTTAAAAATGTATAGTATCTAGTTTCTAGTCTGAAATCTTTTTAAATATTTGGCATAAAAAATCCCACTCATAAATGTGACCACGATACTAAATTATGTAAAAGAAGTACAATTTTCTTAAGACATTTTTGCGGACTAATAATCTCATACTTCTTTCACAATTTATCAAAAACTATCAATTGCCTTTTATTAAACAAGTATTGAACCATAATGTGTGTAAAACTCATCAAGATCGCGCTGATACACTTCCAATTGAATTTGCATAAGATTTGTGCAATATTCGAAATCAGGTTAAATAGGTGACCCTGTCATTGAAGCTCATCAAACTAGCGGACATATTCTTTTGTCCTTTGAAGGGGGATGAGCCAACACTACTGGGCAAAGGCGGATCAAAAGTAAAGAAATAAAAATCCAATTTCGACACACTTAACTCTGATCAGCGTCTGATCCATAATGGGCGGCTGAAACATAATTATGCTAAACCACGGTGGGCTGGCCTTGCCTTCCGCCACCGTTATATTGGCAATGAAAATACGGAATTATAATAAGAAAGATAAAACCCCCATATTGGTTGAGGACCACGATTTACGAAAATGCACCTGGAATTTTAGAACTCTATACAGATCCGGTGCCACTATCCAACTGGCAGATGGCCTCGAGAATTATAAGGCTGACATTACTGCTATCTAGGAGATGGGAGAAGCAGGTCATGGCTGGACAAGGAAGAAGCACTGTGACATATACTACTATCATGAGAAAAAGCATGAACTTGACTGAGGATTTGTAGTTGGCAACAGACTGCGGCATCTGGTCGCAAGGTTCAACCCCGTGAGTGAACATATAGCCACCGCAACCATCCGTATAAAAGCGAAATACTTTAACATATCGCTAATTTGTGTACATGTTTCGATGGAAGAAAAATACGATGACAACAAGGACATGTTCTATGAGCTCCTAGAGGAAACATACGACCGCTGCACTAGTCATTACATTAAGATTGTTCTAGGTAATTTAATGCTAAAGTCGGCAGGAAAGTGTCTTTAAACCAACCGTCGGTAAATTCAGTCTTCACGCCATCACTTCCGATATTTTTTTGCCGCGGCTAAAAATGGTTGTCAGCAGTACGAGATTCCAACATAGACATGAGGCTACTTGGATATCCCCTAATCAACAGCGAAGATTCAGAGTGATCATTTGGTAATTGAAGGAAGGCACTCTACTGCAATAGACGTACGTTTTATTCGAGGCGCTAATATCGATTCGGATCACTACCTGCTTGCAGCAAAACTTCGCACAAGGATTAGCACAGCGAAAGTCGTACGAAACCAAACGTATAGAAATCTGGACAAGGGAAAGCTGCAATTAACAGAGAAAACCACGACCATGGTACGATGAAGAGTGTCACATGGCAAATGATGAAAAGAACACTGCACGATTGACAATGCTTCAGTCAGTTGTAACACGAGACGCGACACAATGTGAGAAAATTTAATTTTACAGAAGGAAGAATGAGGCCCGTATATTCTACCCAAAACTACAAAGCCAAACCAACGGAAATGGCTCAGGCCCCACTTTTGTAGAGATAAGGTCGGGAATCTTGTCGCAGATGTGCAGAGTATGTTGGGAATATAGAGAGATCACTTCTCTGCATTACTTGACCCAGGATGCTACATTATATTTAAGGGTGTTGAGCAACTAGAGGACGATGGCGTCGACTGCCCGAACAGCAACTTCCTGGCTTAAGAACAACAAAGCCGGTGATGCTGATGGACTACCGGCTGAACTGTTTAAAGCTGGCGGCTGAGTTGGAAAGGTGCATGGATTAGCTCATATGCAAAATCTTGCTAGACAAATGCATGCTCGACGCTTAGAGTCTCAGTATACTGTGTCCTGTTTTTCGAAAAAGGCGACCCTAGTATATGTACGAACTATAGTGGAATAAGTCTTTTATCCATCGCATAAAAGGTCCTCTCGAGCGTAATGTGTGAAAGACTAAAGCCGTCTGTTGTAGACCTGATCGAACCCTATCAGTGTGGTTGTATGCTTGGACAGTCACCTATCGCCCAAATATTCACATTACGACAAATCCTGGAGTAATCCCACGAAAAACAAATGGACACATACCACCTCTTTGTAGATTATAAGGCTGCCTTCGATAGCCCGATACGGAGAAAACTGTACCAAGCTATGTCGGAGCTTGGTATTTCTGCTAAGCTGACACGCATTTGTAGAATGAAACTGACCGACACGAAATCCTCGGTAAAGATTGGTAAAGATCTCACCGACCGATTTAGTTCGAGGCAATGCCTCATGCAGGGCGACACCCTATCATGCGATCTCTTCAGCATATTAATTGAGATCAACGTGAGAAAAGCTGCAGTCAACACGAATAAATCTATCAGCAGCAAAAGTCACATGCTGCTTGCGTATGCTGATGATTTAGGCATCATTGGGCGAAAAGTTACTGCTACATTTTCGAAAATTGAGACGGAATTAGAAAATGTGGGTTTGGCAGTAAATGCGGACAAGACAAATTTAACGGTTTCGACAAACACAACATGTTGTTAATGTTGTTAACCGTTGTCATTTCGAGGTAGAGGAGGAATTTATTTACCTCGGATCTGGCATGAAAGAAGCAGTAACGTCAGTCCGGAAATTAAATGGGGAATTGTGCTTACAAACAGGTGTTTTTTCGGGATAAGCAATTACTTCAGATATAAGACCCTCTCACGAGAAACGATGATCCATCTATGCCAGACTCTAATACAACCTCTCTTGCTTTATAGCGTTCAATCTTGGGTCATATCTAATGCTGATGAAACATCTCAAAACTTCGCTGGAAACACCAGGTGGAATAACATATTGGAATATTGCTTAAGTGCTACCGCTTAGAGTTAGATTAGTGTTACCAACTGGAGGGGAAAAGCTGAAGATCAAGCCGTTATCCTCATTTTGTAAGGCCCTTGACCCCTCTGGGTTGTTTGAGGCCACCTTAGGCCGAGGCCACGCAATGAGCGGCAAAGCGGCAAAGCGGCGTGCGGTGAGTGGCAACAAATTAAAACATATGAGATACCATTGGATTGGCCACGCAATGAGCGGCATGTAAGCGGCATTTCTGAGCGGCTAAGCGGTGCCGCACAGAAATATAAATTGTTCTAATTTTTAGTTGGTTTCTGAGCGGCAATATTTTTATATGATGACTTTTATCAATGATACTGTTTCTACAGATCCCATCGAAGGAAATTTGGAGGAGGTACATACGCAAGAAAATGAAATACATGCTATTCTTGACGATCTTCTGTCTGAGGAGGAAAATATATCGGTAAACAATACGCCTATCAGCAGCTGTACTCAAGAACTGTCATTGATGAATGCTATGCTTAGCACTAGCAATACTTCTACCGGTTGTTTTACTCCAGTTCCATTAAAAAAAAGAAGAGTGCACCAATGAACATTGATGCAGAATTTCTTAAATTGGAAAAAGAAAGGATGGAAATACTGAAAAGAGAGGTGGAAAGAAAAGAAGACAATGACGACATGCAGTTTCTCAAAAGTTTACTACCATTTATGGAAAAGTTTGATACTTTAGAAAAATTAGAAACTCGAGGAGAAATGCAAAATTTAATATTACAGAAATTGAAATCAAAAGAAAATAAATTAAAAATAAACTTACATCAAACATAAAACAAGCCTTTGCTCAGCAGATATTGCTTTTCTTTGTTTTGTCAATCTGGGTTTAACTTTTTCCAACAATAAATCAAAGGATTCTATAGACATACGGCAGTATTGCCAAAATCTATCTGGAAATTTGCGTAGGTTTTTATATAAATGATAAAATTCGCCATAATGTAGCCTTGCTCGATTTATAGGGTGAACACCAAATCTTCTTTTTCTTAAACGCATTAACTTTTTATAGATACGAATACGATTTTCGCGTAATAAAAGTAAACAAATCTCTCTTGACAATGGCATTTTAACAACTAGCCGCTCACATATGCCGCTCAATAATAAGCCACATGCCGCTCAAACTTGCCGCTCTGCCACTTGCCGCTTTGTCGCTCATTGCGTGGCCTCGGCCTAAGTAGGTACAAAAGTTTGTTCAACATTTACAATTTTACAATTTTCACCACAATTTTTGTAAAGTGTAAAAAAAATTTTGAAAATGTTTGCATCACATTTCAGTCGAAGAAGAATAAAACTGTCCAAAAATGTATGGTATGTCTATCTGTCCAATTACACTTGCTCAGTTTAACGCACTTAAAAAAATCGTCATGACACCCCCTGACATTTTCATACATTTGGTCAAAAGTCAGCAGGAATCTTGCGTAGTTTGTCAATAGTGGTGATCACCTTATGACATGTACACAAGATATCTTGAGTAACCATTCATCAGTGATGATGTACCTGGTCATCTTACATGTATATATGTAGGTACTTATTTACTTGAACCTACATATGTTTGTGAATGTATGTATCTCATCTCTTGTACGATATTAAATGAAATTGTAAAGATAAGGTGACAAAAAATGAGATGGAGTATGTATCAACATGCATACATAATTTAAATGTTCTGAAAATTTGCATATTGTTTTAGCAAATTTCAGATATTTTGAAATAAATTCTGAAAATGTAAGGCATCTATGTATTTCATAACTATAAAGAAATTTAAAATTTTCCGTTTGAAGTCTTTGAAAAAAATTGAAAATCCTCACAAATGACTCGCAGTCATCAAATGATGAAGACGTCCGCTATCGACATTCAGCATTGGTCTTAGTAAGAGTCCGTCATGACATAGTGCTGACAAAGCAATAGGACGACAGTCTGACATAGATTGTCAGCCCCTTCACAATGTATGTCACCTAAGGCAAAACAAGTGACATGGCAGGAAGATGTCTTATATAAATTGTCATCACCTACCGACAATGTCTTCAAGACAAAATTTCCAACTGGGATGACTCGGACATAAGAAAGGAAAGGCAAACAACTGCATTGGCGCAACACATGACGTGCAAAAACCACAATCCTGACTTTGAAAATGTACGAATATTGGACATGGAAAAACGAACTAATACGAGATACACATTAGAGAATCTTCGGATACAACAACAACAAGCAAGGACAATGAACAAAAAACAAGATGTCGACTGCATCAGCTCAAGCTATATTATTGCTCTAAACTGAACCTTTGGTTAGTTCTATGATATTAGGCTTAAGTGGTGCACGTCCATAATTATACAAGTTAAGCAATTCTGCTCGTCCCTTATGTTATTTACTTTATTTAATTTTTGTCATTACAAACGTTAATGTAATATTACAGTAAGTTAAACTGAAGACACTAAAACCATATAATAATATTCCACATTGTTTTTGAAAAAGATCCAATAAAATCTCCCCTGAAGATGTTGTCAAACAAACAACGAAATGTCGGGTAAATATGGAATACATTGTTTTATGGCCATTACACTGAAATGACCAGAAAGCCCATACAACTAACAATTTAGTTATCAACTCATATATGTGACAAAATTGGTCTGAACATAAACTAAAAATAAAAAAAGGTATTCATATGGTTTTTTTTTATAAAATTTACTTTTTTTAGGAAAAAGCACTTATTTATGAAAATTTTATTTCTTTAAATGAAAGTAGTTTTTTAAGAAAAAGAATTTTAAATATTAATCCAATGGATACTTTTTTGCCATTCTCGCACTTTGTCTTTTCTAATTTTACATTTTATCGGGTTCGAAACTACAATATATACTTAATATTGGTTACAGGCTCCACCTAGAAAACTTCCCATTAAACAAGAAATTGTAAACAAGAGACATGTAGCTAATTTATTTCTCTATGATCCAAGGTATTAGTCTAGAAACAAACCAACGCAAAAGTAAACGATAAAGTTGATAATAGTGGGTTGTAGCATAATAGTGTTAAAACAAAAGTTGTTTAATTTTTTATCATTTAGGGGCCCCATCCCGCAATGTGCGATAAGGAACTTCGTTCCTAATACAAACATTGAATTGTACTAACGACCAATACAAATGGATTTGTTTTGATAAAAGTATTGTTGAATCAAATCGCTTCTGGTAGCAGCAGTTCTGATTTCGATTTGGTTCTGGATGATAAGTGTACACTATCGAGTATTTAGCCATGACAAAGATTCTAAGAATACGGCTCGGAACGGTTGCAAAACTGTAATAGGAAACCATTTTATTTTTGGACGCTAACCTAAATAGTGATTGAATAAACAATAAACGGCATTATAAATCCATCCATCTAATATAATAACAACGACGACACCAGCTTATATGAAAAATGTTACACCGTCGATAGAGTCAGAAAGATAATTGAGACTTATGTACATTTATCCGTTAATAACTTTTTTTATTCAACTTTCAATTCAAAAACAATCTGGTTTTTCATTACATCTCATGAAGGGCTTAGGGCTAGCTTCTAACAAACCAGTGAGCTGTGCGCGTTCTACTTTTACACTCACTGATTGGGCCCTAAAGTTTTACACCAGTTCCGAACGGTATTTTGAGAAGCTTTTCATGGCTAAGTACTCGATAGTGTCGCCGTCACTATGCCAAATGACAGCCGTCGAAAGATATGTTAGGTGGTCAGAGCAGGGATCGAACCCACGTTCTCGTGCATCCGATCCGCGCACACTACTGAACATAAAATCGTACAAACATTTTATTGTTTTTCTACAGATGCAATTTTCCTCCAAATGTGATAAAGTATTGTTTTTTTAATTTCTAAAAAATCCGATTAAACCGTTTTTCATCTCATCTCATTCGAAAATCGGGTTTATGGAAAATACAGATTTTCGACTAACTAGAAAACAGGTTTTCTGAAAAAGTCGAGTATGACATCTATGTTTCTGGATTCTTGTGCTTCTTCCATAAGTGCACCTAATGGAGGTGTGCTGTTTTCCACAATTTGTTTTCCATGAAAAACAACTTTGGGCGCAGTAGGCTTTACCGGTATCCATGTGTACATATAAATTAGATATTATACTTTGAGTTTCTTTAGCGTATTCTTAAAATTTTACCGAATTGGTTATTTTGGAAATTGGAAGCCGCCAAGTCTTTTCTTGGACGTGAGTTGTCTGGCCCCGTGCTTCCCCCAAACTGTATCTAACTAATGTCAGAAGATTCTAAGAGTATATCGCAATATCTATTCAAAAGGTATGTAATCAATGCGAACACATCCTGTCACACTAATCGTAAACACCCTTTCCAGCTAATTATACTACAAATAACAATTTCACTTTGTATAACAATGGTCTCGCTTTGTTACAGTTCAATTTGTGGATAAAATGTGAAGACCAAACAAATGATAAGTGAAACTCTAACACTTGATACGGGTAAAAGTAAATTTGAAAATTGATATATCACTGACATTACTATTTACTCCTCCTCCTACTCGTACTTACGTACCTTTTTCTATAAATCCAAGGCTATCACAACACAAAAGATAATATTTTCATATCCTGTTGAAAAGTTCTTTGTTGCCAGACCTTAACAGCAGCATTTTGTACAATACAGGAGAGTACAAATACAGAAGGGCATTTATGGTTGCTAATATCTGATCTAATTCCTAAGAAATGTGAGCGCACACTGGAGCAGAGGTCATGAATGGCATTGGGTATCAATGAAGGTGTACTAGTTGTAACACACTCTCTCGCTCAATCCATCCGTTAATTGATCAATGTGAAATCCTACAAACAACCTGGCACAAAGATACCGCCGGCTGATACAGATGTGATTTACGACAAAGACGCAGAGGAATTGTGTTACAGCAATTTTGTCTTCAATGTTCCATCTTAAGCGTCATAATGTCGGCCAACCGGCCTTACTTACCTCTTTCTCCGTTGTGTAATTTATGTTTTTGCTCTACATTGATTTACAATGGCATCGCACAGATGTGTGTCAGGAAAGGGTTGCAAGTAACTTTTTCCATTGTAAACCAGATAACCTTGAAATTGTTTCTAAATTACAATATGATGTTCGTAAATCACGCCGATTTAAAGGCTATATATTTGATTGTCATATTGAAACGTTAACAATTTTAACACTTTTTGAACAAAACAAGTAAAACTTAAAGGAAATTCCCAAAGGATAACAGCAATTGTTCAGCAAATATGAAAAGTCCTTAAATATTTTGTTGTGATTTAAAACGTTGTTTATCTTCATGTCATTGCCATGGTAAGGAAATCCCAGATTTGTAGACAGGTAAAAACAAAATCCGGAAACTATTGAAGTGTTAAAAGCAGCTCCAACAACAACGTTCACGTATGACTTAAACAGTTTCACTCAAAGTCGATCTGACTAGACAATTTTCGTTGACGCGTTCGATAACTTCTAGTGGTATTTAGCGATCAATGTGAGTAGCGGTGGCTTCCAATTCACCAATCGTAACCGGCTTTTTCATGCGGACTTTGGACTTTAATTAACCCCAAAGTATACTGGTGAAATATCACTTGATATCGGCGGCCAATTCACCGGTCCGAAGTTTGAAATTAACTGCTCAACGAATTGTTCATACAGTAATGCCAAGGCAGTGTGTCAAATAGCGCGGTCTTGTTGGTATCCAATGTCACGACTTCAATTGCAGACAGCAACTAGTCCGTTATCATGGCGCGATAACGGGTGTCATTCACTGATATGTTCTGGGCGGTGTAATTTTTCAAAGATCTATAGACCGATGATTCCACCTGCCCATAATCTATACCAAGCCGTTGTTTCCTCTGGATGTAATGGCAGCTCTTCAACATCTTCGGGGTTCCCTCCATCCCAAAACTTGTTGTCGTAACCATCAACCCAGAAATGGGCCTCATCACTAAATAAAATTTTAGTCGTAATCCGTGGATCTTCCTCAAACTTTTCAAGAACCCAAAGACTCAGATTCAGTTCCAAGATTCGAAGAACCAAGATCTTTAAGTAAAATAAGTTCGGGCAATGTTGAGAACGGTGCCAAATCGATGAATCACAGTCATAGTGTACAGCAGGGTGGAATGAAATTCAAAAAAAAGTTACACTCGGAAAGAGATGTAGTTTTGGATCCTTACGAAGGAAAACAATTTTTAGGGGTCGCGCCACACCCCCCAAATTTTTGAAATTATAGCTATTTTGGCATTGATTTCAAAAAAATCCTAAAAATGAACGCATCAACTAATTCGAAATTTCAAAGTCTGAGATTGTTCAGTACCCAAACAAAAGTATTTTAAGCAAATAAGAGGATGATCGAGTCGATTTGTAGCTTTGGTGTCCATTTCAATATTAAGTAAATTTTGTGAAAAAGGGCCGATTTGGATTATTTTACTTTTTAGAATTTTTCGACCTTAAAAAAAATTTTGAAATTTTGTCGTGAGCGGATATCATTAGTAGCATAATTGTGACAATTTATTGGCCTGAAACTCCAAAATCGGTTCAGAGGTTTAAAAGATACACACCTTCAAACATGCGTATTTTTTCATTTTCGTCCAAATGGTCACTTCAAAGATAATAACAAGTATAAATTGCCATAACTCATGAACTATTCATTCAATTTTGAAGTGGTTTTCACCTATAGTCTTCTAATTTCCAGCTTTACAGCTAACAAGGAAGATATATAAGTGATCGAATTCAAATAATGGCCTTATGGCACTCCGGCGCTAATAATGTGGGATTTTAATTCTAAAAAATGTGAAACAACCAGTATGATTGGATTTCTCTTTCACTTTGGCAAACTCTATCAGTCTTATTCGGTATCGTGTTCAATTAGAATGGCTGGGCTTCTTCAAAATAACAGGAATTGTCAAGACAAGTTCAAGTTCTTCTATGCGGAAAAGCTGGTATTTGAACTATTACTCACCACTTTATTGTCCTCTGAATATCTCGGGCTTACAAAAAGTATGCAAGAATTTTAAAATCAATACATAAAAATTATTTTGAATCAACAGTAGAACAGATCAAAAAACCACATCAAAATTGAATGAATAGTTCATGAGTTATAGCAATTTATACTTGTTATTCTCATTGAAGTGACTGCAAGTGGCCATTTTGACGAAAATGAAAAATTACGCATGTTTGAAGGCGTGTATCTTTTGAACCCCTAAACCGATTTTGGAGTTTCAGGTCAATAAATGTTCACAATTTTGTTACTAATGACATCCGCTTATTTTTTTATGCTCGAAAAATTGCACACAATCGGCCCTTCTTTAAAAAATTTACTTAATATTGAAATCGACACGAAACTACATTTGTTTGGGTACTGAACGATCTCAAGCTTTGAAATTTCGAATAGGTTGATTCGTTAATTTTTAAAAATTGTTTGAAATCAACGCCAAAATAAAGATAATTTCAAAATTTCGAGCGCGTGCCGCGAACCCTAAAAAATTTTTAATTTTTTTTCCTTATTTTTCCCTTTTTAAGGATCCAAAACTACATCTCTTTCCGAGTGTATCTTTTTCAAATTCAAAAAAATTTAAGTTTCCCTCCACCCTAGTGTACAGTGTACACTCTCAGTTACCGCCGCTATATTTTCATCACGACGTGCTAGATGTGGTATAATCGAATAATGTGGCCGACGGTGGTGCGATGGTAGGTGGTGCAATGGTAGTGAGCAGTGACCTCGCTTATTGACGGCGACACTATCGAGTATTTAGCCATGAAAAAAGTTTCTCAAAAATACACTTCGAAACCGGTCCAAATCAGTGAGTGTAAAACTTGATGGCGCACAGCTCACTGGTTTGTGAGAAGCTCTCGCTAATCCCTTCATGGGATGTAACGGGAAACCATTTATTTATTTATTTAAGACAGGTGAGTGGTTTGAAGACATATTAGGCTGTGTGTAGTATTTGTGAGATTCAGGAGACATGTTTTTCGATATACAGAAATTATTGAGATCGGGTATTTTGTTAATATGCCCAGTATGTGCAAGAATTTGGGAAAATGTTAAGAGGGAGATGATTAATTGACAAGAGTACACGCTGAAAAATATGTATTTTTTTTTGTTGTTTGGATGCAAAAAAAAACGTGTTTTGTAGTTTGTCGCAAATATAGTATACTTTTGTCCAAACACATAGCGTTTGCTATTCAATATTACATGCTTGAAACACAATGATTTTTTGAGTTTATATTATTCGATCTTTCAATTGTTATGTTTTTAATAATTGTTCGGTTCAAATCGATATCTACTAAAAAGTACTCCCTTCTCCACAAGTATTTAGGTATATCATCACACATTATAGGGATAAACAAATCCCAACTAAGGGAGAATTGCCTAAACTCCTACTAGTGCGAAAATATCCACAACAATACTTTACCAGAACCATCAATGTTCACAAAATTTCTTTCCTATGCATGCTTTCATCAAAAGCCATTGCATAGATTTTGTTGTTTCAAAAAAGAAACAGCGATTGCCATGAGATAGTCGCTAGAGTGTACCGTGTGCGTCTTATATATTTTTGTGCTCCAATTGTGGCTTTGTTTGCTGAAAACTACTGAAAACAAAAATGTGACAGACAACAAAGATACAAAAAATCAGCTGATCTTCAATTTACGAAGCAATGCTTACAAATATATACGGGACGTTATAACCTGTCATACAAACAGTAAATTCCACACCAAATCTCATGGAATCTTAATGTACACTGTACAATAGAAGAACAAATTTGCAATACTATAAAGAACTCGTCAGTGAATCAGTAAATTTGAAAGTTCCTCTCAAAATCGAATATGACATCTCAAATTCAATAGAACATTTAAATATCTGCATTCAACAAGCTGCGAGGAACTCTACTCCAGAACAAAGTTTCTACAAAGTCTCTCGTTACTCTGGAGAAAATTTGCCGGAGAAATGCTGCCAAAAAGGGCAAGGCTCACAATCGATGGCAAATACCACGGTATCCCTCAGATAAATCTACTCTTAACGCAGGTATATTACAATAGGAAGATTACACACATTATGAATCTGATATATTAAACAGCGACCCCTCAAAAGCAACAAATTACTCATTATGGAAAAAGACGTGTAAAATAAAAAAAACAGGAGAAATGTAATTAATAACTCCTGGACAAAAACTAACTCTGAAAAGAATGCTAGATTTGCAGAACACTTGCAGGGGTCTTTACTCCAAATGAATTCGGGTCCACCAATGCTGATATTCAATCTCAAAAATATATCTCCTTGAATCAAAAGTATCAAGTTGATTTGCCCATAATGAAATTCTCAAAATTCAAAGTATTAGATGTTATTCGTAAACTCAAACCCAATAAAGCTTCAGGTTATGAACCTGTTACTCCCAAAACTATAAAAGAACTTTCAAAAGACGGTTTCTCCCTCTTAACATATATTTATAATGCCTGTCCCTCTCGTTGCTTTGCTCAAATTCAAACTGTATGAAATCCACGAAATAAACTCAATAGAAATAGAGAGTCATCAGTTTATTGATCAATTTCTGAAACGTGTTCGTCAATCCGGGTCCTTATTGGGCAAAGTACTCGCATACGTTCTCGTCTAGTGCGTTCAGTAGAAAATGTATAAAATATTGCAGCAACATTGTTTGCGCAGAATTTTGCATAATGACCTCGGTACAAAAGATTATAAAGTCCAATTAGTTCAATAACTGAATCCTCGTGGCATCCGATGCGGATTCGTTGGCTAAAGATGAACATTTTTAGTGAAAAATTATGTAAAGCTCATTTTCACCTCGGGGCTACGTTAACCAACAAAATTGTCGTACTTGGGGCTTGGAAAATCCGTACGTCGTAGAGGAGAACCCGATGTACCAACAACGAGTGTAATTTTTTGCACGACAGCATCATTGGCCCATTTTTCTTCGAAAGTGAGCAAGGAGCCGCCGTTACCGTCAATGGCGAGACGTACCGTGCCATAATCAGCGATTTTGTTTTCGCAAAAGTTGAAGAGAATGACATGATCAACGTAGGGTTTCCACATGACGGCGCTACGTTCCACACAGCCAACGTTGCAATCGATCTTTTACGCACTGTGTTCGAAAACCGCATAGTCAGCGTAACTCGGAAGTCCATTGATTACCTCGCAGCTGCGATTTGACCATGTTAGACTATTATCTCTGGGGCGCCGTGAAAGATAAATGTTACGCTAATAATCGCGTGTCAATTGAGGCCGTAAAATACTAAATCGACGCTGTCGTTCACGAGATAGACGCCCAAATAATGGAATATGTACTGAAAAATTGGGTAAATCGATAGAGCTACTACTGTAAAGCATTCATTCATAAATGTCAATGATGGTGCTTACCAATAAAATCATAATTTTGAAAACATGTATATTAGTATTTGTTAAAAAAAAAAAGCGAAATTAAATTTCAAATTTTACAGGGGCCACCCTTTAGTTCTCTGGAATATCTGTGAAATTCCTGGCTGCCCTGGCCATTACATTAAGATTATTCTAGATGATTTTAATGCTAAAGTCGGCAAAGAAATTGTCTTTGAAACAACCATCGGTAAATTCAGTCTACACGCCATCACTTCCGATATTTTTTTTGCCGCAGCGAAAATCATGGTTATCAGTAGTACGAGAATCCAACATAAAGACAATCATAAGGCTACTTGAATGTCCCCTAATCAACAGACGAAGAACCAGATTGATCACCTGGTAATTGATGAAAGGCACTCAATGGATGTACGTGTGATTTGAGTACCAAACATCGATACCTGGTTGCAGCAAAGGTTCACACAGCAAAGGTTCACACAATAGAAAACTGGACAGCGGAAAGTTGCAATTACCAGCGATATCCAAGGCCTATGCAGAGAGGCTCACACAGTTAATGGCGCAGAACGCATCCCCGTCACATGATCCTGAAGCGCAGTGTTAGTATAATTCCCACTCTATGAAAACTGCTGCAGAGACCGTACTTGGCTATGAAAACCCGCTTAAAGACAAACCAAGGTACGATGAAGGGTATCGCATGGCAAGTGATGAAAATAACTCTGCACGAATGACAATGCTTCAGTCAGTTTCAATGCCGTTGGTTTAAGAAAAAAAAAACAGTTGTGGAGAAAGTGCGAAAGTGAGAAAATTAAATTTTGCATAAGGAAGAATGAGGCCTGTAAATTCTACCCAAAACAACAAAGCCAAACCAACGGAAATGGATCAGGGCCCTCTTTTGTAGAGATATGGACGGGAATTTTGTCACAGATGTGCACAGAGTATGTAGGGAATATTGAGAGATCACATCACCGCTTTACTTGTCCCAGAAAGCTTCAATATAGATGAGGGTGTGGAGCAAATACAGGACAATGGTGTCGACTGTCTCTTCCTAGCCAAAGCAAAGTTAGAACAGCAATTTCCCGGCTTAGTAACAACAAATCAACTGGTGCTGATGGATTACTGATTGAGCTGTTTAAGGCTGGCGGCAATTGGTTGGAAAGGTGCATGGATCAGCTCATATGCAAAATCTTGCTACACAAATTCATGCCCGACGATTAGTGTTTTAGCATACTGTGTCCTTTCAAAAAGGGCTACCCGAGAATATGTACGAGCTATCGTGGAATACGCCTTTTATCCATCGCATACAAGGTCCTCTCGTGCATAATGTGTGAAAGACTAAAGCCGTCTTTTGAAGACCTGATCGAAATTTATCAGTGTGGCTTTATGCCTGGAAAACAAACTATCGACACGCATTTGTAGAATGACTCGCACAGTAAATATTGGTAAAGATCTCACCGACCCATTTAGTACGAGGCAAGGACTCAGGCAGGGCCACACCATATCATGAGATCTCTTCATCATACGAGTATTAATTAAGATCATCGTGGGAAAAGCTGCTGTCAACATGAAGAAAACCATCAGCAGCAAAAGTCACATGCTGATGATTTAGACATCATTGGGCGAAATCTACGAAAAGTTACTGCAGCATTTTCAAGAATTGAGAAGTAATCAGCAAAAGTGAGTTTGGCAATAAACGAGGACAAGACAAAATTAATGATTTCGACAAGCAAAACATCCACCCGATTGGATGAAAACATCAACGTTGATAACCGTTATGATTTCGAAGTAGAGCAGGAATTTATTTACCTCGAATCTGGCATGAACAGAAGCAGTAACGTCAGCCTGGAAATCGAACGGAGAATAGTGATTGCAAAAAGATGTTTTTTCGGGTTAAGCAAGCACTTCAGAGGTAAGACCCTCTCTCGACAAACGATGGTCCAACTATATCGGACTGTCATACACCTGTCTTGCTTTATGGCGCAGAATCCTGGGTCATATCGCATGCTGACGAAACATCACTGGGAGTTTTCGAGAGAAAAATGCTTAGAAAAGTATATGGCCCTATAATAGACAACGGCGAGAATCGACGACGAATGAACCACGAGCTTTATAACCTGTATCCCGACATTGACGTAGTCATGCGTATAAAAATAGCTGGCTGGGCCATGCCAGTAGAATGGATCAGAATGAACCAGTGCGTAAGGTACTCGAAGGACATCGAAAAATAGGATGACCAACACTTCGCTGGAAAGACCAGATGGAATATTGCCTGGGAGAGCTTGGTATTATCAACTGGCGGGGAAAATCTGAAGATCAAATCCGTTGTAAGGCCCTTGATTCCTCCGGGTTGTTTGAGGCCACCTAAGTAAGTGAGTAAGCATTAAGAGTTGATAAATACCGCTGGACGCATTGTCTGATGTATGTACTAAACTCTTAAAAATGTTTGCGTACACAATTACAAAAAATGCCACAATACCGGAAGTTGAATTTCAAAATTGTAATTTAATTATAATTTTATGTCGTTCGTCTGGAGGTATCTTCATAGCTACTAATGGGACGTGCCATCAGCATACACGATACACAAGCGCCTACGCGCTGAACCACTCCCCCTGTCATTCTCCAACCAAACTCCTCATGGGCCTACCGTTAAACTTCGAGGGAGGTCACATCATAGAATGCCCCCTGAGCATCACTTTCGCTGTTTCTCAGTCCATTCGGCGAAGTTTCCTGAGGATAATCACGATAAACTTCTCAACATCATTTCATCCTTGTACAGGGATAGCATACAGCATAATCGAAGTCACCACTGTTGATATCAGTGCCCTCCCTGCATCCTTGGAGGCTCCACTATTTGGCATGATCCGTGGCAGAGAAGCCTGAATCCCTTCCGCTTTCTTCACCGCATTACGCACGTGGCAATTCCAGTTTAGACTGTGGGCTACCACACTGAAAGAAAAACGCTTCATAGCATCAATGAATGGGTTACATTAATGGGTTTACATTGATGCAATGAAAAGTTTCTTTGATGCTATGAAATGTTACATTACTTCAATGAACTCCTTCATTGCTGCAGTAAATTTTCCCAAAAATCAAAAAATTCCGAAATCCAAAATTTACAACAGAGACATTCCTCTCCCTGGCCCCGTTCCAGAAAACCTAATAGTCAAAAAAAATCGTGCCATAAAAATCACGAACTTTGGAGGCCCATAACTCCTAAAATAGGGATTCCCTCTAACTTTTGCATTTTAAATTTTTTTATCCCCCCCCAACATTTTTTTCGCTCCAATCTGACCATACCAGCAATGAAATATCTTCATACTATCGATGAATTGTCTTCATAGTATCAATGTAGTCGGTTCATACCATCAATGAAACCCGTTCAAACCATCAATGAAATATGTTCATACCGTCAATATTCATACCATTAATGAATCCGGTTCATACCATCAATGAAACCTGTTCATACTATCAATGAAACCTATTCATACCAACAATGAAACTTGTTTATACCACATTTTCATACCGTCAATGAAATGTGTTACACCATCAAAGAAATATGTTCATACAATCAATGAAACATATTCAGACCTTCAATGAAACATTTTCAAACTATCAATGAAACATATTCATTGCATTAATGAAACATGCTCATAGCATCAATGAAACATGTTCATAGCATCAATGTAACATGTTCATTACATCAATGACTATGTTTCATTACATCAATGAAACGGTTTATAATATCAATGTAACATATTTCTTTAATACAATGATAATGTTTCATTTCGGTTAGAAAGTTTACATTAATTTCAGGTCTATGAAACATTTTTCGTTTAATGTAACATTGTTCATAGCATTAATGAAGCCCAACATTGGCTCAAAAACAATGACACTTTTCATTGATGCAATGTAAGAATTCCTTAATGGTATGAAGGTTTTTCTTTCAGTGCATGACACCAAGATATTTGATGGCGGTCTAGAAGTGTACCACACGATCTCCAACCCGTATACTTATCTGCTAATCAAAAAAGCGATCCTCTTTACTTCAGCTTTGTTTTTCGTCGCCACTATAATGACTTTACCGTCGGCAAACCAGATAATTCGCAACCTTAGGGCAAAATCTTACATAATGTTTCAAAGAATATGACCAAGAACGAATCCTTGTGGTGCACCGGCAGTTATCTTATAAAACCCTGCGCCGATATCAGTAATATAATTCAGCATACGGTTAGAGAAGTAGCTCGAAATAAGATCCAGAATGTAACAAGGTATCTGTGTTCTCATCAGGGTAATTTTCACTTGCCCCAATATGCTGTGCTGAAGGCATTTTCCACGTCGAGTCTGATCCCCGCGCAGTATTCCTTAGCGCCACCTCTCCAACGCGTTCCCGATATGGCTTCTGATACTATAAGTATATTTACCACGTATTGTATTTCATCAATCGGACAACGTGACTTCCTGAACCAGTATCAGAGGATCAGATCAGAAATCAGATCGTATATGATTATCTCCAGTATCTTTCCCTCTGTGTCCAGTAGGCATATGTATGACCAACCGCTGCAGCTTCCATTTATCTGGGAAAACTCTTTCCTCGAGGCAGATTTGAAATGTGTTGGGGGAGATGTACAGTCTCCTGATGATGACAGTTTTCAACGTCTTGCTCGGTATCCCGTACGGGCCTGAATATTTTCCTTACCGTACAGTGAGTGACGTAGAGTATAGATGCCTAGAGGAACCACTTCTCTCAGAAAATGTAAGACATTAGGCGTGGTTGCGTATGAACGTTGAAGTGAATTGCTTTAATAATACCAGATATAGGCATTAGTTCAAAGCAACCATGAAGAAAACAACAGCGAAATGAAAAATGAAATGTCAAAATCCCTCTATGCCATATTTATTATATGCGTAGAAGACGGAAGTTAGTGGTAGGATACTAACAATAAAAGATAACAACAAAATCCACAAAGTTCTCCATGACATATTTACTTCACAGTTCTTGTAACTCCACCTGGTGTAAGTCACTTTGCGTCGAACATCTCTCTATCGAACCGACCTCGCCACGAATAGTGTGAATGAAACATTAGATGAGACTAGGTATATTTACTCTATGGCAAGTGATTGCATGCTTAAATGTGTAGGCAGTAGAGATGGGCACGTGAGTAAGTTTTGACTCACGCACGCTCACGAACTATCACGCACGAAGGATTTTTCGGCACTCACGTTCACGCACGCTCACGTGAGTAGAATTTGTACCTACTTACATTCACGCGTGAATCACGCGTGATTCACGTGATTCACGACAATCACGCAAAAATTACTCACAATATAAAACAGGATTTTTACATGAATTCAAACCAATATTAAAAAATATATCCAACACAATGTTCGTAAAAAAAGTTCAAATTCAGGTATTCAAATTCAGGTATTAGACTCTACTATACTTAAATGTAACTCCCTAAGTTAAGTTGAATGTCGTTTTCAATAAATTTAGCAAATATACTAAGCCCTTTTATACAGGAACAACATTTTATCAACTTTGTTTCTAAAAAAAATTTTTATTTTCATTAGTATTCTTCCAGACGGACAGTGGGACCAATTGCAAAAAATAGGTAATAATATCAGAAATTATTGATCAGATTATTTTAGAATGGACCATACGATAGGAGTCACGCTTTCAGAATATTGTATCTAAAGGCACCCAGTTTCAACGAACGTTTTGGCTATAGCGTGTTGGTGATGTTTCAAAGTTCGGGGCATGTAAATTCGAAACTTGTAACCAAATTTTTGTTGCCAAGTAGTTAACAGCATTTCAGTCAAAAAGCTAAACCTTTCCCAAACTCATAATTTGAAAATTTTGTTCAAAAATCATTTCTTTTCTGCCAAGGCTGGCTGTAGGGTAAAGGCCCAACAAATGTTAAATTACATTTAATACCTTTGGCAAGGCCTTTGCTAAAAAAAATATTACCACATTTTATATCTTTCTTACAAAAAATTTGAGAGACTATTGAAAAAATGATAGTAACTTTCCTAACAAATTTCGTTTTTTTCAGTTTGAAAAAATTTTAAATTTGAGAAGTTGTCGTTACCAACCGGTTTTAAATAACTAAAAATATTTTTAACTTACGTTTGGTTGAAGACTTGCCAATGTGGCTGTGTTTTTGGAACAACATTTTAACTAAAAATTACCAAATTATTACTAAAAAACTACAGAAAGTCAGTGTAAAAGTTTACATTTTAAACTTTTGATTCGAAATATCTTTGTAACGGCTCAGTAGAATCTCAAACCCAAAGAACATTTAAGTCGGGATACAAGTTAAGAAGTTACAGGCAACGGTAATTTGGTCATCTCGACAGCCTGTAGCAAAACGTATGTTGAAACAAGGTCCTCTAAATACCAGATTGCGAAAGCCTGACTTCTCCTCTACAAATACTTAGTACATTCTGAAACAATCGGACCTATAGTTCAGAAGTTCTGATGTTATTACCACTTTTTTGCAATCGGCCTCACTGTAAAACGTATAAAAACTGCTTCGCTTGTAGCAGAGTTCCTTGAAATACTAAAGATGATTAACGACGCTTTGTTAGAGGGGAATTGCATTAGAAGCCTACCAAAAATACTTTGTTTAATAATTCGGAAATATGCGTGGCTCACGCGAAAATAGTGTTCACGCACACTCACGCACGCAAAGATTGGACTCACGCACGAAGATTTTTTCGCTGGTCACGTTCACGCACGCTCACGTGAACAAAATTCATGTTCACGGATGATTCACGTGAATCACGTGACTCGTGCCCATCTCTACTAAAAATAAATAAATAGTTTCCCATTACATTCCATGAAGGGACAGAGGAGAACTACTCACAATCACTGAGCTGTGCGGTTTCCAGTTTTTACTCACTGATTGGGACCTACAGTTTTACACCGATTCCGAACGGTATTTTGAGAAGCTTTTTCATGGCTATATACTCGATAGTGTCGCCGTCACTATGTGAGGTGACCGCCGTCAAAAGAAATTTTAAGGTGGTCAGAGCAGGGTTTGAACCCAGGATCTCATGTACAAGAGCCGCGCACACTAACCAATGCACCACCGACGGCCCATCTCTACTAGGCAGTGTAAATATGGCTGATTTTATGTAAGGGCGTTTGTATGCCTCCATGTGTTTAATGAGCTTTGTTTATTTTTGCCATGAGTACTTTTTTTGGTCTATTAGCTTTTTTGTATTTCCTACCCCCTCTACATTCGTCACAGAAAATGTTGCCCCTTTAGATTTCAACTCCCTTCCATAAAAAAAATTTAGTAACCTTTATAACCAGACAAGAATATTTTGAGGAACTACATTTTTAATTTTTTGTATAGTAAAATTTAATGAGTCATTAATTTTTAATTTTCATACTTCGGGATCTGGGCTCAGCTCGTCCAAGATTAACCACCAAACGTGCATACACGCATTTATTGGCGACAGGCAGGATAATCATAACTTTAATCGTGTTCCGTACGTGGGTTAAAAAATGTCAATTCATGAAAAATTAATGAAAAATTATCGTAGAATTTGATTGCTACAGGTTTGGCCTATTGGGCTAAGTTTATTGAATATATGACCCTTGCTTGATATTGTTATTCTATTGATATTGTATTGTGGTAAAAATCAAATTGTAATCACAAAATTGTAACAAAGTTATCACCATTGTTTGTATGTATCTGGTATTCCGGTAACACGGCGACAACGATAAATTCACCTCGTAACAAATAATTCACCTCACAATAACAGGTTGTCAAAAGCAGATAAACTAAAACAAAAACAATTGGTCTTCTGCTCAAAATAAACGCGACAAAAAAAGAAAGTAAGTATTTAATAAATATATTAAATTTAATACATTATTATTTAGGAAATTTGAGCGCACCGCAAAGTCACAGCTGGAATGCTATATTGCCTTCCACAACGAATATCCAGAAATGCTAAGCAGAAATGATTCACCTGCGCATCCGAGGCAAATAGAAGATCTACACCAAAATTTCACATCCGACAAAAGCTTCTGCGCTGAGTTCAAAAGGTTTTTTCCACGCGATCGGCCCAAATTCTTGAGATATAGGCCTTTAAAGTTTGAGTATATAAGTACTCATATCTCAGGTATTTATAATCCGATCTGGTAGAAAAGGGTACCATTACAAAGGTTTTTTTAAATTCTATAAATCAGTTTAAAAACATATTTATTTTTATTAACCCATTGGGGAGTTAATTATAAAATGGTTTTTCAGCCTCATTTTTCTGATAAAAATTTTTTTTTTTTTAAATCACGAATATACTTATTTTTGGGTAGGCTCCGATAATAGGCAAGACCTTTACCTTCTTTAAGGTATAATACTCACCAATAACCCTTCAAAGACAGGAGATATTTACGTTCAAAGTTTTGAAATACATTTGGCGCTTTTTCAATCTTTCTAAGACGAAAACAAGTAAATTTATACCGTCGCTATTGCTGAGTATAATGCCTTAAAAAAGGTGTAAGCGATGTCTACTATCGGAGTCTAAAATAATATACTTAAGAGGTTTTTAAGAATTTATTTTTGCCTGCGGAGCTTAATTTCCTAACAAAAACCAACAAAAAATTTAATAATTTCTTATAGAAATCTTAAAAATAAGGTGAACAATTAAATAACTTTTTTCGATAACTATCTTAGTTATCGAGTTATTGAATGCTAACAAAAACTATAAAAAAAAATAGAGTTTGACTTCTTGATTAATTTTTGTTATTGAACTTGCTCCGACGCACTTTTGGTATGAACCATGTACAAAGAAGTACATTGTAGAAAAAATCGTAATCCGAATGGAAGTGAGGTTTTCTGTTTATCGATCAAATCTGAACACGCTGTTTTTGACAACCAAAAATATTGGACAAAATTTGTCTCCGGAATGTTAAAGGGGTCACTATTGTCACGAAGACATCGTAATACACACCTACTTTCTGAACCATTTCCATAGCACAAAGAAACAAACGTCCTTCCTCCATTTAATTATTTCCTCTTGTCGTTTTCATACAATTTATATTTTTTTTTTTTCCAATATACACTTTTATTGTTTACTTGTACAATATATAAAATGTTTTTGTATCAACTTTCCGGCAAACACGCGCTATTACCTTCTCTTTGGCTGGTAAAAATGTTTAATACTTTTGTCACGAAAAAAATGTGACGGAATACCAATTTGTGACAATTGTCACATTGCTGTCAAATGGTAGCCGTGTTGACTTTTGTAACACTGTCAGAATAGGGCTGATAGTGTGGGTACTCAAATTAAAGGGAATGATGATTCTGCGACATTGGTAGTGATTTTGTAAACTTTAAAGACAAATTTTGCAGAAACTAATGCGAAATAATAAAAATCGCTTGATTTTTTTTTATTTTTGAGAAGGGAAGAATTCCACACCCTTCCCAGGGGTGAAAATCCCTAAGCCCGGTCAAAGACAGGCCACGCAGAAAGCTTTTTAACATAGTAAACTGCCGAAACCGCGAATCTGGTGTTGAAGCTTTCCAGAGGAGAAAATCGCTAAAACCGGCCAAAGGACGGTCACGCCGGCTCCGTGGCCGGTGTTCAAACCCTCCCAGAGGACAAAATTCTTAATCCCTCCCAGAATATAAACTCCCTAAGCCGGTCTAACTATAGGTTTGTTCGAGAACGTGATAATTAGCACTAATTATCACTATTTTTTGCTGGAAAGTGTTCGATAACTCCCAGCAGCCAGCAACGAGAGAGCCAGAGAGTGAATATTTTGACAGTTCAATGATGGAGAAGTTGATGGTTTGTGCTGGGAAAATTTTTCCCAGCACGAATTAGCAAGCCAAACATAACAGCTGTTTTAAGTAAACAAACAAAATTAGGACGTAGAAAGAATATAAAATAATAAATTTATCATTGGAATTTTAGTTTTTAAGAGAAAATGTGATTTTTGAATGTTTTTTTTATAAATCTTTAAGTATTTCTGTTGAAAAAGAAAACAGTTTTGGTGATTTGTAATGTTTTGTTCGAATTGCGTTTGTTGGTTCTTCCAATGTTTACATTGCATATCAGCTGTTTACATACAAAGTTCTTATTTCTTGCTAGTTTTTGCTGGATGTCGTTCGCGTACTTTTTGTGCTATTTTTTATTGAGAGAGTAAAATCATTCTTACTCTCCAGATAGTTTTTGCTTGCTATTTTTTGCTGGAAAAGTTCTCGAACAAACCTTATGTATACAATATGTCAAAATAGGGTTATCTGGCCTCACAGCTGTCACACGAAAGATGTCGTGAGTAGAATACCTATAATTTGATTGCCGGCAATGGCCTTTTCCTACGTGGACCCGTGTTTTTGACCACGAGTAGGACCGACAAATTTTTGGTTTTAATTTTTATATTAGTTCTTACATTTTACACTAATTTCGGTTTATTTTTTGTGATCCTCGCCCAATGTCCAGCAATTTTGCCTAAAAATGCTTATATTTTGTTTTAAAAATATCTAATTTGTATTTTAAGATTTGTGCAAATAAATTTTAAACATTTTTAGTGTTTTCTTTCAATTTATTTGTTGGTATTGGGCATTGACAACTCTTGTCAGCAGGTAAGCAAATCTTACACAAAAGTAATTCTAAAACAAATATTTACAAACAAAAGAAACCAAAATTTTGATACGGCGACTAAATACTTCTCTCAACGCACACAATTACAACAAACATAAACATTGTATAGTCTAACAACGGCAACTCAAGGAAACTCATGAAGATTGTGAGTGTATTGTTGAATATGTATGTGCGATTGCGCTCTCCTTTTCCAAAACCAGCCACCACTCTGAGAGTGGCATGCCAGATGACCCGAGGAAAAGTATAAGAGACCTTTCATCGAGTTCAAAGTGCATCAGTAATGAAACACAGCGTAACGCATGCGCATTAGAATAAACGCAGTTCCCATACACATTTGTGAAAATCAAATTATCGAAAATAAAACAAATACAGCTGAAATGTGTATCATTGGAAAAGTGTTAATCATAGTAACAATTTTGGTTGTGACCACAGTCACGGCTTATCCCTATCCATGGGGCATGTATCAAAGCAACTACGATGCTAGTCTGGATCCAATAGCGTGGTCAAGGGGTTTCGTTAAGGATTTTATAAGGAAACCTCGCCAATTTAGGACCCAGTCATTGCTACATAATACCCTAGATGGCGGTGAAGATGATATGGTTCTATCCGGCAGGAAACCACGTATAACACCCTCGTATGGTTTTGGCAAGCGGCGGTCATCACACTTAACTTATGCAGATTCCACCCACACCAGGTACCCAGAATCGTCCTCACGCACACGCAACCCGTTACACAAAAAGTTCTATCGCAGGCGACAAAGATTGGATGCCCGTGATTATTATGGATTTGTATAAATTGAATATGGCTCATCAAAATCCTAATGTGTACAAACTATTTGCGACGAGTGTACAAAAATGTACAAAGTGGTCGTGATAAATACTTATATGTACTATTTGTTAATGATCCACTGAACAATGAAATACAAATTATTTACGATTTTTCTTAGAGTGTAACTGATGAATTTCAAATAAATAATTTCTAGATTCGTATGTTTAAGTATAGTAGTAAGTGTAGAAATAGTTAAAATATAGCAAAAACAAATAAATATAACATTTAATAAAAAGAGTTTAAAAAATAATAATAATAAAGTTGTGTGGACTTTGGACAATATTTTTCTATTTATGAAAATTTTACAATTATTTTTAATATATTTGAACTAAAATTATTACAATACATTGGTGTTTACGTGAGTGTGAATAACGTTTTTCCAGTGGCATTTTGAAGAATAAGAGGTGTTCGGGGTTATTTGTTTCGTTTTTTAATTAACAAAATATGCAATTTTTTGGTTGCCACTAAAATATTTTTAAGCATAATGTTTATGGATTTAAAACAAATAATTATGATAAAAACTGATATATGTATGTATTTAAATTAAAATTTTTGTAGAAAATTCCCAGAAAAACTCGGTTGAGACAGCCGAATTAGCCGTAACCGAATTTAGAGGTTGACACAACCTCATTGGAGGAAGTCACCTCATTAGAGGGTGACACAACCTCATTAGAGGTTGTCACAACTTCGTTAGAGGTTGCCAAAACCTCATTAGAGGTTGACACAATCTCATTAGAGGTTGTCGCAACCGAGTTTAGATAGTGTCAGAACTGAATTTTGTAATTGTTTTTATTAATAACTAATGATTTATTTTCCAGTATTCTTGTAAAAAAAACATTAGAGAGCGAGAAAATAAAGTCATTTACATGCAAGTGCATAGGGTTATCTTTAGAGTAACATATATATTTTACATGTCACTAACGACGTTTTTTGAAGTCCCGGCCATCATGGGTCACCGCACCAATTCTGGCGTGTTGTATCTGTTGATTTTGGTCCTAAACCGTTTGTTCTACAGATGATTGCAGCATATCTCAAATTGAAAGTTTCAAAACTCTTGATATATCCTTGAACATTCTCTGCAAACTAAGACGATTTACTACAAAAACTATAATTGCAATATTTTTCCTTACCTGTCTTAATAACCGCAAAAAAATCTTGATATCGCCGTGACAGAAACAATTATATATTCTTTAACTTCTTTTAATATAAAATTTGTTTTTAGAATTTTAAACGTCAATACCGAATTGAAAATGAAATTCAGTTGTACCTACAGAATTCATGAGAAATTCAGTTACAGCACCTGAATTGGGTCCGAATTCGGTCGCTGCATCCGACTTAAAGGTTATATCGGTTATTGCGACCGAATTGATACCAAATTCGTTAGTGACAACCGAATTGATGTCACATTCGGTTGTTTCACCCGAATTATACAGTTCAAGATTCAGTTGTCACAACCGAATCAATTATGAATTAAGGTTGCTTCTACCGAATTTAAGTTGTGACGACTAAATTCGGTCGTGACAACATCAATTCGGCTGTGAGAACCTCAATTCAGTGGTAACAGCCGAATTTACGGTCTTTTCAATCAATTAGTTCTCTGGTGTAGTTCTCATACGAGCTACTCAGAAGCCAATTGATCTAACTCCACAAAACAAAATGTGGAGAAAACTGAGAAGAAGTTTGTTTTAGTTTTAAAGGCATTAAAATCGCAAAATGGTTAAAAAGTGCAGTTATATCAACTGACATCTGGTTAGCTCACATATATCTTTGCGACTGATGAATATGTTTACTAGGGTACCCATTTAATCCGGTTTTTTGATTAATCGGTTAACCGTTAATCGTAAATACCAATCTGACAATTAACCGAACAAAACGCATTCAAGTTATTCGATTATTCGAATAAAATAAAACAAAACAGTGTTCACACATTGTACTAGCCGCATTTATTAAAACAAAACGTAATAAATTAAACTTCATTATATAAAATATATGTAGGTGCAATTCACAATCAACAACATGAAAATTAGTGACTATTGGCACCAAGTCAAAATTAAGAAAATCTAAAAGTTTGGACCCAAAAGTGCCACACCTTCGGGTACCTCCCATACAAAGGGTAGGGTTGGCTGTGAAACTATATCACACTATAACACCCTATTGGATTGATTAATGTTGACCAACTGTTGCAAATCGAAATTTTCTGACTATTATCCTTATTGTACATAGTAGTTTAAGCAGGATCCGACCAGGCTTTTCGGTACCTCCGATACAAAGTGACCAGTGGGTCTTGAAATTTCGTCAGACTATTACACCCAATTTAATGAACCCATTTTGAAACATTTTTTTTTGATTTATGTCTATGGGCCAAAGCACTGTGCGACGCTTTCTATCAACAAACATTCAAATCTGTTCGAAATGTGTGTAAAGTTATGAAATTTGTTCGCAAATTGTTGTCATATGAGTTGCCACATTGTAGGAGTGTTTCTAGATGGACTGCTTGCCATAAAAACGTACTTATATTTTATTAATCGATTAATCGCACTGATTTGTTCGAGTTAATCGTTCGGTTAATTTTATAACACGATTAATCGATTAACCGAATAATGATTAATTGAATGGTTACTCTAGTGTTTACATTATCCATACATTATTCAAAAGAGCAAGTTTAAAATTATTAAAACATACAAAAAATATATGCAACTCCATAAAAAGCCAATGTGTTTAGTTCAGTCACCATAAGTTAGCAATAATACATTAATTATTATTTAAAATAAAAGATAATCGACTTTTTAAAGCGGTGGTAATTTTACAAGACCCCATACAAAAAGTGCCTGCGAAAACCGACGAAATATTTCCCCACCTGTAGTACTAATGGGACATGGGACTGTCCTTGGAGGTGGAAAGTTTCTGATAGCCATTCACTTGGGAGTGGCCAAAAATGATTCCTTCATTGGGCAGTCCAAGCAGCTCACTACTTTCACGCAGTATGTCCTGGGCTATAGCTTATCGGAAACCTCCGTTAGCTAGCTAAAGTGAGAAGGCGAAACGAATGAGCAACCTGAGTGGTAATGCGATCACTGATACGTCCCAGGATTATTAGGTGACCCTGTCACTGAAGCTCTTCGAAGTAGTGGACATATTGTTCTGTCCTTTGAAAGCGGATGAGACTTCAGTTTCGACACACTGCATTCTGGTCAGCGTCTGATCCATAATGGGCGGCTGAAACATAATCATCATGGCAGTAGGTAAAACGCAAACCACGGTGGGCTGGGTTTTTCCTCCCGCCACCGTTATATTGTCAATCAAAATACATAGAAAATATAATGAACAAAGAAACCCCCCAACTATTGACGACCCTCGCAAACGTTATAAGGACCATGATTTAATGATATGTACCAGGAATGTTCGAACGTTATACAGGACTAGTGCCACTTTCCAACTGGCGGATGTCCTCGGAAAATATAAAGCTGACATCACAGCGATCCAGGAAATGCGATGGACAGGATATGGTTGCACCAGAAAGAAAAACTTCGATATTTACTACAGCTGCCATGAGCGTAAGCACGAATTTGGGTGCGGATTTATAGTAGGCTAGAGACCGCGACACCTAGTTTCAAGGTTCAACCCAGTGAGTGACCGCATAGCCACAATTCGCATCAAAGCGAAATATTTCAACATCTCGTTAATTAGTGTGCACGCACCGGCAGAGGATAAAGATGATGAGGTCAAGGAGCGCCTGGAAGATGTATATGAACGCTGCCCTGACCACGACACTCAGATTATTCTAGGCGATTTTAATGCCAAATTAGGAAAGGAAAGTGTCTTTCGATCAACCATCGGTAATCACAGTCTACATGATACCACCTCCGATAATGGAATAAGACTGATAGACTTCGCCGCTGCAAAGAACATGGTAGTTAGTAGCACACGATTCCAGCATAAGGACATTCATAAGGCGACCTGGATATCTCCTGATCAACGGACGAAGAACCCGATTGGTCACTGGGTAATAGATGGCAGGCACTCTTCTAGTGTAATGGATGTACGTGTGATTCGAGGTGCCAATATCGACTCGGATCATTACCAGGTGGCTGCCAAAGTTCGCACGAGATTGAGCAGGGCGAAAAACGTACGAAGCCGAACACAGGAAAAGCTGGATATTGACAAGCTACAAATACCGGCGATATCAATGTCCTATCGATACAAACTCTCTGTCCTGCAAGAGCAGGAGAGTGTAACCCCTCCCAACCAAGACGAGATAAGAACGGCGATCTCCCGCCTGAAGAATAATAAAACCGCTGGTGCGGATGTCCTATCCGCTGAACTTTTTAAGGAAGGTGGCGAAGGACTGATAGGCGAAGGACTGACATGCATCAACTTATATGCGGTATACGGCTGGGGGAATCTATGCCCGACGATTGGAGTCTCAGTGCATTATGTCCTGTATTCAAAAAGGGTGATCCGTGTGTCTGTTCCAACTATCGCGGCATTAGTCTTTTATCCATCGCGTATAAAGTCTTGTCGAGCGTATTATGTGAAAGACTAAAGCCAATTATTGAAAACCTGATTGGACCTTATCAGTGTGGTTTTAGACCATGCAAGTCCACAACTGACCAAATATTCACGCTACGCCAAATCCTGGAAAGACCCACGAAAAGCAATTCGATACATACCACCTTTTTGTCGATTACAAAGCTGCTTTCGATAGCCACATACGGGGAAAACTGTATGTGCTATGTGTGAACTTGGTATTCCGGCAAAACTGATTCGCCTCTGTAGAATGACGCTGACCAACACCAAGTCAGCATTGAAAGTGGGGAAAGACCTAACTGAATCATTCTGTACCAAGCGAGCACTTAGACAAGGCGACACACTTTCGTGCAATTTCTTCAACATCTTAATGGAGATAATAATGAGAAAGGGTGCAGTAAATACGAACAAGACCATTAACACGGAAAGCCATATGTTGCTGGCGTATGCTGACGACATAGACATCACTGGGCGAAATTTGCGAGAGGTTACTGCAGTATTTTCAAGAATCGAAAAGGAATCATCGAAGGTGGGTCTTGCTGTTAATGAGGGCAAGACAAAATTGATGGTGTCAACGACAAGAGAAACCTCTCGACTTGGTCCTCACGTGAACGTTGACAACCGATTTAATTTTGAAGTGGTAGATGAATTTGTCTACCTTGGATCCGCCGTGAACAAGGACAACGTCAGCCTGGAGATAGATAGGAGAATTGTGCTTGCAAATAGATGTTATTTTGGGCTCAGCAAGCAGTTTAGGAACAAAGCCCTCTCTCGACGGACAAATGTCCAGCTATATCAGACTCTCATTTTACCTGTCTTGACATATGGCTCCGAAACTTGGCTCATATCGCAAGCGGATGAAAAACACCTGGGAGTTTTCGAGAGAAAATTTCTCCGTAAAATATATGGTCCTGTTAGGGAAAACGGCGAGTACCGATGTCGCTGGAACACAGAGCTATATAATCTCTATTCTGACGTGGGCATAGTTGGACGAATCAAAGTGGGCCAATTGCGTTGGCTAGGCCATGTTATCAGAATGGTTGAAGATGAGCCAGCGCGAAAGATTTTTGATAACGACCAAGTGTCCGCTGGAAAGACCAGGCAGAAGAATCCCTCCGTATCCTTGGTGTTACCAACTGGCGAGAAAAGGCAAAGGATAGAGCCACTTGAAAGAATATGTTGAAATTTGTTTAATTTGTTTGTTTAATTAATATGTGTAAGACGTCTGACCTCATGAGGTTGTAATATAGTCAATAAAAGTAAGTAAGTACTAAGTTGTTCAATAGTACTACGAGTGTAACGTTTTCAACAGGTTCAACTACTTAGGTGTGTTTCTTGATCTGAAACATCTTTGACTTAGCGAGCAACGTGATAATACCAAGTTATGCAGGGATTCGTCAGCCTGACCCCTCCGATGGAGTCTTCGACTTCCAATTTTTCGTCTTCCTTCAATGCACTATAGTTTCAAAAGGTTCGGTAAGATCCTTACCAACTTTCATCCTGCAAAAGCGTATTAGTTTCCCAGGAATACCAAGCTCAGACATTGCTTCGTAGGGTTTCTCCGTATCGGGCTATTCAAGGTCGTCTAATTATCGACGAATAGATGATTAGTGTCGATTTGTTTTTCGTGGATCTTCTCCAGGTTTTGGCACACTGGTATGGTCAAATCAGGCCAGCGGTAATTGGTTTTAGTCTTTCGCACATTATACTTGACTGAACCTTATATGCTATGGATAAAAGGATTATTCCACGCTAGTTGGCACAAAGACGCGGGTCACCTTTTTTAAATATGAAGCCTAGTACACTGAAACTCCAGTCGCCGGGCATGCATTCATTTAACCTAATTTTGCTAATGAGCTGATGCATGCACCTTATCAGCTCATCGTCGCCAGCCTTAAACAGCTCCGCCGGTAATCCATCGGCTCCTGCGGCTTTGTTGATCGTAAGCCGGGTAATAGCTGTCTTGGTTTGGAGGGGGCAATCGACGTCGTCTTCCAAATTGTGATCAATTGTCTCCTCGTCATTGGTAATCTCAGGTACCAGTAGCGCGGAGAAGTGCAATGCTCTGCTAATCTGCGATGAGAGAAGGGGGCGCTGAACCATGTCCATTAGTTGCGTTTTTGAGTTTTTGGTAGAATTTTCGGGCTTCGTTCTTCCTTCTGTATGGCTCAATTTTCTCGCGCTTTCCACACTGCCGTTTTATGCTCTTTCTTTTTCCCATATACCGCTCAGTCGCAGCTCGCGTTGCAAGTGACTGAAGCAATGCAATACGTGCAGCGTTATTTTCATCATTTGCTATGCGACACTCTTCTTCTTTCCACGGTTTCCTGCGAAGTGGTTCTTCAAAACCAAGTACGATTGTTGCGGCAGTTTTTATAGAGTTGGAAATGGGTTTCCACTGTGCTTCAGGATCGTCATCCGGACAGGTGGGTTTTGTATCAAAAGTTGCGAGAGCTTCCTTGAGTATGCTGTGGCTACCTCCGGCAATTGCAGCTTTCCGATGTCTAGCTTTCTCCGCGTCTGGTTTCGTACGATTTTCGCTCTACTTAATCTTGTGCGAACCTTTGCTGCTACCAGATATTAATCAGAATCGATGTTAGCTCGTCTGATCACTCGTACGTCCACTACACTGGATGAGTGCCTTCCATCAATTATAACGTGATCAATTTGGTTCTTCGTTCTTTGATCAGGGGATACCCAATTAGCCTTGTGGAAGTCTTTATGCTGGAATCTTGTACCACTAATGACCATGTTTTTTGCCGTGGCAAAGTCAATCAGTCTCATACCGTTGTCGCAACTATCAGCATGTAGACTGAAATTGCCAATAGTTGGATGAAACACATTCTCCCTGCCTACTTTGGCATTAAAATCTCCTAGTACAATCTTAATGTCATGGCCAGGGCAGCGGTCATACGTTTCCTCTAGGAGCTCATAGAATATGTCTTTGGCATCATCATCTTTCTCTTCTGTCGGGGCATGCATGCACACAAATTAGGGAAATTTAAAAATATTTCGCTTTATGCGGATTGTGGCTGTACGTTCACTCACAGGATTGAACCTAGAGACTAGATGTTGCAGTCTTTTGTCAACTACAACTCAGTAACCAAATTCATGTTTTTTCTCATGCCAAATGTAGTGTACGTCGCAGTTTTTTAACTTGTGGAGCTATGTACTGTCCATCGCATTTCTTGGATAGCTGTAAAGCCAGGCTTATATGTAACTTTCGAGGACCTTTGCCAATTGGATACTTGAATGGTATTTCATGAAGAAAAGTCCACTAGGACCATGTCCGAAAATGCAAGGGTGCGGAATGGCAGCGAGTTCAAAATTGGCGGTCGGAGGGTAGTAGGGTAAAGTTGCTAACTTCTGAGCAAGGTCTGGAAAGGTCTTTAAGAGGCCTTTCAGAATCAATAAAAAAAAGTAGAAAAAAGTCAAATCGCCAAGATACAGAGCTTTCGGAAAAATTCACATAACCTCAATTTGCTCAGCCAGATGGCAGGTAACTTATGTTTTTTTTCTGTTGAAAGATAGCCATACCTCTTACCTTTCCAAAATGACCTAAACGAAGCCCAAAGTTCCAAAGTTATAACCATTTCAATAAAATTAAATCTTAAACGTGTTAATTTACAAAACAAATAAATGTGTGCTGTTATTTCGCTTCCAAAAACAAAAACAAACATTTTTGCATTTCAGTTAGCTCTGTATCTCGGCGATTTGACTTTTTTCTACTTTTTTTTTATTGATTCTGAAAGGCCTCTTAAAGACCTATCCAACTGAACTGAACGTCAACAAGAGTGAAGTATCGATTTTTAAGGGAAAGCGACGGTTGTTGTTTCATAACGCAAGGTCTTTTGTACCTGACCTTCGGGTTGGGGACCGCCAGACTAACACTTCTGACGGGTTGAAGTACCTAGGAGTGTTATTCCAGACTAACTTTGAATTTCACCCTCACATTGACCACACTGAAGAGAAGCTGAAGGGAATTTTCTTCATGTACCTCCACGTGCTATGGGCCTCTCGGATGAGGTCAGGCTTCTGGTCTAACGGCAGAACATTAGACGCATAATGTACTATGCCTTCCCAGTCTGGTTTGGTATCCCTTTCGCCCAGATGGAGAGACTTAGATGGAAGAGACGCATCCTTGCGAGCTGCTTGAGCTTGAGGATGCGGATAGCCGAGGACGGCTCATGTCGGCGACCATCCTGTACTGAGATTTACGGAATGATTGACTTTGAGAGGATTGACGTGTTTCTGGTTAGGGGCGCGTTGGATTTTCTGGAGAAGGCGGCCTCTACAAACCTCTTTGTGTTAGTTAAGGACAGTTTGGACTATGACGGAGATCTGGGAAGACTGTTGGAGTGTAGTTACGAGTCGCCGATCAGCCACGCGGCGCTGAATATGGAGGGTTTCCTTTTTGTTGTGCAATGTACAATGATGTGTGTGTAGTATGTACAATGATGACCGCACACTGTGTACAATGTCAGTCAGTGATTGCACATTGCTGTTGTACATACTATGTATAAATAATGTAAATAGTTCCATTGTGTTAAATTCTAGTTTTAAGTTTATCGTTAATCACACCCATTTCTTGTCCTTTTGTAGGGTAATTACAGACATGTAGTAGCTAGCCATTAAGCGTGTTTTTTTTACCCCGCTAAAGTAAATTATAGCTTAATTTGTACGGGACAGCTAAGCGATATTAAGTAGCATTTCAATTCCCACTTAAATTCCGACTTGAGCAATGGCAATGTTGCCACATGTTACATTTCAAGAAATGGCAACAAAAATGTATCTTAGATAAATTTTGTTATCATTTTTTGCGAATGAAAATGTTATCAGGAGAGACTCCAAATCTACATTTTGCAAAATGGCTTACACATGGTCAGTTCATTTAAATTATTTTATTTAATGGAAGACTACGTATACTTTTATATCTCTAAATTTGAAGCATAGATTTTTATTTCCGAATGAAAACAAAATTGGAATTAAATTCTTCACAACAACGAGCGGTAAATGTTATACGTATTGATCATGGTATAATTATCTATCAGGTATAGTCGTTTAAACATGTGATTACATTTTTTCCATATAATTTTTCGTTTCACTTGTTAAAATTATATGTATTTTGTTTTCATACTTTTTTGTATTCTTGTATTGTTGGTATACATATATTTGTGTAGTTTGACAACTGAAACAAATGAACGAAATTAAAATGTCTGTTGTTGCTGCTTACAACTACAATAACATTTATTGCTACCATGTAGATCTTGGCACTTGGTACAAACGTGTTGCCGTATCGCATTTTTTTCACCCATTGCAGCAAATGTTGCCACATTACGTAGTATGAAGTGTGGATCGTTTTATTTGGAAAGCCGTAAGTGGCAATATATTTATAGAATAAAAAAACAGCCTTATTAGGTATGACTGCGTACTGATAATTTGTAACAATTTGTACAAATTGGTACTGGATGTTGTCTGTTTACACCAAAAAGCCAGTAACGAGAGAGCAAGATATTTTTGCCAGTAAGAAGTTGCAAGAAATAAGATATATTTTGAAATATATGTTTTTTGTAAACAAGCAAAATTAGGGAATATAAAAAAACATAAAATAATCATTGGAATTTTACATTTTAGACAACAAATGAGTTTTAATGCTCTGTAATTAACTTTTAACTATTTAATTTAAAAGAGATGACAGTTTTGGTGAATTGTAATGTTTTGTTCAAACTGCGGTTGTTGGTTCTTTAGGTATTTACATTGCAAAACCGAAGTTTACATACAAAAGTTCTTATTTCTTGTAAGTTTTTACTGGGTGTTGTCTGTGTACTTTTGTGATATTTTTTACTGGGTGAGTACAATCTATCTTACTCTCTCAAAAATAGTTACTGGATATTTTGTACTGGAAGAGTACGCAGACAGACCAATATTTAGGAACTGAATATACATACATATGTATATATTATACATTGAATTAATGTTTGTAAATTGAGGATATTTTTACGATTTATAGCCAATTAAGATATTCACAATGAGTCCTAAAGTCATATATCGATATTTAAAATGCTGAAAAAATTATAAACTACATATTTAATATATGTACATCGAAAAATACCATTAAAGCTGTTTAAAGACTTATGTAGATATTTTAACAATTATTTTATTTAAGTCAATTTAAAACCAATCATCACTTAGTGCGTATTTTTTGGTAGCTGTACTCTCAGTTTCCGAGTTACGTAAACGTAAGCTGATTTTCGCAGCAACTTCAAAAGAATTTCGAATACGGGGCAAATTTTGGGGATAGGGAAAGGGTATGCCTAGGATCACCAGCTTCACCGATGATAGATGGCATGATGGTGGGGGTTGGGGTGAAACCCAAAATCTTGGCAAAGTATATAGACCACTTATTTGTTGTGATGGGGAGGAATGAATTGGATAACGCTCTTAAGGCTCTTAATACATGCAACGGACGGATGTGATTCACGATGGAATGGGAACTTGCTAGAACTTGATTGGTACCAGGGGACTACAGCTTCCGGAGGATTGGTACCCTAGTGGGCTTATTATCGACACGGCGGTAAATTTCATGGATGGAGTTCCGGATATCGGCGACGGGGAGTTTCGATGCGGGGAGGGTAATTAAAATTCTTCTTGAGAATGATTTCCCAGCCGGGACTATGGGGGACCTATTGGATCGGAAAAGGCACAGAGGGCAATTTGCGCAAAGGGGACAGGGCGAAAACCCGCCGAAAATTTACAAAACTCTGATCTATATACCAGGCAATTCCGGAAGTCTAACGCTCTCCGATATCTATGACAAAGAGTCATAGCGGGTTAGTTAGCTTAACAAGGTCTAAGTGACGGAAAGGGATAGGTCTAATATTGTATATCCGATGAGATGCAATGGGGACAGGACTGACGTATGTCAAAAGGTATACGTTGGCACCACGATGACGAAATTGAGGATACGACTATCTTTCTATCTTCGACTATATGGAATAGAAAACAGCATTAGCAGCCCACTGTGCCACGACGGGAATAATCCTAACTTTGAAGGCGTTGACATTTTAGCGGGGGGAAATAAATTACTCGCGAAAAATTTACTCTCGAAATGCTGCACATAATTGACGTTTCCTCAAGGAGAAGATTCAATCACGGGACTGACATTGACCGACGAGCTCAAATATATGTATGTGCACGCAATGAGCAAACACAGGGAGATTAAACTTTTGTTCACGAAAGCTTGCACACTGCGTACGGGTAATTTGGTTTTTTGTGATTTATGGTACATGCGACTATTGCCGATAGTTTTGAGATCAATATGTGGTTAATGATATATTTTTGTCTATAGAACCAGGAGGATGATTGGCGATGCTATTGGAAATATTGGGAATATATGATGAATCCTGAAAGAACAGTCAAAGTCGCTGGTATTTTCATTTTTAGACTTCAAGCCAAACTAATCCAACACAGATAAAAAAGGTCAACAATCAACATCATAATAAACAAATCAAAAGAAAATAGATAAAAATCAAACAGCTGAATATACAAAAATGTATCAAATTTACTACAAATCGTAAAATTGGTCGAACAAAATTGCATATAAAGGGTTTTCCAATAAGGACTTGACAACTTTTTTTAAATAAAACGCAAACCATTTGAGACCATTTATGATCGACTTGAAATACATTCAAAACATTTATGAATGGAACTCGACTTCGTTCTTATGGCCACCGCGGGCACGTCGGCAGCGGTCGATTCGTTGGACTCAATTTTCGATGACTCGGTCACACATTTCGGCCGCTATTTCGCGTTCAATGTTAGCTCTGAGTTCTTCCAACGACGTCGGCTTGGTGGCATAGACCAATGATTTGACGAAGCTTCAAAGAAAAAAGTCTAGAGGCGTTAAATCGCACGAACCACGCGGCCAATTGACTGGTCCATTTTTTGAGATAACACGCTCATCTAACTTACTCTTCAATAAATCTATTGTAACGTGTGCTTTGTGGCTTGTGGCACCGTCCTGTTGAAACCACATGTCGTCCAAGTCCATGTTTTCCAATTCGACGCAAAAATAATCGGTAATCATGGCGCGATAACGATCGCCATTCACAGTAACGTGACGATCGTTATTGTCGACGAAAAAATATGGCCCAATGACGCCGCCGGCATGCAAACCGCACCAAACAGTTATTTTTTGTGGATGAAGTGGTGATTCATGAAGCACATGTGGATTTTCACCAAACCAATAACGGATATTTTGCTTATTGACGAACCCATTGAGCCAAAAGTGAGCTTCGTCCCTGAAGATGATTTTGCGATGAAATTCATCATCTTGTCGCATCTTCTCCAGAGCCCAATCGGAGAATGTACGTCGCGTCAAATGGTCCATCGGCTTCAATTCTTGAGTCAGCTTGATCTTGTATAAAGTGGTCTTGGCGATGCCCAGTTCTTGAGAACGCCGCGGAATCGACTGATTTGGATCGTTTGCAACGGACGCCTGAACGGCAGCGATATTTTCGTCACTTCGACCAACCCGTTGTCTCACTGGCAAGGTAGCATCACATAATGAATATATAGGCTCAAATTTTTGCACTAAACTTGTCATTGCTTGTCTACAGCCGAAAATTGGAGTTAACGCTCTTAAAGTTGCGGTCACCGACTCCGAATTTCGGTAGTACATTTTTTATAATCTGCATACGTTGTTCGTTCGTGTACTTTACCATGATGAAAATGTTGAGTTTACTGAAAAAAAGGAAAGTAACAGTTATATGATCAGTCAAATAGTGCGTTCACAAATTAAATTCAAAGTTCTCAAATACCTCTTGGAAAACCCGTTATAAACAAATTTGCAGTAATTATAGAAAAAAAATATCAATGTGTACTGGGCTGGGCGCTCACCCTCTGAAATTTCTGCCTGAGAGTGCCTTGCCAGCACTGTAGTTTTTGAATCATTTTTAATTTTTCCTTCGATTAAAAAAATAAGAAACTGGATATAGATAACCAGACAACCTAGGGTACTGTGTTGTTAGCACGATATATGTAGATAGTTACTATAACTCAACCAAGTCCCACTGAAATTGAGATTTAAAAAAGAAAATGGTACCATTGACTTGTGTCTCCCCATATTCAACTTATATAATGATTACTGAAACATAAAAACGTATAAAAATGGCAGTTTATTTTTAACTGTGCATTACAAATCAATATAATCAAACATCTAATTTTGACGATTACGACTTTAAACTTTAAAACTTTGTAAGTTCGAATTTCATATTCATTTTCGTAAACCAACATATTTGGTCCATATACCCTTGGCATCAAAATAGGGTTTATTGCGCGAGCATATGATGGCATCTTTAAATATGGAACAGTAGACATCAGGTATAGCCGTATTCTTGTAAAGGTTGTAAAGGAACTCGTAAATCTGAAAATAAAAAACTAACTTATACCTATGATGTTAAAGATAAATAATTAATGTATATCACCTTTGGCTCTTGATCCTTCCAAAAGACATGATCACATAAAAACTGCAAACTTTCGGGGAATATTTGCAACCTCTCAATACGTTGTGTTGCTACTATATCCAAATTCCCCAACAACACAGCACATCCCGACAACACATCCACTGACAGTATGAAGATATCCAACAGATACAAAGCCTTATCCAATTTATCTTTATTCGACGATTCGGCCAGGAGGGCTTGAATTTGTATAAATATTTCCATAATCCAATTACACGAATGTTCGTCATTGTTGAAGGCATACAGGGTCGATGTTAAATGACGGAAGAAGTATTGTTGTTCCTCCTTTCGGGTGGCATAAGCATCAATTATGGCATTTAACCATTTTAAAGGATTGTTTAGTTTGTTGTTGTATAAAACTAAATATGATCTGATAATAGTTGCCTTTTTCAACTTTCCTATCGGTGTTTCCCACCAGTTCGATGGTAAAGTTAAACCATCAATGGCGTTGGTGGGAAGTACAGCAACTGCTTCGGTATAACGCTCAAACAACCTCGAATCTACATCCATCGAATCCATATACCGTTCCACTATTAGAGTAAATATATCCAATACTTCAGGAATTTCACATATCCCTGTGAAGACATGTTTTACACTGTCCAAAAACTTCTCAAATAGACATCCTTCGTTGAAACCAGCCAACTGAGACTCTTTAAAGCAGTAGACTGCAACCTTTTCGGCGAAATTCTTTAATATTGGCAAACTCACTCCATTGGAAATCTCTGGTAGCAGGGAAAACAGTAACAGTAAATCCTCTTCGAAGCAATTAGGTTCGAACTCTATCAGAAAATTTTCTAGCAAGCGTTTGGCAGTACCAGAGTGTAACATTTGATTTTTGGCGATTAAAATACAGTACTTTCGCGTCTCAAATGAAAGATGGAAGAAAGAGTGTAGGAAACACCAATCCAATGGAGGTATGGGTTTGGGAAACTTTTTCGAAATTACTCTCAAGGCATTTGTTACCGCTATGGGTTCTGTGACATGATCACCATAACGAGATTGAGTTACTAGGTAGCTAACAACTGCTCTCAAAGGGCTCTGTGGATTTAAACCCTGAAGCTTGCGTGGTTCAGGTTTGCCTTCAGGCAAACGGTACCGGCCACCGCGATACTCATTTATCTCAGCGTAAATATGATGAGCTATTACATCTGCTGCTGCCGCCCCACATTCTGGTCGTATTTTTTGCAACAATTGTACCCACACTTCTCCTGGTATCATTTCCTGTTGTAGATCTACTACTTCACACCCATTTGGTCCCTTGTATTCCTGTGCTACACGTAAATCCTGGCGAAACTGCGGTGGTATATGCTTTAGCGTTAGAAGTGTTCCAATCTCGTAGTGTTTCAAAGCACCCAGTGCCTCTCGTATCATTTCCCGATCTGTATCAGAACGACTTATTGTCAACCATATCTGATCTAAGGCTTCATCAACCAACTGTTCGAATTCAAGTGTAGGTGTTTGCAACAGCGGGACATGGGCAAAGAATCTGTACAACGATTTTAAGGCTCGTGGACGTTTTTCGTGGCGGAATTTACTGCTCAACACACGCCATGTTGATGCTATATTTACAGTGTGACTGTCGCAAAGTGCTACTATGGCATCTAAAGCCAACGATGTGGGCAAGTCGCCCTCAATATCTGTACAGGTATTTAATGTATCAGAGAGATGTGACACTAAGTCGGAGCCATGTTGTGTGGGGCTGAAAAGTAAAAAGATCAAGAAGTTAATTTTTAATACGAATACATATAAACTCTTTGAGATGACAGTAAATGGTCAAGTACTTCAAGGCTAGAAAGCTAAAATGTGGTTATAATAGTATGGTTTACAGAAAATTCGTATACTTTAAAAACGTACAATACAATTAAAAAAGATTTTTGAAGAGTAACATAATATTTTTTAAAATAAGCAAAAAAATCTTTAATGAGATAAATGACAATGAGATAAATCAGGCGGTATAGTGATGGCGACATTATCGAGAATTAGCCATGAAAAAGCTTCTCAAAATACCGTTCGGAACCGGTGTAAAACTGTAGGTCCAAATAAAAACTAAACACATCTCACTGATTGTGAGAAGCTCTCCTCAATCCCTTCATGGGATGTTATGGAACACCATTTCTTTTTTTTATCCATTACATCTGATCGACTATGAAGTAGGAAATGTATAGAAAACAGAGTTGAAAGGCGAGAGAGCGATAAGCAACCACAAGCAAACTATGCGGCAAACTAAGTTTAACTAGTGTTTGATTGATACTAATGACAGCCAAATTGTATTTTATGCTGGTTGCTTCGAACGAAAATACGTAATCCCTTTTATTTATGTCCAACCACAGAGTAACATACAACAGCAACTCGCACTAGATGTAATGGTCTGCTACCTCGACGTCATTGAGAGAACGTAAAGAGAGGAATGACAACTCGTATCTATTGCTCTATGGAATAATCTATTAATTTAACACTATTAAATGAGTCGGCTAAATGGAAGTAGAACTCATAGTAAGTTTGTCCTTTTTTTGTATTAAAATAAAATAATATTGAATACCATCAATTTTAAATTGTGAACAAAATATGGTCCTCCCTGATCATTTAATATGGATCAAATATTCAATTATTATGTCACTTCAACTTAACCTTTAACTAGTGACGTGTAGTCTCACAGGCGTCGCGTGTTTGGTAAATTCTTAGAATTAATGATTTCCCCCCGCTTGCCGCGACCCGGCGTCTCAGTAGCTTTTGTTTTAGTGCCAAAACTACCATAGAAGGGAGCAGACGTGCCGTCGGTTATGTAACAGGTTCGTAATTTTAATTTGAAATTCGATTGTAGCCTGTGAGGCTACATGTCCCTAGTTGTCATACAAATATTTTTTCGAACAATTTTTTTGTTTTTAGTGCAAAATGGCAGAAAACGCTAGGAAACGTCAACTTCAGCCGTCGACTTCATCAAAAAGAAAAGTATTTCGAGTGGATAGTCCATCATTTGATGAGGAAATCAATGCCCTCTTGCTAGCTTCAGACCAATCAGACAGTGAAGGTGATATTGAAGAGTTCTCATGTCAATTAAGGCTGAAAAGTACAAGTAAGTGTTAATTATCATGTGTGTTTAAAGTAATTATAAAAACTGATTGAATTAATTTATATTTGTTTTATTACATTCCAACAAATAAATATCAACGCATTTTAAATCATTATAATGCAATTTTATCACAAAATTAAAATTTAAATTTAAAAGTAGTAGCCTGTGAGACTACATGTCCCTTATAGTGTTCTCAATTTGTCACGTCCCTAGTTAAAGGTTCATATATAAACATATACACTCCGGTTCACTTATTTAAAGGTGTTAAAAATTCCATATTCAGCAGCCTGTATCTTTTGCAATTTGTAACCGATTGCAGAATTTTAAAATGGAAATGGAAGCTAGACATCTTGAGATATAAAAAAAATTAAGACAATAGTGGTTTCTTAAGGCGTATTGTTATTTTACCCAAAACATTTTTGCCCAAAACGTTTTTTGTCATTTCACCCAAACAATCTCATAAAATCCGAATCTAAAAAAATTTATTGTCATTTAGACCAAATGCAAATGACATGGAACCCAAATAATTTTTGGGATCAAATGACGATATTGACGAAAAGAACGTCATATTGTCAAAATTAAGTAATGTTATACCGGCCAAAGAATTCTGCGACATTAACCCCAAACAATTTAGGTAATCAACGTTCTGCAGCAAAACGCCACAGCGCCCAAAATTTACATTTATTTTGTACTTTACTTGTTTGTTAAATAAAATCAAAATACAGTTAACGATTTTTTTTCTTTGACAATACCGTGTCAACATCCCCTGGAAAACTGGTAGCTTGGTTGCTTATAAGTTAACTTATAACTCTGGAGAAATTTTTAGGTGTGGCAAAGAAACACACTGGGTGGGGAATGCGGGAAAGGGGGGGGGCGCGGTTGGGCGAGCGAGCGCGCCGGTGAATCTCAGCCGCAGCGCGCACGCGCGGTCTTTTTATTTGATTTTTTTCTTTAATTTCCGATAAAAATTTATTTAACTCAAAATACTTCGGTTTTAAAGTAAAATTCAAATTCCGAAAATAGGATGTGCAAGACTTCAGTGGATGAATCTCTACAGAAACTTGGTGTCGAAGTTCGAGCTGGTCGGAGAAATGTGTAATCACCGGTTTACAAGGTTCCAAGTCCATGGCCACAATGTGATGACCTAAATATAGTTATAAGTAAGTACGTCATTCCACCCAAATATTTTCCAGCCGAAAATTTGACCTAATGACACTTTTTATTTTGAACGTTGTGTCATTGGGTGATGTGACACTGTACCATCTAAACAGTTTTGGGCTTTACGACATTTTGAAAAATAAAATATGTTATAGAAAAGGGTCATTTCGCCCGCCCAATCGTTCGACATTTAACCCAAATTTTCCAACAACAACTTACATGTACCGATTTTCGGGCGAAAATGTTTTGGGTTAAATAACACTACGCCGTTTCTTAACTAAAGAACTTTTTTTGAGCAATTTATAAAAAAAAGTCCGAAAATGTGCTATTTTTTTTTTGGTTCGCTTGAATAAAGGCACCGGCAGGCCTAACATGTGTGTGAAATGTGTTTTATGTAAACAAATCAAATTAGGAAATATAAAAAACATAAAATACCAAGTAATCATTGGAATTTTATGTTTTTAGACAAAAAATGATTTTTAATGCTCTGCAATGAACTTTTAACTATTTATTTAAAAAAAGAAGTCAGTTTTGGTGATTTGTAATGTTTTGTTCAAACTGCGGTTTTCGGCTTTTCAAATGATTACGTTGCAAACCAGCTGTTTACATATAAAAGTTCTTATTTCTTGCAAGTTTTTACTGGATGTCGTCTGTGTACTTTTGTGATATTTTCTTACTGGGAGAGCAAAATCAAGCTTCGTTCCAACCGGGTGTCCCCTGACACCTCAAGTGATTTTTCTTTATATTGTTATGAAAAAATGCTTTACATTTGTTACTTAACTAAAATTGTAATTCAAACGGGCATCTGTAGTATGTTAAACCAACATTTGAATGATAACGAGCTTGGTTGTACTGGCTGTTGTTAGATTAGAAACGATTAATGCTAATGAAATGTAAGTTGAAAGCCAACGTTTAACGAACGGTTGACGGATTCGCTATGAGACTTTCGAAAATAATCGAGCAATAGATGGCGCCATTACTTTCTGTGCCAACTGCGAGATAATTGTGGAAGCGGCTGGATGGCGCGTTGTGTAGAGTTGTAACTACGATACTATAAATACGGACAGCGACGCATTTCTATCCACTGATTTCAAATTCACAAAAGTATATATACTCGTATACGAGTAATAGTAAAGTGTTGAGACTGTTAAACTGTATATTATGGTTATAATGGATTTTATTATAGCAGTTTTTTTATGCTATTTTAACTATTCTCGTTTTTATTATATTTTATTTTAAATAATGCCGATTTATCGAGAACTTAAATTATCAAAAACTTTACTTACTTTTCATAGCATATCTCACGAATTGTATGTGTCTTAGCGACTTCAAATTCCCATTTGTTACTTTTTACATCTTTTACAGGCAAGGACAACAATTTGATAAGGAAAGGATACGTCCGGGATTCTACGCGCCACAGTCGTAAGTATAAGTCCATGCAAAATGTAGGATTGTAACCACATAAATTACGAATTGTATTTAAAATCATAGGGATATTATCCTGTAAATTAAGAAAATCATATATCGTGATATAAAATCTAAAATTAAATTTACCTTTGATACACCAAAATTTGGTAGTCCTCTTAGCAATTCCATTTGCAGTTCTTGATTATGTTCGCCGGCCAATTTGAAAATGTATGTCATTAGAAAGTCATACGCAAAATCGCTATTAACCTTTATGATCTCTAATATAACCTCGTAGATCTTAAACCAACAATCAACAGAAGGTTCACGGGAGAGAAAGAGAGCTCGTACAAATAAATGAAGACGTTGACAAAAGATCGTGTTAGCTTTAACATTCAAAGTGTCCACAAATGTGAAAACGTCTTTTTCTTCTGATTCATCGAAGGACTCAACAAGCTTTGCCAAATCAAAAGCCAATGCGATATCGGGATGCAAATATCGTAACTCCACTGCTTCGAAATCTTTAGTATGTATCGCCGTAGTTGTAACATTGCCTTTGGTTACCTCTAAAATTTTGCGAACAACTTGATGGGCTATGGCCAGACCTTCCGCAGGTATAAATGCAGTCTGAGACATCCACTGGATGATACCATCTAGACACATGTTCAGAATGTATTGATGCCCACAGTTTTCCTGAACCACAATGAAAGAAATGATGCGTAGGAGATCCGGCAAATAAATGGGTGAAAGCAAGTGTAAACTTTCCGATAATAGAACCAACATGACATTGTAATGACTCTGCGACTGTTCGCGCGTTGAATGAAGGACACGTAGAGTGCAGTGTAAACTTGGTCGTGGATCTATGCCAAATTTAACCATATTGTTTATAACCAAAACTTGGAATACACCTAACTGGATTGACTGTTTGAAATCCTTTTGATTTAGGGAATGTTCAATTGCCTCAATGAGAAGCGTCGAAGTGAAAAGACAATTTTGTGATGTGGTTATTTTACTCCAAGCAAGAATTTCCTGCAGCAATGCTTTGGCCTCAGCATTATGTTTACTTAAAGCCAATAATCCAGTCCATATTGTTTTGGAATCTGCCAGCGTTTGAGGATTGCACAGAATGTATAAATATACCGGACGCAAATATTCAACGCTGAAGTTTTTTATTCTGTAAGAAGGAAGGAAAATATGTTTAAACAAAATGTTACAATAATGAAATATCAGAAAATAGCTGCGTGAGCATATGTATAAATACAAATGATATTCAATTGTGCAATAAATTTTTTTTCAAAACATTACACATAACCCTTTTTGTTGGCGCAGCGAAGAAATGATAACTGACTTTAACAGGATATAAAATGTTGTGTGTACACCAGGCAGGACCGAAAAAAAAGTTGAAGCTACAAGATTTGGTTAGCAAAAAATATCGTTCCAAGGAGGTAGTAAAATAAACACAGAAAATTTCAAAAAAAAAACAATTAACCCCTTCATCTCCCGCAATGCACTTGAAGCAATAATGAAATGCAATTTAACATTGTGGAAAATTTTAATATAATTTGGTTACATTTTCAAAATTGTAAGGATGGTGAATTGTAGCATATGACAAGTAGGTATGAATGTTCATAAAAAAATTTTCAGAAAAACCTATGTGGTTGCAATAAATGCAGTTTACTTTAAATTTGAAAGTAGAAAACATACTTTTTTCTGTTTTTGTTCTTTAAAACTGCAGCAAGACAATTTTTAGAATTTTTTATAAATGAGTTTTTTAGAAGAGATAATTGCCGAATTACAGAAACCGAACGGATCGTGGCTTACAAGAATTGAAAGACGGGTACAAATGAACCGAAAACGGCTATTTAAGGACCGTAAAACTGATTCAAAAGAACCGAAAAATGATTCTACAGGAACTTAAAAACGGTTCCCGAATATGTTTGGCTCAAATTTCTTCTAACGACAAAAGAATATGACCGATAGCTTGATGAGAGCCAGTGACATCAGTCACCTACTAAACATGAGACGCATCAGTTGTCGCATAGCCAGCCAATCCGGGTGCTCATCGGAAAGCCTTGACTGCAGCCGCTAGAAAAAAATATTCTACCGTTGCCCGCGAACCACCACGTGGAGGAAGAAGTCATAGGCACATGATTGAGAACAGACGGCTCCCAATCTTTGGCTCCCATGCTAATACTGATCGCAAAAGCAAGACGAGCATGAAATTGGACTCATTTAAAACTGAAATGGTACGCAGTATGAAATCATTGAATTTCGGGGAATCAAAACTTATTCGGCTTTGTATTTTCCATTCAAAATAAAGCCCGTTAACTTTGTCTCTTCAAGACCGGTGCCATGCTGTCACTGACATGTTTGTTTTTGGCAGCCAATGTGGCTCGTTGCTCAAATAAATCTGATTTTTGTGTTGCTGTTATGCGGACCACACATTTGTCCATCGTAAGCGTGAGCTTAGGTTATCGGTCACACCCCCGAAGCAGACCAAGAATGAAATCCACTAATTTGGACGGAAAAATATTGGTAATCTTAGTTCAATTTTATAAGCCAGGGAAAAAGTTATCTCCAAAGCTGATGTTCATGATGGATAAGCCTGTGGTGCGCATTAGGGATGTGCGATTAATTGATTAATCAGGCAACCTGATTAGTCGCCATCTTGATTAATCAAGTAATTGATTAATCATACATATTGATTAATATATTTTGATTAATCACATTTACGATTAATAAAGATTAACTATTGACACATTTAGTAATGAGGACCGTTGTGATACCACAGGACGTCATATTCAGTCCGGAGTATGGGGGTTGAACCTGTAAATGGTTGAAGGGATGTTCAAGCCTTATGATATCCCCCGATATTCCAGGATGTGGCTAAAGAAGAGACGAACCAATTAATAATCTGCAAAAAGGTTTTAAGATCATTTAGCTAAACTCTCTGAATGTATAAGATTCAACATTAAATAAGATCCTAGATATTATCTCTTAAGCCCAGTTCACACCATGATAGAAGTCTCGACAGTCGCTGTCACGTCTGCAACTTTCCACAATTATGTCAAGGTGTGAACGAAAACTACTGTCAAGACCGTACTGTCGTACTGTCCCGTTGCACATCAAGTTTGGTTTGATATTGCGACAGTGCTGGCAGTAACTGTCATTGTGTGAACGAGGTTGCTTGACAGTTCACTTGCATTTCACTTATCAGCGGTTCATTTTTGTCGATTATAAAATTCAATTGTAAATTTTCTTCAAAACCAACCAACGACAACGCAAGCTGCAGCTTCAGCTGTCACCGTCAGTAGATCAGTGTGAACGGTGTTCAGTACTACCGTGACAGGCTTTATTCACACAAAAGAAATTTGGTATACATTTGTGTTGTATTTAACACAACTATTTTACTACACAAATACGAAATGACATTGTTTTTGTCTTGTTGGATGTTTTGTAGTAGTGGTTTTAATAAAGCAATGCATTCCAATATCCCACGTCCACTTGCAACTACACCAATTATTTAAAATTTAATGAGCGAATTGGCGAATTGGTATTTCACTTTAAATTTTACAATAAAGGTGCAAAATTATGGTTGACAGCTGATCAGCTGTTTTAGTGTTTATGACCAAATGGTTAAATCGTGTGAATGAACTGGTAAATATTTGTCACATTACTGCTGTGTACAAATGTGTGACAAATCATTTTGATGTTTAATAGCCAAATCGTCTGATCGCAAAAGAAATCATTTGCACATCGATACCCAAATGCACAAATGTGTACAAATCTAAATTTGTAATTTTTTTTACAAATGTACAAATCGTGTGATCCCACCTTTACTGTATACTTTTGGCGTAGAATACTTCTTACCTTACGGTATAGGGAGTCATGTCAGATTGTTATTGTTGTAATCTTTATTTCATTGATTATGAGGAAACGGCGAGATAACTTTTTTTAAAAATTTTTTTGTAGGTAAATGAAGATGTTATCTTCCGTTTGATATACATTTCATATTGGTTGATATCTTCCTAATATTTAAATTTCTCAAATGAAAATTGTTTAAACACATACACTCAAACATATGTGTGGTGTTTGGTTGAGTGTTTGAGTTTGTAGCGTGAACACAAACTATGCTGCTGTTTCAGTGTGGACACAAACCTTCGGCTGTTGTTTTGATTGATGAAATATTGAAATTTCGTATATTTACTTATGTATTTAAGTGAAACAAAATGTTAAATGTGAATTTGAATTTGAATTTAACATGCATATATAATTATAAAAAATATAAATCAAATTGATTTGCGTCTGTTATTTATCATTTATCCTTACTCTTTTAATTTAAAAACATATTTATCCTATTTTTCCTACCATAAGCTTATGAATATTATCAAAAGTAACTATCAAAAGTGGCCGTCGGTGGTGCAATGGTTAGTGTGCGCGGCTCTTGTACATGAGATACTGGGTTCGAACCCTGATCTGACCACCTTAAAATTTCTTTCGGCGGCGGTCACCTCGCATAGTGACGGCGACACTATCGAGTATATAGCCATGAAAAAGCTTCTCAAAATACCGTTCGGAATCGGTATAAAACTGTAGGTCCCAATCAGTGAGTGAAAACTGGAAAGCGCACAGCTCAGTGATTGTGAGAAGTTCTCCCCTGTCCCTTCATGGGATGTAATGGGAAACCATTTATTTTATTTATAACTATCAAATAAATAAATTCATTTGCTTATGTTATTTATCATTTATTGTTATATATGTTTTCTGTCTTATCGGATGGCGTATTCTACGTATTTTTTTTACTTTTATTGACTATATTACAATCTCATGAGGTCAGACGTCTTACACATATTAATTAAACAAACAAATTAAACAAATTTCAACATATTCCCCCAACTGGCTCTATCCCTCGCCTTTCCCCGCCAGTTGGCAGCACCAAGGATACGGAGGGAGTCCTCTGTCCGGTCTTTCCAGCACAGTCTTGGTCGTCCTGTTTCCCCGCCCCCATCGGGTACGTTACCAAAAATCACCCGCGCTGACTCATCCTCATCCATTCCGATAATTGGCCCACGTGGATTCGCCCAGCTATGTCCACGTCAGAATAGAGATTATATAGCTCTGCGTTCCAGCGACGTCGGTACTCGCCGTTTTCCCTAACAGGACCATATATTTTACAGAGAATTTTTCTCTCGAAAACTCCCAGGTGTTTTTCATCCGCTTGCGATATGAGCCAAGTTTCGGAGCCATATGTCAAGACAGGTAAAATGAGAATCTGATATAGCTGAACTTTTGTCCGTCGAGAGAGGGCTTTGTTCCCAAACTGCTTGCTGATCCCAAAATAACATATATTTGCAAGCACAATTCTCCTATCTATCTCCAGGCTGACGTTCTTACTCTATAGTCTACCTATTAAATAGTGTTCAGCGATCCCAACTACTACAACTACTATCGTGGATATCGAAGTGCTTGGTTATCTCAATTACAGATGCACAGCAGTTGAGAGCAGTTCTTGAAGTCAGAAATACAGATTGCAGAGATTTTATAGCTCTTTCTTAACTCCTTCTGATATTCTTGGAGTTTTAATTTGTACACAATCCAGTCTCGCTCCGTAATTGAGGACTTAGTCTAAAGGCATTAAAGGATTTGCAGGTCTTTGTTCCCTTATGAAGGTGTCTTCTTAGTTATGTACAACAAGTTTGCCCATGAGGCATCAAGGATCTGTTGAGAGAGTCCGCAAGATCGTCAATCTCAGCGGTATTAACTGGGTCAGAGTCAGGACAGGTGTTTAGAACGTTTCTATGAACCGACAACCTAGCGATGGTCCGCCAGACTGAAAACTCTATATAACGAAGAATGCTTACTTGACGCCTTCCATCATTTGATCAACTGTGATGCAAATGTGACATCAAGGACCTCTTGTCTATCCTTAGGAATAAGTGGAATTGCTCGTGTTACAAGCAGTTACAGGTTAGTGATTAAAACCTACTCTAAATTGTCTCCCTTCTATAATAAATATTGGTACTTCCCCATGTTGCGTGGTGGAAAGAACGAGATTCGTTCCCCTTTGTATCGTTCGTCGACTCTTCTAAAGCAGACACGGCGGCCGAGGTGCAGTGTATTCATAGGGCATATAAACTGCGTAAACCAGATGTAGCGATTGCTCGTCCCAAGACTGGTAGTGGTAACGACTCTGTCACAATAGTTAGATATGATAAAAATGTATGGGTGATTCTTGGCGTGCTCATAACTTTGAACACGAGAAACTTGAAACCAAAAGTCTTCAATCTACAAAATCAGTGGCATGTCCAGGGTTCTCTGATATAGAAGACATCGGCTCCATATTTTTGTAAGAGGGGAAGGAGAGCTGCACAAGCGACTTTCTATTGGTGAGGGATTATCTGTAGTACTCGTAGCTTTAACATATGCAGCTACGTCCCTCCCCACTACTCGTTGCCTCGTTGTAAGCCTTGTCATCGGTGTCTTCCAACAGGTCATCTGAAGGCTCCTCAATGAGCGTAGAATCAGATAATAAAGTGTCATCCTCCGTTGTATCCACAAGAGCCGTCTTCCACTCCGCCCAAATCTATTGTTTGGCTTCCTCTTCGATGAGAAGTGACGCCTTCAATTTTGCTGAGATTCAGAAGGGATTGGGTATTGATGTCAAGCCTGAACTGTCGCCGAAAAGCTTCCCGTTTCTCCAACTTTCCAATACTCGAATTGGCGGATGGAAGGTCGCGGTTACTGGCTCGTATAAGATTACGACATCTCTTCACTGTTTTTGGTGGACACTGGTATCCTTGCCCAGTTAATAAACGCCATTTTCTCCTTTGTGAGTTCTGCCGATTTGATCTTGCCCAACCTCTCTAGAACTCCAGCGGCTGACCGTCGATCGTTTCGCCGTCTTTATTCCATTACTATAGAGCGGTAATTCCAGCCCTGTAATTGTCTGTTCGATTTTATTGTTTTTTGTATCATTGTCCGTTAGAATGTAATTGTCCTTATCGTCTGTTGCGTTGTTGTTTGTAGAATTAAATTTCGGTCCCACGAGTGTAGGGGATTTGAGGCAAACCGCACCATAGTACGGTATGAACTTGGCCTGATACTCACTGAGCCGTCCAGATATCAGTGAGACACTGCTAAAATACAGTCAGATACACTCGACTGCAAACTATCCACATGCATGATACGTCTGACATCTCGGATAGGGGGAATTAGTTTTGAGTAGAACCACGACTGTGATAAAAAAGCCACCCCTAACATGGAGAACATCCACCCACTCCGGATGGAACCCCTCCTAGGACTGTTTACTGTGGGAAGATACTCAATAAATGACGGCATCCATCCAAAATCCTTTTCCAACATTTGTACGATTTTATTGTACATCTTCGGGCTGTGCCGCTCTTGGTCGGGGAGACTGCGTATTCTTCGCAGCCAACCTACATATCTGCTGATTTGGTTTTATTTTTGTTTGTTGTTCGTTGTCCGTTAGAGTGCAGTTGTCGTTATCGACCACAGTCTTTATTGCTTTTTAAAGTGATGAGCAGTGTTGCCAGAGACCGACTAAAATATTATGAAACCATTATGCTAAACTTGGTTTTTTGTATTTTTTTCTAATTTTGAGTCCAAAACGCATACAGTCCCTCCAAGAAATGGGTGCTTATCTCGCCTTTAAACAGCTGCTCAACGTTAACAGTTTACCTTAAAAATAAGTATTATTATGGTTTTAATTTGTTATAGCCCGTATCTTAATTTCATACAAAACAGTAACTCCAAATATTTAAGACTTTCTAAAACAACAACGAAAGCCATACTAGGGTGATTTTCAGTTCCCATAAGTATCACATTTTTAAAAATAAAACTTAAAAAAAATAATTTATTAGTTTGTTTTAGGTCCATTGTTTTCAACAATAGGTGTGTTTTCGTGTTAGCGATTATCGCTTGCTTGCTAGTAACCAAAACGCCAAACTAGCGATAATTTATTATAATATACATACATATATAATCGTCTTGCTCTAATGCATGGTTTGTAGTTATTCCTGGATATGTGTATATTCTTCTCCTTGTCTTTGGCTCACAATGACGATATCCAACACAGTTTTTCAGATTTTTTCACACTGGCAACTTTCTGTCTTTTTCAACCGGAAATACATATAATCGTCTTGTTCTAGCGCATGGTTTGTAGTTATTCTTGCAAATGTTTATATTTTTCTGCTTAACGATATCCAACACAGTTTTCCTGATTTTATTCAGACTGGTAACTTTATGCCCTCTTAGAACTGAAATGGAAGCGGTAACTTCAAGTGCCACTTAATATCGCTCAGCTCTCCATACAAAATAAGTGATAATCTAAGCAAGCGGTGTAACCAAAACACGCCTAATTTCTTTCAATCTTAAAATAGAATTTCCCAAGTTTTAGATAATTTCTTTTAGCATCCGTTCCACTTATCCTAGCGAACAGTGGTCAAATAGTCTCTACTTCGAAATTTTCTTTGTCGCATATTTCTCTCATAATGAACCCGGAGATTTCCCCTGGAGTTCATATCCACAGCTCCGAGAAGAATTTCCATCGGATTTAGACCATTTTGCAAAAGTCACATCTTGATATTGAAGGCACTGTAAGGTCCAATTCAACTAATTGGACGTTAGTTAATAATCGTCCATATTTTTATTCCAGGTAAAAAAGTACGTTTTATAACAGCTTTTTTCACTCCTGAGTTGAGGAGAGGAGTTTGGCATCCCTAATAATAAATTTATAAGGAATTTTGTCATATATCTCTACATGGAATTTTTGAAATTGTCAACTTATTTCTGATATTTCATTAATTAATTTTTTGCTTTTACGCCTGTGGAAAAATGCGATGCTGGACCTTACACACCGATAAATATATGTAACATTTCCAGATAAATAAAAAGGAGAAACTTTCAGTACGAAAAATTGTGCCGTTTGCAACAAGATTGTGCTAAAAAATTGCAAATGTGCGGAAATTGTGCTAAACGGCAATTGGCATAATTTTTCAAAAAACAAGTGCCAAAACCAAAAAAATTATGCCAAAACGGCAGAAATTATGCCAACATGGTAACACTGGTGATGAGATGTTTGGTATCAGCAAGCCTCTCATTCAAATATAGTCTGCGGCAAACCCTAACTGAGAATCGGGACCGATGATACCACGGTGCGACAGTCCAAAATACCTGGGAAGTGATGGTATTTTTCTTGAAGGTGCTGTCGAGTGAAACAAGAATGAATCTGCTTGTGAAATTTCCCAAACTACCCCAAAATCTTGAAAATCGGTTAAAACCCCGTTTTGCGTGGCTTTGCGCAATTATAAGCCTGTACGTTAGTTGATTATCAACCGATTATCATTTTCTCACCGGATTTAAAAAAAATAAACTTAGGCCGTTATATACGTTATTTATGAAAATATGAGAAGTCTGTGTGTATTTGTCCATCAAATCGATATTTTTTTTAAATATTTTTCGCCATTTTTCAACATCGGAGTGATTTCACAGATTATTTTATAAATAAACCATAATACTCTTGAATGCTGGTGCTGACGGAATACCGGCGGAGGTATTTAAGGCCGGCGGCTACGAGTTGGAAAGATGCATCAGCTCATATGCAAAATCTGGCTAGATCTGTTTTCAAAAATGCCGACCCAAGTATATGTACGATCGTGGAATAAGCCTTTTATCCATCGCATACAAGGCCCTGGAGAAACTCCAGGAAAAGCAAATCGACACCTACCACCTCTTCGTAGATTATTAGGCTGCCTTCGATAGCCCGTCGGAGCTTGGTATTCCTGCTAAGCTGGCATGCCTTTGTAGAATGACACTGACCGACACGAAATCTTCAGTAAAGATTGGTAAAGATCTCATCGAACCATTTGTTTGAGAAAATCTGCAGTAAAAGTTACATGCTGCTCGCGTATCCTGATGATTTAGACATCATTGGGGGAAATCTACGAGAAGTTACTGCAGTATTTTCAAGAATTGAGAAGGAATCAGCAAAAGTGGGTTTGGCAGTAAACGAGGACAAGTCAACATTATTGGTTTTGACAAGCAGAACATTCACCCGATTGGATGAAAGGGTGAACGTTGATAACTGTTATAATTTCGAGGTAATTGACGAATTTATTTACCTCGGATCTGCCGTGAACGTAAGCCTAGAAATCAAACAGAGAATTGTGCTTGCAAACAGGTGTTATTTCGGGCTAAGCAAGCACTTCAGAGATAAGACCCTCTCTGAAGAAAAGAAGATCCAACTATATGAGACTCTCATACCACCTGCCTTGCTTTAAGGCGCAGAATCCTGGGTCATATCGCATGCTGATTAAACATCACTGGGAGTCTGCGAGAGAAAAATGCTCCGAAAAATATATGGTCCTATAATAGTATTGACAACGGATGAACCACGCGCTGTAAAATCTGTAGCCCGACAACGACGTAGTTATGCGTATCATAATAGCGCGTTTACGCTGATTAGGACATGTCACTAGAAGGGATCAGAAATGCGAGAAGTGAACCAGTGCGGAAGGTACTCTAAGACGTACTCGAAGGACATCGAAAAATATGGCGACCAAGACTTTGCTGAAAAGATCAGGTGGAATATTGCCTGCGAGAGCTTGGTGTTTCCAAATGGAGGAGAAAAGCTGAAGATAGAGCCGGTTGGAGGTAAATGTTATCCGCATTTGGTAAGAGCCTTGACTCCTCTGGGTTCTTTGTGGCTCCTTAAGTAAAGCTTTGTCAACAAACAATTTGCTGAGGATCGGAAAGTCCGCACGGTATTACCGAGAAGCCAATGCATCCACAGAGAGTCGCAGTTTAGTGTGGATTTTGAAATGGTGGAATGGGCATCATTGGCCCATATTTTCCGAAAATGCTGCTGGAAACGCCATTTCAGTCAACAGCAGCGCTACATTGCCATGATTACGGAGTTTTGTGGTCTAAATGGGAAGATATGAAATTGGATAATCTTTGGTATCAGCAGGATGGTGCATCATACCACACAGCTCATCAAAAAAATGATTTTTGCGCACTAAATTGTGTTATCAACCGTCTTGGCGATGTCAATTGGCCGCCTCGGAGCAGCGATTTGATCCCTTTAGACTTTTTCTTGTAGGCTGCCGTTAAAGATCAAGGCTGTGCGAATAATCCAGAACCGATTAAGGATAATATCGTCCGATCCATTCCTGAGATAGAACCAGAAACCGCCAGCAAAGTCTTGGAAAATTGGACTGCCAAGATGAGCTACTGCGATGCCAACCACATGTATGAAATCGTGTTCCATAATATACCACAAGAGATTAAGTTTACTTCATTTTATTTAATTTGTAAAAATGTACTTGTATTTGGACCACCTGTATTTCCAGGCTAAAATGGATAAAAGACGCCCTAAAATATCCTGGGAAGCAATGTGATACACCATAAAACAAATTTCAAACCTCAAAGATTGAGGTTTATTTTTATATAAACCAAGATGTATCTATTAGAGGTGGAAGCATTAGAACAGCTGATTTCAATTTTTTCTTGTCGTTGTGGTCCGACCTTGTCAAATGTTGTTTATACTAATTCCAAGATGTATCTAGTATAGATGGTAGAGTTAAAATAGCAGACGAAAATTTTTCTTGTCCTTGTGGTTGTTGCCGAAAATTACAATTCCTCCTGATATAACCTGAAATAAATACATCTTGACAATTTCGATTAACTGAATTTGAAAAGGTCGGTTCCTGAAATACAAATTCCTACTGCTTCTACCTTACTTATTTCGCCATGATATAAACATTACATATGCGTACAATTTGCCAGACTTGTAAATTTTTACCAGTAAAATTTTTTCAAATAGAATAGGGAATACTAACTGAAACACCCGACAAAGTTTTTTCAAATCGCAGGCTAAATAAATAAGGCTTTTCTGTGTTATTAGAAAATATATGGTACCTGTGCTTAAAATGCTATATGAGATCAGTTTATAACCCAAATTACACAGGCGATACCAATAATGAAAGCTCAAATAACCCACAATAAAAAGTATTAGATGTATCACACGCTATTGAATTTTGACCGCCTTCTCTAAAAGTGTCTCACTGTGTGCCATACCGCCCTGATTTGGCACTCAAAGACTTATTTTTATTTTCCTTCACGAAAAATAACTGCATGGTCAACAATTTTCGACGCTGGAACCAAGCATTGTAAACGCATACTCTCAGCTCGCTCTCTCGTCACGAGACCCAAAATGAGGAGTAGAAAAACGCACCTACTCGTTAGTCGTGAGGTTTAAGAATAATTCAAAATATACGACTCGAGAGCGCGTGTAAATAAGAAAACTAAACATGCACTCGAGCGAGCTGCGTGTGTTTATTTATAGACATTTCCGCACGCTCCTTTACGTCTCAAAGGCGTAGAACGAGCGACTCGGGAGCAGCTCGTATACCGCACGGAAAGGTATTATATAGAGAGGTATACGAAAATGTATGCAATAAATGAATATGGAGTTCTTGTTATTAACATAATTTGTTCCGAATACTATTTGCATGCCATAACAAAAAGTAATAGCACACTCAAGAAAGTACATAAAGTGTTACAGAAGAACATAAAGTGTAAGACAAATTACATTAAGTGTACCAAATAGTACATAGAATGTACCAAAAAGTGCATAGTCTACCGAGTCTAGAGTCTACATAACACTGTAAGTAAAATTTGAAGTTTTGAAATGACACACAAAAACACCGAGACACCCCAACTAATTTTTGGGTCATAGAATCCAGTGGTATACTCCGTTTTAAAAAGTTAGCTCAAAATAACGAGATATTTCGATTTTAAATTTGTAGTAGATTTAAGGTGATTTTTGATTTTATTTGAGGGAAACATCTGCAAAAGCTCTTGTAAAATCAATTTATATATTTTTTTCGGCAAAATGTAACCGTAGAAATAACAAACATCTATTTGGAAGCAGAATTAGTTTACCTCTTACAATTTGGGGCCATAATAATTATAATAATTTTGGTATTCGGGATTTTGGGATTGGCATCCCTATTACAAACAGAAGGTACAACATATGTATATATCAAAGTGTTCACTTTGATAGATTAGTCCCTACCCGCCGCTATAGCATTTAAAAATATAAGCATTTTATTGACCATTTTGAAACAATATAAAAATGAGTGACGAAAAATGCAGATCACATTGCGAAAAATTAAATATGTTTTGTTTTGAATGTATGTGGAAAATTTACAGCGAAAAATCATCGACGACATTTGGTTGAAGATGCCCTCAAAGCTTACAATCAGTATTTTTTGGTTACCCCCGCTGAAGAAATGCGAAATGTTGATCATGCACCTGAATTTACGTGCATCACATGTTTTAGTGCATTAAACAAATGGTGGAAATTACGGCGATATTCGATGCTATTTGGACTTCCAATGATATGGAGCGATCCAGGGGAACATGATACAGAAAATTGCTACGCATGCATGGTCTCAATCGAAACAGTAATTTCACTTAGATAAACTATATATGGAATACACAATAATTTATTCTTATAGAACGATCCGGTTTTATATACAAAGGTGTGATAAGTGCTCACGTAACAGTTTCACACAGTGATGAATTTCCTGTCCCAGTACATCCATCGACAGACCAATATGATACTGCGTCCAATGAAGTACAATCACAAACTTCAGCAACATCATTACATCATGTTGATTCTGATTACCTTCAACCAGTTATACAATATCCATCATTAATTTCGCAGGAACAGTTAGATAGAATCGTTCGAAATCTGAAGCTATCTCAAAATAATGCCATGACTTTGGCTTCGGAACTAAGAAGCGTCAACGTGCTGGCACCAGGTGTAAAAGTTACATCTTACAAATACCGGCAAGAACCATGTATGCCTTCTTTCATGCTTTCCAACGACGCAGCTTATGCATATTGTCAAGATATTCCCGGTTTAATGAATGAAATGGGAATCTGCAACTAGAATCCATCTTTATGGCGTCTTTTCATAGACTCTTCAACCAGAAGCTTAAAAGTAGTCTTGCTATTTGAAAACAGCAGCGTTAAACCAGTGCCATTGATGTATGTTCTTTGAATGCATGAGTCGTATGATACCATGAAATTAATTCTGGAACGCATCAGTTATGACGAACACAATTGGCGCGTAAATTGTGATTTTAAGGTTCTTTCACTATCAGCTGGAATGCAAACTGGCAATACAAAGTACATGTGTATTTGTTGTAAATGGGACAGCCGTGCAAAATGCAACCAGTACGAAAAGCGAGATTGACCAAAACGCGATTCGCAAGTTGTTGGCGAAATTAATGTAATTCATCCACCATTGATCCCCCTTCAGAAAATAATGCTTCCGGATCTTCATATCAAGCTGGGAGTTGTAAAGAATTGTTTAAAGCGTTTGGTTCGCGTTAACGAAAATGCATTTCCAGAAATGAAAAACAACGCTTTTCCAAAATTATCAATTGAAAAATTAAAAGGGGGTAATTTTGTGTAACTAAAAGTGTGTGACTGCAATATATTTTATATCAATTTTTTTTAACAGGTGTAGTTAACGGTCCAGAAAAACGGAAACTTTTAAGGGATACGAGTTTTTCTTAAATGTTAGATAAAACGGAACTAAACGCATTGAACTCAATTCATACGGTAATTGAAAACGTTCTTTGCAAAAATCGCTCACCAGAGTACCGTGATTATATTGACAACATGATGAAGTCTTTCGACAAACTTGGCGTTAATATGTCATTGAAAATACACATGTTCCTTGCACATTTCGATTTTTACGAACGACAATTGTCCACAGAAACAGACGAAACTGGCGAAAGATTTCATCAAACTATAATGGCATTCGAAGACCGTTTCGCTGAAAACATAATAGACTCAATGCTTGCTGATTTCTGCTGGTAGATTGCAAAATTGCAAAAATGTGTGGCCGTCGGTGGTGCAATGGTAGTGTGCGCGGCTCTTGTGCATGAGATCCTGGGTTCGAACCCTGCTCTGACCACCTTCAAACTTCTTTCGGCGGCGGTCACCTTACATAGTGACGGCGACACTATCGAGTATATAGCCATGAAAAAGCTTCTCAAAATACCGTTCGGAATCGGTGTAAAACTGTAGGTCCCAATCAGTTAGTGAAAACTGGAAAGCGCACAGCTCAGTGATTGTGAGAAGTTCTCCCCGGTCCCTTCATGGGATGTAATGGGAAACCATTTATTTATTTTTTTATTGCAAACAAAGAGTAAAAATTTAATAAATCCAAAAAAATGTATAAAATCATCAAAATAAGAGCAAATATAATTCCATGTCCGCTTGAAAATGGACGTCTATTATTTCTAGATATAAATTTTGACAAATAAATAATAAACAAATTGATTTTAGACGAGTTTTTCATTCAAATAAAATCAAAAATCGCCTTAAATCTACTACAAATTTAAAATCGAAATATCTCGTGATTTCGAGCTAACTTTTCAAAACGGGGTACAACACTGGATTCTACGATCCAAAATTAGGTTGACGTGTTACGGCGTTTTCGTGTGTCATTTTCACCTACATACAGTGTAATGTGTGCTAAAAAGTTCATAAAGCGTACTTAAAAGTGTATCACAAAATATATGAAGTGTACCAAAAAGTACATATCGAACCAAAAAAGTACATAAAATATAGGAAAAATTTACCAAAGAATACATTGTACACCAAAAAGTACATAAAATGTACCAAAATGTACATAGCGTGCCACAAAAATATATAAACAGAACCAAAAAAGTACATAAAATGTACCATAACCCGTACACAAACAGTACCAAAATATACACAACATATGCCAAAACTATACCAAAAAGTACTTTTTGGGCCAAAAAGTACCAGAAAAGTACTTTTTGGTTGCATAAAAGTACAAGAAATTTACTTTCGCTACATAAAGGACCAAACAATTTACTTTTGATGTCAATCAGCACACAAAACCAACAATTTTATTATTTGGTACCAACACGTACATATTTTGCTACCTCTTATTATGTACTTCTTTGCTACCAAAAACCACTTTTTGTGGTACTTTCTTTCGATCGCATAAAGTACGTTTCTTTCGTGCTTTTAATTTTCTTGGTGGTACTTTTTATGTCAATTTTATCGTACAAAAATCACACAGGTCTAGAATAGACCTATGTTATTCTAAACAAAAAAAGTTAAATAACAAAATCGGGGAAAATCCATAGTTTCAGAGTAACGGGCCCCAAAATTTTGGATATGTGAAAAAGTTATGGCGTTAACGTACCGTATAAAACCATTGATATCAGTTTTTTGTATAACACAATTCAAAACAAACTCATAAAATAATGTAGCGCTTTTTCATAAGTCGCTTAGTTATCGAGTTATCGGATGTTGACATTTAGGAAAATTATCGATTTTTTTTACTTTTCTCAAACAAAAACAAAAATTATTTTAAAAACATCGCGGGATTTTTCGAATATTTTTTTTTCAAACAAAAATTATTTTAAAAAAATTTTTAAATTTTTGTGTGACAAATATATCTTGGATGGACAATTGACGCGTTGTAGTTTGATGCGCTTTTAGTTGTCATTTGAATGCAAGGTGAGACAGACGTGTAAATAGACAGTGAAAAAATAGACAACAATTCCAACTTTTTTTTAAACAAAATTTATGGGTAAAACCAAAATCATAAAAGTTGGAAATTTAAACAAAAACGAGCTTATGGAAGCCATAAATAAAAGTTTTAATTACAACTCGGATGCTGTAACCGAAAGAACAGTTGGTGAAACCTGTTTTCGTTTCTCGCAAACGTTTTTCCAGCTCTAAGTTTTCATAACTCGTTTATTGCAAACGTTTTTTAGTTGGGAGCAACTACAACTCGATTGCTGTAACCGAAACAACAGTTGGCGGAACCGTTTTTCGTTTCTCGCTTATATTTTTCATAACTCGTTTGCTGCAAAAATTTTTCGATTCTCCCAAACGAAATGATATGTAGGGATTAACAGAAGTTCGTTGCTCCCGACTACAGTCCCCAACCGAACTTCAGCACGGTGTTACAAAAAATAGATTTTTTTCTGTCCTATGAACCAAATGCACATATTCGGAAAGAGGGGAAAAAATAAAAATACACGTGTATGTCGGTTTTCATGTACACGTCAGATTTTTTTTTTTTAAGTTTGAAGTATAAAGCTCGTAGTGGCCTGTGTGAAAGCCTTTGGACCGATTTTTAACCCTTTTTCAGTAATCCAATCGAGCTGATTTTTTGCAGGCAGACTCGTGGAAATGACTGAATCACGTCAAATTCTTTTTTTTTTATCAATTATCAGATTTTCCCCAATTTTTATTATTTTTGAAAAAAAAATATTTTTTTCACTTTTCTTAGCATAACTTGAAGGGACTCCAAATTTTTAAACTACTTAAGCGTTACGAAAAAAAAAAATGTTTTTTGACCCATCCTACTCGAATAGTTGTAGTTAATCTATAGTAACCTTCTAACACTAAACAGTTTTTGACTTTTACAACACTTACAACTGGTCTGACAGATGAAATAAGGAATTGCAAAATTGTTTTAAGTTCTGTTGTGCGAAAACGTATTTGTATATATTTCATCTGAAAAAAATGCAGTGTCCGACGCGAAATAACTTTTGTTACGTTTGTGGCTTATTCGCACCAAGTAAAAATTTGAAAAATATTACTAAAACAGTGGTGAATTCGTTTCAGAAAATATTTAAGACTGCTTATGTTCCTTACCTGTGGTATACTCCGGAAGTCGTGTGCGACTATTGCTATAGAAATTTGTGCAAGTTTACTGATGGAAGGTCAACAATAAAGTACGCTGTACCAACAATTTGGCTACCACGCACGGAGCACTGCAATGAATTGTACTACTTTTGTGTAACTTTTGCTCAAACAAAAGGGTACCAATACATTCACCGCAACAAAATTCGCTACGCTAATGTAGAATCGGTAATTCCAGCAGTTCTATACTCACCAGAAGAGCGTGTAGCGGCTTCAGTGGAGATTTTTGATAATGTTCCCGAAATAAGCGATGCAGAATCAACAGTTGTACCAACACTGCTATCAACTTTTCTTGCATCGAATGCGAGATGCGAGAGTCCACAAGTATCGGAATTTGTGGCAACACCCAGTGAAATTGGGACTGCAATGCCGCATTTAATAACGCAAGCCGACTTCAATGGCCTCGTACGAGACGGAAATTTGTCGAGGAGAACAGCAGAACTCTTTGCATCACGCTTTACGCAGTGGAATATAGTGGCGGCTGATTTTAAAATAAAAAAAGCGCATTAAAGGAAAAGACATTACGCATATGCTTGGCGAATACTGTTGGTCTATTTGTCGCGATACTGAAGCAAATGCTTACAACCGCAAAAATAAAAGGCCTAAATTTCTTTAAAAACATTAAAATTTTTAATGTAACAATTCTTTATTTTTATAAAACAAAAGTATTAAAAAAAAATTGTTTTTTTAACGAACTGAAACCTTAAAAAAAACGATAACCATTTTAAAAAAAAAAATTTAAGAAAATCTGAGAATTGATAAAAATCTATTTTTTAAAAAATTTGACGTGATACAGACATTTCCACGAGTCTGCCTGCAAAAAATCAGCTCGATTGGATCACTGAAAAAGGGTTAAAATCGGTCCAAAGGCTTTCACAGGCCACTACGAGCTTTATACTTCAAACTTAAAAAAAAAAAAATTCTGACGTGTACATGAAAATCGCCGATACACGTGTATTTTTATTTTGTATCCCCTTTCCGAAAAAGTAAATTTGGTTCATAGGACAGAATGTGTGTAACACGGTGCAGTTATCTGAGATTTCGTTTGGGAGGAACGAGTTTTTTCTTTTTTTTTCTATGCATAAATAAATACTGAAAAACACAAGAATTCAAAAATGATCATAGAAGCTACTCACTGTTTATCGTGATGATTACAAATTCCATTAATTTTATTCGCTACGTCGTTCATGTTAACACCCGGATTTTGTAACAGCGTAATCATGGGGTGTTGTTGGGTTTTCAAGCCAAATTGTGATTGAAATTTCTCATTCTCTTTCAGCAAGGCGGCTTTTCGTTTTAAATTCAGCAGCAGGAGACTGACAATGCCCTCTGTGATTGTTATATACTGGATGGGGCTGTTGTAATAAATAAGAACAAATACAATTAAAATGTTAGGCGTTAATTAAGAACTTCCATTAAGAATAGTTTGATGTTAATAACGTTAACGTTGTTTTTGTTTTTGTTGCTTCTACTTAATCCGACCCTTAAAACAGTTCACATGTACACAACTTTGTTTCGTCACTTTTGTTTATATCAATTACATTGACTAATTTTCTTTGAGACGCTCCTTATTCAAACAATAATAGTTAAGCGGAAGTGTTGTTCAACAAACTTTATGTCACGATTTTGTACTCGAGTCATTCTTCTTTTTGTGTTCCCTCGATCGCATGCGAAATCTGGAGTAAGTCAAAATTGTTAATTTCACGTGTAAATTTATTTGAAACCTTAACGAGAACATGCAACGTTGGTGTAGTGAGAAATGGTTAAGTCCTTCAAGCAGCCAATCGAGATTTTGCTTAAAGATTTATGAATAATTTGGCGGATTCAAATGACGTTTTTGAATTTAATCTTGTTGGATTTCATTGATTATACATACGAAATTGTAAAGAGTTGAATTTGAACACTTTCACGACAAATGGGGCATTCGTATATATGAGTCCAATCTGAATTGTATGTCATGTTTTCCATATTTTCAAATTACGTATCAGTCATTTAAAATACATATGTGGTAAAATCCAGATGACCATTGTATAAATGACTACCATTTGTACAAGCACATGTAAAACATACTAGTACCTGAATTTCAGGTGCGTAAAATTTAAATTTCAACAATTTTGGTCTAACGTTTTCACAAAACGCTATTTCTTATAAAATGTTCTGGAAAGTCAAACAAACAAATTTCCCTTAGATCCTCCAAAGTAGGTAGAGGTGTTGAAGTCTTAAACCTGAGAAAGGGGGGAATGACAAAGAAAGTGTTCCACTGCTCTACATTCATTTTCATCGGAGAGCTCAATTTTAAACAAGTGTGCCCGCAGGGTAGAGTGCCCAGTTAGACACCCATGTGTTGGCTCAGTTCCAGTTTGCCCATTTTAATCAGCTCGCTGGTCTTGTTTCCATCCGGGCCGCCCCATAGTATCTTGTTTGTGGTATGCTCGCCCATTGTTAAAGTTCGGCCTATATGGCCTGGAAGGTTTCGTGTTTTTCATATTCACAGTTCGCCGGCTGGAGTACAGAGTGGAGCCGACTAGGTCTTATCGATGGCTTTCTTGGAGAGGCACGACATTCGATGCCGCTTGATCCGATCGACAGCCCACCCGGAAATAAGAATGAAAAATGCAACTTCATTTTGCAATAACTCGCTTAGTTCTCGAGATCTAAAGGAAAAAACTATGCCGAAGACGGTATAAGGGGTCAAAGAGAAAAATCCTTGAGCTCGTCGACGCTGAAAACTTTAAATAAAATAAATGGTTTCCCATTACATCCCATGAAGGGACAGGGGAGAACTTCTCACAAACACTGAGCTGTGATCTTTCCAGTTTTCACTCACTGATTGGGACCTACAGTTTTACACCGATTCCGAACGGTATTTTGAGAAGCTTTTTTCATGGCTATATACTCGATAGTGTCGCCGTCACTATGCGAGATGACCGCCGCCGAAAGAAATTTTAAGGTGGTCAGAGCAGGGTTCGGACCCAGTATCTCATATACAAGAGCCGCGCATACTAACCATTGCACACACCAACGGCAACTTTAATCAACAAACAACTGCCAAAGCCTCAAAGCCAGTATTGTTAACCCAAATTGAAGGCTGGTCACGCATAAAGCTTTTACCCTTAATATCTCCGGTCCATGGATGTCTGGTTTAGTGGGAGGGCTTTGACAAGAGTAATCTACTGGAGATGCTCGGCAATGTTAAGAGGATGGCTGCTATTAGCATCACTTGGGCTATAAGGAGCACACCGCAAGTGGCTTTGGACGTGTTCCTATGCCTTCCCCCTCTGCAGAGCGAGGAGTCTGCGCATGGTCATGCGAATATTCTCCAGCATTTAGATAGTGACGATTCTAGTCGTCCGCCACCTCTTACTGATTTCTTGACGAAACGTGTGGATTTAGGCAATGTGGACGTCACAATTCCGGAATGATCGAAATGGAAAGGCGACGGTATTCGCTATGGGTAAATCTTTCTAACTTTACAGACGGATCGAAGATAGAACTTGGCACAGAAGCTGGTATATACCCGTAGCTAAACCCTTCTTTTCGGCTACATGTCTTTCATGCAGAGATATTGGCAATTCAGAAGGCCGCGGAGGACATTATGGGATGTGGAACAGATACGGAAGTATACGGTTAACCCTGGCTGCGATAAAGGCAATTAATTCTACATGGTGTAGATCAAAGTTGGTGAGAAATTGTAAGAAGTTGGATATGCTAAAGCCTCTGGATATCAGTCTCTATTGGGTTCCCGGAAATTGCGATATTCCTGGGAACGAATCAGTGGATTTACAGGCTAGAGGAGGCTGTATTTTGCCTGATAATATCTCTCCAGAGGATGTTCATCTGCCCATCTGTTAACTTTTTAGCTTAGTGGAGGACTGGATTTGCCAAACTTGTAGCAGACGTTGGGTCTCCAGACCCAATTGTATAACTGTTAGATTTAGATCACGGTGGCCCGACTATAGCCGATCCCGATCATAATACACGGTTGGCCTATGCAGGGAGGAATGGCCGAGACGATGTAGCCCGTAGGAGGCTGAGCAACTTGTGGCAGGATTTTAAAGGTGACGTAGAGTAATCGGAGTGAGTATTCTACTGGGTTTTATGCGGTGCCTCCCATGGTTGACCAGGTCAAAGTGAATGGCATTGGTGCACTGTTGTGGAGGATTCATCCCACGATCACATCTTCTTTCCTCTAATATATGCTCTCTTTTTTATTCTTTCATACCCATTTATATTTTTTTCTTCTACTTTTTTTCCATTACTCTCTTCTTTTTCATCGAACTATTACAGTGGATCGCCGAGTGTAGTGCGAGCTGGTTTCACCAGACCACACAAGTCGCAAACCTAACCTAACCTAATATCTCCGGTGCATAAAGGGTTAAGCAATATCTCAAAAATTTCAGACCCAGATATACCGATAACAAAGTATCAATATCGTTAATCATATTTTTTCTGTCTTATTTTGAAAAATGACTTTTCAAACAAAATGGTAAAAAAAAAAGTTATCGATTGTTTAAAACTTCAACCCGAGATTTCTGGATAACTAAGGGAGTTATCAATGACTTTTATTTGAAATTGTCTCCTTAGGTATTCTTCAAAAATAAGTTGTCAGGTTGAGGAATCTCGGATATCACACTCTTACCCGCTGCCTTCTATTTTAAGTTATGTTGCACATTTTCCTCTATTAAAATTCACCACTGTCGCGTCTTAATTGGGACGTGAAAAAAGTTGAAATAAGAATTGCAGCCGATCTAAGCCAATGATGTAAGAAGTACTCCGACAGTATCGGCGATGACGCAAAATATAAAAAATATCCACTAGATGAAGGAAGGGATCTACTCCTTCATCTGATCCCAAGGCAGCTCCTAGCATTAAGGTACCGTCAGTATTCTTATATCTTTGCATGTCCACCTTTATTGGCTAACCCTTTCGTACATTCTGTGATGGTCTGAACGTCTGACTGAAACATAGTGTTGTGATCTGGACGACCAAAGATCCGTTCAATATTTCGTTCATGGGTGAGGCGTCCTATTCTCGTTCCTCCATCCGTTCTAGATCCGCCAGTATAGCAGCTTATATCGCTGATGATGACCCCGTCAACTGGTGAGCTGATTTGTGGTGTTCTCGGATCCATTATCCTATTGCCGCTAGTCGTTTCGTCGCCAAAGTCACCACGTACTTAATTTGTACCTCAATGGGGTTCTTGACATTCTGCTGCACAGTAGAGGATTTTTCAAAAAAATTGGAAATAATTCAGCTATTTCTAAACGGCTTGCCGATCAAGATGAAATTTCGCATAGGTATATCTGAGGTGAGTGACCGTCGGTGGTGCAATGGGTAGTGTGCGCGCCTCTTGTACAGGAGATCCTGGGTTCGATCCCTACTCCAACCACCTTAAAATTTCTTTCGACGACGGTCACCTCGCATAGTGACGGCGACACTATCGAGTATATAGCCATGAAAAAGCTTCTCAAAATTCCGTTCGGAATCGGTGTAAAACTGTAGGTCCCAATCAGTGAGTGAAAACTGGAAAGCGCACAGCTCAGTGATTGTGAGAAGTTCTCCCCGGTCCCTTCATGGGATGTAATGGGAAACCATTTATTTATTTATTTATTATATCTGAGGTGATGTGCTACGGATTATCCTAAATTGGGACTCCACAGACTCCACTGGAGATGACAGTGGAACAAACTCGACCATCAGAAAAATGCGAATCGTTATCAAACTTTGAATTGGGTTTTGGAAATATTTTTTTATATATGTAGAAGTAGTTGTGGCGCTAGTAAACCCTCTCGTACGGTACTTGAGATATTTAGGGAAGTCTTTGAGTCTTTGGTATCTCTGGACGAGTCATCCTCTCTACCTCTAGTTTATAATTTTAAAAAAATATGGTTTCCCATTACATCCTATGAAGGGATCAAGAAGAGCTTCTCACAACCAGTGAGTTGCGCGCTTTCTAGTTGTGTACAGACTCATTGCGTTTGACAGTTTTACACCTGTTCCGAACGGTATTTTGAGAAGCTTTTTTCATGGCAAAATACTCTATAGTTATCAAATTTCGAATGAAATGTAAGTTGGTCAAAGCAGTGATCGAACCACGTTATCATGCACAAGAACCGCGAACATTATCATTCTATCACCGACGGCCCTATTATTCTTTCAATAAACTAATAATAAAAGTAAAGCATGAATCATAAATTAACATTAAGTCACAAATTTTTTAAAATTTATTTCATTTCGAAATTAATTGAATTTTGATCAGCCAAAAACTAAGGAAGGAACTGGGATATGAAAATTAAATTTGCCACTTTGTTTAGTCGCACAATCTAAAATAAAAAACAATTCAAATTATAAAAATTCGTCCCAATACAAATCCCAGAATTCCCAAAATAATTTTGAAAAATTCCCAAATATGGGATTTTTCACAAAATTCTCGGTATTTTTCACGTTTGGCGTTAGGTAGTAGCAATTTTTTATTGGAACACAAGCAAATATCATAATTAGATTAAAATACAAATGGTGAGGCAGCATTGCCATCGAGATATTTTAGGCCGAAAGTCAATTTTTTTGTAAAAACTTACCAAATTTCGAAAACTCTAGTGTAAGAGCGAGAAAAATATGAAAATTCATAAAAATAACGTGCGTTTATTTGTCTTCATAACACATATATTTACGTTTCAAAAACAAATTGCATTACTATTCGAAAAAATGTGAGGACACTTTTTCAACCTTTATGACTTTAAATACATGATATTTCCACAAATTTGTACATATTTCATTGATTTTTTCTTGTTTTCAATATCTTCTGTTAATAGAACACTTTTTTAAAAATTAAAATTGCATTTCAGTTAGTGAAGCTGTTCTCAACAGTCAACAACGGGCAATATAACAAAGGAAATGTATTTAAAAAAAATATTTTTCTTAATTTTCTCGAGAACCGTAAGAGTAAAAAATATTTTCACTAGAAACAAAATTGACCACGGTTAAAATGTGTCTGACGGCTGAGGATTTCCACTTTGGATTCCCACTGTGCGGCTCTAGTGGGGCGTGAGGAGTCCCAAATTCGAAAGCAATATACCTCAACTAAGTCTTTGTAAAATGTAAGTCATTTGGAAGCGATTGAATTATTTCCAGTTGTGTTGAGAAATTCTTGAATCCTCCTTGGTCAAAATCCTAAGTAGACTATTTATGATGGTAAACCAGGGGAGTGGTGAGATAATCCCATTTTGTGGTGGTTCACGGCACACTTTTTTGTATTTTTTTTTTCGTCCCACAGTTACTCCTGTTCTTTCGCATATGACAGGTTCAGTCTCTTATTACCTGTCGAACGTAAAGAGAGGGATAGAAACTCTCATCTATTGCTCTATGATTTTACTCTTTGGTTGGATATTACACGGACAGAAATAAAGGGGAATGCGTATTCTCGTTCGATGCAACCAACATAAAACATAATTTAGCTGTCATTAGTATCAATCAAACACTATTTAAACTTAGTTTGCTGCATGGTCTATAATCGCTATGTCTTCTTTGGTCTGTCATTCTACACCATTTCCTTAGTTCCTTTTCTATCAGCTGTGCCATAGAAACCCCCTACATCAATCAAACAATATTTAAACTTAGTTTGCTTCTGGTTGCTTATCGCTCTCTCGTCTATCAAGTCTGTTTTCTATCAATTTATTACTTCATAGTCAAACAGCTGTGTCATGGAGACCCCTTGGTTTGACTCGATCGCGAGCAAGGCTAGTAGAGGTTCCAGCATAAGAACAAGTGATTTTTCTTTCTTACGACCCTGTTATTGTACTTTTTTGTTTACTTTTTTTTGTTCTTATGTATTTGTGTTGAATCATAGAGCAATATATAAGAGTCTCTATGCATCTCTTTACGTTCGCTCGATGACGACGAGGTAGTAGGTCATTTGATCGAGTTCGAGTTGATGTTGTATTTATATTACTCTTTGGTTGGACATAAAACGGACAGTATTAAAAGGGAATGGGTATTTTCGTTCCATACAACCACCATAAAACATTATTTAGCTGTCATTAGTATCAATCAAACACTATTTAAACTTAGTTTGCTGCATTGTTTTCTTGTGGTTGCTTATCGCTGTCTCGCCTATCTACTCTGTTTTATCAATTTATTTATTATGTTTTATTCAATGCTTATCAATTTCCTACTTCATCGTCGATCATGAATACCCCCTGGTTAAATTTGGCAGTTACGAGTCTTGAAAAAAACGGAAATGCCTGTTGTTGGTGCCCTCAATTACAACAAATCCTACTCCTGCAACCTCTACTAGTTTAGTAATGATTACGAGCGAGCACAATGAAGTAATAATAGGAAGCGCTCGCTCGGGTCAATCGAAAAAAAAATCATTGATAAAAATCTTATTCACGATTTCGTAACATTTTAAATCGGATTTCGAGTTATAAATCTAGCGAGTTATTGAAGAGTCTGATTGCGAGTCAAGTTTTCCCGTACCTGCTTACGGACCGGTTTAGTGTTGCGATTTGCACATTGTTAAAAAATCACATTGGATGTCTAAAAAATAGTGAGGGTGTACATTTGACCACCAACTGATTTTGCCACATTGTGGACTACCTCGTGTAATGCGGTTCCCACTGATTTCCCATTGAGTGTAAAAGTTTTAAAAAACTGAGAGAATGTTGTTGTAAAAATTTTGAGACCTGATTTTTGGATCGAGGCATATACCTAAAAGTTCTAGACTGGACAATCCGGTCTAACTTTATACCAGAAGGTTTACCGAAAAAACAAACTAGGTGCAAGTTATAGACCGCCAACCTCAGTAAACCTTGTATAAAGCCATTGTTATTGTCAACAAAATAACGATGCAATTCGACTTCTAGGACCTGAAATGCAGGTTAATTATAATTGTTTTGATTACTAACATTTTCATGATTGGGGTTCGAACCCTACCCCCCGTCTGTGCATTGAGCTATCGAAGACATTGTGTTTAGAGAAACGATATCCTTCGTGACAAATATTAGAAAATTTTGTATCGAACCAATTTTTTATTGAATCAATTAATATGGTTATTTATTGACTCGACTAAAGAAGTATTAATTAGAACAAAAAACACCTAATACTTAGTTTCTGTGCTAAACTGTTGCCAATGTCAGAAATCATGACATGAGAGCAAAGAGATTATTCAATGTTGCAACAAAATTGGAAAAAAAACGTACACAGCCCTTTTTCCAGGCCCAGCGACGGTACTAAAAATTGCATCTTATTGCCTGGAACTGGTAACATTTGAGTTACATTAACTCAGAGGTTTCGGTTGATTATTCCCATCGTTGAAATTATTCCATTGTTTGTCCTTAGCCAAGGTGAACCTAATATAATGTTAAAAATTTAATACAAAAATTACCATGAACTTCATATCAGTAATCATCATTCTATTAAATCCTTTCCATTGCATTTTTGTTTCAGCAATTCACATTTCTATTAAATCCTTTCTATTAAACTGTGCGAAGTTTGCATAAAAACGTATAATTGCTTTCGTGCCATATTGCGGGTATGATGATATGCTAATTTCCTATTACACCTTAGAGAGACCAAAATGAAAAACGCAACAAAACTGAAAAGAAATGATTGCACTTTAAGTGTTTCTGGAAGAAAGCAATCATTATAAAACCACTTTCCTCCATTTGTAGTTCCTCTTCCTCCGTTTAATAGCAATTGCAACAGAGTACACGCAAAAAAAACTATTGCTCGCAAAAATATTTGGTTAACTACTTAGTCTTAGGTTGACCGCAAATGTTGATACTATTGCCGTAAATAAAAAACTTTTATCGTAAAATCGTCCCTTTTGTTGTAAACGGACTTTCATTTACCCTAAAAATCTTATAATTTACTTTTGCGGAAAATAAAGTAAAAAAGAAGAAAGAAAATAATTTTATACAAAGCTACACTGTCTCTTGAATTGATGCGTTCATTCTACAAAAATCATTGTTAGGGCTTTGTTCGTCTTCATGCAACGTATGTAACGGCTCAGTGTATAGACTCTTGCAGTGATGGTGCCTGGGTTCAATTCCATTTCAGCGAAAGCATAAGCAATAAAATAAATTTATCTTTAAAATTCAATACAATACTTCTGTTACTTAGAGAACACTTCCATTAAAAACAAATCATATTTAGTGAAATATAACTCGTTTGCTTACTTACTTACATATCCGGTCTCGGACAACCCCGGGAGGTCAGGGACCTTACAAAAGAAGATAACATATTTCGCCAACCAGTTCGATCTTTTGCTTTATTTTTCCCAGTTGGCAATACCAAGTGTGCGCAGGGATTCATCAAACTGATCGCTCCAGCGGAGTCTTGGTTTTCCTACTTTTCGTCTTCTTTCGAGTTCGGTTTCGAAAATCCTTCGTGGTGGTTCGTCTTCATCCATTCTACTGACATGGCCTAGCCAGCGCAATCGCGTTATTTTGATCCGCTTAACCATGTCAATGTCAGGATAAAGCTCATACAGCTCATGATTCATGCGTCGCCGATACTCGCCGTTGTGCACTATAGGGCCATAAATTTTTCCGAGTATTTTTCTCTCGAAGACTTCTACAGATGTTTCGTCTACTTGCGATAAGACCCAGGATTCTGCGCCATAAAGCAAGACAGGTTGAATGAGAGTCTGGTGCAGCTGGACTTTTGTTACTCGAGAGAGGGCTTTATCTCTAAAGGTCTTGCTTAGCCCAAAATAACATCTATTCGCAAGCACAATTCTCCGCTTGATCTCAAGGCTGACGTTGTTGTTTTTGTTTACGACAGATCCTAGGTATATAAATTCGTCCACTACCTCGAAGTTATAGCGGTTATCAACGTTCACGCTTTGGTCTAATAGCGTGGAGGCCCCGTTCGTTGTAACCATTAATTTTGTCTCGGTTGCGTTAAACAAAAAAATAGTTTGTGACAAACATTGTTCTTTTCTCGTAAAAGTTTTTTTTTTGGTTTGGAGTTAATTAACTCGCTTGCGATAAACGAGAGGCACATTTGAACAATCCGCTCACTGACGTAGCACGCTAAGCAGCTGAGTCACAAGCTTCGAAACGATTGTCTGACAATATGAATTCAAGTCCTAGTTCTGACCGTTTAAACTCTTTCGCTAATTTGTCGGAGATATTTTTAGTTTCTCGTGAACGTTTTGTTGAGTAATTTGTTTGCGGTAAACGAAAGAACATTTAATAAAAACGTTTTTCGTTTTTACTTTCTAAACTGTTCAATTCAACTCCAAGACCTGGATGTTTCCGATTTTATAATTTGCTCTTTAATATATCGATATTTCGCTTTTCATCAAAAGGATTCAGGATTTCTACAAATATTACAAAATATATATACAAACATACAAGTACACTTATGGGAACGTCAACAACGTACAAATTTACAAATAAAACACAAAAATATCAATTAGGTGGCGACCGTTTTCGTCCGCTTCCAACTTTGCACTGATTCTCCCAATTCTTCACACTACATTTTTCCTCAATTATACCAGGTAGTGACAGCTAAATTTTTTTATGTTGTTTGCATCGAACGAAAATACGCATTCCCTTTTATTTCTGTCCGTATTATGTCCAACCAAAGACTAAATTCCAATAGCAACTCGAACTCGATGAAATGGCCTACTACCTCGTCGTCATCAAGAGAAAGTGAGGAGAGGGATAGCGGCTATTGTCTGTTTCTCTATGATTAGATGTCGATAGCTTTGAGAGAGGCCATTTGTGGTTTACACGTTTGGTTGATGGCGTGTTCATAATGTGTAGTAAAGGTCTGCACAAATCCATTTGTATTTGCGTAGTACACGTGCAGTGGCAAATGATGAACACTTATCCGAAGTGTCACAAAAAAACGTACTCATTTTAAGAGAACAACAAATCGTCGAATAACTTCTTGTTGTTACTCGTCTGTGGTCACTGCCAGACTGTACATGTTCCTTTTTCGCTCTTATTCAAACATACCGAGAGCGATCACATTGAATATGCCGCGACGTGGAAAGTGAACGTAGTACTACGTAGTAACTACATGTACAACGTGCAGTTTGACAAATTCAACATAATTTTCTTGTAGTGTTATACTACAGTGAGCAAAGAAAAAAGTTGTACACTACTCGAAATCTAGATAATTATAATGCAATGTAAAAATTAATTAGTTTAGTATTTTAATTGGATATACAAAATATAATACATACATATATGTAAGATGGTAACCCTCAAGTATGAAGATAACTAACCTATGGTGCGATGAGCGAGTGGCGAATTGATAGTGGGGAGTAGTTGAGAAGTCGTCAGTCGAATCAGTTGGTAGCAGTTGTGGCAGCAGTAACTCTCTTTCTTTTGTATATTTTTCAATATTTCCTTCGGGCCTTTACTTAATAAAGAATATAATAATTACATCTCATTGTAATTATCTTTTTTTACATTTGGGGGCTCAACCGGTTCTCGAAGGCAAAATATTGAGGAAACACAACCGCAAAGAAAGCAAAAGTTGGACAAAGTCGCTGAAGGAAGCTGAAACGGCGGGGGTTGGTTTTTTTCTCTTTCTTTCTTCGCTTTTCTTTTTATCTCTTTTCACATACCGTTGGAATAGGCAAAAACGTTGACATCTTCACTGTGCATTGTGCCCTCATGACGGCGGAAGAGGCTGGAAGGGGAATGATACTAAGAAGCATGGCAAATCAAGCAAATGAGGAACAATGTCAAAGCGAAATGGGCGCAGTAGCGAAGCCAACAAAATCACACACAGGAGGACAAACTGAGGCGCCAACAGTTAGTAACATAGACAAACAACGGCAAAGCGAAATTGGTACAGCAGCGGAACCAGCAACATCATACACAACAGAACAACCAGATGCACGAGCAATTAGTAACATACAGAGTGAAGTGCAGCAGCTCTTACAACTATTGTCGTTGAAAATACGAAGAGATGAGCTAAACGACAACACAGTAAAAATATCGGCAGAGAATTTTGAGAGAGTTGTAAGTGACTTCGATGGGTACTCTGTGCCAGTGAAAAAGTGGTTTGACATTTTTGAAAAAAATGCCGATGCATATGAGCTAACTTATAAACAAAAATATGTTCAAGCGAGGGGAAAAATGACTGGGGCAGCGCAATTGTTTTTAGACTCTGAATTTGTGAGTGACTTTGACGAGCTGAGATGCGCATTGATAAGAGAGTTCGACTCTAATTTGAATAGTGCAGATATACACCAACAACTGAGAGAGCGAAAGATGGCCATCGGAGAAACATTTCATGAGTATATCTTGGTCATGAGAAAGATTGCTGGTGTAGGTGGTGTAGAGGAGGCAGCGGTGTTAAGATACATAGTTGACGGTCTGCACGTCAAGAGCGAATTCAAGTACATATACTATGTATGGCTGTAAATCTTATAAAGAGCTAAAGCAACAATATGACATCTACGAGCATTTGAATAAAGCCGAAATAAAACGAAGCGGTGAGCATAGAAACATTGCTGATAAAGAGTCTGTGGGGCAAAATAAGAGAAAGGAAAATTGTTTCAATTGTGGATCATCAGAGCACAAAAGAAGAAATTGTAATGCCGACACCAAATGCTTTCGCTGTAATAGTTTCGGTCATATTTCGCGTGACTGTCCCGTAAAAAATGATAGCGTTCGCATAATTGTCGAAAGCAGTCGATTTAAGTCTGTGCTAGTCAATGGACTTATTGTTAAATGTCTCATCGACACGGGATCAGATGTCACAATAATCAAAGAGACGGTTGTAAACAAAATGAATGGAGTCGAAATGTTTAACACAGATTCTGTGTTGCGAGGGATTCTGTGTCGTGTCAAGCTGCAAAATAGATTGCGATGCACTATTGGGGTATGATTTCATCAAAAAGTTTCGTGTTTCGGCGGACAGAAATGGGTTTACGTTTGAAAGATTGGAGGACGAACATCAATCACTGGATGAGCAGGGAGCTAATTGTTATAATGTTTTGGAGATCGCTAATCACGTTACAGCGCCGCCACAATATCAGAGTCACGTCGAGCAGCTAATTGAAGATTTTTATCGGTCAACACCAGTGGAAAAAAAACAGTGCCCAATAGAGTTGGAGATAGTCCCAGACGGAGTTGTTGTTCCGTTCCGTCAGTCGCCGAGCCGTTTATCAGCTAAAGAGGCAGAGGCAGTCAAAAATCAAGTTGACCAGTGGCTTGACGAGGGTATAGTGCGCCAATCTACGTCAAACGTGGCAAGCAGAGTAGTGGTGGTGAAGAAAAAAGATGACACGCTGAGGGTTTGCATAGACTACAGGAAGTTGAACAGCATGGTTTTACAAGACTGTTTCCCGGTACCGTTGATTGATGACGTGCTACAAAAGTTGCAAGCGGCGAAAATTTTTACAATAATGGACCTAGCAAATGGGTTTTTTCACGTGCCAGTGAAAGAAGGGAGTAGAGCTTATACAGCATTTGTCACCAGAGAAGGCCTTTTCGAGTTTAACAAAGCACCTTTTGGTTTTCGAAACTCACCTGCTGTCTTTATTCGTTTTGTGAATCACATATTCCAAGAGCTTATTAATAAGGACGTTATGCAGTTATACATGGATGACATTATTATTTATGCCACTTCACTGAATGAGTGCATGGGGAAGACGAGACAGGTGTTGTCGACTGCAGCGCAGTACGACCTAAAAATAAATTGGAAGAAATGTAAATTTTTGCAGTCCCGTATTAGTTTTTTAGGCCACGACGTTGAAGATGGAAAAATCTGGCCTGGGAAAGAAAAGACAGCAGCTGTTAGTCGTTTTGCCACCCCTACAAATATCAGAGCAGTTCAAGCATTTCTCGGTCTCACTGGGTTTTTCAGGAAGTTCATCCCTAGTTACGCACTTTTGGCCCGCCCTCTCACCAACCTGCTGAAGAAAGACGTCGAATTTATTATGGGCACAGCAGAGCTTCAATCAATAGAGCAGCTGAAACTGGCGTTGACTGAAGAGCCAATCCTGCACATTTACTCAAGAGAAGCATTGACCGAGCTACATACTGATGCCTCTAAAGACGGTTACGGCGCAGTCCTATTGCAAATATTTGACGGTAAGCTTCATCCAGTCTACTTTTGGAGTAAGAAGACGACGTGTTCAGAATCTAAACAACACAGCTACATCCTCGAGGTTAAAGCAGCATACCTGGCGCTTAAAAAATTCAGACACTACTTATTGGGCATACGGTTTAAGTTGGTCACTGACTGTGTTGCATTTAAGCAGACAACAACCAAGCAAGATGTTCCAAGAGAAGTAGCACAGTGGATATTATATCTCCAGGATTTCAACATGGAAGTAGAGCATCGATCGGGCGAAAAGATGAAACACGTAGACTACCTCAGCCGCTTTCCACAATCGTGCCTAATGATATCAAATGAACTGTCAGCGCGCATACAAAAAGCACAACGAAATGATGAACACATTAAAGCTATCACCGAAATTTTGAAGGAGCGTTCTTATGAGAATTTTAAAATTAAAGGAGGTCTGCTATTCAAAGTGGTTGGCGGAAATGAGTTACTGGTCGTACCCAAGCTAATGGAGCGTGAAATTATTCAACAATCACACGAAGTTGGTCATTACTCGGTACTCAAGACGATGCATAATATTCAGCAACAGTATTGGATACCACATCTAGAAAATAAGGTATCAACATTTATTTCTAACTGCATTAAATGTATCATTCACAGCAAGAAGTTGGGCAAGAAAGAAGGCTTCCTCTATTGCGCCAGTAAAGGAGATACACCACTCCACACACTTCATATAGATCACCTGGGTCCCATGGACGCAACGTCAAAGCAGTACAAATACATCTTGGCCATGGTCGATGGTTTTTCAAAATTTGTTTGGCTTTTTCCAACTAAGTCCACAGGGAAGGAGGAAGTGATAAAAAAACTGAAGGAGTGGTCCGATGTTTTTGGGTTCCCCAAGCGCATCATAAGCGACAGAGGCGCAGCGTTCACTTCGAACGCATACGTAGAATTTCTAGATGAAAATAAGGTCGAACATGTCTGGTCTACAACTGGAGTCGCAAGAGGGAACGGCCAGGTAGAGCGTGTCAATCGTTCAATTCTCTCGATTATCTCGAAGTTGTCAGCAGATGAACCAACCAAATGGTTCAAATATGTGGCACAAGTACAAAAGACTATCAATTCTCACGTACACAATTCAACACAGTCATCCCCGTTTGAGATCATGTTTGGCACAAAAATGCATCACCAGGCCCAAACTCGACTGCTGGAGCTGTTAAACGTGGAAATGGTCGCACAATTCTGCGAAGAGAGACAAAAACTACGCATAGAGGCAAATCGCAGCATCGAAGAAGCACAGCACACCTACAAAAGAAACTATGACAGAAAACGACGCCATGAATACGGTTACAAGTTAGGGGATCTAGTGGCAATAAAAAGGACGCAATTTGTTGCTGGCCGCAAACTAGCAAGTGCGTTTCTTGGACCCTATGAAATCATTAATGTTAAAGGTAACGGGCGTTACGAAGTGAAAAAAGCGGCAAGCGTAGAAGGTCCAAACGTAACGAGTACGAGTGTGGATAACATGAAACTATGGAAATACGTGGCTGAGAACGAAGAGCTTATATCATCGGGGACAGATGATGAAGATCAGGAGGGCCGAGTGTAAGATGGTAACCCTGGTATGAAGATAACTAACCTATGGTGCGATGAGCGAGTGGCGAATTGATAGTGGGGAGTCGTTGAGAAGTCGTCAGTCGAATCAGTTGGTAGCAGTTGTGGCAGCAGTAACTCTCTTTCTTTTGTATATTTTTCAATATTTCCTTCGGGCCTTTACTTAATAAAGAATATAATAATTACATCTCATTGTAATTATCTTTTTTTACATATATATATAATATAAAATATTTATATCCTTCATACTTTTCGTATTGTTATTTAATTAATTAGATTACGTTACGTGTACAGCTTTTTTCTTTGTTGACTGTATGACTGCTCTACATATTAAATAATAATTTGCAAATACTCGTGGTACAATGTGAAGTGAACATGATATTTGTAGTACTTTGTTTTTGCTCTTCACATATACATATGTACATATATGTGTTCTCTTTCTTTGGTACACATATTGCTGCGGCTACTTACTCGTTGGTATTTTCCAAACAAGCGTTTACTTCTCTTTCACTGCTTGCGGTCTGAGAGAAAGAGTGTGTAGTTGCTGTATCCGACTTCGAGTTTCACATATGCAGGAAAATGTTATTCGGTGCAGACCTTTAATGTGTAGCATCTCAAGAGTCATTATACTGTCGTTGTTGGTCCCGCTCTGTAAAACACATACGTTTCCAAAATCAACCTTGTGGAGATTTCCATTATCATTTCCCCCTCGTAGTTCCTATATAACACTTTCCATATGTTGCCGTTTCGTTTTCATTATGTTCTATACGGTATATGAGATTCGACCCTTGCAATTCACCCATATTCACATTTACATCAATTTATATTTAATATTATCAATACTGTTTGCCCCTTCCAATCGTTCCGAAAGGTTAGGACCATTAATAACAGACTTGAAGATGGGCGGATTCCAATAAATCTTCAATCCTGTCCTCGATTCCATTACAAATTTTCCAATTATCATTTTGGGGAAGCGGCTAAGACATAAAATTATCCTTATCCCCTTTAGGTTACTGGTCGCTCACGTTTGTAAAGCCGTTAATAAAGCGTTGGGCCGCATTCACTATTACTCCTCTCGGGTGTGGAGAATGGAAATTTGCAAGACTTCCCGAAGCTTCTCCCCTTGACACCACTCAAGTAGGATTTTATTGTCCCCTCTGATGAACATCGTGTCCAGATATAGGAGTTTCCCACTATCATCTCCTTCCATTGTGAACCCCATATTCGGATCATTGGTATTGAGTTTCGCCAAAATTGTATCCATTTCACTTGTCCAATATCACAGTTTTTAATACACCTTTCAAACAGTTCTGCCATCACAATGTCGGCTACTATTGAAGACGCCGAAGACCCCATGGGCAAGCCTCTATTTTGCCGTTAAATTCTGCCGTTGTATATGATGTATCTAATTTTCTGTCAGCTGAAACGTAAGATTTTCGAAAACAAGGTTCCATCAATCCTCGTTAGTTCTCGAATTTCTGGACATTCTAGTTTGAATACCCCGTTAGATTATTCGAGATGTTGGTGATGTACTCACAAAGTTCTGTGGAAGGTGCATTAATCGATGAACAAATTGCTCGTAGAGGAAATTGATTCGGTTGTGACAACTAAATCTTCAATTATATCCTTTCAGTCAACTAAATTTTCTAAAATTTTGGTTGAAACAACCGAATTTGAAATTAATTCCGATGCAAGAACCGAAATTGGTACCAAATTCGGTTGGAGTAACCGAATCTGGCATCAATTTGATTGTAGTAACCGAATTTGGCATGAATTCGGTTGTAACTATCGAATTTGGTATCAATTCGGTCGCAGTAACCGAATCTAGAGTTAATTCGGTTGCAACAGCCGATTTTATGGTCAATTCGGTTGCTCCAACCGAATTTCTCATGAATTCTGTAGGACCAACCGAATTCTTTTTCACTTAGGTTACCACAACATTCTATGTAATTCTATGTATTTCAAATCTGACGTTTACAATTATATAATCAAATATTATTTTAAAAAGAATTAAAGAATGTCAAGTCTTTTTGTGGTTATTAAGAAAGTAAAGTAAAATATGTTTTGTATACCATATACCATTTATAAGAATTTTCCAGTAATCTTATAAAAAAAATAAAAAAAAATCATCATTTAATAATAAAAAAAACTTTAATAATTCATTTGTGACACTATCTAAATTCGGTTGTAACAACCTATAATGAGGTTCTGTCAACCTCTAATGAGGTTGTGTCAACCTCTAATGAGGTTGTGTCAACCTCTAATGAGGTTGTGTCAACCTCTAATGAGGTTGTGTCAACCTCTAATGAGGTTGTGTCAACCTCTAATGAGGTTGTGTCAGCTTCTAATGAGGTTCTGTCAACCTCTAATGAGGTTGTGACAACCTTTAATTCGGTTGAGACCTCTTAATTCGGTTACGGCTAATTCGGCTGTCTCAACCGAATTTTTCTGTGAGTGTACACTCTTCTTCATCCGCAATGCAAATTTCCCACCGTGAGACAGCAACCACTGAACATTATCTTGTATGTCTTGTCTTGTTGTGTCCTATGTCCATCTCTCTCATTCGTCGTCTTTAAAATGTCTTACATTTTCCTATATGTATCTCCTTTACGTAGTTTTGAATTCTTTTGGATATTATGTCCTCACTATTATGTCATTGCGTTATCTCGTCTACTGTCAATTTTACATTCGCAAAAGTTTTTCTAGGTTTAGAGGTACCATATATCGTTTGTTAAAAACGTTTTTTTGTTTTTCGTAAATGATTTAATTTTTTATTTATCTTCCATTCAACTTCTTCGTTTGCCGCAATTCGTTTGCCGTTTCGACTCTGAATTTTTCGATAGTTTAAGAAAAAAAGAGGAATAAACAATCCTTCTTATGAAAAAACAGTTTGTCGCAATCATTTTCGTTCCTCGTAAACTCTTGTTGAGTAACTCGTTTGCGGTTAAAGGCTTCGGTTAGTGATAAGTACGAATACACACTGCGGTGGCTTAACGGGCTAGACGCTGCTGAAGATGATGATTCACAAACATCGAAACGATCGTCCAGCGAATGTGAGTTCGAATGCCACCCGCACCATATTCATTTTTTTCCCTTACCGGAAAAAAACATGATCTGTAATCCTAAAAGGAATTACAACTTTCTAAAAATGTTTTTGGTTTCTCGTAAAAGTTTTTCAGCATTTAAACTTACCACATATCGTTTTTTGAAAACGTTTAGCGGTTCTCAGAAATGATTTTATTTGTTTATTTATGTTCGATCCAACAAATCTTCGTTTGTCTCAACTACATACATTCTCCAAACGAACTTAATTTCTCTGAGATTTCGTTTCTCTGCGTGTATAAACTTCGACGAGTAGCAGTACATCCAATATGCGTTTGTACTTTATTATAGAACCGAGGACGCTTGAGACGGCGGCTACTTGTAAGCAGTCATTATTATGCAATTAGTTATATGATTTCTTACTCGAACCCGTGTATTCGTACTCATAGTTACAATACGTCGTTTACGATATCACATTTGCCAGAGAAGAATGCACACACCAGGTACACACTCTATTTAAGTTTATAGTCAAGGACTATTGTAAATTAATTTTTTCTTCTTGACTCAAAGTCCTTCAAATTCTAGGGGTAAAATATGCGACCACAACCACAATTTCAAGTTCAATGCCAGTGGTGGGGGAATAATAAAGTTTGAAAAACTCAATAGAAGTGAATGTACGAAACGAAGGAATGCAAAATATTCTTAATTGTTATAGCAAATAAAGAAATAGTAGTGGAACGCAGCAAATGATTTGTAGGAGTGACCCACCCATAGCGAAAGCAATAATAAATAATCAGAATTATTTAGTTTTTGTTTCTTCCTTCAACCTGTGTTAACAGTCTATAATTTATCAAACTTTGAAGTTTGTATAACTGCCGTCCAGGCCACCTACCTAATAATCCACTTGTCGTCTCCGTAGTAGATGTTAATCAGAGAAACGATTTTTATCGTATATATGTAAGTATATCATAAATATTTGTTAAACCACTAACAATTTACAAAATGGTAAAATATAGTGCTCCTGCTGTACTTATCGTATGCAAATTGCGTTGCGATCTCAATTAGGTTGAGTAGTTATTTGCTTTACCGCTTTTAACAGCCTATTTAGAGGCAACGATAACGTTTACTTAAATATTAAGGCACAGTAGTGCCAAAAAATAGATACTTTGTGTTTCTTTGTAATATGTAACGGGTTTTTCAATAAGAGCGCTACGAAAATTGTTTTAAATAAAACAAAACCGGTTTTAGATACCAATGAAATTCTTTATTCCTGTGAAAGTACGTTCGATGCCATTATGTATGGAACTCGATTTCTTTTGCATGGCCACCACGGGCACGCTTGCAGAAGTCCAGACGCTGAACCCAATTTTCGACGGTTTTCAAGCATAAATCGGCCGATACTGCTGCAATTTCACGTTCGATATTCGTACGAAGTTCATCAATCGTCGCTGGCTTGTTGGCATAGACCATAGACTTGACGTAGCCCCACAGGAAATTATCTAACGGCGTCAAATCGCACGACCGAGGCGGCAAATCGACTGGGCCATTTCGTGAGATAACACGTTCACCAAACTTGGTTTCCAATAAATTCGCTGTGTGGCTTGTGGCGCCGTCCTGTTGGAACCACATGTCCTCCAAGTCCATATTATCCAATTGGCGCCAAAAATATTCGGTATCATTGAACGGTAGCGATTCGCATTTACAGTAATGTGCCGGTCTTGATCATCACGGAAGAAGTACGGCCCAATGACGCCGCCGGCCCATAAACCGCACCAAACCGTAATTTTTCGGGTTGCAATGATGACTCATGGATTACGTGTGGATTGCTGTCTGACCAATAACGCATATTTTGCTTATTGACGAAGCCATTCAGCCTCTTAAAGTTGGCCTCTTAAAGTTAAGGCCACTGACTCCAAATTTCGGTAGTAAATTTTAATAATTTCGACTCGTTGTTGGCTCGTATATCTTTCCATGATGAAATGGCAAACCTTACTGAAGAGAAATGTCAAAAGAGCGGGAAAAAATATGGCGTCGTTTGCTGTCCCTATGGATTTCCTTTTATAGCGTCTCTGTTGAAAAACCCTTTATAACAACAGAAATTGCCAGATAAACGATACAGATTTAAAAAAAATGGTTTCCTATTCCATTCCGTGAAGGTATTGGGGAGAGGTTCTCACAACCGGTGAGCTGTGCGCGTTCTAGTTTTACACTCAGTGATTGGGACCTACAGTTTTACACCGGTTCCGAACGGTATTTTGAGAAGCTTTCTCATGGCTAAGCACTTGATAGTCGTCGCTAAGCGAGGTGACCGTCGTCGACAGAAATGTAAGGTGGTCATAGCACTGACCGAACTCTCGTTCTCATGTCGAAGAGACGCGTACACACCATTGCACCACCGACGATGATGATATTGCTTTTTAATCAGGGGAAACAGATCAAACAGCTTATGTCCAAAATGTTTATTTCGACTTTGATTGTGGTATTACGGCGGCATGAAAAATGGCCCACAAAAATAAATGAAAAATCGCCCAAAAAAATAAATGGGCCAAAAAATGAAAAATGACCCAAAAATAAAAACGAAACTTCGCCCAAAAAATATCGAAAAATCACCCAAAAAAAAAATTAAAAATCGCCCAAAAATTGTTGTAGGCTCCATGAAATGTGGCCCCAGTGAAAAATTACCCCAAACCCAAAATGAAAAATGACCCCAATATTTTGTACTACCGACAACAACACGTAAGTAAAAGGCCCAAACTTGTGTTGTTGTAGGTAGTACAAAATATTGGGGTCATTTTTCATTTTGGGTTTGGGGTAATTTTTCACTGGGGCCACATTTCATGGAGCAAAATTGGGCTATTTTTCATTATACATATTTCAAAAATGAAAAATAGCCCAAAAATTTTGATATTATAACCCATTTTTGTGGGCGATATTTCTTATGAAATATGGCCCAAAAATGTATGAAAATATTTTGGGTGTTTTTTCATTTTTTTTTTGTGGGCCATTTTTCTTTGGGACATTTTTCGTACACGCTGGTATTACTTTTGTATTTCAAAGTATTTTATTATGAAGTTTGAACGATTTCTGAGTCTAAACAAATTTATAAGTACGTTTATACACAGAGAAAATTACTCAAGGTTAATCTGCCTTGGTTAACTTTGGTAAACTTTGTTTGTACGATACAAAAGTAAAATTTTTTACCTAAGCTTTTAGACAGGTCTCATTTTTAGTGGAAATATGGGAAAAATAGGCCTGCGATCGACTTACAGAAGATGCCGATTTTGCCAAAAAAAATCATCTTTTCAGATGAAGCTCATTTTGATCTTGGCGGGTATGTAAACAAGCAAAATTGTCACATTTGGGGCACAGAAAACCCGCACGCATACATTGAAAAGCCGATGCACCCAAAACGAGTCACTGTTTGGTGCGGATTTTGGTCCAGAGGCATAATTGGGCCATTTTTCTTCGAAAATGAGCAAGGAGTGGCCGTTACAGTCAATGGCGATCGTTATCGGGCCATGTTGAACGAATTTTTGTTCACAAAAATTGAAGAGGAGGATATTGGCAACATTTGGTTTCAACAGGACGGGGCTACGTGCCACACAGCCGAAGCTACACTCGATGTTTTGCGCCCTGTTTTTGAAGATCGCATTATCAGCCGCAGAGCTGATGTCGTTTGGCCACCTCGGAGCTGCGATTTGACACCGTTGGACTATTATTTGTGGGGTGCCCTCAAAGATAAATGTTACGCCGACAAGCCAGAGACAATTGACGCTTTAAATGACAATATTCGTGAAGCCATTGGTGACATACAGCTGCACACAATCGATAATGTGCTTAAAAATTGGACCGATCATGTAGGCTACTGCATGGCCAGCCGAGGCAGCCATTTGAATGAAATTATTTTCCATTATTAACCGGAAGGATTGTACTTTCAAATAAAATAAGAAATTTGGGAAAATATTCAGTAGTTTTTTTTATAGCATTTTCAAAAAAAAAAAGGTCGACACAATTTATTTGTTCTTTATAAAATTCAAGTGGCCAAAACTTATTTTAAAATTTGTAGTTTTTTACGAAACATGTGTAAGATATTTTTAAAAGTAGAATGTATTTGTAAATTTATAGAAAAAATGTGTCACTTTTTTGGAAAGTCCTTAGGTGTGACGTGGCACCGCCGCACTGTGGCTGAGATTTTGATTTCATTGGCCAAAAGTCTAATTTTTTTTTGTCACCGATTTTTAAAATTTTTACGCCTTTTTTTAGCTACTATATCCAGATTATTAGGGTAAACTATTGCTAATTATGGGCGTGGCATGCTGTCAAACTCAACTGTTTTTTTAATTTCAGAAAAAGGTGTTTTTTTTGTTTTTTATCAAAAATAAATGGTTACTACTCGCAAGCTATCATAGATAATGGCCTGCGGTCTTTTTTATAATGTTGGTAGGATTATAGTCTTTAGTTGTTGTAAGTGGTCACAGCTCTAGTGTTTAATATTAGGGGCGTTATGAAATATTTACGAAACTACTATATTTTTCTCAAATGTAAACTTTAGTGGAATAGAACTTCTAGGGAACAAAAGGGAACAAGAAACGTATACAACGCGGAGAAAGGTGAAAGTGTCCTCTTTAAACCTATATATACTTTTGCACCCGCCACGACCCGCCGGTAAAACACTTTTTTCATTTTAATGAAATTACTCTAAAAAATTCAAATTACGATAATTTAAACAGCTCTATAAGTACTCGTATAAAATGGTGTATTAAATTTGTGCTTTAGGTATTTTATAGCTTATAATATTCATTATTTGTTCTATTACCAGTAATATATTTGTAAGTAAGAATGTCAATACACAGAGGATGTAATTAATTTTTATTTTACCTAACAATGCACTAATGCCATTGTCTTATCTTTGTATTTTACCTAGAAATATAGTTTGATGGCTTATGAGAAGGCTTATAAGAAAGCGATATTTGAATACAAACTCAATTGCTCTAATATATTTCAGCAATAACAGACGCAAATAAAAATATTCAGAAAAATTTGGAGAGCTTCAGTTATAAAGAACTGGCCGAAGAGTATTTTAGAAACAAAAACTAGGAAGATGTTCTTAGTTACGTTAAAATAAAATTAAACTTAAATTCGTGTAGCACCGAAATACAAGAACAATTATCTAATTTCGTCAAAGCACTAAAAAAACGCTACAAAGAAGTTAGCTACAGTAAACAAAAGTTTTATATAAAAAGTGCAAACTGGGTAGAAGGCCAACTTACTGTCGCTGCAGAAACAGCAAAGCAAGATAAGGCTGGAAGACCACGCAAATCATTGGACAACTGCAGCGATAGATCTAAGAGGCGGAAACTTAAAGATGTTAACGATGAAATTGGTTGTACAAATATAAAAGAATCTTTCCTACATCAATTACGATCACAGAACCAATTAACAAAAGTGGATATCATTGAAAAAGTTCTTAAAGCTAGTCCAGTGAGAACAAAACGGATTCTTAAAAGTATACCAACTCCGAGCGATGCAAAACAGTTCACAAATGAGGAGGCATTAGCATTATTTCTGGATTTGAAATTAACAAAACAGCAATATATTCAGCTCAGATTGCGTGCGATTGAAAAAGGCTCAAATATGTATCCAGCATATCATCACATAACCGCTGCTAAAATGGACTGTTTGCCATCAAAGGACACTATTACAATCACACCAATTTCGGCAGAGGTACAACTATAATCTCTACTTGATCACACAGCCGAACGCTTGCTACAATCAATAACAGGAAATGAGTTAAAGAAATATGGAAACACAAAGTTAATTCTTTTTTGTAAATGGGGATGTGATGGTTCTTCGGGACAAAAACAATACAAACAAGGTGTATGTGAAAATATTTCGGACGCAGATATGTTCATGGTATCATTTGTACAACGCAAACAATGGATATTTGGAAAAATGAGACACCATCTTCCACGAAATACTGCAGGCCAATCAAATTTGAATTCAAAACTCATGATGCCATTAACAAAGAAGTTAGTGATATCAAGGCCCAAATTGCAACACTACAGCCATTACAATTACAGTTAGATGGGTAGCAAATTGAAGTAAGCTACCAATTACACTAGGTCACAAATAACAAAATTTTCTCTGTGATTTGTTTCTAGCATACTTTTTCTCATTGATTTTGACCTACTAAACACGAAAATGAGTTTTAAAAATTTTTCTGTTGATTGGTTTTCGAGATACAAATTTTTGAACTTTTTTTTTTAAATTTTTGGAGGTACACTTACAATTTTGAGCATATCTTTCGTCTTCTTTGACGTATTTGATCCTACTACTACTCAAATTAAAGCAAATTGAGCCGTCTACAACTCATTTTGCGTTTTTTTAGTAAAAATGTGGCAGAAAAATTCATATAAAAATTCATATAAAATATAAAACGCGATGCTAACAGCGATTTTGGTTTTTTTACGTATAGCTGGCATTTTTCCAAAGAAAATAAGCACTTACTTAACAAAATCTGACAACAAATGGCGGACTTATAATTTTTTTGGTAAAACACCGAAATTCCGCTATTTCACGATATTTTGATTTTCATTATTTGCACAGCTTACCTACTAGGAGGGATCGAAAAAGCAAGTTTTTTATAATCCTTTTGGAATAGAACGGAACAGTTGCTCCTATACATAAGTTACTTCTGTTCAAAATTTCACCACCCTGGGTTAATGTCTTCTGTTCTGGCAAGGGACGTGAAATTTCAAAAATTTAGTGAAATCAGCAATTTTTTTTTTTGGAAATTTTTTTCAAATGTCACAGCACTTAGGAGTTTTGATAAAATTTTTAAATTAATAACACAAATATTTCATAATTGTAAAAAACCTATTTACAATACCGTAGGGACGTTTCGTCGATGTTTTTAAGAAAATGGTATAATGAAAATGCAGAACATAGAAACACAGGTGCATTTTACGATACGAATTTTGGCAAACCCACTTTACATGTACAAAATTGTTTGGAAAAAACGTTTACGTAATTTTTATGATTCTCAGAATTAAAAAAAATAAGTAATACACAAATAGTTATTTAATTTTTATGATTGTGGTTGCAGAGTAATATACGCTTCTGAATGTGCGTGGACGCTCTTCGTGTTCCTTTATGACTGCTACTCCGTTCACAGTCAATTAAAGGGAATTACACTTTTTTATTGATGTGTGTTTTCCCGATGGCTACCTGTATCGGTTTTTTGTACAGAAATTCCCCCCACATTTGTGAGTGGTCATTATTTGGTGTTATTTATAGGTGTTCATTTATCGTTTTTTGTCATTCAACAAGTGTCTACGAACGCGAGTAGTACGAGTAAAAAGTGAAACAAATTGAATTTAAGTGCATATAATACCTACCCAACAAGTAAGACAATGAGTAAAAGACTACGTGTGTTCGAGTTTTTGAACAATCCAGACAATTTCTGCAATGTTTGTGGCGAGTTTATAAAGAATAATCACGCACACACGTTTACTCCAGCAGTGCAATTGCACTATTTGAATTATTTTGGTATTTCACCAAATATCACAGAATCATGGACACCTAAGTCGCTATGTCATCTTTGCTATATAATCCTAACCAACTGGGCAGCTGGCGGAAGCTAAGAATTTTTATTTAAACACATTAAGCAAAGCAAATATAGTAATTTATTTTAATTTTAGGCGCCATATGAAATTCGATACACCAATGATGTGGAAAAAGCCGCTATGCCATTCCACAGACTGTTATTTTTGCCTCACCACAAACAGTGGGGTAGGGAGATTTTTAAAATGGAACTACGCTCAAGTGGGATCGTTTGCACTTCCAGTACCACATTCGAATGATGTACCATATCCAGTGTGCCCTGGTGCATCTCTTCAAAAAGCAGAATCGTCAGATCAAGAGTCCGAGTCAAGTGCAAGCGAATTTGGGGCGTGCAGAAAGCGAAAATTACTGTCACAGGCCGAACTAAACGATTGGGTGCGCGATTTTGGTCTCACTAAGGAGAAATCCGAACTTTTTGCGTCTCGGATGGTACAGTGTGGATTTGCGGATTCAGAAGTGAAAGTAACAGCGTACAGGAAGCGTCACCAGCAGTATGCAAAATTTTATACAAAGAAAGACCAAATATGTTTTTGCAGCGACATTTCCGGCTTGTTCGAAGAGCTTGACCAAATTCCGTGAAAATAATAATAAATACCGTGAAAATATAATACTTCCGCCGCTGCACATAAAATTGGGTTTGATAAAAAATGTTGCCAAAAAATTGGACAAAGAAGGTGAAGCTTTTGCCTATTTACGGTCAATTTTCCCTTACCTTTCGCTGGCAAAAATTAAAGAAGGAGTCTTCGCAGGACCCGATATAAAAAAAATGTTGAAAGATGAAACATTCCCGAAGCTGTTATCACCCATCGAAGCCGCAGCATGGAATTCCTTCAGGCTTGTTGTGGAAAACTTTTTAGGAAACAACAAAAGCCATAATTATAAGGACATAGTTGAGGATCTGGTAAAGAACTATGAAGCAATGGGTAGGTTTTTTTTGAAACAAATGTTAATTTAAATAGCGTTTTTATTCTCGTTTTTTTTCATTTTTGGGTAGGAGTGCACATGTCACTTAAAATACACTTTGAGCGACGAACACGGCGAGCGCTTTCATCAGGAATTGAAGGCTATGGAACGACGCTATCAGGGCATCTATGACACGGCTATGATGGGTGACTACATTTGGACCCTAATACGTGAGACCAATTGCAGCGAATACAAAAAACAAAGAAGAAGTCAGCTGTTTTTCCACATGGCATAAAATGTACAGTTATATCTTTGTTTCTACTCATTTTTTATGGGCGTTGATTTGGTTAATTTCGTTAGTTTAGCTAACCTGGCACATCCATTTCTAATTGTGCCATACATTGAGTATGTAGTGCTCTAAATAAATTAAAAAATAATATACTAAGACTAATTTCTTTATTTTAAATTAAGTTCAAATGTATTTATTCGTTTGCGTTGGGTAGGTAAGCTGTGCAAATAATGAAAATCAAAATATCGTGAAATAGCGGAATTTCAGTGTTTTACCAAAAAAATTATAAGTCCGCCATTTGTTGTCAGATTTTGTTAAGTGCTTATTTTCTTTGGAAAAATGCCAGCTATACGTAAAAAAACCAAAATCGCTGTTAGCATCGCGTTTTATATTTTATATGAATTTTTATATGAATTTTTCTGCCACATTTTTACTAAAAAAACGCACTTTTTAACCTTTTTAAGCCGCCAACATCAAAACTACTCACCCGATTTGTGCTGACAATGATAGATGGAAAAGTAGGTCAGGCTTTGACTAGCACGAAGGCTGCATCCAGCTGCATTATATGCCAAGCAACATCAACCCAATTAAACCAAGTCCCGACAAAATCATTAGATAATACCGATGCATATGAATTTGGATTATCACCACTACATGCAAGAATACGACTTATGGAACTTACTTACTTGCTTATCCGGTCTCGAACAACCCCGGGGGGTCAGGGACCTTACAAAACGAAGATAACATATTTCGCCAACCAGTTCGATCTTTAGCCTTATCTCTCCAGTTGGCAATACCAAGTGTACGCAGGGATTCGTCAACCTGATCCCTCCAGAGGAGTCTTGGTCTTCCTATTTTTCGTCTTCCTTCGAGTTCGCTTTCGAAAACCCATCGAGCCGGTTCGTCTTCATCCATTCTACTGACTTGGCCTAGCCAGCGCAATCGCGTTATTTTGATCCGCTTAACTATGTCAAAGTCGGGATATAGCTCATGCAGCTCATGCGTCGCCGATACTCGCCGTTGTGTACTATAGGGCCATAAATTTTTCGGAGTACTTTCCTCTCGAAGACTCCTACAGATGTTTCGTCTGCTTGCGCTAAACCCCAGAATTCTGCGCCATAAAGCAAGACAGGTTGAATGAGAGTCTGGTACAGCTGGACTTTTGTTACTCGAGAGAGGGTTTTATCTCTAAAGTGCTTGCTTAGCCCAAAATAACATCTATTCGCAAGCACAATTCTCCGCTTGATCTCAAGGCTGACGTTGTTGTTTTTGTTCACGGCAGATCCGAGGTATATAAATTCGTCCACTACCTCGAAGTTATAACGGTTATCAACGTTCACGCTTTTGTCTAATCGCGTGGAGGCCCTGTTCGTTGAAACCATTAATTTTGTCTTGTCCTCATTTACCGTCAGACCCACTTTTGCTGACTCCATCTCAATTCTCGACAAAACCGCAGTAACTTCTCTAATTGTGCGCCCAATGATATCTATATCATCAGCATACGCGAGCAGCATGTGACTTTTGCTGCTGATGGTTTTATTCATGTTGACTGCAGCTTTTCTCATAATAATCTCCATTAAGATGTTAAAGAGATCGCACGATAGGGTGTCGCCTTGCCTGAGGCCTCGCTTAGTTTCGAAAGGTTCGGTAAGATCCTTACCAACTTTCACTGCGGATTTGGTGTTCGTCAAGGTCATCCTGCAAAGGCGTATGAGTTTTGCAGGAATACCAAGCTCAGACATTGCTTCATAGAGTTTCTCCCGTATCGGACTATCGAAGGCTGCTTTATAATCGATAAATAGATGATAGGTGTCGATTTGTTTTTCGTGTGTCTTCTCCAGGATTTGGCGTAGCGTGAAAATCTGGTCAGCTGTCGATTTTCCAGGCCTAAAGCCACACTGGTATGGTCCAATCAGGTCAGCGATAATTGGTTTTAGTCTTTCGCACATTATACTTGATAGAACCTTATATGCTATGGATAAAAGGCTTATTCCACGGTAGTTGGCACAGATACTCGGGTCACCTTTTTTAAATATGGGACATAGTGCACTGAAACTCCAAATTTTGCTAATGAGCTGATGCATGCACCTTATCAGCTCATCGCCGCCAGCCTTAAACAGCTCCACCGGTAATCCATCGGCTCCTGCGGCTTTGTTGTTCTTAAGCCGGGCAATAGCTGTTCTGACCTCGTCTTGGTTAGGGGGGGCAATCGACGTCGTCGTCCATATTGTGATCGATTGTCCCATCGTCATCGGATATCTCAGGTACTAGTAGCGCGGAGAAATGCTCTCTCCATATTCCCAACATGCTCTGCACATCTGCGACGAGATTTCCGTCCTTGTCTTTAAAGAGGGGGTCCCTGAACCATGTCCATTAGTTCCGTTTTTAACCTTTTGGCAGAATTTTCGGGCCTCGTTCTTCCTTCTGTATGTTTTCTCACTCTCGCGCTTTCTCCACTGCCGTTTCTTACGCCCAAAGAGACGGTTTACCTTTCTCTTCTCCCTATACCGCTCAGTTGCAGCTCGCGTTGCAATTGACTGAAGCATTACCATACGTGCAGCGTTCTTTTCGTCATTTGCTATGCGACACTCTTCATCGTACCATGGTTTATTGCGAAGCGGTTTTCCGAAACCAAGCACGGTTGTCGCGGCAGTTTTCATAGAGTCGGAAATGGGTATCCACTGCGCATCAGGATCGTCATCGGGAGGGGGTGGGTTCTGTGCCAAAAGTTGCGAGAGCTTCCTTGAGTAGGCTGTGGCTACCTCTGGTAATTGCAGCTTTCCGATGTCCAGCTTCCCCTGCGTCTGGTTTCGTACGATTTTCGCTCTACTTAATCCTGTGCGAACCTTTGCTGCTACCAGGTAGTGATCAGAATCGATGTTAGCTCCTCTGATCACTCGTACGTCCATTACACTGGATGAGTGCCTTCCATCAATTACCACGTGATCAATTTGGTTCCTAGTTCTTTGATCAGGGGATACCAAGTAGCCTTGTGGATGTCTTTATGCTGGAATCTTGTGCCACTAATGACCATGTTTTTTGCCGCGGCAAAGTCAATCAGTCTCATACCGTTGTCGGAACTGTCAGCATGAAGACTGAAATTGCCAATAGTTGGATTAAACACATTCTCCCTTCCTACTTTGGCATTAAAATCTCCTAGTACAATCTTAATGTCATGGCCAGGGCAGCGGTCATACGTTTCCTCTAGGAGCTCATAGAATATGTCTTTGGCATCATCATCTTTCTCTTCTGTCGTAGTATGCACACAAATTAGGGAAATATAAAAATATTTCGCTTTTACGCGGATTGTGGCTATTCGTTCACTCACAGGATTGAACCTAGAGACCAGATGTCGCAGTCTTTTGCCAACTACAAATCCGCAACCAAATTCATGTTTTTCTCCATGGCAACTGTAGTATATATCGCAGTTTCCCTTTCCCGTGCAGGCATGTCCTGTCCATCGCATTTCCTGGATAGCGGTAATGTCAGCCTTATAACTTTCGAGGACATCTGCCAGTTGGATACTTTCACCGGATCTACATAGAGTTCTCACATTCCAAGTGCATATCCGTAAATCGTGGTCCCTATAACGTTTACGGGGGTCGTCAACAAATAGGGGTTTTTCCTGTTCTCCGTTTCGTCTCCGTATTTTCACTGCCATTATGAACGGTGGCAGGAGGCAAACCCAGTCCACCGGGTTTTTGCATTTTACCTACTGCCAGGATATTCGATTGCAGCCGCCTATTATGGATCAGACGCTGACCATTATGGAACCATTATGGAATACATACTAAAAATCAGTTATGATTTGGATTTCGGGTCTTCAGGATCAATAAGAAACAACGAAACCAACAAAGAGTTAAGAAGTTAAAAAAAGAAACATGTTCAAGATGAATATCGCAAATTTGGATTGATTATAGATCAGCCAAAACAAGGGTCAGGCAATACAAATGATGGCAATACCGCAAAAAGATTCTTTTCAGATCCAGAAACAGCATCTGAAATAACAGGAGTGGATTTTGACCTTATTTTCAGATTTAAAATAATCCTAGAAGTACTTGCGTGCAATGAAGAAATTGACCCTAGAAAATTTGGAGATTATACTAAAGAAACTGCAAAAATATATACAACCAACTACCCATGGAGAAATATGTCTGCAACAGTTCACAAAATCCTTTATCATGGAGAAGATGTCATTAGAAGATGCCACTTGGAGATCTATCAGAGGAGGTTCAGCAAAAAAGGAACAAGGATTACAGATTTTATAGAGAGCACAATACTAGAAAAATTTCACGAAATTCCACAAATGAAGATCTATTTAATATATTATTTAATATATCCGTTCATCTCCAGTATTCGAAATCAATGGAAAGTGGAACATCGGGATTTAGATGAAGAAGCCAAAAAACTACTAAAGAACAGAAATAGCACAGAACAAAATATGGAATATTTTCAATCAATATTTGAGTCAAATGAATAATAATTATAGTATTAGTAAAAAATAATAATAAACAGAACCTACTATTGTTACAAATGCTATTAAAATCTATTGCAGTTTTTATTTTTAAAATTTTTTTAAAATTATCAAATTTGACAGCCAAAAATAATACATTTTTCAGTAGTAATAGCCAGATTTTTAGATAATATTATTAACTTTTTTTTTACGTGTAAATATTCTTTGAGTGTAAACAAATTTGCAAATTTGACAGCAAAAAATTTTGAATTTTTCTGTAATAATAGCAAAATCTCCAGTTGATTTTACTATTTTTGTTTTGAGTGTAAAAATTTTTTTGAGTGTAACATAAAAAAATTCCATTATTACAAAAAATATTTATAATTATTATTAAACTCCAAATATTAAATTTTGTAATAAATAAAAAAATAATAAACCCATATTTCACTCTAAAAGTTAAAAAAAATCAAAAGTTCAACTTTGACCTAGAATTCCTTAAAAAGTCCTCAATCAATTTTAATGTAATTAAAACTGAGTCAAAAAAAATATTACTTAAATATTTTGATCGGTTCAAAAGTTACAGAATTTTGGCCAATGAAAAACGATTTTCAGCCACTGTGCGCCGATAGAGAAATTAGAGCTTAAAATGAGAGTTTTGTTCAAGACTATCACATTAAATATCGTGCTTATAGATATACTGCAACATTTGATACGAGTAGAAATCGTGGAAATATGTATATACAGTGGTGGTCATATAATTAGAAACGATTTATTCAAAGTTACATTTCTTTTCACAACTTTCTTATAAAGTGTTTCTTTTTTTGGTAACTCCCGTTATGTTCTCAATCTAGTTCAATATATTGTTGGATGTATAAATATCAATGCGAAAACTGTAGTGGCACGCATTTCTGACACGTATTTTCGCATTCGTAAACAGTTGAAATTTAATTTATTTGCACTGTAAGTAATTTTTTTTTATTTTTAACCAACATTTTACTAATTATCAATTCAATTCAGTACAAATATGTGCAAAAAAATGCATGCACTATGCGAATTAATTATGTGCTGCTATCAAAACGAAAAACTAATGCTATCAAACTAGACTAAAATATGTTGGGAAATTTCTTGTTTAATGGGAAGTTTTCTAGGTGGAGCCTGTAACCAATATTTAGTATATATTGTAATTTTGAAATCAATAAAATTGAGAAAATCCAAAGCGAAAGAAGTTTAAAAAAGAGAATTTTCTTAAATAACTGCCATTTCTGAAAAAAAGTAAATTTTCTCAAAAAAAATATCTATTCATATTCTTAAACAAAGTACCTTTTCTTAAAAAAATATATTATCTTAAAGAAGTACCTTTGCTTAAAAAAAGTTAATTTTATTACAAAAAGTACCTTTTCTTAAACAAAGTAATTTTTTTAAAAATAAATACATTTTCTTAAAAAAGTAAATTTTCTTACAACAAATTGCTTTTTCTTTAAAAACTACATTTTCTTTAGAGAGTACCTTTTTAGTGAAACAAAATAACCTTTCTTGAGATAAGTACGTACTTTTAAAAATGGACCTATTCTTGAAAAAACGACCAATTCTAAAAAAATCCATTTTCTTAAAAAAACCTTTTCTTCAAAAAAATACCTTCTCTTAAAAAACAACCTTTTCTAACAAAAATTCCTTTTCTTAAAAGTACCTTTTCTTAAAAATAAAATACGTTTTCTTTTCTTTTTAAATTCTTTATATTAACTTCACCTGTCTGTATGCAAGTATGTATTAGGGATGCTAAACGGGATTGATTTTAAAAAATCTCGGGATTCGGGATTTTTCGGGATTCTATTTTTAAATATTTTGGGAACGATTCTATTTTACGGCTTACACTCCAAAAAAAATAACCACAAGGGGGTAGAATACGTTATTCTAAGCAAAAAAAGTAAAATAACAAAATCGGGGCAAATGCATACTTTCGGATTTATGGGCCCCGAAATTTCGGATATGTGAGAGGGTTATGGTGTTAACGTACCGTACCGTGTAAAGCCATTGATATCAGTTTTGTGTATTATAAAACCATTCAAAACAACCTCATAAAATAATGTAGCGCTTTTTCATAAGTCGCTTAGTTATCGAGTTATCGGATGTTGACATTTAGAAAAATTATCGATTTTTTTTACTTTTCTCAAACAAAAACAAAAATTATTTTAAAAACCGCGCGATTTTTCGAATATTATTATTCAAACAACAACAAAAATTTTTTAAATTTTTGTTTGAGAAACTCAAACATCCGATAACTCGATAACTAAGCGACTTATCGAAAAATGCTACATTATTTTTTGAGTTTTTTATGACTAATAACTCCATAACTCTGAAACGATGCATTTGCCCCAATTTTGTCATTTTACTTTCTTTGTTTAAAACAACATGTTCTACCCTACGCAATAAATTTTGTAATTTTTGGAGAGTAAGCCGTATAATAGACATACATATGCCAAAGTTAACTTACGTTAAGATGTATTTAGTAAACCTTTTGTATTGGTTTTTAAACCCTTTTTGCACAATTTGCATTTTGCTTGAGGTGCACCTTTCGACTCTTCCAAAAAATATAACCACACTGAACTTTTGGCATTGTTTTTAGTTTTATGTTTTTCAAAATTAATAGTAGAAAAATCCCCGTATTTACTTACTAAAATCCCGGGATTCGGGATTCATCAATCCCGAAAAATCCCGGGATTTCGGAATTTCCCGTTTGGAAATCGCTAGTATGTATGCACCGCCCATGTTTTGATAGTTCATTTTTGTCGTCGCCATTAGTTTGCCTGCGAAGTTTCAGCTCGATTCGATCACCGAAAAAGGGTTAAAAATCAATCCAAAGTTTTTTCGGTGCGCATGCATACCTACATACATGCATACATACAGGTGAAGTTAATATAAAGAATTTAAAAATATACGGCCTTATTCTTAAAAAGTTGTCGTAGGTTTGTTAAAGGCTTAAGAAGGTAAAGCCCAAAAATTGTATTCATAATCGAAAAATTCCTCTGTTAAGAATTCTCTAACGTCGCCATTTTTGTTGAACTTTAACCCTTCTTTAAGGCCATTTTATACGAATTAATACACAAATGAAACAATTTTTTTACATTTCACGCGTGCCGTACTTAAATATTTATGCGATATAAACACGTGGAATTATTCTGTGTATATTTGCAGCGTTTATAGTGTCACATTATCCTGCTAAGTAACCAGATAGTTTCGTTCCAATTTTTATCATTTTTAACCCAAATGAACTTTTGTTTACATAGTGATGTATATAAAATCAAAACATTGAAACTACAACCTATTATCCGCTTTTATATTCGACTACCCAAAACTGAAATCCAATTCAGTATGATTTTTTGACACTTCTTGCAAATTTATGAATATAGCAAATATTAATTGATCTATTTATTGAATAGTTCTTTCCATTAATGTTTAACATCTTGCAAAAATACATTGACGCATTTAAAAAAAAAATTAATTCGGTCTACCGGTTATTGTTCGTCTTGTTTTTACATCACAAGCACTGTGAGAATACATAAAACAGGGTTGTCAGTCAATTATGTGTTCCCTAGTTAAAATACTCATTATGAATACGGTTCTAATAAAACCTTCCCCAAATCTTAAAGCTTTCAATAACTGATGAATGCTTTAGAGGTAATTTAATGACTGTTTTTGGAAAAAGGCCGATACTCTTTTAAAATATATATATATGTATATTCTATAAAAAAAATCTTAAAAAAATTTATCATTTTACAAAAAGTATATTTTCTTCAAGTTCCATTTAAATTATAGTATTTTTCAACGGGCGCCTTAGGCTTGTTAGAACTAACTAGTATGTATATAACATATAGCGCAAGGAATTTCGTTCCAACCCGATGTCCCCTGACACCTCATTTTATTTTATGTTATTATATTTTTCTGTAAAATTGGGAATAAAATATTGTTTTTGTCGTCATTTCTAATTGCATGACCATCGACTTTTAGAGATCTATTAGCAAATTTAGTTCCCAATTTTCGGGAATATAGCTAGTTATCCAAATATTTGTAGAAAGTATAGCAACAAGTGAGTCTTGCAATACTGGATATTTTCTTTTTTAACTTTAGTTTTGTGGAAGTAATTCTGTTATACAATACAAATTATAAAGTGACGTTTCTAATTGACCACCACTGTATGTAGCATAGACTAATACTTACATATAGTAGACCCAATAGTTCTCCCACCAAATTTATGACATTTGGCCTGGTGTGATATTTACGTTCGATGTTGAAAAGAATTGCTTTACTAATACCAGGTAGAGGCAATGGTTCAAAATAACGAACAAAATAACAACAACGGCATTTCGTTTAGTGTGTTAAAATTATTGTGTTAAATACAACAGAAATGTATGCTAACAATAACAGTCAATAAAAAAGGGTAAAACTCATTTAAATTTCACAGTTTTTCACCAAAATGACACCTGGTGTATGTCACTTTTCGTCAAACATCTCTCTATCACACCGACCGCATCAAGAAGAGTGTGAAAGGAAACGTCAGATGAGTCAAATATTCTGTCTAGTCTGAGATTACTCTATGGTATGTAGCTCCTTCGTATGCCATAAGATTACGATATTTGTTATAATTGAGAAGTAGGCAACACAAACATGATTATGAGTGGCAGGGAACAGTTACAACACCCTTAGCTGCATTTTAAGCTGGGAGGACGAGAGTGCCGGAGTTTCATTGATTTCACAACTATTGTAATTACAAATGCACTCTTTGACTTTCTACGCATTCCATGCTGTTGTTTTGTTCGGATTTTCTTTTCATGTTTCGAGGACTTTTGCTAGTATTCAAAACTTTACCGAAAATAAGTTCAAGGAACTTGTTAACCTCTGCGCACCAATATTTATTGTTAACAGCTTTCGACATTTGTTGCTATGTATTCCAATTTACTAATCAAGCGTAGCGTTCTGTAAATATATGTACATATATCAGGCCAGTGCTACGCTATTCCTTTATAAATCAGCACACATTTATAAACCCTGAATTAATGTGTTACGCATATTCAGCATGGAAATTCGCAAACATACCAAGACATCGTTGGTTCCCCTCCCTCTACGTTAGATATATTGAAAATCTAATTCCAAGAATTGTATTTAACGACCTACTTATGTGTAGTGTTTGGTGTAAATGTTATGAAGCCAACTACTCCCCAACCGAATCCAATTGAACCTAAGCCCGTGGTCTCACACATAAAACAATTAACTTGGAAAAGCCAACGACCATTGTTGGTCAAGGTATGCGAAGTAGTTAGGAACGGAAACTCTATCCATAAAACATGACCCAAGTTGGAAGCGCCTCGTGTTGCATACGGCAAACATGCAAAAAGGAAAAGACGAAAAACGCGATAAACACGGCGCAGAAGAGAGTACAAAAAGCTAACGCCATACAAACACTTTGCAAAAGGAACTCCCAAAGTGGTATGCAAACATTAGCAATGAAACAGTTAATCTTGTGGGACCGATTGTAGTATGGAGCAGCAGACCATACCAAAGTCTAAATAACAGAACAAATCAAATGTAGCAGTGATGGTTGAAAGTTGCAGGAAGGCGTTATAGGAAATGTGAAGTAATTTATGCAGATGTTTATCCTTGAATCCATGATTTCTTTTTCGTTTTCATTTGTTGTTTCTACATTCGTATATAAATTGGAAACAGACAATTTTGGGCATAAATTTCTAAAAATTGCGTTATCATTTACAAATGGCATTTGGTGAAGATATGTATGTACATATGCCCGGACGCTTAAAATTTATTACACCTACATATGTAAATAAATAAAAAAAAACAAATTTATTTTATTTGGAAAGGTTTGAAGGAATTGTTTTGCAATGCTAACAATTTAGGGTTATTTGCTCTTCCAAAGGTCAAACATATATAACAAACATATATAAATTTGAACACCTTATATTCAAATCCGCGGTCCAGATTATTTCATGATAATTTTTTGTGAAACAAGCTTGAAAATTGTAAATAAAAATTGAAATTCCCCCAATTCTAAACAAATTGGAATAGCGATATCAAGATGTATTTACAACAGGTGATAGCAATAGGTGTTGGTTTCATTGTGATTAACATCAGGCGTTTTGTTTGGCGGGCCGAAGCTCACAAATTCAACGGAAAACTAAACCAATAAACTAAAAGTAAGTAGAAATAAAAGTCATAATAAAGCCCAAAACAAATAACATGTTTCCTGGGCGTTAATCATGTAAGAAACGATATCAAATTCATTTGTCATTTTGTTGGTAATGAAGTTTTATGCACGCATGTCTGGGGGACATGGGACTGTCCGTGGAGGTGGAAAGTTTCTGATAGCCATTCACTTGGTAGTGGCCAGAAATGATTCCTTCCTTGGCCAGTCCAAGCAGTTCACTACTTCCGCGTAGTATGTCCTGGGCAATTGCTTTACCGGAAACCTCCGTTAGCTAGCTAGAGCGAGAAGGCGAAACAAATTAGCACCCCGATGGTTATGCGATCACTGGTGTGGCTCAGGCTTTGTAGGTGACTGATGTCACTGAAGTTCATCAAGCTATCGGGCATATTCTTTTGTCCTTTAGAAGGCGGATGAGCCAAACATATGGGCCAAGCGGATAGAAACTAAAAGAAGAAAATCCAAGTTCGGCATATTGCATCCTGGTCAGCGTCTGATCCATAATGGGCGGTTGCAATCAAATATCCTGGCAGTAGGTAAAATGAAAAAACCCGGTGGACTGGGTTTGCCTCCCGCCACCGTTCATAATGGCAGTGAAAATACAAGAACGAAAGAGAAAACATAAACAACCCCTCTTTGTTGACGACCCCCGCAAACGCTATAAGGGCCACGATTTACGGATATGCACCTGGAATGTGAGAACTCTATAAAAATCCGGTGCAAGCATCCAATTGGCAGATGTCCTCGAAAGTTCTAAGGCTGACATTACCGCAATTGAGGAAATGCGATGGACAGGACATGGCTGCACAAGAAAGGGAAACTGCGACACTTGCCATGAGAAAAAACATGAGTTTGGTTGCGGATTTGTAGTTGGCAAAAGACTGCGACAATGCGCTTCAATCCTGTGAGTGAACGTATAGCCACAATCCGCATAAAAGTGAAATATTTTTATATTTCCCTAATTTGTGTGCATGCTCCGACAGAAGAGAAAGATGATGATGCCAAAGACATATTCTATGAGCTCCTAGAGGAAATGTATGACCGCTGCCCTGGTCATGACATTAAGATTGTACTAGGAGATTTTAATGCGAAAGTAGGAAGGGAGATTGTGTTTCATCCAACTATTGGCAATTTCAGTCTGCATGCTGACAGTTCCGACAACGGTATGAGACTGATTGGCTTTGCCGCGGCAAAAAACATGGTCGTTAGTGGTATAAGATTCCAGCATAAAGGCATCCTGAAGGCTACTTGGGTATCCCCTGATCAAAGAACGAAGAACCAAATTGATCACGTGGTAATTGATGGAAGGCACTCATCCAGTGTAATAGACGTACGACTGATCGGAGGAGCTAACATTGATTCTGATCACTACCTGGTAGCAGCAAAGGTTCGCACAAGATTAAGTAGTGCGAAAATTGTACGAAACCAGACGCAGAGGAAGCTGGACACAGCCTACTCAGGGAAGCTCTTGCAACTTTTGGCACAGAACCCACCCCTTCCAATAACGATCCTGAAGCGCAGTGGAAACCCATTTTCGACTCTATAAAAACTGCCGCAACAACCGTACTTGGTTTTGAAAAACCGCTTCGCAACAAACCATGGTACCATGAAGATGGCGATGCTTCAGTCAAATGCAACGCGAGCTGCGACTGAGCGGTCTAGGGAGAAAAGAAAGGACGTAAACCGTCTCTTTAGGCGTAAAGTGGAGAAAGCGCGAGAGACAAGGACGGAAATCTCATCGCAGATGTGCAGAGTATGTTGGGAATATGGATAGATCATTTCTCTGCGGTATGGTACCTGAGATATCCAATGACGAGATAATCGATCACAATTTGGACGAAGGCGTCGATTGCCCCCCTCCTAACCAAGACGAGGTCAGAACAGCTATTGCCCGGCTTAAGAACAACAAACCCGCAGGAGGTGACGAATTACCGGCGGAGCTGTTGAAGACTGGCGGCGATGAGGTGATAAGGTGCATGCATCAGCTCATTAGCAAAATTTGCATAGATGAATGCATGCCCGGCGAATCCATAGCATATAAGGTTCTATCAAGCATGATGTGCGAAAGACTAACACCAATTATCGCTGACCTGATTGGACCATACCAGTGTGGCTTTAGGCCTGGAAAATCGACAGCCGACCAGATTTCCACGCTACGCCAAATCCTGGAGAAGACCCACGAAAAACAAATCGACACCTATCATCTTATAGTCGATTATAAGGCGGCCTTCGATAGCCCGATAGGGGGGAAACTCTACGAAGCAATGTCTGAGCTTGGTATTCCTGTAAAACTCATACCTTGACCTTGACCTTGACCTTGACGAACACCAAATCCGCAGTGAAGTTGTTAAGGATCTTACCGAACCTTTCGAAACTAAGCGAGACCTCAGGCAAGGCGACACCCTATCGTGCGATCTCTTTAACATCTTAATAGAGATTATTCTGAGAAAAGCTGCAATCAACATGAATATATATATACGTATGCTGATGATATAGATATCATTGGACGCACAGTTAGAGAAGTTACGGCGGTGTTTTCGAGAATTGAGAAGGAGTCAGCAAAAGTGGATCTGACGGTAAATGACGACAAGACAAAATTAATGGTTTCAACGAGCCGGGCCTCCACGCGATTAGACCAAAGCGTAAACGTTGATAACCGTTATAATTTCGAGGTGCTGGACGAATTTATATACCTCGGATCTGCCGTAAACAAAAACAACAACGCCAGCCTTGAGATCAAGAGGAGAATTGTGTTTGCGAATAGGTATTATTTTGGGCTAAGCAAGCACTTTAGAGATAAAGCCTTCTCTCGGGTAACAAAAGTCCAACTATACCAGACTCTCATACAACATGTCTTGCTTAATGGCGCAGAATCCTGGGTCTTATCGCAAGCAGACGAAACAGCTGCAGGAGTCTTCGAGAGGAAAATACTCCGAAAAATGTATGGCCCTATAGTTCACAACGGCGAGTATCGGCGACGCATGAACCATGAGCTATATCCCGACATTGACATAGTTAAGCGGATCATAGTAACGCGATTGCGCTGGCTAGGCCATGTCAGTAGAATGGATGAAGACGAACCAGCACGAAGGGTTTTCGAAACAGAACTCGAAGGAAGACGAAAAATACGAAGACCAAGACTCCGCTGGAGAGATCAGGTTGGCGAATCCCTGCGTACACTTGGTATTGCCAACTGGAGAGATAAGGCAAAAGATCGAACTGGTTGGCGAAATATGTTATCTTCGTTTTGTAAGGTCCCTGACCCCTCCGGGTTGTTCGAGACCGGATAAGTAAGTAACCTGACCCCTCCGGGTTGTTCGAGACCGGATAAGTAAGTTCTATTAGCCAGCATTATCGCCATACCGTTCCCGTTTGACAGTTTATCGCCATACATAATTAGGCCCCTAAACAAACAAATCTAATATATTAACTAAAATCGTTGGAAAATCAAATTAAAAGAATTGGCAATTCATTGCCACAACTCAATAACATTACTATATTGCATTTCAATGGACACAAGATTCCATAATGGACCTATGATTCGTCTCAGACTAACGAAAAATTAAATTAAAACAAGTAAACACGGCGTTGCGCAATGGGGCGATTGGATAAACAAGGTAATAATATCACAACTTTTAAACTAGTGTTATGTTCACTTTGAAATGTACTAAAGATGTATAGAGGAGGAGTCAAGCTTTCAGTATATTTCATTTAGAGGTACCCTGTGTCAACACAGGTGGTCCTACAGAGTGCCAAAGTTGACTGAAAGATTTTTTACTTTTGAGAATTTACTATGCAAGATAAATAAAAAATACGCCAAGTGTTGCGGAATATCTTTTGCCGTTATTAAGATATTCTCTATCAAAGTTAAAAATTTAAAATTTTTTCATTAACTTTTTCCAGTTTTTTGTTAATTACTTAGCTATTTGAGGGAAAATAATATTTCTGAAAACATCACTAAAACACTGTATTTCAACCTGTAAAAAACTCAATATTTTCCCGAGAAGGTACCACGATTCCTTCAGTATTTTCTTTACTTTTTCAAGAGAAATTATGATCAAGAGGAAATGAAACCTACAGTTAGCATTCTCTGAAAATGTGCAATTTTTTAACACATTTTTCACTTTCGATGTTTGGCAAAAATTTCGCTTGGGGTTTTTTATATATATATTTTTTTTTTATTGTACATTGAAATGTTCTTAAATACACGTCAAAAAAGAAATAGATCCTACACATAAATGAGCCCAAAAGAGCTTAATATGTAGGGTAGGGACTGTAGGGTTGATTTCCAAATGATCAGAATTTTACTTTAAATATATTTGCCAAAGCCTGTCTTTCAGAAAAATTTAAGAATTTATATAGGTTTCTTGGAAAGAACTGAAGAAACTACTAAATGAATCATAGTACCTTTTTGAGAAAATATTGTGTTTTTTACAGGTGAAAAAATTCCGAACTTGAGAAGACGGCAAACGGATTGATTTTTACAGTGTGTTCTTTATTGAAGTGTTCCCAAGTTAGTGGTGTTTTCAGAAGTATTATTTTCCCTCAAATGGCCGAGATATTAACAAAAAACTGAAAAAAGTCAATGAAAAAATTTAATTTTTTTAACTTTGATAGAGAATATCTTAATAACGGTAAAAGATATTCAGCAACATTTAGAGTATTTTTTTTTTTGACTTGCATAGTAGATTCTCAATAGCACAAAAAAAAACAGACTTTGAAAGTTTCAACAGCACCAAAGTAGTCAAGTTTGACACCCAACTGTGTTGACACAGGGTGGCTCAAAATTCAATATTCTGAAAGCCTGAATCCTCCTCTACATATGTCTAGTACTTTCCAAAATGATCAGAACAATACTTTAAAAGTTGTGATAATATTACCGTGTTTTTTCCAATAGGCCCCACTGTGCGTTTTCAAGTTCGGCCTGGACGAATTCTTCTTACACTCCGGTTCACTTAAATAAGGAATTATATTTTTCAAACTTTTAACGTAAATTTCATTTAAACTGGATATAGGAGAATTACAAAATGCATTACAAATAAAGTCTATAATCTTAATATTTAGCAAAATAACAAAAATAATTATATATCTTTTAATAAAATTGTTTTGTTTTATTTTCAGTAAATCAATGGTTTTATGATTGCAGCACTTGAATAAGGAAAAATTAAAAATTAGGTAAAATAATAGATCAATTAATTTTTTTTGTCAAATTTATGAACAATAATAGTAAAACGAATAGATTTGGATAACTTAAAAAATACGACCAGGCATTGATTGATATTGACCGTATATAATTCAAAGAAATGGACTCACATTCATCTTTTATTGTGTTTTTCAAGGATTCTTTTGTTTCATATAGCTTTCCGTCTTCTTCGTATAATTTTCGTACTAGCCACCCCCAGACATTTTCCATTATATTTAGATCGGCTGAATATGGGGGCCAATGCAAAAGTTCCATAATTTGTTCATTATTAAATTTCATTGATTTATTGAGCCTTCTTTACACCGATAGAATTTGGAACTTGTGAGTACAATAACACACAGAAAAAATTGCAGCCCAACATATTTCCATTAACCCTAGAATACTAAACATATTTGTTAGCCCTTTAATGGTAAACTTCGCCTGTGAGGCGACTTTTATAAATAACCCATATTTTACTTAAAAAAAACCCCCAACGAGTATTCGAACTCACGGGCGATGTCTTAACACCTGTTCGATATCTATGAACACATTAGTAAATGTTACATTGGAAAATAGAAATGACGTTTCATTTAAATAATATTAATACTTAAAATTATTTAAAGACAAGTGCAAGCACATGTGCCATTATTTTCTTGCTTAATACTTTTTGTTTTATTCCCACAAAAAAACAAAGAGAATGCAAAGCTACAGACACATGTACATACCTTGTGTTATGTTCGTAAGCTTACGAGTAGCAAGACTTCGTCTTTTAAGACAACTATTCGCTGCCGCTACATCAATACCACCATACTTATTTTCAGGCAGAGACTATTGTTGTACAACAACCACATATTATTTTCAATGATAACGCTGCATAGCTTCGACGTAGATAACGCTGTGTGCTAACGCTATGTGTTGTTTGCATGTGTTGACTTTGTTAGATTATACCCTAACCGTGGCTATAGATGTTAACACATCAATAAAGCAATATTTAGCTCACTGAAATAATTGTTTTTGTTTTGTCATAGAGCACTATTACACGATGAATTTATCCCCGCAAGAAAATTCGTGATTTTTACATTCGTTAGGCAAGAGGTGTAGAAAAGTAAGAGAGGAGAAAAAAATTCCGTGAAATGCCCTGGCATTGTGTTTCGGGGAATTTTTGTCAATTTCTCTTTATGTAGTTCCGTTTTTCGTCTTGATTGTCACATAATACGTTTTGAATCATTCGCCAGATGTCGCCAGTGCTTTTGAGTCATACAATTCGTTCCATGAGTTCTCTATACTATTCAATACACTTTGGCGACGACGACCTTATTTTCAGGTAGACTATTATTGTACAACAACCACGTATGTGATGCTAACGCTGTGCATTGTTTGCATGTGTTCACTTTAATGAATTGCTCTACCCGTGCCTATAGATGTTAACACATCAAAAACAAAAACATATTAAAACAATAACATATTCATTACATATTTGGTAACAAAAATAAAATACATTGAAGCCTTATTTGCAGATCACATATTTTGATTCGTGGTAGTGGTAAAAAATTGCTTCGCCTCACAGGCTATGTTTAGTATTCTAGGTTAAACGAATACTTGGTATTACACGGAAAGTTCAAACAATGTTTTATTTGAATCAATTAAATATTTAATCAACTGTCAAGAAATAGTATGTTTGTGAGATTGTGTAAAATTGTCTTCTCTTTTACTCTCTCTCTCTCCATTTAGAAGAGAGTAAGAGAGGAGTATCAAAGAAAAATGGAAATATGAATTCAGTCTTCAAGTTGATCTCAGCGTGATATATCCATGGGCCGTGTGCATTATACATTTATGCGCATACATATTGTAAGTGATTTGGGTTTAATGTCTAATATAAGTATAATATGAAGACAATATTTGTATATTTTTAGCGTTAAATTTTAGAGCAACCGTTGTTGTTGATGAAGTCATCTGGATGCCTGCTTGTGTATACTGCATTGGAAAGTTCAATAGCAAAAAGGACAAGTGCGTCCATGCTGCCTATACTCTTAGAGGCCTTGTATACGTCAGACGCTGTTCTACTGATGAACCAATTTGCATTGTGCAATTGGATTCCTTGGATGGGTTTCGCCACCACGGGAACTAATTTGATTTCTTGGGGTTTCAACCATTCAATCACATTTTCAACCATATATTTTTTGTATTTATATCTATTTTATTGCGTATTTTTGTATCTTCTAGTTTTATCAAGGGTTACAATATTATCGTTTTTCGTATGTACAGGTTTATTACTAGTTGTGAAGTCACATTTCGTCATTTTTATTTGTTTTGCATCACCGACGGAGTTTTTCTCTTATCGTTTTTACTTAATTTTTATCTGCTATGTCTTTTTTGCCTAATACACTTACGGCTTCCAAAGATGTAACTTTCAATGTGTTAAGAATCTTGTCAAAACAACGGACAGGATTGAACATATGTCATATCAATGCTCAGAGTCTCAATAATAAAATTGATGAGTTCAGATTCACGTTTGAAAAGAGTGGAGTTGATGTTATCTGTGTTTCGGAAACATGGCTTAGTGAGTCTACTCGCAACGCTGTGATGGAACTTAATGGATACACTACTTACAGAGCTGATAGGTTGCGACATGGTGGAGGTGTAGCTATTTTCGTGAAATCAAGTATCAAATCTAAACTTTGTATTAAGTCTGGTACAGAGGATCAAGTCGAATACTTATTCGTGGAAATTTCGTCTTCCAGCAGTAGGATGCTGATTGGTTGTGTCTATAGACCGAATCGATGTATAAGTTTTAGTAGTCTATTTAATCTGTTGGACACTTTAACCGTTTCATTTCCAGATATTCTTATTTCTGGTGATTTCAATTCAGATCTTATAACGGATTCGTCCTTAACTGATCATATGTCTTCGTCAACTCCTACCCATTTCACTCAATTTTCACACTCATTGCTTGATCTTTTCTTTGTCAATGATACATCTAAGGTTCTTCTGTACGACCAAATATCTGCTCCCTGTTTCTCCAAACACGATTTAATTTTCATGTCGTACGATTTTCTTGGCTCAAGCATAGACCAAAAAATTTCTTACAGAGATTTTAATAATTTAAATTACAATCTGCTTGAATCCAGTTTCACAGAAGTGGATTGGAGCTCAATATTTCACATGACATCAGCAGAGGATCAATTATCATTTTTGCAGGACAATATCATCTCCCTCTATAGTGTAACAGTTCCGTTAAAGACACGAATAATTTCTGCTCAATCCAGACCATGGTTTACGAATGTCATAAAATCCGCTATTAGGGAAAGGGATTTAGCGTATTCCAGATGGAAACGGTTCAAAACGCCTTTTCTCTATGAGGCATTTCGGTCTGCCCGAAGGAATGTCAATATGACAATAATAGCCGCCAAGTTAGAATATTTTACAAGGCGTTTTAGTTCTGCATTGGGATCGCAGAAAAAGTGGAGGGTTATCCGTGACATTGGCATTGGCGTTGGTAAAGAGTTAGGTCATGTAAGCTGCGAGATTAATGTGAATGAGTTGAATAGTACCTTTTTAAATGTGCCTGAAGTTGACATCGCCAGAGGATTTTATAATTTTGACACAACTGCTTTACCTACTTGTAATGCTGACAATCTTTTACTTACTTCTAATCTTGAAAATTCTTTTAAATTTCATCGTGTAACTGAGTTTGACGTCCTTACAGCATTATCTCATATAAAGTCCAATGCGGTAGGAGTTGACAATATGGACCCACGTTTCGTCAGAATACTCGTGCCATTTATTTTACCCCACTTGACTCATCTCCTTAATTCTATAATAACTTCTAGTGTTTTCCCTAAGTCTTGGAAACAAGCAAAAATTGTTCCCATACCTAAATCAAGCACTGAATACCGTCCTATCGCCATACTTTGTTTCTTGTCCAAAGTATTAGAAAAGTTATTGCACAGACAAATTTCAGAAAATGTACAAATTCGTTCCTTAATGACTGATAAACAATCAGGTTTCCGACCAAATCACAGCTGTGTCACTGCTTTAGCTGAAGTGTCTGAGAACATTAGACAAAAACTAGATGAAGGCAATGCATCGTTTCTTGTTCTCTTGGATCATTCTAAAGCTTTTGACTCTGTTGACCATAATATTCTATGTTCCAAACTTAGCAACTTCTTTAATTTTTCACCTTCCGCTATCTCTCTGCTTCATTCATACATTCACGGGCGTGAACAGGCCGTTTTCTTAAACAATACCACCTCCGAGTTTCTTCCCGTAGTAAGAGGTGTACCACAAGGTTCGATTCTGGGACCTTTGATTTTTTCGTTATACACTAATGATCTTCCCATGCATTTATCGCACTGCAGTATTCACATGTATGCTGATGACGTGCAATTGGTTCTCGGGTTTCCTATAAATGACTTAACGGATTATGTTGACAAATTAAACCATGACCTGTCGAGAATTCATTGTTGGGCAGCAGCAAATGGACTTAGTCTTAATCCAAAAAAATCTAAATGCCTATTTATTCAAAAAAGACGCTCTGCAAATATTTGCGATCTCGACATAATTCTAAATAATGAACCCATAGAAATTGTGACACACTCAAAAAATCTTGGTGTAATATTTAATGACAAGTTGACTTGGTCGAATCATGTAAATGCTGTTGTAGGTCAAACTTATGGTAAGCTCAGATCACTTTGGCAAACTCAATATTTTACGCCACAAAATATTAAAATACTGCTGGTAAAAACGTATATCATGCCTGGATTACTATATGGCTGCGAACTGTTTGCCAATTGTGATTCAGCTAGCAAGCAGAAATTAAATGTAATCTTTAACAACGTCATTCGTTATGTGTACGGACTTAAACGATCCGATCGTGTGTCCCAATTTTCCTGTTCACTCTATGGCGTTTCTCTGCAAAACCTTTTAAATATTAGAGCACTCTTATTTCTCCATAAAATTATCTACACAGGGAAACCTCAATATCTATTCATGAAAATAAATTTTAATAGAAGCAATAGGGGAAAGAAAATTGTTCCACTAAAGCGCTGCAGCCTCATCTCCGAGTGGCAATTTTTTATACACTCTGTTCGTCTTTGGAATGCTCTCCCACATCATATTCAGCTCCTTAGTGATGCAAACACTTTTAAGAAAAGTATTTTTGATATCTTTAAGTGATTTTCCTAAACGTACGTGCATACCATTTCATAATATTCTAAACCTTTTATTTATTTATTTATTTATTTTTCATCACTTTTATTTAATTCTTATTTAATTTTTTAAATTTTTTACTTCTACTGTTTTATGATCATATTTTCTTAATCTAGATTTTGATGTTAAATTTTTTATCTTAATTTTTATTATTTTTCCTGTTTTATCATTCAAATTAAAACATTTACATTTAAATTTTTGATCAATGAAATTCGTGTACTATAATTATAAGATTTTATCTTGTTGTACTCGATAAGCATAATAAACTCAAATTGAAAATTGAAATTGAAATTGAAAATTGAAATTGAAAACCAATACGTGTCCAGTGTATATTTTAATTCAGCAAAATTCAAACAGATTCAGTTAGCATATAAATGGCTTAATATAGAAAAGACGTATCTCAATCTTTTGTTACTTTACAAGGGATGGAGAAAACTGAATGAAATCGGAACGATTTTGCACATCATTTGTTTCAAACGCAGTTTTTTTTTAGTAAAAAAGTTCATTATTTGTTAACATTATAACAATATTTTTTGTACGAAAGGTGTATTTGAGAGTCACCTTCCAGAATATGCAAAAAACACGATTTCGTAAAAAAACAAGGTGTTTTTCCATTGGATATGTAATCCATTCCAGTGCAAGTAAAGTCTTCAAATTTTAAATTAATTTAGTGAATACATATGTGAATTTAATACATCTAATTAAACTAAGTTATATAAATGGGAAATTAATTATAATTAAATTGGGCCGGTTCTATTTTTGTTATTCATTAACGACTTACCCGCCTCCATAATGCACTCTAAATTGTTAATGTACGCTGATGACGTGAAGATCTATTTTTCTTACAAGGATCCTTGTCAATATACTTTACTTCAGAGGGATTTGTCTACTTTCCACACGTGGTGCGAAACCAATTTGATGGAGCTTAATTTGGCGAAATGTAAGCATATGCTGTTCTCTAGGTCATCATTATTTTCGGCAAAATACATTTTAGGTGGCAATGTTCTTGAATCGGTGGATTCATTTGTTGATCTTGGTGTTCTATTGGACAGAAAATTGAATTTCAACTCCCACATAATTACGATGGTAAACAAGGCTTATGGCATTCTGAACTTTATTAAACGTTGGGCAAAGGAATTTTCAGATCCCTACGTTACGAAAAATCTTTTTACTTCACTAGTCCGCCCTATTCTCGAATATGGATCAGTTGTTTGGGACCCCCAGTACAATTTGTATGTTAATATGATTGAATCGGTCCAGAAACAGTTTCTCATTTTTTGTCTGAGAAATCTTCAATGGAACCCGAACCATAATCTTCCTTCGTATAGCAGTAGACTAGCATTGATCAGATTGCCGACTCTTAGTAGTAGACGTACCATGATAAACTCTATTACAATTTTGAAGATAATTGATGGATGTATATGTTCTGAATTTCTGTTATCTAAGATTTTCATAAATGTCCTATTGAGACCCACGAGGTACTATAAACTCATTCACATCGAGTTTCAGCGTTCGAATTATGCGTCCTTTGATCCAGTTAGGAGAATGTGTCGTGACTTTAATGAGCTATATCAGTTTATTGATTTCACAGGTAGTTGGGAAACGACAAAGTCTAGCATAATTTGTCATTTGAACCGATTGCATTAGTGCTGTATATTCATTAACATACATATGTAAATTTAATTTACTTTATCCTTACTATCTGGTCTGATTTATAATTTGGTTTTCGTTTTGCTCGTAATTATTATATATTATGAAGTCTGTTATGTTAATATCTCGTGATGTGCTTTTATACTTATTTATGTTTGTGTAATACCAACTGGTGAAGAATTTCTGTAGTTGGTTGTAACGTGTGAACTTATGATCCTTGCTCTCCCGTTATAGACCGGTCTATAATGTGTACGCTGTCCTCACGTTATGGGGCCGTGGCCCTCTCGGTCGGTAGGGGCGGGTAAGAGTGGCGGCGATGGGTTCGCTCGATTTAAAAAAAAAAAAAAAAACATCGTAGGAAGTTTATTAACATATTTAATTAACTCAATTCAAAAACATGAAATTTCGCTTAAAATTTTTAATTCAGTTAATCGAATAGTTAATTAAAACTCATTGGTTGCAATTATTTTTTTTAGTAGACATAGTGTTTTACTGTAAGTTTACATATAACACCAAACCAGGCATAATAAATTTGTTTCTTTTTTTTAGTGCCTAAAAAGTATTAAAATTCTCTCTTACCACAATTGTATTCCTTCAAGTTTTAAAACAATACTTAATGAGGAATTAAAAGCACGTGTCATCAACACAAAACATAAATAAAGTTGTGTGTCTCTCACGAATTGCATGTTTTGGTTTACAAACAACACCTAAAAAAGAATTAAAACTCTCTTTTTATCTTTGTCTCGTTCAATTAATGCCTATAAAGGTATTAAATAATATATTTTAAACCCATTTGATTTAAAAGTAACACACAAGTGTTAGTCATACAAATAAAGTGAGCAGAAAAGGTTGAAAATGTTTGTTAAAGTTAAAAGTGGTGGAAAATTTTTCATTGTTGAAATTTGTGATCCTGAAAGTGATGACTTTACGCCGAATGAAATAATAATTTCAAGTAAGTATTAACTACAAGCGTTTAAAAACGGTGATTTGTCTGTAATATTTAATGAGTATTCAGCTAAACACACTCTAGGCGATAGTTCTCGACGTGGTTTGGTCCGTGAGTCTATTAACTTTTTGCGCCAACAAAGTGGGAATTAACTGAATCTCGAGGATAAGATTACCTAGCTAAGACAATAATACATTTGTTTCCGGCATATAAAGCTGAAAACAGCACTTGTGGTGGCATTGTAAGAATTAAATTCTATTTAAAGCAAGGTTCGACAAAAAATCTGATTCAAAGTGTGATTGTAGTTTTCGATTTTAACCCAGAAGCTAATACTGGCTACTTAGTAGAAAAGTTACAAAATGTCAACTCGAAGCGACGCAAGTTGTCGACAACATCTGCAAAACCAGAAAAAAAGAAACCAGTTTCGACGGCTGAATCATACACGCTGAAAAACAACGACTTCTCTAACATATTCTCCCAAACATATTCTGCAGGAACTTGTATATGTTTGGAACACACTTCAAACATTAATATGTTTGCATGTCCCAAACTCACTTGTGTTCAAATGTAAACAGCATCATGTTTACTGGCAAACATGCCCTTTCCAGTTTCTTTCCTCAAAATCGTTTCTCACGTTGGTAGCACACAGTCATATATACGAAACACACACAAAAACCAAAGTAACATCACAAATCATTTAAGCGTCCGAGGCTTCGTTTATTCTTTTTCCCCTGATCAAGCGCTCTTGATATCCTGTCCGATGAGGCATTGACGACTGAATACATGAAACTAAAACGCAATACATCAGTCAAAATAAGAAACACTGACTTCATCTGCAATTTGCAAGCACATTCAGGAATATTTATGACTCAATGACTGAGAGAATAATGCAAAAATACAGATACGCACGTGGTAAAATTATCTATCGGGAAAACGCGTCAGCCCATCTGATTTGTGGTTTTTTCATCTTTTCCGTATGTAAGCTGTCAAATTCGATTTTGTTTCTTTTTGTTTGTTAATAAAATGCAAAGAATTTCAACCAAAATGCAATTTAATAGCATAGACTTTGTATCAAGAAAGACAAGCTTATAAAATTGTTTACATTTTGTGTTCATAGTGTTTTTCATTATTCAGCTAATTTTGACAGCTTAAGAACGGAATTGCTAATGCGACTATATAAATAATAATGGTGTCCCTTAACATCCCATGGAGGGATTGGGGAGAGCATCTCACAATCAGTGAGATGTGCGCTTTCTAGTTTTATACTCACTGTTTGGGACCTCAGTTTTACACCGGTTCCGAACGGTATTTTGAGAAGCATTTTCATGGCTAAGTACTTGATAGTGTCGCCATCACTAAGCGAGGTGACCGTCGTAGAAAGAAATGTAAGGTGGTCTGGTCCATTGCACCACCGTCGGCACATTATTCGATCTTCTTACATTTCGATCTTTTCACACTCTCTCATCTGCTCCCACTGCCATTTTTTTTTCTCCTAAATAGTTGGTTTTCCTTCATTCTCAGTCTCTTGTACCGCTCATTCGCACGCGTTGAAACTGACTGTTTCGTTGCCATACGTGCGCGTCGTTTTCATCAGTTGCAATGCAACATACTTCGTCGTAGCATGGCTTATCTTTCTGCGGTTTTTGATAGCCAAGTTCAGTTCTTGCACCGGTTTCCAAAGAATGGGAGATGTGCTTCCACTGCATTTATGGGTCGTCAGGAGGGGGGAGTATTCTGCTCTAGCAGGAGAGTGAGCTTTCGTTGATAGGACTTTGATATCTCCGGTATTTGCAGCTTGTCGATATCTATTACCAAGTGATCAATCTGGTTCTTCGTTCTCTGATCAGGAGATAACCAGGTCGCCTTATGTGTTTTCTTATGCTGGAACCGTGTGCTACTAACTACCATGTTCTTTGCAGCGGCGAAGTCTAGCAGTCTAATTTGATTATCGGAAGTGGTATCATGTAGACTGTGATTACCGTTGGTAGGTCGAAAGACATTTTCCTTTCCCAATTTGTCATTAAAATCGCCTAGGATAATCTTAATGTCGTGGTCAGGGCAGCGTTCGTATACTTCCTCCAGACGCTAATAAAATGATTCTTTGACCTCATCATCTTTATCCTCTGTCGGCGCGTGCACACAAATTAACGAGATGTTGAAATATTTCGCTTTGATGCGCATAGTGGTTATGCGTTCACTCATTGGGTTGAACCTTGATGACAGTAGGTGTCGCAGTCTCTTGCCAACTATAAATCAGCAGCCGAATTCTTGATTTCTCTCATGGCAGCTGTAGTAAATATCACAGTTTTTCTTTCTGGAGCAACCATATCCTGTCCATAGCATTTCCTGGATAGCCGTGATGTCAGTTTCATATTTTTCGAGGACATCCGCCAGTGGAAAGTGGCACCCGTCCTGTACAGCGTTCTCACATTCCAGGTACATATCCTTAAATCGTGGTCCTTATAACGTTTGCGAGGGTCGACAACAGTTAGGGGGTTCGTTCGTTTACTTTTCATCTGTATTTTCGTTGCCTATATAACGGTGGAGGCAAAGCCATCCCACCGTTGTTAGCATTTTACCTACTGCCACGATGATTATGTTTCAGCCGCCCATTATATATCAGACGCTGACCAGAATGCAGTGAGTTGAAACTGGATTTTGGTTTCTTCAATTTTGATCCGCCGTTGGCCAGGGATGTTGGCTCATCCGTCATCAAAGAACAGAAGAATATGTCCACTAGTTCGAAGAGCTTCAGTGACAGGGTCACCTAATAATCCTGAGACTCATCTATGATCGCATAACCAATCAGGCTGCTCATACGTTTCGCCTTTTCACTTTAGCTAGCTAACAGAGGTTTCCGATAAAGCTATTGCCCAGGACATACTGCGTGGAAGTAGATAGATGCTTGGACTGTCCAATGAAAGAATCATTTCTGGCCACTCCCAAGTGAATGGCTCTCAGATACTTTCCAACTCCAAGGACAGTCCCATTTTAATCGTAAGAATAATGTTACGATTAAATGCTACTTGCGATTAATGGATAATTCAACGTAATGTTGATGTGAATGCTTTACTTTTATATACTTAACTATCATTAGGCGTGTTTTGGTTACACCGCTTGCTTCTATAATCGCTTATTTTGTATGAAGCACTTAGCGAAGACTTAGCGAGAACTTAGCGATGCGAATCATTTTCGATAAGTTTAATGAAATTTTTTTCGACATCTTTTACCGTTTTCAATCCTTTTTCATATTTTTGAATAAAATTACTTATTCCTAATTGGGAGGGCCATAGTACTCTACAACAAGTAAATCGTTTGACCAACGAGATTAGAAAAGCTTATGAAAAAAGAGAATATTGTTGTGATGTATTCTTAGATGTTGCTCAGGCATTTGACAAGGTCTGGCATGAGGGTCTATTACATAAAATTAAAAAATATCTGCCAGTTAATACACATTCCCTCTTCGAAAGTTACTTGGAAAATAGATATTTTAGAGTCAAGCAGGGAGAGATAATTACGGATAAATACAAAATATATGCCGGGGTCCCGCAGGGAAGTGTTCTCGGCCCTTTTCTTTTTCTTATATTTACAGCTGACCTCCCCACGAGAAGCGATCTGCTTACGTCTAGCTTTGCAGACGATACGGCAATACTGAGCTCTCATAGAAATCTTAGCTTACATCTCCAAACAATCGAATCTTGGATTGCTATCTGGAGTATAAAAGTAAACGAGATGAAGAGCAAACAAATTACGTTCACATTAAACGCAAGAACTTTCCTACAAATACGACTCAACAGTGTACCAATTCCCTTATGTGATGATATTACTTATCTGGGTATACATCTAGATCGTACACTGACCTGGAAAATGCATATAGAAGCCAAGAAGACACAAGTAAAGCTGAAGACACGTCAACTACATTGGCTACTTAACTCAAACTCAAGGCTGAGATTAGAATATAAGGTCCAGATTTACAACACTGTGATGGTCATATGGGTCCCAGATATGGGGAAACGCTAGCGCGAGTAACATCGAAGTAATACAAAGAGTGCAGTCTAAAATACTACTGTTAATTACTGGTGCCCCTTGGTATGTTAGAAATGAGAACCTACACAAAGATTTAAAGATACCTGGTGTAAGAGACGAACTCCAGCGCATCAAACAGAGTCATAATCAAAAACTGGAACAGCACATAAACCCTCTGGCAAGAAACTTGACAATAACAACAACTTCATCCCGACTACGAAGAAGAGATTTCCAATCAGTTTTATAAATCAACGTCATAATTCAGAGGCCCGCTTAAACAACAATTTAATTAATAATAATTGAATTAAACTGTTTAGGTTATAAGATTCGAATACTTATTGTTGGGCTCTTTAAGAGCAGATTCAGTAAAAAAAAAACCACAGTATGAAAAAAAATAATAATAATTTGCCGTTTTCTTTGCAACTTAGCAAGCGACAATCGCTTGCTTGTAACCAAAACACGACTATTGTGTCCGAATGTAAATAACAGGGCCATTAATGTTGCGCCTAAAAGTATGCCCTGCATCAACATACTAGCTCGCCATACCAGTATCATGAATTCACTGTAATACCGATTAAATTCGGTAACAACAATTCGGTTATCACAATGGGTCAGCCGACCTCCGAGTGTAGTGACAATAAGTTGTATACAGTCTCTTATTGCCACGTGTCCTAAACCTAACCACTGGTTCAGGAAACGGGTGGAAATCTGTAGATAACGTGTATAATGACAACGAAAGATAACGAATGGTGGAGATACCTCCAGAATGATCTAGAAACCTTGGTGGGAAGAATTATAACTGATATAAATAGCAGGCGAGCCGCGAATAGGAGTTAGTCTATGATTAAATGGTTAACTATACGGATCGTCGCCAATAGTGATATCAACGTTAAGTAATAGTAAAAAGGTTAAATAAAACTAATTGTGAAAGTTAAGTTTGTGTAAATAAAGGGAACTGTTGTACTTGCCGTAATTTAAAAAGAATCTTATTTTATTAACGGGAATAAAACAACATTCGTAACAATACATTTCCGTTCCTGACATGGTATAAGACATAGATTGTCGCTCACTATTATTAGAAACAATATTTCAGTGCTCTACCACCATTATCACGTTAGCAATAAATCTACATCTTTAATCTACATCAGAGATATTCAATTGAAAAAATAATGGAAATCAAACTGGTTTTGTATTGGAACTTCATTTAAAAATATTTACTTTAACAATCTGCAAGAAAACTAAATACATTTGATTTAAACTTGATATCAACTTAAATATATGTATTCCGAGCACAAAAGCTGGATATTATGTTATAATTTTATTATAGTTGGGCATTTTATCTAAGTTAAGGGGTCCTTGACTTGCTGTTTCGCACACGTGAGGGAAATTTATTCTCATGTTCTTTTTATGTTTTATGTATTTTATGTATTATTAAGTTCTATAACTCAATTTGTTATTTTCTCTTGTAGTTGTCCAGACTGACAAATTGTATAGAAAACGAAAGAATAAAATGGGAACTCAAATAAATAACAGAACTGGATGAGGGAACTCCTGCCGAAGATAATATTCCAATGAATTGAAAACTAAGGTAACTAAATGAATTGCAAAATTGTGACAATATAAATCAATTGTGAAGCAAAAAACAGGAAATGAAATGAAAATCAGAAATAGCTTAAACGGAGATATAGCCAAAGTCTCAAAGAGCAATAGAATTTGTTGTAACTGGTTCCCCTAGTTTGTAGTAGGAAACAAGTCTCCTCCGGACATACACAGCTGTACTAATTATCCATTGACGCTGTTTTATTAACTGTAGCACTTTACAAAAATAAATAGTATAGACAATAGTCATTTAGCACTTACCTAGAACTTGGTAACATCGACAGGAGCATAGCCAAAACATTAGTGGCCTCCAATGCACCCTGTTCCACTAGGCGTACAAATGTTTGACAACTCATGAGGCCCAATTGGACATTTTCCGCTTTGCATTGCGTTTTCAAAAATTCAATTTCTTTTATATTTCGTTCCACCACTTTCTTTTCATGACCATCGACAATTTTTTTAAAGATTTTTTCCAGACATGAAGAAATTTTCACCACCGAAGTGGTGGGAGTGATTGTTTTAAATTCATCCATGACAAATGAAATTTTCCTAAAACACAAACACAAAGTAAGGAACAATCAAAGGGTTTGTTTTCCACAGATATTGCAGATATGCTTAATTTTACTCCAATTATTTTTGGATATCCAATTAAAAAAGGGTGTACTTTTATTACTTTTCTTTTCTTGGTATGGCCGAAAAAAATTGCACTTAATTTTGTTGTTGTTTTTGTGGTGGCACTTCCTTATACATATACCTTTGGGTTGACCTCCGACGTGGTACCGCTACGACTTTCGAAACGTTGTGCTCATTTAAGCGTCTACACTTGCAATGATTCCGAGTTTTGTGCCAATGGACATTGTTGAGAAATTTCTACTCACACGTATTTAATTGCAAATATACAGCGCAAGTCCTCGTTTATTGGTCAGTGATTTTGGTTAACTATTCTGATGTGGTTTGTTTACCTTCCAAGGGAATTGGTAGCAACAATACTTGAACAGCGTTGTTAGGACAAAATTGCAACAGTTGTTTTGGGTAGTTCACATAAAATCCCTGTAGTTCAACTGGAATAAAATGAAAACAAGAAACAGCTGTTTTTTTTTATTGTGAGCCGGTTGTTTACAACAGAAGTTAGTTGTGGTTGAGGGAAATCGGGATGAAAAAAAGCAACGGATTAGTGATGGGAAATATAGATTGTAAAATGGTAATATATACTCATGTAGAATGAGAAGGTAAACTCGGTAGACAGCTGATTTCAATTTTTTCTCCTTGATTTGTTGGCCGCTTCTGTCAAATTCAAAGGTTTTGGTTTGTACTTTTCTGTTTACATTTATTTGTTGGTATCATAGACTAACACATACGTAGATAAACTTATTCTCTCATCTGACGTTTCATTTCACACTCTTCATCGTAGGTTTGTGGAAATGAGAGCAATTAAATTTAAAATTATCTTACACCAGGTGGAGTTACAAAATATGTTCACTTAACTTTTTCCTGTCGGTTTGGTGTAGAACTGAAAAATTTAAATGTATTTTGCACTTTTTTGTTGACTTTTATCGTTGGTATACATTTGTATTGTATTTAACACAACTAGTTTGCCACAAAAACACGAAATTCGGTTTGTTGTTCCTTTGTGGATCGCTGTATACTATTGCCACCATCTGGTATTATTGAACCCATATTTTCCACCCTCCACTGTGTAATTTCCATCGTACCTATGACGTTTAATTTATTGAGCGAATAAAAACTTCTATGGTATGTGTTATTCTATGGTTGGTATACGTATGTGTTGACTTTGACATGAGGAGAGCCTAAACAAGAACAATATGCCTGTTGTTCTTGCCCACAATTGTTGTTGTATCTACTGCGACTACTTGGTATTTTTACTATGTATATGCTTTTCAACACTTTTGTTTGCAAAATGATATTTATTTGTTTATTTATTTATTTGCTTATCCTATACAACAAGATTTAAATCTTATACTTATAGTATAGGAATTTAACAAAATAAGTAAAAAATGTAATAATAAACAAGAACATTTTAAATTGAGAAAATATTTAATTTTTTGAGAAAATATTTTAAAGCGTGTTCATGTATACCGCATTTCAGCTCTAAAGATTATATAAGCGTCTTCGAAGTCTAAAGTATTCAGGTATAAGTAAGTGATGATTTATACGACCTTTTGTATTATATTCAAAAAGTTAAATTGTTCGAGCGTTTGGTCGTATTTTTAATTAATTTTATTCATCTAACTATCTAACTATAGACATTCCAACCATATTTAAATAAAATTACATAAAGTATGTAAAAAGTATGAACTAATCAAGTTATGAGGCGAGAAAGAAATGCGTTTGAGTGAATCGCGTCGACTGCGCCGGTTTTTTCTTTTCTACTTGTACATCTTTTTGATTCTCTATACCATCCCTACAAGAACAGTGGCAGTCATGTGACCGGTCAATTGACTGTCATTGTTGATGGGTATATCCATCAAAGTTTCTATCACATTCTTAAAGCCGAAATGAAAAATTGATGGAAACTTTTGTGTACGTATGATTTTGTATCTCCCTCGAACTTATGAATTCGGTCGCCTATAAACCATATATCTGAGCTGCTCACTCTAGTGCTGTTCACTAATCAAAGATTATATGAATATTAGTCACAGTTGATAGATATATCCATCACAGTTGACTAATCATACTTGATGGATATACCCATCACAGTTGACTAATCAAATTTGATGGATATATCAGTCAAAGGTGATGGGTATACCTTTTATAATAAAAGACGATGTTATTAATGATTTTATGGTATCTTTTTATTATTTTTATATATTTTTAATATCGAATTGTATAATAAATGAATGAAGTACAAACAATGAATGACTAAGAATGAAAGAATGAGAATGAATGAATAATTGATTCAAAATGTATAAAGTAGTAAATGGGCAAAATAAAATACTTATTTACAATTTGTTTATAATAAATCTTCGGCTTCATCCTATGGTGGCTTCGTTCAATTGTCTTTTCGCACATCTAAAATTTGAAAAGGAGATATATAAATATATTAATAATAATAAGTATATATGAATGTATATAAATTATATGTATATAAATTTTCGAGGCAAATTTGCTGAGCAAACCTGGAAAAAGAAACATGAAAACTTTTGACATTTCAATGTCAATATTTTTGTATTGAAAAAAAGAGAGGGTTTTTGATTTATGTGAAAAAAATAAAGTAATGGAATAGGTAAAGCATATACTTTTAAATTTACTTTGTTTATTTACTTTATCAGCCTGTTTTGACAATTGCTGCATAGATAAACTGAGTAACTTTATTTGGTGCCTCATGAAACGCTTCGGGGCAAACTTACGCTGAGCAAAAGTTCTAAGTTTTCTTGTTTGCATGAATACCACTATTATCTTTGTTTATTGGATCACATAAGTTTATTCTTTTCCACTGTTTATTTTTATTCCACGATATTTAACGATAATGAACTTGTAACGAAACTTTTGTCGTTGCACTTTGTCGAGGATTCAGAAATTTTACTTTTTAACCGTCAACAAATTCAAGTTTCCATCAACACTGACGGTCGAATGACCGAAACTATTCTTGTAGGGTTGTTTCACTCTTGCAAATGGAACTCAGTATAAAATAGTTGCAAAAACGCATTTCTCTCTCGCGTCATATCTTGCTTATTTCATACTTTTTGCATAGTTTATGTAATTTTACTTCAACATGGTTGGAATTTGTATAGTTATGTACAATAACACTATCAAAAAGCTGCTCGTGTATTGAAATATTCAATGAAGAGAGTAAGAGAGAGAGTAGAGAAGTACTAGGGTTTCACTCGTTTTGTTTGTTGGCATTTGAGTGAAGAGCAATTTTGACTGTCTACTTGTACATCGTTTTTGCTGGTTACAAAGACGATTTAGAATTAGACGACCAGAAGATGTGCGCAACTTGGCAACCCTGGTAAAAGAGAACCAGAAAGTGCTAGGAGTTCACTCAAACGCCTTTCTCTCTCGCGTCATATCTTGCTTATTTCATACTTTTTGCATAGTTTATGTAATTTTACTTCAACATGGTTGGAATTTGTATAGTTATATACAATAACACTATCAAAAAGCTGCTCATATATTGATATATTCAATGAAGAGAGTAAGAGAGAGAGTAGAGAAGTACTAGGGTTTCACTCGATTTGTTTGTTGGCATTTGAGTGAAGAGAAATTTTGACTGTCTACTTGTACATCGTTTTTGCTTGTTACACACAGCTTTGTAAAAACTAGTACTCAATAATAACCGGATATGAAAATCCGGCATAACAGATTCAGGCCCATTTGAGCGAAATCTAAAAAATGTATGGATGTTCCTGCTCTAAGACCTGTCTTACATTGCTATTAGTGGTATTTAGAATCAAATAACCTCAAAAACTCGTAAGCCTCGAAAAATTGCACAGCAAACGTCGAAACAAAAATTGTTTTCATACAAAACGGCTTGCATTTCATACTTTTTGAATAGTTTATGTAATTTTACTTCAACATGGTTGGAATTTGTATAGTTATATACAATAACACCATCAAAAAGCTGCTCATATATTGATATATTCAATGAAGAGAGTAAGAGAGAGAGTAGAGAAGTACTAGGGTTTCACTCGTTTTGTTTGTTGGCATTTGAGTGAAGAGAAATTTTGACTGTATACTTGTACATCGTTTTTGCTTGTTACAAAGACGATTTAGAATTAGACGACCAGAAGATGTGCGCAACTTGGCAACCCTGGTAAAAGAGAACCAAAAAGTGCTAGGAGTTCACTCAAACGCATTTCTCTCTCGCGTCATATCTTGCTTATTTCACACTTTTTGCATAGTTTATGTAATTTGACTTCAACATGGTTGGAATTTGTGTAGTTATGTATATACAATAACACTATCAAAAAGCTCCTCGTGTATTGAAATATTCAATGAAGAGAGTAAGAGAGAGAGAGTAGAGAAGTACTAGGGTTTCACTCGTTTTGTTTGTTGGCATTTGAGTGAAGAGACATTTTGACTGTCTACTTGTACATCGTTTTTGCTTGTTACACACAGCTTTGTAAAAACTAGTACTCAATAATAACCGGATATGATAATCCGGCATAACAGATTCAGGCCCATTTGAGCGAAATCTAAAAAATGTATGGATGTTCCTGCTCTAAGACCTGTCTTACATTGCTATTAGTGGTATTTAGAATCAAATAACCTCAAAAACTCGTAAGCCTCGAAAAATTGCACAGCAAACGTCGAAACAAAAATTGTTTTCATACAAAACGGCTTGCACAAAAAATTCCAGGTCAATTTTGCTGAGCAATCACCGAAAATGAAACGTCGGAATTATTGACGCTTTGAGCCTATCCCAATCTACAATCTAGCATAATCACAACAGTGGTATATGTATTTTGACAACTGATGCCACGTTACGCGGATTGTTTGTGCCTCATAAAACGCTTTGAGGATAAGTTGCTGCGAGCAAAAGTTGTCGGTAGTTTTAGTTGCATGCAGAGCGCTATTGAAATCTCGTCATCTTATATGTCTTCATCATTTGTCAACTAAGAGAGTCATGTGTGAGGATTTTCAAATTTTTCAAAAACTTCAAACAGAAAATTGTATATTTAGTTATAGTTATGAAATATGTGCCATACATTTTCAGAATTTATTTCAAAATATTTAAAATTTTGTTAAAAGGATATACAAATTTTCAGAGCATTATTATTATGTATGTATGTATGTCTCACACTTTGTTATGATATCTTTCAGATTTTATTTAATACCGTGCAACAAGACATATATCTGTCATACATACACAAAGATTCCAATAAATAAGTACCTATAAGGTGACCATCATGGCATCATATTTAAAGACGTCTTGAGCAACTGACCCACTGCTGAAGGACGCCTTCAGTACATGTCATAAGGTAATCACCACTTTTGACAAACTGCGGAAGATTCCTGCTGACTTTTGACCAAATGTATGAAAATTTCAGGAGATGTTGTGACGTTTTTTGTATGGAAGCGGATCAGAAACTCAGCAGTGACTCATTGACGACGTCTATAGGTCAACCATAAAGTTGGAAAATCATGGAGATAAAAGCGAATGGAGGTAAATTATGGGTCTTATCATATGAGACGCATCGCACCAATTTCACTTTCGTTTCGATTTTTTAATCACATAAGACGTAGTGCGGTCACCTGCGTTATACCGCGTTTATGCTGCAACCGAAATCTCGATTGTCTAGATTTTATTCACACGAACAGCTGTTTTGTGTATGGAAAATCAGATGTTTATGCCACGAAATCTAGATATCTCTAGATTTCGAATGCAGTATAAACATGTTTTTAAGAAATTCATTGCAATCGTGAGTAAATGCCCGTACTAAGATCAATATTTCACGTGAAATTAAAACAATAAAAAAACTGTGTCAAATATGAATATGATAAATACGTCAACTTATGTGTTAAAAAAATGTTAAGATCACAGAAAATATTACGAAGCGAAGAAAAATATATGTAGAAAACCTATTTCGCGCGAAATAACTTACAGCCTGTTTACCTATCTCGAACGAAATCTTTCGTTCGTGTTCTAGGCGATAGAAAGTTGATTTGGGTTTCACAATCTTGTGGTTTCAAGTCGAATGAAAACATAAAGCTATTCAGTACAAATTTCGGTTCCTCTATTTCGAATGTGCAGTCACTTACGAACAAACATGGAGTCAGGCGAACGAAAATTTCGACTTAGAGAAACCCAATTTGAGTCGAATGTGAGTGACTGATTTTCTTTCGCTTTGCGTTTCGTTCGAGATAGAGAAACAGGCTATTAGTACTGAAACCGTGCTAAGTACTAAAACTGTAGTACTTAGACACATATGGTGGTCGTAGATGGCGCAACGGTAGCGGGCGTGGCTGTTGTGCGAGAGAACGTGGGTTCGATCCCTGCTCTAATCACCTTACACTTCTTTCGACGACGTCCACATCGCTTAGTGAACTCGTTAAAAATATTTTTATCACCAAGTTTTATTTATGGACTCGCTCGCGAGCGATCGCTTTCTAATTTTACTTCATTATGCTCGTTAGCGAGTGAGTCAAGCATATTTTTTTTTTTTAATTTAATTTAATTAATTTATTGAGCCTTTTTAAGAACATTGAATGATTTTGAATCGTGTTAGAAGACAATATTTAAGAATCGTGTATTATCTTAAAAACATAAATTTGGAACAGTTACATACTTTGCAGGTTTTGTGTCAAGAAATGTTTTAGAACAATATGATGTATGAGAACGCCCTTGCTCCCGGGACTACAATAACGTGAGAGTTTGTATTATCTCGAATATAAATAAATGTAAATAAAAATAAATGCAGATATAAAAATATATAAAATGTACAAATTAAAATTAACAAATATATAGGGACGTATAAAAACAAATGGAAAAATATTATATTAACCTCTATGGGTTCCCGCTATTGATTTTGATTAGAAATTGTAACAAATATTCACATTTGTATCAAAATTTGGTGGACTTTCGTTGAGGAATCCAATTGGTGATAAGTAGTTCGTATTCGGCCAACTATAAAGTTGTTGCCTATTGAAAATATCAACTATTATCTGATTTGGGTGGTCACGAAGTCTAGAAATGAATCTATTTAAAATATCGCAGACATATAGGCCTATTGGCGTTATTCGCGACTCTCTATAAATTACATTATTTGAGTATCGTTTATTCTCAGATTCAAAGTATTGCCTACACAGTGACGCAAAACTTTACGTTCTAAAATACCCAATTCTTTCATAATTATTGGTGAAATGCTAAACTCCGTAGAGGAATATTGGTCTAATACTTGTTTTATATAACAGTAATTTGGTATTTTTGGGTAAATTTTTATTTAGAAGAATTCTTGAAAATATATTTAATATTCTGTACGCTTTGTTCATCACACATCGTGCATGTTTATTAAATTTCATAAATTTGTCAAATTCAATGCCCAAGTATTTAAAGCTATTTTTGAATGGAATTTCCGTACCGTCAATGTTCAATTTCAATCTTTTACTTTCCGGAACAACAAATGACATGCACTTTCCGGAGGCATTTCAAATACAAATGGCCTCAGATTTGGAAATATTATTTTTGATACGCCAAGTATCATAAAAGTGTTTTACTTTCGTTAAATGTCTAAAACTATAATGTTATATAAATGCGGTGCCAAAATAGACCCTTGAGGAACACCGGAGTAGGCATTTCCAAGATTTGAAAAAAGCTCATCAAACTGTACACAAAATAAACGGTTTGAAAAGAAACTATGAAACAATTTAACTATACTTGGTCTAAACCCCAATTGAATCATCTTGAAGAGAATGCAACCGTACATTGTTTAATGCGTAAATTGCATACTATATCGTTGTGAAATTTCAAAAGAGCATCTGTTGTCGAATGTTCCCTTTTAAAATCAAATTGGTATTTCGATGTGTATGGACAATTCATATTCAGATCGATTTTAATTCTAATGATGTTCTCAAAGAGTTTACCCAAATTTTATAGTAAAGAAATAGGCCTCAAATTAGTTATGTTGTTACTGCTTGCCTTCTTTTTAATTGGAACTAGTTCGAAATTTTCCAAGCCTTTGGGAAGTATGAATTGCTTATACAATTATAAAATATTATCATCAAATACTCAAGTGCCTTCGTAGGAAGTTTCCTAATAATGTAATTTGAGATGTTATCCAGTCCATATGATTTTTTATTGTTTATATTACCAACAATATTTTCCAAATCAGATAATGTAACTAGATTTGAATCGTTACATAAGTTAAGCGCGGTATTTTGTGAGTTAAATAAAATAATATTATTCGGAACACAAGAAATATATTCAGAAATAGACTGATCAATTCTTTCAGTATCACCAATTGGAAAGTCCCTATATATGTTAGAAAAGTATTCCCGAAGCTTTTCCAAACATACAGATTTGTCCGAGATTACGGAGCCATCGACTGATAATTTTCTCAAATTACTTTGTCTTTTGTAATTTAAAATGTTATAAATGGATTTGTGAGCCCTAGGACCTGTACTAACATTCCGTAGCCTTCTATTGAAAGTATTCTGTTGCTCAATTCGAACTAGTCCTTTAATAATAATGTTCAGTAATTGAATTTGTTTGGATAACAGTAAATATTGCGCATCGAGACGATTTAATGTTCTATTGAATATATTTTTCATTTCCCTTTGCCATATGTACTTAACTTTATATCATTTTCTAATATTCTGAGAAGCATTGAAACATTTTTTACCTATTTCAATTGGTTCAGAATGAGATAAGTTTGCCTGAATAATTTTTTCCGTAAATTTGTCTATATACAAGTCAATATCATTATTGGGTAGGTTAGTCTCGGCATTTGGACAATTTTCCAATAATGATAAAATAATATCCTCTTTGTAATTACTCCAATTTACGCGTTTAAATGATCTAAACATTCGTGGAGATCGTATAATGAGGTCGAAATGAGGTAGTTAGGTAGCAATTTTAAGGGAAAATGTTGGCAAACTAGTTACATCAACATTTAAAGAGTCAAGATTAATCAAGTTGGAACTTACAATAAAATGGTCAAGAAATGATAACCCATTTGGGAAAGAAGGTGTTCGATCTGAAATCCTTACAAATTCTAAAGGGAACATTTCTTCCCAAGAGAATCTTTCCAAGAGACATGTTTAGAATTAAGGTCCCCACCAAGGATAACTCCATGGTAGTCCATTGAAAATCGGTAAATTGATAACAAACCGTCATAAATATCGTTTCGAAGAGAGTTGCAAGGAAAGTATAGTGAAGAAACGAGGAACTTTTTGCTTGTTCCATTATCAGATACTTCTATTTCAACCGTTATGTTTGGAAGATTAAAGTTTGGAATTTTCACTATTTGAAATTTAAAAATTTTACGTATTGCCATACCAATTCCTAGTAAGTTATCGTTTCTTATAAAACAGTAATTATCCAAATTAACCCGGTGAATATCCCGTAAGTGTGTCTCTTGAATAAATGCAATGTCAATGTCATTACTTCTCAAGATGTTGATTAGTTCAACTCGTCTGCTCATTTCTCTTAGAGACCTTACATTAAAAGTTAATAGTGTAAAATAATTACGGTTCATAATTTTTTTTAACTTCATCCAATAACTTTAAACATTGGCATACAGCTTCTTCTTTCGACAATGTCTTATAGCATTTCACAAAATTTTCTATTCTTTCCTCAAGAGTTTGTGTGTTGCAGATAATATTTGCAATTTTTAAAAATTCCGCTATAATTGGAGGTTTTTCCGATTTGTTTTGGGTTCCGGTGAGTTTTGAAATAAGCTCGCAAATGATTGTCCCGGAATTGTGTAACCGCAACTTTTAACTGCATCTGCAACTCTGGATGAAGCTTGGCGTTTCGTAAGTAAGGCCTGTTCTTTCAGTTTCTCATTTTTCTTTAAAAACGCAGTATAAACCTTGCAACCTCTATAGCTTGAAGGATGCCCCCTCTCTCCGCAGTTAGCGCAATAGGGAAGGTTGTCTTCGCTTGAAAGAAATTTACATTTTCCCGGGAGATGTTTCCCGTCACATTTCACACAAACAAAAGGTTTGTTACAATTTTTCGACATATGGCCCCATTGTTGGCAATTCTCAAATTCACCTTGGCGCGTTCCCATGATACTCCTTGATTTAAAATAATATGAATCGCACTTAAATCCCTAATAGATTTTCCCGGACATAATGTTACTAAAAAAGGCCTGTGCCTATATTATGTTTTTACCTATATTCTGTTATAAATTTTGAAACCTTTTCAACAGTGTAGGTGATGTGTTTCTCTAAATCTACCCTAATGTCTTCTAACTATCCTATGGTGTAAACCTCGTAAAACTTGTGATATCCTTTTTAAATCTTTAGGTGTGTATCATAGAATAACACATACCATAGAAGTTTTTATTCGCTCAATAAATTAAACGTCATAGGTACGATGGAAATTACACAGTGGAGGGTGGAAAATATGGGTTCAATAATACCAGATGGTGGCAATAGTATACAGCGATCCACAAAGGAACAACAACCGAATTTCGTGTTTTTGTGGCAAACTAGTTGTGTTAAATACAATACAAATGTATACCAACGATAAAAGTCAACAAAAAAGTGCAAAATACATTTAAATTTTTCAGTTCTACACCAAAACGACAGGAAAAAGTTAAGTGAACATATTTTGTAACTCCACCTGGTGTAAGATAATTTTAAATTTAATTGCTCTCATTTCCACAAACCTACGATGAAGAGTGTGAAATGAAACGTCAGATGAGAGAATAAGTTTATCTACGTATGTGTTAGTCTATGGTGTGTATGAATAAAAGTCAATATTCCCGTTTCTTAAAATAGCCATCATTTCAGAATGAACTGAAGACTCTTTTTGGTATAATTTGCTCTTCCATTTGTTTTTATTAACAATTTTAAATGTAATATTTTTTGCACTAAGTTGTTGAATTAAATGTGGTATATTTACATTATTTAAAAATATGGGAGGGCAAAAGTTTTGTTTTAACTTATTCGTGTTCTTATGAGTCTCAACTATAGGAACATCCTGACCTTCTTCTTGTCATGTTGGCCAGATTGCTATTCTTTCAAAAATTCAAAATTTCAACAGTTATTGCTTTGATTGAGCGGCATGCTTGGTATGCCATGCGTTTAAGCCGGGCTGGTAACTCGCCGGACGGGGGGGTTCTTTCCACTCAATCAATGCGTGAACAATCTGACTCAGAACAATAAAATTACATACCAAGTCGAAACGTAAACCAGGATTTTCAGACATAAAAATAAAGAAACGGAGCCCGAATTATGTTTCCAATAGTAAATCAAAACGAAAAGGCACAATTATGGATCAAAAGAAGCGACATTCGTGATCGTGCTGGAGAAAATTACTGTTGGCAGGAATTGTTTTTATCTCGCCTGAGATGAACTGACAGATGTTATGGTCAGCCTTTACCCACCCGCTTGAAACTTCCTGTTGTTTCACCATGACGCTGTTTCTCTTCTCAGCGTCCCAAAAACGAAGTTGCCCCTGGAAACTTACCCTTGACTTACCCTAAAACCAGTATGGTTGTCTACACAACCATAATTACCATGTACAAAATTTTTCAATAAACGTTATAAAATTTTATTTAGTCTTCTTACGAGACTCTTATCTTTTTGTATATGATTTGCTTACTCACTAGATAACCGCATTCTTACTTAAAAATGATATTAACAAAAAGAAAAGCCTATAATAGGGTGCCCCATGGGCGAAGCGCTACAATATTTCAAATAAAACAATAGTCAGGCCTCTGATGGAGTACCTGATAACAAATCCACTCCATGGATATAAACTTAACTCTAATATGCCTTTGAAACAGTAGGCAAGAAGATCTAAAGGAGAAAAAGTTTAAGCCACGACTTTTGCTTTCGTTACGACCAATTGATTATCAAAACAAAGAAAGAACAAAAGAAACCTCAATAGCAGTGAACACGAAGTTTCACTTAATAGAACCCCGAGATTAAATACTTGGCCTCCTAACGGGCACTTTAAACCGGGTAACCCTACTAACGAAATGCTACAAATGCGGCTCGTGACGAATTAAAAATGACGAACCGTATTTGACACAAGTATTCATGTCCCTAATCCATAGATAAATATTCGCTATAACGCCCTAGCCGAAGAAATATTCCATAAATATATGTACATATATATACAAGAACTTCTACACCATGGCCACGTTGCTGGATATAAGATAATAGGAAATAAATGCAAATATATATATATATGTATATCGAATATTATGAGAATAAAAATATATTATTAAACAGTCGGTACGTCATCCTATCGTGCTCACTCCTACTCTATTTTATTTCATGGTTGCCTTGCTTCTTTTCTTTTCCTTTTAAAATTTTTAGAAGTCCAAGGTGGACCTTAAACTTTTCCCCAAATTAGAACTTTAGTTATTCTCTTAATTCTAATTTGTGTCCATTCCTATTCTTTTTATATCTTACTCTACTCTTTAGCACTCTAAATTAGGATAACTTGACCTTTAAACGAAATAGCACTAATACTTCAGGGTGTCTCTGAATTTAAAGTGCTAAAGTTCTTATGAACTGGCCTTATAATTAACTTAGCACTAAAAGATTTCCGAACTTCACTCATTCACTTGAAATTTGAAGTATCTTTTAGGCGGTACATTTTTTTTTCTTATCGAATCGTAATTACTACACTAAATTTTTTCTTTAACTGCGAAATTTAAGTTTTAGGAAATTTACATTATATTCACAATTACATCATTCATTTAAATTTCCTTTCTTTTTCTTTTTTGTCTCAAACAAATTTTACAACTAACAAATCCCAAATAGATTTGGCTTACCTTAAGGGTTTACTCTAATGGTATGACCACTCATACATTTCATCATGTATTCAAAAACTTTAACCACAAAACTCTTCATTTAAGGTTTCGTGCTGAACATCATTTGGAAGCGATCCTCTATCTCATATTCGCTATCTTACGTTCGAATGATTTGACCACTCACAAATTCACTCGCGGACAGTTTGTCTGTCCGGTTTGTCAAAACGTTCGAACGTATCTTCTTATCATGAATTAATCAATTACTTTCCAAGATGTTGGTTTTGTACAATTATGAATTTCAGATTTACATCACAGCGTTAGGAAATATTCAGGTTGATTACTTATGAGCCCTAAATTATGTTGGCCTTTATGCGGGTATACAAACTACGCCCTAACGACACATTTCCGTCTGTCCACTGGTTTTTACTTCGTCCGAAAAATTGGAACTGGACTTACCGGCGAATACTTCAAGGGAAGGGACTGTTGTTGTTGTTGGTTCTTGTCGTCACCTACTCTATGGTGTCTCCACTGATGGTGTGTGGGCTGATGTTATGTTGGCCGGGGTAGTCAGATGTTGGAGGATGCTGGTGTGCTGTTTTTGTTTGGTGAGATGACGGGCGGCAACACTTGGGTGCTGATGGATGGCACGATGGAAGATGCTTTAACTTAATTCCAGCTATGAAGGATGTTGTCGGTGCTGGTGGTGACCTGGTCTATGTGCGGAATGTTTGCAGCGAATTTGATCGTGGTACCCGACCACAACACGTAGCGACCAATGTCGACTGGCCGGTGATTGTTTCTAGCCCCACTTCTGGACGCGTATTACCCGGAGTAACCCGGGCAGTACTGCCTGTTCCAACAGGGACAATCTCTGCAGTACTACCAGAGCCTCCAAGAACACGCGACTTCCGTGGGTAACCAGACAAATCGTCCAACCGACAATAGTAATTCCGCGCTGCTCGCGGCGGGTGTGCAAACGAAAAAATATCGGTACAACGCAAACGCACAATTAGTAGGACTCTCTGTCTCTGTGGTAGAAATGAAGTTGTTAGGCATGGCCATTCTGATGTTTTCACATTGAAACTTACCACAGTTGGATGTAATGTGAGGCGTAGGGTTTTTTTCTTGGGATTCCTTCGTAGGAATTCCTTGTCTCTTTGAGACGCCTTTTTGTGTCTTTCCTTCGGGAGCCAAACTTTCGAAAGCCTAGCTTTCGAATTGCTAAACGTTTTCTTTTTCTTTGTTTTTTCTTTAAAAAGAAAAATTAGGTATGACGAAGTATATGGTACGATTGGTGATTATGCAAATTTCACAACGTCTGTGGATTGTCCAATAGATCGGTGGAACGTTCTGTTTGTAGTTTGCTGGTAATCACTGCGACTGTTTCACGAAGAATCTCTTTCAAAAATGGCTGCAGATTCCGAGACGACGCCGTTGCAATCATGCCAGATTGCCGTTGTTTCGTTTTACTTATGTATTTTCAGCCGTTCCTACGTAAAGTCTCGAATATTCGATGGAAAGTTGCCGTTTTGCCAGATAATTTGGCGATGTTGTTTACTTTTGTTTTTTTCGGAAATGACATGATACATTTTCCAACATGTGGTACCCACCAAGTTCGGTGGTGGTGTAATCAAACGGGTGGTTGCCAGATTATGTGGCCGCCGGTAGATGGTTAGTACGGCGCCGCCACAAACCCGGTAATCCTGATGACAGGCCTGGCGAAGGATGACAGGGAAACTTGCTCCTGTCTGGGCCTGATCATGGGGGTGTGGTTTCTGGAGAAACCCCCACCTGGATAGTCCGCTACCGTTCCGGAGATTGATGCGGGTGCTACCCGGTGGTGAGGTCCTTACTTTGGTTACGGTCCTGGAACTCCGGTGTTGTGTCCTTCGGCTTGATGATGTTAGGTTGGACGTTTTAGCGTGGGGTCGCTCTTGCCCCTGAGGTCTGCGGCAGCCGATTCAGCACTGTCTGTAGCTGATCCTCCGTTTCGACCTCACAAGGATTCGCCTCTCCGGCCAGGTGGATGACGATCTGGTCCTCGGAGAGTCGAATGGTCCGTACTCCTTTTCTGCCGAAAACCCTGCTGGTTACCGTCTTATAAAACGCGGAGACGACCTCGCTATCCTTAACGACCAGACGCTGCAAGGCTGCCCTGCCGGTGTGTTGTAGGCGTTCAAACCGGTCCAGGATTTCAAACTTGAGGTCCGGTACCTTAACCTCCAACCCTACCTGGTACTCGGTGGGGATAGCCACCAATGGAGCACACGAGCGTATGGCCCGGTCTTCGGGGCGGTAGTTAATGCCCATTCGCTCCAATAGCTTGCGGATCTTCTCGCTTGTGTCTTGCTCTATCGATGCCGGGAAGTATCGGATTGACAGTCGGCTGGCAGCGTATCCTGGGGTCTTTGATTTGACGGTGCCCTCTCGTTGGCGCGATTTGGCTGTCTCCTGCTCCCGGGTCAGGTCCTCGTTCCGTCGGCGTAACTCACGCACTTCCACTTCCAGGTCCAGATGATTGCTCATCCTTGCTTGCAGGGCGCGGTTTTCAGCTTGCGTCACCTCCCATTGCCTCTGCATCTGCGCTACATCTCGCATTAAGGTTTCGACTTGCCGGCTGTGCCGAGCTTGAGATGCATCCATCTCGGCGCGTAAGGTCTGGTAGTCCTGGTGTGGCTGCTTACGCAGTCGGCTATTCTCCAGCCGGAGGTGCCTAATCTCTTCCTGGGCCGCTTCCTCCTCGCGCACGAAAGTCCTGAGCTGGCTGCGGTGCTGCTGATTCTGTTGCTCGTTAACGTTGAGCAAGTCAGCCACTTGCGCTTCTGCACCTTCGTACCGCTCTTCAGCCTCGCGGAGTTCCCGACGGAGCTGGTTTATTTGCTCCTGGCCTTCGACTGGCTCTTCTACTACGAATCGTAGGTAGAAGGGATGCGTCGAGTAGGCCGGCCGCCGACACACGGGGCAATCGGTGCGCTCCTGCTCAGCCCAAGTCCGGTGGCATCGGGTGTGGAACACGTGTCCACATTCCGACGAAACAATCCCGCCATCCGCCTCCGTCATTGTCCCTAAGCACACATTGCATTCCACGCTGCTCGCCATCTCCGAGGAATCTACCTATTCAAGGGATGTTGCTATTCGGGGGTCTTGCTTAATGCTAACTGTAACGACAACAAGGAAAAATTCCCTTGAATACAACGACTATCGACAAAGGGGGACTATATACCTGTCCGGGTCCTACTTATGGATATCTAACCTCTTCGCAAGCTGTTGCCTAATGATTCATTGGTTTACTACTGATTACTCAAATCGCATGGACGTATTGCACGCTTGCTCGCTCCTTTCAGACTCTATCCCAAAACCTCTTCATCGCTCAGGGATGGTGAGGTTAGCCTGTCGGCTACCCGCATCTCCCAAGCTCCGAGTAGCCTTGAGATAGGTATTCTGAACGGAAGGTTCATTGGACACGTTGTCTCAGACTTGTTCAGCCCTACATTACATCGTTCGCAATACCAAAAGTTAACCGGTATTATACCAGCTATTAATGCCACTAGTTGACTTCCAGAACAAGGAAAAAGAAAAGCTTCAAGTCTCACGCACCCGAACCCACGCCCTTTCTCCGGACCCAACTTTGACCTTTTCATAAACCAAAAGTCTGATTGGACTTTTCACAGCATCACGTTTTCCGCTTTCGCCTAACACAAATACGTGGATTATTGTTTTAAATCCTTTGAATGAAATACCCCTAGGGGTTTACCCTGCATGTCTTCAATCTCGTACAGGCTATTTCCTATGGGCTTCAGTATGCGGCACTTCAGGAACTTCCGCGACAGTTTGGCGTTAAAATTATCTTTGAAGTTGCTTTGCTGGAAATTGCGCCGAAATACTTCCTGTCCGGGTATATATTTCACCAGCCTACACCTCGTATTGTACGATCGCTCGTTCTTTTCGTAAGCTTTATGCAGGCTATCCCTGATTTTCGTACGTATCAGATCCTGTGCTACCGATTTTGGGACTTGGTTACTTTCGAGATCGTTTAAAATCCTCAGACGTCTTGCCAGCCGATACATGCTACCGTGAGTAACCATGTTGACGCCGAATAAGGCGAAATATGGGGTTACTCCGATTGCGCTGTGTATCGATGACCGAAGTGAGCACTCAATTTCCGACAGATGCCTATCCCACTCGCGGTGGTCTTCCTGCATATAGGATCTGATTGCCGCTAGAACGGATTGGTTCACACGCTCCGATGCATTAGCCTGTGGTGAATGTACCGCGGTGCGATAGTGTTTAATTCCGAAGTTTGTTACAAAGTCGGTAAATTCCCGACTGACAAATTGCTTGCCGTTGTCCGAGACTATGGTCTCCGGCACGCCAAATTTGTGACAGATTTCACTTACAAGGAAACGAATTACACTCTTGCTACTGGCTTTCGGCATGGACTTCAACAATACGAACTTCGTCATGTGATCGAGGACAATAAAAATATAACTATTTCCATTGGTGGAACGTGGATACGGGCCCAAGAAGTCCACAAAGATCCTTTGAAAAGGCCTCTCACTGATTATTTCTTTGCCCATTGGTGGTCGTAACGTTACGTTAGCCGCTTTGGCCTCTCGACACACTTGGCAAGCATCTACAAAACTTTTTATCTGAGCGTTCATGCAAGGCCAGTAAAAATACTCCTTAATCCGCTTCATCGTCTTGTAGAAGCCTCCATGGGCCACATGAGGGGGGTCATGTGACTTCTCGATGATGCCCTGAGTCAATTCATTCGGCACCCACATCTTCCACGCGAAATCCTCATGGAGAGGTATTCCATCGTATGGTATAGTTCTCTTGTATACCACTCCATCGACCACTCGCAAATCCGGTAGCCTATCCGCATTTTCCTTCACGGTCTCAATCAGATCTTCGTAATCGGAACTCTGAAAAGCCTTATCGTCTAGATCGATTAGCCTTAGCACCTCCAAGGCTATTTCCTCCATCTCGTATCTAGACAGAGTATCCGGTACGATGTTGAGCTTGCCTTTGCGGTGTTCAATTACGAAGTCAAACGACTGTAGGTGTAGGCTCCATCGAGCTAATCGCCCACTGAGATCACGGTGGGACATCAGCCACTTGAGGCTGCTGTGGTCCGTGATCACAGTGAAGGCCATCAACTCGACGAAGGGCCTAAACTTCTTCATTGCTAGAACCACCGCTAGGCATTCTCGCTCAGTGACCGTGTAGTTCCGCTGGGCGGACGTAAGTTTGTGCGAAAAATAGGCTATCGGGTGTTCCTCATTATTGTCATCCCGTTGGAAAAGTACTGCGCCAACTCCTAAGTCCGAGGCGTCACATTGTACAAAGAACCGCCTTGAAAAGTCTGGGTGCACTAACACGGGGCTAGTCACCAAAGCGTCTTTCAACTGGTCAAAAGCGTTCTTGGCCTCCTCTGGGAATTCAAACGATTTGCCCTATTTCAGAGTATCAGAAATTGGGGCCGCTATGGTGGCGTAATCGGATATAAATTTCCGATACCAACCAGTGGCTCCTAAGAAGCTCCTCACCTGTTTAAGGGTTCTTGGATACTTATAATTTACAATGGATTCCACTTTCGCTGGATCGGGTTTAACTTGGCCGCCTCCGACAAGGTAGCCCAGATAACGCAATTCTTTGAAGCAGAATTTAGATTTTTCTACATTAATCGTGAGACCTGCATCTTCAAGACAACGTGCGACTTGTCGCAACAGGTTCATATGGGTCTGAAAATCTGGTGATACCACCAGAAGATCATCCAGGTAGACGAAGACGCGATCACGGAGAGCGGAAGGTATCACCCTATCCATTAAACGGCAAAGCCTTTGAGCTGCATTGCATAACCCAAAAGGCATTACCTTAAAATGGTAGAGTGGCCTTCCGGGTACCGTAAAAGCGGTCTTCTCCCGACTGGATGGATCTAATGGTATCTGCCAGAAAGCATCTTTCAGATCCACACTTGAAATGTAGTAGGTATCCCCAAGTCTACTGAGCAAACCCTCTATATGGGGAAGTGGATAGGCATCCTTGACCGTCAAAGCATTGAGCTTGCGGGCGTCCAAGCACAATCTATTCTTGGGCCCCTTGCGGACCAAAGTCACGGGGTGGCTCCACGGACTCTCGCTAGGCTCAATGACTCCTAGGTCAAGCATCCTATCCACCTCTGCGTACAGAAGTGTTTGCACAGCTGGCGAAATAGGATAATAGCGGTCCTTAACTGGGACTGCGTCTCCTGTATCAATTGTATGCGTTTCCAATTGCGTCTTACCGAGGCCTTTCCTTGTATAACAAGGGAACAACCGAACCACGGCTTCCAGAACTTCGCTCTGTTGTTGCGACATAGAATGGGTTTTGACCTCCTCAGGGGCTTGGACTTCCCCACATAGGTCTACCCCTTGAGTGGTAAGACTCTCTATATTCGCAAACAACTTAAAACTTATCATAAAGTCCACGCCCAAATAGAGCGCACGTTCAAGAGTCGGAACTAGATAGATGTCAATTTCCTCCGACTTCTTACCGAATTCAATTTTTACTCGAACTCTACCTAGAATTCGGTGGGCACTTCCATCAGCTGTCTTTACCGACGAGCCGAACCGGAATATCCGTAACCCAGCTCGTTCGATCAGCTCCTCGCATCCCTTGCCTAAGCAAGTTACAGATGCTCCGCTGTCTACGAGTCCTTCGACTTCAATGCCTCCGATATTCACTTTGGTATAAAATCGATTATCGTCTCCTTCGAACAGAGTAGCAGCGGCGACCTCTCGTCGGATCTGCCGTCGTTTCTCATACCGCGCTCGTGTTCGTTCTATTCGATCAGATACCCCAAAAATTCTAGCGCGAGCTTCACGATATTCTGCCATTCGCTGATGCAGCGGCTTAAGCTGCCGGAGAACTGGCAGTGAAGGAGTTTCTTCCACTCGGCTGGTGTTTTTCAGCATGGTAATGTAGGTATTATCATCGGGTAATTGTATCGCAGAAGTTGTATCAGCTACTGTTACGTTAGGTCCTGTGTTAGCCACATCAGGTTGGTTACGGTCTGTGTTGTTAAAATCAATGTTGTCACGGGCTTGGTTGGTAATACCCGTGTTGTTAATGTCTGTGTTAGTAATTTCTGGGCTTAAACATCGGTGGACCTCACCTCCCCAGTTTGAGGTGTGGACCTTGGCTGGTTTCCCTGGCAAACAGGACATTTGGGAGTAACGGTGTTCTCTCTCCCACACTTATAGCAAAATATTTTCCTATAAGTTGCCGGACAATCTCTGAATGTATGCCCTATGGTCCTGCAGTTCCAGCAGGTTACTTTATTCGAGCTGCCTATGGCATCCACCTCAACTACTGTTACTTGACTAACGGCCTCATCTTCGAAAGTGACTTCATGCACTCGCGGTTGAGTTGTCTGCCGCGAAGGAAGTTGTTGCCGCTGCATTGACAATAAAGTCTCCGCTCTCCTCACCTCTCGTGAGAACTCACTAAGAGAATTTGCAGGAATCGGAAACATCAGTTGAGCTAGGGCTGGTTTCAAATTGCCCTTCATAATTTCTGCCAGTTGGGCCTCCGAGTAAGGAACCCTCTGCTGGTGCCGCAGTCTCATGATGGTATTGTAGAAATCCTCAAAAGACTCCTGTGGCTGCTGATGCCTGCTGAGAATTTGCACTTGAATCTGGAACTCATTGTCAAAGCGCTGGAACTGTGCCAAGATCGCTCGCCTTAGTTCGTTCCAGCTTAGGATGGGTGTTAATCTCCGATAACTCCAATAATATTCGAGTGCCGGACCTTCCAATAGGTGGTGCAATTCCTTCAGCAACTCTGACTCCGTGCATTCTTTGTCCTCGCATGTCACGCTTACTCGGTAGAGGAACTCCTGGACATTCATTGTTTTCGGAGTACCATCGAATTTGATACCCCACTTAGTCAAGTCTGCCTTACGTCCATTTCGGTTGAATGTTTCTTCCAGCCTTCCCGAGCTCTGATGTCGATATCCTTCTGTTCTCGGTGCTCTGTTTCCTGGGGGTGGTGTTGATCCCCTCGTTGGCCAAAACTGTGGTGTAGGTGCCTGGAAGTTCTCTGAAGGCCGCTGGTATCCTACCGTTGTCGCTATATCCACCATTGAAACCATTTGTGGTCTGTCATACCCCGATGGATATTCGGTCTCTGTTGGTCGTCTAAAATCTTCAGCCGGTACTAGCTCTCTCGCATTCCTAGGAGCTTGCATCGGATAACTCGACATATCGGGTTGCCGAAACTGCCTTTCTTCGAACGCCATCGCCTGGCGGTCCACCTGAGTTGGTACTAGTGGTGGCGGTAGTTGCGCCTCTGACTGGCTTCCCATACTGCTGGCTAACGACTGTCGAGTCGCTTCCACAATAGCCGGAAGAATTCGTCGCACCAACGCTTCGTCTTCTCTCTGGCGGTCAGCTTCAGTTAGATAGCTATCCTGTCTTCCCGGATGGTTTCTGGGTGCTGCCCCGTGCGCTGATGGTGTCGCGTCTGCCATCTGTCGTCGACCTGCTAATGCTCGTCGGGCTGTCAGCATGCTGAAATCTGGAGACTCTGGAGTTCCTTCTTGATCAGAAGTACCATGATCTCCTGTGAGTTGGTCAAGGCTCACCGGATATATTCTACCAACCGGATTACTGGTTGGTATTGCAGCCGTAGTTATGGCCGTTACGACCGATCCTGCCGCGGTAGTATACGTCAGCGTCGAAGACGCTGCCTGCGTGAAAAATGCGCCTGCAGCGGACTCTCGAGACGGATCATCCCCGCCTGTTCCTTCTGCAAGTGGCGAACGCTGAACGGGCATGGTTAATCAACCGAAAACCGAAAGATAATAAAAACGTAAAAATTTCTTCCCCTCAATGGGGGTACAATGCAAAGAAAGGTAACTGAAAATTTAGTAGAACTAAAAAATTATCAAATGTTGTTCACTAAACCACAGCTTGCGAAAAGTTAATTTAACCTCCCACAAAAACAGAACTATTATTATGTCAAAAAGAAACAAGCTGAAAGTCAAAGTTAAATTAAATGATATAATATGTTAGATAATATAGTGTGTAAATAGGAAATGTAAATAAAAGATAAATGTTCGCAAAATTTCCAGGATTATCTCTTATCCGAGTATCTTATCTTATTCAAGTATCAGTCCGTGATAACTGAATAATCGAATGCAAAAATCAAAGCTGAATCAAAAACTTAAATCAAAACTCAAAAAGAAACTCAGAAAATCAGAACTCAAACAAAAATTAATCAAAACTCAAAAACTCCAAACTCAAAAGTCCTAATCAAAACTCAAAAACTCAAAACTCAAAAGTCATAATCAAAACTCAAAAATCAATAAACCAAACTAAATAAAAAAAAAACGCAACGCAAATAAATTTGAAACTCAAAATCAAAATCTAAAATCCGTATTTCAAAATGTGGTAATTAAGGGTAAGTTTAGGTAAGTTCCTTGGGCAACTTTAGGCAAGATAAAAAGACAAAAAAAATTTCTCCAAACCGACATAAACACGAAATCTGATATAAATCAGAAAAATGATCATGGAGGTCTACTACGAACCAAAAAGAGGGCAAACGAAATGGGTCAGCGACCGCCTACCGTGACTCTCTCTCCCAGATTCGCCTGAATACTTCCGTCGTATTCAGCCTAGGTACTAATATCTAGTAGCCGCCGTAATTTAATACGTAACCGTAAAACAAACTATTGTAGACACTCGTTTTGCCATGGATGTGGTGTAACAGGACGTCGCAACGCGGTTAGACCTGATAATCTTCACCGGGACTTACGCCTGGCATCACCGCATCAATGGACAAAACTAATGTTAGTAACCATAAAGTCTTACTAGCTATGCGTCAAACAACGTGTCGCAACGCGGTTAGACAATAAAATCTTCGCCGGGACTTACACTTTGGTTGGCGACATAAACTAGACAGAACACATACTATGAACTCTACTAAATTTAAACATGGATCAAGCAAAAATATCTAAGTCTGTGTCCCACTTGGAGCAATTGCCCCTGACATCACCGCAGAGACAAGACTTCGCAAGCACGGAACACAAAGAAAAATATTCCAAAAAAATTGTCATTGCCCCGCGGCAGATCCGTCGCAACGCGCCAAGGACTGAATAACTGCCTAAAACGGGACTTACAGAACGCGTAGGAGCAACTAAATTCTTTATACTAAAAATATCGGACTATAGAACACATAACTCGGGCCCCACGTTGGGCGCCATTATGTCATGTTGGCCAGATTGCTATTCTTTCAAAAATTCAAAATTTCAACAGTTATTGCTTTGATTGAGCGGCATGCTTGGTATGCCATGCGTTTAAGCCGGGCTGGTAACTCGCCGGACGGGGGGGTTCTTTCCACTCAATCAATGCGTGAACAATCTGACTCAGAACAATAAAATTACATACCAAGTCGAAAAGTAAACCAGGATTTTCAGACATAAAAATAAAGAAACGGAGCCCGAATTATGTTTCCAATAGTAAATCAAAACGAAAAGGCACAATTATGGATCAAAAGAAGCGACATTCGTGATCGTGCTGGAGAAAATTACTGTTGGCAGGAATTGTTTTTATCTCGCCTGAGATGAACTGACAGATGTTATGGTCAGCCTTTACCCACCCGCTTGAAACTTCCTGTTGTTTCACCATGACGCTGTTTCTCTTCTCAGCGTCCCAAAAACGAAGTTGCCCCTGGAAACTTACCCTTGACTTACCCTAAAACCAGTATGGTTGTCTACACAACCATAATTACCATGTACAAAATTTTTCAATAAACGTTATAAAATTTTATTTAGTCTTCTTACGAGACTCTTATCTTTTTGTATATGATTTGCTTACTCACTAGATAACCGCATTCTTACTTAAAAATTATATTAACAAAAAGAAAAGCCTATAATAGGGTGCCCCATGGGCGAAGCGCTACAATATTTCAAATAAAACAATAGTCAGGCCTCTGATGGAGTACCTGATAACAAATCCACTCCATGGATATAAACTTAACTCTAATATGCCTTTGAAACAGTAGGCAAGAAGATCTAAAGGAGAAAAAGTTTAAGCCACGACTTTTGCTTTCGTTACGACCAATTGATTATCAAAACAAAGAAAGAACAAAAGAAACCTCAATAGCAGTGAACACGAAGTTTCACTTAATAGAACCCCGAGATTAAATACTTGGCCTCCTAACGGGCACTTTAAACCGGGTAACCCTACTAACGAAATGCTACAAATGCGGCTCGTGACGAATTAAAAATGACGAACCGTATTTGACACAAGTATTCATGTCCCTAATCCATAGATAAATATTCGCTATAACGCCCTAGCCGAAGAAATATTCCATAAATATATGTACATATATATACAAGAACTTCTACACCATGGCCACGTTGCTGGATATAAGATAATAGGAAATAAATGCAAATATATATATATATGTATATCGAATATTATGAGAATAAAAATATATTATTAAACAGTCGGTACGTCATCCTATCGTGCTCACTCCTACTCTATTTTATTTCATGGTTGCCTTGCTTCTTTTCTTTTCCTTTTAAAATTTTTAGAAGTCCAAGGTGGACCTTAAACTTTTCCCCAAATTAGAACTTTAGTTATTCTCTTAATTCTAATTTGTGTCCATTCCTATTCTTTTTATATCTTACTCTACTCTTTAGCACTCTAAATTAGGATAACTTGACCTTTAAACGAAATAGCACTAATACTTCAGGGTGTCTCTGAATTTAAAGTGCTAAAGTTCTTATGAACTGGCCTTATAATTAACTTAGCACTAAAAGATTTCCGAACTTCACTCATTCACTTGAAATTTGAAGTATCTTTTAGGCGGTACATTTTTTTTTCTTATCGAATCGTAATTACTACACTAAATTTTTTCTTTAACTGCGAAATTTAAGTTTTAGGAAATTTACATTATATTCACAATTACATCATTCATTTAAATTTCCTTTCTTTTTCTTTTTTGTCTCAAACAAATTTTACAACTAACAAATCCCAAATAGATTTGGCTTACCTTAAGGGTTTACTCTAATGGTATGACCACTCATACATTTCATCATGTATTCAAAAACTTTAACCACAAAACTCTTCATTTAAGGTTTCGTGCTGAACATCATTTGGAAGCGATCCTCTATCTCATATTCGCTATCTTACGTTCGAATGATTTGACCACTCACAAATTCACTCGCGGACAGTTTGTCTGTCAGGTTTGTCAAAACGTTCGAACGTATCTTCTTATCATGAATTAATCAATTACTTTCCAAGATGTTGGTTTTGTACAATTATGAATTTCAGATTTACATCACAGCGTTAGGAAATATTCAGGTTGATTACTTATGAGCCCTAAATTATGTTGGCCTTTATGCGGGTATACAAACTACGCCCTAACGACACATTTCCGTCTGTCCACTGGTTTTTACTTCGTCCGAAAAATTGGAACTGGACTTACCGGCGAATACTTCAAGGGAAGGGACTGTTGTTGTTGTTGGTTCTTGTCGTCACCTACTCTATGGTGTCTCCACTGATGGTGTGTGGGCTGATGTTATGTTGGCCGGGGTAGTCAGATGTTGGAGGATGCTGGTGTGCTGTTTTTGTTTGGTGAGATGACGGGCGGCAACACTTGGGTGCTGATGGATGGCACGATGGAAGATGCTTTAACTTAATTCCAGCTATGAAGGATGTTGTCGGTGCTGGTGGTGACCTGGTCTATGTGCGGAATGTTTGCAGCGAATTTGATCGTGGTACCCGACCACAACACGTAGCGACCAATGTCGACTGGCCGGTGATTGTTTCTAGCCCCACTTCTGGACGCGTATTACCCGGAGTAACCCGGGCAGTACTGCCTGTTCCAACAGGGACAATCTCTGCAGTACTACCAGAGCCTCCAAGAACACGCGACTTCCGTGGGTAACCAGACAAATCGTCCAACCGACAATGGTAATTCCGCGCTGCTCGCGGCGGGTGTGCAAACGAAAAATATCGGTACAACGCAAACGCACAATTAGTAGGACTCTCTGTCTCTGTGGTAGAAATGAAGTTGTTAGGCATGGCCATGCTGATGTTTTCACATTGAAACTTACCACAGTTGGATGTAATGTGAGGCGTAGGGTTTTTTCCTGGGATTCCTTCGGAGGAATTCCTTGTCTCTTTGAGACGCCTTTTTGTGTCTTTCCTTCGGGAGCCAAACTTTCGAAAGCCTAGCTTTCGAATTGCTAAACGTTTTCTTTTTCTTTGTTTTTTCTTTAAAAAGAAAAATTAGGTATGACGAAGTATATGGTACGATTGGTGATTATGCAAATTTCACAACGTCTGTGGATTGTCCAATAGATCGGTGGAACGTTCTGTTTGTAGTTTGCTGGTAATCACTGCGACTGTTTCACGAAGAATCTCTTTCAAAAATGGCTGCAGATTCCGAGACGACGCCGTTGCAATCATGCCAGATTGCCGTTGTTTCGTTTTACTTATGTATTTTCAGCCGTTCCTACGTAAAGTCTCGAATATTCGATGGAAAGTTGCCGTTTTGCCAGATAATTTGGCGATGTTGTTTACTTTTGTTTTTTTCGGAAATGACATGATACATTTTCCAACAGGTGGTACCCACCAAGTTCGGTGGTGGTGTAATCAAACGGGTGGTTGCCAGATTATGTGGCCGCCGGTAGATGGTTAGTACGGCGCCGCCACATTCTATAATTAAATCTCCTAATATTTGGAATCTATTTTGTGATGTAGTGTCTGATGTGTCGTCCCTAATGTGTTGTGTACTCACAGAAGATAAATCCACAATGTCTATATTTCTTCTTTTCCGTTTGCAATTTACTGTTTGAAATTCTGGATTGTTGATTGTTGCTTCTTCTGTATCCATGTCAGTTGAATTCTTGTCATGTGTTGCTGCCACATAAGTCTTGCTTAAGATTTCCTCAAATTCCTTCACCTTTGCTCCTGAAATTTGTACCGTGTCCGTCCGTTTGTTCATTCCATCTGTTGAATATTCTCCATCCTTAATCCGAACATTTGATGTTATTTTGAAATTAGTGCGCTCATCCTTTGATTTGTCCATTTTGTGAATATCTTCCATATATGGGACCTTTGTTGAGAATGCGTTGCTATCCAGGATCTTGACTTTTAGCATTTTTCTTCATTGAAGGCGGAATATGTGTATGTATGAATTTGTAAATATTTTGTCCGATATTTTCAAAATTTGATATTATTACTTTTTTATACGTCTTATTCGTTTGAAAATTTCAAACGAAGTCCTCAAACATGTTTTGCGAGCTATCTTTTGTTATAGAAAAATGAAGCAAAACTGACTGTGTTCAGTTTCATTTAACATTTTGAAATCGTAATCGAGGTGAAATGAAATCGTGAGCGAGTTGAAAATTGTGGTCGCTAAAGATTTATTGTTCTGAACTATTGAACTGTTCTGAAAACTGAACCCGCTGATTTTTCCCAACATTTGGCCGGGGACTGAAAATAAAGCCAATATCTAAACAAATAAAAGGATGAAATTATATCATATTAATTGTACAAAATAACAAAAGTATGCTAATGTGATTTATTGCATACCACAGAAAAGTATATAACGGTACAACAGACTGCAATGCTCAGTAATGAAATGGAAGAAAATTCAAATATTGACCAAGGTGTCCTTATTCATGAGACAAATAAAACTGAAATTTCTCAACCAGAGAAACTATAGAACAGAGTTCAGGCCTAGTATAGACACACCAAGGCGTATAATAAGTTACCAAACTTCTAACTACATTATTATATATGTTTTTTGATTTATCAAAAAAATTTCCATATTTTCCGTTTTAAATAATTGTTTTCTATCTTGTTTAAGTTTTTCAAACATAAGTAGGTATAAACTTCAAGAAAATGCAACAAATAATAGCGACAAAACCAAAGTAGTGCTAGTAGTGTTATTTCTAAGGACGCTGCATGAAATTCGACGTACACAAAATATGTCGAAGTAACATTGCCTAAAAACATTAAGGCCAAATTTTTGACTGGTTATTTAAATTGGAAATCAGTTGATTTTGATTTATGTTTGATCTGACTTTAAATACGTAACACGGCGTCTACACGTGAGATAAATGGTAACATAAGTAATAAATAAATAAATGGTTTCCCATTACATCCCATGAAGGGACCGGTGAGAACTTCTCACAATCATTGAGCTGTGCGCTTTCCAGTTAACACTTATGTTACCATGTTACCATCAGTGAAAATTTTGTCTTCACTTAACCTGGCGTTTACACGGGACAGTTTTGCTCCGACAGTAGAAATACATTCACACATTTTTACTATCTCACTTACACTTCCCTCACTTACCTCGCCCCTGTCTCTGATTTTTCAATGACAGTAACTTCGGAAAGAGATTTGACATAAGCGGCCAGATCATGGCTGAACTAGTAGTAAAGGTTGGCGCAATAGAACAACTGATTTTGCTTTCTTATGACTCCATCTGTTAAATTCAGTGTATTTTGTTGTTGTACTTTTTTTGTTTACTGTGTTTGTTCATATGGATCTGTGTTGAATTTGACGGTTAGAGTCATGAAACAAAAACTAAATGTCTGTTTTTGGTTCACACAATTACAACAAATCCTACTGCGTCAACCTTTACTAGTTCAGCCATCGGACATATCGGTGACGTTTCGTAGTAATTTGGAGAAGTAAAAGCAAAAGAGCGAAGAAACAAAAAATCAGAGAACGAAATTTAACGAAACGACACTGTCGGCGGTTGCTTAAAACTGTACTGTCTTTATAACTGGCTGGACGCGTACGTCATACAAACAATTTTTTACTTTGTGACAACTAATACATATTCTCTACTATCTTGTCTCAAACTTTCCCGTGTAAACGCACCGTAATTGTTGATTTTATTCGACATCTATGTGTCTGTCCGTTTTTGACAGTTCATCTCATATCATAGTTGTCATGTAATATGCCATAACAACTACCCTACAAGAACAGTGACAGTCATTTGACCGGTCAATTGACTGTCATTGTTGATGGGTATATCCATCAAAGTTTCTATCACATTCTTAAAGCCGAAATGAAAAAGTTGATGGAAACTTTTGTGTACGTGTGATTTTGTATCTCTCTCGAACTTATGGGTTCGGTCGCCTATAAAACATATACCTGAGCTGCTCACTCTAGTGCTGTTCACTAATCAAAGATTATATGAGTATTAGTCACAGTTGATAGATATATGCATCACAGTTGACTAATCATACTTGATAGATATACCCATCACAGTTGACTAATCAAATTTGATGGATATATCAGTCAAAGGTGATGGGTATAGCTTTTATAATAAAAGACGATGTTATTAATGATTTTATGGTATATTTTTATTATTTTTATATATTTTTAATATCTAATTGTATAATAAATGACAATGAATGATTCTTAGTCAAGAATCGGAGTGAATGAATAAGAATAATCGATTCAAAATGAATAAAGTAGTAACTGGGCAAAATAAAATACTTATTTACAATTTGTTTTTAATAAATCTTCTACTTCATCCTATGGTGGCTTCGTTCAATTGTCTTTTAGCACATCTAAAATTTGAAAAGGAGATATATAAATATATGTATTAATAATAATAAGTATATATGAATGTATATAAATTAATAATTATTTAATCATTTATAGACAAAAATATGTACATACCACGCAGTTTTGTTGAACCACATAAGCTTCCCTATCGCATGCTTTTCCAACCTCTCATCCCAATTGTATATATCAAGCAGTTTATCCGTGAACATTGGGGGGCAGACACTGCTGACATCCTCTGACGCCTCTTTCACTATATTTTCTGTGAAGAAGTATGTATAAATATCAAAATATTAAAATATCGAACCATACATTTTAGTTTGTTGATATTGCTTGAGCAAAATCTGGGGTTCCCAATTTCTGCTCTAACTCTTGCACCGCTGTAATGGTGAGGAAAGGGAGCATGCTGCCGACTTCATTAATGATTTTGTCCTGAGTTTGGCCAGGTAAGCCAGACAGAATCTTCCACTACTTTTTGATGGCTTTTAAATGCCTCATTTTTCAGAATCATTATCTTTGTTTTTTGGATCACATAAGTTTATTCTTTTCCACTGTTTATTTTTATTCCACGATATTTAACGATAATGAAACTTTTGTCGTTGCACTTTGCCGAGGATTCACAAATTTTACTTTTTAAACGTCAGCAAATTCAAGTTTCCATCAACACTGACAGTCGAATGACCGAAACTATTCTTGTAGGGTTGTTTCACTCTTGCAAATGGAACTCAGTATAAAATAGTTGCAAGTGTATCAGTGCAAAAATATTGTGTGTGTTAGTTTCCATCATTCATTTCTTGTAGGGTATGCCATCAAATTTGTTATACCACTAACAGTAATATAGAGTCCATACGTAACATAATACTCTCTGCGATTGAATTTGACGTTTGCTGACATAAAAATGTTATAACATATCTCTCGTGTAGATGCCGTGTAAAGAGTTTTTCATTGCGTTGTCAAATAATGTTACTAGCATGTGCTACGAAATTTGTACATTTATCGGCTAATCGTTACAATGCACCAAACTGACGCCACTTGCAAAACAAAAGTGAAGTGAGAAAATACAAAATATTTAATGAAATTGGAGAATATTTCAGCAGAAATAAAGTTCTAAGGCTGTTTGATGCATTGTAACGATTAGCCGATAAATGTATGAATACCGGTTATTTTTCGTAGCATTTCCCACTGTTCCCTCATGGTAGTAAGATTATTTGACAAAGCACTGAAAACTGTTTTCGTATTTAAAGTCAGATCAAACATAAATCAAAATCAACTGATTACCAATTTAAATAACCAGTCAAAAATTGGGCCTTAGTTTCCATCATGGTAGAATTATCTATTAGGTAGTCGCATTAGCAATTCCGTGGTTAAGCTGTAAAAATTAGCTGAATAATGAAAAATACTATGTACACTGTGAAAAATTTAATAAGCTTGTCTTACTTGATACAAAGTCTATGCTATTAAATTACATTTTGATTGAAATTCTTTGAATTTTATTAACAAACAAAAAGAAATAAAATCGAATCAGCTTGGCTGACGCGTTTACCCGATAGATAATTTTACCATGGTTTCCATCATTCATTTCTTGGTCGCATGGTAAAGTAAGTAAGGTAATCTCGTTAGAACAGCTGATTTGGACATTTTTCTTGCTTAGGTGTTTCTCTTATGTCAAATTCACATGTATTTTGTTTTTGTACCTTTTTGTTACCTTTTACAGTTCATACACATATGTTGAAAATTTGACAGATTATGGACACCAAACAAAAACAAAATGCCAATTCCTACTGCGTTTACCTTACTTATTTTACCATGCTTGGTCGTTTTATGTGATAAGACCCTAATAGCTCATCCCTGGTACGATGTAATCGGCTTTACTAAAACCGAAACATTCGAGTTTGTTTAACACTAACAACGTGAGGCAGTAGTTTGTTGTGCTGTCGCCCAGATTATTGGACTGTTTGGAAAATTAATGGGTACTTCTGATCAATTGACTGAGGATGTCTTCACTTCATCGGAAAAGTCTCTTACCGACGATGAAAAACAAAAACTGGAGGAGCAAAATAAACGTTTGATTTCGGAATTTAAAGCATGCCAGCTCGAACAACAGGCACAAAAGCACTGGGACCTCTTCTACAAACGCAACGAGACAAGATTCTTCAAAGATCGTCGTTGGACGACTAGAGAGTTTCAAGAGCTTATTGAGGATGACAACAGGACGTCGTCAACAAATAGTGAAAGCAGAAAACTCTTGGAAGTCGGATGTGGTGTTGGCAATTTTGTTTTCCCCTTAATGGAAGAGTTGGACTCGTTAGGTCAGACCAACAACTTCTTCTATGCCTGTGACTTTTCTCCAAGAGCTGTAGAATTTGTTCGTTCTCATCCAAAATACAATGAAGATCGTATAAAAGCTTTTCAATGTGATATAACCACCGATAATATACATGAACGGGTTCCAGCGGATAGTATTGACATTATCTCCATGATTTTTGTTCTATCTGCCATAACACCGGAGAAATTCGAAGCTGTTGTTAAAAATCTTCACAAGATACTGAAGCCCGGTGGCATAATTCTTTTTCGAGATTATGGCCGGTATGACATGGCGCAACTCAGGTTTAAATCTGGTCACAAAATTTGTGAAAATTTCTACATGCGGCAGGATGGGACACGTAGTTATTACTTTGCTGAGGCAGAAGTATCGCAACTGTTTAGCCGGAGTGGATTTGATGTGGTAACAAATTCCTACGTGCATCGACGGACGCTTAATGTTAAAGAGGGTATAGATGTCCCCCGAATATTTTTGCAGGGTAAATTTAGAAAATTATAACGAAACTTTTAATATGTGATTGTTTAACAGAGGAACGAAATGATCTATGAAAAGACTACAATTTTTGATGTGATCATGAAATATGACTTTGACTTTAATAAATAACTATGATTTTTCATGTCAAAAGCAGACAATTTGTGTACATATATCGAAGGGGTATGTATCATTTGTCTCAATATTTTCGGAACGGTTGTTTTTAAATACCGTTCGTAACCGGTGTAAAACTAGAAGCGAACAGCTCACTGGTAGTGAGAAGCTCTCTCCAGTCCTTTCATTTGATGTACTGGGAACAAATGTTATTTTATCGTTAGTCTCACGAATACAACAAAACTTTTTCGGAAGAAATAATTTTAAGATCAAGATAGAAAAGTTTCAACAACATTCTTTATGGAAACGCAATAGAAGTTGGGATCTTCACCTTTGCTAATAGTAATGAAATTCAAACTTACAACCTTGATGAATATATTGAATGAGATCGCAGAAATGCAATCAATTCTTATTGGTGTTCAAAATTAGCACTAGCGGATTACACATGATAGGTCGGAGCCTACGTGCGGTTCGTATTTAAGTAATAGCAACACTACACCGTCATTGTTGCAATGGTTTTGCGTGCGCGACTGCTACACGAAGGAAAGTGTAGGAACCAGCCAGTGAGTATTATGAGATTGAGAATCTCTCTTCATGGGAGGTAAAAATATGAATTGTAGTTAATACAAAATGACAGAACATGCAAAATCCAATAATTTTGGACGAATTCAACTCGTCTTCTCTCGCTTTCGAACAAATTAATTTAACGTGTGTAAATACTGATTTTATTATATAGAAATAACTGACAACACTCTGCATTATATATTTGAATATAGAGTTTTCTTTTTATTTTAGTATGTTTGTAATAGATTTTGTGTTTAGTTTCTTTATTTAATTGATAATATGTAACATGATTTTATTTATTCGTAATTAACATTTCAATAAATACATTTATGATTTTCATTTTAGTCGGCGATATTAGATTACATTTTATGTTGTAGATGTAATTTAATATACTCACGCACATTTTTAAATTTGTTTTTTCCGCACACAAATATATATTCTGTTTACATTAATTCAGTTAATAATAATAATATTCTTAAAATAATAACTACAGTAACTTGCTAAACGGGACAATATTAACAAATATACTCAGTATTGTTAATCGAATGTAGGATCATCGTTGACACTTGTGCCTACGATATACATACGTACTTCTTTATTATTCAAGTCTTATGGGTGAAAACACATCAAAGCGTCACTTCTTTTTTTCAGAAATATTATGAACACGATAAATTCGATTTGTTCTAGACATTCGAAAAACAATATTGAGTACATATTTGGGTGTGTTTTCTTAATTAAGTTCATTATAATACCCGGGATTAATTCTAAAAAAACAATACAACACAGTAAAATGTTATAACTTTTGCAACGGACAAAACGAGAGCACTGCGTTCGTGTATTTCTTGTACATATTTTCAAAACAATACTCTCTTTTCGTAATATATTTGTAAGTATGTAGTAGTTGTGTTGTTTGTATAATTGTTATTGTTGTGAATGATTATCTTGGAGAATTTGTCTTGTCTTGTGCTACAAGTACATAGTAATTTAGCGTAAATACTTTGTAATTACATCATATTATTTTTCGTTTTTTAAGTTAAATATCAATAACAAATTCATATAAGTTAAAATCACTTAAATATGTATGTTTAAAAAAGAAAAACAATTTAATAATACACAATAATTAATAAAATATTTTCTTATGCTTCACAAATTCTACTTAAGAGTACGAAATGGAAAAGACGGAAGAGTTACATATATAACTGAAAAGGTTACACAAATAACTGGATATATGCGTATGTATATGCATATGTGTTTTGTTTATATTTGTACACTGTAAGAGAATAATTATTTTTTTTTTAAAAATTTGTTCTTGCTTTGATTTTGTTTTGAAAGTGAGGCAAACACACAAATCAAACTTGAAGTTTATTCTGTGTGTAACCCAGACCCACTTTAGTTGTTTTTATGTAATACTTAAAAATGTAAAAAGAGATTTATTTGTTGTTTTTAAAAATTACACCTAAATAACAACGATTTAAGAAAATACTATGGGTGCTAGAAAATAATAGAAATAGTAAACCATAGTGGTAACAACAGATTTTCTAAGGAAATAGCATCGAAAGAACGAATTGTCTGACCAAAAATGTTAACGATGACTTTCCGGTAATTTTCTTTTTAAATGAGAATAAATGAGATAGTTTTAAAAATGCCTATAAACTAATAAATGAAGGTGATATTTATAAAGCCAACATTTTTGACCATAAAGCAGCGAGTGTAAGTGCCTGAACCTAATGCCGCCTCAGCAAAATGTTCGACACAAAGATTTTTCTATTCAACATTATACAGCTTGACTTGCATTTTTGATTGGACCAATTTTCGTATACATGAAGTTATATATAGAGTAAATGTAGAAATGTGGATATAAAGTTACTGGATTTTTTATTTTGCGTATCACAAAAATGTTGGCATTAACATTATCTATATTCTTTTCATCTCCTAAAATAATTACACTCGGCCGCATAAGCCTACGTACAAGGATAGTATGTCAACGTTGGCATCAAATTACTGTGAAAAAATAATAAGGTACACATGTAGAGTTTTTTTTTCACAAAACTGATTTATCTAAGAACATTTTTCTATTATTTAAAAAATGTTTATAGAATATAAAAATTAATAGAAATTCAAAAACATTAATGTGGCTTCATGGCTAGGCAAAGTGTGCGCACAAATGCTGAATGTTTAGTTCATTTCTTAGTATTCATAATACTCTTAATTCTCATAGTTTACATTATCCATTGAATATTTAAAATTTATATTTCATTTCTAACAAAATTTATGCTTTATTTTTTAAAGACACTATTATTGGTTTCATACTTAATGAATTAAAGAGTTTGAGGCCCTTGTAGAAAAGAGATCTCTGCATTGAGGATGGTGTAACCCGTTGTAGTCTGAAATTATCAGCATTCCGTAGTGAATATGGTTGTGCCTCGCCAACATATCTCGTTTGTTCACATAAGTAATCCGTAGCAGTCCCCTGTCGTATTTTTTGTATCAGTTATATAGTATTTAGTGCAAGCCGTTGTTTTATATTTAGCCATTTTAGAGCATTTAGCATGGTGTTTATTGGTGTGTATCTGTTGCATTTCAAAATCGATCGCATAGCTTTATTTTGAAGTTTTTGTAATCTTTCCATATGTGTATCAATGCAGCATGTATATAATATTGTGGAACCAAATTCAAAATGTGGTTTAATTATTTATTGTATTGTAGATGTTTATTGCAGTTAAGACGTTTACCTTACTCCTTATTCTTTTGAAAACCCCGATTTGTTTGCTTATAAACTCTATATCGTCACCTAAAATCCAAAATGACGTAACAACAAAATGCCATCATTTTCTTTCTGATTGATTACGTATGTTTAACTAAAATACACGATTTGACAAAGTTTCAAACACCTAAGTTCAAAATCAACGATTTTATTAAAAAGATTAAATAAATGAAGTTTTTGATAAATCCACGTTTTTCCTTTGACCTGTAATTTTATACTTACAATTGACTAAACTACATATCCCCACAAACTTTTAGACATCTACGATCCAAAATGCCAATTTTATTCTCAAAATTCCGATTATATATATCTAACTATTTTTTGCCTGTCCAGTAAAGTGATGAAAATGTTGTTACGTCTTTTTGGATTTTAGGGGACGATATGTTCATTGAATTTTAATTTTTTATCAATTATGAAGCCAAGGTATTTGATGTGATCAACTTTCTCTATCGTGTTTCCATTTAGCTCAATATTTATTGCACTTGTCATATTTATTTCCATAATTTGTGTCTTTTTTTCGTTTAGTTTAAGTTTATTCATTTATATTATCTAGGTCGCTTATCAATTTACTACGACATTCTTCAACATCATGAACTTCAGTAAATATTAATGTATCGTCCGCGTATAATACCATTTTACTATTTTTCAGCACATTGGACATATCGCTAATGTAAATGATGAACAATAAAGCTCAGAATAGAACCCTGGGTAACCTTATATACATACATTGTTTACTTTTTCGGATATTGTATTGTTAACTTTAGTAAGTTATTTTCTGTTTGTCAAATATGACCTGAACCATTTCAGTTCTGTGCCCTGGATACCATAATTATATAGTTTGTCCAGTGGTAATTCGCGATCAATTATTTCGAAAGTTCTTTTAAAGTCCAAAAATATTGCAATAATTTCTTTTTTATATTTTTCCATCGGTTTATTACACATTTAACAGTAACGGTTGGTGTTTTGTCAGGATAGAGTTGTTTTTAATATGTTCTTCCATTTGTTCCTTTACTACTTTTTCCATAATTTTTTCACACGTTTTCAGGCTGTTAATTGGTCTAAATTCATCACATTTCAATTTAAACAAATATGATGTAGGATATCCCTTACATTTCAGTACTTCATTGAAGTGTTTTCGCATCGCTGCTACCAGTTTGGTAGTATAATTCGCGGTAATGTGGTTCCGTTCTTCGAGCAGTACCATTTTTAACATTTCCTTTGAAGTGATGACATGGTTTCGAATACTGCGTTCCAATAAATACCACAAATGCTCGATAGGGTTCAAGTCCGCGGATTGTGGTGAATTTTTCAACTGTTTTTGCTCATTATACAACAGCCAAAGTAGTCTTGTATTAAACGCTGTATGCTTTGGTTCGTTGTCCTGTTGGAGGTAATCAGCCTTATTACGAATGTCGTTCTCGTATTTCGACTACGACAGTTTTGTAAAAGAATAAAGAAAAAAGTTGGCGTTGTTATCTTTAATCTTTTACAAAACTGTCGTAGTCGAAATACGACAACGACATTTGTAATAAGGCTGAATAATCATCTTCTATTCCCAATTTATTGACACTGCTCCCTAGATTTTCTTTAATGATATCTAGATAGACTCTATGGTCCATGATTGATGGAATAAATTGCAAATATCCATACACCACCTGCACCATGCTTCACTGTAGGTTTAACATTTTTGGATCGAGCGCTGTACAGTGTTTTCTCCAAACCAACTAATGCCAAGAATGCCATGTTTGCTTTCGATAGTAAACAAGACGTTCTGGCAGAACTCTGGAGGCTATGTGCTCTTGCGAATGCAATTCGTTTTTGTCTGGTGACTAATGACACTAGAGGCTTCTTATGCGATAGTTCGTTGTTTTCTAAATGCTGCGAATGGCGTCCTTGGAGACTGATTTATTGAACTGTTGGCGCAAATTTATACCGATTTTTGATACCGTTAATTTGGAGTTTTGCTGTATAGTTTGCACATCAACTCGTTTTTCGCGCCCAGAAAGGGGCTTTGATACTAAAACCCCACTTTTTTTATAATTGATTTTTCCACAATTTCTCGGAAAGTTTTTCCTTCCTTTCACAGATTACTTTACTTTTATTGACAATTTTACAACCTCAAGAGTTCATATGTCTTATACATATTAATTAAACAAACAAATAAACATCCTTTCCTTTCACAGATGAACAATAATTTTTTCCCTCGGCAACACTAACTTCTTTTCGTTTTGCTTTTATTTTAAATTTTAAAACTAAAAAAAAAAACTCAATAGCAACAAGATTCAATCGTCGTTCTTGTGTATGTACCACTTTCTGTACGCACACTTTTGCCTTTCAAAAAAGTTACCACATGTTCCTTTTCAAAATTCATCTATTTTTTTAAGCTTTTAACATGAATAAAATATGTATCTGAGTTTGATAAAAAAAATAGCTTCAAAGGTGTACCCCATTATTTTCACACCGCAATTTGATGTCAATATATTTGTTTATCCCTGTACGCAGATTTGTGTGGTCGAGTGTGTATATATGAATATTTGTTGTAATTAAATCAATATGGTAATACTGTTCCATGAAGCCAAAAACTAAATTAAAATTAAATTTAAATATCTTGATAACAGTAACAGCTTTCTTTCAGATCAAACAATTTAAATTGTAGCACTGACGAAATTATTCCAAATGAAATTTATAATAAATATGTAATTCTTTCGAAACATATATTCGTTATTTCAACACAATATTTTGAAACCAAAACATCGTAATAAATCACGTTTAATGGCGCGAAAATACTTGCAATTTTAATTCTACAAAAAGTCATCGTTAAAAACTATATAAAATGGGAAGGGAGAAATCTATGTGAAAGTGAGAAAATAATAATAACCGGTCATAGTAGCACAAAAATACCTACTATATGGGGAGAAACGTATAAACTGTCCAGGTAAAAATTTAAGTTTTAGCGTTTTGCGACATATATGCACTAAATTCCAATATTAGGCCAGACATAAAAAATTAAATTTTGTTCAATATTCAATTTCTCAAAAAATTAAAAAAGCGCCACTCTTATTTTTACATGTATATGAATTAAGATGCGCTAACAAATTAATTTCAAAATTTATGCGAGGTTTGAGATACGATTTTTGTATGGTAATTCATCTCTCAAACCTCTCACAACATTTTATGAATAAGGCCGATAGTCTATTATGAGTTTATTTTAATCTCTGGTTTAAAGTTCAAAATATTATAATTTTTTAAAATAAACAATTAATTGTATTCTAATTCTCCAATTTTTTTATTAATAAATCCTTCAAAAGATCACTATTTACAAAAAAAAACATTGATTAAGTTTAACTAAAAAGAACACTAACAACAGGCCTAAATCGCACATCGCTAAAACTTTTGAGTCTGGCTAGTCAACACCAAATTACTCAAAAAATAGTTAAAATTCACTTTCAGACTACATACTAGCATTAAATGCCTACGAATTGTCGTAATTGTTGACCTGGAAAGATTACATATTTCTCCCAATATGTACATAAAAGGGAGCAAGGAACCCCACTTGGGAAATAAGTGTATGTAATGTGTTTCCTGTAATCAAGTTCAACAACAATTTCTAAAAATTAATTTAAACAAATGCAAAAAATACATTTTCCATTGGCACAATTACAAAACTAAGAAGTGTTTGTTTGTTCTTATAAGAGAAAAGAAAAAAAAAATTACAAAGAAATTAACACCTCCACCATCGGGTTAAATCTGCCGATAACCGCCAACCCACAGAACAATTTCTTTGTATGTTTGCATGTATGTTGAATAGAATGCTTTTTTCAAGTGTTTTATCATTTAGTTTTGTTTTTAAATTTTATAATATAAGTAGCCTAGGCCACTGGAAGCCTTAGAAGAGCACTAATCCATGTGTGCATCATTTGTTTTAATCCCAACAATACCTGTGACATTACCCAGTGCTGGCAATTCAATACTGGAATCGAAACTTTTTGTTGTTAACAGGTCACTGCTAGTAAGAGAGGTGGTCGTGGTTGTACTATTGTTATTACTATTATTTGCCAAACCAACACTAACACATCCTCCACCGCCGCCAACGCCAGCCGAGCCGCCCACAATAGCGCCACCATTCAAATCACTATCAATACTGAAACTGTTACTGCCGCTTTCATTTGCCAACAGTGTTTGCATTGGTAGCATTTCCATTGTGTCAAGGGAATCGTATGTTTTACCTTTCACCACAGGACCGGGACTTTTTTCGTAATCCAATCCACCTGAAGTGTCCGCCTGCAATTGTAGTAAGGAGTGACGCTGCATATGTTTGTCCAACTTTCGTTGCGGTGGTTTAATGTTCTCAGCACTATTTGTTGTTGCACTACCATTGGTTTGATGAGCAGATTTTGTGGCATCTCTATCTTTATCTTTCTCCTTATCTTTGGACTTTTTGAAGCCCGCTATCAAAGCCTTGTGAGCTTGCGCCTTAATGCCCTCCATGCTAGGGCGTATAATAGAATTTCTTGATCCCTGTTGTCCCGACTCTTTAGCATTTTGCGCTTGTTCGGCAGTCTCCTCGGTGACACTAGCCAGTTGTTGTGACGCCTGTGGCATTGTTAAATCTTGTACCTGTATGGGTATGTCGTCGGGTAGCTTTTTCGTACGGAATGATGCATTGGTAATCATAGATTTCGAAACTGCGGTGGTTACGGTATTGGTGGATGGTGTTAGAGCCACACTAAGGCCCATGGGACCATCACTGGGCTGTCCAGAGGGATTGGCATGTAGAGAATTGCGTACAGCACTCGTGATCAATATTAGTTCAGTATACATTTCAAAGCAGGCTCGGTTATGTATGTCTTCCAATGTCTGGATGGCTACTGTCCCAAAGCCATTAAACATGGCAAAGTAAATGGCATGCACTAACTCCACGAGGAATGCTGAGCATAACGGAATGCGTGGTATCATCGATTTGGGCATTAGTGATGGATCAGAGCTTAAACGATATAAAACAAATATCAGATAAAGAAGGTGACATAAAGACATTAAGTTTACAACTGAACAAGAATTGAAGTTATTGCAACATTTAAAAACAACAGTATATTAGATTAAAGGATCGACAATATAATAGTGGCTGAAGTTTACAAATGAAATATTCGTCGCAGTATGGCTAGGAGTGGTAAAAATAGCACAAACAATTTTAATTTGATTTATTTATTTATTTATTCACTTACTTATCCATTCGTAACAGAAAAAGCTAGTAAGGCCAATTTATCGATGTTCAAAAAACAAACAAAAAACTCTCCAGAACTTTATATACAACATCTACTATTTAATATATACTTAAATCGCAATTACTGCATTAGGAATAATAAATAAATTAAGTGGTAACTAAAAAAATAATAAATATATTTTCAATATATTATTAAGTGTAATAATACTGTACAATAATTAACTCAAAAAAACGGCCCTATTGCTATAAATCATTAATCAGGTAAGTATCTGTACAGAAATGTTCTATGAACCTTCATTAAAAATTAAATATTCCGAATATATACGCTGGAAAATCCAATTTGGGAAAGAAAATGTTTTCATACAAAGGGAGAGATCATTCCAAATTCTGGCTACTCGAAGAATTATTTACTAGTTAATCCTTCATATCCTCCTTGTCAACAATTAATCTTCCAATTTAGATTTCGAATAACAAACGACAATTTAGGTTGTGTTTTTTAGCTGGAGCAGAATTTTGAATCAAAATTGGCTTTCGGCCGTCGGTGATGCAATGGTAGTGTGCCCGCCCGTCTCATGTACATGAGAACGTGGCGTCGATACCTGCTCTGACCATCTTTCATTTATTTCGACAATGGACACCGACACACAATTAGTGACGGCGACAATATCGAGTAATTACCAATAAAAACGCTCCTCAAACAATCGTTCGGATTCGCTGTAAACTGAAGGCCCCAGAAAGCACACAGCTCACGGGTTGTGAGAAGCTCTCCCCAGTCTCTTCATGGGACGTAATGAAAAACATTTTTATATTATTATAATATAGGTTACAAATGAATCTTATGTGATCGGTTACAGACATGACACGATGTAGTATTTTAGAAACGCAACAAAATTACAAAACCTGTAGTAATGATTTTGCCACACTTCACATGTGATGTATCATTTGAACTCGTTCAGAAAAAACGTGTTCCTGTAACCCATTTAAAATGAATACAAAGACAAAAGCTTCTTAAAGCACCATCATTTTCAACTGATATAAAGTTGAAGTTGGTATAGGAACCAACTATATAACAATGATGTGAGAAAATCTTCAGTCAGACTCTCTTCGGGATGTAATGCCGAATATAATATATAATATATTTCTATTTAATTTTCTAAATTTATTTAAGCTCAAGACCATTTTTATATAAAGTATGTTTATTGCTTTATATTATTCCATATGTTGACCAGGGCTGTCTGTATAGCTAATTTGGAATTGATTACCATTGGGAAACCTTTTTGTACTTGACTTTTTTCAAAAAATTTACAAAACTAATAAATTATTTTTATACTAGGATGGTCTTCAGCTTGCCTAGATTTAGAAAGTTAGTTTAAAAAACAGACCGACTAAAAACTCCCGTAAGGGAAATGATGCAGTATTTCTCATTTAGGTTTGGGCTCTGAACATAACAATAAATATATCATTTATCATAAATATTAAAATATCTTTTCAACAATTTGCAACGCAATTTGTATGATGCGAGTTATGCGTATATTTAACTCGAAGTGCAATTAAACTCCGCTTCAAATAAACCACTCGACTTTAGTACTTTCCCTTAGAATAGGGTTTAAATAAATTTTGTTATATTTATAATACATGAGTTATACTTTCTGTTGTACTACAAATATTTTCTTTCTTTACCAATTAGATACTATTTTTACCCTACACCACATTGTGGTACGGAGCTTGTCTTAGCACATAAAAATGTAAGGATAATACCAAATCTACACATTACTGTTTAACCCAATTTGTACATGTGTATCGTTTTATCCACTTTAACTGGAAATATATAGGAAGTAAAATTTATCATAAGTACAATTTATTAAAACTCTTTTACTATCACCCAGAACTTTAATACTATGCAAACGCCACTGCAACGCCAACGGCAACGTCTTCAGTCTCAACAATAATAGCTTAGGCTCCCTGCGTACACTTAGTAGTGCCATAAGGTATTGAGTATTGGTATTGAGATAAGGCAAAAGATCGAACTGGTTGGCGAAATATTTTATCTTCGTTTTGTAAGGTCCGAGACCGGATAAGTAGGTAAAGTCGGGCTAACACCATATATAATGTGCGTACTCCTAAACAAAGTACGCTTATGCAAAAGTAATAGCTCAAAAATTAAAATGTTTAAGCGTTTGGTCGTTTTTTTAATTAATTACCCAAACGATTCTACACAAAGGGCAGCGAAATATTGAAGATGGAAATATTGAAGAATTATACGAAAGGTCGGATAAATCATCACTTATTCAAAAGTAATTACTTTAGATATCCATAAATGGAACTTTAGATTTTCATACCCGGGAATGGTTTTATCATTTTTTTTTTGATAGTATCAAAATTGTTATCTTACCCATATGAGGTCCTGTGAGCATGTGTTGATTTTGTGTTGAAACCCTCAGTCACCAGCTGTGACGAGACACGACACAAATGTATGAGAGCCGACTTCTGCGTTAGACTAACTTGTTGATTATAACAAAACAGCAATGCCGTCATTATTCTTAAGCGATTCTGAGCGGTTATGGCTTCAATTCTCTGATGTGGACCCCATTTAACTTCACGATTACAATTCTCCTCCCAACGTCTTAAATCCGTCAGTGGCAAATTCTTCTCTTCGTGATAAACTGAAACTTGAGCCAATATGGGCATACGGAATTGTACTATTTTTGGACTGCCATCGTCCGTTGATACTTCGCCATTGTAAATGCAGATGAGTAGCGTTTCAAGGCTTCGTACGCCTTTCTTGTCGCCACCAGCTACAGCGTGCAGGTACGTATAGATTAGAACAGGTATGAATTGCAGGGGGAACTTTTGTAATGACTTTTCCGTGCTGCGATAGAACGCCAGCAACTGCTGACAGATGTCGTGCACCAGCGACTCGTGCCGCTGGCGATCATTGAGAATGGTGAAGATGGCCTCAGCTATCTCGGACTCGGCTTCCTGTTCGACGGCGAACTCTTTAACCTCCGCAGGTATATCCTGTATACGTTGAAAATCCGCCAACCAGTCTTGGACTATTGATTCTGCCATTACTCAGCAGCAACAGCAGCGATGACACTTTGTATATTGAAGAAGAAAAAAAGGGCAACCAATGTCTTCAACTGGAACTTCGATATAGAGGCAGTTTGGTTACAATAATCACAATATTGCACTACGTGAGTTTGCTACGGCAATAAATAACAGGAGAAATTCTAAGTTTTTCACTCGTAATTAATCACAAATTGATAATAAAAATTCTTTGGCTGGCTAATGAGAAAAATTAGTTGTTTTGACGTAATGTTATGTTGTTTTTTTTCTTCTCTTTGTCTGACATTTGATGTGTCAAAGTATAAAGAAGGTAAATAAGAGATAGGGGACACGAGTTTGTCGACAAGGGGTATAGAGCAGCAAGAGAGGTCGCCAGTGTCGCACGAAATGAGAATTCAGGGGACATTTTGATATTTGTGCTTACATCTTTCGTACTATTCGCCAGGGATGAGAAATACTAGTTTGGAAAAGTACTAAATGGGTATTTAAGGCCTAAGTTGGTACTTTTTGATATATTTACAACTACTGCTAAAAATTGAGGTTTTTTAAATTGAAATGAATATAATGGAATTCATGTTGCGTTAAAAAACTTATTTTTATACGACCTTATATTTTCGGATACACTTTGCTAAAGGCAAACAGAGAATGCATTTGTAATTCGTTTTGTATTATTCGAATGAACATAGGGCTATATATTGTGTTAGTTACAAAAGTACTGCATATAGTACTCTTCCCATCCTGTTCTTGTAATGTTACGAATGTGTGGATATGAAATTCTAACTTATGTGCATATGGACATGTATGTATATGCATATGTATGTACGTACGAGTTTATGTGAAGAATAAATAATAATTTTGTTTGACATTTTTCTTAATTTGCAAGTTAAAAGTTTTTATAAACTCAATGATTCAGGGATCGACAAGTTGCCACAACTGCAGTGTGTAGTACGTTTTGAATTTCAAAAGTACAGTGGTTAATTTGGTATTATTCTATAAATAGGAAGTTTCTTCATATTTAACATTGTGTCACCAAAAATCGATAATTCTTTGTTTGTATTATTCAATAAGTACAAGTCAATGTGATTTAACATAAACTTTTTGTTTATGGTACCTTGGGAAATCGAAAAGTACAATTTGGTCCATTAAAAAGTACAAATGTGCAAAAGTACAACACTGGGCCGATCAAACGTCAAAATGTCGTTTAAGAGTAGCAAAAGAGTGTCGCTTCATGTAAACACACCAGGAAACACGAAGCGACAGCAAAAGAAAATACAAGCTCGCAGCGACAGAGTAGCAGCGACATGTCCCCCCGTATAAACTGGCTCTAACAAATTGTGTCACGAATTGTTTCGTGCTTTTCAGTCACCCTGTGCATTTTGACAGCTACTCGTTACATTTCCCATTTCATTTTTGACACTTCTCTACACATTCGCATATTCGTTTTTGCAGTCACCACTAATCACACGTCGAATTTTTCCTTTTCGGTGCTTTTTTTCCTACTCTTGTAAAGTGAAATTGCATTTAAATTAGTTTTCGACATTTTAGTTTCCTTCTTTAATTTCCACTATAAGTTCATTTATCAAAGAAACCTAGCACTGAAATGACTACGAGAACGAATACCATACAACATAATGCCAGTGGCAGTGCCAAAACGTCATCGCTGAAAGAAATCTGCAATCGTGCGTTGACAGCGAAATCTGAGTGGCTGGATAAGGTGAGAAAGAAAGACTACTGGGTCACAATGTCATTGATAGTGATGATGAGATGGGGTTGCATCGAGGGTCTATGTAGGCTAACACGCTGTTAGGAAATAGTGTATTAATTAAGAAATGTTATAATTACTGTTCGCTTTAGTGCTGTGGTTTTGATGGCTGAACAAGTTGGTAATATTGGGTCGGCTCTGCGATCTAAATTTGGCTGCGGTTTAAAAAAAAATAAATGGTTTCCCATGAAGGAAATGGTTGAGCTTCTTACATTGATTGAGACCTACAGTGTTTACACCGATTCCGAACGGTACTTTGAGAAGCTTTTTCATGGCTAAATACTCCGTAGTGTCGCCATCAGGTGGTCATAATCGAACCCAGGATCTCATGTACAAGAGGCGCGCTCACTAAACATTGCACCACCGACAGCAGCGGTTTACTTTTAAGAAAACTTAGCCACTTACATCTACCTCACGAATATTTGGTGATATTTTCATTCATATTTTTACAATTATAAGTAGCAGCATTGCTTGTTGTTAGGGAGACTACAAACTATTTAGTGGTGCACCTTTACAACGTAATTTTTGCTACAAACAAATTACGTTCCTCTAACCAACACAAGAACATCCAAACCATTACAATTATTTCATTTCATTACTAAAATGTTAACAACTTTTTTATTTACCCCTATTCAGGATGAGTTTTTGGACGTCATTTACTGGTCTCGCCAAGTCGTAGGCATCATATTGGGCGTCATTTGGGGAATTGTACCATTGAAAGGGTTCTTAGGTTTAGTGCTGTAAGTGTTTCTTATTTTCTACTCAATGATGCACAAATTCTTATCCGTTTTAACTGTCACTTGCAGATTTGCCGGAATCAGTTGTGGTCTTGTTTATGTTTACGCCATCAACTTCCAATCGATTGACGAAGAAGCATATGGCGGTGCCTGGGAATTGATTAAAGAAGGGTTTATGACGTCGTTCGCTGGTTTTCTGGTCACATGGATTATATTCTACACGGGTTTACACTACGATGCCATAATGGAAGCCAAAGGTCTTTGAGAAACACACAAATACAAAATTTATAATATACAACAGAGATAAACAGCAATCGTTAATAGACGCAAATTAATAGTTAATCGAATTATTTAACTTTTCCTAAATTCGCATTTAAGCAGAAAGGAAATATGATTTATTTACGGTGCTGGATGTAGTTTAACGCGGCATCCACGTATACCAATCGCATGTAATAGTTAAAATTGAATCCGTCAAATTGAGTTATTCCTTTTTTGTTGTTTAACGTCGTTAGAGGATAGTTGAAGATTATGTTATTTTTCCTGTGGCTGCAACATCGTGGATTTATCCAATAGTCCAATGAGTAAATGTCATTTTATCGTTCAAATTGTTTTGAATATTACCTTTTTCTATGAAAAAAAATCAGAAAAATAAAGCGTTTAACTTAATTTATAAAAACACCTGCAAACAAAATTTGGTTTTTTCTTCTATATTTTCAAATTCACAAATAAAACTCTAAAGGAAACAAAAAGTCGTGTTAAATAATAAGAAATATATATTTTATTTATGTTTATTACTAATGATCCATCGCTATATGGGAGTCAGGGCCTATTCCCACAGTATTGGCGCCATTTTGGGTTGTACCATTTTGCCCCAGCACAAAATTGTCCGGTATCTGCCCACTTTGCAGAATCTGCGACAAACGTTCGACTTCTTGCAGCGAGCTCGCGCGTTTTATGGCTTCTCGTATACGCTGAATATCTTCCGGGTTGGCAAAACGTCCACCTACACCACTTGCCGCCTTACCCGCGGTGCCTTCAGCTTGTGCTGCTGCTGCCGCGCTAATTTTAGATTTTTTCGCAATCTCCTTAAGCAGTTCTTTGCCCTGTTTCGAACGGAAGAAATCAATTGCCGCTTTGCGGTCCTTTTGCTTGATTTTCCTAAAGTCCAAAAGTCTCAGGTGGGTAAATTTATAGGCCATATATTCCCTATAGTAGGGCTTTGTTGACACGGGATTCATAAGCAAACACACAGTCTCTAAATGTTGCAGTTGTGTCAAGGGTTCCAAATCACCTAGTTCCTGAAGATTATTTCCACTCAAAATGACTGAGTTCAGGTTAGGCACACACTCGTGCAAGTCTTCGCCTATTCTCAAGATGCGATTGTTGTTGAGCAGTAAACATTTGAGACGCGATAAATACGGTAATCCGTCTAGTTTCCTGAGATCATTGTCGGATAGGTCTATGGTATCGAATTGGTCTAGCGTGGCCCCGAGATTTTCTATTTGTGGAATTTTATAGCCGCGCAAATCCAGCTCGCGCTCCCGGCATGGATTTATGAATTGCATTGATTGGTTAATTAACTCTGGCGTTAGTTTCACCATCTTTTAAACACAATTTTCCCAATATATTTCAAAAGTATCGGAAAATTATTGTGAAAAGATTTTAGAATAATATAAAACAGCGTTCTTTATTTTCTTCTTCTTGGTTGTTGTCAAAAACGACACTCGTGTAGTGATGATAACATTCAGATTCAGACAAAGCCTTGCCAGATTGTAAATGATATGATGTACGGTTTTCTTTTGCGTTGGGTAGAGTGGAGCCGACCGATATTATCGACGCCCTCGAAACCATTTCTGGGAGGCGGCTGCAGCTATTATTTAATATTTTTTCTTTTTATTTTTTTTTGACTTGGAATTTGAAGCCTAGTGGCCAATTAAAAATAAATTGCAATACACTTCCAACCATAGCTAAACAAATCAACTACTATAAAGAGAACTACAACTAGAAAGCGTACAAAAGAACTATTTTTTTATTGACTATTTTACAACCTCATGAGCTCAGACGTCTTACACATGATAATTAAACAAACAACTGGCTCTATCCCTCGCCTATTCTCGCCAGTTGGTAACACCAAGGATACGGAGGGATTCTTCTGCCTGGTCTTTCCAGCAGAGTCTTAATCGGCCTCTTTTCCTGCTTCCATCGGGTACACTGAACCAAATAGAGTGGTGAAATCAGCGAAAACGTAGGTTAATTTGACGATATTTCATCACTATAGACCTAACAAAAGGCGGCTGTTGATTTGACTAAATTTTTTTTGTAAACTTTTCGTTTTCTCTTGAGTAGTAAATTTGATTATTATATATTTTATTCATTTTGATAAAAATTCGTCAAGTTGAATAAAAATATGTATTACATTGCACTAATGGTTTTATTCAATTTGGCGATATTTTTTCGATTTTGAACCAGAATAAAAATGCTTTTATATATATTCTTATATTTTATATTTAATATGACAACCATTTTGCTTTTACAATTCTATATTTTACAAAGCATATATTTATTACAATTATATGAAGTTGAATAATTCGTGTGTAAGGAAATAAAAGTACAATTAGGCCCCAAGATACAATTTGGGGCCCCGGGAACCCAAGCTATCCAAGCTATCAAATAGGTTTTGCCAAAAGTCCGAACATCAGGAGTATAAATCATTGACCAAACCAATGCGGAGATCCTGTGGGAACTGTTTTACACAAATGGTATTGTATTTCTTCGCTGTTAAAATACCAAATGCATTCTGATTTGGATATTTCACGGTTTATCCTTAACATCTTGGTAATGTAATGAATAGCCAGAATTTATGAAACTACATACATATTCTCCAGTGCTCACATGTATTTCCAAGAAAACATTTGTTCTATAACCTCAAGTCACTAATTGATTTCTGTTCAGACAATAGTATCTGAAAACACGTAAATTTAACAATACAATATTAGCAAACAATATTAACAAAATTTAACAAATAATATTACTCACGGGAACTATATTTATTAACAATTACTAAAAGCGTTGATCTATTCGCAAATGACGCTCACGCTAATACTAAAATATCACTGTATTTGTAAATGACACGCACACAAGTACTATTTCATATTGACGAAATTTTGTCAAATTTAACAAAAATTTCGGCAAATTTGAATAAACAGCGTTGTTAAAAAGTTACTAAAAATTTTCGTTGATTTCACCTACGACAATTGGTTCAGTGTACGTTATCGAAAACCTTTCGCGCTGGCTCATCTTCGTCGTTCTGATAACATGGCCTAGCCAACGCAATTGGCCCAATTTGATTCGTCTAGCTATGTCCACGTTAGAATATAGATTATATACCTCTGCGTTCCAGCGACGTCGGTACTCGCCGTTTTCCCTAACAGGACCATATATTTTACGGAGAATTTTTCTCTCTAAAACTCCCAGGTGTTTTTCATCCGCTTGCGATATGACCCAAGTTTCGGAGCCATATGTCAAGACAGGTAAAATGAGAGTCTAATATAGCTGGCTTTGTTCCTAAACTGCTTGCTGAGCCTAAAATAGCATCTATTTGCAAGCACAATTCTCTATATATCCATGCTGACGTTGTTGTACGTATTCACGGCGGATCCAAGGTAGACAAATTCATCTACCACTTAAAAAATAAATCGGTTGTCAACGTTCAAGTGCGGATCAAGTCGAGAGGTTTCTCTAGTCGTTGACACCATCAATTTTGTCATGTCTACATTAACAGAAAGACCCACCTTCGCTGATTCCGTTTCGATTCTTGAAAATATTGCAGTAACCTCTCGCCATTTTCGCCCAATGATGTCTATGTCGTCAGCATACGCCAGCAACATATGGCTCTTCGTGTTAATGGTCTTGCTCGTATTTACTACAGCTTTGCTCATTATTGTCTCCATTAAGATGTTGAAGAGAGTGCACGAACGTGTGTAGCTCTGTCTCAATCCTCGCTTAGTACATAATGGTTCAGTGAGGTATTTCCCCACCTTCACTGCTGATTTGGTGTTGGTCAGCGTCATTCTACAGAGACGGATCAGTTTTGCCGGAATACCAAGTTCAGACAGCTTCGTACAGTTTTCCCCGCATGGGGCTATCGAAAGCAGCTTTGTGATCGACAGAAAGGTGGTATGTATCGATTTGCTTTTCGTGGGTCTTTTCCAGAATTTGGCGTAGCGTGAATATTTGGTCAGTCGTGGACTTGCCTGGTCTAAAACCACACTGATAAGGTCCAATCAGGTTTTCAATAATTGGCTTTAGTCTTTCACATAATACGCTCGACAAGACCTTATACGCGATGGATAAAAGACTGATACCGCGATAGTTGGAACAAACACACGGATCACCAATCGTCGGGCATAGATTCCCACAACCATATACTGCATCTACACTATCAATCTACACTATCTTCCACTATCAATCAACAATCTAAACAATCTACACTATCTTCCACTATCATTACCTCCTGATCTGAGTGGAGTAGTGCTGAAAAGTGATCTCTCCACATTTTGAGCACACACTGCTTCCCAGTCACCAGATTCCCATTCTCGTCCTTGCAGGAGGGCAGCCCATTATTAGGCCCATTATTCCATTATGCCGCGGAACCCAGCAGAGTACAATCTTGCCGGGTACTACACTATTTAGAATCCGCTTGCAATCTCTAACCAATTTTGATTTATATGTGTTTGATGCCACTGAGTGACTGATGTCACTGAAGCCCTACTTACTATCAACGCTGATGTTGAACTCACCCGATGGTTACAAACACGAGTCCATTATATTGATTACCTCCCTCATAATCGTCCATATTTCAGCTTGTAAGAGTGTTATTTTGGCAAAATATTGCTCGGTACCAAATTTCATTAAGATCGATTGTGGTCTTCGGGAGATATCGTGCCGACCAACCGGTAAACCCCTCAAGTTTTGATTGGAGGTAAAAAAATGGGCGTGGCGCAGTAGTCCATTTTAAATTACAAAGTAGTTAAAAACATTGTCCAGTACCAATTTTCATTAAGATCGGTTATGGTTTACGAGAGATATCGTGTCGATCAACCGGACAGCCACCCAATGTTTGTATGGGAGGAATGAATGAGAGGGGAAGACCACTCTAGTTTTAGTGGGTGATTGACGTTTAAAAAAGATGAAGCCTAATACCTAATTTCATTAAGATCGGAAATGTTTTTCGCCGCCGACAGACAGGCATGGCTTACTCGTCTTAAAAAGTTCTAAAACAAATTTTGTCCAAAGCTACTAAGGATCTAATATGGCTCCTTCTATGCGTTAAATTTTTTCTAAGGCCTATAATGTCGGCGACGAGGTGAATATTTTTTACAATACTGTAATTTTTCGTGAGTATTATTATATTAGATTACAAAAGAGTCATAACTCAAAATTCTCCGATTTTAATTTTTTACTTAAAAACAATAATCAAGGGCATTTTACGGGCAATTTTTACTAAATTTTATTAAGCTCAACCAAAAGCTATCTTACCTTTCGTTATCCAGTTGAAAAAACAAAAGAAATGCTAGCTGGTGATATTATATTGGCTGCACTCAAAAGGGAGATCATAACTAATAAACCGTTACTTTTTACAACAAATAAGAATTCTCTGAGAGAACGCTGACCAAAATATTAAGTAAATTAATTTTTTTTGCACTTCTTCATCTTAATATTCAGGCTCCAGACCATTCTATATTTCTATTAATAGAAATATAGTTTTTCAAAAGAAGTTTTGCACAATGCAGTCTTATGATTCCCGGCAAACCGTATAGCTATTTCAGATCTAGCCACAGATCTTCATCAGCGGTTATTTGGAATGATGCTTTTGGAAAATTCATCAAACTAAATGCAAACAAAATCTCATTTGAATTGAGAATTCACCACAATGCAAGTGGTCGAAAAATATCGCAAGCAAAACACACAAGAAAACATTTGCAGAAACTTCTTTCCATCTCCAGAGAAGCATCGGTTCCCATTAGACATGTTCTTTGTTGCTGACCAAAAAGACAACACAATTCTTACAGACAATAAAAATTGCCTGCAGTTTCGTCGTGCTCAACGTTAATCAGGGATGATTTTCATCTATCTATTCGGTCTTTTTATTGACACTTTTTTCATCTTAATATTCAAGCTCCAGACAATTCTAGATTTCTAAAATATATAATTTTTTTGTGAAGAGAAAAGATTAGTGCTATTATTTTGACCGGCACTGTAAGTCTATTGTGTGTTGCCAATCTGGCGGATATTCCGCTAAATCTAGCGTATTTTTAATGCACGTCGCGGGGAAAATGTGTTTTAGCGGCTAGCGGATGTTTTAGCGGTTTTTTCTGCGTTTGGAGGTAAAAAAAAAAATTCAATAGTTTATGTGTAGTGCAACATTGTTTAACAGTTGTATATTTTAGCATTTTAAAAGCTGTACATTGTAGCATTCCTTGTGAAGTACACAGATAAAAATCATTGTTATTTTACCCAATTTCGTTGTCTGATAGCTCAGCACTGGAATTTTTTCTTGATTTCGTTGCAAAATTATATTTGATTGAGAGTCAAGACGCATTGACGAGGTGGTGTAACTACGACAACATACACCTCAAGCCAACAAAAATAGGCATTTTGGTTTGTCTAGTATTTTTTCACAATCAAATTCAGCACAAATGTACACCAAGCATAAAAGTAAACAAATAAGTACAAAAACAAAATATATTGGAATTTGGGAAACAAGAAATAGCTAAGAAATGCAAACAAAATGTGTAGATTGTTTTAGTGGTACCATCATTTCAATTCTCATTGATTGAATTGGTTGTAACCAAACGTAGTGTGAAGTAAAACAGAGTTGCAATTTGCGTAAAGCAAATTAGGTATTTATTTCTTGATTCTCTGACAGCCGAGAAGAAATGTCCGATTTTCTTGAGTCTGCTTAAAATCAAGAAAATCGATGTCAGTGCGAATGCCGTATGATCATTATACCCCTGTGTAATTTTACCCAATTTCGTGGTCTGTAATTTATTCAATGTATTATGGGTGAAAATTGTATTCATTTAATTGTGTAGTTTAATTGAGTGCATACTGCCTTTTTATCATTTTATAGGCACAAATATTTGTCGTTGGTTTAAACTAAATAGTTTATATAATATTTATAATTACTTTGTTATAAACGATTACATTATAACAATAAACTTGCACGATCCCCGAAAGAAGAATAAATGCACCATCTATATTGTCACTGTTGTAGACCCCAACCACAACCATTGCCATTGATTGTTCCGCTTTTTAGTGTCCCTTCTCGATGCTTTATTTTATATGTTTAGACTTATTTTAGCTAACTACATGTATTTTTATTAAAAAAACTAAAAATTTTATTAATTTAATTTAATTTTTTTTTCGAACAAGTTTTCAGTCAACTAAGTCTTTATTTTTTTTTGGTTTTTTGGTTAATGTATGAGAAATTCATACTACAAGCTTACAAGTCATGTACATTTTTCGAATTGAAAAATGGTTGGTTTTTTTGTTGGAATTAATAGACAATTCAGTTCAACACACACTCACTGGCATGACTAGTTTCGAACTCCGTGACAAGTTCATCATCAGATGCCTAACTACTGTGCCTGAATTGATACCATCTAAATATTGATAAAAAAAAAACAAATTAATAACAAGTACTGTAAATGCTGTACTTAATGTCAGGTAAGTTTTTAAATTAATATACATACGTATATTTTCAACAATATTTTACGTATATTTTCAACTATATTTTTCTCGTTTTTTAAATTTCAGATATGGTCTCAAATGTATTAACAAATGTGGTTACGAGTATGAAGTTCCAACATCATTACTTAAAAATGTCGGAACACTTGCCGCATATATCAGTGAAACAGCGGAAGACTGGTCGTACATTTTTAACTAAATAGTTTACTCTATCCATATTAAAATGCAAGCAACTGAAAACTAATTCCTTTCTAAAAGCTAGTTTTATCATAAATTTAAAAACCAATTCTAAGCTTTTTACTCTATACGTATATATATTTATACATATACATATGTACATATATTCCTTTTAAGGAAAAATAAATGAAAGTCGTATGTGTTTCGTAAATAAAATTCGTTTTATTTCAATATTCTTATAATTTAGCGGATTTTTGAAAAATGTTCTCGCTAAATAAAATTTTTAGCGGATTCTAGTGGATTTTTGGATACATTTGGCGGCATTTTACAGAAAATACTTGGCAACACTGATGCTGTGTATCACAGGCAGTGTTATTATATTTTTTTCAAAAAAATCTGTAAGTTTTTGGAAAAAAATCTTTTTTTCTGAAAAAAAATCTGTTTTTACGCAATATTAAAATAAGTTGTATTTATAGTTGACCTTTCCTATTATTATGATTTTCAATTTTAGTATCGGCTTGAGGTTATCACAATTTATTTAGTTTCCAATATTTCGATCAACTTTGTTGATCATTTACAAGGATCTAATATAAAACAGTAAACACAAAATTTAAACACGCAAACACAATAATATTTATGCGTATAATTACATTGGAGGTAACAAAAAAAAAGCAGACAGTTGTCCCTGCAGGCTGTGTCAGAGACACGGCCATTAAGTTTAACGTAGAATACGCCATCCGATAAGACAGAAAACATATATACATTATTGATGTTGCGCCTACAAATTAATTAACATTTTGAATAAAAATATATATAAACAAGGGAACACAAAACTTACCTGAGTATTTATTTCTCTGCATAACAACTACTCGTTGCTTTCTTGTATTTCGTGTAGGTGCCATTTTGATTAGTAGTTTTTATTTTAATTTACTAAACGTCAACTGTTAGCTGCTGTCAAACAGCATCAAGCAGCATTGTTATTTTGCTTACATGGCAGCACTTTCATTTAACATAAGAATGTACGAATTAATTTTTTCATATATTTTTTATAATTATATAATTATAATTATATGTTAAATTCAAATTCACATTTAACATTTTGTTTCACTTAAATACATAAGTAAATATACGAAATTTCAATATTTCATCAATCAAAACAACAGCCGAAGGTTTGTGTCCACACTGAAACAGCAGCATAGTTTGTGTTCACGCTACAAACTCAAACACTCAACCACACACCACACATATGTTTGAGTGTATGTGTTTAAACAATTTTCATTTGAGAAATTTAAATATTAGGAAGATATCAACCAATATGAAATGTATATCAAACGCAAGATAACATCTTCATTTACCTACAAAAAAATTTTTAAAAAAAGTTATCTCGCCGTTTCCTCATAATCAATGAAATAAAGATTACAACAATAACAATCTGACATGACTCCCTATACCGTAAGGTAAGACGTATTCTACGCCAAAAGTATACGACTAGTCTTTGCTGCAAGCTTTTGTCAACTAATTTGATTTTTCCGCCTAAATGTGTCAATTGTATGTCTGTGAACTAGTCTGTATCGTGCTTGTAGTTGAGACTTTTCACAGATGGAACGTCAATAATATGTAGCATTTCCTGAAAGAGAAGTCGTAAGTAAATCTTCTCTTCATTTAGAATTTTCACTTCGCCAACGTTTGGCCTGTGTCCAGTTAACGTACAGTGGGCTGCGAGTGCTGTTTTTTGTTCTAAAGGCTTATAATTTGCCTTTTGGTCCGATTTATGTGATAAATTTCTCGTCTTCAGTTTATTCATCGTAGTTCCAACATAACCCTTCTGGCATATGTTGGCTTTGCCTCCGTAGCACTTGATTTCGTACACCACATTTGGCTTGTCATCCGTACCGATTCCCGATTTAGTCCTACTAAAAGGCGATTTAGGGTAAAGTTAGACTTTGGAGCTAAATGGTATTTCTCCCTCTCAAAAGTGTTTGAATGTTTGATTTTTTCCGAGAGTCCTGTAGGCCTTTGATACCAGTCAACTTTTAAATTTCCATCTTGTCTTCTAACAATGCAATCAAGGTATGGTAATTGTTGTCCGCTTTCCTCTTCAACTTTAAATTGAAATTGTCGATTGAAAGCATTGAGCGCTTTCATCGTGTCCTCCAACTTAGATTTCCCAATGGTTACAAATTTATCGCCCACATATTTAGTTTCAATTTTCGGCTTCCTCATTAATGTATTGAGCGTCGTGTCAAGTAATCCTTCCATTGAAATGTCTGTCATTATCGATGACGCTGGAGAACCCATACGCACGCCTTTTTTTTTCATAAAATCTAGCCTCATATTTAAAATAACGTGTATCCTTGATACAAAACGACAGTAATTCCATAAAAATACCCTGTGTACCGTGTAATCCGCAATTTCACGCCATTTTTCCTCTATGGTCCTTAATGCCAAATTTATGGGTATTCTTGGAAAAAGATTGACCATATCAAAAGATACTAATATTTCGTCTTGGTATATTTTCAAATATTTCATCCGGGATTTGAAATCAATTGTGTCCTTAACATTATATTCAGAGGTTCTCGTCACATTTTTGAGTATTTCAACCACAAATTTGCAAAGTGCATAACCAAGAGCATTTATGGATGAGCAAATAAGTCTTAAAGGATTCCCCTCTTTACGCATTTTCGGCAAACCATAGATTCTGGGCGCGTCAAGAATAATTTATCCACTAGTTTGTTATTTTTCTTCTGTAGACTTGACGTCGGACCTCCCCTGAGTCGTCTATACGTGCATATATCGCCAGAATATTTCCCATATTCATCTCATATTCATCCTTTGATATCGCAACTGTCTTTCCCCCTTTGTCAGCGCTCATGATGAGAGCCCAGAGACAGTAACCGTCGACACGATACGTTTAACTCAAACTTTTCTGTTTCATATCATTTCTTGATTGTTTTATAATTTTTACATTATATATTTTATATTTTACAAAATCTGTTTTTATCAGAAAAAAACTGGAAATCTGTTTAACACCTAAAAAATTTGTGAAAAACTGATAATTCTGTTAATATAATAACGCTGATCACAGGTGCCTGCCGTCCACTCATCACAGGTGTATCACAGGTGCCATTCGCCCTATCAAGGTTCTGGTGGTTATCCTTCAGCTGTTACCACTAAATTTGTTCCTCGTGATGGGTCATCAGCCCATTTGGTCCCGGGACGATTTTAAGGGATCAGCGACAATATCTTTGAGAGACAATCTCTGCATTAGCGACGATAATAGAAATACTATGGGAATATCTATTAAATCTAAAAAAATACTTTCAAATTAGCTGGTATTATCATTTTCTGACCTCGACCCGAACTAAATCAACACAATCAAAATACACGTCAACTGATTGTTGACATCATAAGAAACTTCTCTCTCTCATATCCCGGACAGGCCAGATTGGGGAAACGCATACCAGGTAATGTAAGATATTTCCGCTTCTACACTGATGGCTCCAACGAGAGGACAATATAGGTTTTGGAATCTATTATAAAGAGGTGAGTCTCGACCTTCCCCAAAGATCGGAGCACTTGCCCTTCGATAGGGATAGGGTCATATCCACCGGAGGTATCGACAGTGACAGTTAAGCTGCTATAAAATCTCTGCAATCGGTATTTCTGCCTTCAAGAACAGTAGGGGGTGTTCCTTATATGTTTTTTTTTTAATTTTCGTTAAAAAATTACACTCGATTAGTGTATTCAAAAAACCGGTTTTTCAAAAAATGTCGGTTTTCGGTTTCTTCGAATATTCCGATTTTAGAAACCGGTTAATAACTGGTTTCGGTTTATGGACGAATATGCGTTTTATAAATAGTTTATTTTTAATTCGTCTCTTTGAATTTTGATATCGACTATCGAGTGCATAGCCATGAAATTGCTTGAAAAAATACCGTTCAGAACCGGTGTAAAACTGCAGGTACCAATTAAAGTGTGTGAGCCTATTTCTTCATGAGATGTAATAGGAAACTAAATTTGGAATTTAATTTCGCTTTAAAAAAATACTAATAGACATTTGTTTCAAAATTATGATTTTATTGGTTAGGCCCATTATTGATATTTATGAATGAACACATAGTTCGAACGGCTTTCACGACCTGGGGCCAAATCACCGCATTCGTTATCGAGTTCACTTTCGTAGCGTAAAACATTTCGATAGTCGAAATTTGTTGGATCACGGTATTCGATCGAAATCTATTTTGTCTACTACTCTTTTTTACATTGCTGTAAGCATATGGTGTTACGAAAAACAACAGGGAAGGGGAAGGCAAAAGTAGTCAATTGTGAAAATTGTTTTGTATTATACGGAAAATTTAACTTTGAAAATGAATCCTTGTGTTTTTTTTGTTGTCTTCATCGTCGGATTCGGAGGATGAATCAAATATAAGCGTATTGAGAAGAAATATTCGCGAAAAAAGCAATCCTTTGTCATTGCCTGAAGTTGAGGAAGTTGTAGTTGTTTTGAAGTGAGCGGCTTCCGCTGTTTTTTTTAATTGATGTTCATTTTCCCTGAAAACAAGTAAAATTATACTGTGTTAACTTATTTTGCTAAAATAAAAAAATACTTAAATTTTTAAAAATTTCTTTCCAAAAAAAATATTTTCAACTCAATTTATTCTCAACTTTGAATTTTTTTCGCGTCTTTGAACTGCAATCTTTCTTTGTTCCTCTTTGCATTCCTTCTTTTTAGCGTGCAAAAATGGTAGTTTGTTCGATTTCGATAATAAACTACCAATCGTGTACAACTTCGAGTAAATACGATTCGATAACAAGTACCGTGATCCACGTTAACAACATATCGAAGGCAAAGTACTCGATTTCGAATGCGGTGATTTGGCCCCTGATTTACATATAGTACAGTGCGGTTTGCGAACACACGTTGGCTGTGTGGGTTGTAGGGTCGCCCTGTTTTAAACTTTTTGGGAACAGAAAATCGTTGAGCATGGCACGATAACGCTAGTCATTGACGGTTACGGCGGCTCCTTGCTCATTTTCGAAGAAAATTGGGCCTATGATGCCGCTTGGCCAAAAACCGCACTCAACAGTCACTCGTGGATGCATCGGCTTCTCCTCGACGACATGTGGATTTTCCGAGCCCCAACTGCGACAATTTTGTTTGGTAACGTAATCCCCGAGGTGAAAATGAGCTTCATTGAGAAACATGAGTTTTCCGTAAAAACACTCAAAAGTTTGCAAAAAGAAGTGTGAGAAATGTTCAGTTCTGCGAACGGTGGCGAGTTGATGTTGACGGCTGTTCAAACACACTTTCACCTAAAGCGGCAATAAATTTCACTGAACGCACGGGACGAGCACGTACACGATTAGTTATGTTGATGCGTGGATGACACTCTATTTCAGTCGAATTCATTTCGTAGATTTCTGACAGAGTTGAAGACACAGAACTTTGGAAGACAGTTTTTAATATTTCCCAATATACTTTAGAGCGTAAAGCGACCCATTTTGAAAATGCCTAGCATTTAACAAATAATCTGCCACTTCATAGATTTGAAATGGGTAATCTGCTCTGAAATAACGGGAGGTTCAAGTTCCAAATTTTAAATATCCCACACCTTCTCATACACATTTGATTTACCCAATTAAGCAAAATCATCGTTGATCAAATATTCCTTTGGACGTTTTGTACTTCTTTTTTTGAGTGTGAATACTGTTTTTATGCATTTCAGCTAACATACCACCTGTGTTGTCATTAGATCCAGAACTTAGATCTAAATCGGAGTTGGCAGATATGACTCCTAATGCCATTGGGCAACCAATTTCAGCAAATTATCGGCGAAATAATTCGTTGGCAAAGTCTTTTGTGTCTGAATGAGCTATGAAAAAGGCTTTAGGTGTGTAATTCTGCGGTGTTATATCAGTTGTGTAAAAACCGAAAAAACCCGGTTAAACGACTACAAATAGCCGGTTCTTCAAAAATAGAAATTTTTAGAAAACCGACCGGAATTCGGTTAACTGGTTTCGGTTTTGAATACACTACACTCGATGCTTCGAGGGGTTTCGGGAACATCCTGACATTTATTTTTGACTTTTTCAGCAACCTATATGCGTATATTTGGAATTAATAGTTTGATGTTAACCCTGCCTCAATGAGGTCAAAGTTCACACTTACAAGCAATAAATTTGCCCATTGTTAGTAAAACAAAAAAAAAAAACCGTTTCCCATTAAATCCCATGAAGGGATTGGGGAGAGCTTCTCACAACCAGTGAGCTGTGCGCTTTCTAATTTTTCACTCACTAATTGGGACCTACAGTTTTTACACCGATTCCGAACGGTTTTTTGAGAAGCTTTTTCATGGCTAAATACTCGATAGTGTCGCCGTCACTATGCGAGGTGACCGCCGCCGAAAGAAATTTTTAAGGTGGTCAGAGCAGGGATCGAACCCAGGATCTCATGTACAAGAGGCGCGCACACTACCCAGTGCATCACCGACGCATAAACCGTTACTGAATCGGTTGGATGAAGAAATATAACGAAGGCGCACGTCTAATTACTACAATAGTTAAATTTGATTATTGGGATCCCAGTGTGCACAAAAAGGATGCGGATACGTTTCGACCCCGTTACGAGTCCGCAAAAACATAAAAAAGTGAAAAGGGTGTCTCAGTAAGAATGCACCTTTTCAGTTGGCTAGGCCATGTTATCAGAATGGACGAAGATGAGCAAGCGCGAAAGGTTTTCGATAACGTACCCGATAGAAGTACGAAAAGAGGACGACCAAGACTCCGCTGGAAAGACCAGGCACCGAGAAAAGCCGAAGGATAGAACTACTTAGAAGAATATGTTGAAATTTGTTTGTTTTATTAATATGTGTAAGCCGTCTGACCTCATGAGGTAAAATAGTCAATAAAAGTAAAAGAAAGTCGATGCCCACTTTTCGATTAGTCGAAAGTCGATTTATTGATCCCTATGGTAAGCCTTGCTATTGAGTGTAGACTTATTGTGAAGTGTTAAGTTTTGTGCCACTATTGTAATTTAAGAAGATAAATAAACCACTATATAACATTTTAAGTATTGCTGCATTTGTTATTAACTACAGGATGGCGCAAAAGAAACGAAGGGGTTTGAATAGTGTAGAACCAGGGGGTTTCTATGGCACAGCTGATCGAAAAGGTACTAGGGAAATGATGTAGAATGAGAGACCAAAGAAGACAGGAACTAAGTTTAACTAGTGTTTATTGATACTAATGACAGCTAAATTATGTTTTATGTTGTTTGCATTGAACGAAAACGCATTCCCTTTGATTTATATCCAAACAAAGTGTAAAATTGTAATCGAACTCGATAAAAGGCCTACTACCTCGTCGTCATGAAGAGGCAGCGAAGAGAGTAATAGAGGCTCTTAAGTATTACTCTATGGTAAAACTTCATTATTTTCTGGTCTGAAAGCCCACAAACAGCCCTCAATAAAGAAAATGTTCGACGCGCGCCAGCGAGGGTGCAGGAAAATCCAACAACGTTAACAAAGAGAACTTCAATGCATCTTGGGTTGTCGCGAAGATCAATTAAACGAATTATGAACAAAGTGCAGATGTTCCTTTATAAAGTAAGGCTTGTTCAAAAGCTAAAACCCAACGATTACCAACCAGCATCTACTTGATTTTTCGATTTCTTTAAGGCAATTAGCAGTAGAAAATAATGATTTCATTCATAACCTGATGAGTGGACGAAGCTAATTCTCAATTAAATTGCTTCGTCAATAAACAAAATTAGAGAATATGGGCAACGGGAAATTTAATTTCATCAGCGGCAATCACACCCTCTTAAGTATACAGTTTGGTGTGGAATATCATACGATAAGATCATTGGTCCATATTTTATTGAGGATGAAGTCGGTAATGCAGTTACCATCGGTGGTGCTCAATAGGAGTATGTTGGAAAAATTCATGAGTCCAGCTGTAGAGAACCACCACAAATGTTGTTTCAACAGAGTAGAGCCACAGCGTACATACAGAAAGGGAAACAATGGTGATGTGACGGGACATTTTCGGTGAACGCATTATTTCAAGAGATTTTTTCCTTTGGGGGTATTTGAAAGAACGGTGTTGTTGTTAATAAACTGTGTACATGAATAAGTCTAAAAAATAATACGCGACAGGAAATTCGAGAAATAGCTCCGGAAATCTTGAAAAAGGTTATGGAATATCTTAAAAAAAGAGCGACAATGCGAAGCTGAGACTGGACACCATTTACGGCTAGTAGCAAATTCGTTGGCGCGAAATACTTCTCTCTAATCAAATTTTTTTATAGCGTCATTGGCCAGCAACAAATCAAGGTTGACTATCAAATTTTCTGTGTTCAGAACACTTTTGTTTAACACAAAAATTCGAATTTTTCGACAAATTGAATGAGAATTTTCGTCGTCATTACGTTGAATAACAAGACGCCTATATTTAGCACATGATCAGCATTTAATTATGATTAAGTAATCCGTTTGTTAACTTTCCCCCATTATTTATATTCGAGAACATTAAACTCAAAAAATATTTTCAAATCAAACAATTTTATGCATAAATATTTTTTACTATAATTCGTTTATTTTTCATTGTTTTGGTTTTCAAAAATTAATACATAATTGCGGTTTGTTGTTGTCTGGGTGCGTAATTCATTTTGTTACTTTTAAATTTTAATTAAATTAATTTCGAAAGTCAAAACATTTTCAAATTGTTGATTTTTGTGTTTAGTATGTTATGATTTCAATCATTTTGTTTTAATTTTCACAACTGGTGGGGGCTGTTTATTTTGTTACTTTTAAATTGTGTTTCGGTATATTTCGTCAAAATGCATCAAGTTATTAAAGGTTTTTCAATTTTCCAACCTTTACGTTAGTAAGTCAATTTGTATTATATTACAATAAGACAAAAAAAATATTTTTTTTTTTTGTTAAACTACGAATTTCTTTTTTATTTCAGCAAACTATTTTTGTTAGTTATTATTGTTCTACGGGGGTGGTCACTACATTTCTATTTTCATTATAACTAAGTTAATAAAACTCAAATTAATAAAACTCTACTTTAGAAATTATTTGCAAGTATACTTGTGAATGTTTCAGACATATTTTTGACATTGCCAAAAATCGTTAACATGTGCTAAATCTTTAATTAAAGTTATGAGGAAATTACTTTTTAACAAAGTATTTAAATACATCTCCTGAATCCAATATTTGTTTGGATGTTTTAAAGCTCTGCCTATAGTAATTCACTAGTTATGGTTCCTGTAATCAAAATTTAGGACGTATTTTTTTAATACGAAATATATTAAATTTTTAAACATATGTATACGTTTTTCACGACATCAAAAAAAAAAGAAAGTGGTAGGGTATAACTCGAATAGATTTATTATCGACATAAATCACAATTTTTAAAGTAATTGAATCTTCTGTTGTCAATTTACATTGCCGTGTCAAAAACAAATAGAAAATGGTCTAGAAACACGAACAGAGAAATGGGTCAAAAAAATAGGGCCCACCTAAAAACCATCAAAACCTTACACCACAAATTAATTATACATATTGTTACGAATAAGTAAAGCTTTTGCTTGCTCTTAATGACTCTACTAACATTATGTAAATAACAGGCAGTTAGTGCTGCGCCTGAAAGTATGCATTGTAACAACGTACCAGCTCGCTAAACCAGTGGCATGAAATCGCCTCAGTTAAGATAATTCTCACCATTCGAGATGATTCTACATAGATTTGTTGTTGCTTATCTTTGTAGAATCATCTCGACTAGAAGGTTCTTGAATTCGCTAGATATAACTTCATTTGAGTATGGTGAGTTGGTATAAATAGCGGAGATCTTTGGAATGGAGAGTTCAGTCTGTGATTAAAGTAAGCAACGCGATTTGATAGTAAGGTAAATAGAGTAAACTGTTGTACTATATATGTAAGTAAAATAAAAAGAAGTTAAACCGTTGTAATTATCGTAATCTAAAACGAACCTTATTTAAAACAACGCAAAAAGGACGAATAAGGAAATTCGTAACAATCTGTATATTTGGGTTTTATCTTTTGCAAATGTTTTATAATCACATAGGACCTGTTCGTAAATGCGTCACTGCTTTGCATCTGCATCTGATGCGCAGCATGTTCGTTAATGCAAAATCTAGCAACATTATCTTGAGCGGCGGTGCTGACCAATGTGTCTGACATGGGGGTTTTCTAGGCATACGTTTAAATTCTGAACACGAAGATCAAACAAAAAACCCTTTTATTCGCCTTGACAGCACAATCGAGTTGATCTGGTCCTACTGTATTCGGTATGTACTTCCACTTACGTTTGGATCACCATGGTGTCGACTAGGTCCTTGGTATCCTGCGCTTTAGCGCTGCTCAACCTCTTTTCATTCGCTTTTACCGCACCGTCGGGTCGACTTGGTCCACTGTATCCTGAGAGGTGGTAGTGTCCAACAAGCAATTGTAGCACCATCCCGTCGACTAGGTCAACAGTAACCTGAGCATAGGTCTGCCCAACGTGCATTCACAGGGCCATTTTGAACACTAGACGGCACAGCGTACCGTCATGACCAAATCACCCACTCTTGAAAATTGTCACTCGAGTACCAATGACACAAGTGGGACTAGCTTAGAGATGATACCATGATATCGTATACTCAGAACCCGCATTGTTTGTACTCTAATGGAGGAAATGATATACATATATATGTATATGAAAATAATTTAAAATGTAACCTTATTGTTAGGCTCACACCAGTCGAGCGATCCAATAATTTAGAAATAAAGTGTAAATAAAAAAACTTAAAAACAAAAAAGTGTACATATGTACTCAAATGTGCAGTTAGACAACTCCGTGACTTTTTGAATAAAATAAATTTTTTTTGCCAAAAAACCTTTTATTTCTCATCGTAGTCTCTCTCCTCTTACATATTTGGTCCATAATTTTTCCATCTTTTTATTCCTTTCAAATAATAAGTTTTCTCAGGATCCTTAAAATAGGCATTTGTTCCAGTGATGACCCCTTCATTCGACACAAATCTCTTACCACTAGAGAATGCATCCAGGGAATTCCCACCCATTCTCCACAAAAAGTTATGACAATTTAAAGTTTCTTGTTAAAAAACTGGGAAACTCTTGAAAAAACAACTGGCTGCCGCAATTTCAGCCAAAATACCACTATTTCATCATCGGCTTAATAAATGTAAAAAATATATTCCATCAGTCGCCTTTGCTAATTGAGTCGCCATATATTAGGTCTGTCTGTTTACTGCAATATTGTACAATTTTGTACAAAATGTTACAAAATGTTGTCTGTTTACTGCAAAACTTTTGCAACGAGAGAGCCAAAGAGAGAATTTTTGACAGTTGGATGATAGAGAACTTGCAAAATGTTACTGGAGGAATTTCTTCTATCAAGATATTGCAAGTTCGATCAGCTGTTTTTTATTTACATTTTGATTGCAATATTTTTGTGTGAAAAAGAAGAATAAAGTTGAAATTTAACAATGGCAGAGGTAAGTGTTTAAAATTGTATTGTTTTTTAACGTCTATTGTAAATTAGAATATGAAAACATTTGTTTTTATGCTAGAAACGTCCATACATACAGTGCGACCGTAATGCAAGTGGCTTGGTCATTTCAATTGTTTACACTTGTTGCTGTTTTCTTGCAATATTTCACAAAATGTTGTCTGTTTACTTTTTGGAATAGAGAAAAAAAAGAGCGTAACATTTTTTTTACTCTCTGCAAAAAGTTACTGGATAAATCTTGCTGGAAAAGTAAACAGACAAAGCTAATAATAGCACCAGCAACGTAGACCCAACTGCTTCTAAAGTAAACACCACATTAGCAACAGAAAAACATTCGACTGGCTTTTTGTTTTATAGAAAAGCATGTTGATTTATTTTCTTCTGCTTTTAATTTTGTCAACTTGCTATTGCTGCTGCTAGAAAAAAATGACAAGAAAAGCAAAAGCAATGGCATACGATTCATGGCAGTCCGTTTGCTATTGTTAAACCTACTTACACACAAGATCATAAGAGAAACGTCAGATGAGACGGATAACAAATCAATGTATGTGTAAGGAGAATGGAAAATGACAACGAAGAATTTTTGACCCATGACTGTTTAAAGCAATGACCAAAAAATTCATTAACGTTCGGATACCGTACGGTACGGGTCTATGTCATAAAATACTCTTTTTAAAATCCCGAAAGATGAAACTGAGGGTTGGAGAAACTGAAAGGGTTATAGGTAGAAAAAAACAGAAAAATAACTGAAAATCTGCAGGTAATTAGGAAAACACAAACAAACTGGGTTATAACGAGAATGAATGAAGAACGATAGTTGAAGGAATGCCGTGTAAATGAAGGCTAGTTGGGTATCCCCTGATCAAAGAATGAAGAACCAAATCGATTACGTGGTAATTGATGGAAGGCACTTATCCAGAGTAATGAACGTACGAGTAATCAGAGGAGCTAACATCGATTCTGATCACTACCTGGAAGCAGCAAAGGTTCGCACAAGATTACGTAGAGCGAAAATCGTATGAATCCAGACTCCGGAAAGCTGCAATTATCAGAGGTAGACCCAGCCTACTCAAGGAAGCTCTCGCAAGTTTTGTTGCACAGAACCCACCCCCTCCCGATGACGATCCTGAAGTGCATACACATTTCCGACTCAATAAAAACTGACGCAACAGTCGTACATGGCTTTGAGAAACCGTAAGAAACGGCAGTGGATAAACATTGAGACATAAAGAAGAAAGCACGAAGCCCGAAAATTATACCAATAAGTCAAAAACGGAACTAAAGGACATGGTTCTGTAAAAACAAGGTTGGGAATATGGAGAGATCATTTATCCGCGCTACTGTTACCTGAGATATCCAATGACAATCGCTCACAATTTGGACGACGACGTCGATTGGCCCCCCCTAATCAAGACGAGGTCAGAACAGCTATTGCCCGGCTTAAGAACAACAAAGTCGCAGGAGCCGATGGATTACCGGCGGTGAAAAGTTGCTAATGACCTTTCGAACCTAAGCGACTAAAGCGATACCCTATCGTGCGACCTCTTTAACATCTTAATGGAGATCATTATGAGAAAAGCTGCAGTTAACATGAATAAAGCCATCAGCTGCAAAAATCACATGCTGCTCGCGTATGCTGTTGACGTAGATTTCATTGGGCGCACAACGACGGAAGTTATTGCGTTATTTCGAGACTTGAGAAGTAGTCAGCAAAAGTGGTTATGGTTTCAACGATCAGGGCCTCCACGCGATTATACCAAAGCGTGAACGTTGATAATCGTTATAATTTCGAGTGGACAAATTTATATACCTCGGATCTGCCGTATACAAAAACAATAACGTCAGCATTTTTTTGGGCTAAGCAGGCACTTTAGAGATAACCGGATCAAAATAACGTGATTGCGCTTTCTAGGCCATGCCAGTAGAATGGATGAAGACGAACCACCACGGAAGGAAGACGAAAAATAGGAAGACCAAAGCTCCGCTGGAGGGATCAGGTTGATGAATCCCTGCATACACTTGGTATTACCAACTGGGGAGATAAGGAAAAAGTTTGAACTGGTTGACGAAATATGATATCTTCGTTTTGTAAGGTCCCTGACCCCCCGCGGTTGTTCGAGACTGGGTAAGTAAGTAAAGTGGTTTATTTAACAAAAGTTAACCAAATTACATTTTATGTGCGTTATTTCAGCGAAAATCTGTGTACAGTTGGCAGCTCGACAACTGTAGATCTGTTTGCAGTGAAGATCGCCTCCTCGCGGTGCATCCTGGGTAACTCTAAATGATCTTCTTCCTCTTTGGCATGTACTTTGCTACGACCCTGGTTCACGATTTTCATAACTATTTGATTTTCTGCTCTCGAGCTGACGTCCAGTGCTCTGTGACCTGAGTAGGCAGACGTGACACTCTGTCGAAATGACTTGTGGCTAAGATACCGTTCGTCTCCGCCTCCTTAAAACCTGGCAAGTCTTGTGGTACGTTCGAAATCCGTGACCGTTAAGTTGGTGGTAATGGTGAGGTTGAGATGACTCCCTCTTTGGTTCGGCCTGGCTCTAAACACTCTGTCCCATAAGTCGATGTGTCAACCCTCGCGTGGAACTCCCTGCTTCATAGACAACCACGGAGCCCCTCTTTTTGAAGAAATTGCATTTTTACGGACGTAGATAGCGGCTACAAATTGAGGCCCAAACAACATGAACAAGAATATTAAAAACTCTTCGGCCACTGGAAAACCTGTGACTTCCCCCGAGCCTACGGGCTCTTCCTCGAGCACTAGTGCTCGTAAGTCTTCTGCGGTCACACGCAAAGGGGCCTCTGCAACTGCGAACAACGCGGGCGGTGGTCGACCCCCCCCCCACCTACGGCGAAAACTAAAAATCTCTGCTCCTCCCGAAAGCGGAGAGCTGATCTTCGACTGGCCACTAGATTGGTTAGTCAACTCTCCGCACTCTCTCCTGCACAGGTAAGCACCTTGGAGTGGGCTAAGGGCGTCTGTGAGGAGTCCAAGACTGTACGGACAAGGCTTCCACTGGCTGTTACTAAAATACAGCGTTCAGTGGAGGATACAAAACCTGGTCCCTCATCTAAAAGGCATAAAAGCCACCCAGTGCTCGGAAGGTCCTTTAATGATGTCGCGATGGACGTATTCCCAAGGGTAAATGGCTTCTCGTAGAAGGAGCCCTACTTACGGTGTTCATGGACATCGTCAACGACAACCCTGGGCCTGTGCCAATCCTACTTTCTAGACCACTAGGGTTTGGGTCCCGTAAAACTCACCTACCGACCCACTGGAGATCCTAAAGATTATCAACCACTGCAATCTCTCCATTCCTGCAAAGGATTGGAAGGTAGTCAAGGTTGAGGACCCTGTAGGAACCTCCAGGCAGATAGTTTTGGTCCTGAACCAGGATTCCTTAAAACCCCTAGAGGAGTCCAAAGGCCAAATACAAAGTGGATACGCTGAGTGGCAAACTGGCCGAGTCGAAGTAGGAAGTCACAGCTGTAAATGCTGGAAAGCATTCTGAAACGCCGGTAGATGTTGAAGAAGCACTACTGGATGACGACAGTGGTATCATCATCGACCTGTGGGGCCGCTCTGCCTGGCTCCGAGATGGGTCCATCACTAGCGAGGGTAATCACGAGAAAACCGTGATCGAGGTACCCGGAGTTGAAGATCCTGTAGACGATGAAAGTCCTGCAGATAAATCTTCCTCGCAGTAAGGCAGCATCTGCCAACCTCATTCTCCATCTTGCGAAGGGTGGAGCCAATGTGGCCCTGATACAAGAACCACGGACGGTCAATGATCGTATATGTTGTATCAGGTGCAATGGATACAGGACCTTCGTCCTATCAAGCCCAGGTGTGCCAATATCTTGCGCACTTATTAAAAACAAATTTAATGCTCTTTTATCGATACAACCGCCATCAGCCTCTCGCTGGAAAACGGCCGGGACATCTAGGTAGTTTCATCGTACATGGCGCACGACCATACTAAATCACCCCCTCCGAAGTGCGGCAGGGATATTGTATCAGAGCAAAAAGACGGAATTGTAGCGTCATTATAGGTGCCGACGCCAAAGCCCACCACACAATATGGGCGAGTACCGACACCAATGATCGAGGTGAGTCTCTTTTAATTTCATTATATGCGAAACCTTTACTATCTGTGATAGAGGCGAGGAACCGACCTTCATAACTTCGGTTAGGAGGGAAGTACTAGACCTAACTGTACTACTTGGCTACGACTATGTAACTGTATCCGATTGGAGCGTACTTTCTGATCACTCATTTTCTGATCATATATGTCTACAGATCCACACAAATATCAAACCTCTGAAAAAGGAAGTTTTTTAAAAATTATAGGAAAACGGACTGGAACGCCTATCGTGGGCGCCTAAGGAAACTCTTAGGTACCCATCCGAATATTCCGACTAATGTGCCAGAGCTGGAAGAACTAGTTGGCAAATTTACTGATGCTTGCAGGAAATGAATCCTGTAAGACCAGTGGTTATAATGCTGCCAAGGGTGACAAAAAACCTCATTGGCAGAACGCTGAGCTCCAGGATCTAAGATCGTCCATTAGGCGGCTTTGCAACAAGGTCAAGAAGAGCGTCGACCAAAGGGATTGGGACGTTTACAAGATCTATATAAAGGTGAAATCAAGAAGGCCAAACGGAAATCCTTGCGAAACTTCTGTGAAACCATTGAGGGAACCAACCAGACTGAACGCTTAAGATGCGTGCTCGCTAAAAACCCACCGTGTGCGGGGTTCTTAATGAAAGACGATGGAACGTGGAGGTATTCGTCTGAAGTCTCTTGGGATTCTCCTGGATACCCACTTTCCCAACGATGTCAGGAATGCTGGTCATCAGCCAGAAGAGTTAGGCGGAAACTCACCTAGCATAGAAAAAGTTCGCTCAATAGTGAGCAGAAAGAATGATATGGGCCATTAGATGCTTTAAACCCTATAAATCAGCCGGACCTGACGGGATAATTCAAGCGCAACTACAGGAGGCACTATACCTATCTTGTAGTTGGTTGGAGGCAATCTTCAGGGGCTGCCTTATGCTGTGAGTCATTCCTAGCATTTGGAAGCAAAGCAAAAATGGTTTCGTCCCGAAAGCGGGCAAATGCTCTAATGTCAAACCAAAGGAGTTTAGACCAATCAGTCTATCATCATTTGTTCTTAAGACATTTGAAAGGTTACTAGACATTCATGTTCGAAGTAATCTTCCACAGAATCTACTATCGAGTTCTAAGCATGCCTATATCAAGGGCAGGTCAATTGAGACGACTCTCCACTCTATAGTCAGCATAATAGAAAACTCTCTTGAGAATAAGGTCTTCGCTCTGGGGACCTTCCTGGACATCGAGGGAGCCTTCAATAACATTCAACCTTTGGCGATTCTTAGGTCGTTCTGGTGACATCGCAGGGAGGGGGGGGGGGGGGGGGGGTTCTGTCTCCACTATTATGGTTAACTTCTGTCAATGAACTGTTTCTTGAATTGGACAGAGCCGAATGCCAGGTCTTTGCCTATGCCGATGATATTGCTATCATCTGTACGGGTAAAAACCTCAATTGGCTTAGCATTCGTACAACCAGCCTACTTAGTCTGATTTCGAAATGGACCGCTAACAACGGACTATCACTTAACCCACTTATAACCGAGCTTATCTTGTTCTATCGGAAGTATAAAATACCCGCATTTGAACTGCCGTCAGTTAATGGGGTGCAATTACAGTTGACGGAAATCGTCAAGTATCTGGGAATAATTCTCGACAGAAAACTGTATTGGAAACCGAATGTGGAGGAAAGGGTGAAAAAGGCGTCTGTTGCTCTTTACTGCTGTAAACGGGCGATAGCAAAGCGCTGGGGACTGTCTCCTAAGATCACCATGTGGATATATACGGCAATAGTCAGACTAATACTTCTCTATGGCACCGTAGTTTGGTGGAGGTCCCCCCAAAAGAAATATATTCTGAATTCCTTGATAAAAATTCAAAGATCAGGACTGATTAGCGTTAGTGGGGCAATGGGCACGACATCAGGCACTGCACTTAGTGCTATCCTGAATATCTGTACTCCTGATATCATCCCCGGTGAGAATCAGAGATTGTGGCGTTTTGATATCGGGGCATTCCGGACACGCTGAATTACTACACCGGATCAACTCTATTCTCGTAAAAACGGACTAAGGTATCGCCTACCTTCTACCAGCGACAAATCTAAGGACTTCTATTCCAAAGAGGAATAAAATAAAAAATAAATAAATGGTTTCCCATTACATCCCATGAAGGGACCGGGGAGAACTTCTCACAATCACTGAGTTTTACACCGATTCCGAACGGTATTTTTAGAAGCTTTATCATGGCTATATACTCGATAGTGTCGCCGTCACTATGCGAGGTGACCGCCGCCGAAAGAAATTTTTTTGAAGGTGGTCAGAGCAGGGTTCGAACCCAGGATCTCAAAGAGAAATACCTGGGAAAAGTCACTGGAAGGGGACACCAGTAGTATCAGATTTTTCGCGGATGGATCAAAGTTGGACGAGCAAGTAGGCTATGGGGTCCATTCACCGGACCCAAATGTAAATATCTCCTTCAAGCTGCCTGATCACTGTAGTGTATTTCAGGCGGAAATTACCGCCATACTGGAGTTTGCTGAACTACTGAAAAGTAGTGTCACAACCCTCCGGAGAATATGTATCTACACATACAGCCAGGCTGCCATAAAATCCCTGGAAGCCATGTTTGCTACGTCCCTGACGGTGAAAGAATGCCACTCATCACTTAGGGTGATGGCAGAGTATTTTGACATCAGGCTCATCTGGGTACCGGGACACAGCGAAATTACAGGCAATTGCGTAGCGGATTCGTTAGCTAGACAGGGTACTACGGCACAGGTTCTTCCGGCAAAAGGTGTTAGTATGCCAATCTGTACTTGCCGGTTGCAGCCTTTTCAACCAACCAACTGTAGATATATCGAATGGCATTACGATTAGTTTTTGCTGCGATAACGATTGCCTAGATCCAAAAATTCAGCATTCCGATCAAAATCTGTCGATCACGACAGTGGCGATTAGGCACCTGACTTCAGTATTTTCAGACCGTTTTACCCATAGAGAAATTTAGGATAGAGTATTTTATTCTCTAATCTGACGTTTCATTTCACACTCTTCGTCGTTGGTTTGTGCAAAGGAGAGAAATTCGACGAAAAGTAACTTACAGCAGGTGGACTTACAAGAACTGTTGACTTAACTTTTTCATTTCGTTTCCTTATAGAAATCTGAAATTTAAATGTAATTTGCAGTCTTTTGTTGACTTCTATCCTTGGTATGTATTTCTCAACTCTTTTGCCACAAAAACACGAAATGCGGTTGTTGTTGTTTGTTGGACGTTGTGTACTATTGCCTCCATAGACAAATTTGAGACACATTAATTCGCTCAATAAATTGAACATCATAGGTATGGTTGCAAGTGAACATAGGATGGTGGAAAGAATGGGTTCAATAATACCAGATAGAGGCAATTGCACACAACGTCCAACAAAGCAACACAACAAAGCAAGCAAGCATTTCATATTTTTTTTTTTTTTGGAAAATAGTTGTGTTAAATAAAATACAAACGTATGCCAACGATATAAGTAAACAAAAAAGTGCAAAATACATTTAAATTTCACAGTTCTATAGGAAAACGAAATGAAAAAGTTAAGTCAACAGTTCTTGTAACTCCACCTGCTGTAAATTAATTTTCGTCAAATTTCTCTTATTTGCACAAACCTATGACGAACAGTGTGAAAAGAAATAATATAACCCCAACGAGAAACTGTAAGTCAGCTAGCTTACTATCAACGCAGATGACGATTCACCCGATGGATACAGCCACGAGTCCATTATATCAGTCACAGCTCGCACAATCGACACGATTTCCGCTTGAGGACACTGCAATTCGCACCCAATCTCATCGAAAACCCGAATTGAAGATCCTCACTAAAGCTCTCCGCTCCTATGTTCGATTCCATTTTTGAGCGATTTGTAAATATCAGATGAGCAGAAAGTGAGGAAGGTATACCCCCCACCCAGTCACTCCTATCTGGCATCATGATCTTCGGGCATCGCCCAAAGTGTACAGTCGGCAGCACGTAGTCTGTGGCCTGGCTCAAACACTCGTTCGGGTGATTCTCAATCAACTCCTGGAGAATGTTGGCATGTCCCTCAGGGGCATGTCTCCAGATAGCCAATTTTCTCATGCCAAGGGCGCTTCTAGCAGCTCACCGTCTCGCGTTGACATCAAGAGTAACAAATTCAGGAGTGCGGAGTGCTTCAAATACTGTAAATACATATTCTATAGGGTATATATTTTATATGTATCTATATTTTTTGTCCTTCCGGCATGTACAAAAAAATTATTTAAGAATAATTGCTGTGTGTTAGTGACCAAAAATTAAAAGCTAAACAAGGTGACAAATTTTGACGCCAAGTGATGTTACTACTGTGGATTTATTTGTTTTAAATATTCACGTTTTTAAATTTCATTGAAATTATTATTTGATTGCAGCCTAAGCTTATATCCGAAGCTGGCATAGTCTCTTTTGTGTAAGAAAGTTTCGGGCCCCAAGGGTCTGACGGACAAAAATTTCGCGTTTCATTTTTCGTGTTGCTACACCATTTTCTAATTTTATGCTAGACCGGTTAAAAAAAAAAACATTTCCCTCATCCAAAGCTTCGTGTTATATCATAAGTATACTGCATACTTTTTATTCGAATGTTACTTCATGCAGAAAAAGAGTCTGCACACACAATATTCGTCAGCAAAGCGAATTGTATAAAAAGTGTGTGCTAAGACATAATTCATATCGAAAATTATGCAATTCCAAATGTTGTTGTCCTTAAAGAGGCTTACTTTCAATGTAATCATATGTTAAACTAAATTATTAATTCTACTACGTATGTCCTCAGAACCATTGAATTAAGAACACAGATTATTAAAAAAGTTGCAGCAATTGTCTAAATGTAAAGATATCACCAATGCTTGCTAAAACAGTTATTACAAATATATCAGTCGATGTTGTGAGCCAATATTCCTTAAAACACCGCTATATTATGAAGAAATATTCCGATCGAGATACAAATGTCAACGTAGGTATGTATGTATATAGATGCCGTCGTAACATTTTCTCACGCCGATATCACTGTCTTAGGCTGAGTACGGCGGGATTCAAATTTTCATAGCGGCCTCCAATTCAAAGGGTCTCATGAGGAATATAAGGGGTTGCCATCAAACAATTTAAATCGAAATAAAAATTAAATATTCAGTAGTAGTTATTATGAATGTATATATTTCGTTTTTATGTTGTTGTTGTTTTTCATATAAGTGTAATTAAAGTTGTAATTAAAAAAATATAAAGACTTAAACAATGTACATAAATATATTTTTAATATAAAAAGTATTGTTGTGTGTGGGGGTATCGTTTGTTCAAATTGATTTTTGACAGACAAAAATTATAGTATAAAAATACAAATGTTACTGGTTGTTATTCCATTTAGGTTTAGTTTCATAATAATGTTAAGCATTTTCGTAGATGCAACTTTTCATTATTAATACATATTAAAAATAATTTAAAAAATATATTACATTGGAATACTTATTTCAATTAGCACTAAATATATAAAATTAATATTATGAAGACGCCATCATTTAAACGATAATTTAAAAAAATTGCACAATGTTCGAAAGTATAAAATTTTGATTCATAAAAAGTTTATTTTTAGTAAAACTGAATTTTAAAGACATTAAGGACTTTTCAAAATGCGTTTTCTACTCTTACTGTAATCTCATATTCCTGGAGATTGTAGTTGTTTTTTAAGTGTTATATATTATTACTTCACTTTTACTCTTATAAATCAACGAAATCATCTTGTGTATAATGAGTATCTCTAAGAGTGCGTCGTAGTACAGAGGATCGTTGTAGGCCTTCAACTAATGTCTCCTATAAGAGAAAAACAAATCAAATATACGTTTTTAATATGAACAACAAACTTACAGTATACGAATGAACTATGATTACCAAAACATTTAATATGACAAACATGCACAGTATTTCTTATTCCTTTGTTATTTTTTTTAAACAAATGAAAAGTTAAGACAATAAATCACATAAACAAATATTTAACAATTATGTAAATATAATACAAGGTAAAAAGCAAACGCAGAGTAAACAAAGGAAGACATTTAAAAAAAAAAACACTTTAAAGCTTATACAATAAAACAAATAACTAAATGTTAAACAATAAATAACAGATTACAATTAAATTAAAAGATTTGTTAGAGAATATTAGAATGTTGTTCGTGGTGTTTTGAGATATTGTAGTAGATATGAAATAAAAAAATAATTTCCATAGATTTTGGATATAGTCAAAAAGTTTGTGATGTATGTATTTCCAGTATCTTGAACCGTATATGATGAAATTCATTTAAAAATCGAGATAAAACTGAAATTTTGAACCCGACCACCTCAGATATCGATGAAATTTTGTTCATAGCTAAATTTGATCAATACAAACAAACTCTCATTTTTAGAAATGACTGTTTTGGGATTTTTTGGGCGTGGCACAGTGGGAAAGTTTTCGCAAAAACGCGAAAATGGTCGAAAAGAGCTCCATTTAAACTACAATAACTCAGAATCGGCTGAACCGATTTCCATGATGTTGGTATCATTAAAAAGATATTTTAACAGGCTTTATGACACGTTTAAAAAAATAAACTGTAAAAAATTTTATAACAAAAAAAAAATTTTAACTAACGAAAAAACCAAAAAGATCAAGGGTTTGTTTACAGTGTATTATTTTTTAGAAAGGTTTATCCTTCACCTATACCATATCAAAAAATAAAAATGGGTTCTTTTTTAGTTTTTTTTATATAATTTTTTAAGTAGTGTCGCTTCTAGTAATTGCCCTTATATTTCATATTTACAGGTAAAATAAATAAACATTGTCCCAGGAAAATTCATTTTGCTCCATTTAAACTACAATAACTCAGAATCGGCTGAACCGATTTCCATGATCTTGGTATCATTAAAAAGATATTTTAACAGGCTTTATGACACGTTTAACAAAAATAAAAAAATACACTGTAAAAAATTTTATAACAAAAAAAAATTTTAACTAACGAAAAAACCAAAAAGATCAAGGGTTTTTTTACAGTGTAGTATTTTTTTTAGAAAGGTTTATCCTTTCCCTATACCATATCAAAAAATAAAAATGGGTTCTTTTTTAGTTGTTTTATATAATTTTTTAAGTAGTGTCACTTCTAGTAATACGTACCGAAAGTTTTCGAAATAATTCGAATAACAGCGAAAATATCAGGTCACATTCTTACACATTTACAAAATAGTTCAACAATTCTAACATTTTTTAAATGTTTACAAATAAAAAACCATCAACAATTGTTTATATTATTTGCCATGTTTTTCTTAATTTGTGTTTTATTGATGTGTTAACATCTATACGCGCGCCTCTAGCGCAGTAAACTATCAAACTAATTCATACGCAAGTGTTAGGTTTGTAAGAGTAAATCATCGTTTGTTTGTTCGTTGCTTGGCAGTCGGTATCGAAAGTGATTATTGGGCGATTTTCATATAATTTTCCCACGCGATTTTCTCCGGAAATTCATAGCCGATTTTATTAATTTTTGGATTAAAAAGCTAGTGCGGGTTTCGACGAAGAGTTTAGGCCAAAAATATCGGCGAGCCGAGATTTAAGTGTTTTAATTTGGAGTAATATTAAAAAAAGTATTTTATGTTGATCTTCGGTTATATCGTACGAGTATAACAATGTATGCATGTATGTACAAGTGTCTGTTGCTTTGCATTCTTTGACTTTTGTGGGAATAAAACAAAAAGTATTGAGCAAGAAAATAATGACACATGTGCTTGCACTGGGTCTTTAAATAATTTTAAGTATTAATATTATTTAACTGTAACGTCATCATATGATTGAACGCTGTTTTCTATTTTCCAATCTAACATTTACGAATGTGTTCATAGAAATCGAACAGGTACCGTGTAGCAAAAAGGTGTTAACACATCGCCCGTGAGTTCGAACACTCATTGGATTTTTTTATTTACATTTTTTTTAAGTTAATTATTTGTAAGAAATTTTGCGCTGCTCAACTGAATGTTGGCGACAGCTGGAAAATATTCAATTATATTTGCAGCCTCGTTTTCACTTATTTTACGAAGCGAAGCGCAACACTTATTAGATATTTTTATGCATCTGTACTTATTGTTTGAATTCATTTTCACTCAAATTTTTAAAATATACGCGTAAAAATTGTAATGGGATATCTTGCCTTCTCGAAACTGTTTATAATTATGAATTTCGGTACCTTCATCAGGTGCATTTATATAGCAATTTTTAATGCAAGCAAGAACTTTTTGGGGTTAGAACATATTCATAATTTTCCTGGGACAATGTTTATTTATTTTACTTACCTGTAAATATGAAATACAAGGGCAATTACTAGAAGTGACACTACTTAAAAAATTATATAAAACAAACTAAAAAAGAACCCATTTTTATTTTTTGATATGGTATAGGTGAAGGATAAACCTTTCTAAAAAAATAATACACTGTAAAAAAACCCTTGATCTTTTTGGTTTTTTCGTTAATAAAATTTTTTTTTTGTTATAAAATTATTTACAGTGTATTTTAAACGACTACAAATAGCCGGTTCTTCAAAAATAGAAATTTTTAGAAAACCGACCGGAATTCGGTTAACTGGTTTCGGTTTTGAATACACTACACTCGATGCTTCGAGGGGTTTCGGGAACATCCTGACATTTATTTTTGACTTTTTCAGCAACCTATATGTGTATATTTGGAATTAATAGTTTGATGTTAACCCTGCCTCAATGAGGTCAAAGTTCACACTTACAAGCAATAAATTTGCCCATTGTTAGTAAAACAAAAAAAAACCGTTTCCCATTACATCCCATGAAGGGATTGGGGAGAGCTTCTCACAACCAGTGAGCTGTGCGCTTTCTAATTTTTCACTCACTAATTGGGACCTACAGTTTTTACACCGATTCCGAACGGTTTTTTGAGAAGCTTTTTCATGGCTAAATACTCGATAGTGTCGCCGTCACTATGCGAGGTGACCGCCGCCGAAAGAAATTTTTAAGGTGGTCAGAGCAGGGATCGAACCCAGGATCTCATGTACAAGAGGCGCGCACACTACCCAGTGCACCACCGACGCATAAACCGTTACTGAATCGGTTGGATGAAGAAATATAACGAAGGCGCACGTCTAATTACTACAATAGTTAAATTTGATTATTGGGATCCCAGTGTGCACAAAAAGGATGCGGATACGTTTCGACCCCGTTACGAGTCCGCAAAAACATAAAAAAGTGAAAAGGGTGTCTCAGTAAGAATGCACCTTTTCAGTTGGCTAGGCCATGTTATCAGAATGGACGAAGATGAGCAAGCGCGAAAGGTTTTCGATAACGTACCCGATAGAAGTACGAAAAGAGGACGACCAAGACTCCGCTGGAAAGACCAGGCACCGAGAAAAGCCGAAGGATAGAACTACTTAGAAGAATATGTTGAAATTTGTTTGTTTTATTAATATGTGTAAGCCGTCTGACCTCATGAGGTAAAATAGTCAATAAATGTAAAAGAAAGTCGATGCCCACTTTTCGATTAGTCGAAAGTCGATTTATTGATCCCTATGGTAAGCCTTGCTATTGAGCGTAGACTTATTGTGAAGTGTTAAGTTTTGTGCCACTATTGTAATTTAAGAAGATAAATAAACCACTATATAACATTTTAAGTATTGCTGCATTTGTTATTAACTACAGGATGGCGCAAAAGAAACGAAGGGGTTTGAATAGTGTAGAACCAGGGGGTTTCTATGGCACAGCTGATCGAAAAGGTACTAGGGAAATGATGTAGAATGAGAGACCAAAGAAGACAGGAACTAAGTTTAACTAGTGTTTATTGATACTAATGACAGCTAAATTATGTTTTATGTTGTTTGCATTGAACGAAAACGCATTCCCTTTGATTTATATCCAAACAAAGTGTAAAATTGTAATCGAACTCGATAAAAGGCATACTACCTCGTCGTCATGAAGAGGCAGCGAAGAGAGTAATAGAGGCTCTTAAGTATTACTCTATGGTAAAACTTCATTATTTTCTGGTCTGAAAGCCCACAAACAGCTCTCAATAAAGAAAATGTTCGACGCGCGCCAGCGAGGGTGCAGGAAAATCCAACAACGTTAACAAAGAGAACTTCAATGCAACTTGGGTTGTCGCGAAGATCAATTAAACGAATTATGAACAAAGTGCAGATGTTCCTTTATAAAGTAAGGCTTGTTCAAAAGCTAAAACCCAACGATTACCAACCAGCATCTACTTGATTTTTCGATTTCTTTAAGGCAATTAGCAGTAGAAAATAATGATTTCATTCATAACCTGATGAGTGGACGAAGCTAATTCTCAATTAAATTGCTTCGTCAATAAACAAAATTAGAGAATATGGGCAACGGGAAATTTAATTTCATCAGCGGCAATCACACCCTCTTAAGTATACAGTTTGGTTTGGAATATCATACGATAAGATCATTGGTCCATATTTTATTGAGGATGAAGTCGGTAATGCAGTTACCATCGGTGGTGCTCAATAGGAGTATGTTGGAAAAATTCATGAGTCCAGCTGTAGAGAACCACCACAAATGTTGTTTCAACAGAGTAGAGCCACAGCGTACATACAGAAAGGGAAACAATGGTGATGTGACGGGACATTTTCGGTGAACGCATTATTTCAAGAGATTTTTTCCTTTGGGGGTATTTGAAAGAACGGTGTTGTTGTTAATAAACTGTGTACATGAATAAGTCTAAAAAATAATACGCGACAGGAAATTCGAGAAATAGCTCCGGAAATCTTGAAAAAGGTTATGGAATATCTTAAAAAAAGAGCGACAATGCGAAGCTGAGACTGGACACCATTTACGCCTAGTAGCAAATTCGTTGGCGCGAAATACTTCTCTCTAATCAAATTTTTTTATAGCGTCATTGGCCAGCAACAAATCAAGGTTGACTATCAAATTTTCTGTGTTCAGAACACTTTTGTTTAACACAAAAATTCGAATTTTTCGACAAATTGAATGAGAATTTTCGTCGTCATTACGTTGAATAACAAGACGCCTATATTTAGCACATGATCAGCATTTAATTATGATTAAGTAATCCGTTTGTTAACTTTCCCCCATTATTTATATTCGAGAACATTAAACTCAAAAAATATTTTCAAATCAAACAATTTTATGCATAAATATTTTTTACTATAATTCGTTTATTTTTCATTGTTTTGGTTTTCAAAAATTAATACATAATTGCGGTTTGTTGTTGTCTGGGTGCGTAATTCATTTTGTTACTTTTAAATTTTAATTAAATTAATTTCGAAAGTCAAAACATTTTCAAATTGTTGATTTTTGTGTTTAGTATGTTATGATTTCAATCATTTTGTTTTAATTTTCACAACTGGTGGGGGCTGTTTATTTTGTTACTTTTAAATTGTGTTTCGGTATATTTCGTCAAAATGCATCAAGTTATTAAAGGTTTTTCAATTTTCCAACCTTTACGTTAGTAAGTCAATTTGTATTATATTACAATAAGACAAAAAAAATATTTTTTTTTTTTTGTTAAACTACGAATTTCTTTTTTATTTCAGCAAACTATTTTTGTTTGTTATTATTGTTCTACGGGGGTGGTCACTACATTTCTATTTTCATTATAACTAAGTTAATAAAACTCAAATTAATAAAACTCTACTTTAGAAATTATTTGCAAGTATACTTGTGAATGTTTCAGACATATTTTTGACATTGCCAAAAATCGTTAACATGTGCTAAATCTTTAATTAAAGTTATGAGGAAATTACTTTTTAACAAAGTATTTAAATACATCTCCTGAATCCAATATTTGTTTGGATGTTTTAAAGCTCTGCCTATAGTAATTCACTAGTTATGGTTCCTGTAATCAAAATTTAGGACGTATTTTTTTAATACGAAATATATTAAATTTTTAAACATATTGTTACGAATAAGTAAAAGCTTTTGCTTACTGTTAATGACTCTACTAACAGTATGTAAACATCAGGCGGTTAGTGCTGCGCCTGAAAGTATGCATTGTAACAACGTACCAGCTCGCTAAACCAGTAGCATGAATTCACCTCAGTAAAGATAATTCTCCTGTGTAGGAGAATGTTCTACAAAGATAAACAACAACAACAACATCTATTTTCTAGAAGGTTCTTGAATTCGCTAGATATATGTACCTTCATTTGTGTATGGTGAGTTGGTATAAATAGCGGAGGTCTTTGGAATGGAGAGTTCAGTTTGTGATTAAACCCCGTAAAGTAAACAACGCGAGTTAACAGTAAAATACAAGACTTGTTAAAGTGTTATAAATAAAGTAAACTGTTGTACTATATAAGTAAAATAAAAGGAAATTAAACCGTTGTAATTATCGTAATTTAAAACGAACCTTGTTTTATTATTGGGAATAAAACAACGCAAAAACGACGAATAAGGAAATTCGTAACATTGGTGTCAGAAGTGAAATTACGAATTAAGGACAACGATGAAGTTTGAGGAACTCAAAGTTGAACAGCTAAAAAAGGAGTTGAGCAAATTGGATCAACCGACAGCTGGTAATAAAGTAGAGCTGCAGAGGCGATTAATAGAAGAATTTAAACGCCGAAACATCAACATTGACACATATCAGTTCGAGTGCAAAGACGAAATGGAGGTTTGTTCAAAAGAAGCAACTGGTAATGTAGATGTTTCTACAATGTTTGCTGCCATGATGGCCAAATTGGACGAAAATTCTAGAATTATGAACGAGAATTCTAGAATTGTGGACGAGAAGTTGAGCGAAAATTCTCGAATAATTAACGACAAATTGAATGAGAAATTTGGTGAGAATTCTAGAATTATGAACGAGAATTCTAGAATTGTGGACGAGAAATTGAGCGAAAACTCTCGAATAATTAACGACAAACTGAATGAGAAATTTGGTGAAAATTCTAGAATTATGAACGCGAAGCTGGACGAAAATTCTAGAATAATGCAAGAGACATCTAACGCCACAAATGACAAACTTCAACAAATTTCGGAAGTTATGAACAACATGGAAATACATGTTAATGAGAAATTCGAAAACTTCGAACAGAAGTTCGAAGAAGTTGAACAGAAGTTTGAGAAAGTCGAAAATGATGTAAGTGAATTGCAAAGAAAAATTAATGAACTTCAGTTACAAGAGGGGCCAGTGCGAGTAATTTCTGAAGCCTCTAGTAGATTGAAAGCTCCCAGTTTCGATGGCTCTACACCATTTGACGTTTTTAAATTCCAATTCGAAATGGTCGCAATTAAGAACTTGTGGAACAGCAACGACAAAGCAGTAGAGCTAATTTTAGCACTGAAAGGCAACGCAGCAGAAGTCCTTCAGAGCATTCCCGTCAGTGCCAGAAACAACTACGAGGATATACTGGCTGCGTTACAACGCAAGTATGGTGGCGATCACAAGAAGGATTTATATCGCATGGAATTGAGAGGCCGAGTGCAAAAGCATAATGAAACGCTTCAGGACTTCGCAACCGAGGTGGAACGTTTGGTGTTGATGACTTATCCTGGTGAGTCCCACCCATTCTTGGATCAATTTAAGATTGAAGCATTCGTCAACGGCATCCGTGATCCTGACATAAAATACGTGACTTGTGCCACACAAAAAGCTACATTCGCCGAAACTGTTTCGTTCGCCTTGGCACAGGAGACAGCGAAATTTGTGTCCAAGCCTCAAATACAAAGAGTTAGAAAAATTGAAATGGAGTCGGAGGCAGGAGATTTGAAGGGTGCCATAAACGATCTTAAAGAAATCACCCAAACCCTCAGCAAGGCGTTACCAGGCGGAAGTAAGCCCAGACCAAAGTGCTACAATTGCGACAAACCTGGTCATATTTCACGAAACTGCAGAGAGCCACGAAAACGATCAAGATCGAGCTCACCCCAACGTGGCAATAAACGGGTAAATTTTACTACACAAAATGAATCTCCGTTAAACTAAAACGAGCTAGCCCAGAGGGGCATGGACTAGCTCCCACAACCGAGGGCCCCACGATCTCCATCTCAATAATACAACAGAAAAACAACAACCTCACTGTCTACGGAGCTATCGGTGGTCGGAAGCGCATATTGACTATGGACACAGGCGCGTCACAATCTATCATCAGATCAGATTTGATAAATGGACCAATGGAATCGTTACATGGTGTAAGACTCCGCACAGCAACGGGTGAACCAGCAACTGTACATGGTAAAGTTAAATTGAAGTTAGCCATTGCCAACATGAGCATCGAGCACGTGTTTATTGTCGCCGACATTGTAGATGAAGTGATAATTGGCGCAGATTTCATGATTGCCCAAGGCCTCAAGTTAGATATGGGGCAGCAAGTTTTGACGTGGGCTAATGTGGAAATTCCTCTCAATGTGGGATACGACAATACAACACAGATTAAAAGGCTGATCGCTTACAAAGATGTAAAATTGCCACCAAACTCAGAAACCATAGTATGGGCCCGAATGGAGGGAGATTGTGAGATCGGCGGTTTGTGGGTAGTTGAACCGGCAAGTATAAACAACTATAACATCATCACTGCCAAAGCTCTAGTAAGAACTAATAATGAAGGATACTTGCCTGTACGAGTTCTAAATTTGTCCAACAACGAAGAGGTGATCGGCGATCGCACAGAAATTGCAGAATGTACACCAGCCGAAGCGGTCATCAACTGTGAAGTTAATTCTGACTGCAGCAAACTATCAGAAAAGGAGCAGAAAGTGCTGGAGTCGCATCTCAGTGAGTGGGTGCGAGAACTAAAGCCTTCTGATAGGAACAAAGCAAAGCAATTACTGTGGAAGCATGCGTCTGCCTTCGCCCTGAAAAAAGAATGCCAAGGTAGAACATCAATGGTAAAGCATGACATCAATACAGGGGAAGCGAGACCAATAAAACAGGCGCCCAGAAGTCTTCCACTTGCAAAAAGAGATGAGGTAAAGAAACTGGTAGCTGAAATGCAGAAGGATGGTGTAATCGAACCTTCTTCAAGTCCATGGAGCTCGCCGGTGGTACTAGTTAAGAAGAAAGATGGAAGTACCCGATTTTGTGTGGATTATAGAAAGCTCAACGACGTCACCAAAAAGGACAGTTATCCACTACCAAGAATTGATGACACATTGGATACGTTGTCAGGAACAAAATGGTTCTCCACGCTAGACTTGCAAAGTGGTTATTGGCAAGTAGAAATCAGCGAGAAAGACAAGGAGAAAACTGCATTCAGCGTAGGGGATGGTCTGTGGCAGTTTAAAGTAATGCCATTTGGACTATGTAACGCTCCAGCCACCTTCGAGCGATTAATGGAGTGCGTGTTGAAAGGACTTCATTGGCGAACATGCTTGGTGTACCTAGACGACATCATTGTCATGGGGAAAACATTCGATGAACACCTGAAGAATCTTAAAGAAGTCCTTCAACGTATAACCGCGGCTGGGTTGAAACTCAGCCCGAAGAAGTGTTCTCTGTTCCAGAAAGAAGTAAAATACTTGGGACATCGAGTGACAGCAGATGGCATTTCCACCGATGAAGACAAAATCCTGACAGTGAAGGATTGGCCACGACCGCAGAATCTCCATGAATTACGCAGTTTTCTAGGACTCTGTACGTACTACAGACGGTTTGTGCCGGGTTTCGCCACAGTGGCTGCAAGTCTTCACGAGCTGACAATGAAAAATCGGCCGTACTGTTGGAGCGAAAAACAAGAAGAGTCATTCCACCAACTGAAGCAATATTTATGCACGGCTCCTTTGCTTGCATATCCTGTTGCTGGAGAGAAATTCGTGTTGGATACTGACGCGAGTGGTTACGGAATAGGGGGCGTGCTCTCGCAGGAAATCAATGGCCAAGAAAAAGTTATTGGGTACTACAGCAGAATACTCTCAAAGCCAGAGAAAAATTACTGTGTTACGAGACGAGAGCTACTGGCAGTCATAGAGTGTGTCAAACACTACCACAAGTATCTGTACGGCCAGCCTTTTCAGTTAAGAACCGATCATGCGGCGCTAAGGTGGCTACTGCAATTTAAGAACCCCGAAGGCCAACTTGCTCGTTGGATTGAAAGACTGCAGAGCTATGACTTCAGCATTGAACATAGAAAAGGAGGAAAACACGGTAATGCTGATGCCCTGTCACGTCGTCCATGCAAGCTGGAATGCAAACACTGCTCAAAAGCAGAGGTGAAAGAAAACATCATTGACGTACGTCTGCTTCGACTAGAATCCAACGAAGACTGGTCAACAGCACAAAGAAGCGACCCTATACTGGCAAAAATCATTTCTGCAAAAGAAAATGGTGAAAGACCAACACGCAATGACATCGCCTCAGAGAGCCCCCTGATGAAAGCGTACTGGGCCCAGTGGAACAGCCTAAAATTATTGGATGGTTGCCTATACCGGTTATGGGAAAGTGAGGATGGTAAAATAGTCAAAAAGTTAATAGTGGTACCTTCCTCCAAGGAAAAAGAGATAATGACAGAATTCCATAATGGCCCGAGCGGAGGACATCTAGGAATAACCAAGACCATTGAAAAGCTAAAGCAACGGTTCTACTGGATTGGCTGTCAACAAGCGGTAGCCGATTGGATAGCAAATTGCACCCAATGCATGACAGCTAAGGGACCAACGCGAAGAAGTCATGGCCACATGCAGCAATACAACTCAGGTGCACCCTTTGAGCGTATAGCTATGGATGTGGCTGGTCCATTTCCCGTCAGTAGCTCTGGAAACCAGTACGTCTTAGTGGTTATGGATTACTTCAGTAAATGGCCCGAAGTATACCCTGTTCCAAATCAGGAAGCGAAGACTATAATTAAAGTGTTTGTGGATAACTGGATATGCCGTTTTGGTGTCCCCTCGGAGCTCCATTCGGACCAGGGTAGGAATTTTGAATCGACCATCTTCAAAGAAATGTGTGAGTCATACGGTATTCGGAAAACAAGAACAACACCATTGCATCCTCAGTCTGACGGAATGGTTGAAAGATTCAACCGAACTCTTGAAGAATACCTAAGAAAAGTAGTCAGCGCAGATCAAAGAGATTGGGATGAACACATACCGAAGTTCCTTTTGGCATATAGGACGGCCACCCATGACTCGACTTCGCGAACACCCGCTAAAGTAATTTTTGGAAATGAGCTGAAGCTGCCTGGAGATTTAGAGTTCGGTACCATACCAGCGTCTGACCCTGCGAACAGTGATGTCAATTACCATGATACGAGGGATCTTAATGATCTCCATGAATTTGTGCGCAACAAATTAAAAATGGTCAGTAACAAAATGAAAGCCAGATACGACCGAGCGGCAAATTCAGAAGGATTTCATGAAGGCCAGCTAGTTTTACTGTTCAACCCACAGCGCAAGAAGGGTTTATCTCCAAAACTTCAGACTCACTGGGAAGGCCCTTACAAGGTTGTCAAACGAATAAATGACGTGGTTTATCGAATCCAGAAAAGCCAAAGTCCAAGAGCTAAAATGAAAGTCGTGCATTTGGAAAGACTAGCTCTGTATGGAAAACGGAGAGTTGAGCCTGCTCGGGACGAACAGGCTTAAGTGGGGGGCAGTGTTACGAATAAGTAAAAGCTTTTGCTTACTGTTAATGACTCTACTAACAGTATGTAAACATCAGGCGGTTAGTGCTGCGCCTGAAAGTATGCATTGTAACAACGTACCAGCTCGCTAAACCAGTAGCATGAATTCACCTCAGTAAAGATAATTCTCCTGTGTAGGAGAATGTTCTACAAAGATAAACAACAACAACAACATCTATTTTCTAGAAGGTTCTTGAATTCGCTAGATATATGTACCTTCATTTGTGTATGGTGAGTTGGTATAAATAGCGGAGGTCTTTGGAATGGAGAGTTCAGTTTGTGATTAAACCCCGTAAAGTAAACAACGCGAGTTAACAGTAAAATACAAGACTTGTTAAAGTGTTATAAATAAAGTAAACTGTTGTACTATATAAGTAAAATAAAAGGAAATTAAACCGTTGTAATTATCGTAATTTAAAACGAACCTTGTTTTATTATTGGGAATAAAACAACGCAAAAACGACGAATAAGGAAATTCGTAACAATATGTATACGTTTTTCACGACATCAAAAAAAAAAGAAAGTGGTAGGGTATAACTCGAATAGATTTATTATCGACATAAATCACAATTTTTAAAGTAATTGAATCTTCTGTTGTCAATTTACATTGCCGTGTCAAAAACAAATAGAAAATGGTCTAGAAACACGAACAGAGAAATGGGTCAAAAAAATAGGGCCCACCTAAAAACCATCAAAACCTTACACCACAAATTAATTATACATATTGTTACGAATAAGTAAAGCTTTTGCTTGCTCTTAATGACTCTACTAACATTATGTAAATAACAGGCAGTTAGTGCTGCGCCTGAAAGTATGCATTGTAACAACGTACCAGCTCGCTAAACCAGTGGCATGAAATCGCCTCAGTTAAGATAATTCTCCACCATTCGAGATGATTCTACATAGATTTGTTGTTGCTTATCTTTGTAGAATCATCTCGACTAGAAGGTTCTTGAATTCGCTAGATATAACTTCATTTGAGTATGGTGAGTTGGTATAAATAGCGGAGATCTTTGGAATGGAGAGTTCAGTCTGTGATTAAAGTAAGCAACGCGATTTGATAGTAAGGTAAATAGAGTAAACTGTTGTACTATATATGTAAGTAAAATAAAAAGAAGTTAAACCGTTGTAATTATCGTAATCTAAAACGAACCTTATTTAAAACAACGCAAAAAGGACGAATAAGGAAATTCGTAACAATCTGTATATTTGGGTTTTGTCTTTTGCAAATGTTTTATAATCACATAGGACCTGTTCGTAAATGCGTCACTGCTTTGCATCTGCATCTGATGCGCAGCATGTTCGTTAATGCAAAATCTAGCAACATTATCTTGAGCGGCGGTGCTGACCAATGTGTCTGACATGGGGGTTTTCTAGGCATACGTTTAAATTCTGAACACGAAGATCAAACAAAAAACCCTTTTATTCGCCTTGACAGCACAATCGAGTTGATCTGGTCCTACTGTATTCGGTGTTGTCCACCGAATCATTGTAAAATATGTACTTCCACTTACGTTTGGATCACCATGGGGTCGACTAGGTCCTTGGTATCCTGCGCTTTAGCGCTGCTCAACCTCTTTTTCATTCGCTTTTACCGCACCGTCGGGTCGACTTGGTCCACTGTATCCTGAGAGGTGGTAGTGTCCAACAAGCAATTGTAGCACCATCCCGTCGACTAGGTCAACAGTAACCTGAGCATAGGTCTGCCCAACGTGCATTCACAGGGCCATTTTGAACACTAGACGGCACAGCGTACCGTCATGACCAAATCACCCACTCTTGAAAATTGTCACTCGAGTACCAATGACACAAGTGGGACTAGCTTAGAGATGATACCATGATATCGTATACTCAGAACCCGCATTGTTTGTACTCTAATGGAGGAAATGATATACATATATGTATATGTATATGAAAATAATTTAAAATGTAACCTTATTGTTAGGCTCACACCAGTCGAGCGATCCAACAATTTAGAAATAAAGTGTAAACAAAAAAACTTAAAAACAAAAAAGTGTACATATGTACTCAAATGTGCAGTTAGACAACTCCGTGACTTTTTGAATAAAATAATTTTTTTTTGCCAAAAAACCTTTTATTTCTCATCGTAGTCTCTCTCCTCTTACATATTTGGTCCATAATTTTTCCATCTTTTTATTCCTTTCAAATAATAAGTTTTCTCAGGATCCTTAAAATAGGCATTTGTTCCAGTGATGACCCCTTCATTCGACACAAATCTCTTACTACTAGAGAATGCATCCAGGGAATTCCCACCCATTCTCCACAAAAAGTTATGACAATTTAAAGTTTCTTGTTAAAAACTGGGAAACTCTTGAAAAAACAACTGGCTGCCGCAATTTCAGCCAAAATACCACTATTTCATCATCGGCTTAATAAATGTAAAAAATATATTCCATCAGTCGCCTTTGCTAATTGAGTCGCCATATATTAGGTCTGTCTGTTTACTGCAATATTGTACAATTTTGTACAAAATGTTACAAAATGTTGTCTGTTTACTGCAAAACTTTTGCAACGAGAGAGCCAAAGAGAGAATTTTTGACAGTTGGATGATAGAGAACTTGCAAAATGTTACTGGAGGAATTTCTTCTATCAAGATTTTGCAAGTTCGATCAGCTGTTTTTTATTTACATTTTGATTGCAATATTTTTGTGTGAAAAAGAAGAATAAAGTTGAAATTTAACAATGGCAGAGGTAAGTGTTTAAAATTGTATTGTTTTTTAACGTCTATTGTAAATTAGAATATGAAAACATTTGTTTTTATGCTAGAAACGTCCATACATACAGTGCGACCGTAATGCAAGTGGCTTGGTCATTTCAATTGTTTACACTTGTTGCTGTTTTCTTGCAATATTTCACAAAATGTTGTCTGTTTACTTTTTGGAATAGAGAAAAAAAAGAGCGTAACATTTTTTTTACTCTCTGCAAAAAGTTACTGGATAAATCTTGCTGGAAAAGTAAACAGACAAAGCTAATAATAGCACCAGCAACGTAGACCCAACTGCTTCTAAAGTAAACACCACATTAGCAACAGAAAAACATTCGACTGGCTTTTTGTTTTATAGAAAAGCATGTTGATTTATTTTCTTCTGCTTTTAATTTTGTCAACTTGCTATTGCTGCTGCTAGAAAAAAATGACAAGAAAAGCAAAAGCAATGGCATACGATTCTTGGCAGTCCGTTTGCTATTGTTAAACCTACTTACACACAAGATCATAAGAGAAACGTCAGATGAGACGGATAACAAATCAATGTATGTGTAAGGAGAATGGAAAATGACAACGAAGAATTTTTGACCCATGACTGTTTAAAGCAATGACCAAAAAATTCATTAACGTTCGGATACCGTACGGTACGGGTCTGTGTCATAAAATACTCTTTTTAAAATCCCGAAAGATGAAACTGAGGGTTGGAGAAACTGAAAGGGTTATAGGTAGAAAAAAACAGAAAAATAACTGAAAATCTGCAGGTAATTAGGAAAACACAAACAAACTGGGTTATAACGAGAATGAATGAAGAACGATAGTTGAAGGAATGCCGTGTAAATGAAGGCTAGTTGGGTATCCCCTGATCAAAGAATGAAGAACCAAATCGATTACGTGGTAATTGATGGAAGGCACTTATCCAGAGTAATGAACGTACGAGTAATCAGAGGAGCTAACATCGATTCTGATCACTACCTGGAAGCAGCAAAGGTTCGCACAAGATTACGAAGAGCGAAAATCGTATGAATCCAGACTCCGGAAAGCTGCAATTATCAGAGGTAGACCCAGCCTACTCAAGGAAGCTCTCGCAAGTTTTGTTGCACAGAACCCACCCCCTCCCGATGACGATCCTGAAGTGCATACACATTTCCGACTCAATAAAAACTGACGCAACAGTCGTACATGGCTTTGAGAAACCGTAAGAAACGGCAGTGGATAAACATTGAGACATAAAGAAGAAAGCACGAAGCCCGAAAATTATACCAATAAGTCAAAAACGGAACTAAAGGACATGGTTCTGTAAAAACAAGGTTGGGAATATGGAGAGATCATTTATCCGCGCTACTGTTACCTGAGATATCCAATGACAATCGCTCACAATTTGGACGACGACGTCGATTGGCCCCCCCTAATCAAGACGAGGTCAGAACAGCTATTGCCCGGCTTAAGAACAACAAAGTCGCAGGAGCCGATGGATTACCGGCGGTGAAAAGTTGGTAATGACCTTTCGAACCTAAGCGACTAAAGCGATACCCTATCGTGCGACCTCTTAATGGAGATCATTATGAGAAAAGCTGCAGTTAACATGAATAAAGCCATCAGCTGCAAAAATCACATGCTGCTCGCGTATGCTGTTGATGTAGATTTCATTGGGCGCACAACGACGGAAGTTATTGCGTTATTTCGAGACTTGAGAAGTAGTCAGCAAAAGTGGTTATGGTTTCAACGATCAGGGCCTCCACGCGATTATACCAAAGCGTGAACGTTGATAATCGTTATAATTTCGAGTGGACAAATTTGTATACCTCGGATCTGCCGTATACAAAAACAATAACGTCAGCATTTTTTTGGGCTAAGCAGGCACTTTAGAGATAACCGGATCAAAATAACGTGATTGCGCTTTCTAGGCCATGCCAGTAGAATGGATGAAGACGAACCACCACGGAAGGAAGACGAAAAATAGGAAGACCAAAGCTCCGCTGGAGGGATCAGGTTGATGAATCCCTGCATACACTTGGTATTACCAACTGGGGAGATAAGGAAAAAGTTTGAACTGGTTGACGAAATATGATATCTTCGTTTTGTAAGGTCCCTGACCCCCCGCGGTTGTTCGAGACTGGGTAAGTAAGTAAAGTGGTTTATTTAACAAAAGTTAACCAAATTACATTTTGTGTGCGTTATTTCAGCGAAAATCTGTGTACAGTTGGCATCTCGACAACTGTAGATCTGTTTGCAGTGAAGATCGCCTCCTCGCGGTGCATCCTGGGTAACTCTAAATGATCTTCTTCCTCTTTGGCACGTACTTTGCTACGACCCTGGTTCACGATTTTCATAACTATTTGATTTTCTGCTCTCGAGCTGACGTCCAGTGCTCTGTGACCTGAGTAGGCAGACGTGACACTCTGTCGAAATGACTTGTGGCTAAGATACCGTTCGTGTCCGCCTCCTTAAAACCTGGCAAGTCTTGTGGTACGTTCGGCCTGGCTCTAAACACTCTGTCCCATAAGTCGGTGTGTCAACCCTCGCGTGGAACTCCCTGCTTCATAGACAACCACGGAGCCCCTCTTTTTGAAGAAATTGCATTTTTACGGACGTAGATAGCGGCTACAAATTGAGGCCCAAACAACATGAACAAGAATATTAAAAACTCTTCGGCCACTGGAAAACCTGTGACTTCCCCCGAGCCTACGGGCTCTTCCTCGAGCACTAGTGCTCGTAAGTCTTCTGCGGTCAGACGCAAAGGGGCCTCTGCAACTGCGAACAACGCGGGCGGTGGTCGACCCCCCCCCCCCCCACCTACGGCGAAAACTAAAAATCTCTGCTCCTCCCGAAAGCGGAGAGCTGATCTTCGACTGGCCACTAGATTGGTTAGTCAACTCTCCTGCACAGGTAAGCACCTTGGAGTGGGCTAAGGGCGTCTGTGAGGAGTCCAAGACTGTAGGGACAAGGCTTCCACTGGCTGTTACTAAAATACAGCGTTCAGTGGAGGATACAAAACCTGGTCCCTCATCTAAAAGGCATAAAAGCCACCCAGTGCTCGGAAGGTCCTTTAATGATGTCGCGATGGACGTATTCCCAAGGGTAAATGGCTCCTCGTAGAAGGAGCCCTACTTACGGTGTTCATGGACATCGTCAACGACAACCCTGGGCCTGTGCCAATCCTACTTTCTAGACCAAGGGCTAGGGTTTGGGTCCCGTAAAACTCACCTACCGACCCACTGGAGATCCTAAAGATTATCAACCACTGCAATCCCTCCATTCCTGCAAAGGATTGGAAGGTAGTCAAGGTTGAGGACCCTGTAGGAACCTCCCGGCAGATAGTTTTGGTCCTGAACCAGGATTCCTTAAAACCCCTAGAGGAGTCCAAAGGCCAAATACAAAGTGGATACGCTGAGTGGCAAACTGGCCGAGTCGAAGTAGGAAGTCACAGCTGTAAATGCTGGAAAGCATTCTGAAACGCCGGTAGATGTTGAAGAAGCACTACTGGATGACGACAGTGGTATCATCATCGACCTGTGGGGCCGCTCTGCCTGGCTCCGAGATGGGTCCATCACTAGCGAGGGTAATCACGAGAAAACCGTGATCGAGGTACCCGGAGTTGAAGATCCTGTAGACGATGTAGACGTCTGGCGCACGACCATACTAAATCACCCCCTCCGAAGTGCGGCAGGGATATTGTATCAGAGCAAAAAGACGGAATTGTAGCGTCATTATAGGTGCCGACGCCAAAGCCCACCACACAATATGGGCGAGTACCGACACCAATGATCGAGGTGAGTCTCTTTTAATTTCATTATATGCGAAACCTTGACTATCTGTAATAGAGGCGAGGAACCAACCTTCATAACTTCGGTTAGGAGGGAAGTACTAGACCTAACTGTACTACTTGGCTACGACTATGTAACTATATCCGATTGGAGCGTACTTTCTGATCACTCATTTTCTGATCATATATATCTACAAATCCACACAAATATCAAACATCTGAAAAAGGAAGTTTTTTAACAATTATAGGAAAACGGACTGGAACGCCTATCGTGGGCGCCTAAGGAAACTCTTAGGTACCCATCCGAATATTCCGACTAATGTGCCAGAGCTGGAAGAACTAGTTGGCAAATTTACTGATGCTTGCAGGAAATGAATCCTGTAAGACCAGTGGTTATAATGCTGCCAAGTGTGACAAAAAACCTCATTGGCAGAACGCTGAGCTTCAGGATCTAAGATCGTCCATTAGGCGGCTTTGCAACAAGGTCAAGAAGAGCGTCGACCAAAGGGATTGGGACGTTTACAAGATCTATATAAAGGCGAAATCAAGAAGGCCAAACGGAAATCCTTGCGAAACTTCTGTGAAACCATTGAGGGAACCAACCAGACTGAACGCTTAAGATGCGTGCTCGCTAAAAACCCACCGTGTGCGGGGTTCTTAATGAAAGACGATGGAACGTGGAGGTATTCGTCTGAAGTCTCTTGGGATTCTCCTGGATGCCCACTTTCCCAACGATGTCAGGAATGCTGGTCATCAGCCAGAAGAGTTAGGCGGAAACTCACCTAGCATAGAAAAAGTTCGCTCAATAGTGAGCAGAAAGAATGATATGGGCCATTTGATGCTTTAAACCCTATAAATCAGCCGGACCTGACGGGATAATTCAAGCGCAACTACAGGAGGCACTATACCTATCTTGTAGTTGGTTGGAGGCAATCTTCAGGGGCTGCCTTATGCTGTGAGTCATTCCTAGCATTTGGAAGCAAAGCAAAAATGGTTTCGTCCCGAAAGCGGGCAAATGCTCTAATGTCAAACCAAAGGAGTTTAGACCAATCAGTCTATCATCATTTGTTCTTAAGACATTTGAAAGGTTACTAGACATTCATGTTCGAAGTAATCTTCCACAGAATCTACTATCGAGTTCTAAGCATGCCTATATCAAGGGCAGGTCAATTGAGACGACTCTCCACTCTATAGTCAGCATAATAGAAAACTCTCTTGAGAATAAGGTCTTCGCTCTGGGGACCTTCCTGGACATCGAGGGAGCCTTCAATAACATTCAACCTTTGGCGATTCTTAGGTCGTTCTGGTGACATCGCAGGGAGGGGGGGGGGGGGGGGGGTTCTGTCTCCACTATTATGGTTAACTTCTGTCAATGAACTGTTTCTTGAATTGGACAGAGCCGAATGCCAGGTCTTTGCCTATGCCGATGATATTGCTATCATCTGTACGGGTAAAAACCTCAATTGGCTTAGCATTCGTACAACCAGCCTACTTAGTCTGATTTCGAAATGGACCGCTAACAACGGACTATCACTTAACCCACTTATAACCGAGCTTATCTTGTTCTATCGGAAGTATAAAATACCCGCATTTGAACTGCCGTCAGTTAATGGGGTGCAATTACAGTTGACGGAAATCGTCAAGTATCTGGGAATAATTCTCGACAGAAAACTGTATTGGAAACCGAATGTGGAGGAAAGGGTGAAAAAGGCGTCTGTTGCTCTTTACTGCTGTAAACGGGCGATAGCAAAGCGCTGGGGACTGTCTCCTAAGATCACCATGTGGATATATACGGCAATAGTCAGACTAATACTTCTCTATGGCACCGTAGTTTGGTGGAGGTCCCCCCAAAAGAAATATATTCTGAATTCCTTGATAAAAATTCAAAGATCAGGACTGATTAGCGTTAGTGGGGCAATGGGCACGACATCAGGCACTGCACTTAGTGCTATCCTGAATATCTGTACTCCTGATATCATCCCCGGTGAGAATCAGAGATTGTGGCGTTTTGATATCGGGGCATTCCGGACACGCTGAATTACTACACCGGATCAACTCTATTCTCGTAAAAACGGACTAATGTATCGCCTACCTTCTACCAGCGACAAATCTAAGGACTTCTATTCCAAAGAGGAATAAAATAAAAAATAAATAAATGGTTTCCCATTACATCCCATGAAGGGACCGGGGAGAACTTCTCACAATCACTGAGTTTTACACCGATTCCGAACGGTATTTTTAGAAGCTTTATCATGGCTATATACTCGATAGTGTCGCCGTCACTATGCGAGGTGACCGCCGCCGAAAGAAATTTTTTTTGAAGGTGGTCAGAGCAGGGTTCGAACCCAGGATCTCAAAGAGAAATACCTGGGAAAAGTCACTGGAAGGGGACACCAGTAGTATCAGATTTTTCGCAGATGGATCAAAGTTGGACGAGCAAGTAGGCTATAGGGTCCATTCACCGGACCCAAATGTAAATATCTCCTTCAAGCTGCCTGATCACTGTAGTGTATTTCAGGCGGAAATTACCGCCATACTGGAGGTTGCTGAACTACTGAAAAGTAGTGTCACAACCCTCCGGAGAATATGTATCTACACATACAGCCAGGCTGCCATAAAATCCCTGGAAGCCATGTTTGCTACGTCTCTGACGGTGAAAGAATGCCACTCATCACTTAGGGTGATGGCAGAGTATTTTGTCATCAGGCTCATCTGGGTACCGGGACACAGCGACATTACAGGCAATTGCGTAGCGGATTCGTTAGCTAGACAGGGTACTACGGCACAGGTTCTTCCGGCAAAAGGTGTTAGTATGCCAATCTCTACTTGCCGGTTGCAGCCTTTTCAACCAACCAACTGTAGATATATCGAATGGCATTACGATTAGTTTTTGCTGCGATAACGATTGCCTTGATCCAAAAATTCAGCATTCCGATCAAAATCTGTCGATCACGACAGTGGCGATTAGGCACCTGACTTCAGTATTTTCAGACCGTTTTACCCATAGAGAAATTTAGGATAGAGTATTTTATTCTCTAATCTGACGTTTCATTTCACACTCTTCGTCGTTGGTTTGTGCAAAGGAGAGAAATTCGACGAAAAGTAACTTACAGCAGGTGGACTTACAAGAACTGTTGACTTAACTTTTTCATTTCGTTTCCTTATAGAAATCTGAAATTTAAATGTAATTTGCAGTCTTTTGTTGACTTTTATCCTTGGTATGTATTTCTCAACTATTTTGCCACAAAAACACAAAATGCGGTTGTTGTTGCTTTGTTGGACGTTGTGTACTATTGCCTCCATAGACAAATTTGAGACACATTAATTCGCTCAATAAATTGAACATCATAGGTATGGTTGCAAGTGAACATAGGATGGTGGAAAGAATGGGTTCAATAATACCAGATAGAGGCAATTGCACACAACGTCCAACAAAGCAACACAACAAAGCAAGCAAGCATTTCGTATTTTTTTTTTTTGAAAATAGTTGTGTTAAATAAAATACAAACGTATGCCAACGATATAAGTAAACAAAAAAGTGCAAAATACATTTAAATTTCACAGTTCTATAGGAAAACGAAATGAAAAAGTTAAGTCAACAGTTCTTGTAACTCCACCTGCTGTAAGTTAATTTTCGTCAAATTTCTCTTATTTGCACAAACCTATGACGAACAGTGTGAAAAGAAATAACCCCAACGAGAAACTGTAAGTCAGCCAGCTTACTATCAGCGCAGATGACGATTCACCCGATGGATACAGCCACGAGTCCATTATATCAGTCACAGCTCGCACAATCGACACGATTTCCGCTTGAGGACACTGCAATTCGCACCCAATCTCATCGAAAACCCGAATTGAAGATCCTCACTAAAGCTCTCCGCTCCTATGTTCGATTCCATTTTTGAGCGATCTGTAAAGATCAGATGAGCAGAAAGTGAGGAAGGTATACCCCCCACCCAGTCACTCCTATCTGGCATCATGATCTTCGGGCATCGCCCAAAGTGTACAGTCGGCAGCACGTAGTCTGTGGCCTGGCTCAAACACTCGTTCGGGTGATTCTCAATCAACTCCTGGAGAATGTTGGCATGTCCCTCAGGGGCATGTCTCCAGATAGCCAATTTTCTCATGCCAAGGGCGCTTCCAGCAGCTCACCGCCTCGCGTTGACATCAAGAGTAACAAATTCAGGAGTGCGGAGTGCTTCAAATGCTGTAAATACATATTCTATAGGGTATATATTTTATATGTATCTATATTTTTTGTCCTTCCGGCATATACAAAAAATTATTTAAGAATAATTGCTGTGTGTTAGTGACCAAAAATTAAAAGCTAAACAAGGTGACAAATTTTGACGCCAAGTGATGTTACTACTGTGGATTTATTTGTTTTAAATATTCACGTTTTTAAATTTCATTGAAATTATTATTTGATTGCAGCCTAAGCTTATATCCGAAGCTGGCATAGTCTCTTTTGTGTAAGAAAGTTTCGGGCCCCAAGGGTCTGACGGACAAAAATTTCGCGTTTCATTTTTCGTGTTGCTACACCATTTTCTAATTTTATACTAGACCGGATAAAAACATTTCCCTCATCCAAAACTTCGTGTTATATCATAAGTATACTGCATACTTCTTATTCGAATGTTACTTCATGCAGAAAAAGAGTCTGCACACACAATATTCGTCAGCAAAGCGAATTGTATAAAAAGTGTGTGCTAAGACATAATTCATATCGAAAATTATGCAATTCCAAATGTTGTTGTCCTTAAAGAGGCTTACTTTCAATGTAATCATATGTTAAACTAAATTATTAATTCTACTACGTATGTCCTCAGAACCATTGAATTAAGAACACAGATTATTAAAAAAGTTGCAGCAATTGTCTAAATGTAAAGATATCACCAATGCTTGCTAAAACAGTTATTACAAATATATCAGTCGATGTTGTGAGCCAATATTCCTTAAAACACCGCTATATTATGAAGAAATATTCCGATCGAGATACAAATGTCAACGTAGGTATGTATGTATATAGATGCCGTCGTAACATTTTCTCACGCCGATATCACTGTCTTAGGCTGAGTACGGCGGGATTCAAATTTTCATAGCGGCCTCCAATTCAAAGGGTCTCATGAGGAATATAAGGGGTTGCCATCAAACAATTTAAATCGAAATAAAAATTAAATATTCAGTAGTAGTTATTATGAATATATATATTTCGTTTTTATGTTGTTGTTGTTTTTCATATAAGTGTAATTAAAGTTGTAATTAAAAAAATATAAAGACTTAAACAATGTACATAAATATATTTTTAATATAAAAAGTATTGTTGTGTGTGGGGGTATCGTTTGTTCAAATTGATTTTTGACAGACAAAAATTATAGTATAAAAATACAAATGTTACTGGTTGTTATTCCATTTAGGTTTAGTTTCATAATAATGTTAAGCATTTTCGTAGATGCAACTTTTCAATATTAATACATATTAAAAATAATTTAAAAAATATATTACATTGGAATACTTATTTCAATTAGCACTAAATATATAAAATTAATATTATGAAGACGCCATCATTTAAACGATAATTTAAAAAAATTGCACAATGTTCGAAAGTATAAAATTTTGATTCATAAAAAGTTTATTTTTAGTAAAACTGAATTTTAAAGACATTAAGGACTTTTCAAAATGCGTTTTCTACTCTTACTGTAATCTCATATTCCTGGAGATTGTAGTTGTTTTTTAAGTGTTATATATTATTACTTCACTTTTACTCTTATAAATCAACGAAATCATCTTGTGTATAATGAGTATCTCTAAGAGTGCGTCGTAGTACAGAGGATCGTTGTAGGCCTTCAACTAATGTCTCCTATAAGAGAAAAACAAATCAAATATACGTTTTTAATATGAACAACAAACTTACAGTATACGAATGAACTATGATTACCAAAACATTTAATATGACAAACATGCACAGTATTTCTTATTCCTTTGTTATTTTTTTAAACAAATGAAAAGTAAAGAAAATAAATCACATAAACAAATATTTAACAATTATGTAAATATAATACAAGGTAAAAAGCAAACGCAGAGTAAACAAAGGAAGACATTTAAAAAAAAAACACTTTAAAGCTTATACAATAAAACAAATAACTAAATGTTAAACAATAAATAACAGATTACAATTAAATTAAAAGATTTGTTAGAGAATATTAGAATGTTGTTCGTGGTGTTTTGAGATATTGTAGTAGATATGAAATAAAAAAATAATTTCCATAGATTTTGGATATAGTCAAAAAGTTTGTGATGTATGTATTTCCAGTATCTTGAACCGTATATGATGAAATTCATTTAAAAATCGAGATAAAACTGAAATTTTGAACCCGACCACCTCAGATATCGATGAAATTTTGTTCATAGCTAAATTTGATCAATACAAACAAACTCTCATTTTTAGAAATGACTGTTTTGGGATTTTTTGGGCGTTCGCAAAAACGCGAAAATGGTCGAAAAGAGCTCCATTTAAACTACAATAACTCAGAATCGGCTGAACCGATTTCCATGATGTTGGTATCATTAAAAAGATATTTTAACAGGCTTTATGACACGTTTAAAAAAATAAACTGTAAAAAATTTTATAACAAAAAAAAAATTTTAACTAACGAAAAAACCAAAAAGATCAAGGGTTTGTTTACAGTGTATTATTTTTTAGAAAGGTTTATCCTTCACCTATACCATATCAAAAAATAAAAATGGGTTCTTTTTTAGTTTTTTTTATATAATTTTTTAAGTAGTGTCGCTTCTAGTAATTGCCCTTATATTTCATATTTACAGGTAAAATAAATAAACATTGTCCCAGGAAAATTCATTTTGCTCCATTTAAACTACAATAACTCAGAATCGGCTGAACCGATTTCCATGATCTTGGTATCATTAAAAAGATATTTTAACAGGCTTTATGACACGTTTAACAAAAATAAAAAAATACACTGTAAAAAATTTTATAACAAAAAAAAATTTTAACTAACGAAAAAACCAAAAAGATCAAGGGTTTTTTTACAGTGTAGTATTTTTTTTAGAAAGGTTTATCCTTTCCCTATACCATATCAAAAAATAAAAATGGGTTCTTTTTTAGTTGTTTTATATAATTTTTTAAGTAGTGTCACTTCTAGTAATACGTACCGAAAGTTTTCGAAATAATTCGAATAACAGCGAAAATATCAGGTCACATTCTTACACATTTACAAAATAGTTCAACAATTCTAACATTTTTTAAATGTTTACAAATAAAAAACCATCAACAATTGTTTATATTATTTGCCATGTTTTTCTTAATTTGTGTTTTATTGATGTGTTAACATCTATACGCGCGCCTCTAGCGCAGTAAACATCAAACTAATTCATACGCAAGTGTTAGGTTTGTAAGAGTAAATCATCGTTTGTTTGTTCGTTGCTTGGCAGTCGGTATCGAAAGTGATTATTGGGCGATTTTCATATAATTTTCCCACGCGATTTTCTCCGGAAATTCATAGCCGATTTTATTAATTTTTGGATTAAAAAGCTAGTGCGGGTTTCGACGAAGAGTTTAGGCCAAAAATATCGGCGAGCCGAGATTTAAGTGTTTTAATTTGGAGTAATATTAAAAAAAGTATTTTATGTTGATCTTCGGTTATATCGTACGAGTATAACAATGTATGCATGTATGTACAAGTGTCTGTTGCTTTGCATTCTTTGACTTTTGTGGGAATAAAACAAAAAGTATTGAGCAAGAAAATAATGACACATGTGCTTGCACTGGGTCTTTAAATAATTTTAAGTATTAATATTATTTAACTGTAACGTCATCATATGATTGAACGCTGTTTTCTATTTTCCAATCTAACATTTACGAATGTGTTCATAGAAATCGAACAGGTACCGTGTAGCAAAAAGGTGTTAACACATCGCCCGTGAGTTCGAACACTCATTGGATTTTTTTATTTACATTTTTTTTAAGTTAATTATTTGTAAGAAATTTTGCGCTGCTCAACTGAATGTTGGCGACAGCTGGAAAATATTCAATTATATTTGCAGCCTCGTTTTCACTTATTTTACGAAGCGAAGCGCAACACTTATTAGATATTTTTATGCATCTGTACTTATTGTTTGAATTCATTTTCACTCAAATTTTTAAAATATACGCGTAAAAATTGTAATGGGATATCTTGCCTTCTCGAAACTGTTTATAATTATGAATTTCGGTACCTTCATCAGGTGCATTTATATAGCAATTTTTAATGCAAGCAAGAACTTTTTGGGGTTAGAACATATTCATAATTTTCCTGGGACAATGTTTATTTATTTTACCTGTAAATATGAAATACAAGGGCAATTACTAGAAGTGACACTACTTAAAAAATTATATAAAACAAACTAAAAAAGAACCCATTTTTATTTTTTGATATGGTATAGGTGAAGGATAAACCTTTCTAAAAAAATAATACACTGTAAAAAAACCCTTGATCTTTTTGGTTTTTTCGTTAGTTAAAATTTTTTTTTTGTTATAAAATTATTTACAGTGTATTTTTTTTAACGTGTCATAAAGCCTGTTAAAATATCTTTTTAATGATACCAAGATCATGGAAATCGGTTCAGCCGATTCTGAGTTATCGTAGTTCAAATGGAGCTCTTTTCGACCATTTTCGCGTTTTTTCGAAAACTTTCCCACTGTGCCACGCCCAAAAAATCGCAAAACAGTCATTTCTAAAAATGAGGGTTTGTTTGTATTGATCAAATTTAGCTATAAACAAAATTTCATCGATATCTGAGGGGGTCGGGTTCAATGTATCTCGATTTTTACATGAAATTCATCATATGCTTTAAGAAATAAGTGCGAAAATACGATATAAGTTCCCTTAAGATTTGCTAATATACCGAGAAAATTGTACTTGAATAAATATTTCTATGAGTTTTAAAAGTTCAGATTGGTCTCTGGCAAAGTTTCGCCATAGTCAGGTCATTTTTATAAATAAAAAAAACTTAATTAACAATCAGAATGAAGTGTATTTCTGTCATACAATGACTTAAAAAGACGTGATTCAAGTGAACACTAAATATTTCTAAAATTAACTTAAAGCCCATTTTATACTATAATGACACTGTGGTTTATGATCTAGTACACATGTTTCCATTCAGCAGATGGCTTGATAGAGTCTAAGATTTAGCACTTGGAAAGAGCAGACTTTGAATATTTCTGGGCAGTAACACTCTCTCCCTGTGATCATACTTAATATTTTTAATTGATAATTGAAATTGTACACAAAGTTGTGTGATAGGCTATACGATTTGAGGTACATGGCTAAAAAATTGCAGGACATCATTGAAATACTGTTTCCATTTTTCATCTAGCTGTACTGCTCGTCAATTTATAAGAAAAAGTTACGGGTAATATCCATTCTTTAATGATTTATATTCTGTCTACTTTTGGCGGAAGTGGTTGACAGGCATCATATAAGGATCAGATTTAGTCATAAAATCTTTTCAACAACATAGTAAATAGTCAAATTAGCACAATGGAAAGTGTAACATTTATAACTCAATCTTAAAGCTCCCTACTCGTAGAAGGTTACAGTTCCCGTCAGAAATATGGTTACGTGATCTAACAATAGCTTTTTTTTGCAGGCTTTAATATCTTTATATAGAATAACTAACTTTAAATTTATTGGTTATAAACTAGATTTAAATGAATGAAAGAATACACTTTGTTCACAAATAAATGTTCGTCATGGTGTAAAAAACTACCACTTCGTAAAAATTGACTACCCGGTACCAAGGGTGGTAAAGGGTAAACAACATACATATGTATAATCAAATCAAACAACTACAAATATCTCAAAAACATAATCGAAAGTTAAAACAAACAAATGATTGCCGTGATATAAATTATATAGGAAGAACTAAGCAGGACATTTCATAGAGGATGGCTGGTATGATGTATAACATTTAAAATGAATTGATATGCAAAGTTAAGCATCGAAGAAGAAGCGCTGTTAACAGATTGAATGTGTATGCATTGCTGTTTCATGAGTTCTTCATCAAACCTCAAATACTGGTGATATATCTTTGCCAGCAATGCGTTTAAACACAACAGCTGTTGCAGGTGACACACCATCTGAAGAAGTTTTATCATTTTCCTTTTGTTTTTCAATGTTTAGAAAATCACGTATTTTTGCCGACGCCGATGAAGAGGATGATGTTGACGACGATCTACTATTGCGTATGTTTAGAATTTCGTTTGTTCCATTTTCGGTTATTGACGTTTTACTCAGAGTTGCCTTAGTTTCACTACTTGTGGTACTGGTACTAATTATTTTCGATGAATGGGTTTCACTGAAGGATGATGACATTGTTGTTGTTGAAGAAGACGACGAGATGTTTCGAGAGCTGCTGTTTGCCGTCTGGTGAAGGCTGGGTATTGCCGAGGATGAGGATGATGTTAGTAACGAACGTGGTAACGCCTGAGGTTTTAATGGTAAATCTATAATGTCAGTGCGGGAACAGTCGTGGTTTTTGTGGGGGGTGGGGAAAGGAATAAATTAAAAAAAAGTGCAAAACAAAAATGGTAAATAAATTAAAAAATTTATAAATTAAAACACTAATAATAATCACCCCTATTCTGCGTTACAATCCCAATCGAACTTTCTCCGTTTTGATGAAATCGGTATTCTGCGTTACGTTACGTTCCACTTACGTTTTTCTTTCGATTGTACGTATTCTGCGTTGCAATTTTAGTTACGTTCTTCACGTTTTTCTTACGCTGCAAAAGGTCTGACTGAACAACATAATGGTTCTTTGTTGTTTACAATAAAGTGTGTAAAAAAGTTAAATTTTTAATACAATTCAGAGAAATGTAAGTATAGTAGTAATTTAAATATATATTTAATAAAGTTTTTAATTTATTTTACTAAATAGTGAGTTTTATTTTATTTATTACAGGTCGAAACAAACAAACCAAGATCAGTACGAGAAGCTGGCGGAATTAATGGCCAAAAAACCAGACCTTGCGGGTGGGTACCATCAGAGACCAAAAGAAGTGCAGGCATTTTGGGAAGATGTGACCGTAACACTTAATTCAATGGGGCCACCAACAAAAACCGGAGTAGCATGGAAGAAAGTATGTGACATTGAAATAATTACATTGAATTAATTAGTATCTAGCAGACATGGGCATACTGCAGTAAATAATTACTGCAGTAAAAAAGCAGTAAGCAGTAAAATGTTACTACTTACTGAAAAAAATTGCAGTATTCTGTAAAATTTTACTGAATACTGAAAAAAAAACAGTAACCAGTAAATTTTTACTGAAAATTAAATTTTTTTACAGTATTTTACTGGCAATGAAATTTTTTTACAGTATTTTACTGATAATGAAATTTTGTTGCAGTATTTTACTGGTTACTGAAAAAAATAGCAGTAACCAGTAAATGTTTAAATACTGTAGCGTGACTCTTATAGAGTTATTATAAGTCGAAGCAACCAACACCAAAAATACACGCTTTGCTTAAATTAGAATAAAAACTAATTGGAATAACACAAAACATAAGTAATCGAAACACTTCGCTTAAACAAACGCATCTGCACTGCTACTAATAATAGAGTGAAAACTTGAAAAAAAGAATACTAAGTAGGCTGAAATTAATAAGTGTTTTTTTCCAGAAGACAAAAACTCAACGATGAAAATTTTTAAATCCTTGTATTAAGAAAAGCCAACAGCGTATACAATAAATAATACATGGTTGTAAACCACCTAAGTTAATATTATTTTGTTGTTAATAAAAGAAAATACAGTGTTTTTAACACAAATAACCTTTTTAGGGTTCCTAAGAAGTTGGCGAATATACAAAAATGAGTAATAACTTTACGTAGTGTAAATCTTTACTTCCCTGATGGGAATGTATTAAATTTACAGTTCCAGTAAACATTTCAGGATTCCCCAGGAAATAGTGAGACCACATCTAACGAGAACATCACTTCATCGTCTTCAATATACTGCTCTTTCACCATTTCTTTGAATTGTGCCGAATTTTTCACATTGTATATAGATCCTTCCGTGATCTTCGTTAAAATGTTAGTTATATACTTACACAGATTCATTGAAGGTGCATCGACCGAGGAGCATATAGGCCTTAGAGGAAACCCCTCTTTATGAATTTTAGGCAGTCCATATATAAAATTGTACTAAATACTGCAATTTTTTCAGCGACCAGTAAAATAATGCAAAAAAATTTCATTATCAGTAAAATACTGCAACAAAATTTCATTATCAGTAAAATACTGTAAACAAATTTCATTGCCAGTAAAATACTGTAAAAAAATTTAATTTTCAGTAAAAATTTACTGGTTACTGTTTTTTTTTTCAGTATTCAGTATAATTTTACTGAATACTGCAAATTTTTTCAGTAACCAGTCAAAATGGATTGTTTACTGCAGTAATTATTTACTGCAGTATGCCCATGTCTGGTATCTAGCACATACTCAAAAGCGTCTTTATTCAGGCGAAAGTTTTTTCTGAAGCTGTAAAAGTAATCGAATTATTTCAGATAACATGTCATATCTTTTAAAACAAATGTCTTACCTTTGATCGGTCATCTCGAACGGATTGCAACTGTCCCTCAAATCTTTTTTGGCAATCCTTGCCTCCGCATTCTGGAGCACGTTGTTCTCCTCTCCCAACAAAAATGCTGCTGCTATTACTTCCATTTCTATTGAAATAAACAAAATGTATTTTTGTGCTGTAATGATGTTAACAAAAAAGGAAAACTCACCTCCGGCACAACTGGTTTTTGAACTCTTTGGTCACAAATACCTCTTTTTGTGTTTTTGTTAACTTTTCACACGCGCTAGTGTATTTAATAAATAAATTTATACGAATTTTTAATTCTTTTGTGTTTTAACAGTTGAAAATATGTTTTATTTGCACAAAATTACACTTTTAACTTCAATGTTTACACAAATGATTATTTGTTTTGTTTTGTTTTTTTACGTTCCACAGCCAATCTGCTTATTGTGACAACACACTTTTCCTCTTCTTATTCTTTCGATTACGTTTTTTTTTGGAATACCAAAGTCCGATCGATGCGTAACGTAGAGCGGGACCGTAATTGTAACGCAGAATAGGGGTGAATATTTATAGTTGAATAAGTAAACAAGCTAAATACATATATAATAACGAATTATTTAATTACACATTTATATACTATAAATTTGTTCTTAAGAAAAATTTTTTGTCAACAAGAAAATAAAAACAATTTTGTCTCTGCGACAATAACAATGATATTCACTGTTTTGCACAATAAGAACTTGTACCGGATCGGTAACATAAATATAACCCATTGAATCTGTTTGAGATCACGTTATATGATAAAGCTAAAAGCGAAGATTTAAATTTAAATTTGTGACTACATTAAATGGTTGCCTTGGAAAACAACAGGGAATTAGAAACTATCTCTAAAAACTGTATAGTTTTGGACATAACATAAAACTAAAAATATGTAAAAACATTATAAAACAAATACAGTCGATATTTTCAATTATTAAACTTTGTTATACCAAGTGCCTATTTGAATTATGGCAAGTAAAAATACACTAACTGCTTTACAAAATTATTTTACTTTTACAAAACATTGCTAATCTATAATAATAGTAAATAAGTCGTTTTGCAATGTAAACTTACCTAAGCGATTCAGACCAGCTGCAAGTTCCCTTACAGATCTTTTTTCCAAAGCGGTACCTAGAAGTAAAATTATAAAAATAAAATCACATCTGTATTTGTATTTCATCAAATCAGTTTTGATTCGAGGTTCAAAACTAAGTAACTAATTCGTACGAAATTCATATTTCGGGTGTTTTTCATTTGGACAGGAAAAGTTGCCAAAAGTTGAGCCACATCCTGGTCGAGGTGCGCCTGCTGTTTACTGAACACTACGGATCTAGACTGGTACGTCGATAAAAGTACCTCCATAATACATCTTATGAATCATTCATTTTAAATTTCAATCATTTTAAAAACGTCAATAAATTCAAAGGAAAAATATCCCCTCGATAGCGACATTTGACTTTAAACAACGGTTTATGATTCGAACATGGAATGTAAGAACTCTCTCCGAACTCCTTCAGCTGTTGTAGCGCATTTAACCATAAATGACACTACTGCTTGGTTAGTGAATGAATAAATAAATTAATTAAATTAAATCGAGACAGGTGAGACGAGTTATGGAATGCTACAATGTGGACTTAGGCCGTTGGTTTAATAGTGTGCAAATCTGAATAATCATCTGATTAATGCGTTATATACTCCGGCAATGATACACAACGTATAAACGGAGTCGGCTTTCTTCTTTCACCTAGGGCTAGAAATGCTCTTATATCATACAAGACTATATCTGATCGCATCGTCATTGCGAGTTTTAATTCGAAATTCCGGAGGATTTCTGCGGTACAGACGTATTCACCTACTGAGGACAGTGTTAAGGACGAGTTCTCTAGCCCACTGGATTTAGCTGTAAGCGTCTTGTTAATTGGTGAGATTAAAATATTTCTGGGAGATTTAAATTTTAAAGGGGGCAACGACAAAAACTACATACAGGAAGTGGTGGGAAGACGTGGTCTTGGAACTGTGAGAAATAAGCTAGATCGTCATCAACTGTTTATCGGCGGAACGAAATTCTCCCATAACATACACAGAAGTATACATGGGAGTCGCCTGATGGCCAAACCTTCAATCAAATTGACCATATACTTGTCAAGAAGATGTTTCTGGGTTCTAGAAGTGATGCTGATATTGGTAGCGACAACCAACTCTTAGTGGGTACTTTCCGTCTCCGTCCTTCCGTGGCTGTCGGTGGTGCAATGGCTAGTGTGCGCGGCTCTTGTGCATCATAACGTGGTTTTGATCTCTGCTCTAGCCACCTTACATTTCTTTCGACGACGGCCACCACGCTTAGTGATGGCGAGACCATCGATACTTAGCCATGAAAAAGCGTCTCAAAAATACCGCTCGCAACCGGTGTAAAACTTTAGGTCCCAATCAGTGAGTGAAAAATTAGAAAGCGCACAGCTCACTGGTTGTGAGAAGCTCTCCCCAATCCCTTCATGGGATATAAGGAGAAACGGGTTTTTCCCGTCTCCATCCAGCGGCGTCAACGGTACTAGAGTCCATACAATGGACAGTCTGCAGGACCCATCCATAGCAGTGATGTACGATCAGGACAGTCAAAATACATGGCCAGGCATTGTTTGAAAACCGAAGGAAACAGCCATGAACGCTCTTGGTGAATAAAGATGTGTGAATAAACCTTGGATTAGTGCAGAATCCTGGACCGAAATTCGGAACCGTGAACGCCTGCGTAATATGTGTATACGATCGAAGACACCAACGTTGAGAGGCAGTTAAAATCAGACTATCGCAATCAGCACGTAGATTGGGTTACATAGTCCTTTCAGATTAAGACAATTATATGAACAATGTAACGCAGGAAACCGAAAAAGCTGTGAACACAGGTAACCTCCGTATTATACACTCTTCAATGAAAAATCTAAGCCAAGGCCAAGTTAAACAGACATATTGATAGGGAACCGTAATAATGAAGACAAAGCTAGTGCGTATTCGAACAGAACGGTATACTCCACTTATAGTTGATGGTTAGTTAATTGAAGACGTTTATTCAATCAACTATTTAGGATGCAAGATTACCAAGGATGGTGGCTCCGCGGTGGATATAAGGTGCAATAAGGTGCGTGTTGCATTTATTTATGTTCATAATGGCAGTGAAAATACGTAGACGAACAATAAAACATAAAAACCTATTTGTTGACGACCCCCGCAAACGTTATAAGGACCACGATTTACGGATATGCACTTGGAATGTAAGGACTCTATACAGATCCGGTGCAAGTATCCAACTGGCAGATGTCCTCGAAAGTTATAAGGCTGACATTACCGCAATCCAGGAAATGCGATGGACAGGAAATGGCTGCACAAGAAAAAGAAACTGCGACACTTGCCATGAGAAAAAACATGAGATTGGTTGCGGATTTGTAGTTGGCAAAAGACTGCGACAATGCGCTTCAATCCTGTGAGTGAACGTATAGCCACAATCCGCATAAAAGCGAAATATTTTTATATTTCCCTAATTTGTGTGCATGACCCGACAGAAGAGAAAGATGATGATGCCAAAGACATATTCTATGAGCTCCTAGAGGAAGCGTATGATCGCTGCCCTGGCCATGACATTAAGATTGTACTAGGAGATTTTAATGCCAAAGTAGGAAGGAAGAATGCGTTTAATCCAACTATTGGTAATTTCAGTCTACATGCTGACAGTTCCGACAACGGTATGAGACTGATTGACTTTGCCGCGGCAAAAAACATGGTCATTAGTGGTACAAGATTCCAGCATAAAGACATCCACAAGGCTACTTGGGTATCCCCTGATCAAAGAACGAAGAACCAAATTAATCACGTGGTAATTGATGGAAGGCAGTCATCCAGTGTAATGGACGTACGAGTGATCAGAGGAGCTAACATCGATTCTGATCACTACCTGGTAGCAGCAAAGGTTCGCACAAGATTGAGTAGAGCGAAAATCGTACGAAACCAGACGCAGAGGAAGCTGGACATCGGAAAGCTGCAATTACAAGAGATAGCCACAGCCTACTCAAGGAAGCTCTCGCAACTTTTGGCACAGAACCCACCCCCTCCCGATAACGATCCTGATGCGCAGTGAATTGCCGCAACAACCGTACTTGGTTTCGAAAAACCGCTTCGCAATAAACCGTGGTACGATGAAGAGTGTCGCATTGCAAATGACGAAAAGAACGCTGCACGTATGGTAATGCTTCAGTCAATTGCACCGCGAGCTGCAATTGAGCGGTATAGGGAGAAAAGAAAGGAGGTAAACCGTCTCTTTATGCGTAAGAAACGGCAGTGGAGAAAGCACGAGAGTGAGAAAATTGAGACATACAGAAGGAAGGACGAAGACCGAAAATTCTACCAAAAAGTCAAAAACGGAACTAATGGACATGGTTCAGGGACCCCCGTCTGTAAATACAGGACGGAAATCTCATCGCAGATGTGCAGAGTATGTTGGGAATATGGAGAGATCATTTCTCCATACCTGAGATATCCAATGACGATGGGACAATCGATCACAATATGGACGACGACGTGATTGCCCCCCTCCTAACCAAGACGAGGTCAGAACAGCTTTTGCCCGGCATAAGAACAACAAAGCCACAGGAGCCGATGGATTACCGGCGGAGCTGTTTAAGGCTGGCGGCGATGAGCTGATAAGGTGTATGCATCAGCTCATTAGCAAAATTTGGTTAGATGAATGTATGCCCGGCGATTGGAGTCTCAGTGTACTATGTCCCATATTTAAAAAAGGTGACCCGAGTATCTGTGCCAACTACCGTGGAATAAGCCTTTTATCCATAGCATATAAGGTTCTATCAAGTATAATGTGCGAACGATTAAAACCAATTATCGCTGACCTGATTGGACCATACCAACGCGGCTTTAGGCCTGGAAAATCGACAACTGACCAGATTTTCACGCTACGTCAAATCCTGTAGAAGACACACGAAAAACATTTTGACACCTATCATCTATTTATCGATTATAAGGCGGCCTTCGATAGTCCGATACGGGAGAAACTCTATGAAGCAATATCTGAGCTTGGTATTCCTGCAAAACTTATAACCCTTTGCAGGATGACCTTGACGAACACCAAATCCGCAGTGAAAGTTGGTAAGGATCTTACCGAACCTTTGGAAACTAAGCGAGGCCTCAGGCAAGGCGACACCCTATAGTGCGATCTCTTTAACATCTTAATAGAGATTATTCTGAGAAAAGCTGCAATCAACATGAATAAAACCATCAGCAGCAAAAGTCACATGCTGCTCGCGGATGCTGATGATATAGATATCATTGGGCGCACAATTAGAGAAGTTACTGCGGTTTTTTCGGGAATTGAGAAGGAGTCAGCAAAAGTGGGTCCGACGGTAAATGAGGACAAGACAAAATTAATGGTTTCAACGAACAGGGCCTCCACGCGATTAAACCAAAGCGTGAACGTTGATAACCGTTATAACTTCGAGGAAGTGGACGAATTTATATACCTCGGATCTGCCGTGAACAAAAACAACAACGTCAGCCTAGAGATCAAGCGGACAATTGTGCTTGCGAATAGATGCTATTTTGGTCTAAGCAAGCACTTTAGAGATAAAGCCCTCTCTCTAGTAACAAAAGTCCAGCTGTACCAGACTCTCATCCAACCTGTCTTGCTTTATAGCGCAGAATCCTGGGTCCTATCGCAAGCAGACGAAGCATCTGTAGGAGTCTTCGAGAGAAAAATACTCCGAAAAATTTATGGCCCTATAGTGCACAACGGCGAGTATCGGCGACACATGAATCATGAGCTGTATGAGTTTTATCCTGACATTGACATAGTTAAGCGGATCAAGATAACGCGATTGCGCTGGCTAGGCCATGTCAGTAGAATGGATGAAGACGAACCCGCACGAAGGGTTTTCGAAACCGAACTCGAAGGAAGACGAAAAATAGGAAGACCAAGACTCCGCTGGAGGGATCAGGTTGTCGAATCCCTGCGTACACTTGGTATTGCCGACTGGAGAAATAAAGCAAAAGATGGAACTGGTTGGCGAAATATGATATCTTCGTTTTGTAAGGTCCCTGACCCCCGGGGTTGTCCGAGACCGGATAAGTAAGTAAGTAAGTTGCATTTATAAACCTGCAGAAAATCCGGCACAATAAAAGAATATCGGTAAAGTCGAAATTTCGAATATTCAAATTGCAGTGTGAAGTCTGTAGTGTTGTACGGTTGTACTATTTGTAGCTTGACGAAGCTGATAATGACGTAGGTCCAAACGTTTGCCAATCGTTGTCTGAGACAAACACTCCGTATCTAGTGGCCCAAGACAATTTCTAATGAAGTACATGCAATTGGATATTGCATTGAATTGGTTATACGTAGAAGAAAATTGACTTGGATCGGCCTTATACTTGGGCGCCCAACATCATTTATTGCTAGAGCGACATTTGAATGGAACCCACAGGGGTATCGTAGGACAGGACGACCGCCAAATACATGGAAGCGGAAACGAATAAAGACAAATTCGACTATCTTGGAACCAAATTAAATCACTTGCCAGAGACAGAAATCGATGGAGAGAGTTCGTTAACGCCTTATGTTCTTCGTGAACCTTCTATATAAACCTTGTGTTGTAATATTGTTTTATTTTACTGATTCTTCTATAGGTTTCAGAAGGCATCTTTTACAGAACCAGAACTTTTACAGAACCGTTCTACCGAACATGTTATTTCGTTGAAATTATTTGTTTGAAATTGTTACGTTCGGAATTGACTGAGGAGGTTTTTGAAACCATTCTAATATGAATTTTTAAGAATATAATATTCTTATAAAATTCTAAATAATTTAAAACAGTCTCAATGTATCCTTTTGTGCATTTGTATACCTTCTAAAACCAATGCTAGTTGTAATGTAATTATTGTTGCTTTAAAATTAATAAATATTTGATGTTAATTTTAAACTGGATAGTAATTAAAGAATTGAAGTTAGTCTTGTATATAAGAGCACGGCCTCATTCCCAGCAATGATCGCCTTCAATATCACTCAGTTGTTTTAAACACTTTTGTAGAAGTTTTAGTTGGGCTGAATCTCCATCACATTAGCTATATGGTATTTTCGCTATTAATGTAACACACTACTTTTCAGGACGATATTGGAAAGGTTAAACCTGAATTTTAAAGGCAGCAGGTAGGACTCTCAGATGATATAACAAATTTTGTGAACAAAGCCTAATAAAATAAGTAAATAAATCTTTTCCCATTACATCACATGGAGGGATAGGTTCTCACAATCGGTCTCGGAAAGCTAAAATCTCGATATTAACTTCAACAATCTAGCGAATACCTGGTTTATTGTAAGACTGGAGAGACTGAATGGAGAGACTGAGATGGACTTTCGAAATCAACGCAACTCGAACTTTTAGAAAAGCGTTAAAACAGAGATTAGTTGACAATCATGAAAATGCGTTTAATGCATTTAACAGAAAGCTGTATAAACCAACACCTCTACATATCTGTGTCAAAAAGGAAAAACGTCTTAAGTGCACTTAGGAAAATATTGACTAAGTGCACTACCATAACCACTGGAGTCTCAATTACCTCAAGATCCAGTTTTTTCTTAATTTGACTTATGTATCAGGAAGTCATACACCAGATATTGTTTACATATCTAATTAAATGTAAGACCTTCTCATGGAAAATACCTCCTAAAGATGCATACATAAAAAAGTTGGAAATGCACATAAGTCGTTTTTCCTTTTCGGCACAGATATAGTTGTCAAAGAAAATTATATATTGTTCACAAGAAACATACAAAGTTGTTTGGGAACGTGTTTATGCATCAATATTAAGAGCTACAGTTGTAAGTAGTTGTTAGGGAACCGTAAACTGTTCCACAATCCATTATTTCAGACTCAATTCTAAAAATGTTGCTGAGTTAATTTACACAAAAGATAACACTCGACATCCGATAACATTGCCCTATTAAAAGATCTGTCAGTTAAAAAAAACAACCATATTCTGTATATGTAATTGGCTTGTATAGATAAATACTACGAACTGGTTGATGCCACTTCACATAGTTATCTGTTTTCATAGCATCCCAATAAAAAACTTACCTCCCGAACCACTTGGGGGTAGAATAGAATCACCATTTCCTTGTCCAAAAGTTGCCACCTCAACTTCTAAAATTAAATTTAAAATGCATATTAAACCAGTGTGCTCCTCACAGTTTATTAATCTCACCTTCATCTAATTTCTCCGGTGTCGTTTTACTGGAATCACTGCCAGAATGTATTGAATTTGGTCCTTGTGCGGCCTTTGGCTCATTACCCACCACCGACCATGGTCTGGGCTTTTGTAATACTATGGGTGTGCGCAATATACCATTACCAGTCTTAGCGAAAATATTCGAATCCACCGCATGCGTTTTTATCGAATCTGTACTGGGCGAACGCATTTTATCATCGCGTGCTGCTGACGACCGCAACAAACGTTCCGCGGGTGTGGGGGGCAGAGAGGAATCTGTGGTGGTGGTGGTGGTGATACCATTACTGGGCCCACCACCTTCTGTACGCATTTTGACAAGTGGCGATTTGCGTCCCACCAAAGGTGAATACTTTTCTAAATTGTCCGTTGATCGTGAACGTGTAGCCCATGCGGCACCTTTCAGCAATGGCGAATGACGATCCAATTTTATGGGTCTACGTTCTTCCAAAATAGGTGTTGTCTCTTCAGAGGTCATTTGATCGTTGCCATTGCGACTCATCGTGGGGCTGTCAACAAACGACAGAGAACTGCATTCCTCCGAGGTGGGCGATACTAATGGTGTCAGGGTGGTTGGTGTCGCCGAACCTGGCCGAAAGAATTGATCTAAGCCCTCACCAATTTCTCTGGTGGAGGTACCATTTTCCACAGCAGCAACCAATGGCCTCGTGGGCGCACGAGTTTTCGCTCTTTTTGGGCGACCCTTGACTAGATGTTGCAGTTGGAATGAGGCACTTGGCAGCTCTGTTATCGAATCACAACATTCGTCGCCACCACCATCATCCAATGCTCCTCGGCTGTCACTTGTTAAGGTACCATCGCCATTGATCGAGGAATCACGTCGTGAAATCTGTGAGGTGGAACGATGTGATGACGGCGATTCCAACAAATCAGGTATATGACCCAAACTGAGGTTTTCCACCACGGATTGTGGTCGTACCTTACGGGCTACCGAACGTCTTTTGGTGGGCATATTAGGGGTAGCCTTGATATAGAAAATCAAATACAATATTAAGTTAAAATATACACTAAATGATATTAACTTATTAGTCTTGTGAAGACAAATGCAAAATGAATATATGAAATATTGATTGATTGAATAAATGGAAATGCATGCATAATATCGAATATGCTGGTGGCGGGGAATGAAAAAAATGGAATAGTAAAATGCAAGATTACAAATGCTTCTGTAGATAGGAAAATTAAATTATAACTTTATGATATAGTAGTATTAACAACAACAAAAATGTGGTAATCTAATAAGAACTACCAAATGTTTACCAAAACCTACATATATAATGCAAATAATTCGAATATCAAGATACTAGTACACAGTAAATAAATAAGGCTTAGTACACATGAAAATTGGGCTGGTGGGGGATATTTGTTTTTTAATATAAGTCAATGATGCATTTTAGTCGAGTGAAAATATGAAACATAATAAATTATTTCGTAACAATAAATAACTGAGTCTAATTGATATGGGTTTTCTATTTCAAATTATATTTCCATTTTTCCGATGACAAGTTTACGATTACATTGAAAAATGATGTGAGTTTAACAAATATCACATCGGAATCGGTGCGAAAGTGTAGCTCATAATCCGTGTGTCTATAAAGAGAAAGGGCAAAGCTTATTGATTGTGTCAAGCTCTCCCCTATCCTCTCATGGGTTTTAACAGGGAAATAAATAAGTATTTGTTCTTCTGAGAAATCTGTGAGTAGCACCATATCTTGTCGTTTCAACTGCTACGCTTACACGAAATTAAAATGCGTAATATTTATGAAATATTTTTCATTAATCCAATAAAGTTTTTTCGTAAATTTCATAGATATTAGAAAAAGTTCAATTAAAGTATTACGAATTTATGAAAAGTTTCACAAAATATTTTTCATCTTGGATTTGGGATTTGTATACTAAAGAATCTACGGTAGGTACCTTTGACAGGATAGTTGAACAGCCTGCAGATACGCAGGCTAGCTGTGAAGAATAAATACATAATAGAAGAGGGCGCAGATATCCGGAAAAGAGTTTGAGTTTCCTCAGTCAAACTAAAGCGATTAGCGCCTAACCGTGTTAGAAGCGGCTGGATATCGAAATAGTGGTTCTACCTTAAACTAACTCCCTCAATCTCACCAAATGAGTGCCTACGGATGGTTTGCAGTCGGGAATATTCCACGGCATACTAGCGTTGCCTCACGGATACCTAGGGTCCTCAGTATGTAACAGGCTCGTGGGACCGAATTCAATAAAAAAAAAAACAATAAACACAACAAAGCAAACAGCTACTCGTATAACTACGACTGCATTCTAACGGACAACGACAAAACAGACAATATAACCAAGCAGACTACTAGAGGGCTGGAAATGCCGTTCTATAGCTGAAGAATAAAGCAATCGCGCGATGGCGAAATGCTCTACGTGCACCTCCAAAGTTCTAGACAGGTTTTGTAAGGCCGATCCGGCATAATTTACAGATAAGCAAAAGGCGTCTGGGCAAGGAATTTGACCGGATCCACAATACACCACTGATGTCGTCTGGTCGATTTTAGGAAAGCGCTTACAATCGTCCGATAATTTGCCAAATTTTAACCGATACAGGGTAACCGAAAACCAGGGATCGAAGGCGTTTAGAGAAGTGCTGAAGAAGAACCTAACTATGGTGGTCATCGACAGAGGGCATATACTTATAGATAGATCCATCTTCCATATTAGGTGGTTAGTTGTTTTGGCTGCCCCTAATGCCCCTGTGGAGATCCTCCTGTGTCACCACCCATCGGCTGTGACGCAGGCTGGTACCAAGGTCGAATGAAGATCATTGCGTTTGAAAATAAGAGATTAATTGAGCTATACAAACAAGCCAGTGCTTAGGTGGGTGATCTCTGGCCTAGCACCAAACTAGCGGTCGTTGACAAGATCAACATCCCGTGCAAGAGCTAGAACTTGGGTACCAGCGTCCACCCAAGATAGTGAGGGGTTTGTCATACTAGTAGCACTGACTTTCCACCTGCCAATTGGAAGGTTGGAAAGTTTGGTGACTCTGAAGGACTTCGGCGACGAATAATACTCATCATCAATACCGAATCACTTTTATTTCTTACAACAACTACAGGAGTCATTAAGTATGGATTTAGGGAGAAACCATATTTTCAACCACTTTTCGAGCATAGCGGCTGATAACTCGCGAATAACACGTGTAATGTTATTTTCCAAGCAATAGTCTAGAGGCATCGAACTCATCTCGCAATTGGTCAATAGTGGGCATGTGACTTTACTTTACTTTTCTTGACTATTTTACAACCTCATGAGGTCACACGTCTTACACATATTAATTAAACAAAGAAATTAAACAAATTTCAACATATTCTTCCAACTGGCTCCCTCGCAGTACGCGTTGTAACTGGCTGTTTCGTTGCCATACGTGCAGCGTCTTTTTCATCAGTTGCAATGCGACATTCTTCGTCGTACCATGGCTTATCCTTCTGCGGTTTTTGATAGCCAAGTTCAGTCCTTGCAGCGGTTTCCAAAGAATGGGAGATGTGCTTCCACTTCGCATCTGGGTCTTCGGAAGGGGGGGTATTCTGCTCTAGCAGGAGAGAGAACTTCTGACGATAGGACATTGATATCTCCGGTATTTGTAGCTTGTCAATATCCAGCTTTTCCTGTGTTCGGCTTCGTACGTTTTTCGCCCTTCTCAGTCTTGTGCGAACTTTCGCAGCCACCAGGTAATGATCCGAGTCGATATTGGCACCTCGAATCACACGTAACATCCATTACACTAGAAGAGTGCCTGCCATCTATTTCCAAGTGATCAATCTGGTTCTTCGTCCGTTGATCAGGAGATATCCAGGTCGCTTTATGAATGCCCTTATGCTGGAATCGTGTGCTACTAACTACCATGTTCTTTGCAGCGGCGAAGTCTATCAGACTTATTCCATTATCAGAGATGGTATCATGTAGACTGTGATTACCGATGGTTGGTCGAAAGACACTTTCTTTTCCTAATTTGGCATTAAAATCGCCTAGAATAATCTTAATGTCGTGGTCAGGGCAGCGTTCATATACTTCCTCCAGGCGCTCATAAAATGTTTCTTTGACCTCATCATCGTTATCCTCCGTCGGCGCGTGCACACAAATTAACGAGATGTTGAAATATTTCACTTAGATGCGAATTGTGGCTATGCGGTCACTCACTGGGTTGAACCTTGAAACTAGGTGTCGCAGTCTCTTGCCAACTATAAATCCGCACAAAAATTCGTGCTTTCGCTCATGGCAGCTGTAGTAAATATCGCAGTTTTTCTTTCTGGTGCAACCATATCCTGTCCATCGAATTTTCTGGATAGCATTCTCCCAATCCATAATCGTGGTCCTTATAACGTTTGCGAGGGTCGTCAACAGTTGGAGGGTTTCTTTGTTTTGGCGGGAGGCAAACCCAGTCCACAGTGGTTTCCATTTTACCTACTGCCAGGATGATTATGTTTCAGCCGCCCATTATGGATCAGACGCTGGTCAGAATGCAGTGTGTCGAAACTGGATTTTGGTTTCTTCAATTTTGATCCACCGTTGGCCAGGGGTGTTGGCTCATCCGCCTTCAAATAACAGAAAAATATGTCCACTACTTCGAAGAGCTTCAGTAACAGGGTCACCTAATAATCCTGAGACGTATCAGTGATTGCATTACCACTCAGGTTGCTCATTCGTTTCGCCTTCTCACTTTAGCTAGCTAACGGAGGTTTCCGATAAGCCATTGTCCAGGACATACTGCGTGGAAGTAGTGAGCTGCTTGGACTTCCGAATGAAGGAATCATTTCTGGTCACTCCCAAGTGAATGGCTATCAGAAACTTTCCACCTCCAAGGACAGACAATGACAAGGTTTTGTTAAAACCACGTCTCGACCAACTTCAGCTCGTGCATTGTCTGCATCGAACGATAGCGGGCGCTATTGTCGCCAAACTTGTGACCATTACCATTTTTAACGAAATATAAACCGATCATTCCGCAGGTACTGGATGTATTGGCAGCCCTTGTATTGCTTTTAACTGCTCATCAGGCCAAATGCGTGAATTTTTCTTGCATATCCTTTCAACCAGAAATTAGCTTCGTCGCTGAACCCAATTTTACGGTAAACAAACGTACACACTGAAAAATCTGTCTTTTTGTTGTTGTTTGGATGTAAATATAACGAGTTTGTAGCTGTCACAAATATACAATACTTGTGTCCAAACACATTGTGTTTAGAAAAAAATAAATGCTTTCCCATAACATCCCTTAAAGGGACTGGGGAGAGCTTCTCACAACCAGCTGATTGGAACCTACAGTTTTACACTGGTTCCGAACGGAATTTTGGAATTTGAACTTTATATCGAAGCAGATGGTCAATTTGACATTTATGAAGGGACAGATTTTTAGGTAAAGGTTAAGGTAAAGGACGATTTACTCTTGAAGAAAATTGGTAAATATTAAAAACTTTCATCCAAATTTCTGAGCCTTCAACTCAAACTGTAAGAAATCTACGAAATAAATGCGATAGAAATAGAGTTCCATCAACACAGTTTGTGGATCAATTTCTGAAGCAAGTTTGTCCAGGTCCTTATATCGCCGTTCGCAGCGATTGAACATTTCTCGCACTTCTTTACGCAGAATTTTGCATAAAGACCTCGGTCCGAAGGTTTAAGTCCATATAGTCCAAGAACCGAAGCGTCGTGGCCAGCCGATGCGTTTTCACTTCGCTGAATGGACTGAAGATCGCTTGGCTGAAGATGAGCATTTTTACCGAATAATAATCTTTTCCGATGAAGGCCATTTTCACCTCGGGTCTACGTTAAAAAACAAAATTGTTGCATTTGGGGCTCGGAAAATGCACACGTCGTCGAGGAGAAGACGATGCATCTACAACGAGTGACTGTTTGGTGCGGGTTTTGGCATGGCGGGGTCATAGCCTGCTTTTTGTTCCAAAAAGTTGAAGAGAATGACATAGACGAAGTGTGATTTCAACAGAACGGCGCTACGTGCCACACAGCCAATCTTTTGCGCATTGTGTTCGAAAACCACACACTCAGCCGAAACTCGGAAGTCTTGCAGCTGAGATTTGAACATGTTAGACTATTATATCTGGAGCGACATGAATGTTAAGTGTTATGGAAACAAACCTGAGTCCACTGAAGCCTTAAAACACGAAATAGAGGCCCAAACAATCGACAATGTACTGAAAAATTGGGTTGGTCGAAAGAAATTAAATTCCAAATTTTACATGGCCCATCACATAACATGAAGGCATAGGCTTACACACTCTGAGTTTTACATCGGTTCCGAGCGGTATTTTGACAGGCTTTTTTTATGGCTATGTATTCGGTAGTCGATCTCCAAATTCAAAAAAACGTAAAACGGTTATTAACCGGTTTCCACACCTCGGTTTAACCGAAAACCGGTTTCGCCAAAATCGGAATATTCGAAGAAACCGAAAACCGATATTTTTGGAAAACCGGTTTTTTGAATAACTAGTTGTTACGTGTCTTCATTTCATTGATATCCTCCAGACTGCAGATTCCTAAGGATACTATTATCACATTTGTGTAGAGGAAATGTTTCATCTTATGGCGTATACTCAATTTTAAGGCTATAGTTTTTCTGTAAAGAGACCAACATCTGTTAGCCCTTTCCACTCTCCTCTGTAAGTGGTATTTCAAAGAAGTTTCAGATCCAGGTGTACTTTCAAATATTTCACACTATTGAGCATCTTTATAGTCTTCGTTAGGAACTCGCCATTTACTTTGTAAATAACTATAAGGCTGTTTTTTTTACTCCATTAAGATATCGCCACTTACGACTTTCCAAATAAAACGATACACACTTAATACTACGAAATGTGGCAACATTTGCTGTAATGGGTGAAATAAATGAGATACGGCACAACGTTTGTAGCCAGTGACAACAAATACATGGTAGCTGCAGGTGTTGTTGTAGTTGTAAGCAGCAACAACACACACTTTATTTTCGTTCATTCGTTTCAGTTGTCAAACTCTACACAAATATATACTAACAATACAAGAAAATATAAAAACAAAATACAAATGATTTTAACAAGTGAAACGAAAAATGACATGGAAAAAATTCCATCACTTGTTTAAACGACTGTACCTGATATATAATTCTACCATGATTAATATGTATAACATTTACCGCGCGTTGTTGTGAACAATTTAATTCCAATTTTGTTTTCAATCGGAAATAAAAATCTATCCTTTAATGAACTTAAAATCTGAAAGCCATTTCGCAAATTTCTGCTTTTAGTCTCTCCTTGGTAACATTTTCATTCCCAAGCAATGATAACAAAATTTGTCTACGATAACTTTTTGTTGTCATTTCTTGAAACTGAACATGTGGCAAAATTGTCATTGCTCAAGTCGGAATTTAAGTGGGAAATTGAAATACCACTTAATATCGCTTAGGTGTCCCGTACAAATTAAGCTATAATTAACTTTGGCGGGGTAAAAAACACTTTATTTTTCGATTTTATCTGGGTTTACGATCCGCCCTGCTCGCTGCGACCAGTTATACAATTTACGGCTAGCATGATCCATTCTAAGATTCAAATTTTTCGTGACGTGTTCGAGCATTTCGATTGGTATTTGGTGAATGGCACAAGTATTGTTGGCTTTCAATTCCTCGAGCATAACCGGCATATCCATGTATACTTTGCCTTTACATAGCTCAAAGGAAAAATTCTAAAGGCGTGATATCACATGCTCTAGGCCGACAATTCACCGTCTAGAAGCGTTAAATTAACTGATCACCGACTCGTTCTCGCAATAAATGCCATGGATTCATGGACAGTATTATGGCAAGTAGCGCAGGGCTTTTAGTCAGCAAATATTCCGATACCAAGGTGCGATAAAGGGTGCTATTCACACTTACGTTCTTGCCGGCCTCATATGTGAAGATATATGGACCGAAGATTCCACCAGCCCATAAAACACACCAAACCGTTACTTTGTCCGGATGATATGGCAACTCTTAAACCTGCCTACAATTTGCTCTTCACCCCAAATACGAGTATGGCAATGTTGCTAATTGACGACGTAGCTTTTAAGCCCGAATTGTTTCTCAGCATCATTCCATGATGAAATTTCACACAATACTAACAGTTTGATCTGCCATAAAATCCGTACTGGAAAAAGTATCTCTAAATGAATCACCCTTTATTTTCAGTTTGATGAAATTTACAATTTCGATATTGAAACAAGCATAGCTGGTGACGTGCTTTAGTTATCTTTCGGAATGTAGGTCGTTAACTTTGGGCAAATTTCTACATACCTGTCGGGTCCGAAAATATTATGCAGAAAAGTAATGATGCAGCCTGGTTTGAAATATATTATTATTAACATAAAACGAAAAAAACGTTGACAAAAGTCTACATACGGCTTAGAAACTAACATAAACAATTTAATTTAAGCTGACTGATTATTTGATTTAGTATAAGTATTTTAATTTAGTATAAAGCAGGTATAATTACGTGTAATCATCTGGGATTTGAAGCTACTACATTTTCCGACTTAGCAAGCGCTATATTTAGGCATTCTTCTTGAATCTTCTCTATCAGTATTGGAGCACTAGTAATCGCGTGATTTCTGACTTTACATTTGACGTGGTGTGTATAATTGTCGTGGTATCAATCTTTGAAAATGTGAGCGGTGTGTTTTGGATCGATGTCATGTTGGAAAATCCAACTCTCACCACGATTACAAATATCGGACCGAAGCTTTCAAATTTCCTTCTAAAAGAGATTTATACTGATAACGACCCATATTAACCTCAACAAATATCAGGTTCCCTACTCCTGATGCAGCGAAGGCACCAGAAATCATCACTTCATGTATACTTTAACAGTAGAACTAATTGTTTTGGATTCATTGCTGTTAGATTTTGTCTACTCTGGCTCTCGCGTTACTTCCAAATATATTACATTTCGAATAATCCGTAAACAATATTCGCTTCCAGAAATAAATTCCTATTTGAATATGCTGTTGGTTAAATATCAAGCGAAGTTTGCGGCTTTTTCGCTTATAACGGCGTTTATGCGATAAATTCTGCTGTGGACGCCATTATTATTCAAAGTTATTTGAGTTGTTCGTGTATGCGCAATCGTATCTAATCTTTTTACCAACTCTTGGGCCAAATTTGGAGGATTCACTTTCGAATTTGTGTCCCCTTCTTTTATAATAATGCTGACATCTCTGCGATTTATATCCTTTGGGTAACTTAGTTGCTATTTGATTTTTCAGTGTTAAGTTTGTGCCAGTTCACGCGTGATTCGTGACATGTGTCAAAGTCAAAAATGTTTGCCTCAGCATGAATAGACTTACAAACGAACAAAAAAAATTATTGAAATCAAAATTCGTGGTCTGTGAAAAATATGTTTCGCCAATTACGTCCATTTTATGGCCGTCATAATCGACCTAAATTTTGGCTCAATGACTACGCCAATAAACAGAATTGCCGAATTTGGTCAGAAGAGCAGCAGGAGGCGGTTCAGAGCTGCCAATGCACCCTGAAAAATTCACTGTTTGTGTGGTGCGGTTTATTGGCCGGCGACACCATTGGAACGTACTTGTTCAACGACGACGTTGGCTGCAACGTTACGGTCAATGTAGAAAGGTATCGTTCGGTTATCACGGTCTTTTTTTTGCCAAAATGGAAAAATTGGACTTGGTTAACATGTGTTTTCAACAGGACGTTGCCATACTGCACGCGATACCATGAACCAATTGAAAGGGGAGTTTGGTGAGCAATTAATCTCACGTTGGCGTTCTCAATTGGCCGCCTCGTTCGTGTGGCTTGACTCCACTGGACTATTTTTTGTGGGGCCACATTAAGTCTCTCGTCTATAGGGACAAGCAAACATTAAAGGTATCATTGGTTAGATGCTGGCCGAAATAGTGGAAAAAGTATCCCAAAATTGGACTTTCAGATATAATCTTTAAGAAGTAAGTGGATTATCGATCCAAATAAATATTTCATTTAATGGTACAAATTTCTGTGTGTTGTTCAATTTTCAAAAACCAAATAGCAAAGAAATCACCCATTATATGGGTTGGACTCTTGATTTACTTAATGTAACTGTTTTGATATTTCACCAAATGATATTTTGTATTTTCCATATTTTACAACTAAGTTTCGCACATCAGTTGAAATTGCTTTTCCAGGAGTCATTAACAGAATTAAGTAATTTGTAAAAATTATTACTATTTCCAAAGAGTAAACAAATATAGAGAGAACATTTCCCTCATCTGTTGATTCACACCATATTCTTCATGGTAAGGTCGGTGTGTTATGTTCGACATATACCAGGTAGAGTTTCAACAAATGTTGACTTAAATTTTCCTTGTCCTTTAGGTCGAGAACTGAGAAAATTAAATATATTTTCAACTTTTTTTGTTATCTTTTATTGTTAGTACACATTTGTGTTGCATTTAAGACAACTATTTTCGTACACACAAAAATGCTGTTGTTATTTTCTTGTTGGATGTATTGTTCTAATTCCTCTATCTGCTTTTATTAAAGCAATTTTTTTCAACATCCAATATTCATATCGCACCAGGTCTAATGTCATCAAGTTTCTGAGAGAGATGTTCCCTGTATATGTTTACTCTATGACTATATCTTACTTGATAATGTTTGTTTAGAGTTCAAACATAGACATACACGCTACAGACAACGACGTTTTTTTTACATATGTAGGTTTCTTACGACAGGGAAAAATCCGCTGGGGCTGACGACTCGCCGCTAGAATAGAATCTTATCTAATTTCTTGGCGGCGCTCTCACGAAATCTCTCAATTGAGAGAATGGAGTTGCCACATTTTCATAAAAACCATTAGAGCAACCAACACATACATAAGTTGGAATATGCGTTTACAAAAGAAAATTAAAGAAAAGGTTTAAAAGCGATTTATTTTTGAACACAATACAATTAAAGTGAATGAAAAATTGTTGTAAAAACAATTTAAATCCTGTATGTATAATAATATTATGCTTCTAAACTTTCAAACAAATTACAGAAAAGGGTTGTAATTATATACGATGCAGAGAGAAAAACTCAATTGAAGTCGCCAGACGTCCTCTCTCCAATTTCGTTTAGACGCTAGGGATTTTTTTCGTCGTCGTCTGAAGTGTGCATGGTTCTGTTTGGAGACTTACTCCAAAAGCCAGTGGCGAGAGAGCCAGAGAGAGAATATTTTGAGATTGTAGAGAACTTACCAGTTTTTACTGGAGACAGTTTTGACCATAGAGTAAATATGGGTAGAGAAAATCTTTCACTCACCAAATTTCTGACATTTGTCCTCGTGTGATGTATACGTTTGATGTTGAAAAGAATTGCTTTACTAATACCAGATAGAGGCCATGGTTCAAAACAACGAACAAAATAACAACAACGGCATTTCGTTTTGTGTGTTAAAATTATTGTGTTAAATACAACACAAATGTATGCTAACAATAACAGTCAATAAACAAGTTTAAAACACATTTAAATTTCACAGTTTTTCACCAAACTGGCATGAAAAATTAAAGCAAGAAGTTATTGTAATTCCACCTGGTGTATATCACTTTTCTCTCTATCACACCGACCGCATCACGAAGAGTGTGAAAGGAAACGTCAGATGAGACAAATGGCGGCTCTACTATAAATTTCCTCTATGGTTTTGACAATAAGAGTCATAACATAAGACCAACATATGTTTTAAAATTTATGGTTTGTGTAAACAGAGAAAAATTATGAAATATAAAGATTATAAAATAACAGAATGGTTTATTAATGCTCTGTTATTAACCTTTAACTATTTCTTTAAAAAAATAAGACAGTTTTTGGTGATTTGTAATGTATTATTCGAACTGCGGTTGTTGGTTCTTCCAATGTTTACAATGCAAATCAGCTGTTTACATAAAAAAGTTTACTTTTGTGATATTTTGTACTGAGAGAGCAAAATTATTCGTACTCTCCGAAAACTAGTTACTTGATAATTTTTACTGGAAAAGTTCTCGGACACACTTAATATCATAAAGAATGGCCGGCCGTATGTAGAATTTTGTTAATATTTTTTTTTCGTTTTTCGTGAATAATTTTTAAGTTTATATTTGTATTATTTTTGTAATGTATTGTTAAAAAAAAGTTAAAACAAAACTGCATCATTACTTTTCTCATATTCGTCAGGTAGGAAAAATGGACATCGTATGTTGACTTTTGTCAGTCACTGTACTTATATACGAGGGCGGATCAATAAGTCCGTGACTTTTTGAATGAAACAGATTTTTTTTTGCAAAAAAAAAAAATTGTTTTCAACATAATCTCCTTTTAGCTCAATAGCCTTAGTCCAACGTTTCTCCAAATTTTGTATACCTTCCAAAAAATTGCATTTTTCGAGGTCCATAAAATAGGCAATTGTTTGATCAATAATTTCATCGTTGGAGCTAAATCTACTGGAGCTAAAATGTCACTGGGGGCTAAATCCGGAGAATATGGCGGATGAGGTACCAATTCGTAGCCCAATTCATGGAATTTTGCCATTGAGACTACACACGTGTGCACCCTTGCATTATCTTTATGAAAAACAACTTTTTTCTTGTCCATATGGGGGTCGTTATTTTTTAAATCCTTGTTAAATCGGTCCAATAAATTGGCATAAGATGTGGATTATTCCGGGTGCATCCCAAAAAATTGTTGCCATCACCTTATTGGCCGACAAACTTACCTTGGCCTTCTTCGGAGCCGGTTCACCCGGAGAAACCCATTCTTTAGACCCATGACCCATGTTTCATCCACAGTTACAAAACGTCCGCAAAAACTCCTTCGAATTGCGGTTAAACAACTCCAAATAATCCTTTGAAGTTGTCACACGATTACGTTTATGGTCAATTGAGAGGAAACGCGGCACCCATATTGCAGACAGCTTTCTTAAACCCAACTGATCATTTAAAAACGAAACCACATTGCCATATGAAATGCCCATGGCATCAACAATCTGACGCACTTTTACTCTTCGATCGGCCAACACCATATCGTGAATTTTTTCGACATTTTCGGGTGTATTGATCTCAATTGGCCGCCCAGAACGTTCAGCGTCATTTGTACTTGTGAGACCACAACCACTTTTTTACTATTGAAATCGATGGTGCAGAGTCCCATAGTATTTCTCAAGCGTTTCCTTGGTTTGATTGACGGGTTTTCTCGCAAAAAATAATGTTTAATGAGCACTCGAAATACACTTTTTAAAATGCACGAGGTTGTATGTTTTGAACAGCTGTTAAACGCAAAGTAAATGACGGAACTTGTTCAAAATTTGACAGTAGTCTACTAACAGGTGGTACTTGATGGGAGCAGTGTTGCATTTCTATTACTAAAGTTCGAAAAGTCACGAACTTATTGATCCGCCCTCGAATGTCATTGGATTTGAAATGCCTGAATTTAAAAAAAAACAATTAAATTCTATTTGTGTTTGTTGATAAATGTTGCCAATTAGAATATAGACACTCACGTTTTCTGAACGCCTCATTAAATTATAATGATACTTTAGTAGCTAGTAAATTTGTATATTCACTAAACGGTCGTTGAACTTTAAAAGCTGTCATTGTTCCCTGAAAAAATATTTATAAGATTTTGCAAATATAGAGTTCCTTAAATCATAATCAGTAAAAATCGGTGTAATTGGGAAAAAATCTCCCGAATTTCATCATGGTTTATAAAAGAAATTATTACTTTTCTGTGTTTATATTAAAACGTAAATTGCGCTAAATTTCCTAAAAATGCATCATTGACTTTATTAATAGTTAACACGTTTACAGTATAATTATAAAGTTATCGTTATATATTAAAATGTTTTGTATTTGTCTATATGAAAATAATGTTTTTTTTTCGATTTTTCTTCGCCAAGACAAACTACTTACAAGGTTGAGATATTCCAATTTCTGTGGTATATTTTTGAAACATTTTTTTTTGTTTTGTGTGAAAATTTTTCAGATTTTGTTAAGAGTTTTCGAAATTTGTATGTAGCGGATGGTAATGATTAGATTGATTGATTGATTTGTAATATATTTGATATTGATTGTATTTTGTTTCGTTGTGAAAAGAGAAGGGGGAAAGACACATATTATAAAAAATGGAATCAAATGTAATGTAATGTAATGTAAAAATAAAATAATAATATTAAAAAAAAAAAAACAAAACAAAAATACTTAAAATTGAGAATAATATATAACATTGTAAAACTTCAACAACACTCAGAACATGACTAAGGTGCATTCTTGTAAAATGTTGCCGTTTTCCAATTTTCGCATTTTTTCTTCGCGATAACAAAAATGTACAATTTCCAATTAGAGTTTCTCTAAGTGTATGCTAGACTTTGTTTGGAGTTTGAGGGGTATAAGTGTATGATTTTCTTTGAGTAATTCTTTCATCACGACTAAGTAAATGATAATGTACGAGTATGTAAGTCCTCTAAAAGGATAATGTATGTAAATTATGTTGGATGATATGTTTCAAGGATATGTTGAATGTGTTGCATCTAATTTGAATTTTATTGTAACCACATTGGTGGTTTTCGTTTAACACTTACAGTGGGTGACTCCAATCCTAATTTGGGCAAAATGGAAATGCGTCCTGGTCGCATGATTATACCATCGGAATCCTGAAAATGTAAGAAATGATAATTAATTATGGAGAGATTTAAACGGTAAAGGTTTTCCAACTAAAGGTGCCATATGTACCACCATAGAGAGAGATAATGGATCTAAACCTTTGTTGGAATGTTTTTTAAAATCAGTAAACAAAATTCTTAATTATAATAAAAAAATCTACGAGAAACACTTGTAAGGATGTTATCAACAATAACTATTTGACAACAGACCTAGGAAACACAGCAGATAAATGAATTGGCATAACGCCATAAATAAAACTATCATAAAAACACAAGGAGGGATCAATCAGTACGGGAATTGAGCCCCCGTTCTTGTGTACAAGAGTCACACACCCTAATCATTGCATCACCGACAGTCACGAAAGCTCTTAACCAAATGCCGGCATGCCGACAACGTAATACATTCAAGCATGTGGAGATGGATAGTGTGCACGGCTTTTGTACATGAGAACGTGGGTTCGACCCCTGCTCTGACCACCTTAAATTTCTTTCGACGGTGGTCACCCTTCTTACTGACGGCGACACAATCGAGTATTTAGCCATGAAAAAGCTTCTTAATATATCGTTCGGAACTGGTGTAAAACTGTAGGTCCCAATCAGTCTGTATGAAACTAAAATGCGCACAGCTTACTCGTTGTGAGAAGCTCCCCCCCCCAATCACTTCATGGGATGTAATGAGAAACCATTATTTTTTATTTGTCCCTTACGTAGCTGAATCACTGGGGTTTTTATAAGAGTAACCATCGGCGTTGGAATGGTTAGTATGCGCGGTACATCAGATTCTGGATTCGATCCTGCTCTGACCACCTCATATTTCTTTCGACAACGGCCATCTAGCTTAGTGACGGAAACACTACACAGAAAAAAATAATTTTTCAATTCAATTAAAATATTCGAAAATTCCAACAAAATATGAAAAATATCACATATCAGCTACCATATTTGTAGGTTGTTTACTGGAAAAATATTATTTTTCAATCGATGCAAAATTTCACCCATCTACGAATATATTTGTACGTTATTTATCAAAAATATTTTCGATTTTAGTCGATGAAGAATTTGACATATTAACAAACTAAATTGTATCTCATTTTTCGTTTTGTCTTCGATCCGAATTATTTTTTAGAAATTTTGTTTATTTAAAAAAAAAATGAAACAGCCGCGGTAGGATTCGAACTCACATCCACTGGAAGATCGTTTCGAAGTTTGTGACACAGCATCTTTTCAGGCAGCGTCTAGCCCGTTATGCCACCGACGACTGCCTGTACAAACTTATCTCCAACTGAAGTTATGTGGTTGTTCGTATCGTATTTACTTCGTTAAATATTGGGGTATTTCTTATGAATTTGAATAATGAAAAATGTAATTGAGCGCTGAGATTTTTCACGTACCAATTTTTTTGTTAAAATGTTACAGTCGTCTTTTTTTCTGTGTATCGATAAATTAGTCACGAAAAAAAGGCTTCTCAAAAAACCGTTAGTGAGTGTACACCTAGAAAGCGAACAGCTCTGTGAATGTGAGAAGATCTCCCCAGTACCGTAATGTGATGTAACGGGAAACTATTTAATTATGCTTAAGACCAACTATATTTTTGGGGATGACGTGTTTCTTATTATGTCTAAAGTTCTTAGTACGTGGGTTGAATTTTATGTTTCGGGATTAGAGAACAAAAACAAATATTAATCATCGAAAATCACTTTATTGTTTTCAAAATATTCCCCATGAAGATTTATACACTTTTGCATGCGTTTGAACCAATTGTCGAAACACTTTTGCCACTCTGATAAAGGTATCTCCAAAACATGCATTCTGAATGCAGCAACCGCTTCTTCAGGTGTTGAAAAACGTTGACCTCTCAGTTTGTTTTTTACGTACGGGTATAAAAAGAAGTCATTCGGTGCCAAGTCAGGACTATACAGCGGATGACCCATCAAATCGATGTTTTGGGTGCTCAAAAATGCAGTGTTTCAGCCGATGTGTGAGAGCTCGCTTTGTCGTGGTGAAGAGTGATCCGTCTTCGGCGGTTGGTTTTCCTGATTTCTTGGAAGACAACTGGCAAACAAATGGTTGTGTACCACTCAGAATTCACTGTTCTGCGTTGTTCTAGTGGTACGGTTTTTCCGAAAAAACGCGACCATTTTCTTGGAAGTGCTTCGGGCGCGAACAACTTTTGTTGGATTTGGCTCATCTTGAAACACCCATACAGTTGACTGCTGTTTACTTTCGGGCTCATACGCGTAAATCCAGGATTCATCACCTGTCACGATGTCATAGACGTGTTTCCAAGCACCGCGATCGTATTTTTGGAGCATTTCTTTCGACCAATCGACACGAGCCTTTTTTTGAGCTATTCACAAATTGTGTGGGATCCAATGCGAACAAATTTTTAATGTTTATGCAATATTGAATGTATGCTGGTCCCACTAATGCCCAAGGTTGTCTCAATCTCACGACAGGTCACATGACGATCTTGCAAAATCAGTTCACGCACAGCATCAATGGTTTTCGGAACAACAGCTGATTTTGGACGACCTTCACGAAATTCGTCTTGGAGTGAACTACAACCACGATTGAATTAACCATACCATCGATAAACACTGGTCCTTGATGGAGCTTCATCGCCAAAAATTGAATTAAGTTCATCCATGCACTGTTGCTGAGTTCACGATTTAATTCCATTTTTGGACCGAGATGAATTTTTAAAGTTACTGTAAACAACACAAATAGCGCTCGTATGTCAAAACGTTCTGAGTACGCATAACCTCAAAAATGTACAACTTTACGATAGAGCTGTCAGTTGCCAGATTGCAACACTAGGGTTGCCAAATCCCGAAACATAAAATTCAACTCTCGTAACAATTCCTTTGGAAATTTTCCAAGCAACTCACTTCCACCAAAATTAGGCCAAGTATCCCCTGATAATGTGATTGCCACACCCCCGCCTGATGGAGCAAAAGCGAGAAGGCGATTTGTTGAACAACCTGAACAACATGATAATAATATGGCATTTGCTACTAAGGCAACATAAACATTGTTGCCACAACTTAACTATGTTATACTCGTACCATTCTACTTGTTTGTATGACTGCCTAGAGGTTGTTGGAAGCTCCATCCATAGGATCGGAACCCTTAAATCAAAACTATTACAGAAACGTCAACAAATTCTAACAACAAATATCTCCCCTCGATCGAGACTCGAGCAGGTTAAAAGGGTTGTGGAATCCTACAAAATACGTTGGTTGCAATGGTTAGTGCGCGCCACTGTTTACATGGACATGGTTTCTATCCCATTCGGAACCGGTCTAAAACTGTAGGTCTCAATCTGTGAGGAGAAAGTCTCGCCTGCCTCCTTATGGGATGTAATGGGGAAAACTTTATTTATAATACACTGACAAACCCCAATTACATATAAAGAAAGGCAGTCGGCGTTCTTCTTCCACATAATGCTAGAAAATTCTCAATTTCGAACAAGGCTATATATGATCGCATTATCATTGCGAATTTCAAGTCGAAATTCCAGTTCCACACTCACTGATTGGGACCATAAGAGTCTTTCACGTACACTATCGTCGTTTTCCATAACACCAACATTTTCCATAGCCTGTTATGTAAATTCTATTGATTTACAGCAGAGCCTCCACGAGCTTCTTTTAGCCTGTCTAAGTGAATGTAAAGGCGATGTACCTTTGATCAACTTTGTAATTATCATAGTTCTCCTTGTCTCTCGAAGACCAGGCATTATTAAATAGTTCATTACATCCGCCCAGTTCTCCATTCCTGTTTGTCTTCTTTTTTGGACAAGAGATTTGTTGCGACTTGTTAAGGCCACTCGTGATCCAGTTCGCTACATTTTCTATTATAGCTTTCCAGCTTATCAACAAAGAATGTTCACATCTCAAACAACCCATGCAAGTGTTTTCATAGAGGGTCCAGTCACCACCCCTCACTACTTCAGGCTGGGTCATGTTCCAGTCCAACTGGAATCCGATGTATTTATGATCAGGGAACGAATTATAATCAAGGATTTTCCACTCCCTTATCATTCCATACTTCTTCTCCCTTGCAAAGACCCGTTAATGTCCGCGGTCACAATCACTGGACTACCTACATTATTTCCCTCCTCTATGAGATATCTTAAGGGTACTGATTGCAAGTGGTCTATTGCCTCAATGAAAGGTGTATGTACTCCCTTTTCTTTATGTGGCATGCATGATGCGACCACCCAAATATTGGATCCGTTCTATTCCAGGCTGATCGGACAGTTGCTTCTGTCACTATACGCTGTTAACAGGAATGTACTCAGAATGCTTCTGGCTAAAATGCAAGCTCTGGAAATTCCTATTATCTTGTACGCATCGTCCAAAGCCCACAAACCCTGCAGTTAACAACAAAAGGTTCTTGGATTAGGAATACACTATCCGCCATTTGCGAGTCAAAGGCTATGACGGAGGTTAAGCTCAATAAACTGCAACACTGTTCGTCGCTTCTCCAGCCTCACATCCTGTTCGTCGTCAGACACCAAAAAGAGTCTGTGTCATTATTAGAAGTGTGTTGAAGCACATCTATACTTATAAAGGGTCCGCCAAATAACTTTTTTTTTGAAAATGCTATAAAAACAAACTACTGAATATTTTCTCAAATTTCTTTTTTTATTTTAAAGTACAATCCTTCTGGTTAATAATGGAAAATAATTTCATTCAAATGGCTGCCTCGGCTGGCCATGCAGTAGCCTACACGATCGGTCCAATTTTTAAGCACATTATCGATTGTGTGCAGCTGTATTTCACCAATGGCTTCACGAATATTGTCCTTTAAAGCGTCAATTGTCTCTGGCTTGTCGGCGTAGCACTTATCTTTGAGGGCACCCCACAAATAATAGTCCAACGGTGTCAAATCGCAGCTCCGAGGTGGCCAAACGACATCAGCTCTGCGGCTGATAATGCGATCTTCAAAAACAGGGCGCAAAACATCTAGTGTAGCTTCGGCTGTGTGGCACGTAGCGCCGTCCTGTTGAAGCCAAATGTTGCCAATATCCTCCTATTCAATTTTTGTGAACAAAAATTCGTTCAACATGGCCCGATAACGATCGCCATTGACTGTAACGGCCACTCCTTGCTCATTTTCGAAGAAAAATGGCCCAATTATGCCTCTGGACCAAAATCCGCACCAAACAGTGGCTCGTTTTGGGTGCATCGGCTTTTTAATGTATGCGTGCGGGTTTTCTGTGCCCCAAATGCGACAATTTTGCTTGTTTACATACCCGCCAAGATCAAAATGAGCTTCATCTGAAAAGATGGTTTTTTTTGGCAAAATCGGCATCTTCTGTAAGTCGATCATAGGCCCACTTAGCGAAGCGAAAACGCATTGGATGGTCAGTTGGCTTCAACTCCTGAACCAATTGGACTTTGTATGGCGTCATACCCAGGTCTTTATGCAAAATTCGTTTCAATGATGTCTCCGAAATGTTCAATTGTTGAGAACGACGGTGAATTGATGTTGATGGCGCTTCACGCACACTTTCTGCCACAGCAGCAATATTCTCGGGTGTTCGCACTATTTTTGGCTTTTCACGCTTTGGTTTATCGATGAGGATGCAAGTTTCTTTCACTTTTTTCACAAGATAACGAACATACGGAGCTGACGGTGCTTCTCTTCTTCCAAAATCCGTACGCAATTTTCGCACACATTCTGCAACATTACCGTGATTTTCAAAGTAATGTCGCAATATTTCCCAGCGTTGTTCAAGCGTATACACAACCATATTCGTTCAGCGGAAGGAGAAAACTAATTATCTGTCAAATCAGACATGAGCTAAGTGTTACCATTCACGAAGTAAGCACTAGTTGAAAAAAAAAACGTTAGATGGCGGACCCTTTAGTTAAGGACACCTTAGTGTCAATAATAAATCCACAGACTTTCTACAGATAATGTGTTCGTTGGTATTGGCTTAAACTGAAATTCCATCGCCAGCCTTACCAAACCCTGAGGGATATTATTCTTGCAGCAGGCAAGAGCGAAATAATTGTTTTTGTTTTGGCGACAAAAAGTATTGAAAAATATAGAGAACTTATTGCACTCTTTTTCCGCTCTCATGTAAAGAGTCTGAGTAAAAAAGCTTTAAACGAGTCCAATTCTCTTCAAAGAATACTAAGAAACCCGGCAGACTTCGTCCTACATTTTAGTAGGGATGCCTATTGTGTTTTATAATGAGATATAGTCTATATCACTCAGAGTGATAATTTAGCATTCTACAGGTGAAAGAATTTTTAAAGTCGGATGAGTAGTTTAGAAGATTACCCCTTACATACAAACTAACAAACTCACACACATTTCGCCTTTATAATATTAGACATTACAGAAAACAATACAAAAAGCATAAATGTTTCAAAAGGCATTAATGTTTCACATCAAAATTATGAATGAACCAAGTTATGGCAAAAGAGTAATACATTTTGAATCATTCGCCAGGTTCCGCCAGTGCTTTTGAGTCATACAATTCGTTCCATGAGTTCTCTATACTATTCAATACTTTTTGGCGACGAAGACCTGCTTGTTTGGTCACTGCCGCTACATCAATACCATCATACTTATTTTCAGGCAGCGACTATTGTTGTACAACAACCACGTATGTGATGCTAACGCTGTGTGTTGTTTGCATGTGTTCACTTTGATAGATTGCCATACCTGTGCCTGTAGATGTTAACACATCAATAATACCTTCTGAATGGTTAGTGATTTCCATTGGAGCGAGATGTCAACGCATTGTGTAAACTGTTCTGTTCTCCCAAGTGTTGCCATTGCTGAGGCAAGAAGATACTCCAATGTACCTAGCATCAATACATTTACCAGACTACAAATGCAGGTAATATTGAGTTTCTAAACTCATGTATCAATCTAAAAGATGCCGTCGAAGCCTATTAAATATCGAAACAGGGCCAGGTCAAACTTGCAGCTGAATTCAACTTCTTATTGTTCTTGTGTTTCACTTATGTCATGTGGCATGTGGCGTTACTTTTGGTTGTAAAACGATCGAAATGTCAAATCCTGCCCCAAAAAATTATCTAACAATTATTTTCGTATGAAATATCTTCGGCGTAACAACCGCGTAATTGAGTTTGCCTACGAAATATTCGCAGAGTTGAGTACCACACAAATGAAAAGTGAGCGAAATTTTCGGTTCATGCAATATTCGTTATTTTTTATACACGTAAATCTTATGGCATCGAAAATTTAATAAAAACTGAATACCTGGCATTATACGGCATTTACACCGACCAAGCCTAGCGCATTTCGAATGATAACTCTGGTAACTCTCGCTAACCCAGAAGATTACTCACTCAATTTTACGGCCATATTCATAAAAAGTTGTGAGAGATTTGAGAGATGTTTTGCCATACAAAAATTGTCTCACAAACCTGTCACAACTATTTATGAATAATGCTGGAGTTAATGTCGACGTTGTCGACGGCGTCAAATGTCAAAAAAAAGTTGAATCGTATGAAATTGTATGAGAGCAGCTAATCTCAACGCCGTTAGAAATTCGACGCCGAAAAAGTTCAATCTGTTTCAACTTTTTCGGCGTCGTTGCGGCGATGCTCAGACAAAAACCTACTGCTGGAGTTAATGTCGACGTCGTTGACGGCGTCAAATGTCAAAAAAAAAGTTAAATCGTATGAAATTGTATGAGAGCAGTTAATATCAACGCCGTAAGAATGCAGTTGTATACAGCTGTGTTAACGTCGTCGACGGCGTTGACATTAACAGCAAAATGAAATTTTACGCCGAACATCACAATTGTGGTAATTTTGACATCACAATTAAGGTCTTTAATCTGTAAAAACTGAAGTTTTAACAATTTGTATAATTTGATGCAACTCTGCTTAGTACCAAAAATATGCAACCATAATAAAATCATAGAAAAAAAAATAACTGTTTGACAGACGGAAGCCGATCGAAAATTTTCCGACGCGTCTTCGCCACCAAAATTTTTTTTAAAGCTCACGTCGCCGCCGATATAATTCGATCGCATCGGTTTAAAATACGTGCCAATTTGACCGACCGACCCCATTTGACCAACTGATCAAATTTTAAAGGTTCAGCTATTACAAAACATACCAATTTTGTGGAAAACTGGCAAAGCCAAGAGGTACCAATTTAATTTTTCTGTTGTGCCTCCGTTTCCCATAATTTGGTCTCGACACAGAGAGGCTCTAACTAAATTGGTCTATGTATATCTGCTCTCGCTCTTACTATCTTCATTGAATATTTCATTTTATTTTAATATTCAAAATTGTAATTGTTTAAATAAACGAGCAGCTTTTTGATAGTGTTATTGTATATAACTACACAAATTTCAACCATGATGAAGTAAAATTACATAAACTATGCAGAGTATGAAATAATCAAGATATGACGCGAGAGAGAAATGCGTTTGAGTGAATTGTGGCCACTTTTTGCTTCCCTTTTACGAGGGTTGCCAAATTACGCATATCTTCTGCACGAAGTTGCCACCTGAAATATTAATTTAATATCAAATTGGGTTGTGCATACAATAAAAATTAGAGAAAAAGGTTATTGCTAACCTTACCGCTGTAACTGCGGTCTAAATACGACATTAGACCAGCTTGTAGTTTAGATGGTAATAGATTGTGGAACCCCACAAGAGGAATACTTTTACTTGATGCATTATAGTCCAACTGGGCAAAGCAAAGAGGAGTGCACGTAAATGCTGCATCGTGAACAACTTTGAAAATATTAAATAGGGAACTAAAATGGAAGTCTCACACATGTTGCTCTCTTTGCAGATATCTCAAAATCGTGGCACACCCAACTATTCTACACAAGCGTGATAAGAACGATCCTTTCTTACGCATCTGTTCTCTGGTAGAATGCACTTTTTCATTTTAAACTTTTTGTAAAGAAGCCATGTTCCGATTAAGTATGAAATAAAATATCCGTCAAATGGGCCCCACGACTCTGATGACAAGCCTTTACAACTTTAATGAAATTTTCCATGACTTTTTCACAGAGATGTGGCTGTATCTCACCGATAACGCGTTGGATCTACGATTTGGGCTCAGGAATTGTTTCTCGTTTATTTGCATAATCCAGAGATTTCACAAAACCCCAAAGAAAGAAATTGCAGAAATTGCATCTTGGTGGCAAGAACTCCGTTATCATGTTGCTGTAACGAATGGCCTTCACAGTCACTGCAATTTCGGCCTCATCTTCCAAAAAGTAAGACCAGATAGTTGCTCGATGTGGAGCATTTGTTTCTCATGGATAGCATGAGGATTTTCTGAGCCCCAAATTCGAAATATTTTTGTATTCACGAAGCCATCATGATGGAAATGCGCTTCATCGGAGAATATGTTTTTTTTTTGAAAAATTAACATTGATTTCACTTTGCTCCATTACCCACTCCATGGTCTGCTGGTTTGAGCTCCTGAGTAAGCTGAATTTTGTTTGCATGAAGGTGGAGTTTTTTTTGTCAAAATTCGCTGCGTAGTGCTTCGTGAAATTTGAAGTTGTTGAGAACGATGCCAAATTGATGTTTTCGGGTTTTCGGAGGCACTCTCGTATACATCAGCAATATTTTCAAGAGACCGACCCAGTTTCTTAAAATTTGTTGACCACTCTTCGAATGGTTGACACATTAGGTGCACTTTCTCGACTGAAAATTCTTCGAAGTTTGCGAGCGGTCTCAGCATGACTTTCCAAATTTTTGTAATAAGTTTTCACAATTATAACGAGTTGTTCTTTTGTAAAGCGCTCAATTGTTAATAATCTGAATAAACATATGTGACAGCTGCCAAATTTCAGAGTTGCCACTTGCACAAAAAAAAATTACACTAAATTTAAAAAGTACAATCTTACTGAGACACCCGGTACTAATGGGGACGAAGTGCCACATTGAAAAACTACAACAGGTTCAACGCATGTCCGTAAGCTCCGTACAACGAGTGTACAACTATAGTGTTTTGAGGCTTAGTCGCTCAGTAGTATAGAACTGATTGAAAATAGTTTCCTATCATCTGTCTAACTCTAATATGAAATTGTGTGTTTTAGGCTAATGCAACCTTGATAGTCATGATTTATATACGCAAATGACATCTTTTCGTTAAAAGTTAGCATGTATTTGCTGGCTTTGTAGGCACTGCTTGGGCACAGTTTAGTTGAAGTGTTACATATTGAAAATCGTTAGTCAGATGATAACCGGTGGCTACATTTTAGTTATGAATACGGGGGTTAATGATGCTCTTAAACTAGCCAAATATGTATACTAAACTTATTGACTGTTGCCTGTATATGGGTTCGTTATCAGTATTTTATATGTAGAGAGATGTACAAGGTGGCGCAAAAGTAAACTTCCGATGTTTTTTGGCTGTAATTTAAAAAAGAAAATTAAAAACTTTGATTCTTCTTGTGGATTATTTTTATTTGGTCTTTTAATTTTTTTTACATCAAGTCGAGAATATGATGTCATGTAAATGGCCGCCGCCACAGTTGATTGTCATTTGAGCCCTTTTTATGGCATTTTCCATCACTTTGGCCAAAACTTCCGGCGATACGTCCTCACATTCTTGACGGATATTGTCTTTAAGAGCTGCAAGAGTCTGAGGCTTGTTGACATAAACCCGCGACTTCAAAAAGCCCCACAAAAGGAAGTCTGGAGCGGTCAAATCAGGCGATCTTGCTGGCCAGTGCCAAAACGGCCAAAACGGGAGATTAGGCGCCCGGGAAATGCATCCTTCAGCATATCGGTTGTGGCACGTGCAGTGTGTGCCGTTGCACCGTCCTGTTGGAACCACATGTTTTCCAATCCCAATTCATCAAGTTGCGGCAAAAAGAACTCGTTGATCATTGCTCTGTAGCGCTCACCATTCACAGTAACCGTTTGGCCCGCGACGTCTTCGAAGAAAAAAGGTCCGATGACTCCTTCAGCGAAAACAGCACACCATACAGTGACTTTGAGCGGGTGTAATGGCTCTTCGTGGGTTACACGCGGATTTTCAGTGCCCCAGAAGCGTAAATTCAGTCTCTTCGAGGCGAGCGGCTAAACGTCGCAGTGTTTCACCAGTAGGCGTTGGACGGCCAGGAAATCTGCGACGAAATTCACGTTGTGCCAAAGTCACCGACCGATTATTGGTCAAAACAGAACTGACATTAGGGGCCAATCGCAAAATTTATAGCATTTTCTGATAGGAGGATTACTTTTGCGCCACCTTGTATTAGTTGCAGAGATAATCTTGAAGTTTACTAAGATTGGGCTTAATTGACATCAAAGAAAAAATTTCCTACAATTCCTCTATTCATTGTTGGACAGTAGTTTTTATATGTTCAATAAAAGTCAGGATAATATATTCAAACTCAAACAACAAATATTTACTAATTTTCTGATTTCTAGCGTCACAGACAGCCACTACGAGCATTCAAGTCATAATATTGATAAACAAAGTTATATCATTCTCGTGTGTTCAATGATAAGAGAGAAAGAAGCAAAACTAAAACAAAACAAAAAATGGAAATTAATGAAAAAGCGCTTTTGCGCTGGCGATATTTGTATAAATAATAAACGAAGAGAAAAATTTTAATACAAGAACAAATATCGCTAATCAAACAGAATGAATAAGAACAATTATTTACATCGTAAATATGTATTATTTTATCAGTAAATGCAACAGGAGGAGAACATAAAGTACGGGTGGGAACTGATTCTGGTTGCCATGAGTAAGGCACCGGTATCATACATATGACTGCACATATGTACATATATCTGTAGATATATGTATGTATGTAAGCATTTCGAAATGACCTTTGGTAAATGATTAACTGGAAGCAATAGAACTTACATGACTCGAGCGACTGCGTACAATATCGGGTGTCTGTGGTTCATCCAACATTACGGAGGGTGAGTCAGCAATGCCTAAACCGCGACGATAACGGGTTAGGGCTTCCAAAACCTCATCTGTCGCCCGATCAGATATAGCAGCAGCCAATGACTGTTCAATTTCACTGAAATTAAAATAAAATGACAAATTAATTAATATGTATAAGTATTACGAATTAGATATAACGAAGTTTGGATATATTATGAAGAAAACAGTCATGTCTTTGGAAAGATATAAGCGAGATATAATCCATATTATCATAGATGTAGCGGGTTTTTCAATAAGAGCGCTACAAAAGTTTTTTTTAAATAAAACAAAACCGGTTTTAGATACCAATGAAATTATTTATTCCTGTGAAAGTACGTTCGATGACATTATGTATGGAACTCGATTTCTTTTGCATGGCCACCACGGGCACGCTTGCAGAAGTCCAGACGCTGAATCCGGTTTTCAAGCATAAATCGGCCGATACTGCTGCAATTTCACGTTCGATATTCGTACGAACTTCATCAATCGTCGTTGGCTTGTTGACATAGACCATAGACTTGACGTAGCCCCACAGGAAATAATCTAACGGCGTCAAATCGCACGACCGAGGCGGCCAATCGACTGGGCCATTTCGTGAGATAACACGTTCACCAAACTTGGTTTCCAATAAATTGATTGTGGCATTCGCTGTGTGGCTTGTGGCGCCGTCCTGTTGGAACCACATGTCCTCCAAGTCCATATTATCCAATTGGGGCCAATAATATTCGGTTATCATTGAACGGTAGCGATTCGAATTCACAGTAATGTGCCGGTCTTGATCATCACGGAAGAAGTACGGCCCAATGACGCCGCCGGCCCATAAACCGCACCAAACCGTAATTTTTTCGGGATGCAATGATGACTCATGGATTACGTGTGGATTGCTGTCTGATCAATAACGCATATTTTGTTTATTGACGAAGCCATTCAGCCAGAAATGAGCCTCATCGCTGAAGATGATTTCCGATGATTTTCCGCTGACTCCAAATTTCGGTAGTAAATTTAAATAATTTCGACTCGTTGTTGGCTCGTATATCTTTCCATGATGAAATGGCAAACCTTACTGAAGAGAAATGTCAAAAGAGCGGGGAAAAATATGGCGTCGTTTGCTGTCCCTATCGATTTACTTTTGTAGCGTCTCTGTTGAAAAACCCTTTACATATAAATACATTTTGTAAGTCTTTATCTTGTTAGTTTTATGGCCAGTTTTTAAGTGGGTAGTTAACTATCGGATTACTTAATCTTAATTCTAAGTTAATTAGAGGTTAACTTTGCATTTTGTTTTTCAGTGGTGAGTTAATGTAAGTCGCCATATTGTCAACTAATATGGCAACCCTTGTATTCTTATTGGAAAAAACGTGTGTTTTGGGATAAATACCAAAACAACAAAGGGGAACAAACAAAATGGAATTATGTAAAATTAGAAATAGATGCATAAAATCGAAGTCATTTTAACAAAAATGTGTAAAAAACTATATAGGCGTAACAATTTAACGATCTAGATTCAACTTATGTGTACAAATATGCAAATTTGAAACATGTATTTAATACAATCTTCATTTCTAACTTTGACAGTCAGTAATTTTATTGTCAAAATAATATGGTTCTGACTATAAGTTAATCAACCAAAATTGGGTGGTTAAATCATAGTTAAACAATGACTAAAAAACACAAATCGATGTTTAACCACAATTTAACTAAGAAACGAAGATCACCATTGACTGAAAAACTGGCCATTAGAGTCAACGCTAAAAATTTATCTAATCATTAAGGTATCTTTGAATAAATACTCTTTTCACCCCTTTCCCTTGATTTATACGAGAGGGTAGCCCGACAAATGGTACAATCCGTTGTTGTTTTTTAAAATGTCTAAATGGAAATCCTTAATACTCATTGGTTGGCCATTTCAAAGTTGGTTTGAATTTTGATAACGTGGTTTGCCGCTGAGCTCAACTTTTTTTATACACAAGTGGACAGACGCGAAGTTAGCCAGACATTAAGTTCGGCGGCTCAAATCTTTCTGTAGTCGGTCAAAATTGATCATATGCCATATGATAACCTACACCGCTGGTGCTACGGAATATTTTCTACCCTCTAGATCGTATACAACTAAGCTTTGACGTTGCTTTTGTATGGATCCTGAGTACAATAAAACGTCAACCCATGTGCCCAAGATTCAGTCAAGTTGTTGCGATTGTCATTCCTATGGTCGGTGTACAATTTCGTTCGATTGCGATAGAAAGGGATTTTGAAGAGATCAGCACATAATAAGGTGACTTCAGCATTTCCTCAATCTTCGAGCACGTACCACAGTGATAGTGTAGAGTATAAAAGGGTGTCTCAGTCAGATTGCACTTTTTAAATTTAGTGTAATTTTTTTTGTGCAAGTGGCAACTTATTACGATTATTGCAAATGGAGCGCTTTACGAAAGAACAACGCGATATAATTGTGAAAATTTATTAAAAAATTTTGGAAAGATATGCTGAGACCCTTCGCAAACTTCGAAGAATGTTCAGTCGAGAAAGTGCACCTAATGTGTCAACCATTCGAAGAGTGGTGAACAAATTTGAAGAAACTGGGTCGGTTATCGACATTAAGACTCCTGTGCGTCAACGTACCGTACCGGTCGATCTCTTGAAAACATTGCTCTGTAAACGAGACTGTCGCCGAAACCTCGAAAACATCAATTCGGCATTGTTCTCAACAACTTCAAATTTCACGAACCACTACGCAGCGAATTTTACAAAATTAAGCTTACTCAGGAGCTCAAACCAGCAGACCGTGGGAAGCGCCGGCAATTCATTCAATGGGTAATGAAGCAAAGTGAAGTCAATGCTAATTTTTCAAAATGGCTTCGTGAATACACAAAATTATCGAATTTGGGGCTGAGAAAATCCCCATGCAATCCATGAGAAACAAATGCATCCACAACGAGCAACTGGTCAGGCGGCGTGATTGGGCCTTACGTTTTTGAAGATGAGGCCGAAATTGCAGTGACTGTGAACAGCATACGTTACAGGAACATGATAACTGGACGACACGTGGTTTCAGCAAGACGGCTACCCCTGCGCATAATACTCTAATATACTCTACACACCGGGCATAAAACAATCGATTTATTGCAGCAACGATTTCCAGAACAAATTTTCTTAAGAAATTCTGATGTCACCAAGATCATGCGATTTAACGCCTTGCGATTTCTTTCTTTGGGGTTTTGTGAAATCTCGAGGTTTATGCGAATAAATCAGAGACAATTCCTGAGCTCAAATCCGAGATCCAACGCGTCATCGGCGAGATAGAGCCACATCTCTGTGAAAACGTTATGGAAAATTTCATGAGAAGAGTAATGGCCTGTTATGGGTGCCATTTGACGGATATTTTATTCCATACTCAATCGGAACATATTTTTTTTACAATCCAATAAAAAAAACCACAACTATCTCAAAAAATACGTGTTTTATTTTTAAATGAAAAAGTGTATTCTTACTGAGACATCCTTTTCACTTTTTCATATTTTTACGGACTCGTAACGGGGTCAAAGCGGATCCGCATCCGTTTTCTACACATTGGGATCCCAATAATCAAATTTAACTATTGTAGTAATTAGACGTTTGCATTCGTTAAACTGCTACATCTTTTTACAGAGAATATAAATGATCTTTGATTATTGTTTTTAAGCAAAAAATTAAAATCGGAGAATTTTAGTTATGACTCTTTTGTAAAAACAAATTAACCTCGTCGCCGACACTATAGGCGTTAGAAAAAAATTAACGCATAGAAGGAACCATATTAGATCCTTAGTAGCTTTGGACAAAATTTGTTTTATAACTTTTAAAGAAGAGTCTGCCTGTCTGTCTGTCTGTGGCGAAAAACATTTCCGATGTTAATGAAATTAGGTATTAGGCTTCATCTTTTTTAAACGTCCACTAAAACAAAAGAGGTCTTTCCCCTCTCATTGATCGGCACGATATCTCTCATAAACCATAACCGATCTTAATGAAAATTGGTACTGTTTTTAACTACTTTGTATTTTACAATGGACTACTGTGCCACGCCCATTTTTGTACCTCCAATACAAAACTTGAGCGGTTTTCCGGTTGGTCGGCACGATATCTCCCGAAGACCACAACCGATCTTAATGAAATTTGGTACCGAGCAATATTAATATTTTGCCAAAATAACACTCTATAATTACAAGCTGAAATACGGACGATTATGAGGGAGGTAACCAAGATAATGGACTTGCGTTTGTAACCATCGGGTGGCATCAGACACATATAAATCCAAATTGGTTAGAGATTGCAAGCGGATTCTAAATAGTGTAGTACCCGGCAAGATTATACTCTGCTGGGTTCCGCGGCATAGTGATGTTGCTGCGAACGTTATAGCAGACTGCCCTGCTAGAGCGGTTCTACATCTGCTGATCTGCACCGAAATTCTGTAACTTTTTAACGATAGAAATCCGTAGTTAAATTGACATAAAATTCCTTAATTTTGTACTCACGTTTTATGAACTTTGACATTTTAACTACCGATTTTTATCGTTTAAAAGTTACAGAATTTCGGTGCTGAGCTAGTTTGCCTGTGCTAATCCTCCAACTTGTTACTTGTATGGATTGATTGATTGCTGGACCCGGGGCAGGGTCAAACCCTGCATGGTTGGTCAGATTGGATTGTAGGATTTTGAGCGATATATGACCAGCAGTGAAATGAATGAATGCAGGATGAATGGTGAATCCCGAAAGTTCTTCCAGAGGGTAAGAAGATTGAATAACGGGACTAATAATGAGCTGCCCTCCTGCAAGAAGGACAAGAATGGGAATCTGGTGACTGAGAAGCAGTGTGTGCTCAAAATGTGGGGAGATCACTTTTCAGCACTACTCCACTCAGATTCTTCCACTGAAGATCAGGAGGTAATGATAGTTAGTGGAAGATAGTGTAGATTGTAAACCCCCCCCCCCCCCACAACCAAGACGAGATTAGAACGACGATCTCCCGCCTGAAGAATAATAAAGCCGCTGGTGCGGTTGGCCTACCAGCTGAACTTTTTAAGGCAGGTGGCGAAGTACTGATAGCCCACATGCATCAACTGATATGCGGTATATGGCTGGGGGAATCTATGTCCGACGATTGGAGTCTCGGTGTATTATGCCCTGTATTCAAAAAGGGTGATCCGTGTGTCTGTTCCAACTATCGCGGTATCAGTCTTTTATCCATCGCGTATAAGGTCTTGTAGAGCGTATTATGTGAAAGACTAAAGCCAATTATTGAAAACCTGATTGGACCTTATCAGTGTGGTTTTAGACCAGGCAAGTCCACAACTGACCAAATATTCACGCTACGCCAAATCCTGGAAAAGACCCACGAAAAGCAAATCGATACATACCACCTTTTTGCCGATTACAAAGTTGCTTTCGATAGCCCCATACGGGGAAAACTGTACGAAGCTATGTCTGAACTTGGTATTCCGGCAAAACTGATTCGCCTCTGTGGAATGACGCTGACTAACACCAAATCAGCAGTGAAAGTGGGGAAAGACCTCACTGAACCATTCTGTACCAAGCGAGGACTTAGACAAGTCGACACAATTTCGTGCAATCTCTTCAACATCTTAATGGAGATAATAATTAGAAAGGCGGCAGTAAATACGAACAAGACCATTAACACGAAAAGCCATATGTTGCTGGCGTATGCTGACGACATAGACTTCATTGTGCGAAATTTGAGAGAGGTTACTGCAGTATTTTCAAGAGTCGAAAGAAGGTGGGTCATGCTGTTAATGAGGACAAGACAAAATTGATGGTGTCAACGACTAGAGAAACCTCTCGACTTGGTTCGCACGTGAACGTTGACAACCGATTTAATTTTGAAGTGGTACATGAATTTGTCTTCCTTGGATCCGCCGTGAACAAGGACAACAACGTCAGCCTGGAGATAGATAGGAGAATTGTGCTAGCAAATATATGCTATTTTGGGCTCAGCAAGCAGTGGACAAAAGTCCAGCTATATCAGACTCTCATTTTACCTGTCTTGACATATGGCTCCGAAACTTGGGTCATATCGCAAGCGGATGAAAAACAAAATTCTCCGTAAAATATATGGTCCTGTTAGAGAAAGCGACTAGTACCAACGCCGCTGGTACGCAGAGCTATATAATCTATATTCTGACGTGGACATAGCTAGGCGAATCAAATTAGGCCAATTGCGTTGGCTAGGTTTTCGATAACGTATCCAATGGAAGCAGGAAAAGAGGACGACCAAGACTCTGCTGAAAAGACCAGGCAGAAGAACCCCTCCGTATCCATGGTTTTACCAACTGGGGAGGAAAGGCCAAAGATAGAGCCAGTTGGAAGAATGAGGTTGTAAAATAGTCAATAAAAGTAAAGTGAAATTGAGTAGGACTGAGTCGCTTCTGCGACTAGGAAAGGCTGACTTGCGGCTTCACAATGGAGTGATTACGGGTCACTGCGATGTTGGAGGCTTCATTCGCATCTGGATTAAGGACAGGATAGACTACTGTCGCGTTTGCGGTGAGCCCTACGACGAAGGAAACGCTGATGCATTGGATGGTATCCTGCAGATGTCTGGCCTCTCTACGCGACGTGGACACTGTGGGTTTTCACGGTATGTGACGTAGCTTCGAACTAGTGGGGCCATCGTCTGATGAATTGTCTACTAACTTCCTTCTGGGTTCTCTGTTCTACTGGTGATCTGAAGTGGTAAACCTATGATCTCTTATTTCACACTCGTCGTGGTGAAGTGGGTGCGGTAGAGAGATATTCGACGTAAATTGATTTACACCAAGTGGAGTTACAAGAACTGCTGACTTAAATTTCTCATGTCGTTTTGGGTGAGAACTTTGAAATGTACCCGTATTTTTAATTTTTTTGTTATCTTTTATTGTTACTATACATTTTTGTTGTATTTAACACACAAAACGAAATATCGTTGTTGTTTTCTGGTTGCTTGTTTTGAACCACTGCCTCTATCTGGTATTATTAAAGCAATACTTTTCAACATGCAACGTCCATATGCAACCAAGCCTAATCTCGTAAATTTACTCAGAGGTGGTTACTCTAGGTGCGTATTAACTCTATGTGCGTAGGTACTGTATGAGAATTATGTATTTTATATCTTTAGCACTGTGGAAGTCGAAAAAAGAGACAAGACGGAAGAGAACGGTTTTACACTAATCCAGGTACGAGGAATCGAACTGCAGCATTAGTTTTTTGAGTTACAATTGTTACAATTTGTTGAGTTACAAATTGAAATAAAATAATGAGATTACATAATTTCAAACTGGAAATGTACTTTATTAGGAAGATAATTTTATGCCATTAGTGTTTGAATATAATTTGGGGCATGTGCGTGCCGTGGCTGGCTAGGAAGTGGCGCATCCTAGAAGTTAAACTTTCGATCAATTTTTCAAGCAATTTCAAGCAAGTCGCACAATGTTGACTTCGAAGACGTCCAAAGTTTCCGGTTTGTTCGCATAATTCAATGACTTCACGTATGCCCAGAGAAAATAGTCTAGGGGCGTTAAATTGCATGATCTCGGTGGTCAATTGACTGACCCACTTCGAGAAATATAGCGTGCACCAAATGTTTTCTTCAATAAATCGATTGTTTGACCCGCTGTATGGCATATGGCGTCGACCACTTGCAAAAACGTGTCTTCAATCAACATTCCATTCAATTGGGGCACGAAGTAATCGGCAATCATGGCTCTAAAGCCCTTAACGGTAGCGTTCTCACCTTTCTCATTATGAAAGAAGTGAGGACCAACGATTCCACAGGCCCATTAAGCACTCCAACCAGTCAGTTTTTGTGAATGGAACGGTGCCTTGTATATGTCTCGTTGGTTCTCTTCTCTCCAACTGCAACAATTTTTCTTATTGGCATGTTCATTGAGCCAAAAATGATGTCGACCGTAAAATGGACGTAGCGCACGGTAACATTTCCGAACTGAACCATGATTTTTAAAATAAATTTGGACAATTTGCAACCGGTGTTCTGTAGTTAGTCTATACATGATTAAATTCCATACCAAACTTATGGCCAGTTTTTCAGTCAGTGGTGATCTTCGTTTCTTGGTTAAATTGTGGTTAAACATCGATTTGTGTTTTTTAGTCATTGTTTAACTATGATTTAACCACCCAATTTTGGTTGGTTAACTTATAGTCAGAACCATATTATTTTGACAATCAAATTACTGACTGTCAAAGTTAGAAATGAAGATTGTATTAAATACATGTTTCAGATTTTCATATTTGTACACATAAGTTGAGTCTAGATCGTTAAATTGTTACGCCTATATAGTTTTTTACACATTTTTGTTAAAATGACTTCGATTTTATGCATCTTTCTTATTTTACATAATTCCATTTTGTTTGTTCCCCTTTGTTGTTTTGGTATTTATACCAAAACACACGTTTTTTCCAATAAGAATACAAGGGTTGCCATATTAGTTGACAATATGGCGACTTACATTAACTCACCACTGAAAAACAAAATGCAAAGTTAACCTCCAATTAACTTAGAATTAAGATTAAGTAATCAGATAGTTAACTATCGACTTAAAAACTGGCCATTACAAACTTAGTACAATTGATAAAAGCGTTACCAGATCTGACCAATTTTTACTGTTTAATCGTTATCAAAAAATGGGGGGAAAAACCCCATCATATAGTCGTAGCCGCCGGAAAGTTAGTTTAGCTGGAATAAAAATACACGCCTAATATCATCTTTACAGGGTTTGTCCCCTTTCTTTCTTTCTTTGTTATTTTCGGACCTTCAGGACAATCATAATGGGTCGACCGACGTCCGAGTGTAGTGATTATTATGCAGTCATCTTCTTATTATCACGTGTCCTAAACATAACCCAACCTAATTATAAATAAACAACTTCGTTGTGACCGCTTTGTACCTCCCACACACATATTGGGCGGTTAATTGTATGGTAGTCACGATAAATCCCCAAAACCATCTATGGCCAGATTTTCAGTCAGTTTCTTAGTTAAAATCCGGTTAAACATCAAATTGTGTTTTTCAGTCAATATCCAATATTGACAACCCAGGGGGTCAGGGACCTTACAAAACGAAGATAACATATTTCGCCAACATATTCGACCTTTTACCTTAACTCTCCAGTTGGTATACCAAGTGTACGCAGGAGTTCTTCTTCGAAAACCCTTCGTGCTGGTTCGTCTTCAGCCATTATACGATACTGACATGGCCTAGCCAGCGCAAACGAGTTATTTTGATCGGCTTAACTATGTCAATGTCGGGATATAGCTCATACAGCTCATGGTTCATAAGTCGCCGATACTCGCCGCTGTGCACTACAGGGCCATACATTTTTCGCAGTATTTTGCTCTCGAAGACTCCCACACATATTTCGTCTGCTTGCGACAAGACCCAGGATTCTGAACCATAAATCAAAATAGGTTTTATGAGAGTCTGCTATAGCGGGACTTTTGATACTCGAGAGAGTGCTTGCTTAGCCCAAAATAACATCTATTCGCAAGCACAATTCTCAGCTTGATCTCAAAGCTGACGTTGTTATTTTTGTTTTCGGCAGATCCGAGGTTAAAATGCGAAATTATAACGATTATCTACGTTCACGCTTTGGTCTAATCGCCATTACTTTTGTATTGTTTTCAATTACCGTCAGACCCACTTTTGCCGACTCCTCTCAATTCTCGAAAATACCGCAATAACTTCTCTCATTGTGCGGCCAATGATATCTATATTATCAGCATACTCAAGCATCATGTGACTTTTGCTGCTAATGGTTTTATTCATGTTGACAGCAGCTTTTCTCAGAATAATCTCTATTAAGATGTTAAAGAGATCACACGATCGGGTGTCGACTTGCCTGAGGGGCTCGCTTAGTTTCGATAGGTTCGGTAAGATCCTTACCAACTTTCACTGCGGATTTGGAGTTCGTCAAGGCCATCCTGCAAAGGGGTATCAGTTTTGCAGGAATACCAAGCTCAGACATTGATTCGTAGAGTTTCTCCCCGTATCGGACTATCGAAGGCCGCCTTATAATCGACAAATAGATGATAGGTGTCGATTTGTTTTTCGTGGGTCTTCTTCAGGATTTGGCGTAGTATCCAAATCTGGTCAGTTGTCGATTTTCCAGGCCTAAAGCCACAATGGTATGGTCCAATCAGGCCAGCGGTAATTGGTTTTAGTTTTTCGCCCATTATACTTGTTAGAATCAGATATGCTGCAGAACAGATTATTCCACGGTAGTTGTTACAGAGACTCGGACCACTTTTTTTTAAATATGGGACACAGTACACTGAGACTCTAATCGCCGGGCATGCAATAATCCAATCAAATTTTGCTAATGAGTTGATGCATGCACCTTATCAGATCATCGCCACCAGCCTTAAACAGCTTCGCCGGTAATCCATTGGCTCCTGCGGCTTTGTTGTTCTTAAGCCGGGCAATAGCTATTCTGACCTCGTCTTGGTTATGAGGGGGGGGCAATCGACGTCGTCGTCCAAATTGCTATCAATTGTCTCATCATCATTGGATATCTCAGGTACCAGTAGCGCAGGGAATTGATCTCTCCATTTTACTAACATGCTCTGCACATCTGCTATGAGATTTCCGTCCTTGTCTTTACAGAAGGGGGCCCTGAACTATTTCCATTAGTTCCGTTTTTGACTTTTTGGTAGAACTTTCGGGCTTTGTTCTTTCTTTCTGTATGTCTCAATATTCTCACTCAACTGCCGTTTCTCAACTTACGCGTTACAATAGACTGAAGCATTGCAATACGTCCAGCGTTGTTTTCTTCATTTGCTATTAGACACTCTTCATCTTACCATGGTTTGTTGCAAACCGGTTTTTAAAAACTAAATACAGTGGTTTCGGAACTTTTTATGGAGTGGGTTCGGTGTCAAATATTGAGATAGCTTCCTTGAGTAGGGTGTGGCTACCTCTGATAATTGCAGCTTTCCGATGTCCACCTTTCTCAGCGTACGATTTTCGTTCCCCAGTCAATGATTCACATCCAATGTTGGTTGATTAACTTGTAGTAAGAATCATATGATTTTGTCAATTACATTACTGACTGGCAAGTATTCGTACACATACTTTGAGCCTAGATCGTCAAATTTTTGCACCTATATAGTTTTTTATACTTTTTTGTTAAAATTACTTCGGTTTTATGCATTTATTTCATATTTTACATGATACCGTTTTACAAATTTTCTTTGTCGTTTTGGTATTTGTCTCAAAACAGATGTTTTTTTCCAATAAGAATACAAGGGTTGCCATATTCGTGAATGAAAAACAAAATGTAAAGTTAACCTCCAATGGCCGTCGGTGGTGCAACGGTTAGTGTGAGCGGCTGTTGTGCGAGAGAATGAGGGTTCGATCCCTGGTCTGACCATCTTACACTTCTTTCGAGGAAGGCCACATTGCTTAGTGACGGCGACACTATCGAGCAATAAGCCATGAAATATCTTCTCAAAAAACCCTTCGGAACCGGTGTAAAACTGTAGGTTCCAATCAGTGAGTGAAAACTGGAAAGCGCACAGCTCAGTGATTGTGAGAAGCTCTCCCCTATCCCTTCATGGGATGTATTGGGAAAATATTTATTTTATTTAACCTCCAATTAACTTTCAATTACGATTAAGTAATCCAATAGGTAACTACCCATTTTAAAACTGGCCAATAGGATCCTCATTAATTAAGTTGGGCAGTAGATAATATTTTGCGCAATGTCACTCTCCTATTGAATATGAGTGCATTTGCCACGTCCATTTGTGTACCTGAAGTGCGAATATAAACCTTTTTTGAATGGAACTCGAGCCCAATGGATGACTTAGGGTGAGGGTATGTTTATGACGGTTCACCCGATTGAAATGTACACGCTGAAAACTTTTTCTTTTTTTTTTGTTGTTTGGGTGTAAATATAACGTGTTTGTAGCTTGTCACCAATATAGAATACTTGTGTCTAAACACATTATGTTTGCTATTCAATATAACATGTTTGGGACACAATGATTAATGGGTTATAATATATGTACTCGTATGTGTGACCCAAAAGTGGTTTTGTTTGTTGAAAACTGCTGAAAACACTGCTGTCTGTCACCATAAAGAATCAAACAGTAGCAGATTTCCAATTCACGAAAGTACATGGTTCCTGCAATATGTTGCTGCGGCCGATATTTTCCAGCGTGTATGTACTGCTGGTATTAATATTCTTTTAAGGCAATGTGCAACGTAAATGGCAACGAGTAAAATCGACGTTAGTATAACAAAATTGCTTCAAATATGAATATAGTTTATAACTTCAAATAGGGTTTTTTTGTGAAAAATATTATTCTCTGTATAAATTAACATTTTCTCAAGAAATGAGAGACACATTCCAGAATTTGAGTCATATTATTCATGGATTAAGTACACTTGGAATTTCCTCTATATACTTTATAGAGATAGATAATTAACCATAATAACACTCGTGCAATTAAAATAGATTATTTGATTCCTTTTATTTAGTTAGTATGATTAAATTTAATAATAAATGTTTGTTATAGCCTCACCCATTAGGATGGCGGTATACATATATCATATGGTATGATACGGAAAAGTGTAACGCCATATAATACCCTGGGTATTTAAGGACTTTTTAACACCCCTCAGCCATTTCCATATGCCTGTTTTCTTTGTGATTAATATTTCACAAATACGTAGTTTGAAAACGAGTGCCATGGTCACGGCCATTGGGGAACTGACGAGTTGGTCGACATGATAACTCTCGTAAACAAAACTGATATTAATGCAATTTGTTGTCAGTGCCAATATTTGTTCACTCTGATATTGAAAATGATGAAATTTGTCTGGTAGTCGTATCTCCCAAACAGTATACATATGTATGTGCGACAGCAAAACTAAGAAGAAAGTCGTTCTCTCTTAAATTGTATTAAAATTTGGGACATCACTTCAATGAAAAATCTGAACCATTGAATGACTTAGTTAGTGTAAGAGTATGTTTAAATGGGCCCCACTTCCCTTCCCTCCTGCTGGTATTATACTAGTTTTATATCAAGTACGGAAGTAGATCGAATATATTAATACGTATGTGTTTTAAAAACACAAACAGAACATACATACATATGTACTCGTATTTGTATCTGTACAAATTTCTTTTATATCTTGTGTATTCTAAATTGTTTCACTATAAATAAAGTTTAATCTTGTTTTCCCAAAAACAAAATACTATCAGCAATTTTGGAAATAAGTACGTATCCGAAATTGGATCATTTTGCCTTACTTGTTGTTATTCAATAAATATTCTTCTTCTTCGTCGATATCACAATAATCTGGCAAATCTTTTAAATTTTTATCTCGAACTTTGACAATTTCAATTTGTGCTGCTTTTTGCTGATGGGGTTCTATTAAATTCACGGTAAAATCACCGGTTGGTCTTTTGTTTGTCAATATTACAAATTCATCACATTCAGGTGCTGTTTCGTACGAGGAGGACGGGTGACCGCGAAAACAACAACAGAATGCATCACCAACTCGCCCCATTTCTTCTTCAAATATTTAGATATGTTTTTTTTTTTTTAAATATGATGCATTCAAAACTATTGACAAGTAGTTCGTTTTCCTTTAAGCGGTAACTTAATTATAACAACGTTTTTTTTTGTCTATCTCACGGTTTCGACAACTCAATTCCCGATCGACTGATTGTGGCGGTGCACAGCGCAAAATGCGAGCGCTCATTTGGTGTGCGTCGCTTAATTCTCAAGTATGCACGGCCACACTTTATGACAAAAAAGGCAGTTGTGCTTTTTCTATTTTGTTTGTATTTTTTTTTGTTTTGTCTGTTTATTTTATACCATAATACTGAGAGATGAAATTTAATTTTACAGTGGGTTTCGTAAAAGTGCATTTGTTGTTTGTAAAAGTAATTAATGATAATATTCTATAAGTCGTGAATCAGTCACTTTGCGTTACTTTTGACGTTTTGGTAGTTTATAAATCGTTACAGCTGTTCGGTGACTACCTGTGTTAAGTTACATTGGTTAAGCCTGGTATTCAGTTTTTATGAAATTTTCGTGTATAAAAAATAACGAAAAATTCATGAACCGAAAATTTCGTTCACTTTTCATTTGCCTCTTTGCGAAAATTTCGTAAGAAAAATCAATTACAGGGTTGTTACGCCAAAGTTATTGCGTACGAAAACAATTGTTTGATAATTGTTTCTGACCGGAGTTGTGACTTTGTGTTATTTTAACAAACAAAAGTAACACCACGTGAGTTAAAAATAAAATGGAGTGCGAAAAGGAATTATTAATGAAACATTTGCAAGGTAAATCAAAGTTAGGTGGTAACACTCCGCAACAACATTTTCCGTTTAGTGATAAATGCCAACATTTCTTACGAAAATTTCGCAAAAACTGAATACGGGGCTTTAATGGGTAGTTTATAAATCGCAGTGCAACGAGTTTGATCACTTTAGCTGTCAAATTGAACACGCCACAGTTCCTCCGCGTTAGTTGAAGAAATTTAAAATTTAAAGAAAAATGTCGATCAAGGATGGGCAGATGAAAGTATCTCAGTGCTTATAATTAGTTTCCAATTTTTGATAATATGCAATCGACGGACAGAGCTCACATTCTTATTCACAATAATAAACTTAGAAATGGAAAGTTCAAAAATTGCAAAGTTATTATAATTATATTTAAAAAATTATAGACATCATGTTGACATAGATAACCAAAAGAACAAATACATTTTAAATACCGCCAAATAGCACGTGTTTTTGAAAAGATAATTAATTTAATATAGATTGGAAAATTTATTCGACATTGCAACCCAAAATAACTTAGGCTTTTTTACACATATTATGTGAATATTATTGGAATTTGCAGTACAATAAATAATAGCAATCTTAAAATCTGTTGATCTATTGAAATAGAGCTACATTTTTTAATCTATTTCATTCTCCGCATTTCACTCAAGATAACTTTTTCTAATCTATAATTGTTTATTTTAGTTGGGCAACTCTATAAACCACAAATGTCACTGACAGCTTTTGTAAGCGAACGCAAGCGCGAAGTGAAGTATGAACTACAATTTTTTGACTTTGGCGTTCGCGTTGGCTTTTGTGTTTACGTTCACTTTCGGGACTTTTAGAATACTACCCTAAGTTACGGTTTCCGCACAAGTTTTTTGTGTTTTTGGAACGAAGTTCCCTATCGCACGTTGCGGGATGGGGGCTAAATGAAAAAAAATTAAAACAATTTGTTTTAACACTATTATGCTACAACCGTCGGTGGTGCAATGGTTAGTGTGCGCGGCTCTTGTACATGAGATCCTGGGTTCGAACCCGGCTCTGACCACCTTAAAATTTCTTTCGGCGGCGGTCACCTCGCATAGTGACGGCGACACTATCGAGTATCTAGCCATGAAAAAGCTTCTCAAATTACCGTTCGGAATCGGTGTAAAACTGTACGTCCCAATCACTGAGTGAAAACTGGAAAGCGCACGGCTCAGTGATTGTGAGAAGTTCTCCCCAGTCCCTTCATGGGATGTAATGGGAAACCATTTATTTTTATTTTTTATGCTACAACCCAGTGTTATCAACTATATTCGGTACTTTTGCTTTGGTTAGTGTCTAGACTAACATATGTTGGGAAATTTCTTGTTTAATGGGAAGTTTTCCAGGTGGAGCCTGTAACCAATTTTTAGTATATATATATATATATAAAATTTAGAAAGAAAGTGAAAGAAGTTAAAAAAAATAACATATTCCTAAATAAATAAGTGCCCTTTCTTAAAAAAAGTAAATTTTCTCAAAAAAAAAAAACCTAGTCCTGTTCTTAAACAAAGATCCTTTTCTTAAAGAAAAAATACTTTATCTGAAATAAGTACCTTTGCTTAAAAAGAGTAAATCTTCTTACAAAAAGTACCTTTTCTTAAAAAAAATTAAGTTTTTTTTAAAATAAGTAAATTTTCTCAAAAAAGTACATTTTCTTACAACAAATTTCCTTTTCTTAAAAAACTACATTTCTTTAAAGAGTACCTTTTTGTGAAACGAAATAACTTTTCTTGAGTTACTCTTAAAAATGTACCTATTCTTGAAAAATCGTGAATCAGTCACTTTGCGTTACTTTTGTCTTGTCGTTTTGGTAATTTATAAAACGAAGCAGCTGTTCCGTGACTACCCGCGTTGAGTTACGTTATTTAATGGGTAGTTTATAAAACGCAGCGCAAAGTTTTCGATCACTTCAGCTGTCAAATTCAACACGCCACAATTCCTCGCGTTAGTTGAAGAAATTACAAATGTAAAGGAAAAACTTGATCGTATTTTGCATTTCAATGCTTATAAGTAGTTGGAAATTTTTGGGTGAAATGCAATCGACGGACAGAGCCCAATTTTCTTTTAAATATTTCAAAATTATTTTGTTTACTCACTGAAATTCTTATTAACTATAATAAAATTAGAAACGGAATTGGTTGCAAAACTATTATAATTATATTAAAAAAAATTAAATACATTATTAAACAAAATGATCAATATTTCTTAAATACGGCCAAATAACACGTGTTTTTTGCAGACAACTATTTAGTATAGATTGAAAAGCTAATTCGACAACCCAAATAACCTAGGCTTTTTACACACTTTGTGTGCATTTCCTTGAATATTGTTGTTATTTGTAGTTTTATAAACAATAGCGTTCTTAAAATCTGAGCTATCTTTTATAATCTTTGTCATTGCGTGCAGTTCACACCCATGATAACTTGTTCTAATCTATTAATTTTTATTTTAGTTGGGCAACTCTATAAACCACAAGTGTCAGTTACAGCTTTCGTAAAGCTATGTGTACACGGTTGTCAGATCAATATTGTCAGACCTACCAATGTGCTGACAATGGCCAGACAATGAAAAATTATCACTACAATGTAGATTGTCAGTTTACACGGTTGTCAGAGAATTGTCAGAAAAGATGGCGATCCATTGTAAGACAATTATCTGACAATGAATTTATCTGACAACGTTGTCAGGCAAAAAATTGTAAGTTTACACGGTTGTCAGTATTGGTATGTAGCACAAATTGTCAGCTGGATTGTCAGAATCACCGCGAAGAAGCATCAGAAAGCGATGCCGCTCGTAGTTAATTTAACGGCATCAAACACCTTTATATAGTTAAAAACTAAATTTGTTTTTTACAGGTTTTTCCATATTTCATAATTTAATCGAAAAATGTCTGATACTCCGTTATGTCAATAAAAAAAAATGGTTTCCCATTACATCCCATGAAGAAATTGGGGAGAGCTTCTCACAACCAGTGAGCTGTGCGCTTTCTAGTTTTATACGTCAATGCCATTTGGAAATCTTAAGAAAGAACCATTTAATGGGTATCTAGGTCCAACAGGTTTATGCCAAATTTCGATTGGACTATCGATTCGATGTTAATAATATTTAGTACACATATGGATGCCGCAAAATGCATGCAAGATTGGATTGTGTGGCGGCGCCGTAACGCCGGCAAGGCGTAACAATCACAACAATCACTTTGGGAAACGATACCCGAATGATTACACCATGTCATCACTATCAACTTTTGCCATCCCTGACATCATTTATGTCAACAAGAAAACTACGCAGTTTAAATTTCATGTGATTTGGTGATAGAAAGCGGGTTTCTTCCAGAATTTGGGACAAAAACCCATACACGCGTACCGAAAAAATCACGCCATTCGAGTAACGGAATCAGGGGTGATTTTCGTGAAAGCGTCTTACCAATATTGGCGACAAAGTTCCGCCATTATTATCGTGAGTTTTGAAGCAGCCAGTTCGTTCGAACAAGTGATCGCCAAGAGCAAAAATAAAAAGTTAAAAAGGTGAAGCCGAATTGATTAGGAATTGGAGTACCATAGCGTGGTACCCACGGATACAGATCCTCCAAGCACATATTGGGATAGTCGTTATCCCACAGTTTAAACAATTCCGCCTAACACTCCTCACCACGGTGGTAAGTAATATTTCTTTTTCCTTGTCATCTCAGGAAGTCAGTGAATTAAATTTTCCTTCGTCCAAAAAGGGGTCGCAGTATTTGACCGTCATCGGGCCAAGCCCCGCAACAAGTTTCACCAGCATACAGTGATTTCAGCCGTGGCACATAACAATTAAAAACACCGTCAATCATCATCAGACCTTTCGGTCACCCATCAGCTCCTCAAACAGCACACGCGACTCCAGCAACACCATCACCACTCATCATATAGGACAATAAATAGTGCAGTCATCAGTCACATCCACAGACCCAAAATCATCTAAGTAGGCGGTGTTCACCTCAACAAAACACAGGTCACCATAATCAGGGTACATCCATCATCCATCACTCAAATCATTTAAACATCTAAAACCCTTGACCATTCAAATCTAAAGCCTACAATCAACTGATCTTGTGGTAAGTCGTCTTTTTATTTTCTCTTTATCCCGACGACGAGGCACGGCCGAGTGAATTAGGCCAAAGGTGGCCATCATGGCCCCATAAATCATCATTCAGTAAATATTTCTAAAAAAATTCCGTAAGAACCCTATAAGCGGTTGAAACATCTCGGCGGTCTACATAGATAAGCAAAAGATTCCATGTAGTTCGCTGCCAAAGGAAAATGTTCATTCCCACAGTGCCGAATGTAATAGAATGTTGAATAATTTATGAAAACAGAAGAAACCAAGTGTTAGTAATAAGTAGAATATAAGGCCAAAAGGAGTTTTGAGTGCGCCCAAAAGTGTCTCGGTAAGCAGATAAAAGGGTCTAGAAGCCCTTGGTGAAGAGTGCTCTTTTTTCTAACGATTCAGAGTTTCGTAAAATGACCCTTTAAGGGCCAACCTCGGCCACTTAGGCGAGTGTTAATGTCGGTACCGAAAACTTTTCGGACGGACATTTCAGTAGTGTAAAAATTTATAGTTCTGGTCGTGTTAATAAAGGAATCAGTCGATAATGATTAAGTTATTAACGCCAGTAGTGAATAATTAGCAAATTGCAATTAAGGCATTAAAAAGCCACTTAATTACCATTCTTTTGGGCCCTCAAAGTCACGGCAGATAGGATAATTTCTACTAACCCCTAATGAAATAAGCAAAATATCATTGTTACAAAATAAGAATTAAATGTGAATTTATATGGAATCTTGGGTTAAGATTGAGATCTCCGAAATATACCCACGTAAGGGTAGCGCTTCGCCCTAGGGGCATTTTAAGCTTTAAGACCAGTAGGCAACGATAGTAAATGAATTGGAAAAAGTTGTCTACCACGTATTGAGGAAATAATAATAAATTCGAAACATGAACGATTATAACGTAACGAAAATAAATTGGTCTGAGTAAAATATGTTGGCTCAAAATTAAAAGTAAGCAAGTGGGGATAAGGGAGTAAGGCTCCCCAGGGATACACCTATTTTGGGACTCTGAAGAAGAAACAGAGTCATGGCGGAACCGCAGGGGTTTCGAGAGGGCGGGTTCCAGCTGGTATCGTCACCCATCAGCTGAATTGACATGGATGAAGTAAGTGTCCCTGTCTTTGCGAACAATTTTCCCTAACAAAATCAAAACAAAACATTCTTTTTTATATTTTTCTTTTGCTTTTATTAGTATCTTTATTTCAGGTCATCATAAAATCATTATTAGTCTGTTCCTTTTTGTGTTTTTTTTTTCCTGAATCATTACGAAAATTAACTTCGGGCTCCGTCACTTTAAATTTTTATGTCGATAAAGCGTGTGTGTAAATTTTCAAGACTCAGTATGTGTTTTTTAATGATCAGTGGCAGGCTGTAGTTGTGTTGATGAGTGAAAAGAACCTCCCCGTCCGGCGAGTTCCAAGCCCGGCATACGCATGGCATATTGAGCAACTCACTCGATCAGCACGCAAACTCTTAAATTTTTGAATGAAAACTTGCAGCAACTGCCAAACTAGCATCGTGGTGCTCAACGTTGGGACCCCCGAGGGTTTATGTGATAAACATAAGGGAGTCACACCAACGTTGTCACTAAGTATGTTAGAGATTCTGACATAATGGCGCCCAACGTGGGGCCCGAATTAATTTCGTAATCCGTTTTTTTTATAGAGTAAAGATTTTTTGGTGTCTTCTACGCTTCCCGTAAGTCCCGTTTGGGAATATTTGTTATTTCAGACGCGTTGCGACGGGTAGGCCGCGGAACATCGAATTGCTTTTTGATACTTTTGTTTAGTTTCTTCACTTGCGAAGTCTTGTTCTGGCACATTGTCAGGAACAATTGCTCGAAGTGAAGTAACTAACTCTAGTTTGATAATCCATATACTAATTCTTCGAGTAAAATCAGTGCGTTAAGTGTTTTTATCCATTGAAAGTCTGAACAATGTGTAAGTCCCGGCGAGATTCTCAGGATCTAACCGCGTTGCGACAGATTGCGAAGCTTTCAGTTGGTAAAATCATCCGTTGCTTTAGTTTTCATTTGTTCGTCAGAATCCTGAAGTAAATCGCAAGTCCCGGCGTGATTCTCAGGATCTAACCGTGTTGCGGCGTTTTGCTTAGGATCAGTACGACAAGTTGATAGTAAAATTTTTATTTTTTTTTTTTTGAAGTGCAAATAGTTTTAGGTAGCTACGGGTTATCTAAAACTCGGCTGAATACGAAGGAAGTATTCAGGAGCGATTGAGAGAGTGAGTCACGTATGACGGCACCAGTCCCCATGCGTTTGCCCTCTCTTGGCCGCTCAGTGAACCCCATAGAACAAGTTTTGTTTTTTTTATTATGTTTTGTTTGGGAAAGTGTTTGCGATGTACTTCTACCATAATTACCTAGGTAAGCTTACTCGCTTATTCCCCAACTTGCTTTGAATCTTACGTAAAGATTTAATATTTTGTAGACTTTTTATTTATTTTGAAGTCTTAATTAAAATTTTTTTTTTGCGTTGATTTTTCGGTCTTTAGTTTATGATTTGGTTTATGATTTTTGATTTTGATTTTGATTTAGTAGTAATTTTTGATTTCGGGTGTTTGATCCCGCATTTTTGATTTTGGGTGTTTGATCCCGCATTTTTGATTTTGGGTGTTTGATCCCGCATTTTTGATTTTGGGTGTTTGATCCCGCATTTTTGTTTTTGGGTGTTTGATCCCGCATTTTTGATTTTGGGTGTTTGATCCCGCATTTTTGATTTTGGGTGTTTGATCCCGCATTTTTGATTTTGGGTGTTTGATCCCGCATTATTTTTTGAGTTTTTTTATAGTAAAATTTTTTTTAGTTTGATTCTGTTCTTGTAGATTATTAGTAGTAGGACTTTTGGCAATTTAGGTTGCTTATCATTTTTATATTACCTTTTTGATTTCTATTATATCTTTTTGATACCAATATAAATTTTTACCATTTGGTTTTCAGCACATTTTTAGTATTACCATATTTTTTTTCCTTGAATTTATATTTTTCTTTACAGGTGATAGGGTATAATTAGTATCTGCAAATTAATTTTAGATTTTTGAATTTTCTGACATCGGCACCAGTCGATGCGTGAACCACCACCAACGGTTAATTGGGTTTCCGAAATAACGACTTTTATATTTCACCTCGTGTTCCCAGAGGGAAACTTGGTTTTGTCGCGATTGTGTTTTTTTTTTAGCAAATCTTCGTTTACTTTCGTTTCTCTTTTTCCTTTTGAATTTGTTCTGATCTTTTGAGACAAGATGCCCATCCATCATTCTCCACTTGACGGAGCTACAGATGTGACCGATTTGGCACAGTTAGATGCTTCCGGGGGAGATGTGATCCAGGCAGCTAATGCAGCCACAACAAGTAGAACGCAGACAACGATTCCAGTTGCTGGATCAGCGTCAACCGCTTCAGCACCACCGGTGGTGTCTAGTGGGACTCTACATCCTGGAGGTTTCAGCGTATCCAGGAGAGGAGATGGATCAGTCGCACAGACGCAATCCATTGACTCGCCGAGTTATAGCGTTTTGACCGCTTACAACGCTCGGACTGCACCTATGTTAGGGGCAGAGGGACCCAACAGCCAAGGTTCTGAAGAGGCGCGCCTTACCAATGAGGACGCTTTAGTGAGAAGGATTCTACCAGTTATCTTGGAAGCGACCCGGCAGACATTAGCGATTGATAGCAGAACATATCCCGCAGCTAGGATGCCACCTTTGACAGCAGCTCCAGTGGCTTATCAGACAACACCTCGGGAGGAGACATCTTACCTACAACCAGAAATAGCGGAATTTGCAGTGCAGCCACCAAGTATGATGCCTGGAAGAATGCCAGCCCAGAATAGTAGAGGGATACAGGACGATTTCACCCGATCAGGATACGTGAGGCCACAAGACCAGTCAGGCCGACATGGTGAAGTTCCAGCGGATTTTGGACAACAAGGAGTTGAGCCATCGGGGCCTAGCGATCGTTTTTGGCCTCAATACGATTCCACGCCTCCGATAGGGCATTTTGATCCCAGGACAGGCGAGGAGATGAGACCGTCTGCAGCATTGCGAGATACGCAGCAAACCTCCGGTTGGGAAGAACGACAGGAGTATGGAGGGCCGAGGTATCGAAGACCAGACTTGGAGAAATGGGGTATTAAATTTGATGGTACCGCGAAGACGATAAACGTACAGGAGTTCTTGTACCGCGTCAATATATCAAGACGCGACTTCAATTGTTCAGAGATTGACTTATTGAAAGGGCTACCATCCTTAATGGAGGGTCCAGCTCTGGAATTTTTCTGGAATCTTCGAAAGCTGTCACCGACACTGAGTTGGAGAGAAGTACAAGCAGCTATATTGGCGCACTTTCAGCGATATGACAACGAATTCCAGCTGCAGGTACAGATTTTGAACAGGAGACAACAGGCCAACGAAACTTTCGAAGAATTCTACAATGTCATTATGCGACTGAAGAACCAGCAAAGCAAGCCGTATCAGGAATCCCAGCTGGTGGAAATAATGAAAGGAAACCTGAAGGCACCAGTAGCACAGCTTTTGTTCCCGATTAAGGTGCACACGCTGTATGACCTCAACCGTGAAGTTCGCCGAGCAGAGACGTTGTTAGCGATGCAGAGACAGACGATGCCATCCCGTCAGAATTATTCGGCAAGAGTACACGAAGTAGTGTTGGAAAATAATCCAGCCGACGTTGGCTTAGCTGCTGAAGTAGAAGCACTGGGAATTTCTGGAAAGCTGTTGTGTTGGAATTGTCGAGCGGTTGGTCACTCGTTTAGAGATTGCCCATCGACAAATAGACGAATATTTTGTTACAAGTGTGGTAAAGAAGACACGGTAACACCGAAGTGCCCTAGATGCCAGGGAAACGCAGCAAAGTACCCACCTCAGACCGGGGAGGTGCGGACAGCGGAACTTTAAGCCCAGTCAACAATAAACCGAACATTGACAACCCAGCTACTACCAAGTTAGAAGACATAAATGTCTCTAATTCTGAACCTGATTTGACCAAACGGAACAGTGCACAACTGGCCATAACGACCGAGCTTCCAGGGAAGAATACGAATAGTTTGGAGAATAAAACAACGAAGGATACTGCAGCCTTGGAGAATGAAAATATAACCAGAATTCTACAGAATGAAGATCGAAGGGATGCAGAAGTAAAAATACCAGTAGTAAAGGATTTGAGACCATACCATCTACGCTTGGCGGAATATCGCGAGACGCGAGCTAGAATCTTTGGAGTGTCCGACCGAATCGAGCGAGCGAGGATAAGATATAACAATCGCAGGCTCGTACGCAGAGAGATTGCGGCGACAACGCTTTTCGAGGGCGCAGACAACAGATTCTACGCTAAAGTTGTGATAGGAGGCTTTGAAGTTGAAGGACTTGTGGACAGCGGAGCATCAGTCACTTGTTTAGGCAAGGGATGCCAAGAGCTGGTGGAGCGAGCAGGACTTCAAGTTCATCGATTTGGTTCATCGGTTAAAACGGCCGATGGTAGCGCACATCGTATTCTCGGTAGAATTCGGGTGCGAATAAATTATAACAACAAGTCTGAGGAGATGAATTTCTACTTGGTACCTACCTTAGAGCGAGCCTTGTACCTAGGGGTGGATTTTATGAGAACTTTCCGGTTGCTGACAAGCATTGAGAGTCTTTCCACTCACGGGGTAGAGCTGGCGGAGGAGGACCAGGCCTCAGAGGCGGTTAAGACCCATGTCTTGTCGCCACAACATCAGGAAGTTCTCAATTCGGTAGTCCGAAAGTTTCCCTGCTATACCAGGAAGGGTCTCGGAAGGACACAACTTGAGATGCATTCCATCGATACGAGAGATGCCGTCCCCGTTAAGGACCGGTACTATCCAGTCTCACCAGCGATTCAAACACTTTTATACGCAGAGGTGGATCGCATGTTGGACTTGGGAGTCATCGAGCCCAGTGAGAGTCCTTGGAGTCATCCGGTGACACTAGTTCGCAAAGGGCCTAAGAACAGGCTTTGCCTTGACGCCCGCAAGCTCAATGCTCTCACAGTAAAAGATGCGTATCCACTTCCGCATATAGAAGGATTGTTGAGTCGACTTGGAGACACGTACTACATATCGAGTGTCGATTTGAAAGACGCATTTTGGCAGATCCCTTTGGATCCGGCCAGCAGAGAAAAGACCGCATTTACGGTACCAGGAAGGCCACTTTACAATTTTAAAGTAATGCCCTTCGGGCTATGCAATGCCGCCCAAAGGCTTTGCAGACTTATGGACAAAGTGATTCCTGCTGCGATCCGTGATCGCGTGTTTGTGTATTTGGACGACTTGTTGGTAGTATCACCGGATTTCCACACCCATATGGAGTTGTTACAGCAAGTGGCACGTTGCCTGGCTGACGCAGGACTTACCATCAATGTCCAAAAATCGAAGTTTTGTTTTAAGGAGTTACGGTACTTAGGCTATCTCGTGGGAGGCGGCCAAGTTAAACCTGACCCAGCTAAGGTGGAGGCTATAGTGAATTATAGATTTCCAAAAACATTGAAGCAAGTGAGAAGCTTCCTAGGCGCCACGGGTTGGTACCGGAAATTTATTTCGGACTACGCCACCATCGCGGCTCCGATTTCGGATACTCTTAAAAAGAGTAAAGCTTTCTTTTTCTCTGAAGAGGCTAAGTCTGCCTTTGAGGAGTTGAAAAGGGCCTTAGTAACAAGCCCAGTACTAGTTCACCCAGACTTCGCAAGAAGATTTTTTATCCAATGTGATGCTTCCGACCTCGGAGTAGGAGCAGTGCTCTTCCAGCGAGACGGAAATGATGAGGAACACCCTATTGCGTATTTCTCGCATAAGCTCACATCGGCTCAGAGGAATTACACTGTCACCGAACGTGAATGTTTGGCGGTAGTGTTGGCGATTAAAAAGTTTCGACCGTTTGTTGAACTCATGCCATTTACGGTGATTACCGACCACAGTAGCCTTAAGTGGCTGATGTCTCACAGAGATTTGAGCGGACGTTTGGCTCGATGGAGTCTTCATCTCCAATCTTTCGATTTCATTATCGAACACCGAAAGGGGAAGTTGAACATCGTCCCAGATACATTGTTAAGGTACGAGATGGAAGAGATAGCGGCGGATGTGTTGAAGCTGATAGACCTGGAAGATGAGGCTTTCAAGAGTCCAGGATATAAGGAATTAATCGAGACGATAGAGGCGAATGCAAACCGGTTGCCAGATTTAAGAATTGTTGACGGCTTTGTATACAAAAGGACGATGCCGTATGATGGAGTACCACTACACGAAGATTTCGCGTGGAAGATTTGGGTGCCAGCGGAATTGACGCACGGTATTATCCAGAAGGCGCACGATCCACCTCACTCCAGCCACGGAGGATTTTACAAGACTTTGAGGGGGATAAGAGAATATTTCTTCTGGCCTGGCATGGGAACGCAGGTGAAGAGTTTCGTGGACGCATGTCAGATATGCCGCGAGTCCAAAGCAGCCAATACTACTTTGCGACCGGCAATGGGCAAAGAAGTAGTGGTTCAGCGTCCGTTCCAACGCGTTTACGTGGACTTTTTAGGACCATACCCGCGCTCAAAGAACGGAAATTGCTACATTTTCATAGTCCTGGACCACCTTACGAAATTCGTACTTCTTAAGGCGATGCCAAAGGCAAGTGGTAAGAGCGTGGTACGATTCATGATTGGCGAAGTCTGCCACAAATTTGGCGTCCCCGAGACCATTGTCTCAGACAATGGAAAACAATTCGTCAGTGGTGAATTCAATGATTTCATCATAAATTTCGGCGTTAAACATTTCCGGACCGCTGTCTACTCTCCACAGGCCAACGCCTCTGAGAGAGTGAATCAGTCCGTTTTGTCAGCCATAAGATCATACATGAAAGAAGACCACCGTGAGTGGGATAGACACTTGTCGTCCAGTGAGTGTTCATTAAGGTCAGCCGTTCACAGCGCGATCGCGGTGACACCATATTTTGCGCTCTTCGGAGTAAACATGATCACTCACGGGAGCACGTATGAACTGGCGAGAAGGTTGAAAAGTTTGACCGAAATGGGCAATGAACAGGTGCCCAAGACAGTGGCCCATGATTTAATTCGATCCAAAATCCAGACGAGTCTACATAAAGCTTATGAGAGAAACGAACGGACCTACAATACCAGATGCAGGCAAGTGAAATATATTCCAGGCCAAGAAGTGTTTCGACGGAATTTCGCTCAAAGTAGCTTTAAGGACAATTTTAATGCCAAGTTGGCTCCAAAGTTTCTGAAGTGTCGAATTCTCAAACCTATAGGTAATAGCCTATACGAACTCGAAGACCTGAAGGGCAATAGGTTAGGCGTTTTCCATGCGAAGGATATTAAACAGTAATCCTATTTCCGTTTTTCTTTGATCACCTCGATCTCAGGACGTGGGTTCGCGTTGCCAGTAAACCGAACAGCGTCTAATTTACTTAAAACCGCATGAGAATTCTGGGCCGAGGGAAAACTTTGATCCTGTAGAAATAATTTGGAACCTAATTAACGTCGGTGGTGGTACATTAAGGTAAACCTGAGATGTCCTCTCTACTCAGTAGTGTGAGGGGTTGGCAAGAGTTGCCGACGAAAAGTCCCCAAGTAGACTAGGTTTCCATATATAGTGTCCTGTACGGAGATAAAACGAACACCCTCAAAAAGTTTTTTAAATTCTTTATCTTTCCAGCTAGTACAATACACCTAACAACATCTACAAGCCCCGTTCAGCAAGACCCCCATTCGTTAGCAATAAATAGTTAGATAGGCAGTTCACGATGGCAAGTGGTGTGGAGTGCAGTGTGTGTCTGTCGATCTTCGCTCCGTCAGATGATGCCGTATGCGTTACGAATTGTGGCCATCTGTTGCATCGCGCATGCCACCATACATGGCGTGATCAAGTGCGCACAGACTGTCCCGTGTGCCGACGAGCAGGATATACTATCCAACCCGTATATCCCGGGTTCAGTGTAGGCGAGCCTATCGCTGACGTAGGCGAGCTGGTTTCCTTACGTGCGGAGGTGCAGACCCATCAACAACAGCGAGCGGCAGATCAGGCTGAAATTCACCGGCAGCGGATTCAATATGAGGAACTACAGGCGCAGTATGACATACACGTCATGACTCTTCGGCGGGAGCAGCAGTCCACTCACCAGCAAAATGTGGAGCTGCGCCAAGAGTTAAGTCAGCTGCGCGATCATCCGCATGAGGCTATACGGACCCTACGGGCGGAGATGCAAGCCATGAGCTCCCAGCATGAGCAGCGCAATAATGCATGGGCCCAGGATTTAGCTCTGTTGCGAGCCGAGATGCAGACAGTCCGGTCGGAGAACGAGGAGTTGCGCCGAAGGATGGACGGATACCTAGAGGTGGATATCCAGGCACAACAAGCGCGTCGCCGGAACATCGTTTACTCCCGAGAGCAGCAAGCCGCCCGGAACTCGTATGAGGAGAGCGTCAACCGGCGCAAGATTCAGGGATACGCTGACAATAAAATCACGATCCGACATCTCTCAGCTGCAGCCATAGCCGACCCACGGAGAGCGATTGAGGAGATTTACGAACGTTTACTCCTAGAATTCAGGCCTGAAGAGGTTACCATTGCCAACACCTCTCCAATGGTCCTCTATCCGGAGCAGCACCAAATTACCTTGTCCTTCACAACACCCGGAGGCAAGTTTGATGTTTTGAGCCGATTCACTCGGTTGAAGGAGAGCGGCAGAGCTGCCATACAGCAATTGGAAGCCCGGGACAGCGCCGTTGCCGTTCGACTGCATAAGCAGCTCGGTCTACGCACTTTCGGTCGGCGAGGCATCCGCAACATGAGGTTGATAAACGACCAAGTAATAGTTCAGCTATCGGGAGAGCCAGGTCCCCGAGAAATAAATGATGAACACGAGCTGGACGCGTTGCTTGACCATCTACCACACTCATCGCGCACAGGAACGCAGCCACCGAACTCCGGTGATTAAGCGTCATAATACAGCCACGCGTCGAAGATCAATAGTCCGATGGCATAACAACAAGGGTATGAGCCTGGAAGGAAGGATATGCCAGAACCAAAACCAGCACCAAGGAAGTAAATGATAGGGTAAAGTCGATCAAGACTTTACTTCTGGATGCGTCGATAGCTAATCCTGCGAGTGATGCTGGCAGCCTGTACAGTAAGGCCCCTGAGTGACCAAACTCTAGTTTTAACTAGAGGGAGGTCCAGCAAGACTTTACTGTTGGACGAGCCAGGATTAACTTTCAGGAGCGGTGTCGACAACCTATGAGGTAAGGCCCCCGATCGATCGAGCCCTAGCATAAACTTCATGGAGCCAAGTTTTCCCTCCCATCCTTCGACTGGAGAGTCGTCAGGATGGTAGGCTTTGTGGCGGCGCCGTAACGCCGGCAAGGCGTAACAATCACAACAATCACTTTGGGAAACGATACCCGAATGATTACACCATGTCATCACTATCAACTTTTGCCATCCCTGACATCATTTATGTCAACAAGAAAACTACGCAGTTTAAATTTCATGTGATTTGGTGATAGAAAGCGGTTTTCTTCCAGAATTTGGGACAAAAACCCATACACGCGTACCGAAAAAATCACGCCATTCGAGTAACGGAATCAGGGGTGATTTTCGTGAAAGCGTCTTACCAATATTGGCGACAAAGTTCCGCCATTATTATCGTGAGTTTTGAAGCAGCCAGTTCGTTCGAACAAGTGATCGCCAAGAGCAAAAATAAAAAGTTAAAAAGGTGCAGCCGAATTGATTAGGAATTGGAGTACCATAGCGTGGTACCCACGGATACAGATCCTCCAAGCACATATTGGGATAGGCGTTATCCCACAGTTTAAACAATTCCGCCTAACACTCCTCACCACGGTGGTAAGTAATATTTCTTTTTCCTTGTCATCTCAGGAAGTCAGTGAATTAAATTTTCCTTCGTCCAAAAAGGGGTCGCAGTATTTGACCGTCATCGGGCCAAGCCCCGCAACAAGTTTCACCAGCATACAGTGATTTCAGCCGTGGCACATAACAATTAAAAACACCGTCAATCATCATCAGACCTTTCGGTCACCCATCAGCTCCTCAAACAGCACACGCGACTCCAGCAACACCATCACCACTCATCATATAGGACAATAAATAGTGCAGTCATCAGTCACATCCACAGACCCAAAATCATCTAAGTAGGCGGTGTTCACCTCAACAAAACACAGGTCACCATAATCAGGGTACATCCATCATCCATCACTCAAATCATTTAAACATCTAAAACCCTTGACCATTCAAATCTAAAGCCTACAATCAACTGATCTTGTGGTAAGTCGTCTTTTTATTTTCTCTTTATCCCGACGACGAGGCACGGCCGAGTGAATTAGGCCAAAGGTGGCCATCATGGCCCCATAAATCATCAATCAGTAAATATTTCTAAAAAAATTCCGTAAGAACCCTATAAGCGGTTGAAACATCTCGGCGGTCTACATAGATAAGCAAAAGATTCCATGTAGTTCGCTGCCAAAGGAAAATGTTCATTCCCACAGTGCCGAATGTAATAGAATGTTGAATAATTTATGAAAACAGAAGAAACCAAGTGTTAGTAATAAGTAGAATATAAGGCCAAAAGGAGTTTTGAGTGCGCCCAAAAGTGTCTCGGTAAGCAGATAAAAGGGTCTAGAAGCCCTTGGTGAAGAGTGCTCTTTTTTCTAACGATTCAGAGTTTCGTAAAATGACCCTTTAAGGGCCAACCTCGGCCACTTAGGCGAGTGTTAATGTCGGTACCGAAAACTTTTCGGACGGACATTTCAGTAGTGTAAAAATTTATAGTTCTGGTCGTGTTAATAAAGGAATCAGTCGATAATGATTAAGTTATTAACGCCAGTAGTGAATAATTAGCAAATTGCAATTAAGGCATTAAAAAGCCACTTAATTACCATTCTTTTGGGCCCTCAAAGTCACGGCAGATAGGATAATTTCTACTAACCCCTAATGAAATAAGCAAAATATCATTGTTACAAAATAAGAATTAAATGTGAATTTATATGGAATCTTGGGTTAAGATTGAGATCTCCGAAATATACCCACGTAAGGGTAGCGCTTCGCCCTAGGGGCATTTTAAGCTTTAAGACCAGTAGGCAACGATAGTAAATGAATTGGAAAAAGTTGTCTACCACGTATTGAGGAAATAATAATAAATTCGAAACATGAACGATTATAACGTAACGAAAATAAATTGGTCTGAGTAAAATATGTTGGCTCAAAATTAAAAGTAAGCAAGTGGGGATAAGGGAGTAAGGCTCCCCAGGGATACACCTATTTTGGGACTCTGAAGAAGAAACAGAGTCATGGCGGAACCGCAGGGGTTTCGAGAGGGCGGGTTCCAGCTGGTATCGTCACCCATCAGCTGAATTGACATGGATGAAGTAAGTGTCCCTGTCTTTGCGAACAATTTTCCCTAACAAAATCAAAACAAAACATTCTTTTTTATATTTTTCTTTTGCTTTTATTAGTATCTTTATTTCAGGTCATCATAAAATCATTATTAGTCTGTTCCTTTTTGTGTTTTTTTTTTCTGAATCATTACGAAAATTAACTTCGGGCTCCGTCACTTTAAATTTTTATGTCGATAAAGCGTGTGTGTAAATTTTCAAGACTCAGTATGTGTTTTTTAATGATCAGTGGCAGGCTGTAGTTGTGTTGATGAGTGAAAAGAACCTCCCCGTCCGGCGAGTTCCAAGCCCGGCATACGCATGGCATATTGAGCAACTCACTCGATCAGCACGCAAACTCTTAAATTTTTGAATGAAAACTTGCAGCAACTGCCAAACTAGCATCGTGGTGCTCAACGTTGGGACCCCCGAGGGTTTATGTGATAAACATAAGGGAGTCACACCAACGTTGTCACTAAGTATGTTAGAGATTCTGACAATTGTAATTGCATTGTTCTCAGGATGTATGGTATGTGGCACCGTCCTGATGAAACCACATGTCGTCCACATCTAAAGTATATCATTCAAAACAAATCTATTGGGTGGGCAAGAAAGTAACGTCGGATTTCTCCTGTAGATGATGTTGATCAGCTGACTAAATTTCAAGCTTACAATTGTGATATCGTATGTCACATTATTTTCAGTGGTCAACTTTAATTTAATCGTGTTGTGAACATGGATGATCAAAACGAGAATGTTCGTCATATTTTGCTGTTTAATTTCCGCGGAAGCACACCGGGATATTTGTGAGGTGTATGATTTGGATGTTTTAACAAAACGCACATGCCAAAGCTGGTTCAAAAAATTTCGTTCTGGAAACTTCACGACCAAAACTGGCAACAGGAGTGGTAGGCCAATTGAGGTTGATGAGGATGAAATCAAAGCCGATATCGAATCTGACCGACCATTTGAAACGGTTTGAGCTTGTCAAAAAGATTGATATCGTATTTTGGTTTCGCACAAGTTTAAGGAAATCCACTTAACAAAGCGGATAAGCACTTGCGATTAATTGTTCAAATGCAACAAAAATTATCCATTTTTAAAACGCATTGTTACTGGATATGAAAAATGGTTTCTTTAGAGAGACCGTAAGAGATCCTGGTCCAACCACGATGAACGCGCTCAAATTTTATCAAAGGCTGAACTGCCCCAAAAAGGTTATGTTGTCAATTTCGTGGGAGCTTATGGGTGTAGTCTATTTTGAACTGCATCCAAACCATAAATTCTGATGTCTATTGTCAGCAATTGATGAATCTTGATGGGATACTGAAAGAAATACGACCACGGCTTTCCATCACAATAACGCAAGGCCCCACACATCTTTGCAGACTCGGCAAAATATATTGGAGCTTGAATTGTAAGTGATGCCACGTCCACCTTATAGTTCTGATCTGCCACTTTCGGATTTTCATTTATTCTGGAGTCTGAAAAACCATTTGAATGGGAAATCCTTCAATACAAAAGAGGACCTACAAACCGAGTTGTTCGAGTATATTTGTGGGACGTACCAGTCAATCTAAGTATCTGAGATCAACAAGTTGCCTGAACGATGGCAGAAGGTCATTGAACAAAATGACACCTAAAATTAATTATTTGAATAAAATAATTAAAAACTAATTTGAAATTATTTTCTTGTCAACCCAACATGGTAGTGATAATATTCCAGCGGAGCTGTTGAAATACGGTGCATCGGCGTTAGCAGATGTCATTACGCCGGTCATCGGAAATGCATAGATGGACGAAAAATCTCTACGGAGTGGAAAGGGGGAGTGATTATCACTATTCCGGCAAAAAGACGATCTGACGCTTTGCGGGAACTGGAGAGGTATTACATTGCTCAATGCAATGCGGATCGTGTCGGTGGTGGAGCAAATTGTGCGGAAGGAGCAGGCGGGTTCAGGCCTGGTCGTTCGTTCGTTTAAATGCCAACAAAGCTAATCTTTCACTACATCTGCGGAAGTTAGGCAAAGATGTAATGGGGCAAACTTGCGCAAGGGGTCCGGTTACACACGTCGATCGGACTGTGGGATTAGAATGTGGGAATGCTAAACAGTTACATTTCCCACTAAGTCGGCACAATTATGCAATGCGCGTGTAGCGATTGCTGTTGGTATGTAGTACATACACAGTCTGGTCGACTTATGTTTACACTACATTTTCATAGCAAAGTACTAGATAGTGTCGCCATCACTAAGCGAGGTGGCCGTCGTGGAAAGAAATGTAAGGTGGCCAAAACCTTGGGGCTGAGTCCCGAGGTATAGAGTTCCGACACGCATATAGGGCGTCTTTCTACGATATTCTTTGACCAATTCAGTTTGAAGTCTTTAATCTTATGTCTACGAGTGTAGAGAACAAATTTCGTTTTTTGCGGGTTCACCCCCAAGCCACAGCTTTCCAAGGGCACTCTGCATAAGGCCTCACATCGTTGGTAGGAATTTCCCACCTCTTATGATAACCACATCATCCACATACGTAACGTCTCCATCGAAGGACTTGAGTACTACGTTTATCAGCAAGAGTCATGGGAGTGAGGACATATCTCCCTCCTGTGGTGTTCTCCTAGTAGCTATTCTTCTCACGCAAATTCCACCAAATTCCGAGTTGACGACGCGATTTCTCAGCAGGCAATCAACCCAGTTAACTAGCGGTCGTGATACATTAATGCTCACTCGAGAGTTCCTTATCGTTCGTGTCGTCACATTGTTAAAGATCCCTTCTATATCCAGAGTGGGGTACAAGCAGACGGCAACAGTTTTGAAGATTTTCAAGGTCAGTCGTTTGAGAAGTGCTGCCAACAGCTTTATATAGACCTCTTTAGGACCTAAATCGGTATACACAACACGTCAGAATTGGTGCGGAGACCCATGCTGGACGGGACTTCCAAAACGGGATTGGCATGTAAAATTTACTTCCCAGCAGGAAAGTGAAGAATGCATTACATTGAGAATGAATTATATAATGCCTTATAATAATTACATTATATAAAATATTCCAAAGAATCGAGAGGGTAATGTCATTTGACAAAATTGCACATTGATTCCCCAGTGCATTCCCACATCTGCGAAGATGGAATATGTTGTTTCCGAGTGTGACGATTCTTCTTTCATTCGGAATGCCGTTATCTGTCGCCCCTTCATAGCGCGTTCAAATTATTTCTTGACAATTTTGTCAAAGTGATTTCAATTACAGGGTTGCTAGCTCGCTGTAAAACACACATTTTTTCAAATGAAATCTTACGGTGCGTTTACACGGGACAGTTTGAGACAAGATAGTTGAGAATATGTATTAGTTGTCACAAAGATAAAAACTGTTTGTGGGACGTACGCGTCCAGCAGTACAGTTATAAGCAACCGCCGACAGTTTCGTCTCGTTAAATTTCGTGCATTGGTTTTTGTGTTTCTTCGCTCTTTTGCCATTGTGTTTTGTCTTACTTCTCGAAATTACAATGGAACTAATGTACTCTGCAAAATTAGACATGTATTCATGTTTATATGTTTGTATTGTCAAACAATATTTCAATAAAAATTAGCAAAATTTCAAATACAAATACATATATTTCCCAATTTGTAAAGTCGTTTACGATGTTTGCGTTTTTCTCAAATTACTACGAAACGTCACTGATATGGCCGATGGCTGAACTAGTAGAGGTTGACGCAGTAGGATTTGTTGTAATTGTGTGAACCAACAACAGGCATTTAGTTTTTGTTTCATGACTAATCGTCGAATTCAACACAGATACATATGAACGAACACAGTAAACAAAAAAGTACAACAACAAAATACACTGAATTTAACAGATGGAGTCATAAGAAAGCAAAATCAGTTGTTCTATTGCGCCAACCTTTACTACTAGTTCAGCCATGATCTGGCCGCTTATGTCAAATCTCTTTCCGAAGTTACTGTCATTGAAAAATCAGAGACAGGGGCGAGGTAAGTGAGGGAAGTGTAAGTGAGATAGTAAAAATGTGTGAATGTATTTCTACTGTCGGAGCAAAACTGTCCCGTGTAAACGCCAGTTTAAGTAATAGTAGGCAGACACAGAGTTGGCAATCCAGTTCTTTTTGATGTTTGTCACAATACGTCATCTAAAGGGATTTTTTCTGATGGCTTAACATTGAATTTATAAACCTTGTATTCGTCAAGTCGCGTAAACAATTATAAATAATGCATTATAGAATTCATTCCTGATAACATGTTAAATAATGCATTACAAAGAACGAATTATATAATGCATTCTCTGGACACATTAAGAATAATGCTTTCTGGAATCAAGGTTGAATACACGCTACACATTACCTTCTCGCCTATTCATTCCCCTTTCCTGCTGGGTTGTCTCCCTAAAAATTACTTAATAATTATTTATGAGAATACAGGCAAATAAATATTTTTTTAATTAATAGACAAATATTTCAAAATTCAGTTGTGACCCCCTCTGACAACCTCCTATTCGGCTGTGACAATCTCCAATTCGGCTAATTCAGTTGTGACAACCTCTCATTCCCTTGTGACAACCTCTAGTTCGGCTGTGACAACCTCAATTCGACTGTGACAACATATAATTCGGTTGTAACGCCTAATTAGGCTGTGACAACCTCTAATCCAGCTGATACACCCTATAATTCGGTTGGACAATCTCTGATTCGGTTGTGATGACCTCTAGTGTGGTTGTGAGAACCGCTAATGCTTTTGATAAAACGGTTCTGCTTTTGATAAAAACCAACTAAGTCTTATAATTATCTAATACCCCTGACTCGATATTGGAATAACAGGAAGATTGATAACTGTCGAATGTTTGAGGATGAAAAGGCAATCGGTTACCCCCTCAGCATGGGAGGAAGCATTACTAAGGTGACTGATGGTTGTTGAAAGTTTGTATTTCTACAGTCTAATAGAAACAAATTAATACCTGAATGGCTATGTCCCAACAGAGGTTTCTTGCCCTAAACCACAAGAAGTTGCTTCGACAAAAATTCTTCGAAAGTAGAGTAAGTGTTTTTATTATCAGAGACCAAAATCTAAACTGAAACGCCGTCATGGCGATATATAGGAAAGTATTTGGTGTCATCCCTCACTTTTTCTGTAAAATCCGTTTAAAATATTGTACGAGGGTTGAATTTTATGTTTCGGGATTAGAGAACAATAACAAATATTAATCATCGAAAATCACTTTATTGTTTTTCAAAATATTCCCCATGAAGATTTATACACTTTTGCATGCGTTTGAACCAATTGTCGAAACACTTTTGCCACTCTGATTGAGGTATCTCCAAAACATGCATTCTGAATGCAGCAACCGCTTCTTCAGGTGTCGAAAAACGTTGACCTCTCAGTTTGTTTTTTACGTACGGGAATAAAAAGAGTCATTCGGTTCCAAGTCAGGACTATACGGCGGATGACGATGTTTTGGGTGCTCAAAAATTCAGTTGTTTCAGCCGATGTGTGAGAGCTCGCATTGTCGTGGTGAAGAGTGATCAGTCTTCGGCGGTTGGTTTTCCTGATTTCTTGGAAGAAAACTGGCAAACAAATGGTTGTGTACCACTCAGAATTCACTGTTCTGCGATGTTCTAGTGGTACGATTGCGACAAGTCCGGTTTTTCCGAAAAAACAGGCGACCATTTGCTTGGAAGTGCTTCGGGCGCGAGCAACTTCTGTTGGATTTGGCTCATCTTGAAACGCCCATACAGTTGACTGGTGTTTACTTTCGGGCTCATACGCGTAAATCCAGGATTCATCACCTGTCACGATGTCATAGACGTGTTTCGAAGCACCGCGATCGTATTTTTGGAGCATTTCTTTCGACCAATCGACACGAGCCTTTTTTTGAGCGATTCACAAATTGTGTGGGATCCAATGCGAACAAATTTTTAATGTTTATGCAATATTGAATGTATGCTGGTCCCACTAATGCCTAAGGTTGTCTCAATCTCACGATAGGTTACATGACGATCTTGCAAAATCAGTTCGCACACAGCATCAATGGTTTTCGGAACAACTGATGATTTTGGACGACCTTCACGAAATTCGTCTTGGAGTGAACTACACCACGATTGAATTCACCATACCATCGATAAACACTGGTCCTTGATGGAGCTTCATCGCCAAAAATTGAATTAAGTTCATCCATGCACTGTTGCTGAGTTAATCCACGTCGAAAGTTGTAAAAAATAATCGCACGAAAATGTTCACGATTTAATTTCATTTTTGGGCCGAGATGAATCTTTTAAGTTACTGTAAACAATACAAATAGCGCTCGTATGTCAAAACCATAGATAAAGGAAATAAGTAGATATCCCACAAGCGTTGGTAAGTACAGCCACTTGATGCTGTGTCGTCGTTTTGTAACTTTCATTCATAGATAAAGGAAATAAGTAGATATCCCACAGGCGTTGTCAAGTACTGCCACTAGATGCTGTGTTGTCGTTTTGTAACTTTCATTGACGTTTCTCATAACATTCACTGACGTTTATTCAACAGTGTGGGACATTTTTTCAATACAAAAATATAATCATTTTCCAGGTTGTGCTATTCAAACAACTAATTTAGTTTTTTTCATGTCGTTGTGTTCCCCACTTTATAATTCAAATGCATTTTGGTTATGTGCTTGTTTGGTGTACTGTTATTGTTGGTATTCGTTTATTTTGACCTGTACAGCATCGGCCCACTAAACAAAACAAAATCCCTGTTGATGTTGCCTACCACACCTTTTGTTAGCACCTTTTCTAAATACATCTAGCAAGGTATATTTTGTTTGGGATCAGACGTTGTAATTATTGCATTCAGCTCCATCTAGAAAATATCCCATTGAACAATAAATTTCCCACGGCATGTGCGATATCTAGTTAATTCCTTTATCTATGGTCAAAACGTTCTGAGTACGCATAACCTCAAAAATGTCCAACTTTACGATACAGCTGTCAGTTGCCAGATTGCAACACTAGGGTTGTCAAATCGTGAAACATAAAATTCAACCCTCGTATTGTTCTCAGGTTGAGAAATACTCAGTTATAATAACCTGTCCAACTTAACCCACATAAAGTGAGTGTTATGATGAAAATAAATGTGGCGGTACCTTATTATGAAACGCACTGTTTTGTCGTTTAAACTGCTCTCAACTCTTTAGTATTGCAATAAAATTCACAGAGTGTGCTGATGTTGTATTTTCATTAATCTTATCAATTAGAGTGTTTTATACTTGAATGCCAAAACAAATACAACTATGCATAGATATGTGTGCAAAATCTTGTGTTATATCTACATACATATATAATAATACCACATATGAAACTGTGCACCAACAAATGTGTGATATTGGCCAAAACATTGGTTTTGGAGAGCGGAAAAAACAAACAATGATTTAAGCAAAGTATTACAAATATTTATACACACGAATCGCCAATGAATCTACATATGAATCTCTATTTGTTGTTCTCTCTTTCAATGCAGTGTAACGTTTCTTCAAGATATTATGAGTTATTGGATTTTTGTTTGTGTTTTTTACAACTCGATTGCGATAAAATGACAGACACAGCAGCGGCATAATCAATTCGAAATAACACATGTTTAAGAGGTGTCAAATTCGATAGTGCCGAAAGTTTCAAAATGCTAGTAATATATCGTGGGAGAATAAAACAGACTACTCAAGACATGGCTTCAACAAGTGTGATTTGGATAAGTGTGTGGAATGTCAGTATCAAGTATAATTCGTCCCATTACCCGGTTATTAATATATTCGTGCAATATGACATAAATAACCGCTTGAATAAGGCGAAGCCGTTTCCTGAAATATTTCGAATACAAAGTGTATTATTTATAAATCAAATGCGTTACAAACAAAATGACGAACTTAAATTACTGCCTCACAAACTAGGGCATAAAAAGCGAATATTTTGCATCGGTAGATTTTTGTTGATAAACAACATTTTAAACGCTTGAAGACTTCAAATGACGACAGAGTCATTCAGAGATAAAGATAAAAAACAGGAGAGCTCAGCGGAAAGAAAGACGAAGGAGGGATAACATGACAAATACGAAAACCTATATATACTCGTACTACACATATTCTTAGAAACAACACATTTATTTTCGTTACATAGTAAGTTTGATATTAGCATTGGTATGGTATTATTTAACCTGACGATAAGCGATATAAATATTATAATAATATAATATATATAATATATATTATATTATTATATATATTAATATAATATAATTATATATATTAATATATTAATATAATATATATTAATATAATTATATATACTAGGTCAAGATCCACCTTATGAAACCTTACACCAGCTTGTTGGCCTGGATTGTATTTATTGTTCAATTCTTAAAATACTAATATCTTCTACAGAACAAGTTAAAAAATTGTTACGTTCTAAATTATGTCTAGAAATTAGACATTGTTTAAATATACATACATGAAGTTGTTTGGAAATCTGCTCTCACCTAAAAACAACGATTCAAGTCTTGTCCATAACCATAACTCGTTCCAAACAAATTTTTAGAACAAACAGCAAAAATTTCCCAATGCTCCGCTCCGACTAGTGTTGTCAACACTAGTGATGCGCACGGGTGAATATATTGGAGCCCGATCTCTCCCATCACGAAATCAAAACTGTCTTGCCGTCCCGAAAATTGTTATACCCTCACCCGTAGGATGGGGGTATATATCATTTAATACGGGAAAAAAATGTAACGCATCGAAGGAGCCACTTTAGGCCCTTAGTATCTTTGGACGAAATTTGTTTTACGACATTTTAAGACGATTGAGCCATGACTGTCTGGCTGGCTGGTCAACACGATAACTGCCGTAAATCTCTACAGATCACAACGAAATTTTGTCAGTGACTATTATTTGCCAATATTGACTTTGGGATTGAAAATGGGCGTTTTGGTCACGCCCCTTCTGGTACCTCCCATACAAATCGACACATTTAGCACAAAATCACGTTCCTTACAAACCTTTCTTCTGGTAGATGTGATTAGCCATCAACTCTCACACCGGATAATAATCTGTAAATGCCTACTTAACTGAAGGAAATGGACGAGATTGTCACGCCCATTCTGGTACCTCCCATACATAACAGGGTGTTCATCCGAGTTGTCAATCCGATAAATCGCGGGACACTTCCGACCGTAATGAAATTAGGTGTAAGGCTTCACGTTATTAAAAACCAATCAACGACTAAAAAAGGGTTATTTTGCCACGCCCATTTTGGTACATTTCACACAAAAGTTGTTTGGCCGTCTGATTGTTCGGCACGAAAAGTCTCGCAAAATGGAACCAAACTTTATGAAAGTTTGTACTAGTAAATATTTAGTCAAATAAAACTCTCCTAAAGAAAATGAGCTGTTTTGCCACACCCATTCTGGTACCTGCCATATAAAAGTTGGGCGGATGGCCGGTTGATCGACACGATAACTTTGGTAAACTACAACCGATCTGAATAAAATTCGGTACTAGGCAATACTTTGCTAAAAGCTACTATGTAATTAATATCTGACTATTGTGCCACGCCCAGTTTCGTACCTCCCATACAAAAGTTGGGCGTATTTCCGGTTTGCCGACGCGATATCTCCAATAAATCATAACCGATCTTAATAAAATTTGATACTGATCAAAATTTTGGAAACAACTTGCCATGCACATTTTTGGTCCTCGCGTATAAATATCGGGAGAGAAAAAAAATTACAGCAGACAGTCTTCATAACATCTTCATTTACCTACAACAAAAATTTTAAAAAAATTCATCAAGCCGTTTCCTCAAATTCAATGAAATAAAGATTACAACAATAAAAACCTGACATGACTCCTCATACCGTAAGGTAAGACGTATTCTACGTCAAAAAAAACCCCAAAACCACTTAGGATCGTAACTAATTTGGGTACTCATTAATATTTAGAGCAATATGAATATGGTCACTTTTGAGTATGGGCGTTGTTTAACAGAACTCCCATGTAGTGGAGGACTTAGTGTGAGGGTATGATTAAGTCGGTTCACTCGACTGAAACTTATGTACTGGTTTTCCTATCCCGATCCGGGCCGATCTTTTTTCACAACCGATAAGGAAGCGGATAAGGAAGCGATAAGGAAGCTGATGATATGCCTTGGTTGACAATTGAAACAGTTATATACACTCCGGTTCACTTATTTAAAGGCACTACAAATTCCATATTCAGCAGCCTGTATCTTTTGCAATTTGTAACCGATTGCAGAATCTTAAAATGGAAATGGAAGCAAGACATCTTCAGATATATAAAAAATCATGACAATAGTGGTTTCTTAACTAACGAACTTTTTTTTGCAATTTATAAAAAAAAGTCCAAAAATTTGCTATTTTTTTTTTTGCTATTTTCAGCAACATTTGCTGTAATGGGTAAAAAATGCGATACGGCAAGAATACGAAAAAGTACAGAAACAAAATACGTACGTATACGTATGACAAGGAAAAAATTTAATCACCTGTTTACGCGACTATACCTGATAGATAATTCTACCATGATTAATATGTATGTATAACATTTACCGCACATTGTTAGAACAATTTAATTCCAATTTTGTTATCTATCGGAAATAAAAATCGATCCTTCTAATTTAGAGATATTAAAATATGCGTAGACTTCCATTAAATAAAATAATTTTAATCAACTTACCAAGTGTAAACCATTTTGCAAATTTCTGCTTTTGAGTCTCTCCTTGATAACATTTTCAGTCACAAGAAATGATAACAAAATTTATCTACGATAACTTTTTGTTGTCATTTCTTGAAATTTAACGTGTGACAAAATTGTCATTGCTCAAGTCGGAATTTAAGTGGGAAATTGAAACGCCACTTAATATCGCTTAGCTGTCCCGTACAAATTAAGCTATAATTAACACACTTATTATCGTCGAAATGTAAACGGCATTCATTTAGTCGAACGGTAAAATTTCCAATGACGGTTTCCGAATTGAAAGAATCGGATCGTCTCGAACAGACTGGTTTACACTCTCCAAGTTTTCTGCCGTTTTAATGACCTTGGTGCCTAGATTTTGGCTTTTGAAGTGTTGAACCGGTCTCTTTAAATTTTTGTATCCATTCTCGAATGAAACGGATGCTTGGCACATCATTCGAGAGACGAGACCCTGGAATACTGCAGAATCTTCTACGTACTAAAGTCGCTGAATCACTCTAAAACTCTCGCAAGCACAGCGCGCGGTCCGCTCACGAGAAACGCTCCGCTCAGTTTCAATGCGTTCACGCAGTCAGCTAAACAAATGTAAACTTTTTTGAGACACCTTGTACTTACGAGGGTCGCCATTTACATTTCTGACTTAGGTAATTTTTAGTGTTGCCAGGAGCAATCTGGCAACACCATTATAAAGTGTTACAGTTTCTACCTAAAGCCCGGTATTCAGTTTTTATGAAATTTTCGTTGCCATAAGAAAGAAGTACGTGTATGAAAAATAACGAAATTATTCCGCTCACTTTTCATTTGCTTGGTATTCAGCTCTTTGCAAAAATTTCATAGCCAAAATCAATCACAGGGTTGTTACGCAAAAGTTATTTCGTACGAAACCAATTGTTTGATAATTATTTGGCATCGGAATTTTGATATTTCGATTATTTTAATAAACAAAAATAATACCACATGCGTAAAAATAAAAAATTAATTATTAATGAAATATTTCCAAGGTAAATCAGAGATAGTGGTAACTCCCTGTAACAACATTTTCCGTTTAGAGACAAAATTTCTTACGAAAATTTCGCAAGAACTGAATACGGGGCTTTAATGGTCACATAATAATGACGTATAGAGTAGCCAACTCTCTCAGTAAATTTATGACATTTGGGGTGCTGCAGATGGGCGTTTGGATGCTGGAAGGTATTGCTTTTATAATACTAGATAGAGGCAATGGTTCAAACCAAACAACAAAAAATCGGCAACGACATTTCGATTTATGCGTTTAAATTTTTGTCTAAATACACCACAAATATATATTAACAATAAAACATAACAAGAAAGTCCAAAATACGTTTAAATTTCACAGTTTTTCATCAAAACGACATGAACAATTTAAACCAACAATTTTTGTAATTCCACCGGGTGTAAGATAATTTACGTCAAATAACTCTCTATCGCACCGACCGCACCACGAATAATGTGAAATGAAATATCAGATGATAAATAGGCAGCTCTATATAACAACACTCTATGTTAACGGTACTCAGGACGTGTTGACCAGCGATCGTTATTTCTGGTGTTTTTCAGTGTCTTGAAAAATTCATCTCAGTCAAAACGTAGGTTATCGAGAGAAGAGTGCATTGATAAACTTAAAGCTTTATAGGCCAATGCTGCACCATCCTACAGTAAAAACTTGGTGGGTCGACGTTCGTTTTAGGACGCATACTGGTACCGCTCCCACTTATCCAATACTACATGAACATTTGGCCGATACAAAAATTTGCTAGTGGTGGATACCGCATAATTTGACAATCGTTCAAAAAAACAACGAATCATGGATTTAGGCATATGAACCTGACACTAAACGGCAATCGACTTATGAGTCTTCCAAGGTGAGCCAAATCCAACAAAAGTGAATTCTGAATGTTACGCAACCATTTGTTTTCCAGAAGTTTTTGGTAAACTAAGGTATTATTCTCGACTAATTGTTCCAGCTTAAGGTCTCTGCAGATTTCATAAAACTTTTTTTTTATATAAAAACTTTCCTGAAGAAGATTTCCAAAGGAAATCGAAATATCGAAAAAAAACAAAAAAGTTTTATGAAATCGGAAGAGACCTTATGCTGGAACAATTAGTCGAGAAGAATTAATCAAATAAAGGTCGAAAAATTAGAAACAAATTATTAAACTAAGGTATACAAACTCCCAAAGAAGAATCATACTTCATCACGACAATGATAGCTCTCAGACTTCGGCTCAAAAAGACGCGTATTTAACCAGCAAAAAAATTGATCCCCCTAACAGCCCCGACATAGTGATTTATTTTTACTTCCGACGCCTGAAAAAGTGGTTGATTGTGAAAAAGTGGTTTTAATTTATCTTAAACCTAATTAAATCTTAAACCTCCTTGGTTTCGCCAAGATCGACACTCGCGTTCTCGCACTTCGTTTTGAGTAACCTCAAGCATTGTACTAACTGTACCCATAACGTTTTTGCATGCAACTTAATTTTTTAAATGGAGGATTTAAAAGTAATGCAACAACTAACGCTTCTTTAAAATCTCTTTTGATTTTGTTCATAACAGACGTATCGAATATACCATTTAATCTTTTTTTTTTTAATATCGAGCTTTGGGACGTCCCGACATGCACCTTTAGCCGGCACTATCTAATGTAAAACATTCTCAAACCAGAACCGTTAGGTATCGGTATAAAAGTAAAGGTCCCGATAAAATAGAAAGTGCTCGGTTCACTTATTGGAGACTGAGGCTAAACGGTGTAGAGCTATCTTTATCTTCGGAGGCGAAATATAATGGTATTGTCCTTGACCAGAAGTTAAACTGGAAACGGAATACTGAGGTACGGATGAAGAAGGAACTGAATGTTTTCTACGCCTGTCGAAATTCGATTGACAATTTCGAATGGTAGGAAAACCATGGCATATGGGACTGTCCGTGGAGGTGGACAGTTTCTGATAGCCATTCACTTGGGAGTGGCCAGAAATGATTCCTTCATTGGGCACTCCAAGCAGCTCACTACTTCCACTCAGTATGTCCTGGGCAATGGCTTTGTCGGAAACCTCCGTTAGCTAGCTAGAGAGAGAAGGCGAAACAAATGAGCAGCCTGATTGGTTATGCGATCACTGATATGTCTCAGGCTTAGTAGGTGACTGAAGTCACTGAAGCTCATGAAGCTATCGGGTATATCCTTTTGTCCTTAGAAGGCGGATGAGCCAAATATACGGGGCGGGAAACCAAAAGAAGAAAATCCAAGTTCGACATATTGCATCTTGGTCAGCGTCTGATACATAATGGGCGGCTGCAATCAAATATCCTGGCATTAGGTAAAATGAAAAACCTGGTGGACTGGGTTTGCTTCCCGCCACCGTTCATAATGGCAGAGAATATACAATAACGAAAAAGAAAACATAAGCAATCCCTGTTTGTTGCCGAGTTCCGCAAATGTTATAAGGACCACGTGCAAGTATCCAATTGGCAGATGCCATCGAAAGTTATAAGGCCGACATTAACGCTATCCAGGGTATGTGATGGACAGGACATGGCTGCACAAGGAGACAAAACCCTGACCAATACTACAGTTAACATGAGAAAAAACATGAATTTGGTTGCGGATTTGTAGTTGGGAAGAGACCTGTGGGTGAAAGTATAGCCACAATCCGAATAAAAGAGAAATATTTTTATATTTCCCTAACTTGTGTGCATTCTTCGACAGGAGAGAGAGGGAGATTATTATGCCAAAGACATATTCTATGAGCGCCTAGAGGAAACGTATTGCCGCTGCCCTGGTCATGACAATAAGATTGTATTAGGAGACTTTAATGCTAAAGTAGGCAGGGGAAATGTGTTTCATTCAACTATTGGCAATTTCAATATACACGCTGACAGTTCCGACAACGGTACGAGACTGATTGACTTTACCCTGGCAAAAAACATGGTCGTTAGTGCTACAATATTCCAGAATAAAGACATCCACAAGGCTACTTGGGTATCCCCTGATCAAAGAACGAAGAACCAAATTGAGTTTAATGGACGCACGAGTGATCAGAGGAGCTAACATCGATTCTGATCACTACGTGGTAACAGCAAAGATTCGCACAAGATTAAGAAGAGCGAAAATAGTACGAAACCAGACGCAGAGAAAGCTAGACATCGGAAAGTTGTAATTATCAGAGTTAGCCAAAGCCTACACAAGGAAGCTCTCGCAGCAAACCATGGTACGATGAAGAGTGTCGCATGGCAATGCTTCAGTCAATTGCAACCCGAGCTGCGACTGAGCCGTATAGGGAGAAAAGAAAGTAGCCAAACCGTCTCTTTAGGCGTAAGAAACGGTAGTGGAGAAAGCGCGAGAATGAGAAAATTGAGACATACAGAAGGAAGATCGAAGCCCGAAAATTCTACAAAACGTCAAAAACGGAACTAATGGACATGGTTCATGACCCCCGTCTATAAAGACAAGGACGGAAATCTCATCGCAGATGTGCAGAGTATGTTGGGAATATGGAGATATCATTTCTCTGTGCTATTGGTACCTGGGATATCCAATGACGAGACAATCGATCACAATTTGGACGACGGCGCCGATTGCCGATTGGAACTAATGGACATGGTTCATGGTCCCCCTTCTATAAAGACAAGGACGGAAATCTAATCGCAGATGTGCAGAGTATGTTGGGAATATGGAGAGATAATTTCTCTGTGCTATTGGTACCTGAGATATCCAATGACGAGACAATCGACCACAATTTGGACGACAGCGTCGATTGCCCCCTTCCTAACCAATACGAAGTCAGAACAGCTATTGCCCGGCTTAAGAACAACAAAGCCGCATGAGCCGATGGAGTACATGCGGAGCTGTTTAAGGCTGGCGGCGATGAGCTAATAAGGTGCATGCATCAACTCATTAGCCAAATTTGGTTAGATGAATGCATGCCCGGCGATTGGAGTCTCAGTGTACTATGTCCCATATTTAAAAAAGGTGACCCGAGTCTCTGTGCCAATTACCGTGGAATAAGTCTTTTATCCATAGCATATAAATTTCAATCAAGTATAATGTGCGAAAGACTAAAACCAATTATCGCTAACCTGAATGGACCATACCTGTGTGACTTTAGGCTCGACAACCCAGCAGATTTTCACGCTACGCCAAATCCTAGAAAAGACCCACGACAAACAAATCGACACCTATAATCTACATATTTGTCGATGTCTGAGCTTGGTATTCCTACAAAACTCATACGCCTTTTCAGGATGACCTTGACGAACACCAAATCCGCAGTGAAAGATGGTAAGGATCTTACCGAACCTTTCGAAACTAAGCGAGGCCTCAGACATGGCCTGTCGTGCGATCTCTTTAACATCTTAAAAGAGATTATTATGAGAAAAGCTGCAGTCAACATTAATAAAACCATCAGCAGCAAAAGTCACATGATGCTCGCGTATGCTGATGATATAGATATCATTTGAGAAGTTACTGCGGTGTTTTCAAGAATGGAGAAGGAGTCAGCAAAAGTGGGTCTGACGGTAAATGAGGACAAGACGAAATTAATGGTTTCAATGAGCAGGGCATCCACGCGATTAGACCAAAGCATGAACGTTGATAACCGTTATAATTTCGAGGTGATGGACGAATTTATATACCTTGGATCTGCGGTAAACAAAAACAACAACGTTAGCCTTGTGATCAATATATGTTATTTTGGGCTAAGCAAGCGCTTGAGAGATAAAGCTCTCTCTCGGGTAACAAAAGTCCAACTATACCAGACTCTCATGCAACCTGTCTTGTTTTATGGCGCAGAATTTTGGGTCTTATCGCAAGCAGACGAAACATCTGTAGGAGTCTTCGAGAGAAAAATACTCCGAAAATGTATGGCACTATAGTGCACAACGGCGAGTATCGGCGACGCATGAATAACGCGATTGCGCTGGCTACGCCCTATCAATAGAATGAATGAAGACGAACCAGAACGAAGGATTTTCGAAACCGAACTCGAGGGAAGACGAAAAATAAGAAGACCAACACTCCGCTGGAGGGATCAGGTTGATGAATCCCTACGTACACTTGGTATTGCCAACTAAGATCGAACTGGTTGGCGAAATATGTTATATTCGGTTTGTAAGGTCCCTGGCCCCTCGTGGTTGTTCGGCTCCGGATACATAAGTAAGGAAAACCATACATTGGTGGTATACACTATTGTTCCCCTAATTAGTGCCTATGGATGCATGGTCTGGAGGAATGCATTGGGGAATAGTTGCCAGTTGAAATTGGGCGATGTTCAACGAACTACGACAATGTGGGGTCAGGAGGAGTACTCCGCAGGCGGCGTTGTAAATCAGGAGGAAATAATAATAGTGGATAGGAGCGACTGTTTGGATGGGTTCTATAGGAGCCCATCCCAGTGAGAGCTGGGGCCTATAGTGAGTACCATCAACTCAGTTTAGCGCTGAGATTGGATGATAACTGCAGTGTATTCCAGGCTAAAATACTGGCGATTATAAGGGCGGTAGATGAGATTATGTACTCCAGCATGTACATCTCTGGTGAATTGACCATCTGCGTTGATAGTAAGTTGCCCTTCAATGCGGTCAACTCAAACATCGAAAGTGGTTATGGAATTTAATTGGATTGTCAACAGTGTAGTACCCAGCTAGCTTTGACTCTGCTGGGTTTCTTACTAGAATGGGTTGCATTTCTACTAATCAGAGTTTATACGCTTCCGTAAATACATCGATTTGTTACCGGCATGGCTTGTTTGATGGACCGGACTGTAAAATCTCAAGGCATGTATCACCGGCAATGGACTCTATTATAACTCAATCGCTACTGCAACGGAATAAGGCTGGTTTGCGGCTTCTGATTGCAATGAGAATGCATTTGAGGGAATACAGGCCAATGCGATGTTGGAGGCTTTTCTCGCAAGTGGGTTGCTGACGGGATTGACTACTGTCGGTTCCGTGGGAACGAGGAGGAAATTGAAACCATTAAACACCTTCTCTGTCAGTGCCTAACCCTACAACTTACACGAAATCGATATTTTAGACGGTCTTTTTCTATACGCATGTTAGATACTTTGAATTATTCGGAGTTTATACAGAGTTTAATATGGCTCCATGATGAAGGACCATCAAAGGATAAATTGCCCACTAATCTCTATCCTCTGTTTTACCACCTAAATAAGGTATTGAGTGTCGAACCAGAAAGCGCACAGCTCTCTGGGTGTACATGTAAATTTGTATATTTTTTTGCATATACATATGTTGCATTGGAGACTTTGCGTAACGAATGATTTATCTTTGAAAGGTATTTTTTCCAAGACTAGCGTGATTTAAGTTTTTTTTTATATACCCTTGTTTATTATAATCTAATAAAACGTCTATCTATTGGGGCTCCGGCCTCTTTTCTGCACTTTCATCTTAAGAGGACAATCACAATGGATCGTCCGTGTTTCCAGTTCCTAACTTATTGTCAGACAATTTCCCCAATCCGTTTATGAGAGGGCAATGAAAAATAAGTTCAATTTAATCTAAATCATTTTTTTCGTAGTTCTTGAGAAGCTACTCATGCAGCGAATCTCTACCTTACTATTTTTACTGCATTATATTTTAAAACGCTCCACTTTTAAGATACGATCTACATTTAGATTGCTGTCGTTTTTTATGAATGGTTTTGTAGCCAGAGTCATAGACTCTTAATCGATTACTCTCATTCCATATAACTTACCTAACTTTATTTATAATCTCGCTACCAGCATTATTTAACAAACACGACTGCAGGAAATCTTCAGGAATCATTAAACGTTCACCGAGCATTTTACGCAATTCTTGTATTACAACCTGATTGCCCAAAGCCTTCGGACACTGTTCCACGCCTGTTCGTATCATTGTCTCCAATGTTTCTTCCAAATAACTTTGGATGGTATAGCTCAAATCACTGGCAATGCGAGTTAGTTTCACTTCCACCGGATGTGTCTCGCAACGAACAGATTCCTGAAGTTTTGGCATTAACTGTTTACAATTTTCAGCATCTTCGATTAATCGTTGCACTGCCGTCGACGACGTCGAATCATTGCTACTTTTGGCTATCGAAATGGTGTCTTGAGTCTCGGCAACCAGTTTGTCTACCAGTTGATGTGTGGATGAAAGCATAAAACCATGCTGTAAACGGAATCCTTGACCAGTTGTACGTTTTAAGCCATTGCCATTACGTTGCAGAAGTTCTTGCATTTTACGCATTATAGTATCGGTCTTTTCCGCCTGATTCTTCATATGTGGCGCCATGTCAAAGACGGGAAAGGGGATGCAACGCACTGTGAAATTGTTTTCCAAAGCATACACAATGTCAGCATAACCCTGGAGGGTTATATTGTTCTTATCCAAATAGATTGTACGTAGTTTATTATTTATCTGCAATGCTTTCGCCAACAGACGAGCACCAACATCGCCCATATAATTGCCGGATATATCTGATGTTGATTAAAATTACAAATATTATACAAATATAATTAACAGTTTAAAGTTTGACCAACCTAATTTTTGTAAACTTTGGTTACTACCCAAAGCATTGATAAAATCATGTATGTCATTTTTCAATTTATTCTCCGACAGTGTCAATTCAGCCAATGGAAAATCATCTTTTTGTATCAAATTTACCAACGCGTCCATAACAGTTGGTATATGTTTCAGTTTCATGCCAGTTAAGCTACGACACATTTTCAGTGTGCGTATAGAAGGATTTTTAGAAATAGCGGATAAAACAGGAGCTAATTCGACATCCAAATCTAGGAGGAGACAGACACACATGCTTACTAATGGCATTTGTAATTATTAGTAGATTATCTTACTATTGTCACTTATGTTTAAACTTTGCAGAACACGAACGCCATGTATGCATGATTCCAGAACATGTGCACCCTGGGCACCTAAGGTATTGCTACTTAAATCTAAGTACAGCCCAGCTGTTGACTCGTTGCACGCCAAGCCGAGAAGTAAATTTCTGCAAAAAAAAAAAAAAAAAAACAACAATAGACGAGTGAAGTGGCAAGTGGTGAATGTTAAATGGGATTTTAATTAAGTGTAAAACCAACAGTTTTATATTGTTTAGTTTTTTTGCTTGCAATAAAAATTACTTACTTTAATGCTTCCATAGGCAATTTACAACCGGCAATATTTAAATGCTTTAAACTTAAAGTACTGGTAAAGAACTGCTTGAACGATGGAGGTATCTCCTTGCCTTTCTTTGTGCTAAATGAATTGTGTGAAACATTAAGATGAGCTAAATGCGTTGCACAACCACGTAAAAGGGCACCAAATAACTGCAAACGAATACGGAATAAAATAAGTACTGGGCTATAACACCTTAAGGAATCATTGCGATACTTACATTCTCTAATGTAATATCAGTCGAAGAGAGATCTAAATATTCTAAAACATTTGGTTGTGCTAAAAAATTGTGTAAATTCTATAAAGTTAAAAAAAAAATAATAAGAAGTTAAATTAATTGATATTGTCAATGCGTTACCACTGATTCAAATTTCTACTTACAGTTATATCATCTTTAAGATTGTTACCACTTAAATCTAAATGCGTTAAAGAATTTGAAATGCTTTGATTGAGCGATAATGAATGTGACATTTGATTAACACCCTTCGCTGTAAGGCCACAATGGGCTAAAGCCAATTTGCATAGACCTTTCGAGACTTTAGCAATGGGTCCTGCCAAATGTATTGCACCTGTAATATAAGAAAATATCACTTAGTAATGGCGAATGATTTCAATTAAAGATTTTCAAAACAGCAACATTAAAATTTTAACAAGCTTAGCAAAACATATAGATGTTATGAGATATATATAAGTATTTCAATGATGTTACGAGGAGGAACATAATGTCAAAATATGAAATAACGAAAATGTAAAGCGAACTTGGCTTAGAAGGATTTTACAAGTTACATTCAAAAAATAACCTTAGCCGATATACCAAAGGCAATTTTAAAAATGAATTCTATAATGCATTTAAAGTTTTACGAAGTTTGAAGTATTAAATGCTCAATGTACCCCAATCCTTATTTTGAAAATAAAACGATCGTGATATTATAAATGTTGTCTACTAAAAATATGGTCAATTAACGTCGTAATACATGAATTGTATAAATAAAATCACATGTGAAAAGAACATTGACTATCGACTACGACAGTTTTGTAAAAGATTAAAGACAAAGTTGCCGTGTTATCTTTAATCTTTTACAAAACTGTCGTAGTCGAAATACGACAACGACATTCGTAATAAGGCTGAATGTAACCTCTACACTTTTATTAGTCAAATATAACTTCGAAAACACAATATTTGTTAAATTTACATTGTTGGTGGCTTTTGGAAGCTTTTGCTTCTAAAACTAGTTTATGTGCTTCACGATTTCGTGGTATCACTTAAATAACTTGAATTATGTATCATGCAATTCCTTCTGAACCTTGTCCTTGTATTCGGAGTTATGGAACATGCAAACATTAATAATATGAATTAGAAAAGACCTTGATTTGACTTTACCTATTTATTATAACTGAAGCAAACATTAAAAAATTAAATTTAAATTTAAATTTAAAAACAAAAACAATTTTAGAACATCTTCTTTTGGAACCAGTTATGAATCTTTGGCACGGAACTGTCATAAACTGTTTATGAGTAATTATTAAAATATCCCAGCAAAAAGTGTCATATAGCATCCCAAGAAGGGATTGAGGAGAGCATCTCACAATCAGTGAGGTGTGCGTTTTCTTGTTTTTACACTCACTGATTGGGACCTACAGTTTTACACCGGTTCCGAACGGTATTTCAGAAGCTTTTTCATGGCTAAGTACTCGATCGAATAGACTAACTAATAATGAGCTGCCCTCCTGCAATGACGAGAATGGGAATCTGTGGAGAGACCACTTTTCAGCACTACTCCACTCAGAATGATAGCGGAAGATGGTGTAGATTGTACCCCCCCCCCCCCTTTCAACCAACCGAAACGACATTAGAACGGCGATCTCCCGCCTGAAGAATAATAAAGCCGCTGAACTTTTTAAGGCAGGTGGTGAAGGACTGATAGCCACATGCATCAACTGATATGCGGTATATGGTTGGGGGAATCTATGCCCGACGATTGGAGTCTCAGTGTATTATCTCCTGTATTCAAAAAGGGTGATCCGTGTGTCTGTTCCAACTATCGCGGTATCAGTCTTTTATCCATCGCGTATAATGTCTTGTCGAGCGTATTATGTGAAAGACTAAAGCCAATTATTGAAAACCTGATTGGACCTTATCAGTGTGGATTTAGACCAGGCAAGTCCACAACTGTCTAAAAATTCGGGCTACGCCAAATCCTGGAAAAGACCCACGAAAAGCAAATCAATACATACCACCTTTTTGTCGATTACAAAGCTGCTTTCGATAGCCCTCATACGGGGAAAACTGTACGAAGCTATGTCTGAACTTGGTATTCCGGCAAAACTGATTCGCCTCTGTGGAATGACGCTGACTAACACCAAATCAGCAGTGAAAGTGGGGAAAGACCTCACTGAACCATTCTGTACCAAGCGAGGACTTAGACAAGTCGACACAATTTCGTGCAATCTCTTCAACATCTTAATGGAGATAATAATTAGAAAGGCGGCAGTAAATACGAACAAGACCATTAACACGAAAAGCCATATGTTGCTGGCGTATGCTGACGACATAGACATCATTGGGCGAAATTTGCGAGAGGTTACTGCAGTATTTTCAAGAGTCGAAAAGGAATCAGCGAAGGTGGGTCTTGCTGTTAATGAGGGCAAGACAAAATTGATGGTGTCAACGACTAGAGAAACCTCTCGACTTGGTCCGCACGTGAACGTTGACAACCGATTTAATTTTGAAGTGGTACATGAATTTGTCTTCCTTGGATCCGCCGTGAACAAGGACAACAATGTCGGCCTGGAGATAGATAGGAGAATTGTGCTAGCAAATGTATGCTATTTTGGGCTCAGCAAGCAGTGGACAAAAGTCCAGTTATATCAGACTCTCATTTTACCTGTCTTGACATATGGCTCCGAAACTTGGGTCATATCGCAAGCGGATGAAAAACACCTGGGAGTTTTCGAGAGAAAAATTCTCCGTAAAATATATGGTCCTGTTAGGGAAAATGGCGAGTACCGACGTCGCTGGAACGCAGAGCTATATAATCTCTATTCTGACGTGGACATAGCTAGACGAATCAAAGTGGGCCAATTGCGCTGGCTAGGCCATGTTATCAGAATGGATCAAGATGAACCAGCGCGAAAGGTTTTTGATAAACTACCCGATGGAAGCAGGAAAAGAGGACGACCAAGACTCCGCAAGGCAGAAGAATCCCTCCGTATCCTTGGTGTTACCAACTGGCGAGAAAAGGCGAAGGATAGATCCAGTTCAAAGAATATGTTGAAATTTGTTTGTTTAATTAATATGTGTAAGACGTCTGACCTCATGAGGTTGTCAAATAGTCAATAAAAGTAAAGTAAGTACTCGATAGTGTCGCCATCACTAAGCGAGGTGATCGTCGTCGAATGAAATGTGGTCTGTGGTGGACAAGAGTTGCGCACACTCACCATTGCACCACTGACGGCCACTGCCAGCATGTACGGAACACTAATTCATTCTACAGAACAAGTTCTTTCATTGGAAATATTTGTGTGAAATTGTCACGGTGGATGGAAACTAGCTCTATAACTGAACTACGCGCAGTTTGGATTTTTTTAGGAAACCAAGTTTGGAGGGCGTAGAGCTATCTCTATATTCTGAGGCGAAGTATCTCGGTATCGTTCTTGATGAGAAACTGATCTGGGAACAGCTACCAGTTGAAAATGCTCAGTAAGGTTCAGCGCACTGCGGCTGTGTATCTGTGGGGCGAGCAGAAGCACTCCACAGGCAGCAATGGAAATAATCTTGAATTGGACTACCCTTGATGTCTATGCGAGACGGTGTGCTGTCAGAAGCGCCCTTCGCATGAGAGAATTGCGTATCTGGAGACATGCCCCTGAGGGACATGCCAGCATTCTCCGGGAGTTGATTGAGAATCACCCGGACGAGTGTTTGAGCCAGACCACTGACTACATCCTGCCGACTGTAGACTTTGGGCGATGCCCGGAGATCATGATGCCAGATAGGAGTGATTGGATGGGAGGTTTACCTTCCTCACTCTCTGGTCATCCGATCTGTACAAATGGAATCGGGCACAGGAGCGGGGATCTTCAGTGAGGGCCTTCAACTCGAGCTTTCGATGAAATTGGGTGGGAACTAAAGTGTCTTCCAAGCGGTAATCGTGACTATTACGAGAGCTGCAACTGAGATAATGGAATCGTGCTTATATCCATCAGGTAAATCAGGTCACACATATGAAAATCCAAATTGGTTAGGGATTGCAAGCGGATCTTGAACAGTGTAGTGCCCGTCAAGTTAAGACTATATATCCGGAATATAGTGATGTCACCGGGAATGTTGAAGTAGACTGTCTTGCTAGAGCAGGATGCACTTCTGTTGATTTGAGATTGATTGCCTCTGCATATCCACCGATCTGTTACTTGTATGACTTGATCGATCGATGGTCGCTGGACGAGATCTACGCTGTCTGGCTGGCCAGAGTGGATTGCAGGATTTCATGAGGCATATGGCCGGCAGTGGACTCAGGGAGGACTAAGTCTCTTCTTCGACTTCCAAGTCTGATATGCAGCTAATCACGGGTCACTCTGATGCTGGAAGCTTCACTGGCAACTGGATTGTGAACGGGGTTGCTTACTGTTTTTGCTTGTGGTGATGAAGAAGGGGTGGAGCCCATTGAGCACCTTATCTGTCAATGCGCTGCCCTACAGCGTAGACGTCGCCATTGCTTTGTCTGGTTTCTGACAGAGGGTCTGGCCTTTTTGCCCGATGTGGCCATTGAGGATTTGATGGAATTATCGCGGAGTCTGCCATGGATCAGGCGATACCAAGATCTGATGATTTGTCTATTGGTTCTTTCTACCCCACTGGTAATCTGGAATGGTAAACCATGACCTGCACATGTGGATCATCATCTTGGATGGTGTTGTATATATTGATCAGGACTTATCAGGTGATGTATATATATAGACTGGAAACATAATTGAGGGGATCTTTTGTTTGTCCTGCGTGTATCTATATATCTGAATTTTGTTACTATTAGTGGGGCTCATCCCCTTCTCTTCTCTCTTTTCTTCTCATGAATATGGGCAATCACAATGGGTCGACCGACCTCCGAGTGTAGTGACGATAAGGCAGTTGTAAACTGTCTCATATTCGGCCTTATTCCCGTTGTCGTCGTCGACGTCGTCATCAGATTTTTGTCAACTTTAGAACGTTATAAATGTTTTGTCACATCCACAACAACAAAGTTTTTGATGTCTATGATCCAAAAACAACCCTCTTAAAACATTACGCAAAATTTTTTTTTCCAAATGCCTTCAAGTCGCCAGTAAAAATGGTGTCGATATTGTATTGACGTCGACGACGACAACGGGAATAAGGGCGATTGTCACGTGTCCTAAACGTAACCTAACCCAACTAGAGAACAATATCGAGTTTCTGATCGTCGACGGTGCAATGGAAGTTTGCGCGGCTCTTGTACATGGGTACGATTCCTACTCTGACCACCTTGCATTTCTTTCAACGACGGTAAGCTCGCTTATTGACGCCGAAAAAGCTTTTCCAAATACCTTCTGGAACACTAGAAAGCGCACAGCTCACTGCTTGTGGGAAGTCCTCCCCAGTCCCTTCATGGGATGTAATGGGAAACCATTTTCTTAGGCACCATTTTAGATTACATTTTTAAATTATAACAGCTTGTGTCCGTATCTAGAATTATAGCTATTCGTCAAACAACGAGCGAAAATTTATTAGTTGTTCTGTAAGTCGAACGTCCACATATTTCTGGATCTATACAGCGGTGGTAAGACCGATAATTTTTTATGGCGTTATCGTGTGGTGTCTGCTGCTTGAGAAACCCACTGAATGTAGCGTTTTTAGATGATCAGGTACGATATGGGGCCTACTCTAGAGAACTAGGGTTGTCTCGTTCCCGTAGTTTACCTGAACATTACTGCGTGGATCAGGCAGAAATTTTGGCGATTAGGAAAGTGACGTGCTGACTAAGGGATAATAGTCCAGCAACCGAGACTAGTTACTAACTTACAGGATCCACTGAAATTGGAACGTATTACTATGCCCCTAAGTGATGATGCAGGAGAGGCCGACGAGGAATACAGACTGTGTACAGGCAAGAAAAATCTGTGCGATAGTGAAGAGGAGGAGATCCATGAAGCTTCTGTCTCTAGCTAGGTGGCAATGCTGTCACTGGACACTGTCTGATTGGTAGACATGCAACGACACCAAAGGTTATGGCAAATGATTTCTGTAAAAGCTGTAAAGATGAGGAAGACTTCACTGAACATTTTCTCTGCAAGTGTTGTGCACTAGACGGTAAAAGGATGTCTACTACACGGTACTTACTACATATATAAGGACCTAGGAGAAGTATGTCAGAAAGAGGTCGACAGCATCTTGAGCTTTTTAAATGCAAATTAAATGGGATTCGTTAGCCAGAGAGTTAATGTAACCTATCGTGTCCACCAGCTAACCGTCCGTCCAAATTTGGAGTGGGACTCACCACAATGGCCGTAACACATTCTTTATTTTAAATTGCCGAGTGGCGTTTGAAGAAGAATAGCCTAGTACTACAGAGTCAACAAACCAGACGGCCACCAACTTTTGTATAGGGGTTACCAGAATTTGTTGATTTATATGGAAAGTATCAGTCATGATGCACATTTTCCATCTAAACTAATGGGTCGATTATCGATTGCAACCGAACCTCAGTCGTGTTGTCAACTAGCAACGCTACTGAAATAAAAATTTGTATTATGTATGGCAACTTTGGCCAGTTGCCGTAGGTAACAGTGTTTTCCGTCGATAAGGGAGTTTTGCCACTTCGCCGCCAACTGTAAATAACGTAAACAAACAAATCTAAAGTGGGTGAGAAATAAACGTTTCTTTAGGAAGAAAAGAAAAATCGTTTTTAATAATAATGATAAGTTCAGTGGAATTATTTTTTGAAGAGGAAGACAAAGTACAAAACGTGCCATCTATTAGAAGACACTTAAGATACAACTCTAATCCTTTAGAATTGCCAGCTACACTGAGTGAATGTTATTGCTGAGAATAATTGAAGCCCTTTGGTTTAAGAAGGTGTTAACTCACTTTTTATTCCAAAACAATATTTTCCTTCTTTTAATGTTTTCATGGTGTCTGAATTAAGAAAAATTTAAAAAAAAAATTGCAAAATTTAATTTTAATAATTTAAATATCAGATGTTGACTTTTTTCTTATCTAAAACAAAATCAGATACCATGGAAACATTAAAAGAAGGACAATATTGTTTTTGAAAAAAAAGTGAGTTAACACCTTCTTCCACCAAGGGCTTCAATTGTTAATAAACATTCCGTTTTAGGTTCAAAGCATATTTTCGCCTTCCAAAGGAAGGAATAGTTTATTTAGTAAATATTTTGGAAAATGACTTCAAACGAAGTCATCGGGCGACAGCAATACATCCGTATTTAAGATTTTTTGCGGAGGGAAGTTTCCAAAAGTCCCATGGAACAACGTCAACCTTGGCATAGCTCAACCTACGTTGTCGGCTGTTCTGAAGGAAGTTGAGCATCTAATTGAAAAAACATTTGTGAGATGTGGATTATTTTAAAAAAGGACGGAGGAAGAAAAGACCCAAAATAAAATCCGGCTTTAGTAGAAAACGGATGTATAGATGGGACACACTAACGTATCATTGGAGCGAAGGAAGAAGTTCGCCATTTATACTTAAATAAGATAGGCTAGCTTAGTTTGAATGTTTTGCTGGTAAGTTATAATATTATAATAATTATTTTCATAACATTGATCTAATTGTAGAAGTGCGACTACGATATGCGAATCAGGTATGTTGACGCCAGACATCCTGGTTCTACTCACGATGCCCTCATTTGGAACAAAAGTCCACTGAAGCAACAGGTTGCTGATTTCAGGGCAAACACATGGCTATTAGGGTTAAATTGCCGGAGTTCAGGCGTAGCTCAAAACTTGATAAAAAAAAGGCCGAAATTAAAGAAAACGAAAAGTATGTAATTTTTTTTTTGTCGGACGGACCTATGTTTCAGACCTTTCATTTAAAGTCTGGAAAATGTTTCTTCAAAATTTTTAAAATGACTAGCAATGAAGCAGATTCTGGGTGCACATGATGCCGTTCCACAAAAATAAAGACACCATTAAATTTCGTGTCTTTATATTTTTCTTTCATTTCGTTTTTTCATAAGTTTTGAGCTGCCCCAGCTTCGACACTTTTGCCGCTACTAGATTCTATTTTATATAAATAATATTGTTTTTATTATGTACAAATTTTTATAAACACTACAATTTAACAACAAAAATTAGGATTTTCTTTAGAACCACAGCTTTTGACTCCTTTTCAACTGAACGTTTTGTTTTAAAAGCTATACAGCAACCAAAAATTCGTGGTTGCCAATATAACACCTATCAAGCAACTGAAGTTGCTAACTGTCAGTTGCCAGTTGCCGTATTACAACAACGCAACTGAGGTTCGGTTGCTATCGATAATCGACCCATAAGTTTTGGCAAATAATATCTGAAACATAAAATAATTTTGATGGGTAAAGATTTACGACAGTTGTCGTGATATACGACAGACAGAAGGACGTGGATCAATCGTCTTTGGTTTTATGATACAAAGGGTATAATATGGCTCTTTCTATGCACTACACTTTTTCTCGTTAGGTGAGGTGTACAACAAAACACAAATATTTTAAAAACAATGAAACTAGAACAGTGATATGCACAGGTCGCTAAATAACAGAATATACAAATTGAAATATACCACAGCTGATTTGGAAAACTTAATTTCACAAAAAATTAGCAACGAAATTAGGTGAAATCGTAATATTTTCAAATATTTAACAGATGTATCATGACTGTGCGGGGTTCTTAATGAAAGACGATGGAACGTGGACGTATTCGCCTGAAGTCTCTTGGGATTCTCCTGGATACCCACTTTCCCAACGATGACAGGAATGCTGGTCATCAGCCAGAAGAAAAAGGTCGCTCAATAGTGAGCAGAAAGAATCTGATATGGGCCATTAGATGCTTTAAGCCCTATAAATCAGCCAAACCTGACGGGATAATTCCCGCGCAACTACAGGAGGCACTATACCTAAGTTGTAGTTGATTGGAGGCAATCTTCCGGGGCTGCCTTATGCTGGGAGTCATTCCTAGCATTTGGAAGTGGTTTTCATCCCGAAAGCGGGCAAATTCTCTCATGTCAAACCAAAGGACTTTAGACCAATCAGTCTATCATCCTTTGTTCTAAGACATTTGAAAGGTTACTGTACATTCACGTTCGAAGTAATCTTCCACAGAATCTACTATCGAGTTCTCAGCATGCCTATATCAAGGGCAGGTCAATTGAGACGACTCTCCACTCTATAGTCAGCATAATAGAAAACTCTCTTGAGAATAAAGTCTTCGCTCTGGTGACCTTCCTGGACATCGAGGGAGCCTTCAATAATATTCAACCTTCGGCGATTCTTAGGTCGTTACAGAATCTAGGAGTCGACAGCTTAGTGACACGCCTAATTGGGAAGCTTCTGGTGGATAGATCCGTCAAAGCCGAATGGGGTGGTGTTACAATTGCTAGGACCGTTAACAGGGGACACCGCAGGGGGGAGTTCTGTCTCCACTATTATGGTTAACTTCTGTCAATGAACTGCTTTTTGAATTGGACAGAGCCGAATGCCAGGTCTTTGCCTATGCCGATGATATTGCTATCATCTGTACGGGTAGAAACCTCAATTTACTTAGCTTTCTTACAACCAGCCTACTTAGTCTAATTTCGAACTGGGCCGCTAACAACGGATTATCACTTAACCCACTTAAAACCGAGATTATCCTGTTCTCTAGGAAATATAAAATACCCGCATTTGAACTACCGTCAGTTAATGGGGTGTAATTACAGTTGACGGAAAAGGTCAAGTACCTGGGAATAATTCTCGACAGAAAACTGTCTTGGAAACCGAATGTGGAGGAGAGGGTGAAAAAGGCGTCTGTTGCTCTTTACTGCTGTAAAGGGGCGATAGGAAAGCGCTGGTGACTGTCTCCCAAGATCATCATGTGGATTTATACTGCAATAGTCGGACCAATACTTTGGCATCGTAGTTTGGTGGAGGTCCCTCCAAAAGACATATACTCTGAATTCCTTGATGAAAATTCAAAGATCAGCACTGATTAGCGTTAGTGGGGCAATGGGCACGACGTCAGGCACTGCACTTAGTGCTATCCTGAACATCTGTACTCCTGATATCATGGCCGAATCGGCAGCCGCTACATCCCTGGTGAGAATCAAAGATTGTGGCGTTTTGATATCGGGGCATTCCGGACACGCTGAATTACTACACCTGATCAAATCTATTCCCGTAGAAACGGACTACTTACTGTATCGCGTATCTTCTACCAGCGACAAATCTAAGGACTTCTATTCCGAACAGGAATACCTTGGAAAAGTCACTGGAAGGGGATACCAGTAGTATCAGATTTTTCACGGATGGATCAAAGTTGGACGCGCAAGTAGGCTATGGGGTCCATTCACCGGACCCAAATGTAAATATCTCCTTCAAGCTGCCTGATCACTGTAGTGTATTTCAGGCGGAAATTACCGCCATACTGGAGGTTGCTGAACTACTGAAAAGTAGTGTCACAACCCTCCGGAGAATATGTATCTACACAGACAGTCAGGCTGCCATAAAATCCCTGGAAGCCATGTTTGCTACGTCCCTGACGGTGAAAGAATGCCACTCATCACTTAGGGTGATGGCAGAGTATTTTGACATCAGGCTCATCTGGGTACCGGGACACAGCGACATTACAGGCAATTTCGTAGCGGATGCGTTAGCTAGACAGGGCACTACGGCACAGGTTCTTCAGGCAAAAGAAAGTGTTAGTATGCCAATCTCTACCTACCGTTTGCAGATCAGGCAGTGGACCGATACCATGTTCAAGGACAAGCCAGGGTCCTCTGGCCACAGGTGGACAGGAAGAGGACTAGACAACTACTTAACTTGCCGAGAGGCAGGTTATCCACAATGATAGGAACACTTACGGGACATTGTCTTGTAGGAAAACAAGCCCTAAGATTGGGACATAGAAACTCTACTATCTGTAGATGCTGCATGGAAGAGGACGAGGAAACGACGAAACACCTTCTCTTGGATTGCCCTGCTCTGGCAGGACTGAGAAGTAGGATATTCGGTACACATTCAGTTAGTACCGTAGCCCTACAGGATATTCCTGTAGGTCTCATAGACAAATTTATTAAAAGGGCAAATTAGCTAGACGACTAGTCAATAGTTGCTATGGAGGAAACTGCAGGTATCACAATGGACTTCTTTAGCCTAAGTGTGCTAGACAGAGTGCTGTCTTGCAGCGTTTTCAACCAACCATCATGAGCTAAATGTAACTCAGTAAAATCGATAAAAAAAATATTAAGTCATCATGCCCAAAGTGTTAACAAATTATTAAATGTATATTTGGACTGAATTTCTTAGAATATATCTCATAAAGTAAACGGTACAACTTCATAGTATAAACATTTTTAAGAACACATCACAGTACAATCACGTCCAGGTCTCAAAACAGCTTTTGACTACAGGCTCAACATATTTTAAAGAATTCTACGCATGTTATATCGAAATACAAAACGTCACCGCGTTCCAGCTAATCAAAATTCTTTCCTTTGATATAGATTTTATAACAAAACGATTACACTAGCCAACAGTCGTTTTGTGATTTGTTTCTAGCATACTTTTTCTCATTGATTTTGACCTACTAAACACGAAAATGAGTTTTAAAAATTTTTCTGTTGATTGGTTTTCGAGATACAAATTTTTGAACTTTTTTTTTTAAATTTTTGGAGGTACACTTACAATTTTGAGCATATCTTTCGTCTTCTTTGACGTATTTGATCCTACTACTACTCAAATTAAAGCAAATTGAGCCGTCTACAACTCATTCTCAGAAAATTTTCAAATCGGGTGAGTAGTTTTGATGTTGGCGGCTTAAAAAGGTTAAAAACTGCGTTTTTTTAGTAAAAATGTGGCAGAAAAATTCATATAAAAATTCATATAAAATATAAAACGCGATGCTAACAGCGATTTTGGTTTTTTACGTATAGCTGGCATTTTTCCAAAGAAAATAAGCACTTAACAAAATCTGACAACAAATGGCGGACTTATAATTTTTTTGGTAAATCACCGAAATTCCGCTATTTCACGATATTTTGATTTTCATTATTTGCACAGCTTACCTACCCAACGCAAACGAATAAATACATTTGAACTTAATTTAAAATAAACAAATTAGTCTTAGTATATTATTTTTTAATTTATTTAGAGCACTACATACTCAATGTATGGCACAATTAGAAATGGATGTGCCAGGTTAGCTAAACTAACGAAATTAACCAAATCAACGCCCATAAAAAATGAGTAGAAACAAAGATATAACTGTACATTTTATGCCATGTGGAAAAACAGCTGACTTCTTCTTTGTTTTTTGTATTCGCTGCAATTGGTCTCACGTATTAGGGTCCAAATGTAGTCACCCATCATAGCCGTGTCATAGATGCCCTGATAGCGTCGTTCCATAGCCTTCAATTCCTGATGAAAGCGCTCGCCGTGTTCGTCGCTCACGTCTCCTAAATTCTCAGGGAAAAAATCCAAATGAGAATGCAGAAAGTGTATTTTAAGTGACATGTGCACTCCTACCCAAAAATGAAAAAAAACGAGAATTAAAACGCTATTTAAATTAACATTTGTTTCAAAAAAAACCTACCCATTGCTTCATAGTTCTTTACCAGATCCTCAACTATGTCCTTATAATTATGGCTTTTGTTGTTTCCTAAAAAGTTTTCCACAACAAGCCTGAAGGAATTCCATGCTGCGGCTTCGATGGGTGATAACAGCTTCGGGAATGTTTCATCTTTCAAAATTTTTTTTATATCGGGTCCTGCGAAGACTCCTTTAATTTTTGCCAGCGAAAGGTAAGGGAAAATTGACTGTAAATAGGCAAAAGCTTCACCTTCTTTGTCCAATTTTTTGGCAAAATTTTTTATCAAACCCAATTTTATGTGCAGCGGCGGAAGTATTATATTTTCACGGTTCTCTATTAGTGGTTTGCGCTGAACATTCGCTTCTCCAACTACAGGTTTCGTTCGTTCCGGCCATTTTTTTTGAATATAATGCTGATCATCAGCGCGGCTATTCCAAACGCACAGAAAACAGCAATGTCGCGTATAGCCTCCTTGGAGTCCACACAGAATGGCCACAACTTTGAGGTCGGCGCATATTTTCCAATTATATTTGCTATACTCTATGCATTTCAGCAAAATGTTCATAGTTTCATAGTTCTCCTTTGAATGAACCGCATGAGCAATAGGAAGAGATGGCTTTTCATTCCCATTATGTAAGAGAACTGCCTTCAAGCTCTCTTTGTTGCTGTCAATAAACAACCTCCATTCATTGGGGTTGTGAATTTGGTGAAGCTCTTGGAACAAGCCGGAAATGTCGCTGCAAAAACATATTTGGTCTTTCTTTGTATAAAATTTTGCATACTGCTGGTGACGCTTCCTGTACGCTGTTACTTTCACTTCTGAATCCGCAAATCCACACTGTACCATCCGAGACGCAAAAAGTTCGGATTTCTCCTTAGTGAGACCAAAATCGCGCACCCATCGTTTAGTTCGGCCTGTGACAGTAATTTTCGCTTTCTGCACGCCCCAAATTCGCTTGCACTTGACTCGGACTCTTGATCTGACGATTCTGCTTTTTGAAGAGATGCACCAGGGCACACTGGATATGGTACATCATTCGAATGTGGTACTGGAAGTGCAAACGATCCCACTTGAGCGTAGTTCCATTTTAAAAATCTCCCTACCCCACTGTTTGTGGTGAGGCAAAAATAACAGTCTGTGGAATGGCATAGCGGCTTTTCCACATCATTGGTGTATCGAATTTCATATGGCGCCTAAAATTAAAATAAATTACTATATTTGCTTTGCTTAATGTGTTTAAATAAAAATTCTTACCTTCCGCCAGCTGCCCAGTTGGTTAGGATTATATAGCAAAGATCACATAGCGACTTAGGTGTCCATGATTCTGTGATATTTGGTGAAATACCAAAATAATTCAAATAGTGCAATTGCACTGCTCGAGTAAACGTGTGTGCGTGATTATTCTTTATAAACTCGCCACAAACATTGCTGAAATTGTCTGGATTGTTCAAACACTCGAACACACGTAGTCTTTTACTCATTGTCTTACTTGTTGGGTAGGTATTATATGCACTTAAATTCAATTTGTTTCACTTTTTACTCGTACTACTCGCGTTCGTAGACACTTGTTGAATGACAAAAAACGATAAATGAACACCTATAAATACTATACCTGGCTATATACCTGATTCAGCAAGTGTGCGTTTCAAATTGTGGAAAAGTTTCCAAATAATGACCACTCACAAATGTGGGGGGAATTTCTGTAAAAAAATCCGATACAGGTAGCCATCGGGAAAACACACATCAATAAAAAAGTGTAATTCCCTTTAATTGACTGTGAACGGAGTAGCAGTCATAAAGGAACACGAAGAGCGTCCACGCACATTCAGAAGCGTATATTACTCTGCAACCACAATCATAAAAATTAAATAACTATTTGTGTATTATTTATTTTTTTTAATTCTGAGAATCATAAAAATTACGTAAACGTTTTTTCCAAACAATTTTGTACATGTAAAGTGGGTTTGCCAAAATTCGTATCGTAAAATGCACCTGTGTTTCTATGTTCTGCATTTTCATTATACCATTTTCTTAAAAACATCGACGAAACGTCCCTATGGTATTGTAAATAGGTTTTTTACAATTATGAAATATTTGTGTTATTAATATTAATTTAAAAATTTTATCAAAACTGCTAAGTGCTGTGACATTTGAAAAAAATTTCCAAAAAAAAAATTTCTGATTTCACTAAATTTTTGAAATTTCACGTCCCTTGCCAGAACAGAAGACATTAACCCAGGGTGGTGAAATTTTGAACAGAAGTAACTTATGTATAGGAGCAACTGTTCCGTTCTATTCCAAAAGGATTATAAAAAACTTGCTTTTTCGATCCCTCCTAGTAGGTTAGCTGTGCAAATAATGAAAATCAAAATATCGTGAAATAGCGGAATTTCGGTGATTTACCAAAAAAATTATAAGTCCGCCATTTGTTGTCAGATTTTGTTAAGTAAGTGCTTATTTTCTTTGGAAAAATGCCAGCTATACGTAAAAAACCAAAATCGCTGTTAGCATCGCGTTTTATATTTTATATGAATTTTTATATGAATTTTTCTGCCACATTTTTACTAAAAAAACGCAGTTTTTTAACCTTTTTAAGCCGCCAACATCAAAACTACTCACCCGATTTGAAAATTTTCTGAGAATGAGTTGTAGACGGCTCAATTTGCTTTAATTTGAGTAGTAGTAGGATCAAATACGTCAAAGATGACGAAAGATATGCTCAAAATTGTAAGTGTACCTCCAAAAATTTAAAAAAAAAAGTTCAAAAATTTGTATCTCGAAAACCAATCAACAGAAAAATTTTTAAAACTCATTTTCGTGTTTAGTAGGTCAAAATCAATGAGAAAAAGTATGCTAGAAACAAATCACAGAGAAAATTTTGTTATTTGTGACCTAGTGTTATCGAACAAATACCTGACACCATGTTGTACAAAAAAAGTGAAACGATAAACATTTTAAATGTATAAAAAACATTGTGTAAATGTGAGAAATTGATGAAGCGTAAAATAAAAGCAAAACAAAAAGGCGATTTTTTTCTGTGTTTAAAGAAAAACATTGAACATTGAAACGCCGATAGATTAGTTAAATTCAATTCGATTTTGGTATAAACACAAATTTTTGTTTTAATTCTAGTTAATCAAACCTTGAACAATTTTTCCAAGTAGGGCACATAAAGAGCTTGCACCTACAGCAATTGATACAAGAAATTTTTACATAGGAAAATACAAGAACAGAAAAACACACAAAAAAATAAATGGAAGGAGGGCATAATTTTTGCATTAATTGGATTAAATGGTTTATCGAATACAAAAACTAAACATCAAGGGTAAACCAGATACAATTGAAACGAAAGGAAAAAATAGCTGGTTTTTCTTTTCTGTGGTTAGAAATGGGTTAGTAAATTTACACAATTGTCTTCTGCTTGATCGAAATCAGCCGGTGGTGTGAAAGCATTTAAAAAATTACCTTTATCCTCAATAAGATTATGACTCAAATCGATAGTACGTATTGCAGGATTATTATTTGTAATCACAGATACAGCCAATTTATGAAGAAAATCAGATCTGAAAAAGAAAAGTGATGATATTATTTATTAAGGTATGATGATGGAGTTATTTCATGTGTATAGATTTTATTGTATAAAATAAATTCAAACGTAACTGGCGCTAGCCGTCTCTAAAACTATTCATACATTAAAAATGCAACACTGTATGTAATAGAATAAACTTAACCTCGAACCACTGCAATTATGCGAGAAAGCTCGAGGAAAAGAAGAACAAGGAAAACAAATTTGCTGTTCTTGCGTTGGAATAATTTAACTTTTCAGTGTGAATTGATACTGTGGGGTTGTCGATCGAAACTAATTCGCATATGTAAAGTTTCTCATATAATTTGACGGTCTACCGGTGTTATAAATTCAGGCACAGTAGTTAGACTTCTGATGATGGACTTGTCAAGGAGTTCGAAACTAGTCATGCCAGTGTTTTTCTGTTATTCCAATAAAACCAACCATTGTAGTATGAACTTCTTATACATTTATGTCATATTGTGCCCTACTGGATACATATATCAGGCCTGTTCTGATATCACTTCACGTCGATATTGTTTTAAATCACCGGAATGGTGTTCTGCAAACAACGATTTTGCAAATCACGTGATATAGAATCGCTGAGGAAAATGACGGTCAACACAGATCACTTGCTTGTTTATGCAAAAAATTTCTTGTAAATGTTTTAATAAATTATTAGAAAACACAATTTGAAATGTTTTTTTTCTTTTGTAGTATTAAAATACCTTTTTTTAATAGAAAAACACATCAATTTCTCAATTTCTAAAAACTATGTTTATTTCGGTTCAAATTCATTCAAATATTTACATCATTACTCTTCTGCTTTTCGTGATTTTCTGTTCTCGTCCCTGTCCCGCTGTCCCGTGCTTTACTTTTCGAGAATGAAAATATTAATAATAAATATTAATAAAAACAATTTTATATTACGAAAACTCTACAATAAAGCTCAAGGCATCTGAAATTTTTCCAATATTTTTCCAAATTTACAAATTTTTATTAAATATTACCACAAACATATGTTGGGAAGCAAAGGAAATGAGAAACAAAGCAAAGCAAACAACAACATCAGCTGTTCGCTTGGTGATTTCGAAAACAAAATAACTCCGAAAAATATAAAATCACGTGATTTTCAGAACACCTACAAATCACCGGCGTAATCTTAAGATCGTTCGTGGTTTCAAATCGTCGTGATATCAGAACAGGCCTGTATGTGAATAATATGACTAATTCCGACGTGGCAGCTTTGGTTTTTTGTTATCTTCCGTTCTTTTCCAATATCTTTCACAAATTCACAAATTTTTATTAAATATGACCCCAAACATATGTTGGGAAGCAAAGGAAATGAGAAACAAAGCAAAGCAAACAACAAAATCAGCTGTTCGCTTGGTGATTACGAAATCATAAAAAAATGCAGAATAATATAAAATCACGTGATTTTCAGAACACATACAAATCACCGGCGTGATCTTAAAATCGTTCGTGGTTTAAAATCGTCGTGATATCAGAACAGGCCTGTATAATTGGGGTTTGAATTTGGATAAAACTTTGATGGGTTTGATAAACAAACGCCTTTAGTGATGGGGTATCATATATCCCAATCTTGTGGGTGAGAAAATATTAAATTTTCCTCAAATTTTTATTTCAACTCAAAACATAATAAAATCTAAAATGTGTCATTGTTCCCACTTTTTATACGGTTCCTATACAAATTGAGTTATCCCCGTGTTCACAATGACAAATTAATCACTGTATAGATATGTATCCTCCGCACAACGAGTGTCTAACATGAATGTTTTTTAGACATAGCCACACTTTAGTCGATAGTTGGTTCATAATAGCGTCGTAACCACTCATTGGACACAGTTTAGTTGAAGTATTATTAATTGAAAATCGTTAGTCAGTTGTTAGCCGGTGGCTAAATAATCGATATGAATGCGAGGGTTAGTAAGTAGAATAATTTGCTATTGCAATTCGATGAAATAACAAATTGGAAACAAATTAAATTGAATGAAACATCTGAGTTTTCGCTCGCCAAATTTGTAGATTTGGGTTCTACTTCTGCACTGGTTCTCGAACTCGTCCCAATACACGCCATATCGAACATGTAGATTATGTTTATGAGAATCATGACTGGTCAACCAAAATTTCATCATTTCATTAACTCCGGTATTCATAACGAAATATTAGTTAGTGGATGTGCGATCCGTACGAGTGTCTAACTATATAAGTAATTATTTTTAGGCAGTCACTCTTTAGTCAAGAGTTAATTTATGATTGTTAATTTCATATATAATTTGTCTAGGTTAGGTTAGGGTTGGTCTGGTAAAAACCAGCTCACACTACACTCTATTGATCCATTGGGATTGTCCAATGAAAAAAGAGAGAGTAAAGAAAATAAAAGAAGAATAATAAGTGGATATGGAAGGATAAAAAAAGAGAGTAAATACAAGAGCAAAGAAGAGATGATCGCGGGATGAAGCCCCCAGAGCAGTGAACCCCGGCCATTCATCGTGACTCGGTCACCCACAGAAGGTACCGCATGCAACCCAGTAGAATGCTCACACAGGTTAAGGAGAGATACTCTAGGTAGCCCCATGTAGCCCATCCTTCTAAGGGCCAAAGTGGGGCACCTACAAATATGTTTCATAGTCTGTGACAGTAATCCGGTACAGAGCTATCCCATTTGCCCGTCAGGTACCTTATATTGTAGTGCCCAGTTAGAATTCCAAATGCCAGTCTCAAATCTTCTCTGCACAGACCAACCATATATTCTGATCGGAATCTGTTATATTCGGGTAACAGTGATCTAGCAGTTATACAGTCGGGTCAGGAGACCCAACGTTTGCTAGCTGTATTCCACATCCAGTCCGACACTAAGCCAAAAAGTTAACAGATAGGCGGATGAACATTCACCAGAGTCGTTATCAGGCGGGAATACCGCAGTGCCCTGGAACATATCAGAGGCTAATATCCAGAGGCTTTAGTCTGTCCAACTTCTCCTTACAATTTCCCACCAACTTTAATCTACACCATGTAGAATTGATAGCCTTTATCGCACCCTGGCTATCCACACAGAGTGTTATCCGTCTGCTCGTATCTATTCCACATACAATAATAGGCTCCGCGGCTTTCTGAATAACCAGTACCTCAGCCTGAAAGTCACTGCATTCATTATGTAGCCTTAAAGAAAGGCTTAGATGCAGGTCTTCGCTATGTGCACCAGCTCCTGTGCCATGTTCCATTTTCGATCCTTCCGTAAGGATAGAATAGAGTCCCTATAGGGGATCCTGCCATCCTTCCATTCCGATCTTTCCGGAATTGTGACGTCCACTTGCGTAAATCCACACGTTTCGTCAAGAAAACAGTAAGAGGTGGCAGACGATAAGAGTCGACACTACCCAAAAACTGGAGAATATACGCATGACCATGCGCAGACTGATACCTGAGACTGATTCTCTCAATCTGATACCCCTCGAGCCGCAGTAGCATTGATGTATAAATGCAGGGGCGGAAAGCTCAGGAATACGTCCCAAGCTGCTTGCGGTGTGCTCTTTCTAGCCCCAGTGATCCCCATAGCAGCCATCCTCGAACGTTGTCGTGCATCTTCAATAGATTACCCTTGTTAAGGCCCTTCTACCAAACCAGACATCCATAAGAAATTATCGGGGAACTATCACAGTATACAAACACTTTGCCACCTTCGGGTTGAATCCACAGCTCTTACTTATAGAGTTACGGTACGCATATTGGGCATTGACTCCCCTCTTCAGTCTTTTGTCAGTGTTCCTTGATCAATTCAGCTTGTTGAAATAATTTGTCTAACTCTAATGTGAACATGTCCGTTTTAGTCAAATGCTACCCTGATAATCATGTTTGTTGTTAGTAAAATGACAGCTGTTCGTCGAACGATAGCACGTATTCTTTCGCTTTGTAACCACTCATTGGACACAGTTTAGTTTAAGAGTTATGAATTGAAAATCGTTAGTCAGATGATAGCCCGTGTCTAAATTTTCGACATGAGTACGAGGGTTAGTCGATAGGATAATTTTTATTTGATGAAATAACAAATTGAAAACAAACTAAATAATATGTATTATATTGAATGAAAGATCTGTTCAAATTTGTATATTTGGGTGCGACTTGTTCACTGGGTCTCGAACATAACCCTCACGAACATAATCGTCATATCGAACTTGTGGATTATGTATATGAGGATCATGACTAGTCGCTCCGAATGACCTGCATATTTTATTAACTCCAGTATTCATAATAAAAAGTTAGTTACTGGATGTACATACGCTCCGTACAACGAGTGTCTAACTGTAATGTTTTCTGGCAGTCACACTTTAATCAAGAGATAATTTATTATTATTAATTTAGTTTATAATTTGTCTAACTCTAATATGAACATGGCTGTTTTAGTCAAATGCTTTGTTGATAGTCATGTTTGTTGTTAGTAAAATGACAGCTGTTCGTCAAAAGTTATCATGTATACATTCGCTTCGTAACCACTCATTGGAAACAGTTTGGATTAAGAGTTATGAATTAAAAATCGATAGTCGGATGATAACCGGAGGTTATCTTTTCGTTTTAAATATTGAGGTAAGTATCTAAGTTTATGAATTAGACACCTATCAATTTGTTCGCCTGTTTTGTAGTTTTTATTTACAACAGCGACTGAAAACCTCCCGTTTCTGCAAAAAGGATCATAATACTTTACCTTAAACCTAAGGCTTCTAAATGCAACTCCTCGAGCCACATAGAACGCTTGAGCACATGTAGTATACGTTCCAAAGTTTCGTTGGACAAGCGCATGTGTGAAGCTTTTAAGCCACGAAAAAATGTGTTATACTCCAAAGCTGACACAATAGCCATTAAGTCTCTGCAAGAAATTAGGAAACAATTATTTTTTAAATAAATATTATTATTCTGTTACAATTTTACAACACTCACTTTGGTTCCAAATGATCAAAATCGCGTAAATTTAAAATTCTTGTATCATGTGACATATAGATTGTATCCACATCCCATGCCACTTCTTCTCTATAGGGCACCCCATGAAAATCACACATGCAGGCATATTGGGTACTAAACCCACCACAGGGTCCAACATTGCAGGGATCCGCGGGTCGAAATTCTTCAGAGAATACAGCTTCTCTTTCCGGTGGTTGTATGTCAACCTGCAAGAAATACAAACAAATAAATGCGAATAAATTAAATTGAAATAAAAACCATGAGAATTTTTTGTTTATGAGCAGACTAAATCTAGAAGAACTAATAAGAACCCTAACATTGTTAACAAGTTTTTAATTACTTTTCCTCTGTTGGCCAAGTACAAGTGGCATCGTTATACCGAGCAACTTGAGAAGTTACTGACCTATGATGTTTGAAGTTTTTGCTATTTTCGGTTTCTTGTTCCGTAAGCTGAGAAGAAGAAAAACAAAAACAACTGTTGGTCATTAAATCCGCATTGTAAACATTTTATAGTATAGAAACTATTTAGAAGACCAGCAAGAGGGAGTTAAATACAAACGTATTAATATCTTTGATTACGAGGAGGAAATAGTACTTTAAGCTAAAGTCGCACTTAGTCTCAAAAAACGGAAAAAGGTCATGAATTAGTTGAGGGACATTTACGGTAGCTTTGAAAGATTAACTTAAAGTTTTAAAATAATTATTAACATAGAGCTGGTGAGTTTTTGGCCTACTCTTTACCCATAGCAGGATGTGTACGTAATGTTTGATAAAGAGGATGCAGGAATGCAAATTGTATTTAAGTCCAGATTTTCACTTCCGAATGGAATGGGCAACACCCAAGAAAGCAATACCAGAGCGACGAATTAATGCAAGACGTTTTATAACAAAATTAAAACACAAATATTGTTAAGTATTTCGTGGCCGTCGGGGGTGTAATGGTTAGTGAGCGCGCCTCTTGTACATGAGAACGTGGGTCTGATCCCTCCTCTGACCAACTTACATCTCTTTCGAGGACGGTCACCTCGCTTAGTGATGGCGACACTATCGAGCACTTAGCCATGAAAAAGGTTCTCAAAAATACCGTCCGGAACCGGTGTCAAACTGCAGGTCCCAATCCGTGAGTATAAAACTAGAAAGCGCACAGTTTACTGGATGTGAGAAGCTCTACACAATCCCAATACGGGATGTAAGAGGAACCCATTTTTTTGTATTGTTATCTATTTACCAATTGTCACTTTTCTTGTTGTGTTATTTGCTGTTGATAAAAACACGACTGACCGTGGAGGTGGAAAGTTTATAATAGCCACTCACTTGGGAATGACCAGAGCAGTTTACTTCATAGGGCAGTCCAAGTAGCTCACTACTTTCGGTCTTATATAAGAACGTCCCGGACAATAGCTTCAACCGAACCCTCCGTTAGCTAGCTAGAGTGAGAAAGCAAAAGAATGAGCAGCCTGATTGCTTATGCTGTATCACTAATGCGTCTCAGGTTAAAAAGGTTACCTTGTCACTGAAGCTCAGCTCTTCGAATTCGCGGACATGTTCTTTTGGCCTTTGAAGGAGGCTGAGCCAACACTACTGGCCAACGGCGGATCAAACGTAAATAAACAAAAATCCAGTCTCGACACACTGCATTCTGGTCAGCGTCTGATCCATAACACTGTGGAACAGATATTATATCTACAGTATTCGTTTGTTCGGTGACTTACAGTGCAATTTTACGTAGAATACTTTTTCAATACACACCAACCCCCTAAAATGCAGTTTTGTGGGCCATTTTAACGGCAACTCGGAATAAGTACGAAATTAACCCTTAAATGGATTTTCAGTTTTGACTTATTTTGGACATTCAAGTAGAGTTTTGAGCTTCAGTGTGTTCAGAAACTTATAGTAGAATTTTATGACGAATATTTTTGGAGTACATTTTACGTTTTTAACAGGTGTGTAGTTCTAGGGGTGTTTTTTTTACCCTTTTCCACCAAAAGAACAAAAAAGACATTGTATTCCACAAAACTGTTTCTCCCTTAAAATTGCTGAACACAGCCTGTACCTAAAATGTAAGGATGGCATGGTTTCTATGCCGATTCATCATAAGAATGTGTAAAAGCGGGCAAATGTCGCCCCCTTAAAAAAAATTCAGACGTAAACTTTCAAAACGCCGAAACACGTAATTTTGTTTACCCCCTCTACCAGAATCCGTTGTCAGAACTTGTTATTTTCGAAAAAGTTTCATTTTATTCCACAGGGTAATGAGCGGATAAAACATACTCATCCTGGCAGTATTATATTGGCCCCCGCCACCGTTATATTCGCAATGAAAATACACAAGCTAACGAAGAAACCGCCAAACACTTGACGACCCTCGCAAACGTTATACTGACCGCGATATAACGATATGTACCTGGAAAAGAAGAACAATATACTGGTCGGGAGCCTCTTTCCAACTGGATGTCCTCGCAAAATATAAAGCCGACATTGCAGCTATCCAGGAAATGCGATGGACAGGATTTGGTTGCACGAGAAAATAAAACTGCGATATTTACTACAGCTGCCATGACCGAAATCACGAATTCGGGTGCGGATTTCTAGTAGGCAAGAGACTGCGACATCTAGTCCCATGGTTCAATCCAGTGACTGAACTCATAGCCACAATTCTTATCAAGGCGAATTGTTTCAACATCTCTTAAATTTGTGAGCACGCACCAACAGAGGATAAAGACGCCGAGGTTCAGGGGCTACCGATGAGTCAGCTGTTCAATTTAGTACTTGGAGAACAGATAGAGAATATGCCTTCAAAGAAGAAATGGTGATAGCTTACAGAAAATTAAGCAAAAATGTTTTCACTTTTGCTTCGATTTTTTCGTTCGTGGCGCGTTCTTAATTTCGGGTAGTTTTGTGATATATTGTATTAAAAAAGTGGTAAAAAGCAATTAAATTAACAACAAATATAACACAAATTAAATGCAATATGGTTATTCGGTGGAAGTAAATGAAACACGACACAAATCCTGAAAATCAATCTTCAAAAAAAGCGAAGCATGTTTCCCAAGTATTCCACGGAACTCGTTAATACAAAAAGCAACTAGTGCACACTCTTATAGTATTACTCGGTGCCGAGGTTAAAGAATCATTTTATGAGTGTCTGGAGTACGACCGTTGCCCTGACCACGACATTAAGATTATTCAAGGCGAGTTTAATGCCAAATTGGGAAAGGAAAGTATCTTCCATTTGTAATTTCAGTACACACGATACCAATTACGATAATGGAACGAGACTAATACGACTTCGCCGCTACAAAGAATATGGTAGTTAATATCACAAAATTCCAACACAATATGTGTGTTTTTTTACCCCGCTAAAGTTAATTATAGCTTAATTTGTACGGGACAGCTAAGCGATATTAAGTGACATTTCATGGTGCCACATGTTAAATTTCGAGAAATGGCAACAAAAAGTTATCTTAGATAAATTTTGTTATCATTTCTTGCAAATGAAGGTGTTATGAAGGAGAGACCCAAAAGCAGAAATTATCAAACTGACACACATTTTAAGTTCATTAAAATACTTTGTTTAATCGAAGACTACGTATACTTTTACATCTCTAAGTTTGAAGGATAGCCTTTTATTTGCGATAGAAAACAAAATTGGAAATAAATTGATCACAACAAAGCTCGGTAAATGTTATACATACTGATCATGGTAGAATTATCTACCAGGTATAGTTGTTTAAACAGCTGATGAAATTTTTCCCATGTCATTTTTCGTTTCATGTCTCAAAATCGTATGTATTTTGTTTTTATTCTTTTTTGTATTCTTATATTGTTGTTATATAAAGGGGTTTTCAACAGAGACGCTACAAAAGTAAATCGATAGGGACAGCAAACGACGCCATATTTTTTCCCGCTCTTTTGACATTTCTCTTCAGTAAGGTTTGCCATTTCATCATGGAAAGATATACGAGCCAACGAGTCGAATTTATTAAAATTTACTACCGAAATTTGGAGTCAGTGGCCTCAACTTTAAGAGCGCTACGTCCATTTTATGGTCGTCATAATCGTCCTACCAGATCAACAATTCAGAGTCTAGTGGAAAAATTTGAATCCACAGGCACAGTACAAAATGTTCCCGTGCCAGTGAGACAAAAAAGTGCCCGACGTGTCGAGAATATTGCTGCCGCTCAGACTTCAGTTCAAGAAAGCCCAAATGTGTCTCTCACACGTCGTTCGCAAGCGTTGGGCATCTCTGTGACGTCATTGTGTCGAATTTTGCTAAAATATCTTGGCCTACATCCTTACAAGATCAAATTGACGCAAGAACTGAAGCCGCTTGACCACCATAAGCGTCGTATGTTCGTGAATTGGGCTGAGCAACAACTTGAAAATGATTCGGATTTTCATCGGAAAATCATCTTCAGCGATGGGGCTCATTTCTGGCTGAATGACTTCGTCAATAAGCAAAATATGCGTTATTGGTCAGACAGCAATCCACACGTAATCCATGAGTCATCATTACATCCCGAAAAAATTATGGTTTGGTGCGGTTTATGGGGCGGCGGCGTCATTGGGCCGTACTTCTTGCGTGATGATCAAGACCGGCACATTACTGTGAATGCAAATCGCTACCGTTCAATGATAACCGAATATTTTTGGCCCCAATTGGATAATATGGACTTGGAGGACATATGGTTCCAACAGGACGGCGCCACAAGCCACACAGCGAATGCCACAATCAATTTATTGGAAACCAAGTTTGGTGAACGTGTTATCTCACGAAATGGCCCAGTCGATTGACCGCCTCGTTCGTGCGATTTAACGCCGTTAGATTATTTCCTGTGGGGCTACGTCAAGTCTATGGTCTATGCCAACAAGCCAGCGACGATTGATGAACTTCGTACGAATATCGAACGTGAAATTGCAGCAGTATCGGCCGATTTATGCTTGAAAACCGTCGAAAATTGGGTTCAGCGTCTGGACTTCTGCAAGCGTGCCCGTGGTGGCCATGCAAAAGAAATCGAGTTCCATACATAATGGCATCGAACGTACTTTCACAGGAATAAAGAATTTCATTGGTATCTAAAACCGGGTTTGTTTTATTTAAAAAAACTTTTGTAGCGCTCTTATTGAAAAACCCGTTATCTAGGAGGAGTAGTTAGGAATAGGAGAATTGTGCTTGCAAATACTTATAGATGTTTTTTTGGGCTCAGCAATCAGTTTAAGAACAAAGCCCTCTGCCGACAAACAAAAGTCCAGATATACCAGACTCTCATTTTGCCTGTCCTGGCATATGGCTCCGAAACTTGAGTTATATCGCAGGCGGGTAAAAAACACCTAGGAGTTTTCGATAATATATCTGTGGTGACAAGGCATAACAGCATAACTCGAGTTATGCTCAAATTAAAATGTTCGAGAATCGAGGTTATATATCGTACTGCACACTATATAATCCAAATATGAATAATCCAATTTGTAGTTCCCAAGATATTGGAAAAGATTTATTAGCAATTCTCGATCAATCACTACATTAAAAATTAAATTTGAACCCTTAGAACCACAGATATGGTCGTATTAACGAAAACGACGAGTACCGACATCGTTGGAACCACGACCTGTATAAATTGTATTTCGATATAGACTCGATGAAAGCAGGAAAAGAGGACGACGAAGAGTCCGCTGGAAATACCAGACCGTAGAATCCCTCCGTATCCTTCGTGTTACCAACTGGCGATAAAAGCGAACGATAGAGCCAGTTGGACGAATATGTTAAAATGTTTATAATTTGTTTACTTAATTAATATGTGTAAGGCATTTATGCTTACGGAGATTGTAAACTAGTCAATAAATGTAAAATCATGTTCTACTTAAATTACGATAGTGACAATATTACTTTTTATTTACACCAACTTAACATTCACAATTACTTAACACATAGTGACTCGAAATACATACGTCAATAATCTATATTTATATCTGTCAACCTCTTCCAGACGTTTTCCGATCGTTAGCGCAGTAGCGCCATCTATTCGCCGCGAAAATTCCTTAGCGATTTCATGAACCGTTCGTGGTGAGATCATATATATGTTACATATTACCATACATCGACGGGGTATTTATGGATATTATTAGTATTGAACGCAATTAATCTGACAAACTGTTAGAATAATTAAGGTGGAACATACACCACAAACTGTTTATTGCCATTCTACTGTTGGCTTAACACATACGACACTTTCAATATATAATCATGCGGCAGATGTTGTGGTTCAAATGTTCAAATGCAAAAATTTAAAGAAGAATACATGTTCATATGTATATTCATACATATTCCGTTGTCGAGATTTTTGGATCCCTAAATTGGTATATCACCATTCTTGGGAAATATCCATAAGAAAATTTGGCATTTATCTCTAAACCAAAAATGTTTTTGCAGAGAGTTATCACCTATCTTTGATTTACCTTGAAAATATTTAATTTATAATTCCTCTACGCACTCCATTTTATTTTTAACGCATGTGGTGTTAATTCTGGTTGTTAAAATTATCGAAATGTCAAAATTCCGGTCCCACACAATTATCAAACAATAGCTGTGTTCGAGTACTTTCCAGTAAATACTATGAAGTAAGTAGTTTTCGGAGTAAGAATGATTTTGCTCTCTGAGTAAACAAATATCATAAAAAGTACGCGAACGACATTCAGTAAAAACTTGCAAGAAATATGAATTTTGTATGTAAACAGCTGATTTGCAATGTAAACATTGGAAGAACCAACAAATGCAGTTCGAATAAAACATTACAAATCACTAAAACTTTCTTCTTTTTTAACAGAAATACTTAAAGATTAATAACAGAGCATTCAAAAATCATATTTTCTCTTAAAAAATAAAATTCCAATGATTAATTTATTATTTTATATTCTTTCTACTTCCTAATTTTGTTTGTTTACATATGTTTGAAACATATGTTATAGCTTGCAATTTCTTCTTTCTTACTATTCTCTCTCTGGTTCTCTCGTTACTGGCGTTTTGGAGTAAACGAACACTATCCAGTAAGAAATAGTAATAATTTGTACAAATTTGTACAAATTATCATGTTCTTGAACACACCTAATTGTTTTCGTACGAAATAACTTCGGCGTAATAATCCTGTACTTGATTTTGCCTACGAAATTTTTGTAAAAGATCTGAGTACCAAGCAAAAGTTTTCGTTATTTCTTATACACGTACTTCTTATGGCAACGACAATTTCATAACAACTGAATACCGGGTTTTAATGGCAAAATTGTAATCCACATTCATGCCAACTGTCAAACCCTTAAGTGCCTCCTTTTCCAACCCTTACAAGCTATTTTTGATATGTATTTATGTAAATATTTTTATCTTTAATCTTTGCGCCTTTTATTCAGTCATAACAATCATATTTCAATTAAATTTAATGAATTTTAGTATACAACGCATCTTTTTAATTAATTCCATTTAAAGATAATTTCCTTTTGCAACAACTTTCATAAGCCGCTAACAAATGATACAAAAAGCAACAACTCTGTTGCCAATTTCGCGTGACAATGAATACTTTTCTATTTGAATGGCAGTTAAGTACTTAACAAATCTTGCATAAATATCGTGTGTACGATATTACGATAAATACTCGTATAAACACATACCCACCACACCACTCCCCTCTCATCCACCACACACATTTAAGCGAAGCCGCAATGTTTGCTCTGTTCGTATTGGTATCACTCACTCACAGATGATTACGTGTAGTAGACCAGGCCATAAACCTTCTCTGGCACTTGGTAATTGTAACTGCATTCAGACATGCAGCAGCATTGCTCACATAACGCCGGGGAAATGGTGTAAAATGAAATAATGAATTATTTAAAGTTATGGAATGCCAGTAGTTGTTAATGGAATATACTTATACCGCCAAACATGTAAAATCAAATACGTTTGTACGCTTAATGATCAATGATTTATCCCATTTACCTTCATGGAATGTAATGGAGAAATAAGTTAGGTTAAGTGTAGACCACCATACCCGTATACCACTGCGTGTTGGGCTTGCCTTCAGCCATCGTTCAGAATGGCAATGAAAAAACAGAAACAAAACAGAAAATATAAAACCCCCATAATCGTTAACGACCATCGCAAACGACATAAGGACCATGACTTAAGGATATCCCATAGAATGTTAGAACATTATACCTATACAGTGTCATTATCCAACCGGCAGATGTCCTTGAAAATTATAAGGATGGCATTACTGTTATCCAGGAAATGCGATGTCCAGAACATAACTGTTCAAGGAAGAACAATTATGACATCTCCTACTAGACCTTTAACCCCCCGTCAAACACATATTCTGAAGCCTTCGAACAAACACATACATATGCCTGGCCAGACCCCGTTTTGATGCATTTGTATGGCAAAAAGGGTACCGTAACTTTGAATTTCTAAGTATGCTCGTTTATTATTTTTGTCTTTAGACTTTTTTTTGGCGTAGAATACGTCTTACCTCACGGTATAGGGAGTCATGTCAGATTGTTATTGTTGTAATCTTTATTTCATTGATTATGAGGAAACGGCGAAATAACTTTTTTTAAAAATTTTTTTGTAGGTAAATGAAGATGTTATCTTGCGTTTGATATACATTTCATATTGGTTGATATCTTCCTAATATTTAAATTTCTCAAATGAAAATTGTTTAAACACATACACTCAAACATATGTGTGGTGTTTGGTTGAGTGTTTGAGTTTGTAGCGTGAACACAAACTATGCTGCTGTTTCAGTGTGGACACAAACCTTCGGCTGTTGTTTTGATTGATGAAATATTGAAATTTCGTATATTTACTTACATATGTATTTAAGTGAAACAAAATGTTAAATGTGAATTTGAATTTAACATGGATATATAATTATAAAAAATATTAATCAAATTGATTTGCGTCTGTTATTTATCATTTATCCTTACTCTTTTAATTTATAAACATATTTATCCTATTTTTCCTACCATAAGCTTATGTATATTATCAAAAGTAACTATCAAATAAATAAATTCATTTGCTTATGTTATTTATCATTTATTGTTATATATGTTTTCTGTCTTATCGGATGGCGTATTCTACGTTAAACTTTGTTGATATATGGGCATTTCCACAGAAAGTGTCACCCTATGTCACATCACGTCACCCTCGTTATTTGTTTATATTTTAGGACCATGAAGTTCGATAGTTATCTATTCTTTTACCAAATACAGAATCGAAGAAGGTCTATATTTAATAACAGATTAGAAAGCAATCAATGAAACTGACCCTAAAATATAAGCAATTAACGAGGGTGACGTGATGTGACAAAAGGTGGACCTTTCTGTGGAAATGCCCATATGTAGCTACCTAAATGTAAAATGTAATGCATGAAAAACAAGTATAATCAACTTTAGAATGTTGTTGGTACACAGGATTAGTGCATTTGGTGCAGTAAAAACGTGTCTTCCTACACAGCTTTTCGTCTTTCGTGGCACAAATTCTGCAATCTTTTCTGGAATTCAGTGTACGAGTACTAGGGCCGCTTTGTTGGTTAGGCAGCATGTTGCTGGGAATATTCAACGGCCTTCCAAAGAAAGATTCAATGGCCAAACGGGTTGAATGTTGTCCCAAAATATGGTTGTTGTTCATGCGATTTTCAGTATTAGCAAGCACCAATTGTTTACTCAGCGTGTTCAAGAACATTCGTCGCTTCTCTTTTCTGGTTCCTTCTGTATTTTCATTGCATATGATGTAAGCGGCTAATCCCATATGCGTTACCATTCGGTCCATTGTATCAACTCCGGCCTTTGTTGAATTGTAAAATAATATAGCTTCCGCTTTTTTTTGCTACGCCTTCAACTTTCTCGGTGTAGTGCATAGTGGATAGTAGATTTACTGCTTTGTTCTTCTTTGAAACGTAGCTGCACAGTGATACAAGGTTTTCATAGAAACCGAACACAGATGAAAGCACTGGCCGTTTGCTGTCTTTTTTCACTTCTTTGGCAAGACACCTTTTGTTGGATGTAATGGTGCCAACGTTTAGCTGCGTCTAATGTTGTAAAGAAGTTCTCAGCAATAATAGTTCTGCCGCTTTTGGTGGAGCGATTAGCCAAACTCATGAGCACATGTTCGCCTTGGTTTGTCTCTCGTTGTTCTCCCTCTTTACCAGTGTACAGTTTTCCTTGCGACGGATATTTGGTTTCCGCATCGCATGCCCACCATACTTGTATTCCATACTTTGCGGGCTTTGATGGGATGTATTGCGTGAACTTTGTGCGCCCACGGTATGGAAATAGCTGGTCATCGATGGTTACACTTTCGTATGGTTCAAAATTACTGGCAAGATTGTTATTCAAGAAGTTCCATATGTCGCGAAGGGGAGCAGCTTTGTCGTTTTGTTGACGAAATGCGCGCGTACGACTATCGTCAAATCGAATACAGCGCATCAAAGTAACAAATCGTGTATATGACATGGCTGCACGGAATATTGGAAGTGCATCAGTTTGCCACATCAATCTTGAGAGCTGCATAGTATTATGACTGGCACCAAAAGCCAATAGTGTCCCAATAAAAGCGTCAAGCTCAACACTTGTCATATCATATCATATACTTGCGTGTAACTTTTTCTCCATATAGATTTGTTTGTGTTACGATGATGAACGTAATATTCGGTGAACAGAAAAGTTTGAACACCTCAAGCGGAGTGGTCAGGTTTGTTTTTGGTCCACCTCTGAAACGGATGATGTTGTGCTGGCGGAATCTCACTGTAGCGGATTCAGCTGTACTCTACTTGGTACCATCTTTTCTAAGCAAAAAACCGTCTGCAGCTTGAGTTGATGCATTCTCACATTCTTCTTCGAATTCTTCATCGCTGTCGAATATTTCATTTGCTTCAATTTCCAATTCATATTCAATGTCCGAGGCGTCATCTTCGGGTACAAATCTGTGTTTTCACCGCTTTGGTCTTCAAATAAATCTAGTTCTTCGTCTGCTTCTGTTTGAAGTGCGAAATCACGCTGTAACGCTGATGATAGTTGTTGTTGGAAATTAACAGTAAGGCTGCCTGTACGCAAGCGCGTATTGTACACAAATTCTAAATCCTCTGCCACAATAATAGTAATAATTTCACCTTAGTTTCCGCACAAAAAATTTATATTTCGGACTGTCGATGTTGTATGCATATTTATATTTCGGACTGTCGATGTATGCAGCATTCAATAATAAACTAACTTAACTCAAAACCAAAATCACAAAAGAAAGAAAGAAATAAGATAAAAATGAACACAAAAACTACCTGGAAGCAAACATCTGCATTGAATTCACATAAAAACAACCCAAAATATAAACAAAAATACCTGGAAACAACAATCTGCATTGTATTTGCAGAAAAATAACGCAAAATGTGTATAATAATAATTTATTTCATACAAATTGTATAGGGGTCTGGCCAGGCATATGTGTTTGTTCGAGGGGGGACTTTTATTGCAGTTTTCGTTTTTGATTTTTTTTTGAAATAGAAAGCCAACAAAATTTTAGGCGCCTACCGGGAAATACAGGTATCTACCCAAACTAGAAGTATGTTTAATTAACGCTCAAAAATTAAATATGCCTGGCCAGAACCATGTGTTTGTCCAAGGGTTAAGCCGCCGCCGCCGTTTTTTAAGCATTTTACCGCGCCGTCCACTTATTACTTAGAAATCGAATAATTCGTATAATCGATCAATTAATGGCATTGTCTTGCTTTACAACAATCGTTGCAACCACAACAAGTAAGAAACTACACTGAAAGAAAATCTTTACATCAACTCGATGATAAATGTTCATCAATTGTTCGTCATTGAATTGATTGATGCATTTCATCAACTCAATGAAAAGGTTCTTCAGTTTGAAGATTGTGCGTTTCTTAACCTTTTACAGCTTCCTTCAATTGATGCATTTTTTTTACATCAACCTTCATCTTTGGAATTCGATTCAAACTATGGACATAGTATTAGAAAAAATAAAAGGAAAAAAACAGCAGACAGTTGCCCGAGGCCTTCGGGCACGGACTGTCCCTGCAGGCTGTGTCAGAGACACCACCATTAAGTTTAACGTAGAATACGCCATCCGAGAAGACAGAAAACATATATAACAATAAATGATAAATAACATTAGCAACTGAATTTATTTATTTGATAGTTACTTTTGATAATATACATAAGCTTATGGTAGGAAAAATAGGATAAATATGTTTTTTTATTTTAATTTACTAAACGTCAACTGTCAGCTGCTGTCAAACAGCATCAAGCAGCATTGTTATTTTGCTTACTTGGCAGCACTTTCATTTAACATAAAAATGTATGAATTAATTTTTTCATATATTTCTTATAATTATATATCCATGTTAAATTCAATTTCACATTTAACATTTTGTTTCACTTAAATACATAAGTAAATATACGAAATTTCAATATTTCATCAATCAAAACAACAGCCGAAGGTTTGTGTCCACACTGAAACAGCAGCATAGTTTGTGTTCACGCTAAAAACTCAAACACTCAACCAAACACCCCACATATGTTTGAGTGTATGTGTTTAAACAATTTTCATTTGAGAAATTTAAATATTAGGAAGATATCAACCAATATGAAATGTATATCAAACGAAAGATAACATCTTCATTTACCTACAAAAAAATTTTTAAAAAAAGTTATCTTGCCGTTTCCTCATAATCAATGAAATAAAGATTACAACAATAACAATCTGACATGACTCCCTATACCGTAAGGTAAGACGTATTCTACGCCAAAAACTGGTAGAAAATTTAAAATAAACGCATAATAGAAAATAGTGAAATGGACAGAAAATAATATCCACGCTATGATGTGGTCTTATACCCTGTTATTGTGAATTTTTTAAAATGAAAAATGGCCCAAAGAGTTTGGCTACACATTAACAATCAATTTACATCAAAATGGTAACTAATTTACATCAAATTGATGACAAGCTTACATCAAATTGATGACAACCTCACATCTCATTATCGAAAAATGTACAGTAAATTTATGAAAAATGTACATCAACTCGATGTAACGTTATCGTTGAATCAACATAAACTATTGATGAAATATGGATGAAAGATTGCCTAAATCATAAATTCAATGAAATGTGTCGTAGGTTGGAAAGTGAGGAAATGTTTCGTCAAATTGAAGAAGGAATTCATAAATTTGATGAAGGTTTTTCTTTCAGTGTACAAACTATAAACTACACACCACCACAATCAGAATATTGCCCAACAACAGTCAGCTTAATTTCCCAAGAAGTAACTTATGGAGTTAAACGACAATTAGGATTATGCATAACAACAGCCAGGCGAAATTCACATAGAAGCGAAATTTCGTTAACAGAAGATAAAGACGATGGCACGAAGGTGACGTTCTATGAGGGTCTAGATGAAATCTATAAATCTATTTTAAAACCAATGTGGGCATGGAAAATATCTTTTAACTAACCATTGGTAAATTCAATCTACACGCCAGCACTTCTACTTGGGTATCAGCTGATCACCAATCGAAAAACCACATTCACCATTTAGTAATTGATGGAAGACATTCTACCAGTGCAATTGACGCAAGTGTGATGCGAGGAGCAAATATCGAATCGTATTACTAGCTGGTTGCAACAAATGTTCGCCCGAGGTTAGGTTCGCCCAAGGTTAGGTTCGCCCTAGGTTAGGCGGAAATCGATGAACGACTCACACGCCGAAAAATAACGGGCTCAGCAACATATTGCAGGAAATATGTAGATTAGACCGACTCACACTGTATGGTGTTGAAAAATGTGTTCTTGTCAAGGTACATTTTGAGGGGTGGACAAAAAGAACCTTTTTTGTGAGACGGTCTAATGTACATACATGTTCGCAAGCATTGTTTCCATGAATTTAAGATCTGCTGCCATTTTGATTCTTTGTTGTCTGTCTAGTTTTTGTTTTTAGAGGGTTTCAACAAACAAAGCACCATTTGGGTCTCAAAACATATATTATAGCCTATTAATCATTGTATCTCAAACATGTTATATTGAATAGCAAACACAATGTGTTTGGGCGCAAGTGTAGAATATTTGCGACAAGCTGCAAATATACAAATTACATTTGCATCCAAACAACAACAAAAAGGCAGATTTTCAGCGTGTAGACTTATTAGTCCATTATGATACCATGGACTAACAAGATTAGGCGTTTTCCCACCGGAGAACCTTTTTGTTTGCTCCAAAAGTTGCTCAAGATCTTGTTTACGTCTATCTAAGATAATTCTCGCAGAGTCTTATATAGGATTGATCTCATAGTAGACATCCTTCTGACGGCTAGTGCTGGACAGGTGCAAAGATGTTCAGTGGATTCTTCCTCTCCCTCATCGCTCCAGCTTCTATAGAAGTGATTTGCCCTGACCTTTAGTCTCGCCGAATGTGTACCAACCAGACAGTGTTCCTTTAAAACTGCAACAAGCATTGATAGCTTAGACCTAGCTAAAGACAGCTGCTTCATGGATCTTCTGCTATTCATTATGGACCAGATTTGTCTTGAGCATACACAATCTGTACCCCTCGCCCAACACTCCTGCTTCATCATATAGGGGCGCTCTTGCAGTATATGCTTACAAGTTGCTAGTGGGATGCCATCACATTACAATTCCTGTGGAACCTGTAAGCTAGTCCCTAGTCTGAGCAGCGTACCCGCTCTGCAGTTTCCCGTAACGTCCCTGTGCGCTGGCACCCACATATGGTGAATATCGTACTGCTGGGCCAACTCATTAATAGTTCTGCGGCAGTACTGGGCAGATGTTGAATTCAGGAATACTGATTCCAAGGACTTAATGACCGCCTGACTACCCGATAAGCCATTGACCCTAAAGACTTCTGGACTATTAGCCTTCAGGCGGCCGTCGGTTAGTGACTACACACACCCCCATACCCGTTGACCATCTCCACATTTACATACTTACATACGTCGTCCTCGCGACAACCACACTCATTGACAAACACACAAGCTCTGTCAACCTTGTTTACATTGCAGCAATGCACTAGTTTCAATGGTTACACAATAATAAGTACTTTGATGTAGTTCTCATTTGCGTTAATGCGGCTAAAGTACTTAATAGTCGTGTTTTGGTTACAAGAACGCGATTATCGCTTTTTAGCGAGAAGTAATTTTATTCAAAATTATGAAAAATTGTTAAAAACGGTAAAAGATGCCAACATTTTTTTTTTTAACTTAGCGAGAATAAATTTTGTCGCGAAGTCTTCGCTAAGTACTTCATACAAAACAATCGAATATATAAGCAAGCGGTGTAACCAAACACGCTTAATGATAAGTTTGACTAGCCTCACCAGGTAGTCGCTTCCGAGCGCACAACCCGAAAATAGCATTGAATTTGATCTGAGGCTCTAGTTCTGCATAGGACAGGAGTAAATTTTTGAAAACTGTCTTTTTCAAGACGGATTAAATAAATTTAACGATTATAGTGGCTTCGTCTGACTATTCGATTATAGCGGCTTCGGCTGACTATTCAATTATAGCGATTTCGGCTGACTATATTTCCCATAGTTGGTTTCTTACCGACTTTTCCCCTGTACTGTTCCTACACAATCCATTCAATGATGGCCGATCCCGAACCGGATATGTAAATCATATACCGAGTCAATAACCCGCACACCCGATCTACACAGCGAATTCGAATAATCGCGTGTCCAACACACTAAGTTCCCGATCATCTTAAAATCGACCAGTCCGCAACGTGTCCCAGTAGAGTATGATTAAGCCAAGACAAGTGCCCCCAGAAGAGTGTTGTCAAGCCAAGACAAGTGCCCTCGGAAGAGTATCGTCAATCCAGACAGACGAGTGTTCTGAACGAGTGAATGAGTTGATGATAATTCTGTAAATCAAATTACTCTGTAAATTAAAGATTAATAAAGAATCTGAATTCGTACCCCCGAAAAGGGTAAACTATTCTGTTTTTATTTCGAAAAGTTCGGTGGAACCTAAGGAAAGACTCTGGACATGACTAAGCTTACCTCAGTCCTCGAAAAAACGACGTTATAATGTCGAAGACTGATCGAGCACAATTTCGCCTACAACGGCAATATTTTCCACTGAATGCTCAGGGCGAGGACGTACACGAGTTATTTTGCCCAATAAGGACCAAAATTGACGAACTCGCTCCACAAACTACATACGTTGATGGCACTCTATTTCTATCGAGTTTATTTCGTAGATTGGTACAGTTTGAGTTGACGACTCAGAACTTTGGAAGAAAGTTTGAAATATTTCCCAATTTCCTTCAAGCGTAAATTTCTAACCTTTAACTAATAATCTGTCAACTGCATAAATGTAAAACAGGGGGTTAATATTTCAAATTTTATGATGATTTCAAAAACCGGGGCCTAATCACGGAAAGCGTGATCGAGTACACAATCGTGCCAACTTCAATTTCGTACAATCGACTTGTTGGGATCCAAACTCTCGATCGAAATTTAGTATTTAGTTGTACACTTTTGTGTGCTGTTCTTGCAGAGAATGTACATACGGTATGTACCTTTTTGACGTTTTGCGATAAAAAAAAAGTGAGCAATGTAACTGAATTTTCTAAAGAAAAACTTCACAATATTTAAAAAATAAATTTAAACTGTTAATTCAAGTATTTAATGTTGTGGATTGTCGTCGGAATCAGAAGAGGAGCTTAACTATAAGTCCTGCTGCCTCTACAAGAAGTTCCTTGTCTGATGTCTGAATTTGTTTCCTCGTACACAGGATTCCCTGTGCCTTTGGCAGACCTTGTCAAGAGTTTATTTTAAAAAATTAAAATTACTAGTTAAACCTCGTAACTGGGTGCGTTCCTCTATTGTAAAAAAAACTGTATAGAAATGGCTTCTCGACAACAGCTGAGCTATCGAGTGATTTCGCATATTTTTGATTCGATAACGATTTCCCCTGCGTTGGATGTGCCTGGGTGTAAGATAATCTGTTTTCTGTGATAATGTATACATCTGAATTCGATGATGCGTAAAGCAACTGGTCGGTGCACAGTGTCGTGATTTCTCAATAGGGGTGGACAAAAATGGAATAAGTTGTCATTTTGTGCAGACTATTTGTTAAATTTTTATTTTAGTAGAAATGTGTTGCAGAAATTTTATAATCAAATAATTTATAAAAAATAAAAAAAAATAAAAAAGCAAACAAGAGAAAAAACAAAGTTTGGTCCAAAACCGCGAAACTACACCCATCTCCGTCCATTGTATTCTGGAATAAAACAAGCTATAACTTCTACAGCTGCAACCCGAATTCTACCAAAATTGCCATAAAACATTTTTAAGCTGTTTGAAATCATGGTATACAATTTGTGAAATTGCAGCAAGGACCCGCGTGTCCTTAAAATATCCATTTCAAAGAAGAGCTCATAAAATATGCATATATTGCACGAATACTTTGAAATTCACTATCTGACGTAATTTTAGTAGGATAAATATATCGGCATTAAAATTTCACTGAACGCAAATTAATTGAAAGTCTGTCCCACGATGTCGAACGTTAACATTCGCTTTCTTTCTATGAGACAAACAGCTAGCTGATTTGGGTCCCACTAACAAGTGAACGAAAAATTACAACTTTAAAAACGTATACAATTCAGTACAAAATCGAACTCCCCGTACACCCTTTCCAACACATAACAAACATGGTGTCCCATAACATCCCATGAAGGGATTGGCGAGAGCTTCTCACAATCAGTGAGATGTGCGCTTTCCAGTTTTACACTCACTGATTGGGACATACAGTTTTACACCGGTTCCGAACGGTATTTTTTGAGAAGCTTTTTCATGGCTAAGTACTCGATAGTGTCGCCATCACTAAGCGAGGTGGCCGTCGTCGAAAGAAATGTAGGGTGGTCTGAGCAGTGATCGAACCCACGTTCTCATGTACAAGAGAACGAATATCTATCTCTCGACTTGTCGTTCGCATCATAGAGTAAATATAACTAGAGAGAATATACGTGTCATCTGACGTATCATTTCACACTCTCCGTGATGTGGCCGGTGTGATAGGAAGATGTTCAACTTATACCAGATGGAGTTACAAAAACATTTGACTTACATTTTTCATGTCGTTTTGGTGGAGAAGTGTGGAAATTAAATACATTTTCAACTTGTTTGTCATTTTCTATTATTAGCATACATTTGTGTTATATTTTATTTTTATATTTTTGTTTTAATGCAACATCCAACGTTTGTATCACACCAGGCCTAATGCCATCAATTTGCTGAGAAAGATGTTTCCTCTCGGTATAGAGTCAGTCATATCATATAGAGCAGCCGTTCTCTCATCTGACATTTCCTTTCACACTATTCGTGGTGCGATCGATGCAATAGAGTTATTTTGGATGCAAGCTTGTATAATAAACATCCGCACCTCTCCGCAGCTGGAATTACTACATTATTTTAAAATAACCTCCTCGTAGCTAAAAATAAAAAAAAAAATTGGCTTATATGCCCATTAGTGTGACCGCAAGTTAAATGGACAATTTTTTTTTCGTATTTCGTAGCTAAAAATGCTATTTTTCTCACTATGACGTGGTCCATTCTGAAAGTCTCATTTTGACAAACTTAATCCAACATATCGGCCGGTATCTCACCAATGACGCGTGTAATGTTGTCTTCCAAGGAAACAGTCGTGGTTGGTTTGCCTTTATGGACGACAGACTTCACGTGGCCCCACAAAAAATAGTCTAGTGAGGTCAAAAAAAATCAGTAATCATCGAACGGTACCTTGATCCATTGCGGCCATCATCACTTTTGAAGAAGTACGGTCCAATGATGCCACTGGCCCATAAACTGCACCAAACTGTAAAATTTTCAGGATGCATTGACAGCTCTTGAACAGCGTCTGGCTGCCCTTCGGACCAAATTCGGTGATTGTGTTTATTGACGTAAAATTTTTCGATAAAAAAATATGATATTCGTTCATCTTCTCTAAGACCCATTCACCGAAAAGACGGCGTTGTTGTAGGTCGCCCGGCTTCAGCTCCTTTAGCAGCTGTATTTGCCATGGCTTTAGACCAGTGTTCGGCACATAGAGAACATGCCACCATAGAGAAACGGCAAATAGAGAAGCGATTTAACTCAGGAAATATACGAAGTTTGGTGTGTTTTGTGCTTTAATAATACCGGATAGAGGCAATGGCTCAAAACAACCAGTAAGAAACCAGGAACGGAATTTCGTTTTGTGCGTTAAAATTTTTGTGTAAATGCACCACAAGCAAATACCAACAAATAATAACAAAAAAAAGGCCAAAAAACATTTAAATTTCACAGTTTTTCATCAAAACGACATGAAGAATTTAAGTCAACAATATTTGTAATTCCAACTGGTGTTTACGCCAAATAACACTCTATCGCACCGACCGCAACACGAAGAGTGTGAAACGAAACATCAGATGAGAATGATTGCAGCTCTATATGATATTACTCTATGCATGCCACAAATGTGAATGCATTGGCGTCTCTGCACTGAAAGAAATTAGTACTGGTATTCTGTAGACCTTCACAACGCAATGTATTTATATTTTATACGGGTTATAAATTATACATAAGTAATAATTTAATGAAGTAATTGTGTTTGAAGCTGTATGCAAATAATTCAAAGAAAATAAAACTTATACCCAAATATGTTTTACAAAAAAATAATGTTAAAAATTAATCTTAGAATATATGTATCTGTTGATAATTTAAAGCATGGGTTAAAAAACCAAAAATATTAGTTATGTTCTGAAGATATGTATGTACAAAGTTAAAAAGTATTTCAGTGTATTAACATTTGAAAAGATTGCGTAATGACCCCACTTCGTTGAAAGCTGATGAGCTACCAAATGAAAATTTTCACTCTCCTTCGCTCAATGTTATGATGTTTTGTTGTGTACGTTAAAAATCCGATCGTGTTCGGCCCCTGGGGCTATGAACGTTGGTCACTGCTTTAAACCCACTTCCTTAGGTAAAATCTTCCCGGTGGTGGAATAACACGAACCCAACTGCTGCGATCGGTGACGGATGGACATATCGCGATCATCATTAACACTGCCGGATACAGCTGCCATATTTTCCTCGGTACGCACTCCACGAATACGGGTGGGTGTATTGATGTCCAATAGAGTGAAACTGGTACGAAATTTGGTCACAATAAATTGAATAAAATGGACGTAACTTGTGAATCACATTTTTCAAAGAGCACGACTTTCAATAATAAAACTCAATGATTTGCAAACGCTGTTCGTTTGCAAGCAGGGTATGTAAAACTCGCGAGCCCCGAACTCGAGGTTATTGAAATTTAAAGATCCGGTTCGCGAGCTGGCTCGCGGCTCTCTAATGTTGCGAGCCGGCTCGCGAGCCATCATGCAAGCTTGTGGCTTGTGAGTCAGCTCGCGAGCCGCGGCTCGTTTTTAAAAATTTTACGAGCCCCGAGACGGCTCGCAGCTCGTTTTTGATTGCGAACCGGCTCGCAAAATTAAATAAATTGTTTGCTATGGGTATTAAACGGTATTAAGGGAATTCCAACATAATAACATACAAACATACGCAAATCCCTCAATGTCCATACCAGGGTTCGCATTGGCTCTCGAGCTCGGGTCTCGCGAGTTTTACGTACCATGGCGCATACCAAAGGAACATACATTTCAACCACCACTATATGTAACAACAAAAATGGGGGTGGACGTGGTTGCATTGCACATCCACATGCCAATAATTTATGCATTTAAAAAACGAATTTCACACATTGATCAGTTCCGTTCTTTTATAGTGTTATCAATATTAAATATTTTTTAATTTTGTGAGACGGTTCGCGAGCCGCAACGAGCAGGTTCGCAATCAAGAACGAGCTGCGAGCTGACTCGGGGCTAGTAAAATGGTTAAAAACGAGCCGCGGCTCGCGAGCTGGCACACAAACCACAAGCTCGCATGATGGCTCTCAAATTAAGAGAGCCGCGAGCCAGCTCGCAGCTCCTTATTTTTGAAATTGTGCGATCGGCTCGCGAGGCGCTCGCTCGAGACCCAATGCGACCCCTGTTTGCAAGTCTAATCATCAACCTGAACATTTTTGATTTTGAAACATGTCACGAATCACGCGTGAACTGGCAAACACCTAACACTGTAAAACCAAATAGCAAATATTTTAAACGTTTCCCGATCAAACTATTTTCCATCGAATCATGTTTGTCTTATGGTGTAAGCAATTCCAACATCTAGTTCAACCATTTTTGGTCACGCTCCGGACACTGTGCGACGTAGAGTTGTAAATGTCTATTTAATTCACTATCAAGAAGATTATTGGACAAAATCCCATCCATTTACTTAAAACGTATTAAACTGCGATTTAGATATTGAGCTGTACGAGTGAGTAGTACCCCATTTGAGCTATGAGCATTAATGATTAACTTACACTGACGGACAATCAGAGCCTAAAAGACTCTTCTGTGCAATCCGATTCAATAGACCAGAACTAAAATGAGTACAACACGCAACCGATAGTCAATGCGAATACTTATGCGTCAGAGTAACAACCATGACTAAAGGAAAAATGATTATCTCAAGCAATTACATACAACAATAACAACATCGATGATTATTTTCCGATGGTTTCTATTTACTATATCGATTTAGCTTCTCTTTCCAATCTTCAAAAACAGTCTTTGCTCAACTAAAGTATTGTAATTAGGTTAAACACCCGTCCGCAGCAGAATTTGCATTGGCAACAAGAGTTCCAACAATGGACACTAGTGCAATTGCAACTGCAACATAGAAGAAGACCGCAAACTTTAATATTAATTGAAATAATAACACACTAGGGGTGCATGAGAAATGCTAGATATGTTAGTACTTATAACATAACCTACAACTTGTTTTTAAATATAATTTACTTTTTTATATGTCTGAAATACTTATACATTAAAAAGTAGTCATAACATAGAGAAATGACATATAGAGAAGCGATTAGACTCAGTAAAATTACGAAGTTTGGTGTGTTGCATATGGATGTTGCCTGTTGGAAAGTATTCGGCCTTATTCCCGTTGTCGTCGTCGACGTCGTCATCAGATTTTTGTCAACTTTAGAACGTTATAAATGTATTGTCACATCGACAACAACAAAGTTTTTGATGTCTATGATCCAAAAACAACCCTCTTAAATAAAACATTACGCAAAATTTTTTTTGTCCAAATGCCTTCAAGTCGCCAATAAAAATGGTGTCGATATTGTATTGACGTCGACGACGACAACGGGAATAAGGGCGATTGCTTTAATAATACCTCACTGCCAAAAATTGCTGTTGCCTAGTGTTTTAGGAAAAATATAATTTATCGAGTCTGGTATTGCTGATAAAATTTTTATTAATAGTTAGTTTGAAAAAGAGTGGTACCATAGAGAAGTGACTCTCTGATATGTTCCATGTCCGTAGACATACACTTAAGCCGGCTACTCGACCAAATTGTGCGCTTTCAGTTTGCCCTATAAAGACATAATACCCTCATAGGAATTCGGTGATATGCCCGAAGTGCCTCAAAAAGATCCAGCCTTTTCCATAAGATTGGTTCTGTTCGGTATTGTACTGTCCGAGAGGTACCTGAATCTGGCTTGTGTGAAAGCCACAGGAAATGCTCCACCGACCACCCTGCATTTGGCCAATATGGTATAGGTGGTCTCGTAAGCCCGAGTGTCATCATCTTTTCTCATTTCAGACTTTTCCAGCTTCAGCAAGCCTTTTGTTTTGAACCCATCGGGGTCTCCCCATAAGATCCTTGTCAACCTGTCCACTGTTTCCTGTTTGACGTTTGTGAGCTAGACGTTTACGCCGATTGTTTCAGCTCTAGCGGCGGCGTTGGGACCTGGGAAAACCAGAGGCGGCGGCTTAGTCGGCTAACCTGGCGGCGGCGGCTATTCCCAATTATTAGAAAATTGATCCGGCTGCTTCTGTGTAGAGTTCAATTCTTAGGAAATCTTACCTGCTGCTGTTCTAGTTGTAATGTGTGCTGTAACCTGATAGGGAATGGGACTGGATGTTGGTTTTGTAGCGTGTGGAATATCGCCTGTCTGTTGTTAAGCAAAATTCAAAGTGTCGTTTAACTCCATAAGTAAATTCTTGGGAAATTAAGCACACGGTTGGTAGGAAATATTCTGATTGTGGTTGTGTGTAGTTTATAGTTTTTTGATTGGTGTGACTTCCACAAATAAGGCATGCGGAATGGTTCTTTTGTAATGCATTCCTATAATATTAGTGTAATACCAACTGGTGAAGAATTTCTGTAGTTGGTTGTAACGTGTGAACTTATAATCCTTGCTCTCCCGTTATAGACCGGTCTATAATGTGTACGCTGTCCTCACGTTATGGGGACGTGGCCCTCTCGGTCGGTAGGGGCGGGTAAGAGTGGCGGCGATGGGTTCGCTCGATTTAAAAAAAAAAAAAAAAAAAAAAAGGCCTGCGGAATGCATGAATTTTTTCATCAGCTATAACCAAGAAGAAGATTTTTTCAATTTTGAGAAATTTCTTTTGCGATTCTTTTTAACCGTAAATTATAAAATTAAAATTTCATACAAATTTTAAAATTATATTTTTTATTTAATATTTTTCAGTGTATTTTTAAAATTTTCAATTTGAAGTTGGGCGTGGTAAAACGTTCTAAGATAGATACATACATACTTAAAGGGTTTTTCAATAAGAGCGCTACAAAAGTTTTTTTAAATATAACAAAACCGGTTTTAGATACCAATGAAATTCTTTATTCCTGTGAAAGTACGTTCGATGCCATTATGTATGGAACTCGATTTCTTTTGCATGGCCACCACGGGCACGCTTGCAGAAGTCCAGACGCTGAACCCAATTTTCGACGGTTTTCAAGCATAAATCGGCCGATACTGCTGCAATTTCACGTTCGATATTCGTACGAAGTTCATCAATCGTCGCTGGCTTGTTGGCATAGACCATAGACTTGATGTAGCCCCACAGGAAATAATCTAATGGCGTCAAATCGCACGACCGAGGCGGCCAATCGACTGGGCCATTTCGTGAGATAACACGTTCACCAAACTTGGTTTCCAATAAATTGGTTGTGGCATTCGCTGTGTGGCTTGTGGCGCCGTCCTGTTGGAACCATATGTTCTCCAAGTCCATATTATCCAATTGGGGCCAAAAATATTCGGTTATCATTGAACGGTAGCGATTCGTATTCACAGTAATGTGCCGGTCTTGATCATCACGGAAGAAGTACGGCCCAATGACGCCGCCGGCCCATAAACCGCACCAAACCGTAATTTTTTCGGGATGCAATGATGACTCATGGATTACGTATGGATTGCTGTCTGACCAATAACGCATATTTTGCTTATTGACGAAGCCATTCAGCCAGAAATGAGCCTCATCGCTGAAGACCATAAATTGGACGTAGCGCTCTTAAAGTTGAGGCCACCGACTCCAAATTTCGGTAGTAAATTTTAATAATTTCGACTCGTTGTTGGCTCGTATATCTTTCCATGATAAAATGGCAAATCTTACTTAAGAGAAATGTCAAAAGAGCGGGAAAAAAATATGGCGTCGTTTGCTGTCCCTATCGATTTACTTTTGTAGCGTCGCTGTTGAAAAACCCGTTATAAAGAAATATGTAGAAGTGGATAATGATTTTGTGATAAAATAAATTATTTTAATTTTATTTTTGTTTAACAAAAATAAAATAAAGTAAATGCCTTCTAAGGCCTTCCTCTTTTCATGCCTTCTAAGACCTTCTTTAGGCAATGGGCAAGGAAGGTCTTGCCTCCCAACCTCACGCAATGTTAAAAAGAAAGGAGGAGGTAATGTGTAGGGCAGGCCTTCCGAATTTTAAAGAAGGCCTGTTTGGTCATGACAATGTCATTAATTGATCGATTATTTGAATGATTAAACAAAAGGTTATACGCCGCCGAAAAACAATGCAGCTGCGCCGATTTCTTCGTAATAATGGGGCGGCGCGGCAACGAACTCAAAAATCGGCAGCGGTGGCGTGGCTCGGCGACGTAAAGGTCTACTGTGGGCCGATTCTGCCATTGCCTCAATTCAGTCTTCGTCGCACCGAAAGGTTTCCCGCTCTACAGGCTCACAGTATGAAGTTTTCTGGCTTTTGTTGCCAGAATGTTCACGTTCTTTACAGATAACTCCACTGTGTCCCCGCACCCAGATGATGTTAAGTCTGCCGTTTGTGGAATAATCATTAATCACGTTTTTGCAGTCAAGGACCGTTCTAAATTTGACAGTAGCCGATGATATTGCCTTAATTGTCATCAATCTATCCGTAAAGATATAGACGTTCGTTGGGCTCGTAGTGTTTTGGAGCCATTGAATACATTCCGTAATCGCCCGAATTTCCGCTTGAAAGTTCGTATTGTGATCCGGAAGGCGTAGTCAGGTTTCGGTCGCGTGATATTCAATGAAAAATTCTAGATCTGTTCGTTCTCCTAGCTTTGAGCCATCCGTATAACAGCAGCTTCCAATTGGCGTTTGTGCCAGGGACCCATCCTGTCAAGTGTCCCTAGGTGGGGTCATAGTCACGCTGTTCGCCTTAATCCTTATTTCAGATATTCGGTCGGATTAACTCGCATCTTGCGTGCAACCGGCCAAGGCCTCCATTATTCGTTGGTGTATCGACTTGATACATTCACGTATCGCCTGTAGGCATTCTGCCACAAGGACAGACTTGTGTTTGACCCTGATCTCAATTGGCTGGATACATAAAATAGTCTCGTTTCGGGGTTGTTCTCATTGCACCGCTGATTTTAATGCAGCACATACGTTGAACTTTTTGAAGTGTCGCAGTATTGCATTTCTTCTCAACTGCCATCCACCATATTACGGAAGCATATTTTAGTACTGGTCTAATTACGCTTCTGTAGAGCCCAAGGTGTCATTTAATTTGGATTATATATATAGCCCTTGTGCATAGGGACCAAAATCTGTAGGCCTTATTTTCCCTGTCCACGATATGGTGCTTCCAATTCCATTTCCGATGAAATATTACTCCTAAATATTTAACCTTATCGAATATTTAAATCGTCTTATCCAGGAATCGATGATCTTCAAACTCTGAGATTTTCGTTTTCTTTGTGAATAGACAAATTTCCGTTTCTTCCGGGTTCACATTTAATCCCCTAGGCTGTGCCAGTTATACGCTATATTCAGTGCCCTTTCGGGTTCTCTACAAAATCGATTAGGAACTTTTCCCCTAAGAAGTATTACAACATCGGTCTAAGTCCTTCTTCGCTAAGAATCCTTAGCATATTGTGAATTGTGACGACCCACAAAGTCTATTAATATATGATAGAAAACAATTTCTCTCCTGAGATTAAATAATACAATTTCAAGGTGAAAATACTTTGGTAGATTTAAATCAGTACCAGTGAAAGTAATACGAAAGCGAAAGAAAGATATACATAAAAATCAATGAGTGTTCGAAGTCATGGGCGATGTGTTAACATCGTTTTGTTACATGGTACCTGTTCGATTTCTATGAATACATTTGTAAATGTTACACTGGAAAATAAAAAAAGGAATAGTTTTTCTGCTGAAGGCTCTTTTGCTATTGCACTTTCTTTTTTCTTACATCTGCTTTAACATTAGATGTAATATTGTTAAAATAAATAAAGCAATATTAAGCTCACTGAAATAATTGTTCTCGTTTTGTCATAAACAGAGCGACGGAAAAAAGTATTAAATAGTATGGAAAAATTATTGCACCCTTTTTCCGCTCTATTACAGAGAGTCTGAGTAAAACAGCATAAACATGTGTTATTCTCTTTATAGAATATTTCAATATAAATGCACCATTTCGAAAATGTTATTACATAAAACAATACAACAAGCATAAATGTTTCAAAAGGCATCAATGTTTCACATCAAAATTATGAATGGAAAGTTATGACAAAAAGAGAGTAATACGTTTTGAATCATTCGCCAGTGCTTTTAAGTCATATAATTCGTTCCATGTGTTCTCTATACTATTCAATACTCTTTGGCGACGACGACCTGCTTGTTTGTTCGCTGCCGCTACATCAATACTTATTATTTTCAGGCAGACTAGTGTTGTACAACAACCACATATGTAATGCTAACGCTGTGTGTTGTTTGCATATGTTCACTTTGATAGATTGCTCTAGCCGTGCCTATAGATGTTAACACATCAAAAATACGACCCAGACTTTATTGAAAGGACCAGCTTCGGAATTTTGTAACTTTTTAACAATAAAACTCAGTAGTTTAATTAACAAAATTCGAAAATGTATTGACATTTTATAAATTTTGACAATTTTTTGACAATCCGTTCGCGTTCACGATTTAGCGAAATTTTATAAAAAAAAATTAAAATTCATTATGTGTTTAAATGAACAAATTAACATATATAATTGTTGCGCTTACAAAGGACTTTCAATATATGTATGTCAATATTATTGGTGCATGTATAATTTAAAAAATATACACTGAAAAAAATGTGTTTGTAGGGTATATTAAAAAAATCATATAGTTGTTAAAAAAAAAAATAAATAGTATACATTAGCAGCAACTAAATACAGAAGAATTCGAGGTAATAACCGATGGAAAAAGTTCTGATTTCGTTTTACACACACTAACACGTGCATAGGGTAATAAAAATCAAAAAATTCATATAAAATAAAAAACCCTATCGATTGATTTATATTTCATCCAATTTCATTCAGCTGCTTGGATGTAACATTAAATACAATTTCAGGTACTAAAATCAAAAAATGCATATAAAATGAACATCGGTCAAAATTTTTTAACGCGCCTCCGATTTATCGATGCGCTATTAAACCCCTATCGATTGATGTATATTTCATCCAATTTCATTCAGCGGCTTGGATGTAACATTACATGCAATTTCGGGTACTAAACATCAAAAACGGGGTTGCCATATCTTCGGTTGCTGTTGGCCTTTTGCAGCGGGATTTGGCTTAAATGACACAAAATGCGAAACTACTGGATTCACGCAGGTATTTGTATCTATTGGAGATTAACTGTCAAAACCCATCTCAAAAAACATGTTTTGTTAGAAATTTCACTTTTTTTTTTGTACTTGGCGTCCGTGCTACATCGACACTGTTAAAGTTACATCAACAAAATATGATTCGTAGTGACAGCGGCTACAATTCTGCATATTTACATTGTATATATGTAAGTAGAGGAGCGTTCGCTCCCTATCCAAAAAACGAAAAACCCCTGAAATTCGGTTTCAAAATGTTAGCATCATTTAGTACAGTACGCAATGAAAATAGCGCAATAACTCATATGGGCGAATTCACCACTGAGGAGTGCTTATAACATCTTTCCCTTAAGTGTATGCTGAAAAAAAACCGTTGCGCAAAAATTTTAGAAACTTCAAAAAATTCATTGATAGTTTCAACTGATTTTTTTTTTAAGATTTTTCAACTTGGAGCGTTCGCCACTACGTTGCAAATGAAGATTCATGTCCGAAACTTCGCACACATATTGTATCAAGTCTCCTTAATCACAATATGTCCACTTGTGGCCATAACTCAGAATGGCTTAAGAAATAATTGACTGCATACCTCGGTTTCATAAAGGTTAAAAATATTTCACTTTTACCTATATATGCTTGCTGGAAAATATTGTAACGTTTGTGCATAGCGACACCATCGGGTACATAGTCATGAAAAAGTTTCTCAAAATACCGTTTGGAACCGGTGTAAAACATGAGTCCCAATCAGTTAGTGTAAAACTAGAAAGCGCAGACATGACCCAAAGTCTTAAAAAATCTCAAAACTAAATTGGTCCAAAGATGCTTAAGATCTAATATGACTCTTCCTATGCGTTACACTTTTTCCTTATCATATAATATATGCCCCCATCTCTATGGGTGAGGGTATAAAAAGAGTACACAAAAGAACAAACAAATTTATACTTCGAAAAAAAATCGTGGCATAGAAGTACTAAGCCCATAGAAGCCAACAAACAAACATACTTAAATAAAATCAGCTAAACGTACTCTAATACACTCCAAAGCAGTAACTTCCTATACATAGACACAACCATTTACTGTACAAGACGAACCGCACTGATTTCATTACGAAATCAATGAAGAAACATAATGAAACAGAGAATCGCAATGGTGTTCAAGGGTTTAGGAGTTATACTTCACCAGGGTTTAGGAGTTATACTTCACCTACTACTGCTAGAATTTGTGGTCAGACAAATGACGGCAACTTCAGCAACACGGTATGAATGTGCACGGTATGATTTTAAAAGATCTGTGGCAATTTAATTTAAAAGTAGATTACATGACGCCCACGTCTAATCTTAAGAGGAACTTCTCCACTCATATCTCAGACAGACAAGACTTGAAGGGACGCATGCCAGATAACAGAAGGCATTTAGTTAGCGAGGTAGGTTTTGGGATTAATTGGAAATACCTGGCATAAATGCTACCAAAGCATTGTAGTGTTTTTCAGGCAGAAACGTCATCCGCCATATTAAATCAGTGAGCTGTGCGCTTTTAGGATTTTTACTGAATAATTGGGAACTACAGTTTTATATCGGTTCCAAAAGGGGGTAGTCGTGCTTTGGTTACAAGCAAGCGAATATTGCCTGTTAAGTTGCGAAGAAACTGGATATTAAGCGATAAATCATATTAATCAAAAATCGGAATATGGAAAAGATTTGAATATGGTAAAAGATGTAAAAAAATCTAAACTCAGCGAACATTGTTCATGTCGCAAAGTGATTCATACAAAACAAGCGAGTATAAAACAACATTATATAAACAGCAAGTGTCGCCGTCCTACGCGAGTTGATCGTCGTCGAAAGAAATGCAAAATGTTCAGAGCAGAGAACGAACCCAAGTTCTCCAGTAAAAAGAGCCACGCAAACTAACTATTGCACCACCAATGGCCACAGTCTTCATTACTGACTAAAAAAATTGCCCATATTTGCAGCGCATCTCTAAATGTGGTATCAAAAACAGTTTGATATCTACCATATATGGGCCCCGGGGCATGGAAACATTTAATTTCAGAATATGGAAGATGTGGTTATACCCCTTTCGCCTTACACTGAACCATGCGAATAATAGATGTTCTGGAGGCATAAACTATAGATTCATAACCCAGGTATGACCAAACAATGAATAGACAAATATCCTGTAGCTAGTACCTGTGATATCTGGGAACTGGTTGACACGCTGAAAAAGCTTTATGTTTTGTTGTTTGGATACAAATATAAGTATGTCGTGTTTGTAGCTTGTCGCAAATATAGTATACTTGTGTCCAAACACATTGTTTTTGCTATTCAATATTACATGTTGGAGACACAATGATTTATATGTTATAATAGTATGTATATGTTTGTGTGACCCAAGAGTGACTTGTTTGTTGAAAACTACTGAAAACAAAAATGAGACTAACAACAAAGAAACAAAAAAGAGGCAGATCTTCAATTCACGAAAGCAATGCTTGTATGTATGTAATGGGTTTTCCAATAGGTACTTGAGAACTTTGAATTTAATTTGTGAACGCACTATTTCACTGATCATCTAACTGTCACTTTCCCTGTTTTCAGTAAACTCAACATTTTCATCATGGTAAAGTTCACGAACGAACAACGTATGCAAATTATAAAAATGTACAAAATTCGGAGTCGGTGACCGCAACTTTAAGAGCGTTAACTCCAATTTTCGGTCGTTATTCTCGCCCTAGTAGACAAGCACTAACAAGTTTAGTGCAAAAATTTGAGTCTACATATTCATTGTGTGATGCTGCCGTGCCAGTGAGACAACGGGTTGGTCGCAGTGGCGAAAATATCGCTGCCGTTCAGCCGTCCATAGCAAACGATCCAAATCAGTCGATTCCGCGGCGTTATCAAGAACTGGGCATCGACAAGACCACTTTATGGCGAATTTTGCGTAAAGATCTTGGTTTACACCCATACAAGTTCAAGCTGACTCAAGAATTGAAGCCGGTGGACCATTTGACGCGACGTACGTTCTCCGACTGGGCTCTGGAGAAGATGCGTCAAGATGATGAATTTCATCGCAAAATCATCTTCAGTGACGAAGCTCATTTTTGGCTCAATGGGTTCGTCAATAAGCAAAATATGCGTTATTGGTTTGGTGAAAATCCACATGTGCTTCATGAATCACCACTTCATCCACAAAAAATAACTGTTTGGTGCGGTTTGCGTCACGTTACTGTGAATGGCGATCGTTATCGCGCCTTGATTACCGATTATTTTTGTCACGAATTGGAAAACATGGACTTGGACGACATGTGGTTTTAACAGGACAGTGCCACAAGCCACACAGCACACGTTATAATCGATTTATTGAAGAGTAAGTTTGGTCAGCGTGTTATCTCAAGAAATGGGCCAGTCAATTGGCCGCCTCGTTCGTGCGATTTAACGACTCTAGTCTTTTTATTTTGGGGCTACGTCAAATCCTTGGTGTATGCCAACAAGCCGACGACATCGGAAGAACTCAGTGCCAACATTGAACGCGAAATAGCGGCCGTTACGGCCGAAATGTATGACTGAGTCATCGAAAATTGGGTCCAACGAATCGACGGCTACCGACGTGCCCGCGGTGGCCTTATGAACGAAGTCGAGTTCCATTCATAAATGTTTTGATTATATTTCAAGTCGATCATAAAGTTTGGAAATATTTCAAATGGTTTGCGTTTTATTTAAAAAAAAGTTTTCATGTCCTTATTCAAAAACCCTTTGTATGTATGTTCCAAACATATACATGGTTCCTGCATAATATTACAGGGGCCGTTTCTTTTTAGTATGCATAGACTAGATGTATAGTATAGATGAAGAGGAGGACGACAGCGTCCTATGTTCCTGCCCCCCAACTTTTGTGTGAGTAGGAGACAATATTTAGGGCCTCATTTCTTTGTAGATCTAACAGACATTCATGGATTTAAGATGAAGGAATTTTTTTACGGATCACAAATTTGTTCCTCAGGGCCTATATATGTACCTCCCTTTTTCGATTAACTTTGGGATCATCAATCCTGAAACTACGGAATTCTATGGAACCTTGGGATTTTCGAGATCCCGTTTTATGCTACTATAAATTGAGATAATGTCAGACTATTGGAGTTAAATTAGAATCATCTTATTTCAGACTTTACCACAAACAAATCCTAAACTGAATGTAAGTAAAAAGAGGAAAACGCTCAATGTGGGTTCTAATGATCGCATCCGTTACGAATCGTAATCGGTATTTTGGCAGTCCGATAAAATGCAACCTTGAGTTATAACTTAAGAATATAGGTAAAGGATTTCGAAGTTTTTTCGAAGTTATCATCAATCCTTCAAAAGCACTTTCGTTATTGAAATTCCGATAGGAAACGTATGAAGTAATTATGACCCTGGACAGGAAACTTTGCTAGATTTCTCAAGCCCACAGTGAGTGGTAATTAACGGGCCATTGAAACTGTTTTTTTTCGAACTATGCGGAGCTCAATACACCAACCTGACATAAAATGCCTCAATTTTATTCGACACTGTATTTATTTTAAAGACAGGCAGTTGCATTTTTTGTAAATTAAATATTTTAATAACTTGTGCGGGTATAAATGAACTTTTGTTCTTCACAAAACAAAACACTGGGGAGCAGTGATTGTTGAAAGTTCTATTTGGCTTTGAGGCAAGAAGTTGTCTCTCATAAAAAATGCATAAACTATTGTAGTAGCAATAGAGACATATGTACATACATATGTTTTTACATCAACGTACATCGCATGAGTACAGTCATACATACATACGTACTATGTACAACATGTTGGGTACAAGTTCATTTCTTACACTTTGTAGGAAGTTTTCAACTTTAAATAATATTGAAACATTGTGTTGGCTTAAGGTGTGGTTAAAAGTTTTTCAATTTTATATAAAGGGTTTTTCAACAGAGACGCTACAAAAGTAAATCGATAGGGACAGCAAACGACGCCCGCTCTTTCGACATTTCTCTTCAGTAAGGTTTGCCATTTCATCATGGAAAGATATACGAGCCAACAACGAGTCGAAATTATTAAAATTTACTACCGAAATTTGGAGTCGGTGGCCTCAACTTTAAGAGCGCTACGTCCAATTTATGGTCGTCATTATCGTCCTACCAGATCAATAATTGAGCGTCTAGTGGAAAAATTTGAATCCACAGGCACAGTACAAAATGTTCCCGTGCCAGTGAGACAAAGATGTGCCCGACGTGTCGAGAATATTGCTGCCGCAGAGGCTTCAGTTCAAGAAAGCCCAAATGTGTTTCTCACACGTCGTTCTCAAGCGTTGGGCATCTCTGTGACGTCGTTGTGGCGAATTTTGGGAAAAGATCTTGGCCTACATCCTTACAAGATCAAATCATCTTCAGCGACGAGGCTCATTTCTGGCTGAATGGCTTCGTCAATAAGCAAAATATGCGTTATTGGTCAGACAGCAATCCACACGTAATCCATGAGTCATCATTGCATCCCGAAAAAATTATTGGTTTGGTGCGGTTTATGGGCCGGCGGCGTCATTGGGCCGTACTTCTTGCGTGATGATCAAGACCGGCACATTACTGTGAATGCAAATCGCTACCGTTCAATGATAACCGAATATTTTTGGCCCCAATTGGATAATATGGACTTGGAGGACATATGGTTCCAACAGGACGGCGCCACAAGCCACACAGCGAATGCCACAATCAATTTATTGGAAACCAAGTTTGGTGAACGTGTTATCTCACGAAATGGCCCAGTCGATTGGCCGCCTCGGTCGTGCGATTTGACGCCGTTAGATTATTTCCTGTGGGGCTACATCAAGTCTATGGTCTATGCCAACAAGCCAGCGACGATTGATGAACTTCGTACGAATATCGAACGCGAAATTGCAGCAGTATCGGCCGATTTATGCTTGAAAACCGTCGAAAATTGGGTTCAGCGTCTGGACTTCTGCAAGCGTGCCCGTGGTGGCCATGCAAAAGAAATCGAGTTCCATACATAATGGCATCGAACGTACTTTCACAGGAATAAAGAATTTCATTGGTATCTAAAACCGGTTTTGTTTTATTTAAGAAACCTTTTGTAGCGCTCTTATTGAAAAACCCGTTACATACGAGTATAATACAGAAGATAACATTTGCTTGTTATTACAACTCATTCTTGGGGAAAAAAATATATAATAATGTAACTTCGTGGTAAATAGAAACAACTTTTACATGTTCCAGCAAAAATAAAATAGTGTCATTCGAATGGTAACCCTTAAAAATCGTCGAGGGGAATTGGTAACGATCGTTTACTCATTACCATCATGAGCATGAGGAAAGTAATGGGTAGTTACCCACAGCGGTCGGGAATTACACACCAATATTAACTATAACCAACAGTTTATGAGGAAAATAATGGGTACTTTCCCACGACAATGGGAAATTACTTTGCTTTTATTGGTTATTTTACAACCTCATGAGTTCAGATGTCTTACACATATTAACTATATAACTAAACAAATTTTAACATATTCTTCGAACTGGTTCTTCGCATTTTCTCGTCAGTTGGCAACTCCAAAGATATGAAAAATATTATGAAGAACCCTTAGAATCTCGCAAAAATTAGTTATTTTTTCAATTGGACGCTCCGTTTCCGAGATATAGGGCCTGTTCGTAAATGTATTGGTGTTCTGCATCTGATGCGCAGCACGGTCGTAAATGCAAACTCTAGCAACATTGCACGCGTCAATGTTCGTAAATGCAATAATGCATCATCTGATGCGCAAACTTTCTGCAAATTTGTATCATAAAAATGCCTGATGCACAGAATGGCTAAGCTCAATTTTTTTTCATTTTCTAAGCATAATTAAACCCAAGTGGATGAACATGAAGAAGAACATAAAAGAAAACGGTTACAAAAAATAAAATCTTTGCAATTATTTGTTCTTGTAAAAAAAATATGTCTGGAAATAATTTAAATGTTACTTTGGAAAATAAAAAAAGAATAGTTTTTGGGCTGAAGGCTCACTTGTTATTACACTTTCTTTTTTCATACATCTGCTTTAACATTAGATGTAATTTGTTAAAATAAATAAAGTAATATTAAGCTCACTGAAATAATTGTTCTTGTTTTGTCATAAACAGAGCGACGACGACCTGCTTGTTTGAATACAACTGAATAAAAAGCAATATTTAGCTCACTGAAATAATTCTTTTTGTTTTGTCACAAACAGAGTGATAACAAAAAGCATTGAATAGTATAGAGAAATTATTGCACTCTTTTGACGCTCTCATGTAGGGAGTCTGAGTAAAAGAGCATAAACGAGTCTTATTCTCTTTATAGAATATTTCAATATAAATGCACCATTTCGCCAGTGTTCTTACATTTAACAATACTTTAAAAAATCATAAATGTTTCAAAAGGCATCAATATTTCACATCAAAATTATGATTGGACCAAGTTATGACAAAAAGAAAATAATACATTTGAATCATTGAGACATACAATTCGTTCCATGAGTTCTCTATACTATTCAATACTCTTTGGTGATGACAACCTGTTTGTTTGTTCTCTGCCTCTACATCAATACCATCACAATTATTGTTGTACAACAACCACGCATGTGATGCTAACACGGTGTGTTGTTTGCGTGTGTTCACTTTGATAGATTGCCCTACCAACAAATGTATCTAACTTTGGGAATTTCGTCAAGCATGCTGATAGATGGATAGATGCAAACATCTTGTGGATTCGATGCGAAAGCGAAATGCGGGCGTAAGTGGAAACATAGCTTACGCAACCAAGTACTATTTAACTTACAACCTGTTTCTCTATTTCGAACTAAAAGCTAAGCGAACGAAAATCAGTCACTCACATTCGACTCAAATTGAGTTCCTCTAAGTCGAAATTTTCGTTCGCCTGACTTTAAATTTGTTCCCAAATGACAGCCCATTCGAAATAGAGAAACCAAAATTTGTACTTACAAGTTTTGAAAAAATCTATGTTTTTATTAGACTTGAAACGACAAGATTTTGGAACCGAAATCAACTTTGTTTCGTCTAGAACTTTCGAAACAGGCTGTTAAATACTCCAATTAGGTGTCAACTAGAGCAAAAATATAAGTTTATATGCAATTTTCTAATATATATTTTGAACACTGCTATTATTTTGAGCAACTCTGCCAGAAAACATGTATCGATGGTGTTGCGTAAAATGGGTCAATCTGCTGCTTCCAATTGTCTGTAAGATATTCATAGATTATAACGTAGCAAAAATGGTTATGGCTATAGAAAGTTATGGTTGGGTTCTTCGAGCAGTATAATTATCTACCTATTTCGTTGCAGATAGACCCAAGCAGTTTCGCCCTTTTGACTTGTCGTGACAAGGTAAACAAAATCAGATCGGCCTTCGTACAAAAATGCAGATTGGCCCTTTTTACGCAACACCATCGGTATATTCAAAAAAAAAAAAATAACGAACTTTTTAACAAATTTTTTTAATTGAACTAAATTTTTTAATAACTAATACTATTCGTTAGAATAGAGGAGTATATAGTCAAAGAGGATGTACAAGTTGAGAAGAAAACCCCGGCGAAAATTGGCAACCCTCGTAGAAGAGAACGAAAAAGTCGACGCGATTCACTCAAACGCATTTCCCTCTCTCGTCATAACTTGATTATTTCATACTTTTTACATATTTTATGTAATTTTATTCAAAGACGATCAAGAATTAGACAACGAGAAGATGTTCACAATTTGGCAACCCTGGTAAAAGAGAACCAAAACGTGTCAGATATTCACTCAAATGCATTTCTCTCTCGTCTCATATCTTGATTATTTCATACTTTTTGCATAGTTTATGTAATTTTATTTCAACTCGGTTGGAATTTGTATAGTTATATACAATAACACTATCAAAAAGCCGCTTGTGTATTCAAATATTCAATGAAGAGAGTAAGAGAGAGAGCAGAGAAGTGCTAGGGTTTCACTCGTTTTGTTTGTTGGCATTTGAGTGAAGACAAATTTTGACTGTCTATTTGTACATCGTTTTTGTTTTATTTAAACATGGTTGGAATTCCTATATTTAGATACTGTAACTTCATCAGAAAACTGATCGTATATTCAACGAAGAGAGTAAGAGAGAGAGAGAAAGCAGAAAAACGAGACGCGTCAGTCGTTTTTTTGTTCTCTTCTACGAGGGTTGCCATTTTGCGCCGGTTTTTCTTCTCTACTTGTACATCCTCTTTGATATAGTGCTGCGACAAGATGTTCACTTTTGTGAGCCCTCAGTCTGCAGTCCCCCAAATTCTGAACGTTCATGTAATTTATAATTAAAAATATATTTTAAAATTATAAAAAAAAAATAAACTGAAATTGTTATAACTTTATTAAATCTATATATATAAAAATGGATGCATGTATGCAAGTGTGTATGTTACGAATGGACTCGAAATCGGCTGAACCGATTTTAATGAAATTTTCAGACAATATTCAGAATCATCTAGTGGGTGAAAGTGGGCGGTGTCACACCCCCGTTTGAAAAATCGCTCTGACGGCTTTTCTAATAGACCGATTGTTATGAAAATTTCACAGTGTTGTACTGACGACCTGCTGATACTCCTTGGCTATACTAGGTTGTGATTGGATAAAAGGGCGTGGCACCGACCATACAACTTTTTTTTTTTTTTTTTTTTATTTATTTATTTATTTGCGATCTATCTTTCGACAATAAGCAAATTTGATTATACTTCAACAAATTACAGAGGCCATGCATTCCCAATGGAATGCATGATACTATATATACAATATATTTACTTGTATGATATCAATATTAAATTTCCGTTCATAGCTTTAATTAAGTTAATATGTATGATATAAATTTACATATATACAGTATTTATATTACATTATGTACAATTTCTAAATGGCAGATCTAAAACATGTAGACGTAACCATACAACTTGAAATTTAAAATGGTTATATCTCATGAACTGCCAGAGATATGAAGATGAGATTTGGTATATGTTGTTGGAACAGTATTAATTACAGCCAGGGTGCCATGCCCCCTTTGAAAGAAACCGATATAACAGCCATAACTATAGTTTGACAAGTAATGGAACAACAAATTTTGTTCACCCTTTGGAATTACAAAAAACTTTGAAGGCAAAATTCAGTTTGCCGGGTCCAGCTAGTATATTATAATTTTCAACAAACATAATATGTTTACACATTAATTTGCGTCAAACATAATATGTTTGTAATTATAAAAACATTTGTACAATTTCACCATACCAGAAGATTTACAAGGATTTTAAGATTTTTGATTGCACTCACCTTCCTTACTATATATTTCAAAGGAACTGTTGGAAAAATATGTTTAATGGCCGATGCCAAATCTGTTAAAATCACATCCGCACTCTGTAAAAACGAAAGAAAGAAAACGAAAATACATTCAAAAGCAAATGAAAATATAGTACGAAAATCTCTTCGCCATATCAAACAAAGTAAAAACTTACCGAACTAAAATTGCCCGCATCGCCAGTTGTTGCAAAATGGTAAGGACGATCATTGGTTACGATGGAAAAATGTGTTGGCCTCTTACTTTCTATAGCATGAATGTCCAAATAGTGGAAGTGACACTCAATCTAGGTGAGTCAAGATGGTTGATTGAGAAGGGGGAATAAGAAAAGTAAAATTTGTATATATTTATGTGTATAATAATCGTTTAAATTTATATTTATGTTAATGCCCAGCGACTAAAGAAGAGAGAGAGAGAGAAAAAAAAAACACTAAAAAGTTGGTGGATTTACCTTTGTGGGAACTTTTGCAATAAGCAAATAGATGCGCACCGGTGTAAAGACCTGAAAAGAAAAGAACACAGACAGACGAAAAAGATAGGTTAATGGGGAGTTTTCTTAAGAATTTCAAGTAGGGTGGGTGGAAAAAGTTGTGTAAAAATGTGTCCGAAACATTCATAACAACATCATTATTATTACGACCATCATCATCATCATCATCGTGTTTATAATTCTAGTGAATACATTAAGTGAATTATGGTTCAAATAACCTAATTTCTACATTCATTTGTGCTTTGCCAAGAAATCGTACTCGCAAACTTATTCAGGTCTATTAAGAGCATTAGGGACAATTAAATATTAAAAGTGTAATGGTGTCACAAGAAAGAATATTCCAAAAGCAGATAGGACGAAGACGAAAATAGGTAGTACGATAGAGGATACATTTTATTCCATCTATTAAGTCCAATTAGGTGAAGTCGTGTGTAATCATAAATTGATTCGATTGAATTGTAAATGAGTTTATGACTACTAAGAAAATTGAAAACTCAAAGAAAAATTAATAATTGCAAATAAGAAAGAAAGCCGAGAGTTCCATTAAGCGATTACAAATTTTATTGGAATTACACACGATTTGTCTCTAAAGAGTGATTTATGATATTGCCCAACATTTTTATTTATAGTAAACTTCTAAACACGTGGTCCTCTGATTGCATTCGGTCATGAACAGTCAAAGGAAACCTTTCACAACTCAGAAATTAGGAGCAAAGAAATAAATATTTGTACTCGGAAATATGCCAACCGCCACACTGCTGTAGAAAGTGTCACACCCATTCTAGTACCTTCAATACAAAGCTGTAAAGGTATTGTTAGCGTTGTTTTAATAAAAACAATTAAACCAAGATCTTTGTAGATTAGGATTATGACAGTTGTTTACATGTTATTATTATTTACATGTTATACGAGTATTCTATTTAACGCTTCACAATTGTTCTATATACAAAAGAACGTTGCACACAAACACTCACACCATTACGCAATTTTACTTTAGCTATAGTAATTCTTTAAAGAGAGAAAATTTGGCTCATGTGACGTTTCCTTTCACACTCTTCGTGGTGCAGTAGGTGTAATAGGAGCTGGTCGGCTTACACCAGGTGGAGTTACAAGAACTTTTGACTTAAATTTGTCATGTCGTTTTGGTTGAGAACAGTGAAATTTAAACATATTTTTGACTTTTTGTTATCTTTATTGTCAATATACATTTGTGTTGAATTTAGCACAGAAATGTTAACAAAAAAATCGAAATGCCGTGGTTGTGTTTATTGTTGGTTGGTTTGAACGATTGTCTCTATCTGGTATTATTGAAGCAATTCTTTCCAACATCCAACGTTCATATCACCCCAGGCCAAATGTCAGAAATTTGCTGTGCGAAATGTTAAGTCTATATAATTGTAACGGGTTTTTCAACAGAGACGCTACCAAAGTAAATCGATAGGGACAGCTAACGACGCCATATTTTTTCCCGCTCTTTTGGCATTTCTCTTCAGTAAGGTTTGCCATTTCATCATGGAAAGATATACGAGCCAACAACGAGTCGAAATTATTAAAATTTACTACCGAAATTTGGAGTCGGTGGCCTCAACTTTAAGAGCGCTACGTCCAATATATGGTCGTCAGATCAACAATTGAGCGTCTAGTGGAAAAATTTGAATCCGCAGGCACAGTACAAAATTTTCCCGTGCCAGTGAGACAAAGAAGTGCCCGTAGTGTCGAGAATATTGCTGCCGCTGAGGCTTCGGTTCAAGAAAGCCCAAATGTGTCTATCACACGTCAAATGTGTCTCTCACACGGGCGTCTCTGTGACGTCGTTGTGGCGAATTTTGCGAAAAGATCTTGGCCTACATCCGTACAAGAAAGAGATTCGGATTTTCATCGGAAAATCATCTTCAGCGATGAGGAGCAATATATGCGTTATTGGTCAGACAGCAATCCACACGTAATCCATGAGTCATCATTGCATCCCGAAAAAATTACTGTTTGGTGCGGTTTATGGGCCGGCGGCGTCATTGGGCCGTACTTCTTGCGTGATGATCAAGACCGGCACATTACTGTGAATACGAATCGCTACCGTTCAATGATAACCGAATATTTTTGGCCCCAATTGGATAATATGGACTTGGAGGACATATGGTTCCAACAGGACGGCGCCACAAGCCACACAGCGAATGCCACAATCAATTTATTGGAAACCAAGTTTGGTGAACGTGTTATCTCACGAAATGGCCCAGTCGATTGGCCGCCTCGGTCGTGCGATTTGACGCCGTTAGATTATTTCCTGTGGGGCTACATCAAGTCTATGGTCTATGCCAACAAGCCAGCGACGATTGATGAACTTCGTACGAATATCGAACGTGAAATTGCAGCATTATCGGCCGATTTATGCTTGAAAACCATCGAAAATTGGGTTCAGCGTCTGGACTTCTGCAAGCGTGCCCGTGGTGGCCATGCAAAAAAAATTGAGTTCCATATATAATGGCATCGAACGTACTTTCACAGGAATAAAGAATTTCGTTGGTATCTAAAACCGGTTTTGTTTTATTTAAGCGCTCTTATTGAAAACCCCTTTATTAGTCTATGATATTGACTATTTTACAACCTCATGAGCTCAGATGTCTTACACATATTAATTAAATAAACAAATTAAACAAATTTTAACATATTTCTCCAACTGGTTGTATCCTTTGGCTCTTCTCCCCATTTGGTAACACCAAGGATACGGAGGGATTCTTCTGCCTGGTCTTTCCATCTGAGTCTTGGTCGTCCTCTTTTCCTGCTTCTATCGGGAACATTATCGAAAACCTTTCACGCTGGTTCATCTTCATCCATTCTGATAACATGGCCTAGCCACCGCAATTGGCCTAATTAACTCGCCTAGCTATGTCCACGTCACAATACAGGTGATATAGCTCTTGGTTCCAGCGACGTCTGTACTCGCCCTTTTCTTTAACAGGACCATATATTTTTCGGAGAATTTTTCTCTCGAATACTCCTAGGTGTTTTTTAATCTGCCTGTTTAAACAAGGTTTTTGGCGAATTAACTTAATAATAAAAATATAAATCTAATAAATCGAATAAGAAAACATTATGAGCTTTCAGTATTAGTGGCACAAATCTGGAACAGCTGACCAACGAGCATTATATTTTAGTTCAATGTATATAATTTAAGAAAGGACTTTGAGCCCAAATCAAGGATTCTCCGCCAATTTAATGAATATCTAGCAATAAGTAGGAGCATGTTCTTTTGAGTTATACTACTCCAAGGTTTCAGACGAATTTCAGAATACAATAATTTTAAGCGTTTACTCTAAGCACTTTACTCTACTTTTGAACACTTCACAGTGTCCAAACCAAGGACTCTTGGCGGACGAGACTTACACCAGATTAAAGCCCCTTATTAGTGCTTTCCAAATTTACCATACTTATATTTCAGAGGAATTTCAGAACAGCGATATATGGCATTTAGTATTGTGCCATGTCTTAACATTTTGACCCACTGTGCCCAAACTAAGAATTCTCCGGGGATCAAACTTATACCAAATTAAAGTCCTTCATTACTGCTTTCCAAATTTCCTATATGCATACTTCAGTGGAATTTCAGAACAGAGATATATGGAATTTAGTATTGTCCCATGTCTTAACATTTCGACCCACTGTGCCCAAACTAAGAATTCTCCGGGGATCAAACTTATACCAAATTAAAGTCCTTCATTAGTGCTTTCCAAATCTCCTATATGCATACTTCAGAGGAATTTCAGAACAGCGATATATGGCATTTAGTATTGTCCCATGTCTTAACATTTTGACCCACTGTGCCCAAACTAAGAATTCTCCGGGGATCAAACTTATACCAAATTAAAGTCCTTCATTATTGCTTTCCAAATTTCCTATATGCATACTTCAGAGGAATTTCAGAACAGCGATATATGGAATTTAGTATTGTCCCATGTCTTAACATTTTGACCCACTGTGCCCAAACTAAGAATTCTCCGGGGATCAAACTTATACCAGATTAAAGTCCTTCATTAGTGGCTTCCAAATTTACTATCTGCATACTTCAGAGGAATTTGGGTCTTAACATTTTGACCCACTGTGCCCAAACTAAGAATTCTCTGGGGATCAGACTTATACCAGATTAAATCTTTCATTAGTGGTTTCCAAATTTACTATCTGCATACTTCAGAGGAATTTCAGAACAGCGATACATGGAATATTTTATTCTCCCATGTCTTAACATTTTGACCCACTGTGCCCAAACTAAGAATTCTCCGGGGATCAAACTTATACCAAATTAAAGTCCTTCATTAGTGCTTTCCAAATTTACTATCTGCATACTTCAGAGGAATTTCAGAACAGCGATATATGGAATTTAGTATTGTCCCATGTCTTAACATTTCGACCCACTGTGCCCAAACTAAGAATTCTCCGGGGATCAAACTTATACCAAATTAAAGTCCTTCATTAGTGCTTTCCAAATTTCCTATATGCATACTTCAGAGGAATTTCAGAACAGCGATATATGGAATTTAGTATTGTCCCATGTCTTAACATTTTGACCCACTGTGCCCAAACTAAGAATTCTCCGGGGATCAAACTTATACCAGATTAAAGTCCTTCATTAGTGGCTTCCAAATTTACTATCTGCATACTTCAGAGGAATTTCAGAACAGCGATATATGGAATTTAGTATTGTCCCATGTCTTAACATTTTGACCCACTGTGCCCAAACTAAGAATTCTCCGGGGATCAGACTTATACCAGATTAAATCTTTCATTAGTGGTTTCCAAATTTACTATCTGCATACTTCAGAGGAATTTCAGAACAGCGATACATGGAATATTTTATTCTCCCATGTCTTAACATTTTGACCCACTGTGCCCAAACTAAGAATTCTCCGGGGATCAAACTTATACCAAATTAAAGTCCTTCATTAGTGCTTTCCAAATTTACTATCTGCATACTTCAGAGGAATTTCAGAACAGCGATATATGGAATTTAGTATTGTCCCATGTCTTAACATTTCGACCCACTGTGCCCAAACTAAGAATTCTCCGGGGATCAAACTTATACCAAATTAAAGTGCTTCATTAGTGCTTTCCAAATTTACTATCTGCATACTTCAGAGGAATTTCAGAACAGCGATATATGGAATATTTTATTCTCCCATGTCTTAACATTTTGACCCACTGTGCCCAAACTAAGAATTCTCCGGGGATCAAACTTATACCAAATTAAAGTCCTTCATTAGTGCTTTCCAAATTTCCTATATGCATACTTCAGAGGAATTTCAGAACAGCGATATATGGAATTTAGTATTGTCCCATGTCTTAACATTTTGACCCACTGTGCCCAAACTAAGAATTCTCCTGGGATCAAACTTATACCAGATTAAATCTTTCATTAGTGCTTTCCAAATTTACTATCTGCATACTTCAAAGGAATTTCAGAACAGCGATACATGGAATATTTTATTCCCCCATGTCTTAACATTTTGACCCACTGTGCCCAAACTAAGAATTCTCCGGGGATCAAACTTATACCAGATTAAAGATTAAGATTAAGAATTCACCGGGGATCAAACTTATACCAAATTAAAGTCCTTCATTAGTGCTTTCCAAATTTTCTATATGCATACTTCGGAGGAATTTCAGAACAGCGATATATGGAATTTAGTATTGTCCCATGTCTTAACATTTTGACCCACTGTGCCCAAACTAAGAATTCTCCTGGGATCAAACTTATACCAGATTAAAGTCCTTCATTAGTGCTTTCCAAATTTACTATCTGCATACTTCAGAGGAATTTCAGAACAGCGATATATGGAATTTACTATTGTCCCATGTCTTAACATTTTGACCCACTGTGCCCAAACTAAGAATTCTCCGGGGATCGAACTTACACCAAATTAGTAAATTTGGAAAGCACTAATGAAGGACTTTAATTTGGTATAAGTTTGATCCCCGGAGAATTCTTAGTTTGGGCACAGTGGGTCAAAATGTTAAGACATGGGAGAATAACATATTCCATATATCGCTGTTCTGAAATTCCTCTGAAGTATGCAGATAGTAAATTTGGAAAGCACTAATGAAGGACTTTAATTTGGTATAAGTTTGATCCCCGGTGAATTCTTAGTTTGGGCACAGTGGATCAAAATGTTAAGACATGGGACAATACTAAATTCCATATATCGCTGTTCTGAAATTCCTCTGAAGTATGCATATAGGAAATTTGGAAAGCACTAATGAAGGACTTTAATTTGGTATAAGTTTGATCCCCGGAGAATTCTTAGTTTGGGCACAGTGGGTCAAAATGTTAAGACATGGGAGAATAAAATATTCCATGTATCGCTGTTCTGAAATTCCTCTGAAGTATGCAGATAGTACATTTGGAAAGCACTAATGAAGGACTTTAATCTGGTATAAGTTTGATCCCCGGAGAATTCTTAGTTTGGGCACAGTGGGTCAAAATGTTAAGACATGGGAGAATAAAATATTCCATATATCGCTGTTCTGAAATTCCTCTGAAGTATGCAGATAGTAAATTTGGAAAGCACTAATGAAGGACTTTAATCTGGTATAAGTTTGATCCCAGGAGAATTCTTAGTTTGGGCACAGTGGGTCAAAATGTTAAGACATGGGACAATACTAAATTCCATATATCGCTGTTCTGAAATTCCTCTGAATTATGCATATAGGAAATTTGGAAAGCACTAATGAAGGACTTTAATTTGGTATAACTTTGATCCCCGGAGAATTCTTAGTTTGGGCACAGTGGGTCAAAATGTTAAGACATGGGAGAATAACATATTCCATATATCGCTGTTCTGAAATTCCTCTGAAATATAAGTATGGTAAATTTGGAAAGCACTAATAAGGGGCTTTAATCTGGTGTAAGTCTCGTCTGCCAAGAGTCCTTGGTTTGGACACTGCGAAGTGTTCAAAAGTAGAGTAAAGTGCTTAAAGGGAAACGCTTAAAATTATTGTATTCTGAAATTCGTCTGAAACCTTGGAGTAGTATAACTCAAAAGAACATGCTCCTACTTATTGCTAGATATTGATGAAATTGGTGGAGAATCCTTGATTTGGGCTCAAAGTCCTTTCTAAAATTATACACATTGAACTAAAATATAATGCTCGTTGGTCAGCTGTTCCAGATTTGTGCCACTAATACTGAAAGCTCGTAATATGTTTTAATACGATTTATTAGATTTATATTTTTTTATTAATTTAATTCGCCAAAAATCTTATTTATATCAATATACTTCCCTTTCTGGTACTTGAACAGATACCTGTTATCGTCATAACAGCGCTCTGCTAACCAAAGTGGTTTGTGTCTTTGCTAGTTAAATTCGAATTTATCTTCACGCACATTGGAATAGCTGGACTTTTGTCGGTCGAGCGAGGGCTTTGTTCCTAAACTGCTTGCTGAGCGCAAAATAGCATCTAAGCACAATTCACAATTCTCCTATTTATATCCAGGCTGACATTATGCGTGTTTTGGTTACACCGCTTGCTTATATATTCGCTTGTTTTGTATGAAGCACTTAGCGACAACTTAGCGACGAGAATTATTTTCGCTAAGTTGAAACAAATTTTTCTTTGACATCTGTTACCGTTTTCAACCCTTATTCATATTTTTGAATAAAATGACTTATCGCTAAATTGCCGTTTTCTTTGTAACTTAGCAAGCGACAATCGCTCGCTTGCTTGTAACCAAAACACGACTATTGTTCACGGCAGATCCAAGGTATTTAAATTCATCAACCACTTTAAAATTAAATCGGTTGTCCACGTTCAAGTGCGGACCAATTCGAGAGGTTTCTCTAGTCGTTGACACCATAAATTGTGTCTTGCCCTCATTAACCCACCTTCGCTCATTCTTTTTCGGTTCTTGAAAATACTGCAGTAGGTTAGGATAGGTTGCAAGGCAAGCCCGTCATTTGAGTTAAAAACAAATAACGAGTTCCCCGAGGCCGTAATTTCGGCCAATTATATAGAATTTATAGGAGAAAGGAGTAATTGTAGAGAAGAGGAAGAATGCAGGAGAGAGGATACGCTAAAGGAGAGAGTCTAGTGCATGAATTTTTTCAGTTGTCCTCTTGTGCTCCGCTGAACCAATGAGATTTCTGTATGAATTTGACGAGGTGTTTAATTGGGGCGTCTGCTGGGTCATTTTGGGTTTCAAAGAACCTGCCCCCAGGATGGCTAGACGATACTATTGCAGTCCTCTATATGAACAAAGAAAGTGCTGCACTGACTCCTCCTCTTCTTCATCTAAACAGCTTCTTCATATGAAAGTTTCATGCGTGCAGCTATGTTGCCTATCTCGCAGTGTCCAGTTTCTACTCCTGTGAGAGTGATGAGTGTGCTCTTTTCAAGGGAGAGCAGCCCTTTGGTACGTGTTCAATCAATGGCCAACCAAAGATATCGAGCTATCCTACAGTTCTGTACCGATTCCCATCTCGACTTGGTTAATGCTACTCCCAGTTCGTCGACTTGGTTCCTCAGTTCCACGAACGGAATATGCTCGTCCAGGGTCGCAGCGTCTTCCCGCGCACAGGAGCCCGTTCTGGCGCATTCGTCTGCTATTTCGATGCCGTGAATGTTGCTATGTCCCGGTATCCAGCAGAGCGTGATTTCGTTAGGGATAAGCAGTCCACCGTACAACGTGATTTGATGATTCTGGTGTCTAAGGCCTTGAGGGCTGCCTTACTGTCGACGTAGATTTTAAGTTTCGCTGGAGATAAATCCCGTTTCAACACCTGTATTATGACAACGTTAATGGCATACATCTCTGCCTGAAAAACTGTACATTTGTTCGGAAGTCTGGTGGAAATGCTGAGATTTTAGGGTTCGGAGTATATTCCCGATCCCGTGCACACTTCAACTTTAGATCCATCCGTGAAGCTTGAGATTTCACCGGCCTCAGTAACGCTATTTGCCGCCCAATCTTCACGGCTAGGTATAATTACTTTAAATTGTTTGTCCTGAATTATTCTCGGAGCCATGTAGTCGTTGGCTAGTTCATATTTTCGAAAGTAAACATACGGACCAGGACTGAGCCATGCCCATGTGTAGTGTTGACAGGCATTCCCGATTCCCTTAGCCGTAGGGCCACTTTAGCCGCAGTGCATTTGATGTGTATATCGATCGGTTGGAGATTCAGCATCGGCTCCAGTAACACTTGAGGGGCAGATCTGAGGGTGCCGGTAATGCCGACGCATGTCAGTCTCTGCACCTTGGCCAGGTGTGAGAGGTGTGGATTCTTATTACCGCTTCCCACCATACCACTGATCTGTAGCAGAGTATCGGTCTAATAATGTATACATCCAGCGTATCATTTTTGGGTTCTAAACATAAGAAGAAGGCAGGCATAGGAGAAATACTGCAGTAACCTCTCGCCCAATGATATCTATGTCGTCAGCATACCCCAGCAACATATGGCTTTTCGTGTTGATGGTCCCGAAATATGTAACTGCACATCTGTTTGTGTGTGTATGCTCGTGTCCCCTGCAGTTTCAAAGGTAGCTAGTGGCTCTATGTAGTCAGTTATTTCGTTAGCGAAAAGCCTGACTAGCTACTTGAGTGGCTACAGGTAATGCTAGAGTTCGCCTTTTGATTATCATAAGTATGAAAACAAGGGAAAAAACAATACACTGAACCGTTATGCCGTTATGATATTTGGTTACTTGGTTACTTTTTTTTTGTGTTGACGTCAGTTGCTATTAAACGTTCGTAGAAGTATCATCGTGACAGCGCACGTAGGTTAGAAGTATAAAAAGTGAATTTTAATATTTAGAACGGTAAAATGACAAGCAATACACAAATGAAACGCTTAATAAAGAAAGAAAAGGAACAAATTGTGCAAAAGTTTGAAAATGTAGAAAAAGAATGTGGTGAAGGTAATGAAAAAGGTTTATTCATAACATTAATTCATTATGGTCCGGCGAATTCATAAAGCGGATTTTACTAGTCAAGTAGTTAGACCAATGTTGTTAGATATTTCGTCAATTCCTTGTAACTAGCGATCTGCATGGTACATGGTAGTGCAGAGGTTAGCCACTGACTACCGTCAATGACATCTCCATGTTAAATTCGTCAGTGTAAAGCATTGCTGGTAGTCTGGCGGGTAGTTAATGGTAATTATTGGTAGTTAGGAAAATAACTAAAAATTCGTTAGCTACGTCGACTGCAGGGTCGGTACAAATCGTATTAGTATTTGTATTCAGAAAAATGGCCAAAGACATACATTTGTGCGGACAGTCGAAGGCAATGAAGACTAGGAAGTGAAAGGACAAATGTTTTATGTTAACAAATTTATTTAAATAAATTAAAGTGAGCAGTTGAAGAAATTGAATGACAGAACCCTCCACACAACACCAATAGCATGATTTAAGAAAGCAATGATGTGGTTCTACGTTAAAGGAAGCAACTGCTGTTCATGATAAGTACAGACATATGCATATCTTCAACACATGTTATTTAAAAATAAATCTTAATAATAAATTCCTTATAATTGTTTTTAATTGCAGGACCTGAATAAATAAATAAATGGTTTCACGTTACATCCCATGAAGAGATTAGGGAGAGGTTCTCACAAACCAGTGAATAATTGTGTGCGTTCTAGTTTTTTACACTCACTGATTGGGGCCTGCAATTTTACACCGGTTCCGAACGCTAGTTTATAAATACTCGATAGTGTCGCCGTCACTGGGCGAGGTGACCGCCGTCGAAAGAAATTTAATGTGATCAGAGCAGGGATCGAACTCACGTTCTCATGCACAAGAGCAGCGCACACTACCATTGCACCCCCGACGGCAGGGCCTGAATAGGACGGTAATAATACTCAACCTCTTGTCTACCACACTCTTTCTCTAGACGAGTGTTCCAACATGGAATGGATATAATATATTTAGCAAATTAAGTATAATACACGAAAACACCAGCAATGTAATACAAGTACTAACAGTGTATTTATGTATAATTAATAAGAAATAATTTCAACACACACTTCAAAACATTCTTGCAGCAATGAAATAAATTAATAGCAGGAATATAACTTATTCATTGCAACAATGAAACAAATTCATTGCAGGAATGAAACTTATTCATTGCAACAATGAAACAAATTCATTGCAGGAATGAAACTTATCCATTGCAACAAAGGAAGAAATTCATTGCAACAATGAAACAACTTCATTGCAGCAATGAAACAAATTCACTGCGGAAACGAAACAAATTCGTTGCAATAATGACCCAAATTCATTGCAGCAACAACCATATTTTCATCACACTAACGAACAATTTGCAGTTGATGAACACATTTACGTAGCGAGAAACTGTACGTTAACTCACTTTCGATGACAAAAGTTGTTGGGGTGATGAACATTTTCATCCCTGTGACGAAACTTTTCCGTTTAGTGTGTATGCAATGTCATCTAAGGACGGTTCTGAACATATCCCACGGATCGAAAAGGATCATCACCCAGTTTCAGTCATGGTTTGGTGGCGTGTCTCTTACGACGGGGTCACTGACTTGCGTTTCTGCAAACAAGAAGTCAAAACATAGGGCAAAGTTTACCACGAAACCAATTTGTTGCGAAGCTACTTAGCCATTCACAGCCATGGACTTTCAAATAGTATTCTTTAAAATAATTTACCCGCTTTTATTACCTCGAAAGAATGACCCTCTGGCAGCCCTGATTTGAACCGACTTGATTACAAATTGTGTACAGATTTAGAGAACACGGTTTGCCACAAAAGATACCCCAACATTAGTTCTATTGAGACTGCTTTGATTCGAGCTGTGGCCACTTTTCCAATGAGTGCGGCTGTTGATGAAAAAAGTTTCTTCGATTGGCGGTTTTTTTTTTAATATTATAGTCACAAGTAGTGTCCATATACCAGGATTTTAAAATACTTAATTTTCGAACAACCGAAACCCGGTTATTTGACGTCGTTTATCCGGGTTTTACTCAATTTGTGCAAAATGTCCTTAAATAATTTAATAATAAATGATATGACTTTCGAACTTTAATGAAATTTTGGAATTAAGAAATATGATTTCAATTTTAAAATATGATTTTATGCTTCAATAAGCTCTAAATGGCATTTCCAACCAATTTTTGATTAAAATTTTAAAATGCTTTTATGACTTGAATAAGAATCATTTACGCCGTTCAAACATTTTTTTGTTCAAATATTTTAAATTATTTAATTTATTTTATAATAAATGTTGTAAACTTCATAAGATTTTCATGTATCAATGATTTTCGAATTTAAATCGGTTTAATGTGAATTTGAATAAAATTTTCAAATTGTATATTAAACATGACGCATTCCAAATAAGAATATGATTTAAATTTTAATTTAAAATGAAAACGTGATTGTCAAATTTAAATAGAGTTGTAAAATGTTGACTTTTAAATATAAATAAGTACGTGAAATGGTCGCTAAACAAACCCAATGTGCACAAACACGGATACGAATCCGTTTCGAACCCGTTACGAGTCCCTAAAAACATAAAAAAGTGAATTAGTGAAAATTCGAATAAAAACCGAAGCAGTGAAAATGCGATTTGTGGATCCGTTTCGAACCCGTTACGAGTACGTACATGCTGAATTGAAATATAACGTGCTTGTAGGTTGTCGCAAATATATTATACTTGTGTCCAAATGTTTACTATTCAATATAACATGTTTGGACACAATGTTTGTTGAAAACGGCTGAAAACACTGGTGCCTGTCACAGTAAAGAAACCAAAAGCAGCAGATCTTCAATTCACGAAAATAATCCTTACAAACATGTACATGGTTCCTGCAATATGTTGTTGGGGCCGTTAATTTTCAGCGTGTAAAAACACAATAAGCAAATTTGTGAAATATTTAATGTCGCAGATTCATATCTGAGTTGATAAAACAGTAGAACCAAAACAAAACTACTAAAACGATTTAAATTTAGCTTATTTGTAAAAATTAATCTCAATGTAAGTGATACACTACGGTGGATTAGAGGTAGAAAATATAATTCATACCTATTTTAATTTTAAATATCAGAACGAATCCGTTTCGAATCCGCAAAAATTTATAAAAACGGATCCGTCTCGAATCCATTTCATTTACAAAAACTAATCCGAAACTAATCCGAATATGAAGTTCGTTACGAGTTCGAGACTGATCCGTAAAAATACAAAAAGCGGTTCGCGTTTTCGAGAGGAATACGAATTCAAAACAAATCCCCAAAAATTGATAAAAAGGGATCCGTCTCGAATTCATTTTATTTCCAAAAAACCAATCCAATGACAAATACTTTACGCTTTGGTCGTTTGGATACAAGTTCGGAACTTAAGCCGCACTGCACCTTAAATATGCTTTCATTTCAGACAAACAGTTTTTAAATAACAGAATTATTTTCAAGTAATACTCCACTGTGCGACGATTTATAAAGTATTCAATTCAAGCCAGAATATATTTTTTATTATAGATGATATTTCGGTCAAAATAGAACTTAATAATTCTTAAATCTGGGAAAACAATTGCTTATACCCTTTAAAATGAGGCCATTGATTTTTTAAGTCCGCTAACTAGATCACCTACATAAAAATATAAAAATGGTTATATCTTCTAGACGGTGCATCTAATAGCAAACAGGGCCAAAATTCGTGATCACATCCATAAACATATAAAAATGGCTATATCTTCTAAACGGTGCGTCTAATCGCAAAAAGGACCGAAATTCGTGATCACCTCCATAAAAATAAAAATGGTCAAAATTCGTGATCACCTCCATAAAAATATAAAAATGGCTGTATCTTCTAAACGGTGCGTCTAATCGCAAAAAGCACCAAAATTCGTGATCACCTCCATAAAAATATAAACAGGGCTATATTTTCTAAACGGTGCGTCTAATCGCAAAAAGAACCAAAATTCGTGATCACATCTCTCTCTCTCTCTCACCTCTAGTGAAATGTGTTATTCACCACAAAAATTAAAATGAAAAAAAAAGTGAAAAGGAGAAAAAATCTGAACAGTCATTTACAATAAAAGCTAAAATTCCCTTACGGTGCAATGCTTAGATTTCCCTAGTCTTGCACATGAGAATGTGGGCTCGATTTCCGCTCTCACCACGGTTCATTCCGTTCGACGACGGTCATCTCGCATACACTATAGAGTTTTTGAGCCTCAAAAGCCTTGTCATAAAACCGTTCGAAACCGGTGTAAAAGTTCAGTTCCCAATCATTGAGTTTACAACTAGCAAGCGAACAGCTCACTCATTGTGAGAGCTCTCCATAACCCGTTCATGGGATCAGCGTTTACGCTAAATTTTTCTGGCGAATACTCGTACAATATTCCCCGGGAAGTTTTATTCGCGATAGGCGTGAATATGGGTGTTTGCATCTCGCGTTTTCCAAAATATGCAAATAAGCATAACTTCTTTTCTTTTCGAGACATGTGTGCCATACAATTACCGACTATCAAACATATCAAAGATTAATGAAGTTAAAAAGGTGTTCGGTTTCACGTTGTAGAATGACTCATATGTATGTGAATCTCTGTTTAAATTAATATCATCTTTTGTCGTCTTCTCCACTTATCTGATATGTCCAATAGCCTCAAACGAATGTACACGGCCCGAGCTAATTTAATCAGACATCAGACGCGTCACTGCATCATCATCCAACAGCGCAACACAATGGAGAGTGACATAGAAGACCCCCATAAATACCTTTCAAACATCTTAATTCCTTTGTTGTCTATCGTTAATGTTAATTATCTTTTATTTTTCTATTAAACGAAGTAGAGAGAAACAAATTTAAATAGCACACGCTAAAATTTGTTTTCCCTCATAAGTCACAGTCACTGAATGGGTGGACGTACCGAGAGACTCATCTTCTGCCGTTTGGGATGCATTCATTCATGACCGTAATCTTGAACACAAGCATGTCTACATGGAAGCAGCATATCTATCTATCTATCGCGTTAGTGGTAGCCATGGAAACACAATGGAAACGACAGCGACGACGAGAACGATGATGATGTGCAATTAGAGGGTGTTAATGTTTATGAATAATATAATTTATCACGCTGATGTTATGCCACAGCCCAGCACAATGCGAATCCACCACTAATGCAGCAGCTACAAACCACCAACAGCTAACAATGAAGAATCATTTTCCTCGGACCATCAGACAGACATTGTACTTCTGTTGTTTGATTGGTGTTGTTTACTCATACACACATCACCTGACGGGATGTGAAGTGCAGGCCATTGATCACTGGAATGGGCATTACAATAAACAGTGTAGCGCAAAACTACGCATGAACTTTGTATATTGGATACATAACATATTGTTTCTTATTTTGTATTTAAGGGATTCCACATATTTTACATATTGAGGGCACTTGTAAGTTTGTAAAATACAAAAACAAGACAAATACAAGTTGACGCAAAGTTAATCACCCTATCAGTTCAAATGGCGTCGTACGTCATTCATATTTAACATTTGTGAATTACAAACAGACAAATAATGGAGCGCTATACTCCGTAAGAGCGTGGACTAATTGTGTCGATTTTTGTGTATCGAAAATCATCATGAGCGGTGCTATCTACCACTTATAATTTATCGTCAGCCGTTTCCAGAACCATAGTGTAGTTGCCATGTGTTCTGGTTTATTCGAAATACTGGCATTGGTGACGTCGAAGAGCAGCGTTATCTGTTCTTCATTATTCGAAATACTGGTAGCGGTGATACTGCAACGAGGTACCCTTTCAATTCATCTAACATTACCAAGATAATCATGTTGAAATATAAACAACCATATTTGGTAACGTTCTAAAAATATTTTGGCACAAATGTTCCCTAAGTCCAACAAGCAAAGCATTTATCGTAACAATATACTGAAGTACCTAATAATAAATTCGTACTATCAAAGTATTTCACTAAGAACAAATGACAGAATTTTGTCTACAACTAATTCTCTGTATACAGAAGATAATGGAAAAGTTAAAATCCGTAGGTTCTACGGATAATAACTCATCGGTCCAATTACCGCATCCGTTTCGTATCGTAATCTGGACTAGTGCCTTTAAAAGTCTAAATCGATGGTAACTTCTAAACAACTAGTAGTGATGAAAGTAACAAAAATACAAGCAAAAGTTGAAAATTAAATTGGAAAATCCTGCATTCCAAAACTATTCACCGTGTTTGCCCACATCATTGGCCAAATGAACGTACCCGAATCGTATCGTAATCTGGATTACGAAAGGGACTTTAAGGAGGCAAATTGACGAAACGTTTACCCATTACCCACAGGGTACGGGAAAAATAATGGGTAGCTACCCACGAAAATTAGGAATTACCCATCATGATTACCCATTTCCCTCAGGGAAATGGAGAAAATTATGGGTAGCTACCCACGACGATGGGTAATGGATTGCCCAGGGTAACCTATCCCCATTTTTTACCGAAAATATCAAAAAATTAGGAAAAATCTCTATATCTCGGAAGCGGAGCGTCCAATCGAAAAAATAACCAATTTTTTATGGTTTCTAAGGGGTTTTCATAAAGTGGTCCAAATCGTATGGAAGAATTTTTTTTTTTGAAAAATCGCCAAAATGAGAAAATCGCTAAAATATAAATCGAAAAAAAGTGATACCATATTGGAGACACCCATTGCTTAAAGCCTCCTATGGAGGTAAAATTGTTACTGTCTTTTCGATTGGACGCACTGTTTTCTGAGGGTAATGGGTAATCGTGATGGGTAATTCCTCATTTTCGTGGGTAGCTACCCATTATTTTCCCCATACCCCGTGGGTAATGGGTAAACGTTCCCATTCCCCATGGCAATAATAATGGGTTAACCTGGGTAACCCAGGGTAACTCATTACCCACGAAATACGACCCATGATATTAATCATTGTGTCTCCAACATGTAATATTGATAGGCAAACACAATGTGTTTGGATACAAGTATACTATATTTGCGATAAGCTACAAACAAGTCATATTTGCATCCAAACAACAACAAAAACCGATTTTGCAGCGTGTAGGTATTTTATACCATCGAGTAAAAAGTAACAACTTAGTCTTGACCGGGTTTACAACTAGTACATTTTCTCCCGCTCATGCGATACTAGGCCCTTGGCCAACAGTTTTCCCACCCACATTGTCGACTGTGATCAGTATTCCATTCAACCCAAGGTACCATAGAAGTGGAGATTAGACCCTCCTTGAGATGTGCCTTTGTTAACAGAAGCTAAGGGGATGCAGATAAGGATGACAATGCTACTGACCCGAAATATTTAGGGTCTTACTTCTGTTTGGATCTAACATAAATTCAGGGAGTTAAATTGAATGACCTTAAAAGATTTCTAAAATATACCTCCTATCTTGGAACTCCGGGATGAGATATCAAACAAGGTCAATTTAGAGGCTCAACGGTGGGGATATAACATATCGTCCGGTGGTATCACAACTCCCCTCATATGACTACGTGTGTTTATAGTCACAGCCACTTCTACCTAACCTAACACCTGCTATAGTATTCGGGCGTGACACGGTGTCCAACCCCTATAAGATCCACGTTCACCTTAAGGGCCGATAGCGCTTATTCTATCGCACTAGGCGTGATATTGTTGAACGCATCCTCAATGCTAAGAAAGACTACCAATGTGTACTCATCAGTAGCCAACAATTTATCTACGTTTTCTAGTGCATGCCGTGTTGTCTCTGTATATCTGCCCTTGCATGCTATGCACCAGTTAACAATCTTATATCAATAGTCGCCCGCAAGTGTCTATCTATCAGCCGTTCCAAAGTTTTCATTAGGAAGGATTACACACGCCGAAAAATAAAGGCCCCAGCAACATATTGCAGGAAGCATGTACATGTTTGCAAGCATTGTTGTCGTGAATTGAAGATCTGCTGCATTTGGTTTCTTTATTGTCTATTACGTTTTTGTTTTCAGCAGTTTTCAACAAACAAATCTATATTTGGTTCACAAATACATATATATTATAACCCATTAATCATTGTGTCCCAAACATGTTACATTGAGTAGCAAACACAATGTGTTTGGACACAAGTATGCTATATTTGCGTCAAGCTACAAACACGTTATACGAGGGTTGAATTTTATGTTTCGGGATTTGGCAACCCTAGTGTTGCAATGGGGCAACTGACAGCTCTATCGTAAAGTTGGACATTGTTTACAACAGTGCATGGATGAACTTAATTCAATTTTTGGCGATGAAGCTCCATCAAGGACCAGTGTTTATCGATGGTATGGTGAATTCAATCGTGGTCGTAGTTCACTCCAAGACGAATTTCATGAAGGTCGTCCAAAATCAGCTGTTGTTCCGAAAACCATTGATGCTTTGCGTGAACTGATTTTGCCAGATCGTCATGTGACCTGTCGTGAGATTAAGGCAACCTTAGGCATTAGTGGGACCAGCATACATTCAATATTGCATAAACATTTGACTGTCAAAAAAATTTGTTCGCGTTGGATCCCACATAATTTGTGAATCGCTCAAAAAAAGGCTCGAGTCGATTGGTCGAAAGAAATGCTCCAAAAATACGATCGCGGTGCTTCGAAACACGTCTATGACATTGTGACAGGTGATGAATCCTGGATTTACGCGTATGAGCCCAAAAGTAAACACCAGTCAACTGTATGGGTGTTTCAAGATGAGCCAAACAAAAGTTGTTCGCGCCCGAAGCACTTCCAAGCAAATGGTCGCCTGTTTTTTCGGAAAAACCGGACATGTCGCAACCGTACCACTAGAACAACGCAGAACAGTGAATTCTGATTGGTACACAACCATTTGTTTGCCAGTTGTCTTCCAAGAAATCAGGAAAACCAACCGCCGAAGACGGATCACTGTTCACCACGACAATGCGAGCTCTCACACATCGGCTGAAACAACTGCATTTTTGAACACCCAAAACATCGTCATCCGCCGTATAGTCCTCACTTGGCACCGAATGAGTTCTTTTTATACCCGTACGTAAAAAATAAACTGAGGGGTCAACATTTTTCGACACCTGAAGAAGCGGTTGCTGCATTCAGAATGCATGTTTTGGAGATACCTCAATCAGAGTGGCAAAAGTGTTTCGACAATTGGTTCAAACGCATGCAAAAGTGTATAAATCTTCATGGGGAATATTTTGAAAAACAATAAAATGATTTTCGATGATTAATATTTGTTTTTTTTCTCTAATCCCGAAACATAAAATTCAACCTCGTATTTGCCTGAAAACAACCAAAATTGCCAAATTTTTCAGCGTGCTGTGTGAGAGGCCTTTCCCGCTTTGGGTATAAACACCACTCTTGTATCCCTCCACCATCTAGCTATGTATCTGAACTTTATATACGCGATATAGAACTTTATCAGCAACAGATCGACTAGAACCCGAAGGTCTTCTGGTGATACCTTGCGGGGTCAAGGGGCTTAAAGGGGTTAAAGCTGTTGATTTCTCGTTTAATCAAAGGATTTAGTAATAATTTCTATAGCAACTTCTGATCTATTAGGAAAATGACCACTTGTAGCAGTCTCTTTACGATTATAATGAGATTGAGTGTACTCGTACCACTACTGCAGGTTGTCCTCTACCCAGAAGAGTTCTTCAATTGTCGTATTGCCTGAAGCCAGTATTTTCCTTATCGTCGACGACTCGAATGTATTCTCTATTCATTTGCAGAAGAGCATTCACTATTTTCTCTTAGCCCGCCTGAGAGCATTCTTATACCGCTTAAGTTTTAGCTTTGTAATTATCCCAGTCATTGTTTCCTCTCGAAGACTTGGCTTTATAGGAAATATCGTATATAAAAAAAATTACTGATATTGAATAATAATGAACACGTCGTTGATGCCCATATTTTCTATATCACTTCTGTCTCACACACACTGAAAAATCTGACTTTTTTTGTTGTTTGGATGCAAATACATATAACGTGTTTGTAGCTTGTCGCAAATGTAGTATACTTGTGTCTAAATACATTGTGTTTCCTATTCACAATAGTCGAGTTTTGGGTACAAGCAAGCGATTATCGTTTGCTCAGTTGCAAAGAAAACGGCTTTTTAGCGAGAAGTCATTTTATTCAAAAATATGAAAAATGGTTAAAAACGGTAAAAGATGTCAAAATTTTTTTGTTTTAAACTTATCGAAAATGAATTTCGTCGCTAAGTTCTCGCGAAGTCTTCCCTAAGCGCTTCATATAAAACAAGCGAATATATAAGCAAGCGGTGGAACCAAAACACGCTTAATGTAAATATACATTTTTGTGACCCAAATATGCCTTTGTTTGTTAAAAAATGCTGAAAACAAAAATGCGACAGTTAGCAAAGAAACCAAAAAGCAGCAGGTCTTCAATTCAAGTAAACATTGTTCCAAACATATACATGGTTCCTGAATAATGTTACAGGGCCTGTTTTTCAGCGTGTCTGTATCGTTAATCGGACTGATTCTTCTCTGTGAGAGGATGATGCAATAGTATGTCCTTGTTCTTTTCTTATCCTACAATCATGAATTATGTTTTTATTTTTGCTGAATTAAAATTCAACTTGTTTTCTCTGAAATAACTTTAAGGGCTAGTTTCAAACTCGTCATTTAAAAGCTCATAGAAAATGTTCATATTAATTGACATTTAAAGGACAAGCATCGGCCATTTAAAGTACATGTAAATCGAGAATTTTCGACTGTGAAACTGGACATAAGTATTTTATTTGAATAAATTAATAAGTTTTACAACAGCATACTTAGTTTTGGGATACACTGTAGTAGATACGAGTAGAGTAAATCTAGTAGCTGCCTAACATGCTATTGAAATTCTGAAGACTGCATCATGAATACCACCCGACGGTTGGTATCTATCATCTTTCTTTGAGATTATGAATTTACTTTTGCAATTAAGTTATCGAATAACTGATTAGGCTTTCAACTGAATGCATTAAGAAATCGTTTACTTGAATCATAAACTCTTTCGTTAATTTTACGCAAGTTATGATACGCCTGGTTGAATTTCATCATAATGGATCTTTGAGATGTATGGATTTCTATTTAATATCAAGAATGTTGACTTTCAAATTAGACACTTTTAAAAACAAAATTTTTTAAAACTTAGATTTCTATTGCATCCCATGAAGCGAAAGGAGAAATATTGTCACAATCGAAAGAAAAAAACATTTATTGCTCGGTTGCCACAACAATACTTTGATTGATTTGTATTAATTTATTAATCGCAACCGTTCATGTAGTTCTCCCAAATAAACTCATATATCGCAAATGTGTATCATGTTGTTGCAAACGAGTTCTCGTTTGCATCAAACGCGAACAAAATTACATTTGCCGCAAGTTTAAAAAAAGTTTGCGATAACTGAAATTAGCCATTTTTCTAATGAGAGCACAGATTACGAAGAACGCAAATTTCTCTCATTCTGTCGACTGTTTGACATACACACTGACGCATACACATTAAAGTGATCACAGACTCTAATGCTTGTACCTTGTCAATATATCTTGAATGAACAATTGAGGCGTAGTAGTTTGCTGCGCCTTCAGTTGTTATTTGAATGAAAGGCGAGACAGACGTTAAGTAGACAGTGAAAGAATAGTCAAAAATACCAACTATTTTAAAACAAACTTTATGGGTAAAACCAAAATCATAAAAGTTGGAAATTTGAACAAAAAAGAACTTATGGTAGCCATAAATAAAAGTTTTAATTACAACTCGGTTGATGCAACTGAAAAACAGTTAATGGAAAAGTTTTTATTTTCTCGCAAACGTTTTTTCAGCTTTAATTTTTCATAACTCGTTTACTGCAAACATTTTTCAGTTCTCGCAGACATTTGTTTAGTTAGGATCAACTAGAACTCGGTTGCTGTAACCGAGGGAATAGTTGGCGGAACCGATTTTCGTTTCTCGCAAACGTTTGTTTCAGCTTATATTTTCCATAACTCGTTTGCTGGAAACATTTTTCGGTTCTCCCAAACGAAATGAAATGTATGGCTTAACAGAAGTTCGTTTCTCCCAACTACAGTCCCCTAACGAACTTCGGTTATCTGAGATTTCGTTTGGGAGGGACGAGTTTTTCCTTTGCGTGTGTGCTTTCTAATTTGTAGACCTACAGTTTTACACCGAATACGAACGGATATGCATTATAAGCTTTTCAATCACGAATTACTTGATAGTGTCGTCGTCACTAAAAGATCTGACCGGCCTCGAAAGAAAAGTAAAGGGATCGAACCCACGATATCAAGTACAAGAGCTTTGAAATAGATGGCAAGGATATACGTTTTCACTTCCACTCAGGGATATTTTAAAATGCATTCCAATAAGGTTTTAGAGATGGCCAACAGAAAAATACTTCTACTAAAAGTACGCCTTATAGAAAGAAGGCTTGCAAAGCAGGTATGTTTGGACAAAAAAATATATTAGACTAAACAGCAGGGAACATTTGGGCTTGAAAACAACTTTTTAAAACAATAAACTATGTAGAAGAAGATAAGATGTTTATAGAACTTCCCTGGAGCAAAAAAAAATTGTATCCTTCAAACCGGCAAAAGAAGGTGTTAGTTAGTATGCTAATCTCTACCTGCCGTTTGCAGAGCAGGTAGTGGGCCGATAATATGTTCAAGGACAAGTGGAGACTTACTTCAACTTGCAAACAAGCCAGGGTCCTCTGGCCACAGGTGGACAGGAAGAGGACTAGGCAACTACTTAACTTGGCTAGAGGCAGATTACCCACAATGATAGGGACACTTACGCGACATTGCCTTGTAGGAAAACACGCCCTAAGATTGGGGCATACTTGTACATGCTGCATGGAAGAGGACGAGGAAACGACGAAACACATTCTCTTGGATTGCCTTGCTCTGGCAGGACTGAGAAGTAGGATATTAGCACCGTAGCCCTACAGGATATTCCTATAGGTCTTATAGACAAATACATTGAAAGTGCAAATTGGCTAGACGACTAGTCAATAGTTGCTATGGAGGAAACTGCAGGTATCACAACGGGCTTCTTTAGCCTAAGTGTGCTAGGCAGCGTGCTGTCTTGCAGCCTTTTCAACCAACCAACCAACCAACCAAGATCATTAAAAGAATATGAATGACATGTCCAAAGACTCACCTAGAACGATTTGACCCATTTTTGAAAATCCCAAGAAGAGAAACCTATTAGAAAAGTGAAAGCTTTCTTTCTTCGCAAATATTTCATAATCACAAGTGAAATTAAATTTTCGTGATTGTAAATTTTCGCCTGTTGTTTAATAAAATGAATTTTTTCTTTGTCAAAACAAAAAAATATAACGGGTTTTTCAATAAGAGCGCTACAAAAGTTTTTTTTAAATAAAACAAAACCGGTTTTAGATACCAATGAAATTCTTTATTCCTGTGAAAGTACGTTCGATGCCATTATATATGGAACTCGATTTCTTTTGCATGGCCACCACGGGCACGCTTGCAGAAGTCCAGACGCTGAACCCAATTTTCGATGGCTGCAATTTCACGTTCGATATTCGTACGAAGTTCATCAATCGTCGCTGGTTTGTTGGCATAGACCATAGACTTGACGTAGCCCCACAGGAAATAATGTAACGGCGTCAAATCGCACGACCTAGGTGGCCAATCGACTTGGCCACTTCGTGAGATAACACGTTCACCAAACTTGGTTTCAAATAAATTGATTGTGGCATTTCGCTGTGTGGCTTGCGGCGCCGTCCTGTTGGAACCACATGTCCCCAAGTCCATATTATCCAATTGGGGCCAAAAATATTCGGTTATCATTGAACGGTAGCGATTCGCATTCACAGTAATGTGCCGGTCTTGATCATCACGGAAGAAGTACGGCCCAATGACGCCGCCGGCCCATAAACCGCCGGATTACGTGTGGATTGCTGTCGCTGAAGATGATTATGACGACATTAAATTGGACGTAGCGCTCTTAAAGTTGAGGCCACTGACTCCAAATTTCGGTAGTAAATTTTAATAATTTCGACTCGTTGTTGGCTCGTATATCTTTCCATGATGAAATGGCAAACCTTACTGAAGAGAAATGTCAAAAGAGCGGGAAAAAATATGGCGTCGTTTGCTGTCCCTATCGATTTACTTTTGTAGCGTCTCTGTTGAAAACGCCTTTATATAGTATGAATATTAATGGACCTTATGGCTCTTTAAAAAAAAACTTCTCTCCAAATGACAGCAAAACAACAACGAAATATTACTCAATTGTACACGCTGAGAAATCTGTATTTTTTCCTGTTTGGATGCAAATATAATGTGTGTTTGAAGCTTGTCGCAAATATAGTATACAGCAAATCAAGATTCAGGCGACGACTTGTCATTAAGTCGATTTCAATAACGAAATTTGGCATTAATTCCGGTGCAACCATTGAATTAACTTTAAGTCGGTTGCAACAACTGCATTTGGCGTCAATTCGGTTGCAACAATTGTAATTATAAAAACTGAGGTTGCTGCAACCGAATTTCTCACGAATTCTGTTGGTGTGACCGAATTAGCTATCAATTTTGTTGCCACAACATAATTGTGTATTTTTCAAACCTGACGTTTAAATTTCTAAAATAATAATAATATAACAAAAACAAAAATAACTTAAAATTGGTGCTGTTTAACAAGTTTTTTATTTGTTTCTTACAAAAGGGAAGTAAAAATACTGTAATTATGGATTTTGCGCTAAAACGTCTTCTTTTCCAGAAACTTCCCATATTTTTCAGTGTGCAGTACAAGAAGATGTCATCAGTTGTGAAGATTTCTAAGGTCGGCTGTTTACTAACTTACGCCAAAGTTAAGGTAGTAAGTATATCATCATTGTTATATAGAACAATGGAATGGTTGGGATTAAGACTGCATTTATTCCTCTAAGTATTAGCCTATATAAAGTACATTAATTCATTATGAGAACACGAGTTTAGTTATTTATATTTTTGGCCAAATAATGAAAAAATAAATATTAATGATCGAAATTGGTTTTATTGTTTTTCAAAATATACTCCATGAGGTTCAATACACTTTTGCATGCGTTTCAACCAATTTTCGAAGCACTTTTGTCCTCCGAATGTAATAGCTCCAAACATGCGCTTTGAATGCATCAACCGTTTCTTCATGCGTCAAAAAAAAAAAACCCTGACCCATCAAATCAATGTTTTTGCTGGTCAAATACGCGTTTGTTTGAACCGATGTGTGACAGCAAGCATGGTCGTGATGGAGAATGATTTTCTTTTTGGGGTTCGTTTCCCTTAGTTCACCAAAAACTTCTGGCTAACAAATGGTTGTGTACCATTCGTAATTGACCGCCCCACGGTAGAGATACAAGCGGGCTGATCGCGAGTGATTTACTAAGCCAATAGCCGCCGCTGATTTCATCGGCTTATATCGACTTGAAAGACGAGCCGGCCAGACAACCAGAGCTGTTACCATTTACTTCCAACCGTGTGAAAAAAACAAATGACACTTTTTCTCAGATATAAATTGGGGTCGGCTTTGAACCCTGCCCTACGATTCAGTTATCCAGAAGAAGCAGACCACCATTTGCTTTGAAGTGCTTCGTGCGCGAACAACTTTTGTTATATTTGGCTTGTCTTGGAAGACCGTACAGTCGATTGCTGTTCAGTTCCAGCTTCATGTACATAGGAACTCTGAAAAATCTGTATTTTTTGTTGTTGTTTGGATGTAAACATAACGTGTTTGTAGCTTGTAGTAAATATGCTATATTGGTGCTCAAACACATTGTGTTTGCTATTCCATATTACATGTTTGAGACACAATGGTTGATAGGCTATAATATATGTTTTTCAGGGCCAAATATAGCTTTGTTTGTTGAAGACCCCTAATAACAAAAACAAGACAGACAACAAAGAAACAAAAATGCAGCAGATCTGCAATTCATAACGACAGTGGTTGCAAAAATGTACATTTATAAGTATAGATACGTCGCCTGACGTGATCTTAGAGACGTCTTTTGAAGCAGCGCCATTGCATTTTTTCAACATTTCCTTACACCAATCGACACCTGTTTTGAACGATTGACAAATTATGCGGTATCCACAGCAAGGAAATTTTGTATAAAGTCAAATTTTCATGCAGTACTGAATGTATGGAAGTGGAAGTAATGCCCAAGGTTGTCTCATCACACGGTATGCCACGTGACGATCTTACAATACCACTTCACGCACAGTATCGATTTATTCTGGCGCAACAACAGATATTGTACGACCTGCATGAAATGTGAACTAAGCGAACGTCGGTTCCAATTACAATTATTATATCAGCTTTTCATCGGCATATAAAGACTTAAGTTCATCAATGCACCGTTCTTTTGAAAGTTGTGAAAAATAATCCCACAAAAATTTTTACGACTTAATTCTATTTTTTGACTTTTCTAGTCACTCAAAACTCCAGAAATAATATTCGCACATCAACACGTTCTGAGTACCGTTACGCTGAAAACTGTGAAAAACTACAATCTGGCAACACCAAATATTGCCTAGGCCACAAGTATAAATGGCATCCCTCATAGTAGCCGTCGGTGGTGCAATGGTTGTGTGCGCGGCTATTGTACAGATAACTTGGGTTCGATCCCTACTCTGACCACATAAAATTTCTGTCGACGGCGGTCAGAGTGCCGGCGACACTATCGAGTACTTAGCTATGAAAAAGTTTCTCAAAATACCGTTCGGAACCGGTTTTAAATTGTAGGTCCCAATCAGTGAGTTTAAAACTACAACTCACAGGTTTGTGAGAAGTGCTCCCTAATCCCTTCATGGGATGTGGCGGAAACAATTTATTTTTTTCATAGGAAATTAAATTATACATATATTAATAAAATATTTTAAAATTCTCTCTAAATGCACTTTTAATTAATGGACAGAATTTTTGATATGGTTGTTACAATCTCTAATGCGGTTGTGACAACCTATAATTCGGTTGTGACTACATCTAATTCGGTTGACACAACCTATAACGCGATGGTGCCGAAATCTAACAACCTCTGACAATCTCTAACTCGGTTGTGGTGACAGCATTTAATGCTGTTGCGACTTCTATTGTTGTTATGATAACCTCCAATTTCGTTGGGACAACCTTTAACGCGGTTGTGGCTAACTCTAATGCGTTTGTGGCAACCTCTAAGTTCGGCTATGGCTAATTCAGCTGTTTCAACCGAATTTTTCTGTGAGTGTAGAGCCTTGCAAAGATCTCTGTTGGTGTTGTAATAAATTGTTTAAGTTTGTCCGCTTAATGCCACAATTGTGTTACTCTTCTGTTGGTTACAGAAACATCTTAAGAAATTACTCTACTTTACCAATTCAACCAACTCTGGCTAGGAATACTCAACAGAAACAATCTTATCTTGTACGACATTTCAATGTCTAAAACAAAACTTGGATAAAAAGTTTCATGAGTCCTCTACTGCTTGTGATTTCTGGGGTGAAACACAAACGCCTATCAACTGCCGCGTACTACTTACTGCGAATGCCAATTTCTATGGAAGTGATGACAACTTGTCAAGAACTCGGCGAATCTACGCAAATACTACATAACCCCCCACCAATATTTATATAGTACTCGTATGAATACGCGATTTTATTTCATTGTTTATTCATTGCAAATATGATTCTAAGTATTTATATGTTTGTATATAGAGATTTGAAATATCTTGGCGTTGCTTCAAGTGTGTGATTCATAAATCCCCATTAAAAGTTTTTTAAATTTAATTAACAGTTTCGAAACCCTCACACACACAGTTGCACACATACCGGCCATGATGTGACTTTTATTTAATATTTTAATTTTAATTAAGTCATAAAGTTCAATTCCAATGTGAATTTTCATGGTAAAAAGGGGAGTGAGTGGAGAAGTGTAAATAAGTATAATTGTCCCTCCTTAGAGGGTTAAATGAGTGCAGTGAGAGAGAGAGAGTGTGTGTGCATCATTTAATTCTGTGTGTGTACGAGAGCTACGCCGAAAGTAGTGCGACTTTCTGTTAGATGAAGTGTATGAGGAATGACATTTTGTTTGTAATGAATTAAAGACTTTAAAATGTTTGTGCTTGGTGTACTGCGATTTGCGATGCAGTCTAGCCACCGCTGAGTCCAAAGAGCAGCTGCATTTGACATCAGGCAATAAAAATCAATCAAGCGCTAATGAGCTTCCATGGTATTTAAGTTGGAGTTGTCGTGGCTCATGAGGTCATGTGTAATAAGCAGGGCTACTTTATTTCTTTGAGAATTCTAATAAATATCAATTCGACCCAAACTCATTGTCTACAACATTTTAACCCTTTACATCATAGACATTTTATACTCGCATGACAATGTTTGTCTTGTAACCGGATTCAATACCCATTTATTGTAAACGTTAGAACGTTAATTAAACGTAATTACGCCGATTGTTGTAATATGATACTTTATCATTTTGTTCACTTTTTCTATTTTTCCGTTCGAAATTCTTGAACTAACTACAAGAAACAGCTTGTTATCAGGACAATGTGGATTTTGTCATATGACACCGGAGATTTTCTTTAATCCTTTCGTACTGTTTTACTCCTAAGTTCTACTGTACATTTCTATTGTTGACTGCTTATTTGCGATTATAGAATTGTGCACATGATTTAGTAATTGTTAACAAATTACCCATTTCCTTTTAAAGAGAAGAAAATAAAGAATAGTCGGAGGAGACAAACATAGTACGATTAAGAACATCGTTGCAAAGGACATTGGAAACACATAGCACCGGACACACATAGCCTTTTTAGAATCAGGATGGAAAATCGTCTAACTTTTGTTTATGTAAACACGTCTAACTTTAAGGCATCTCGAATTATTGGTATTTAATTTAAAAATTGAGAAATAAAATTGACGAAACAATTTCACACGTGGTAGCTACGTTTTGGTAGTTAAAAACAGCCATCGCAAACGAACGCAAGCGGGCTTAGAAAATTCCCCTTACTACCCAAAATACATCTAGCGATATTCGAGTCGTATATTTCCGCACGTAATACTTTGCTCATACATATGTCGTTAGTTGCACTCAGAGAACTAGTTGTTTTAAAAGAGATTGTTTCAACCGTAAGTTTGGTTTTTGCACCGAATTGCGGTTGCCACAACCGATTTGAGGTGGTCACGACTGAATTTAGTCCCCACAATTGATGTTAGATTGAAGCAACCACGTTTCTTAATTGACTCCGTTGTGGCAACTGAATCTTTAATTATATTCGTTCTCTCAACCAAATTTTCTACAAATGTATCAACCGAATTTGAAATTAGTTCGGATGCAACAACCGAAATTGGTACGAAATTCGGTGGCAGCAACCAAATGTGACATTAATTCAGGCGCAACAACTACAGGGTGTTTCAAAAGTGAAGATGCTCTTATTTTTGCAAATGGCCGCCAATGTCAAATCTGTTTTGACATTTGTGGACTAGACAGATGTCTGATGTAGAATACAAGTAAACAAGCCATGGAGCGATACACTCCCCAAGAACACGGAATAATCGTGTCTATTTTTTTGCGTAACAATTCGTCTGTGGTGTTGGCGCAGCGCGAATACCATCGCCGATTCCCCGGCCGTCCGACACCGACTGCGCAAACACTGCGCCGTTTGGCCACCAACCTTGAAGAGTATGGGACCACACGAGACGTTGCCTGGAGTGGCCGGCCCCGCAGCGCCCGTTCTGCCGAGAATATCGCCGCTGTTGCCGAGGATGTCGAGCTGTCGCCGGAAACATCGACGCCGTGCCTCGCAATTAGCCATCAGCCGGTCGTCCCTATGGCGAATTTTGGTCAAACACCTGCGCATGTTCCCATACAAAGTCCAGTCCGTGCATCAGCTGCTGCCTGTCGACCGCCAAACGCGTGTAACCTACGCCCAAGCCATCCTCAATCTCGTGGACGAAGTGGACGATTTTCCACCAAAATCATTTCCACCTCAGCGGGTACGTGAACAAGCAAAACTATCGCTTCTGGGGCACCGAAAATCCACGAGTGATGCACGAGGAGCCATTACACGAGGAGCCATCAAAGTGACTGCATGGTGCGCTGTTCACGCTGGAGGAGTCATCGGGCCAATATTTTTCGAGAACGCCGCTGGTCAAACGACAACAGTGGACGGTGCGCGCTATAGGGCCATGTTAACCGAGGTTTTCCTGCCGCAATTCTTCGATTTATGACTGGAGGACATGTGGTTCCAACAGGACGGAGCAACGGCACACACTGCGCGAGCCACAACCGATATTCTGAAGGCGGCGTTCCCGGGTCGCCTCATCTCTCGTTTTGGCGATTTGCACTGGCCCGCAAGAGCGCCCGATTTAACCGTTCCACGCTTTTTTTGTGGGATTTTTTGAAGTCCCGTGTTTACGTGAACAAGCCCGAGACCCTGGAAGCGTTTCTTGACAGGTAACAAACGTTTCTTGACAGGTAATAAACGCTTCTGGACAGGTACCAAACCACCTGCCGAGTCGTATTCTTACTATTCCATATGCCTACTGGCCACAGCGAGCAAGGGGAGAATGATTTACGATCATTTGCTACTAATTGCGAATGACAGCGGTGCTCTATCTTACCGCCAGTTTGGATTCATGAGGAAGTAAAGTTACACGATTGATGCAATACAAAACGTGGTAAATAAAGCATCAATGGCCATATTGGTGAAGGGTTGGAAGAATGTCTGCAAGGAATACTTCGCGGTGATAGCACTGAATATGAAGAATGCTTTCAACTTGGCTGATTGGGGGGCGAGTGTCAAGTACTCTGATAAACATTCAGGCACCTAAAAACATGTTGCACCTTATTTCAAACCTACTTCCTTAACCGTATGCTGAATTATACTAGTGATAATAACGCAGAGTTTTATAAGGTAACTGCAAGTGTTCCACAAAGATCGATCCATTTCCCCAGTGGGTCACGATTGTCGGTTATACCGACGCTTTAGCGGCACCACAAAAGTGGAGACGATCACTCAAGTGAGGAGGTGGCTAGACGAAGCGACAGTAGAGCTGGCAGAAAACAATATCGAAACGGTCTTGATAAGCGGTCGCAAGAAAAATTGTGGGTCGATCATTTTTGGAAGTACCCGTTTTAAAATTGAAATTTTTCCCCTACAAAGTACAACATATTGTTACGATAAACGCTTTACGTGTTTGGTTTAGCTAATATTTGTGTCAAAATAACGTTAAAATGTCAACCAAAAGTTTGTGGTGTATATTTCAATTTGATTGCCTAATATTAATTACGCCTAAAAACATGCAGTCGCTTCAAATTGAAAAGCTACCTCATCCCAACGCACCACGAATGTTTGAATATATCGCAAGGACAGTCTGAAATAATCGAGAACAGCTGACATCTTCCCCCTAACAATTAAGTCGATGTAGAATTTACGAGAACAATCGAAAACCGACAGCGTTACTACGAAATGGTTCTGGAAACTGCTGAAATATATAAATATGTGATTTGAAGAGAAACTAAGGGTAATATCATTTGAAACGGGTAAATGCATAGAGTAATATACCAAGAGTGTGCAACAACTACTTTTCTTGGACCGGAAACATTTGAAAGTCACTAGAATAGTTGGGAATTCAGTTCGACTTTTAAATGGCAAAACAAGGATCATAGATAATTTTAAAAACATTGTCATTAATCAAACGTCCATAGATATCATTTAAATGTTTTTAAAACTTGATTTTACTTCCAGCCACTCAATGCTCATTCTTTCATTACACTCAATTTTCTACTAATACTCCTACTACCAAGTCGAAAAGCTGTTTCATCGATAGCCCCTCAATGCTCAATGACCGGCCACTCAATGCTCATTCTTTCATTACACTCAATTTTCTACTAACACTCCTACTACCAAGTCGAACAGCTGTTTCATCGATAGCCCCATGCATAAATCATCGAGTAATAGAGTTATCGGAAAATACTTATTGTAAAGTTTGTACTGTACTGTAAAGGAAATGCGGTACTTATCGTAATTTAAACAGAACCTGGCTTTATGAAAGGGAAATAAAACCGAACAGAACATGGACGATTAGAAAATTCGTAACAGTCTGATCACCATTGGGTCCCTTCTAATATCATTATTATATGTGACTAGGAATACATTTTGAATTCTAATTTATTTGATCTTAAATAATAGTAAACTTACCAAAACGCGATTTTCTGTTTTATCATTTTTCGTCTCCAATTTGACCATATATTTGACCAGGATTTTTGTGTGACGGCCCAATATGGATTTAACACTTTCTGAAAGAAGATGACAAGAAACAAAAAACAATAAATGAATTTGCAAGTATAAATTACAACTTGTAATCTCAATGATCTAATACGTATGGTGAGTGATGATAACATATATTTCTACACGTATTTGCTTTTGGATATAGAATACAATTTCCAAACCTCAAATGTAGTTTACGGAAAAAAAAACATTTTAATGAATAACATCCGATACGACGACCAACAATGGAGATGGCGACGTCGCCGATAACGATGAAGATACCGTCTGATATTTGTGGGGAGATGATGAATGAAAATGATCATGACTGCAGTTTGGTTGGACGGATGATACTCGCACTTTCCGTGATATTCATTTAATTATATTTACATATAAATGAAATCAAAAGTGGATTTCAAAGAATTAGATTTATAAAATGGTTGCAAAAAAACCTCCGATCAGTGAACATTCCAACTGTGTTTTACTTTGCTTATAGAAATAATATCATCCACACCAATGTCCTCTATATAATTTCAAAGATTTCCTAAATATCAAAAATATTTTCTGGCAATTTGCGACACATTTGCACGAATGTTAACATGTGCCAATAGACAGTAGTAGTCAGTCAGTCACAAGTCACATACACTTTGGAATCGTATGGAATTGTGGCCACCATAACCCAGGTACCTAGTGCATATGACGAAGGTGAAACCATAATATAATTTTACAATTTCAAATATGTATTCGCAAATTGAATTCAAACGTTTGTTTAATCCTTAAGATACATTTCGTTCAAATGTGTTATTTTTCCGCACTCGAAACGTGAGTTGTGTGCAAATTGGGTGTGACATGATGAAATTCAAAGAAAATTTAAAACGATTTGATATCTAAACACTTATGCAAGGGTATAGCTACAAATACCTGTAGATGCAACAGGTAGCTGGTTGATACAAATGTAAGTTTATATAAATAAAGGGTGTCTCAGTAAGATTGCACTTTTTAAATTTATTGTAATTTTTTTTTTTGCGCAAGTGGCAACTCTGAAATTTGGCAGCTGTCACATATGTTTATTCCGATTATTAAAAATGAAGCGCTTTACGAAAGAACGACGCGTTATAATTGTGAAAACTTATTACAAAAATTTGGAAAGTTATGCTCGCAGACCGCTCGCAAATTTCGAAGAATTTTCAGTCGAGAAAGTGCACCTACACTGAAAGAAAAACGCTTCGTCGCTTGGATCAAACATTTTCGTTAATGTTTTTTCGTTGCTATAGTGAAAAGTGTGGTATATCCGACAATTTGGTAGTCCCTGCAACGAAATATTTCATACATGATTTCTTTGACAAATTTTTCATTTCGTTGCTGCAACAACTTACTTTTCGTTTCTGCAGCAATTTAATTTAAATTTTGTAGAAAAATGGGCTTAAATTTAAAAAAAAAAACAGTAAATGCATGATATTTAAACTACTGATATTTGGTTTATCTCTATTCATAGTCCATATTTATTATATATTTATTTTGGAGGTTTGCCAACATTTTTAGTTGACGAAACAATTTCGTTCTTGTAACGAAACTAATTTTTATGAAGGTAAAGAGAGAAAAGCAGTCAAAAAATGAGCGAGCACAAAAAAAGACGCCAGCAAGAGAAAATGGTGAGCGTGAGTGGTGAACCGTAAAGATGACGCATCGACAGGAGAAAGACTACCCTAAATAAAAATGTTCGTGTTTTAATCATAATTCGGTCGCGCCTGTTTTGTTGTGTTGGTATTTGGATTCAGCAAAAAACGAAAGCTATACATAATTTGTGCGGGCAGTCGAAGTCAATGAAAACGAAGATGTCAAAGAAGCAAAGTGTTTCAAGAACGACGAACATAAAAAATAACAATTCAACGTACAATTAAAGGAATCCAATCGAAATTTTAACAAATTTGGTTAAAATAAATAAAAGCGTAGTTGAAGAAATTGCAATCAGAGCGATCACTGGCTTAATGACCGGGGATTTGGCCCTACAATTGAATGACGGAACCATCGACACAACAACAATTGCATGATTTAAGAAAACAATGATGCCGTTCTATATTAAAGGAGTAGAGCATAGGGGAGTCGAGCTTAGATATGTAGATATCATAAATAGAAATCTTAATAATAAATTCCTCATATTTGTTTTTAATCTTCAACATGGAATGGATTTAATAGTTAAATTTATTTTTTTTTTTATCAAAACACCAGCAATGTAATACTAACAGTGTATTTATGTACACTTGTCAATAAATAATTTCAAACACACTTCAAAACATTGATTGCAGCAATGAAAAAAAATCATTGTAGTAATGAAACCAATTCATTGCTGTAATGAAACAAATTCATTGAGGCAATGGAATAAAATCATTGCAAGAACGATACATATTCATTTCAACAATGAAACAAATTCATTGCAGCAATGAAACAAATTCATAGCAGCAAAGAACCAAATTCATTGCAATCATAAAGCAACTTCATTGCAGCAACTACCGAACAAGTTTCAGTTGATGATGATAGCCGGAATGAAACTGTACGTTAGCTCACTTTCGATGACAAAAGTTGTTGGGGTGATGAACATTTTCATCCCTGTGACGATGCTTTTCTGTTCAGTGTAATGTGTCAACCATTCGAAGGGTGGTCAAAAAACTTGAAGAAACTGGGTCGGTCACAGACAGTAAACGACTCCTGTGCGTCAACGTACCGGTGGTCTCAAGAGTGTCGCCGAAAACCCGAAAACATCAATTCGGCATCGTTCTCAACAACTTCAAATTTAACGAAGTACTACGCAGCGAATTTTGCCAAAAGATCTCCACCTTCATGCGTACAAAATGCAGCTTACTCAGGAGCTCAAACCAGCAGGTCATGGAAAGCGCAGGCAATTCGTTCAATGGGTAATGGAGCAAAGTGAAGTCGATGCGAATTTTTTTTATAAATAAGTCATCTCCTCCAATCAAGCGCATTCCCAACTGAATGGCTTCGTGAATACACAAAGTTGTCGATTTTTGGGCTCAGAAAATTCTCATGCAATCCATCAGAAACAAATGCACCCACAACGAGCAACTGTCTGGTGGGGATTTTGAATAGGCGGCGTGATTGGGCCTTACTTTTTTGAGGATGAGGCCGAAATTGCAGAGGCTGTGAACGGCATTCGTTAAAGGAACATGTTAACGGAGTTCTTGTGGCCTCAACTGCATGCCATGGATCTGAACGACATGTGGTCTCAGCAGCACGGCGCCACCTGCCACACCGCGGATGAAACTATCGACTTATTTCAGCAACGATTTCCAGAACAAATTAGCTCAACAAATTTTGATGTCAACTGGCCACCAAGATCATGCCATTTAACGCCGTGCGTTTTCTTTCTTTGGCGTTTTGTGAAATCTCGCGTTTATGCAATATTTCATGAAAAGACTAATGGCCTGTCACCTGTAGTGGCCATTTGACGGATATTTTATTCCATACTTAATCGGAGCATGTCTTCTTTACAATCCAACAAAAAAAATCGAAACTACAATATCTCAAAAAATACGTGTTTTTTTTTTTAAATGAAAAAGGGCACTCCTACTGAGACACCCTAGATGGTGCTTTTGTTATTGTTGAAATGTTTTTGATCAGCTGACTAAATTCTTTGTTGTACAGTTACACAGCTGACATCTCAGGTACAATATATTACATTATTTTATGTGGTCAGTTTTAATTTAAATTGTGTTGTGAATATGGATGATCAAAATGAGAATTTTCGTCATATTTATCTGTTTTATTTTCGTAAAGCAAAACAGCCGCGGAAGCACACCCGGATATGATATAACTTGTATGGTTTGGATGCTTTAAAAGAACAAACATGCCAATGCTGGTTCAACAAATTTCGATCTGGAAATTTCACGACCAAAAATGGCAACAGGAGCGGTAGGCCAAATGAGGTTGAGGAGGAACAAATCAAAGCAAAGTTTCTGTTCGAGAAGTTGCAGACAAGCTGAAAACGCCTTGGACTTGTCAAAAAGCTTGATAATTGGGTTCCGCGCGAGCTTAAGGAAACTTGCGATTTATTGGTCAAAATATTATCCATTTTTGAAACGCATTGTCACTGGTAATGAAAAATGGTTTCAGTACAATAATGCCAACCGAAAGAGATCCTGGTGCAAGCACGATGAACGCGGTCAAACTTTATCAAAGACTGAACTGCACCATTTGGTGTGATTTTAAGGGAGTAATTTATATTTTGAACTTCTTCAAAATCATAAATTCTGACGTCTACATTGAAAGAATAACGTTACGTCACATGGATGAAACATTTTCATTAACGTTTTTACGTTTCTACAATGAAAAGTGTCGTATATCCGATAATTTGATAGTCGCTGCAACGAAAAATTTCATACATGATTTCTTTGACAATTTTTCATTTCGCTGCTGCAACAACTTAATTGTTGTTCCTGCAACAATTTTATTTAATTTGTATTTTGTAGAAAACTGGGTTACACATAAAAAAAAAAGTAAGTACATGCAATTTAAACTACTGATATTTGGTTTATCTGAAGCAACTTCATTGCTGTAATGAAACAAACACATTGCAGCAACGAAATATATTCATTGCAAGAACGATACTTATTCATTGCAACAATGAAACAAATTAGTTAATGAATCAAATTCATTGCAGAAACAACCATACTTTCATCGCAGTGATGAACAATTTGCAGTTGATGAACACACTTTCGTAGCGGGAATGAAACTGTACGTTAGCTCACTTTAGATGACAAAAGTTGTTGGGGTGATGAACATTTTCATACCTGTGACGATGCTTTTCCGTTCAATGTATTGTCAGCAATTGACGAACATTGATGGGGAACTGAAAGAAACACGACCAGAATTGGTAAATCGCAAAGGCGTGGATTTCCATCACATACTTTGCAGACTCGGCAAAAAAAATATTGGAGCGTTGATGGCAAGTGATGCCACGTTGTATGCCTGATCTGGCACCACCAGATTTTCATTTATTCCGGTGTCTGCAAAACTTTTTGAATGTAAAATCCTTCAATATAGAAGCGGACCTATAAACCAAGTTGTTCGAGTTTATTTGTGGGACGGACCAGTCATTGTATGAATCTGAGATCACACAATTGCCTGAACGATGGCAAAAGGTCATTGAACAAAATCGCACCAAAAAAACCGAAATTACTGTCTTGCCAACCCAATACATTTGTTTGTCATTTTGTCCATTTCACAAAAATTTTCGCTGTAATTTACGTTGTAATTATAGTAAAATTTGGAATTTGAACCCCCACCCACTGAATTTCGAAGCAGATCGCCAATTTTATATTTATGAAATGACAGATTATTACAGAAATGTTTACGAAATTTACGAAAATTGTGAAATATTAACAGCTTTCATCAAAAATTCTGAGCTTTCAACTCAAACTGTAAGGGCGGATTTCAGACTCGTCATTTAAAAGCTCAATTTAAAAGATTCCAGCAAATTTTCGTATTAGGTGACGTTTAAAGTACAGAATTTTCAACTGTAAAACTGGACATAAGAAATAAATTCGATAGAAATACAGTGGCATCAACGCAGTTTGTGAATCAATTTGTGAAGCGGCTACGTCAATCCGGGTCCTTGTATTACAAAATAACCCGTGTACATGCTCGTATAGTACGTTCCGTGGAAAATATTGCCGCCATCAACGTCCACTCGCCACCATTCGCAGCAATTGAACACTTCTTGCACTTCTCTGAGCAGAATTTTGTATAAAGACCTCGGTTTGAAGGCATACAAAGTCTAATTAGTTCAAGAACTGAAGGTTTGCGTTTTCGCTTCCCTGAATGGGCTGAATATGAGCATTTTCATCTCAGGGGCTACGTTAACAAACAAAATTGTCGCATTTGGGGCTCGGAAAATCAACAGGTCGTCGCATCCAGAACGAGTGTTTGTTTAGTGCTTTTTTGGCATGGCTGCATCACACAGTGCAACACGAAAAAAAATAACCATATACGGACACCACTACGTGATAAAAGACTAAAAAAAAAAGACCCGTGTCTCCCAATTTTTCCCAAAGTCATGCACTTTTTTTTTATGGGCCGCCAAAGATTTGGGGCCTCGGTATCATTTTCGTAAAAATGTGATCATTTTCTCAGGCTCATATCTTGCAAACCGTTCAGAATTTCGATTTACTCTCTGAGGCAAAGTTGTAGCTCTTGTCATAATGGCAAAATTCCATGAATTGGGCTACGAATTGATACCTCATCCGCCATATTCTCTGGATTTAGACCCCAGTAACCATTTCCTATTTCCAAACCTAAAGAAATAATGGCTCGGTGGAAAGAGATTTAGCTCCAACGATGAAATTATTGATCAAACACATGCCTATTTTATGGACAACGAAAAATTCTATTTTTTGAAAGGGATACAACAATTTGAGAAACGTTGGACTAAGTGTATTGAGCTAAAAGGAGATTATGTTGAAAAATAATTTTTTTTTGCAAAAATAGCTGTGTTTCATTCAAAAAGTCACGGACTTATTGATCCGCCCTCGTAATACCCTTTTTCTTTAATATAATTGATTCATTTATAATATATATATAAACAAATAATAATTGATTCGTTTCGTTTCGAGCTGTAGGGTGCGATAAGAACTACCATGCTGACATCAGATTTATCAAATTTTGAAACGATTTTTCGATTTTTCAAAAGCCAACTTCGGAATAACAACATAACTAAGCGAGTTAAAGAAACAATTTGATTCTTTATTTTATATTATTTCCAAGTGTTGTATCAAAAAAATTGGGGCGCCACCAATATCCTACTCTCCCCATAACTCGCACAAGATAAACGAATAAACTCAAAGCTTTTGAGTTTAAACAAAATTTAAATTTGTTTTTGACTCCATAAAAAGAAGATGCCAAAGGGAATGACAGAGGCCCGACTGTTATTTCGAAATTAAAATTCCGATAAGTAGTTTCCAAAATATTAAAATTACATTTCTCCCATTTATTTAATGAAACAACAAATTCTAAATTGGGCCATTACTCTCAGTGTAGCGTGAAGTATAATAAAACTAAACCAAATACAAAATTTAGAATAATTTAAATTTAGTTTTTTACCTAAAAAAGGAGAAGAGAAGAATGCAGACTTCATAATCATTACATTTTCCGGACATGTTCCACCGTTGGAATGTGAATTGCCATGGTTTTTCGCTTTTGTCTATGTGGTTTGGTATCACTGGGGGGTGTTACAAGTATTGCCTGGCTATCTAGTTTATGTTTACCGGAAACCAACAATAAATTGTTGTAATATACAATTTCTACTCTGGCAATTGATGGAACAATAAACAAAAGAAATTAAATTCATATTAACCTCTGATCTAAATTATTCTGTTGTGTCGGTATGGAATGACTCCAACTAACTGGCTGGGTGGCTGACTGGCTAGATGCCTGTTTTGATGGTAGTGGATGCAAGTGAAAGCAGTACGCACTTTACATTATAGCCACATCAACTTGAGACCCGACCCCCAGAGTGACTCCGAGTGCGGTCATCAACATCATTATTATCAACAACATACACATATGAATGTTGCTGTTGCTGCTGCTGTTGCTCCGATGTCTGTTTAACAAGTATTGTGGCGATACATGAATACAACGGAAATATAGTTGAATTATTATTGTTTTATATATAATTAATTAATAATGACATAATATACACAGCAGAAGCATGTATGTAAGTGTTTTTTTATTGTTTCAAAACAAACATTAAATGAATCGCACTACAATGCTCGTAAAACCCCTCGCATACGATACAACTATCGTTGCGATTTCACTGTAAAGAAATGAGCTCAGCTATTGTTGACAAACAATAATGACAAGATATGACAACTTGCAACAACAATGCAGTAGAAGACGAAAAAAAGACACAAACCCCTCGCTCTCTGTACATTATACTCACTCAGTGATTGTCATAAAGTTTAAACACATGTCAAACCGTGGTGGATGCTAAAGCCTACAGAGTAGGTCAAGACCGATATAATGATGATCATGTCTACACAAATCAACAAAGAAAAATCTGATTATACTTTGTGAACACAATGTAAGTAAATAAGTGTCGTGTAATTTTCGAATACGTTGTCATACAGTGACTAACGCTAGGCAAGCTTCCTAGAGAAAGAACAATGATGCTTTGTCTCATGACTAGCACTCATAACCGAAAAATCGCTTATACCAGTTAACCAGTTGCAATACAAATAACTGTTTGCCGGTCAGAACACGTGCTTTTTAAATCTAGTTAAAAATTCAAACTATCATTGTAGTTAAATAGTTCAAGTTTTATGTGGATATGAATTTTCAAAACAAATATAAGTATTAAAATTAAATTAAATGGTCAATTTAGTTTAATTCAATCAAATTCATTCAATTCAATTTAATCGAATACAATACAATTCCAATCCAGTCCAGTCCAATTAAATTCAATTCAATTCAATTCAATTCAATTCAATTCAATTCAATTCAATTCAATTCAATTCAATTCAATTCAATTCAATTCAATTCAATTCAATTCAATTCAAATCAAATCAATTCAATTCAATTCAATTCAATTCAATTAAATTAAATTAAATTCAATTCAATTCAATTCAATTCCATTCCATTCCATTCCATTCAATTCAACTCAATTTAATTTAATTTAATTGAACTCAGTTCAATTCAATTAAATTCAATTCAGTTGAATTCGATTCAATTCAATATTATTCAATTCAATTCAGTTCAATTAAATTCACTTCAATTGAGTTTAGTTCAGTTCAGTTCAATTCAGTTCAATTCAACTCAATATAACAATTCGATTCAATTCGGTACTTTTCAATTCAATTCGATTCAATTCTATACTATTCATTTCAATTCCATTCAGTTCAATTCAATTTAGTTTAGTACATTTCAATTCAATTCCATTCCATTCAATTCAATACTATTTAATTCAATTCCATTCAATTCAGTCCAATTCGATTCAATTCAATACTATTCAGTTCAATTTAATTCAATTCAACTCAGTTCAATTCAATTCAATTTGATTCATTTCAAAACTATTCAATTCAGTTCAATTCAACTTAATTCAATTCAACTCAATTAAATGCAGTTGAATTCAATTCAATACGCTTCAAAACTCAATTAATTTCAACTCAATTCGCTTCAACTCAATTCAATTCAATTCAACTCAGTTCAATTCAATTCAATACAGTTCAACTCCATTCAATCTAATTCAATTCAATTAAATTAAATTCAGTTCAATTAAATTAAATTCAGTTCAATTCAATTCAATTCAATTCAATTCAATTCAATTCAATTCAATACAGTTCAACTCCATTCAAAGTAATTCAATTCAATCCAATTCGGCTCAATTCAATTCAATCCAATTCAGCTCAATTCAATCTAATTCAATATAATTCAAGTCAATTCAATTCGATTCAATTCAGTACTATTCAATTCAATTCGATTCAATTCTATACTAATCAATTCAATAACATTCAGTTCAATTCAATTTAGTTTAGTACAGTTCAGTTCAACTCATTTCAATTTCATTCCATTCCATTCAATTCAGTTCAATTCGATTCCATTCAATACTATTTAGTTAAATTTAATTCAATTCAACTCAGTTCAATTCAATTTGATTCAATTCAAAACTATTCAATTCAGTTCAATTCAACTTAATTCAATTCAACTCTATTAAATGCAGTCGAATTCAATTCAATTCAATTCAGTTCAACTCAATTCAATTCATTTCGATTCAATTCAACTCAGTTCAATTCAATTCAATTTGATTCAATTCAATACTATTTAATTCAATTCAGTTCAATTCAACTCAATACAATTCAATTCAGCTCAATTAAATTCAGTTGAATTCAATTCAATTCAGTTCAACTCAATTCATTTCATTTCATTTCAATTCAATTCAATGCAATGCATTTCAATTCAATTCAATTCAATTCAATTCAATTCAATTCAATTCAATTCAATTCAATTCAATTCAATTCAATTCAATTCAATTCAATTCAATTCAATTCAATTTAATTTAATTTAATTTAATTTAATTTAATTTAGTTTAATTTAATTTAATTTAATTTAATTTAATTTAATTTAATTCAATTCAATTCAATTCAACTCAATTCAATTCAAATCAATTCAAGTCAATGCAATTCAATTCATTCCAATTCAGCTCAATTCAATCCAATCCAATTCAATTCAATTCAATTCAATTCATATCAATTCATAACAATTCATATCAATTCAAGGCAATGCAATTCAATTCAATCGAATTCAATTCAATTCAGTTAAATTGAATTCAATCCAATTGAATTCAATTCAATACAGTTCAACTCCGTTCCATATAATTCAATTCAATCCAATTCAGCTCAATTCAATTCAATCCAATTCATCTCAATTCAATTTAAATTAATTCAATTCAATTCAATTCAATTCAATTCAATCCAATTCAGCTCAATTAAAATCAATTCAATTCAATCCAATTCAGCTAATTCAATTTAATTCGATTAAATTCAATTCAATCCAATTCAATGCCATTCAATTCAATCCAATACAATTAGTTCTCTGGTGTGGTTCCTAGCCGACGATCAGGTTATTCGCCGTTATACTGCCGTCTTATATGCCCCATATTCAATTGCTTTGGGTGGTTGTCCAGGCTTACCTTACGCTACACACTGTGCCATTTCTTACTGCTTGGACAGATTTGGAGCCAGTTAGAAATTACAGAAATATTCCGTATATTGTTTGTTGTTTTGGGATCTATCTGACCATGTTCCTGTTGGAAAAATGTTTTAGCTGTTTGAAATAATAATTTGCCGCGGAATGCAAGGACTTCTGTTTCGATGATAAGAAGTCCGTCATTTGTCAGCAGTATTTGCTAGTGAGAGTATTTTGGATCCACTCGGATCAATTTTTCAATTCTTGAACTAAGCTGATGCACGTCACTTAACATCGCAGGTACGTTAAGAACAATTGCGATTAAAATGGAAAATTAAATGCGATTAAATGTGAAATTATTGATAGTAATTATTGATAGATCGATCATAAACAATAACATTCGTTGGCATTTTTGAATGTAGTTGTAAAGTACATCTTTTAAAAATTAGAATAAATATAAGCACGCAAACAACTGCATTAGGAAGCACTGCAAATGTGATTACTTTCGAATAACTTCATTTGTTTTCTGATTATCGTATTTTTGCCCCGACTAAGTTAATTATGTTGTCACTCAACCCTCGCATGTTAAACTTGTAAAAAACTTTAAAAATCTGCTATAATACTTTCCTGGCAAAAAAATAATAATCCCGAGATATTAGAGCAGTAGAACTGACATCATATTTATGTCTTTTTTTTTCATTGTTTCATTTTAATGGAAATAATCCGCAGATTTATATTTTTTGTTGTTGTTGGTATTTAGCTTTGTTTTACGGCTTTATTTGTACCGTAATTCCGCCAACACCTTTTAAAGCTTTAAATGTATCTATTACTCACAAAAACCTACTCCGCCAAACGACCGCCACCAATGCGGTTCGGTGTGGTGCGGTCTAGGCTGTTTGCAATTTTTCACATCGCCCAAGTCCTTGTCGCTTTGTCATAAGTACTTCGTGTGATTGTGTTTCCTGGGGAAAATTGTGTGTGTAAAGATACATACATCCTTCCGCTTTCTTCTTAAATGTTGTACATTGTACTTTTTGTCTCTCCGCGCCCTTCGCATGTCATGTCGTTCGTTTGTTTTTTGTCAAGTTTTTCTGTTGATGTGACAATTTTGACATGATGTTTTTGAGTTTTATTTTGTAATTCAGAATTACTGCCATTGTCATGTTGTCATAAAGAGTACAACAACTACACATTACAATAAAAGTTTGTACAACTAAATAAATAGGGAGAGAGAGAGAGAGAGAGAGATGGGACACAATCAAATGCACACACTCATTCATATGGCGGTGATCCTGGCGCATGTATTCTACCCTTATGTCATAATCCTTTACTGTTGCTTTGCTATGAATGACATTTCGCTAATATTAGTAGAATGGAAATGATTTAGCATTTGCTGTTCATTGACATTTGTTGTTAGATTGTTTATCGTTTTTTCGCTCACTAAAAATGAGGTCGGTTAATTAAGTTGGTAATTTTTCGAACAAATTTAGGCGTATTTTTGCATTATTAGCTATTGAAATTTCTATTTTGTAATAACGAATAACGATTTAGTAAAAACGAAACAAAAAACGTAGTAACTAATTTCAGTAGTTCATCCAAGGAAATTAAATTTTTATTAGTTCCAAAACACCAGTATAATCTACTTCCCCACTTCTGAAAAACGTGATTTTGTAGCAACCATAAATTCGGCTGTTGTCACTGAATTGAGGTTGCGACAACCGAATTGAGGTTTTCACGACAGCATTTAGTCGACGCAACTGAACCTAGATTGAACCAACCTCGCTTCTTAATTGATTCGGTTGTGACAGCTGCACTTTCAATTATGTATATTCGTTCTGTCAGTCAAATTTGGAATTAATTCGGTTGCAAGAACCAAAATTGGTAGCAAATTCGGTTGCAACAACCGAATGTGGGTTACAGCAATGCAGGTGCAACTATCGAATTTCGTATCAATTTGGTCGCAAGTTGGTCGGTTGCAACTACCAAATTTGGTGTTAATTCGGTTGCTGCAAACACATTACTTATGAATTCTGTTGGTACAACCGAATTAATTTTCAGTTCGGTTACCACCACATAATTCTATATATTTGTAACTTGAAGCTTTAAAATCCAAAATCGTATATGGTAAAAAAGTTAAAGATTGTACAATTATTGCTGCCACGATGACATCAAGATTTTTGTGGTTATTAAGAAAGGTAAATATGTAAAAATATTGTAATTATGGTTTTCACCTTAAAACCTCCTTGTTTTGCAGAAAATTTCCACAGGTACAGCGTGTTGTACAAGTAGATCATAGAATAACACATACTATAGAAGAACTTATTCTCTCATCTGACGTTTCATTTCACACTCTCTCGTTAGGTCTGTGGAAATGTTTACATACACCAGGTGGAGTTACAAAATATGTTCACTTAACTATTTCCTGTCGTTTTGGTGTAGAACTGAAAAATTTAAATGTATTTTGCACTTTTTTGTTGACTTTTAACGTTGGTATTCATTTGTATTGTATTTAACACAACTAGTTTGCCACAAAAACACGAAATTCGGGTGTAGTTCCTTTGCGGATCGCTGTATACTATTGCCACCATCTGGTATTATTGAACCCATATTTTCCACCCTCCGCTGTGTAATTTCCATCGTACCTATGACGTATAATTTATTGAGCGAATAAAACCTTCTACGTATGTGTTATTCTATGAAGTAGATGTCGACAGTTCTGATGGTTTACGATTTAAATCGACAGATAAAGAAATGGTTCCCATTACATTCCATGAATGGATTTAGGAGAGCTTCTCGCATCCAGTGAGCTGTGCGCTTTCTAGTTGTATACTCACTGATTGGGACCTATAGTTTTGCACCGGTTCCGAACAGTATTTTGAGAAGCATTTTCATGACTAAATACTCGATGGTGTCGCCGTCGCTAAGCGTAGTGGCCGCCGTCAAAAGAAATTTAAGGTGGTCAGAGCAGGGAACGAACCCACGGTCTTATGTACAAGAGCCGCGCACACTACCATTGCACAACCGACGGCCACAAAATCCACAAATACAACAATATATCCTTGTTTTGTTATTTATAAGAATACAGGAAAATAAATCGTAAATAAATTATTAAACAACTCTCACTAAATAGGTTTTTAATTAATAGGCACAATTTACAAAACTCAGTTGTATCAACTTCGAAATTTGGTCGTGAAAACCTCAAATTCGTCTGTAACAACCTCTAGTTCGGTTGTGACAACCTCTAATTCGGCTGTGGCAACCTCTAATTCGATCGATAGCCTGAACTTTGGTCCTCGCCTCGTGAAACGCTAGCAATATATTGGATCCGGAGCGAGCTAATACGAACTCTCTGGTTGTGGCTTATGTTTCCCATATCAATAAAAGGATGTGAGAGCAGAATTAGGAATCCTTACCATAATATCGTATTTTTTGAGGTGTTGAAATTCAAATTGAAATAGAATAATGGGAGTACATAATTTCAAACTGAATATGTATTTTATTGGAAGGATAACATATGTCATTAGTTTTGGAATATAATTTGAGGCATGTGGGCGCCACAGCTTTCTGGAAATCCAATTTTCGACTAAGTTATCAAACAATGGGGGCTGTATCTCGGCAATGCTTCGCACAATGTTGCCTTACAAGGCGTCTAAAGTTTCCAGTTTGTTCGCACAAGCCAATGACTTCACGTAACCCCAGAGAAAATAATCTAGAGGCGCAGATCGCGGTAGCCATTTGACTGACCCATTTCGAGAAATAACGCGTTCACCAAATGTTTCCTTCAATAAGTCGATTGTTTGACGCGCTGTATGGCATGTGGTGCCATCCTGTTTGAAAAACATGTCTCCAGTCAACATTCCATGCAAGGGGGGGACGATTGGGGCTCTACTTATGTAGCGCTTGCCGTTGACGGTAACGTTCTCGCCGCTCTCATTTTTAAAGAAGTAAGGATCAACGATTCGGCCGGCCCATAAAACATAACAAACAATTTTGTGGATGTAAAGGTGTTTATTGATATCTGGATCAGATGGAGCGCACGGTAACATTCCCGTTCTGAACTATGATTTTCGATATAAATTTGCACAATTTGCAAGCGTTGTTCTGTCGTTAGCCTATTCATGATGAAACATAAAAAAATTACCACAATTGATTATAGCGTTCCCAGATCTGTACGATTTGTGACCGTTTAAATCGTCATCCAAAAATGGAACCTCTAAAAAAGCACCCAATATTAACCCATTCGCGACCAATAGAACATATGTGTCGCATAAAAATGGTATGCTATATTTTCCATAATTTCATATAACATTTCTTTCATTGTATTCCGTACAATGTATTACAATATGCATTTCGTACAATCCAAATGGAAATCATATTCGAATCTGTCCCATACGTCGTAAAAGAGTTAAGTACACTTTCGCCTTCCTAGGCATAACTTGGTTTCCACAGCAAAGTTTAACCCATTTGAACCACTCTTCGAGTTTTCGCACAGATATTTTCAACCCAATTTTTTGTATGACGATGTATACGCGATGCAATTTGAAAAACAACTACAAATAAGTTGTTGTTGAAATACCAGATGCCTACGGTCGGGAAAAAAATGTCTGGTCGTTCAAAGGGCCATTTTCGACTTCTCGAACAGCTGATATCGGTGAAACTACTATAAGACATAGCGAAATTCTAAGTTCAGCGGACTCAAAAATTTTTGCAACGCGATTCAAAATGTGTTAAGGTAATCACCGAATGTATAAAATCAAGTGGCTAAACGACGATACACTGAAAAAAAATTCTTCGTAATATTTTTGAAACTTTCTTCATTAAAATCTCATGAAGTTTTTCGTAAATTCCATAGATATTATGAAAATCGTTCATAAAAAGTTTACGAATATAAAACAAATATTGGCAAAATATTTTTCATTGTTTGAATGGAAATTTTTCATTTTCTGTATTTTGTATTTCAGTGCCAGCCAGTATTATTTTTCGAGCAATTGTATACCAAAAAATTCCACATTACATCTAGAATTTTTGTTACTATGACTGGTTTCATAAAATCTACAATAAAATATATCATAAATGTTATGAAAAAATTTCATAGATTTCGGTTTATAGAATCTATGAAAATATTTTATAGGTTCTATAAAATAATTTCTTTGGTTGAAAATTAATGAAGGAATTCTATGAAGTACTATTTAATAGTATTTATTTATGAATCAAATGTTTTCAGTGGGTATACTTGGTGGATATTTTTGAAGACCCGTTTCTGACAAGTACGGGTATTTGGAGCGGTTCCGGTTCTCAGCAAATTACTATCCCAAAGAGGCTTAAGTGTAATATCTTATAAGAACAATAAATTTGACAAAAATACACATTCTCATACCTTCAAGGGTTAACACTTTTGGTTCCTTTGGTAGCGAGTCCTATTATCATGGAACCGTTTTACGGTTCTTTTCAACCCGTTTTTCATTTCTTTTAGGATCGTTTTGAAACCGTTATCGGTTCTTTTGAACACGTTTTTCGGTCCTTCAAGAACCGTTTTCGGTTCAATTGGGTCCGTCTTTCTGTGCATTTGAAACCCCTTTCGGTTCTTTTGGAACCGTGTATCGGTACCGATTCTGCAGAACTGGTTCCTTGATTCTGTGCATCCCTAGTGGGTATACTCACTGAAAGGCAACCGCAGCTCAAGGTGCTGTCAGAGATTGAAATCAGAATCGAAATTTGAGTCCAAGGTCAGCCTGGGGATACCAGGGACTCCTGGGCATTGTAGCATCTTAGGAAAGGAAAGGGCAAACGAGTTGGCAAGGATGGGCTCCAATAAGCGGATAGTAAATCTGAACCACGCAAATCCTTACCTAGCAATAAAACTTGAATTTTAACAATGAGCGAACAATCTTACAAAGTAATATGGGACCCATTATAAGGGGCAATGGCCCCTTAGTGAAGCCGTACAATGGTACAATGTGATACAATGGTTGGCGTGTCAGAGTCGTGTGTATGATAACGTGGGTTCAATGCCTGTTCTAAAACTCTTATATTTCGTTCAAAAATCAAGAATACAACACCCACTTTGGAGCATTCTGGGACAATAGGGCAGAACACTGTATGAACTTCTGGGATTGAAAACAATGCACTGCCATCCTATACAGTGAAAAAAACTTTCTTATGTATTATGAAATCCTTAATAGATTTTATGAATTTCTTCATTAATTTTCATCCTAGAAAACATTTCATAGAATCTATGATGTTGTTACGATTAAAGCTTTATTTATGTCACAGTAATGTAATATGCATTCTTACTTATTTGGCTTACTATAAATAACCGTGCGATTAGTGTTGTGCCTAAAAGTATGCATTTCAACAACATACCAGTTCGCCAAACCAGTATTATGAATTCACCAGTATTATGAATTCACCAGTATTATGAGTTCACCAGTATTATGAATTCATATCTCTCCACTAATCTGGTGTGTTCTACAGACTTCCAGGGAGCGATAAATAGTGGCAGCATTTCTACCACTGAAGAGATAACCAAATGAAGCGACTAGAAGGATCCTGAATTTGCTAAGAAGATAACACCATATGAGTATGGTGAGTTAGTATAAATAGCTGAGGCTTTTGGCATTTTGAGTCAATGTATTATTAAACGCCGAAAAGTAAGCAACGCGAATTGATAGTAAAATATAGACTTATTGTAAAATTTTGTCTTTAAAACTGTATAAGTAAAATAAATGGAACTAAAACTGTTGTATTTATCGTAATTTAAAAACGAACCCTGTTTTATTAACGGGAATAAAATAGCGCTAAAACGGACGATTAAGGAAAATTCGTAACAATATTTGTTCATAGGAAATTTGTTGATAACCCCTTTGAAACATGGTAATGTATGAGATACTAATGTGATTGTATTGATATTAAATGTGTACACGGCTGGAAACATGTTTCTAAGTGTAAAATAGTTGTTTTTTGTTGAAATAATAGATACTCACTGGCATGAGTAATTTCGAACATCGCGACAAGTTCTTCATCAGATGTCAAGTACTGTGCATGACTTGATACCACCTATAGATGATCAATATATATACAAACTTATATACAAATTTACATATGCGAATTTGTATCGATCGAAAACCAAGTCATACGGAAAAGTCAAATTGTCCAACACAAGAACAGAAAGCTTTGATCCCACCTTATTCTTCTTTCCCAATGCATTCTCGTTAGTTTGAGTATGGTACAATAACATGTACATGGTAAAGTTGTTTGAACAGCTGATTTAATTTATTCTTCGCTTCAGTTGTCAACTCATATGTATTTTGTTTTTGTACTCTTTGCATTCTTGTGTTGTTGGTATGTATTTGTGTAGAGTTTGACAACTGAAGCGAATAGAACAAAAACAAAATGTCTGTTGTTGCTGTCTACAACAACAACGCATGCTGCTATTACCATGTAGATATTATTGCACCATGAGTTGGAGCTTATTTTAATCTATAACACACAGTTGCATTTCCTGTGACGTCAGTTAGCTAATGTCAGTTATGTTTTCTGCATGAAATATTTTCATAGATTCTACGAAATGTTTCTTTGATTGACAAATATTAAATTATTCACAATATCTTTCAAACTTTTTCATAGATTTTATGAAATGACATTTATGAAATTTCTGCATAACAGCTACGAAACATTGTCATACATTTTATGAAACCTGTCGCAGAACTATAATGCATCTTTATGATTCGTGTACTTTGATTTGTTCTAAATGTTGCACGGTAATGAAGTAGCGATTGTTCTAAATGATGCTATTAAACTATGCATCACGCTATATTTAAATAAATCTAGAAATGCATTGAGAATTCTTTGCTATACAAATGCTTGACAAGTTATGCTGACATCCAAACACAAAATACCGAAAAATTACATTTTCGATTCAATGAAAGTGGAGGATTTTATGAAACTTTTTTATGAATACGTTTCGTAAATGCGTAAACATTTTAAGAAAGTCTTTCATAACATCTATGAAATTTACGAAAAACTTCAGGGATTAATAAAGATTTTTAATGAAGAGGGATTCACAAATATTACGACAATAAAAATTTAGTTTATCCCACTGTGTAAGTGTTTGAAATGGATCACGAGGTCATGCGGCAATGCTTCAATTCCTTTTTACCAACCTCAACTAAGTCAGCTCAAGTTCATGACACATTAGAAGATGAAGTTTCATAAAGAATACATTTTAGATTGCAGAAGTCAATTAGCCAGTGAGTCTGCAAACTAGTTGAATTCTCAATGAAACTTGAGTATTCATTTGAATTTTTGAGTTGTTTGAAAACCACTGATATAAGCGAAAATGTGAAAACAATATATTTTAACATGTTGAAGGATAATGAAGCCGGCTTAAGTCCTGTCCACAAATTGTGGAGTTAAAACACAAATGATTATGCTAAATCGAACAATACTATGTTCAATCCCAATTTTACTTTATTCGATTTTATCTCCGGTTAAATAATAACCCAACAAACATAAAGTTACTTGATTTACAACCCTACCTTTTTATACCACTGCTTACCTATCTGCCCCCCTTACTTGCTCCCGAATCAAAGGGCTTGCACAAACTATTTATTTCCAACAATACAAAAGTTTAGTCTTTCCCTTGTTGCCATTTGTTCAATGTACGAGTCGTATTCAGTATTTAGAATGCCAGGATTCTGTGGTCGGGTGCTGGTTGGTTGGGTGACATGGAGGATGAAGGACCTATTGATGATGTTTGTGCTTAGCAAATGTCTGTATAAAATTGGGTCATTCATTTTCTTTGGTATTATTCGACTTCGAATCTATTCATACAGACCATTTGATTGTGGCGCACCAATACTATTGTTTGGTACTGAGATATAGAACTGAAATAATAGAGGACAGCAGGAGTACGAACAGGAGCAACAGGACCATCACCAGCACCACAACCAACTCCAGAGCCATCAGCCACAGCCACAGCAGAATCAAATCATGTTAATCTTTTACAAATTATCGTTGTAGTTGTTGCTGCTGATGTTATTGTTCAGGATTACAAGTTCCGATTGTAAGTTGTGACAATTCAATTACAATTTTTGTCCCACAGTTTGAGAATATTCTGTTCTCTGTTTCCTATACTTCTCAGCTTCCTTTTTTTTCTAAACTGGAGGATATTCAGTGGTTAGAGTTCAATGTCCTTGTGCAAGAGCATAAGCAAATAATATGACTATGACGAAGATTTACAGGAAATGAAAAAAATAAAACTTATCAATTTACATTCTTTAACATGGGTTTTTTTTACATCATAACTGATGATGTTTAAAAGTTTAGGAGAGAAGGATTCACAGCTGAGATGGTGAACGAAGTATCAAAATCTTCGAACCCTTATCAGCCAGCATTGTAAGTGTATGGAGGTGAACGAAAATAGCTTATATGACTCGACACTGGGATGATTGTAATGGTAATGACGGGGGATATCTGTGGCATAGATAAGTATAACCATAAAAATCGTTTTGGCGAATCGTTTATCGAGCAATCATAGGGTAATGTCATATAGAGCTGCCATTGTTCTCATCTGACATTTCCTTTCACAATATTCGTGGTGCGGTCGGTGCTATAGAGAGTTATTTGATGTAAATTGACTTACTCCAGGTGGAATTACAAAATTTGTTAATTTAAATTTGTCATGGCTTTTTGACCTAAAGAACTGTGAAATTTAAAAATATTTAGGACCTATTCGTTATATTTTAATATTGTATTTACTCAAATATTGTTCTGTACAAAACGAAATGCCGTTGCTGTTTCCTTGTTGGTTGGTTTGAGACATTGTCTCTATCTGGTATTATTAAAGCAATACTTTCCAACATGCAACGGCCATATGCAACACATCAAATGTCATCAATTTACTGAGAGAGTTGGCTACTCTATACGTCATTACTCTATGGGAACAATTAGCAACAAAACAGTATCTTAAAAACAGTTTGGAATTGGGGCAAAAGCGTAGCTCACAAACAGTGAATCCTCAAATAGAAACCCCACATCTCTCGGACATAGGGAAGTTCTCTCCTATATAACCATGGGATAAAACGGAAAATAATAATAAAAATTAAGAGGAATAACTTCAGGCTGCAGTTCAAACTTGTATTTGAGCGTTTCGTTGATGAATTATTTTATTGACCTGATGCCATTTTCATCATTTAAAAAAACACCTTTCGCTAAATCGGTGCAAAATGTTTGTGGACTCCAAAAAATCCATTTACAATTTAACATACATCAAGTGAAATTTAACTGTCATTAATTAAAATTTAAAAGACAACAATTGGATTTAAAAAAAACATCAATTGAATTTAAAAAGACATCAATACATATTAAAAGATATCACTTGAAATGTAAAATACCTCAATTGAAAATTAAACATCAATTGAATTCAAAAAGACAATTTAGAAGATACGAGGGTGGTCCCAAAACTAGTCGATCTGACGTATAGATGGTGTCAGTAGTTTGAAAAAAAAATATATTTTGGTGAAAAGTGGCAACCTTATAAAAAACATATGTTTTAAGTATCAAGGCGCCACGTTGTTTAGTATTTTGTTTCTGAGCCATCAAAAGTTAACGATCTCAGTGAATTTCTAAACATGGAAAAAATTCTTCACCGTTTTGCAATTCAATATTTACATTTGAAAGATCACAGTCCACGCAATATTAAAGCCGAGCTGGATTCTACTCAGGGGGAGTCTGCTCCTTCGTTTATGACTGTAAAATATTACGAGGCGGATCAATAAGTCCGTGACTTTACGAACTTCCCTCGTAGTTATATGAAATGCAACACTGCTCCCATCAAGTACCACCTGTTAATACACTACTGTCAAATTTTGAGCAAGTTCCGTCATTTACTTTGCGTTTAACAGCTGTTTAAAACATATAATCTCGTGCATTTTTTTAAAAATGTGAATAAGTGCATTTCGAGTGCTCATTAAACATTATTTTTTGCAAAAAAAAACCGTCAATCAAACCAAGGAAAACCTTGATAAATACTACTTGATAAATACTAAATAAGTGGTTTACTGACTTTCGATGTGGTTGCCCAAGTAAAAATTACGCTGAACGTACTGGACGACCAATTGAGGTCAATACTCCCGAAAATGTCGAAAAAATCCACGATATGGTATTGGCTGATCGAAGAGTAGAAGTGCGTGAGATTGTCGATGCCATAGGCATTTCATATGGCAGTGTGGTTTCGATTTTAAATGATCAGTTGGGTTTAAGAAAGCTATCTGCTATATGGGTGCCGCGTTTGCTCTCAATTGGCCATAAACGTAATCGTGTGACAACTTCAAAGGATTGTTTGGAGTTCCATGAATTGTTCTACGAATATCCGCCATATTCTCCAGATTTAGCCCCCAGTGACTATTTCATATTTCCAAGCATACTCAGGAGCTCAAACCAGCAGACTATGGAACGCGCCGGCAATTCGTTCAATGGGTAATGGAGTAGAGTGAAGTCAATGCCAAATTTTGAATAAAAAACGTCATCTTCTCCGATGAAGCGTATTTCCATCCGAATGGCTTCGTGAATACACAAAAGTGTCGAATTTGGGGCTCAGAAAATCCTCATGCAATTCATGAGAAACAAATGCACACACAACGAGCAACTGTCTGGTGTGGATTTTGGTCAGGCGGCGTGATGGGGTCTTACTTTTTTTGTAGATGGAGCCAAAATTGCAGTGCAATTCGTTACATGAACATGACAACGTAGATCTTGTCGCCTCAACGGGCCCGCATGGATCTGGACGACATGTGGTTTCAGCAAGACGGCGCCATCTGCCACACCGCGCATGAAAAAAAATGGCTTCCCGTTACATCTTATGAAGGGATTAGGGAGAGCTTCTCACAACCAGTGAGCTGTGCGCGTTCAAGTTTTTAAACTGACTGATTGAGACCCACAGTTTTACAACGGTTCCGAACGGTTTTTGAGAAGCTCTTTCATGGCTAAATACTCGATAGTGTCGCCATCACTAAGCGAGGTGACCACCGTCGAAAGAAGTATAAGGTGGTCAGAGTAGGGATCGAACCAACGGGCTCATGCACAAGAGCCGCGCACACTACCAATGCACCACCGACGGTCACACACCGCGCTTGAAACAAACGATTAAATGGGGCAACGATTTCCAGAACAAATTATGTCAAGAAATTCTGATGTCAACTGACCACCAAGATCAGGTGATTTAACGCCATGCGATTTCTTTACTTGAGGATTTGTGAAATGTCGGGATTATGCGAATAAGCCAGAACAGTTACTGAGTTCCAATCCGAGATCCAACGCGTCATCGGTGTGATACAGCCACATCCTTTTGAAAAAGTCATGGAAAATTTCATGGAAAGATTAATTGACTGTAATCGAGCCGTAGGGGTAATTTTACGGATATTTTATTCCATACTTAATCGAAACAAGTGTTCTTTGCAATCCAATAAAAAAATCACAACTATCTCAAAAAATAAGTGTTAAAAAGTGCATTCTTACTGAGACACCCTATATTTAATACATTGACTAAAAATACGTCAATCGAAACTTATATGACATCAATTGAAAATCTAAATTCGACAACTAACACTGAAGACAGATCAGTTGAAATTGAAAAGACATCAGTTAATATTTCAAGTAAGTCAGTTGACATTAAAAAACAAATCAATTGTAATTTAAAAGACTTTAATTGAAATTGATGACATCAATTGAAATTGATGACATCAATTGAAATTAAAGACATCAATTGAAATTGAAGACTTCCATTTAAAATGAAAGACATCAATTGCAATTGAGTAGACATAAATTGAAGTTCAAAAAATATCAGTATATATTCAAAATAGGTGAATCAGCATTCACAACACCAGTTTATCGTTACCAATCAAGATGAATTCAAAATCCATCAGTTGCAAGTTAAAAGACAGCACGTGAAACTAAAAACTCGTCAATTTAAATGTAAAAAGATCAATTAAAATCCAAAGCATTAATTAAAATTAAAAAGGCTTTTACTGAAATGTACAACATTTCGACAAGATCAAATAATATTTAATGAATTAACCAATGTTATATTAGATTCTCGAAATAACGTTCGAAACCTGAGTAAATCTGTAAGATCCCAACAGTGAGGGTAAAACTAGAAAGCGCACAGTTCACTGGTTGAGAGAAGCTCTCTCCAATTCCTTCGTGGGATGTAATGGGAAACTAGACAGAGCACAGCTCACTGGTTGTGAGAAGCTCTCCCAATCCCCCCATGGACTGCAGTAGAAAATCATTTTTTTGATTTAAAATTGCATACGTTGTTTCTTTAAATTTTAAGTACAATTTTTGACTTTCAATTGATGCTTTTCGAATTTGTGTAAAAGGACCAATTTGAAAATAGTAATAAACAAAAAAAAAAAAAAGATAAAATAACCAAATAGTGACTTAAATGGTCGCAGATAATACATATTGGTGCTAATAATACTGTTTTAAAAAATTAATTATTTAAAACTGTAAATAAAAAATAAATGGTTTCCCATTACATCCCATGAAGGGACTGGGGAGAACTTCTCACAATCACTGAGCTGTGCGCTTTCCAGTTTTCACTCTCTGATTGGGACCTACAGTTTTACACCGATTCCGAACGGTAATTTGAGAAGCTTATTCATGGCTAGATACTCGATAGTGTCGCCGTCACTATGCGAGGTGGCCGCCGCCGAAAGAAAATTTGAAGGTGGTCAGAGCAGGGTTCGAACCCAGGATCTCATGTACAAGAGCCGCGCACACTAACCATTGCACCACCGACGGCCTGTAATAAAACTAACTGTAATAAAACTAAAATTTTAAGTAAAAAGAACTGCTACATTTCCAATTGAAATTCAAAAAATAAAATGCAAAAATTTTGAAAAATATCAAACAGAGTTTAAAAAAGATATATACAAGGTGTTTCAAAAGAAGTCATCCGATGTTGTTTGGCTCTCATTTTTTTTTCTAAATGAAAAACTTCGATTCTGTTTTTGATTATGTTTATTTGAACCTTTATAATTTTATTGGTTAAGTTGAGAAGATGATATCGGTTAAATGGGCGCCGTCACAATTGATTACCATACGGGCTCGTTTTATGGCATTTTCCAACACTTCGGCGATAACTTCGGGCGACAGATTCTCGCACTCGTGTCGAATGTCGACCTTGAGGACTTCCAGGGTCTCGGGCTTGTTCACGTAAACACGGGACTTCAGAAAACCCCACAAAAAAAGTCTGGAACGGTTAAATCGGGCGATCTTGCGGACCAGTGAAAATCGCCAAAACGAGAGATGAGGCGACCCGGGAACGTCGCCTTCAGAATCTCGGTTGTGGCTCGCGCTGTGTGTGCCGTTGCTCCGTCCTTTTGGAACCACATGTCCTCCAGTCCTAATTCGTGGAATTGCGGCAGAAAAAACTCGGTTAACATCATGGCCCTATAGCGCGCACTGTCCACTGTTGTCGTTTGACCAGCGACGTTCTCGAAAAAAAATGGCCCGATGACTCCTCCAGCGTGAACAGCGCACCATGCAGTCACTTTGAGCGGGTTTAATGACTCCTCGTGCATCACTCGTGGATTTTCGGTGCCCCAGAAGCGATTGTTTTGCTTGTTCACGTACCCGCTGAGGTGGAAATGAGCCTCATCGCTCATTATGATTTTGGTGGAAAATCGTCCACTTCGTCCACGAGATTGAGGATGGCTTGGACAGGCAGCAGCTGATGCACCGACTGGACTTTGTATGGGAACATGCGTAGGTCTTTCACCAAAATTCGCTATAGGGATGACCGGCTGATGGCTAATTGGGAGGCACGGCGTCTGGTCGATGTTTACGGCGACAGCTCGACATCCTCGGCAACAGCGGCGATATTCTCGGCAGAACGGGCGTTCCGGGGCCGGCCATTCCTGGCAACGTCTCGTGTGGTCCCATACTCTTCAAGGTTAGTGGCCAAACGACGCAGTGTTTGCGCAGTCGGTGTCGGACGGCCGGGGAAACGGCGCGTTGTCGCGCTGCGCCAACACCACAGACGAATTGTTACGCAAAAAAATAGACACGATTATTCCGCGTTCTTGGGGAGTGTATCGTTCCATCGCTTATTCACTTGTATTCTACATCTGTCTAGTCCACAAATGTCAAAACAGATTTGACATTGGCGGCCATTTGCAAAAATAAGAGCATCTTCCAATAGAGTGGTCACTTTTGAAAAACCCTGTATATATTAAAATATTATTATTATATTCGTAATTATACAATAATATATAATATATTATTATCAAATCATCACTTATTATTATTATATATTATAATATATATTAATCTACTTCTGGGGTCATTATCGCATTATCTAGTTAGACATAACTAACAGTTATAATTTTTAAATTCCATACAAACTGACAACTACAACTTGTAGTTCGCTTATGAAACGAGTTAGTTGAACGAGTATGAAAATTTTCAAAATTTGAACTGAAATACTGTATTTTAAAATGCAGGAATTTAAATACAACAATTTAAAGTCAAAATACACAATTTGAAATTTAAAATACATCAAACTAAAAATATCAACAAAAATAGTATAATTTAAAAAACATCAATTAAAATTCAAATAACAACAATTGAAATTTAAATACATCAATTGCAATTTAAATACACCAATTGAAATATAAATATTAAATACATCAATTGAAAACTGCAATGTAGCAACTGGAATTTAAAATGCATCAAATAAAATTCAAATTTCAATCAAATATCAATTGAAATTTGAGGAATTTAACCAATATCATATTAGCGATGCTTTCAATTATAATTGATGTTTTTTAAATTGTAATTGATGAAATTTGAAATTAAATTGATGCCATTTATATTTAATATGATGTCTTTTAAATTTCAATTGATGCATTTAATGTTGGAGAATATATGTTGATGTCGTTTGAACTTTATTTGGTGGTTTTCGAATTCCAATTGATAGTAATATTTTAAATTGCAAATAATGTTTTTTAATACTAAATTTTGAATTAAATTTAAATGTGCGTGATGTATTTCGAATATAAAACGGAGTTTCTAAATATTAATTGTTTGGTTATTTCTTTGAATTCCAAATTTCAAGTACATCTTTTAAATTGAAATTGATGATTGTCGAATTTCAATTGATAATGGTGTAGACTTTGGTTTGCCATTTCGCAGTAAAAAACACCAAAAATTTACACATATGCCCAAGAATTATTTTTTTTAATTGTTTTTTTTTCATTTAAGTGATTTTTTTTGCGATTCATTCATTGAATTCCAATATTTTTATTTCTGCAGCGATATATTAGAATTTGCCATTCAATTTTCCCAATTGTATTTGTGATCCAATGACACACGCAATAACCTACAGAATTTGCATAATAATTTCTGATTTATCATCGAATTTCATTTGTATCACGAACAAGCAAACACTAATACTGGGTTGTATCTCAAATATCTGACGTTGTTATTTATACGCTATTGTTTTGTTTGTTTGTGCGGCGTTACAAGTCCAAGGCACACATCTGTTTATTATTCACTCAACTTCCATTGTGGCCAATATCAATTGCGGGTCTTATGAGTCATTCATTCATTCACTCAAGTATGAATGTATCTTTTTGTAACTTTTCCATATTGTTTTTATTCTTAATGTCAATTCGCAGTTATGCATTCCGCACGAATGTGCTATGTGCTGGATACATACATACAGTAAGGTACAAAAATATGCGCCAAAGGAGGATTTACTTCCTGATGAGGATATATAAACTGAATCACTAGTTGTATTTAAAATATATATAATATAAGTTATATGTCGTATATAATACATGATATATGGGCTATTTCAATAATTTTCAACATTTGTTGAAACTGAGTTCAGATGCTTATTATTTCTCCAGTTTTCCGAATTGACCAAAACGGTAAAAAGGGAATGGTAAGGCACACTAGAAAACTCAGACCATCAGTTCTTTATCTCTAAAAGTTATGGGCACTCAAATATGGAAAAACTCAAAAAAAGGCTTGAAATTTACAAGAGTTTTTTCATATTTCATCACTTTTCTACTTTTAGTTTTAAACTTCCCATGCCCACTGATATAAAATAAAGTCACTAGACTTAGTAGATATTTACACTATAAAAGTTATGCCCATACTACTATTTGGAAAAAAATTTGTACAGCGGTTCATTTTTTCCGATTTTTCAATTTTCGCAGTTTTTTCTATTGCGTTTTTGCGCCGTTCAAGAAAATTACATTTCGTCAACAGTATTTAATAGTATTTAAATTGTATTTAATTTGCTAAAATTTGCGCCATATCACGTCGATGTCAGGCTGCTAGTGGCTGAGAACGATGACCTCAAACTTTTATAGAATTGGCGTAAATTTGTCAAAAATAACAGTTTTTCGCGCCTGACATTTGCAATATTATTTAAAACTGGTTTATGTTTTGCGTGATCTAAACTTCTTAGTAAATGGCACCTCAACGTCAAGAAGGCGTTAAAATATTTTGAAACGCAAAAATTTTATAAAGAAAATAAAAATGTTGCGAAATTTCATGATTTTGTTTCGCGTTTTTTTTAATTAATCCGTGATTTAAAATCAATGTAAAGTATTGGAAATGAAGTGCGGCGGTAAACTAAAGATCATATATAAATATGGTTCAATTCGGTCAGCGGCATTTTTCTTCAAACACATTTTGCTTTGTGACAACTGCAGACATTAAAAAATTTTCATGATTTTAAATTTTACAGATAAAAAAAAATCCTAACCTCAAAAATAATTCTTATATAATTAAAACCTCCATAACTTTCGCGCCGTTTGCAATAAATGATTAACGCGAACTGTTTTGGTATGCTAAAATATTACCCTTCACTTGATCAAAGCGGCATTCGTGTCATCCAAAAAAAAATTTGGAAAAAAAAAATATCATAATGTCGATAATTTTTGAAAAAGCCCATACATATAATATAAAGGGTTTCTCAATAAGAGCGCTACAAAAGTTTTTTTTTAAAATAAAACAAGACCGGTTTTAGATACCAATGAAATTCTTTATTCCTGTGAAAGTACGTTCGATGCCATTATGTATGGAACTCGATTTCTTTTGCATGGCCACCACGGGCACGCTTGCAGAAGTAAAGACGCTGAACCCAATTTTCGACGGTTTTCAAGCATAAATCGGCCGATACTGCTGCAATTTCACGTTCGATATTCGTACGAAGTTCATCAATCGTCGCTGGCTTGTTGGCATAGACCATAGACTTGACGTAGCCCCACAGGAAATAATCTAACGGCGTCAAATCGCACGACCGAGGCGGCCAATCGACTGGGCCATTTCGTGAGATAACACTTTCACCAAACTTGGTTTCCAATAAATTGATTGTGGCATTCGCTGTGTGGCTTGTGGCGCCGTCCTGTTGGAACCACATGTCCTCCAAGTCCATATTATCCAATTGGGGCCAAAAATATTCGATTATCATTGAACGGTAGCGATTCGCATTCACAGTATTGTGCCGGTCTTGATCATCACGGAAGAAGTACGGCCCAATGACGCCGCCGGCCCATAAACCGCACCAAACCTTAATTTTTTCGGGATGCAATGATGACTCATGGATTACGTGTGGATTGCTGTCTGACCAATAACGCATATTTTGCTTATTGACGAAGCCATTCAGCCAGAAATGAGCCTCATCGCTGAAGATGATTTTCCGATGAAAATCCGAATCATTTTCAAGTTGTTGCTTAGCCCAATTCACGAACATACGACGCTTATGGTTGTCAAGCGGCTTCAGTTCTTGCGTCAATTTGATCTTGTAAGGATGTGGGCCAAGATCTTTTCGCAAAATTTGCCACAACGACGTCACAGAGATGCCCAACGCTTGAGAACGACGTGTGAGAGACACAATTGGGCTTTCTTGAAGTGAAGCCTCAGCGGCAGCAATATTCTCGACACTACGGGCACTTCTTTGTCTCACTGGCTCACATTTGGTACTGTGCCTCTGGATTCAAATTTTTCCACTAGACGCTCAATTGTTGATCTGGTAGGACGATTGCGACGACCATAAATTGGACGTAGCGCTCCTAAAGTTGAGGCCACTGACTCCAAATTTCGGTAGTAAATTTTAATAATTTCGACTCGTTGTTGGCTCGTATATCTTTCCGTGATGAAATGGCAAACCCTACTGAAGAGAAATGTCAAAAGAGCGGGAAAAAAATGGCGTCGTTTGCTGTCCCTATCGATTTGCTTTTGTAGCGTCTCTGTTGAAAAACCCGTTATGTTAATAATGAATACTATATACATATGTATGTACAAGGTGGCGCAAAAGTAATCCTCCTATCAGAAAATGCTATAAATTTTGCGATTGGCCCCTAATGTCAGTTCTGTTTTGACATTTGTGTAGTAAACACATGCGAAATACACGTTAATAAACAATGTTACGCTACACTGCTCCAGAACGCGGAATATTGCTGACTATTTATTTGACCAATAATCGGTTGGTGACTTTGGCACAACGTGAATTTCGTCGCAGATTTCCTGGCCGTCCAACGCCTACTGGTGAAACACTGCGACGTTTAGCCGCTCGCCTCGAAGAGACTGGCACAACACGAGATGCTGCCAGGCGTGGCAGACCCCGGAGTAGCCGTTCTGCAGAGAATATTGCTGCTGTAGCCGAGGATGTCATGGAAGCGCCGTCGACATCGACCAGACGACGTGCCACGCTACAGAGCAATGATCAACGAGTTCTTTTTGCCGCAACTTGATGAATTGGGATTGGAAAACATGTGGTTCCAACCCGACGGTGCAACCGCACACACTGCACGTGCCACAACCGATATGCTGAAGGATGCATTTCCCGGGCACCTAATCTCCCGTTTTGGCGATTTGCACTGGCCAGCAAAATCGCCTGATTTGACCGCTCCAGACTTCTTTTTGAAGTCGCGGGTTTATGTCAACAAGCCTCAGACTCTTGCAGCTCTTAAAGACAATATCCGTCAAGAATGTGAGGACGTATCGCCGGAAGTTTGGCCAAAGTGATGGAAAGTGCCATAAAAAGGGCTCAAATGACAATCAACTGTGGCGGCGGCCATTTACATGACATCATATTCTCGACTTGATGTAAAAAAAATTAAAAGACCAAATAAAAATAATCCACAAGAAGAATCAAAGTTTTTAATTTTTTTTTTTAAATTACAGCCAAAAAACATCGGAAGTTTACTTTTGCGCCACCTTGTATATATGCATAATATATATTATAATATATTAATATATGTTATACAATAAAACAAATCGTTGGCGCATACTTTTGAATGTCACTATATATTTTTATTAAACGCATAATTATGTGCAGAATAAAAACCGCAGAATAACATCATCATCATCGTCATGTGCGAGCACATCGTCCAGTCATTCACTGAATTTGACCTCAGACCACTACTGAACATTAAAAATGGGTGTTTATATCATAATTTATCAATTATTTAGTAATGCGTTTCTTACTTATACGAGAATAGTTCAGTAATTTCATATAAAAATATAATGACTTGGATTTATTGTACAGCAAACTGTTGTAGCTCGAAACACCTTCGAGTGAGATTTAGAAAAATCATAGCAATAACGTAAAATTTTAGTTCAAAACTTCCTTCAATTTACTCAATTGTAGTCCATTTGTACTTCAAATTAGGAAATTTAACTATATTTGTCGGAGTACATAAGTATGCACGCTGAAAATATAACGTCTGTTTGGAGCTTGTCACAAGTATAGTATACTTGTATCCAAACACTTTGTGTTTGCTATTGAATATTACATCATGTTTGACACACAATGATTAATATGTTATAATATTGTATGTGTTTGTGATCCTAATACAGTTTTGTTTGGTGCACTGTTTACTTCATTTTTGTTTTTGTTCTCATCCTAAGTTAATCTTATTGCAAGTTTGTAACTGTATTTTTGGAACGAAGTTCCTTATTAAACAACCTTTTTAACACTATTATGCTCGAACCCAGTATTATGCTAGAACCCAGTATTATGCTAGAACCCAGTATTATGCACTATTATGCTAGAATCAACTATATTGGGTACTTTTGCTAACATATGTTGGGAAATTTCCTGTTTCATGGGAAGTTTTCTAGATGGAGCCTGTAACCAATATTTAGTACATATTGTAGTTTTGAAACCAATAAAAGATAAATTTAGAAAAGCTAAAGTGAAAGAAGTTTAAAAAAAGAACATATTCTTAAATAAGGGCCTTTTCTTAAAAAAAAGTAAATTTTCTCAAAAAAATACGTATTCAAATTCTTAAAGAAAGTACCTTTTCTTAAAAAAATTATCTTAAAGAAGTTCCTTAGCCTACAAAAAAGTACATCTTCATACAAAAAAAATGGTATCCCATAACATCCCATGGAGGGATTGAGGAGAGCTTTAGGAGAGCTTCTCACAATCAGTGAGATGTGCGCTTTCTAGTTTTTACACTCATTGATTGGGACCTACAGCTTTTACACCGGTTCCGAACGGTATTTTGAGAAGCTTTTTCATGGCTAAGTACTCGTTAGTGTCGCCACCACTAAGCGAGGTGACCGTCGTCAAAGAAATGTGAGGTGGTCTGAGCGGGGATCGAAGCCACGTTCTCGTGTACAAAAGCTGCGCACACTACCCATTGCACCACCGACGGCCACACATCTTCATACAAAAAGTATATTCTCTTAAAAATTATATTTTTTCTAAACAAGTACTTATGTATTCTTAAAAAAAGTACATTTTCTAACTACGAATTGCCTTTTCTTAAAAATCGAACTTTTCTTTAATGAGTACCATTTTTGTGAAACAAAATAACGTTTCTTGAGGTAAGTACACACTCTTAAAAATGTACCTATTCTTGAAAAAAGGGTCAATTCTTAAGAAAATATTCTCTTAAAAAAATACCTTTTCTTACAAAAATTCCCTTTCTTAAAAGTACCTTTTCTTAAAAATAAAGTAATACCTTTTCTTTAAGATAAGTAGCCTTTCTGAAAATAAGTAAATTTTCTTAAAAAAATAACATTTTCCTAAATAGAGTACCACTTCTTTTAAGTATTGTTCTTAAAAAAGTATTTCTTTGTAAAAAAAAATCATACTCTTTTGGCCTTTTCTTACAGAAAGTAAAAATAGTACCTTTTCTTAAAAAAACATTAGCTTTTAATAAATGATGTTCCTTTTTTTAAAAAATGACCTTATCGAGGTAATATAATACATATTCTTACAAAAAGGACCTAAAAACATAAGAGGGCGGATTAATAAGTCCGTGACTTTTTGAACGAAACGCAGTTTTTTGCACAAAAACAAAAATCTATTTTTCAACATTATCTCCTTTTAGCTCAATACACTTAATCCAACGTTTCTCCAATTTTTCTATCCCTTCCAAAAAATAGGATAAAATAGACATTTGTTTGATCAATATTTTCATCGTTGGCGCTAAATCGCTTTCCACCGAGACATTTCTTTAGGTTTGGAAATAGGAAATAGTCACTGGGGGCTAAATCCGGAGAATATGGCGGACGAGGTACCAATTCGTAGCCCAATTCATGGAATTTTGCCATTGAGACTGCACACGTGTGCACCCGTGCGTTGATGGTCAATTGAGAGCAAACGCGGCACCCATCTTTCCGACAGCTTTCTTAAACCCAACTGATCATTTAAAATCGAAACCACACTGCCATATGAAATGCCTATGGCATCGACAATCTCACGCACTTATACTCTTCGATCGGCCAACACCATATCGTGGATTTTTTCGACATTTTCGGGTGTATTGACCTCAATTGAACGTTCAGTGTCATTTGTACTTGTGCGACCACAACGAAAGTAAGTAAACTAGATTTTTACCATTGAAATCGATGGTACAGAGTCCCCATAGTATTTATCAAGCTTTACCTTGGTTTGATTGACGGTATATATTTCGTAAAAAATAATGTTTTAAGAGCACTCGAAATTCATTTTATTTCATTTTTTAAAAAAAAAATCACGAGGTTGTATGTTTTGAACAGCTGTTAAACGCAAAGTAAATGACGGAACGTGCTCAAAATTTGACAGTAGTCTATTAACAGGTGGTACTTGATGGGAGCAGTATTGCATTTCATATAACTACGAGGGAAGTTCGAAAAGTCACGGACTTATTGATCTGCTGTCGTAATTTTTTTTTAAAAAAATACATTCTATAAAAAAAAATTCTTAAAAAAAATTTATCTTTTTACAAAAAGTATATTTTCTTAAAGAGCCATTTAAATTACCGTATTTTTCAACGGGCGCCTTAGATGTGTTCGAACTAACCAGTACATAATGTCTATATAGCCAATGGAACTTCGTTTCAAGCGGGTGTCCCCTGACACCTCATGTATTTTTTTTTTATTTTTCTTTCAGTCAGTGTTTCATAAATATTCCTGAATGCGCGCGCAAATTAATTGTTGACTTTAGTTTCATGCTTTCTGTCTTCCATCGTTTGTTTGGGAGGAAACACACGAATGTTTTGACGTAACCATATGGATATTTGGAATGAAACACGCAAGGGACCCACGTAATAGTATGCATATTTGCAAGTAAACTAATGCTGATGAATGGCAAGTCTATGCTTCGCGTAATATATCAGTTTTTCGGTTAGTGAAAAAAATTAAACAGCCACGGGTAGGATTCGGACTCACATTCGCTGCTTGTGAAGCATTATCTTCAGCAGCGTCTAGCCCGTTAATCCACCGAAATTTCTGTTCAAACTTATCACTAAGTGAAGTTTTCGTTTCCGTGTAGAGTGATATTTGGCACTACTTACACGTTGCTTTTTGTGATTCGCATGCACTGGTGCCGAAGATTTGAAAGTTCTATTTATAGAACGCAACAATTATATTGCAGTTTGTATTCTGTTTCGTAAAATTTCATTTATCGTAAAATTTTAATTTTTTTTTAATTTGTTGTTACCAAAACTCATTTGCGGTAAACGAAAGAACCATACATTACCATACATCGTTTGTTGTAAAGGTTGATTTCGGTTCTTGTAAACGATTTTTTTTATTTATCACAAAAGACATGAAATGTTTGAAATTTTATTCCTTTGCGGCAATTACATTTTGATTAAAGAGTCTAAAAGTGTTTACGAAAAACTTTCCAATGAGATATGGGCATTTCCACAGAAAAGTCCACCTTTTGTCACGTCACGTCACCCTCGTATATTGCTTATATTTTAAGACCAGTTAGTTAGATGTTTATTTCATCTGTTGTTAAATATAGAACTTTTTACATTTTGTATTCAGTAAAATAATAGAAAACAATCGAACTTAATGGTCCCAAAATATAAACAATTTACTCTGGTGACGTGATGCGACATAGGATGGCACTTTCTGTGGAAGTGCCCATATGTGAGATCACGGGAGAATTCCTTGTTTTCGCAAAATGAGTGAAATTAGTTTTGGGGGTCTGAAATTAATTGAGGATATTTTCTTACTTCCAAACTCTTTTTCCACAGTTTTGTTACAGATTCTGCAGTCCAGAATATAATCTAGCTCGCCTTTAATATTGCTTGGACTGAGACCTTTCTAATGGAAATATTGCATTTCATAACGGTGACCAATTTTTTCCATGTTTACACAATTTCACTAAGATCGTTTACTTTTGATGGCTCAAATAAAAATACTAAACAACGTGGCGCCTTGAAACTTAAAACATATGTTTTATAAGGTTGCCACTTTTCACCAAAATATATTTTTTTCCCCCAAGCTACTGGCACCATCTATACGCCATGTCGGCAGGTTTTGGGACCGTCCGCGTACTATGACTGCACCATTGCTGTCCGTTAACATTCCGTTTCAGTTGAGTGCAAGTATTTATATTTTAGTATGTACGTGGGTTGAGATTCTGTTTTCGATTTTTATAGACCAATGGGCAAATGTAATGCGAATACTGTAGCTGGTCAGAAAATCTTAGTTGGGAAGTCTCACTTAACAAAAACGTCTCACTTAACAAGGGCTATGTCTGGACATAAGTCTCATTGCCGAGGTTTTCTTCGTTTGGACACAGTGGGCGAAAATGTTAAAACAGGAAAATATTTGAAATTGAAAAATTTCACATTCCTAAGGTGTCTATCCTGAAAATGAGTAGCCAGTTTAAATCTATTAAGCAAGGGCTACGTCTGGACATAAGTCTCATTGACGAGGTTTTCTTCGTTTGGACACAGTGGGCGAAAATGTTAAAATAGGAAAATATTTGAAATTGAAAAATTTCATATTCCGAAGGTGTCTATCCTGGAAATCAGTAGCCAGTTTAAATCTACTAAGCAAGGGCTACGTCTGGACGTAAGTCTCATTGACGAGGTTTTCTTCGTTTGGATATAGTGACATATATATTATTGTGTAGTTTATTAAAAACAGAAAGTGGATAATTTATTTTACTAAAGGTGTTTTCAGTAATAGTGTTATTAAATATGGAAAGTTAATGTCGGGCCTTGGATAATGACATAGGTTTAGCTGACGAGGAAAGTTATATTTATGTATATCAGCTATATATGTTTAGAAAGAAATACCATTTTTTTATTGACGCCCTATGTGCATCTCGAAAGTTGTTGGCATTAGTTTTTTCAAATATATTAAACTCAAACTGTTTTCTGTTTATTTTATAAATTTCGCTGCCTTTGTGCTCACAGACCGTCCAAAAGTCCGTGTTTTATACCTACTCATCGTATTTCATACATTAACATTGGTCTGCTAACGCCACAACAGAGTTCTGTAAACGAAGTGGTTTGTGTCTTGGATAGTTAAATTCGGAATTTATCTTCACACACATTAAATAACGTACAAATATTTTCGTAGATGGGTGAAATTTTGCATCGATTGAAAAATAGTATTTTTCCAATAAACAACCTACAAATATGGTAGCTGATATGCGATTTTTTTTATCACAGGATTTTCAATTAATATTTTGTTTGAATTTTCGAATTTTTTAATTGAATTGAAAAATAAATTGAAATAATGCACATCCCCTTCATGAAATTTCACTTTATTCATACACCTATTAAAAGAAGTCGAACCCCTTTAATGTGCGTAGATACATAGGTGTTTGTTACACCTCAACGAATGAACTCCAACCTAAACAATGACTCACTTCACTACCAGGTGATGTTCGGGAAGAATCATACGAATTAATTAAACACCACTACCACAAGTGTAATGAAAATATGAGGTGAAAGCGAACAAGAGAAGCCAACGATGAAATGTTCTTTCTACCTACCACATCAGTGTAAACAAAACAAAACAAAACACAACACAACAATACAGAACCCCAAATTGTAATTAAGTACAATATAATAACAACAAAAATGTTTAACAATTTACTAGGTTGTTGTTTGTTGTATTCACCTTAATTATAGCAACAAAACGAAACAAGAGCTGCAGCAAACACACTCACACATTAATAGTTTTTATAAACGTTCAAGAGTGTGTGATCATTTACTAAGCAACTTGTTTTTCTTCTCTTAAATGAAACTGTTGCAGTGGTACTGGTTCTGTTCATATACCCACCGGCGGAATTTGCCAGGCCTTCCTCATATTAAGGGCATCTTAGACCGGCGGATTGTCGGGCCGACTCATCTCCCAGTGTAAGGTGCGGTCGGGCAAAAATCAAAACTAGTTTGATTTACAGAAAGTCGGCCGGAAAGTCGGTCAGTGTAAGGTGAAACAATGCCCAGGACAACAGTCGGCCTGACTAATTGTCGGCCGACCAGTCCACAGGTCTAAGGTGCCCGCATGTTGAGGTTCGTATGAGGTTCGTATTGGAATAAGGAATTTGAAATGCATGACTTTTGATCTGCTGCAGGAATTCTATAGTCAAGCTTGACAGAATACCTTGCCGTTGATGTATTTAATGAATATCCCGGCAAAAAAAGTGTATACCAATCACAAGAATTTCTCCCACAACTACGCGGTAAGAGGTAGGCAAATTTGGGTGCGACACCGCCGCTTTTTACATAGTGTTGTCCTTGGAGGGTAGTAGTACTCCCAATTTGGATACTTTTAAGTAGAATAAATTCTGTTCCTTAGCGCTAAGATTCAGCACAAAAATTAGCACGATGGTAGCATGTCCGACTAGAAAACGGCAGCTGGTGAAGGCCCTGGGTTCAAATCTCACCAAATCAATATTTGTTTTTTTTTATGCGATTTGCAATGTGTCGATTAAATTTGTAGTTATTTAAAACAAAAATTGCCCAATGTGGCAAGTACAACAAACGAACATTTCATGCCAAAATTTTCGGAATCAAATTATATTCGCCTGAAAGTATACCATACAAATTACGGGGTTGTGTAGCGACGGTTTAAATAATTAATTATTAATTTTTCTATAACAATTTTTCCACGACCGGGACCGGGATTCGAACTCAAGCGTTTTGATTGCCAGCCGCGCATCTCACCATCGAGCTGTCGAAGACATTCAACTTGGACGAACAATAACAGCATTAGTGGCAGATAATCTTTTTCTTCCGACAAACACCATAATATCTGTAATGCAATTTCGGATTCCTGTATGTCGAAAATCCGCACATAGTACTTCGTTGGTAGTACTGAAAGGGGTAGAGCCGTTGGAACTACTCCCTTATATTTTTGCTGGGATATTATACACTGCCTCATATTATCCCACCCATCGCCTCATTTTAGATAGCATGATAGAGACCTTCTAAAAAGAATGCAGAGATAATGCAAACGCGTTCCTCTATTCCCTTTCTCAAAAATGCTTACTCCAATTGAACGATTTCTCAATGGTGAGTATGGGAAGAGGAGATTCCCCATTTACAATCACACATTGCCTTTTTATTGAGAAGAACGCCTGCTGGAGACCTTCTAAAAAGAATGCAGAGATAATGCAAACGCGTTCCTCTATTCCCTTTCTCAAAAATGCTTACTCCAATTGAAAGATTTCTCAATGGTGAGTATGGGAAGAGGAGATTCCCCATTTACAATCCCACATTCCCTTTTTATCTAGAAGAACGCCTGCTGGAGACCTTCTAAAAAGAATGCAGAGATAATGGAAACGCGTTCCTATTTCCTGTCTCTAAAACTGCTTACTCCAGTTGAACGATGTCTCAATTGAGGTATGTGAAGAGGATTCCCCATTTGCAATCACACATTCCCATTTTATTCATAAGAACGCCAGCTAGATACCTTATAAAAGGAAGGCAGAGGTAATGGAAACACATTCATCTTCCCTTCCTTTAAAAAAAAGCTTTGCAAATGAGAGGTATTGTGAAGGTGTTTTCAGTTCACAATCACACATTCTCAGGTCTGCTAGAAGCCTTCTAAAAAAGACTGACTTCCTTTAAAAAGGTATTTATATTAATTTAAGGTATACGGAAGGAGTTTCCCGTTCTCCTTTTATAAAGGGTTTTTTATTTTAGAGTCATAGAACTGTTTTCAGTGTCTGCCATTTTGATAGCTGTCACATCACCTGCACGCTGAAAAATATCCGCGCCAGCAAAATATTGCAGGAACCATGTACATATTTGCAAGCATTGTTTTCGTGAATTGAACATCTGCCGCTTTCCTTCTTCGTTGGCCTGGCCAATCGCCCGATCTTAACCCAATTGAGAACTTGTGGGAGATCGTTAACACGAAAATCAAATGAGAAAATTTCAAAACCAATTCAGACCTTTTCTAAGCCGTAAAAATAGCCTGGGAAGCAGTATCACCGGATATAACTTATAATTTAATATCCTCTCTGCCTAAAAGATGTGCGTGTGTCATCCAGAATAAAGGATTCGCAACGAAATATTAATTTCAATATTTTTTTTTAGAAGGGGTTGCTTTACTTTTGTCCACTTAGATTTGCGACGTAAAATGGTTTTTGGATTTCAATTTTTTATCTATAAATTTCTGAATTCCTTAGGGTTTTGTTTATCAATAATAAAGATATAAATAAATAAAAAAATAAAAAAAAACAACAAACTAAATTAATAACTTAATTTTCTTTAGAAAATATCATATGAAAAAAATTACCTTGGGGGTGCTTAACCCTGCTGTTAGATTAGAAAAAACTTACGAATCTTAGATTGAGGGACCATTTGGTCCATACTGCAATTTTCATCCAAAATAATAATTTTATCTTATCCTTTGTAACTATTTTGGTTCAATAATTTCTAAAGCAAGTATTTGACATATCAAAAACATCTTCTAAATATTTGACATGAATTTACATTCGCTTGGTAATGAAAAAATGTACTATTGACCAAATGGTCCTCTAATCTAAGATTCGTCATTTTGTATTTTTCTCAGTCCTGAATAAAGTTAGAAAATTTAATTTTCGCACATAACATATCACCGTTCCAAAGTTACAAGGGAAAACAGAAAAAATTTGGACCAAATGGTCCTAATCTAACAGCAGGGTTAAGTTTTGGCCAATACTGTATATTATACCATATTAATCATTGTGTCCCAAACACGTTATATTGACTGGCAAACACAATGTGTTTGGACACAAGTATACTTAATTTGCGACAAGCTACAAACACGTTATGTTTGCATCCAAACAACAAAAAAAAGAAAAATTTTCCAGTGTGTATGTTTAGTTTGATTTGCCATTTCATCATGAATAGATTGACACGTGAAAAACGCTGACAAATTGTGCAGATTTATTTTGAAAAACTGGACTTTGTTCGTCAAGCGCATCGCGTACTCTGTTCATTACATGGTCGACATAATCGTTCATCAGAGTATCGCGCATCGCGTGCTCTGTTCATTACATGGTCGACATAATCGTTCATCAGTGAACTTTTTTCACGCCGTTTACCGAGACGTCGTACAGTGCGTACTGAAGAAACAATTGCTGCTGTAGAAAGTAGCATTGATGAAGACCGGAACAAGTCCACCCGTAATAGTGCACAACAGTTGGTTCAGTGCCCATCAACTTTATGGCAGATCTTAAGGAAAGATCTTGGTTTGTGGGCTTACACAATTTAACCCGCGAAGCGGCCGGGCGGCTTGAATTTTTGAATTTTCTTCTTCAAAATAGTAACAGCACAGAACTTCTTGCGTTGCTTAAACCTTTTCAGCCAAATAAAAAAAAATCGTTTTCAAATATGTACTTCCATAATTTTTTGTTAGCAAACCAGCAACAGCAAAGAACAACTGCGAAAAAGAGAAATGAAATCATTTGCTTCATAGAACTGCGCAGTTTTTTTCGTGGAATTGCTGTTCCTTTTGCTTAGCTTCTTTACTGTGTACTTCTCGCAGTTGAAAGCAGCACTGAAGCAAAGTTTGAAGAATGTGTCAGTACATGCAGCGCCACTCGACTTTAACTCTATTCCCATGTTTAGGCCTACCAAAACAATAATAACACGTTGCGTTCATTTAGGAAGGTTGGGTAAAGACCAAATTACAAACTAAAATATGCGGTAGAATTTGTTCAGAGTAAATGGGCATGTGTGTTGCGTGGAGTTGAAGAGCGACTGTAAGCAAACAAAAAACAAAAAGCCACACTCTACTCTATCAGTTGTTATCGCAGTCTGAGAGTGGAGCCACAGCCAATACTGTCGGCGCACACGGCTAGAAATAAACCGCCGTATCTTCAAATTGCATTGGCTTAGATCGGCTGAAATTCATACATCGGTGTTTCTTTGGTTGACTTACAAATAATCGTATTGTTACATTTTTCTTCCAAATCGTATTTCGACTTATTTCACGATCAAATTAAGCCGACTCCGTTGCGATTTTTAAAAGAAGGAGAAAAGAATCCGCTAATGTTTTAAGATTTCAGAAGGTGCGACGTGGGTTTAAAAAGAAGGCAGCGGCAAGAGGGCGATATCTGAGGCCACTCAATCTGTAGAATACCTTCAAATAAGCACAAAATTTTAAACAAAAGTTATCGATAACTCCGTTAGGCTGATGTCATAGTGAAGGCTAGAAGCAATCAAAGTTTTGGAGCGTCAACTTGCAACAAACCACTGTTTGTGTGGTCTTATGGAACTCGCCCGAACGATGTCAGAGTGAGACAATATAGAAGCGAGTCGTTCGTTCAAAGCGAGTTGTGAAATGGTTTATCGCTAGAACTTGCTTTGGGTTTTCTTTGTTTTTGTTTTTATTTTGTGAATATATCGTTTTCTGTCGGTGTTGTGTAGAGCTGTGTTTAAGTGTGTATTAGAGTTGTGTAGTTCACGAACGAACTAGTTCAAATGAACGATTCACTCTTTTGAACTAGATGAACTAGTTCACACTATTCCGCTCTTTTGTTTCAGTAGTTCACTTGTTTCAGCAGTTTTTTGTATTTCAGTTGTGCAGTTCCTTCCGCCATTTTCCAGTTCAAGCTCTCTTTGTCTCACTCAATTTGCACAAAGGTGCCTAATGTTGCAATTTTTGTGAAATGGATATGTATCCGGCTTCTACACAATGACTACAGCGTTCATCACTACTTTTATTCTAAAATGTAAAAAGGTTACGGAAACACCAATATTTCAGAAACGGAATAACCCAATCGATAAGTCGATCTTCAATAGTGCGATTTAGAATAAAGAAATATGACAGTATCCAAAACACTTTTGAAATCGGCAAAACCAGATCATTTTCGCGATTATTCGCTCCGATTGAACTAAAACTACAAGCTGAACTGAAATGAGCTCTTTAGTTCACAGCTCATATGAACTGTTAAGCTGAAATGCTACAATGAACTAGTGAACTAAATGAATGAACTAGTTCATTCTGTTGAGCTGAACTAAAAAGAGCGCTCACTTGAATGAACTAAAGTTCCCAACTCTAGTGTGTATATTTTACACTGTGTGTTTTGCTTTTTTATTATGCTCGCTCGCACACAAACTACCTGCCACACTGACATCCTGTAAGTAAGAGCTCACAACTATTATTGCTTCGATCATCCCTTCACTTCTCGCCTTCACTCTGACATCAGCCTTAGTTATCGAGATATCTGGGGTTGACGTTTTAAAAATCGATAACTTTTTTTTAACATTTCACTTGACCAGATATTTTTTTATATAACTTCCAAAATAAGCCAAAAAAAATTAGATGAAATATATTAACAAGTCGCCTTGTTATCGCAAAATATGTGGATACAATTTTTAAATGCGATAAGTTTTTTATTCATTTTGGCATTGTCTGACCACATAACCCTTTAAGCACCGGAGATATTAAAGGCAAAAGATTCATGCGTCGCCAGCTTTCAGCCGGGATCAACAACACTGCCTTCGAGGCTTCGCAAATTTTTTTTATTACAGCTTTCAGCGAGGACGAGCTTAAGACTTGATCGACTGGGGTGGCTCTAATGCCAGCTTCGGCATAGTTTTTTTCGTTTCTTCAGATCTCCAATATTATATCGTAACATCTCAGATTTCCAATTTCCAACGGTCGAAATTTAGAAAAGTCGTTGTTATAGACTTTTCTAAATTTCAACCTCCGATATCTCGATAAATAAACGAGTAATCGAAAAATATTGTAGAATTTTTCATTCTAAAGTGGAGTTCAGAATATCAGTCGGATTTGACGATTTGTAGAATCTGAAGAAAAATTATCAATGTGAACTGCTGTCGTTAGATAAATCTGAACGGTTTGAAAACCAAACGATTTCGTTGCGGTTATCGATAAAAATAGAGAGCGAGAGGTAAAATGCCGGAGAGAATAAACTTAGAGAAAAGCGGAAAACAACAAATTACTTATAATTTTTAGAATTTGGAAATTAAAGAAATACAAATCTTCAGTGTAATTTAATTTAATAAAATAAAACTTTAATAAATAAAAAACATAAACGCTTGTAAAAATAAAAACCAATTCCAAAAATGTGTGTTTGCTTAGTTTTTTAGTCGATTAATTTTATATATGTATACGTATGTGTGTAACGCAAGCATTGCAAATGTCCTCAGCAGTGTCTCCTCTTCACTTTCGCTTTCTGGTGGCAATCAAGTAATTGTAGTAAGCGCAAACCATTACTGTTAACATTGTGACGTCTTGCTTTTAATTAAGTCTGTCACATAAATCTTTCTAAGTAGACGAATCCATCTGATAATTTGAACTTCACTTAATTTTTGGGGCGTTCTATCGAAAACCATTCCCGGATCGACGGACATCGAATATCGTACCATCTCTACGAAAGCCGCCAACATACAAATATCGAGCTGATTTCAATATCCACGCCGACCAACAGTTGGTTCAGCCGCCGCCCGATAAACGGTTCTCACAAAACAAAGTCAAAATTTGTTATAACATTTCTCCATCAGCGTTGATAAACAATAAAATTATAAGGTTGTAAAAAAAAACAAAAAAAAATATTTTTTTTTTCATCAAGGATGATATTTATTTATACGCCAAAACTTTTATTTGAAAACTATGTCTCTATTAATAGAGATATTTATTTGGCCTTGAGCTTGAATAACAACTCGAAATCTTTTACCAGACCAATTTTTTAAGCCCTTCTGGTCATTATTCTTAAGGACTGATGTTGTGGCCCTTTTATAAAGAAGGCCTTTGAGGAGATCTTCTTTAATGGCTTCTTTAGAATGGTTTTATGTAAAACCTTGTAATTGGTAACGAGCAAGGAATTCCTCCCCACCCAATCTCTCTCAATGTTAAATGGAAAGAAGTATGTAGGTAATATTTTGGAAAAACGTTCCGGATACTAAAGCAGGCCTAAAATAAGGCCTACCAGCCGCTGTGTAGCTGTTGGCGGAAGAGTGTAATAGTAGTGATGGTGTGTTGGTGTGTAAGAGATTTGGCTTAGATTTGCGACACAATTTCACCACACACGCGCATTTCATTACGTTGTCGCCAAAAAGGAAATTTTTTGTAGAACTAGTTTTTCCTTTTTACCCATTATTAACCACAGCCAACGCACGTTTTTTTTTATACATATTACCTTGTTGTTGGTATGCAATGTGCACAATTTTACAGTATCCGACCAATAAATTAATGATGATGTTGAAATTATTGTGTTCAATATCTATACATTCAGACAAATTTTGTTCCTAAATTAAGTAACATTTTCTTTAAAATTAACTAAATTTGAGTAAATTTTTCTTAATTCACAGCTATTGCAAATATTTAATATACTTGAAGAAATCTTTAAATTAATTAAGAAAATACCAACGAATTAATAAATACCCACTGTGAAAAAGTAATTATTTCTTACACCTAACGAAAGAAAGGAATGAAACAAATTTAGCGGGGAATAAAGTGCACGCAAAGAAAAAAACGTTTAATGCTCGGTTGCCGCAACAATACTTTGATTGATTTGTATTAATTTATTAATCGCAACCGTTCATGTAGTCCTCTCAAAATAAACTCGTATATCGGAAATGTGTTTCATGCATCAAACGCGTACAAAATTACATTTGCTGCAAATTTAAAAAACGTTTGCGATAACTGAAATTAGCCATTTTTCTCATGAGAGCTCAGAAAACGAAGACCGTAAATTATTCTCATTCTGTCGACTGTATATACAGTCTTATCCACTCGTTTGGTATACACACTCACGCATACACATAAAAGTGACCACACATCCTAATGCTTCTACCTTGTCAATATATCTTGGATGGACAATTGACACGTTGTAGTTTTCTGCGCTTTTAGTTGTAATTTGAATGTAAGTATATACTGAAAATATAGACAAAAATTCCAACATTTTTTAAAACAAACTTTATGGGTAAAACGAATATTAACTTTTTCTTAGTTTAGAGTAACTACAACTCGGTTGGTGTAACCGAAAGAAAAGTTTGTGGGACCGTTTTTCGTTTCTCGCAAACGTTTTTTCACCTCTAATTTTTCATAACTCGTTTACTGCAAACGTTTTTCAGTTTTCGAGAACGTTTTCTAGTTTGGAGCAACTATAACTCGGTTGCTGCAACCGAAACAACAGTTAACGGAACCGTTTGTCGTTTCTCAGAAACGTGTTTTCAGCTTATACTTTTCATAACTCGTTTGCTGCAAACATTTTTCGGTTATCCCAAACGAAATGACATGTATGGTTTAACAGAAGTTGTAGATTACCATTTGAACTCTTGTTACCGCATTTTCAATCAGTCTTGCGGCCCCAGCCCAGCAATATATTGCAGGTACCATGTTCATGCTTGCAAGCATTGTTGTCGTGAATTGAAGTTCTGCTGCTTTTTGTTTTTTCATCGTAACAAACAGCAGTGTTTTCAACAAACAACGCCACATTTGGGATACAATTCCATATGTTATAACCTATTCCTCATTGTGTCCCAAACAAGTTATATTGAATATCAAACACTTTGTGTTTGGGCACAAGAATACTATATTTGCGGCAAGCTACAAACACGTTATATTTGCATCCAATCAATAAAAAAAAATCAGCGTGTAGGCGACCCACAAACGCACACTTTAAAAGCTCCACTGGCGCATGAACTGTGTGTGCAGTTGCACCGTCCTGTTGGAACCACATGAGCTTTAGTTTCAATTCACCAATTTGAGGCAATAAAAAAATCGCAGTCACAGTAAATGTGTTACCCACAGTGTCCTCGAAAAAAATAAAGACCAATTACACCTCCGCGTAAATGTCACGATATGCAGTGACTTTGAGTGAATGTAATGGCACGCCGTGAATGGTACGTGGATTATCAATATCCAAGAATGACATATTTTATGTTTACGTATCCGTTCAAATGAAAATGGAGAACGTCGCTCATGATAAGTTTCGACCGAAAAGCATCGTTACGGTTTAGGAAAGCGTGAGCGTAGTTTAGGCACGATGGATGGTCTGCGGGCAGTAGCTGCATGCTTTAAAAAAAACAGCCCAAGCAATATATTGCATTAACCATGTATATGTTTGCAAGCATTGTTTTCATGAATTGAAAATCTGTTCCTTTGTTTTTGTTGTCTGTCACGTTTTTGTTTTCAGCAGTTTTCAACAAACAAAGCCACATTTGGGTCACAAAAATATATATTAATATCGAAGTAATATTGAATGGCAAACACACTGTATTTGGGCACAAGTATACTATATTTGCGACAAGCTACAAACACTTTATATTTGCATCCAAACAAACAAAAATATAGATTTTTCAGCGCGTGACAGATTGCCTGCATTTTGTAAGGCAATATATTTAAGTCATTCACAAAAATGCGCTGTACAGACGAACCAATTGCGTGGAACGTAGTCTGGTCGAGGTTGCCTGTTCATCCGCGGCATCTTCAGCCACAGCGGCGATATTCTCGACGGAACCAGCATTACGAGGCCTTCCGCCTCGTCTTTTAAACGCGTTGTTCTCTTCTATTTGAGCGTCTAAATGGCTTATTATGGCTAGTTTTTAAGTGGACAGTTAACTATCAGAATAGTTAATCGTAATTGCAAGTTAATTAGAGGTTCACTTTGTATTTGGTTTCTCAGTGGAGAATTAATGGAAAATGGGAAAAAACATATGTTTTGGGCTAAATACAAAAACAACAAAGAGAAACAACCAAATGGAATTTTGTAAAATATGAAATAAATGCATGAAATCGAAGTCATTTTAACAAAGATTTATTAAAAATATGTATGCGCATTAATTTAATTATCTAGGCTTAAAGTATGTGAACAAATAGTGTAATAGGCATGACCATCAGTAATATGGTTGTCAAAATCATATGGTTCTGAGCACAAGTTAACCAACCAACATTGACCGTTTGAATTGACTGATAAACACAATTCGATGTTTAACCACAAATTAACTAAGAAACGAATGAAAACTAGCCATTAGTGTTTGACGAGTTGGCTTACGGCAGCCGGGAAATCTAGGTCAAAATGCACATTGGTCCGAAATCACTGAATAATTATTCCATAAAAAACAAGTAACGTAAATAAAATTTAAATAGTTATAGCATCTTCCGATAAGGTTATACGTTTTGGTTCACATTGTATTAAAGGTGAAAAATTAAAAAAAGTACCTCCCCAAGAAATCCCACTCTTTAACAAAACTAATTTTCATGAATAGAATAGAACACCTGAAGTTTTGTCTATTACACAGTACGACAAAATCAAATTTTTTTGAGTACACATGAGAAATGTTAACAGAATATGAAAATAGGCTTAAAATAAAGAAATACGTGTCTCGGCGTTTTGCTGTAGCACGTCAGAATTTTGAGAAAATCGATTTTTAAGCTTCGAAGGGCCGTGGACGTTAACTTGTAATGTAAAAAAATCTATATAAACAGAATGGGTGAACCGATTTTAATGCTTGAGACAGTTTTTAAAAGGGAAATAAATTTGGATTTTTGTTATTAAAAATACAATTTTTTTCTCCGCTAGATGGCGCTTTAATTTTCATGTAAATGTAATGTAAAAATACAAAAATTAATATGAAATCTTAACTATTATTTTGTGTTAAAAGTTACATTACATTACATTTTTGGTTATTTTTTAATTTTACATGAAAACTAAAGCGCCATCTAGCGGAGAAAAAATTAGTTTTTTTAATAAAAAAATCCAAATTTATTTCCCTTTTCAAAACTGTCTCAAGCATTAAAATCGGTTCACCCATTCTGTTTTTATAGATTTTTTTACATTACAAGTGAACCTCCACGGTCCTTCGAAACTTAAAAATCGATTTTCTCAAAATTCTGACGTGCTACAGCAAAACGCCGAGGAACGTACATATTTCTTTATTTTAAGCCTATTTTCATATTCTGTTAACATTTCTCATGTGTACCAACCACTGTCGTACTGTGTTATCAGCGTGTCAAAAATAATTAAGTTTCTTGAAGAAATAAATAACAAAAAGGTAAAGCTAAAAATCGATTTATAATTAACCCGCAATGGGCTAAGTCCTGTCCTATAGTCCTGTAGACTTCTGAAGGACATTTCCAATGGCATTTATTTCAACCAGATCGAACAATAAACCCCTGAGATATGCGCTATTATACATTCACACATTGGAGACCAATATTTCAAGAAGTCAAGAAGGTCCATCGCCAAAAAAAAATATTTTTTGGAACTCAGCGCAAAAAGTTGTATCAATGGTAAAAATTTAGTTACAATCTACGAGCTGCACTTAGTCTAAATTTTTGGTGCTTTATCAAATACTACAATTACGCTTTTTTAATATTCATCTCAATAAATGTATAAGTTATAAGAATTTGGCGGGATACTGTTTGCTAACATAAAGTTATTTATGCATTCTACGATATCTTGTGTACACATGTGTATGTATGTATATGTAAAAATCCGCATATATGCTGACAGTTACTTATGTACAAGTATTTCTATTTCTTGTATTCTCCACCATTTAACTAAGAAATTCTACATCTTGTTAAAATTGTTTAATCCATTTCAAACCGTTATGCGAGTACTTGAATATTAATATTTATTAAATTTTTTCTATAGCGAATTATGCACGACACTGTGCGTGATGTTACAATATTATAGCAAATTTTCTCAGCTTTGAAACAAAAATATGATAAAGCACGGTCATGTTCTATTCCCTTCGACGGCTGCAGGTGGATGTTGAAAAATACCTTGTATGTAGACCTATTTTCAATGGGTAAAATGTAATAGAAATATATCTCAAAAGTACTTTGTTGAAGACATAGGTTGAAATTATTTGGTGAGTTTGAAACCCAGTTCAAGTACCGCCAAGCAATGTGGGACATGAGCCAATGTTTATTGTCCAACCTCTCCAATAGTCTCAACTGGCGAAACTGCACTCAGAAAACTAATTGCTTGAAAAGAAGTTGTAGCAACCGTCTATTCGATTGTTGCCACGGTACTGCGGTTGCCACAACCAAATTGAGGTTGTCATGACTGAGTGTGGTCCCACAACAGAAATTCGGTTGACGCAACCTCGTTTCATAATTGATTCGGTTGTGACAACTAAATATTCATTATGGCAACTAAATTTTCTAAAATTTCGGTTGCACCAACTGAATTTGGAATTAATGCGTTTTCAATAGTTGCAACCGGATCGGTTGTTGCACCTGAATTGTTGCCACATTCAGTTGCTTCAACCGAAATTGGTACCAACTTCGGTTGCAGCAACTGAATGTGGCAACAATTCAATTGGTACCAACGTCGGTTGCGGCAACTGAATGTGGCAACAATTCAGGGGCAGCAACCGAATTTGGCATCGATTCGGCTGCAACTATTAAATTTGGTATCAATTTGGTCGCAATTACAGAACTTGACATTAAGTCGGTAGCATCGACCGAATTTGGCGTCAATTCGGTTGCTGTAACCGAAATTCTAATGAATTCTGTTGGGACAAGCGAATTCATTTACAATTCTGTTACCACAACATAATTCTATATATTTCAAACCTGAAGTTTGAAATTCTAAAAGCAAATATTATATTACAAAACCTAAAAAAATTTACCATTGTTGCGGTCGCGATGATATCAATATTTTTTTTTTGTGGTTATTAGGAAGCGTAAGTAAAAATATCAATCCCTTCGTGGATGTTATGGGACACCATTTTTTTTTAAGTAAAAATATTGTAATTATGTTTCTGCAATTAAAATGTCATATTTTGCAGAAAACTACCACATTTATCAGCGTGCAGTACAACAGTTCAGTTTTTCGAGGTCGGTCGTTTGCGATGTGCTGCCATCATATTTTTAAAAACTGTTTAGAACCTAAATTGACAACACAACACATAAAAATTGGTGCGGTGAACCTGATTGCCTGATGGACTTCCAAAAAGGTGGGGGGAATGGATGTAAAATGAATTTGGTACCCAAAAGATTACCCCATATGAATTACACTGTGCAACAGTGGGTTTCGGGCCTCAACCAAACCAAGACATGGTATCACAAAACCCCGCTCGGTTTTGCCCCTATATGTAACAATTTTTTTTACAGGCCGAAGAAAATTTTGGAGGTGGGTCAGGGTCGTATTTCAGATTTTACTTCAATAAATCCTAAATAGATTGAAATATAGGATTACAACCTTTGACAATATTGTAGCTATTTTCCTATTTCACAATTCCCTCTAAAATATTTCGAAGGGAAAGTACACTGTTAATCTATTACTTCACGAAACGTCATAAAAAATTTAATATATTTTATATGTTTTGACATTTCTTGCCTAACGGTAAATAAATTGGGGTAGTTGTCTTCAAAAGAATTGTACGAGTAGCTCATACATTTCTTGATAACTTTTCTAAATACACTAATCAACAACAAAAAAAAGCGAGCGGGGTTTTGTGATGTCACGTTCAAGTACTTTCACAATTTTTTGGTTTGGTTGAGGCCCGAAACAAATTCCTTTCATTTGTGTCACAGTGTTATTTCTGCGATTGGTAAATATTTATAAGCACAATTATAGCAATTATGGAAACAAATCCTAAATTTATAGACAAAAATTTCCAAATTCAGCAGTGACACTATCCAAATTCGGTTGTGACAACCTCTAATTCGGCTGTGACAACCTCTAATATATTCGGTTAAAACAATCTCTACTTCGGTTGAGACAACGTCTAATTCTACTGTGATACCGTTAAATTCTGGTGTGACAACCTCTAATTCGGTTCGAACAGCCTTTAATTTGTTCGGTTGAGACAACCTCTGACAACTCGTCTATGATACCGTGAAATTCTGGTGTGACAGCGTCTAATTTGGTTGAGACAACATCTAATTCGGTTGAGACAACCTCTAATTCGGTTGTGACAACCTCTAGTTTGTTCGGTTGAGACAACCTCTGATTCGGCTGTGACAACCTCTAATTTGGTTGGGACAACATCTAGATACCGCCAAATTCTGATATGTAACAACCTCTAATTTGGTTGAGACAACCTCTAATTTAGTTGGGACAACCTCTAATTGTTCGGTTGAGACCTCTAATTCGGTTGGGACAACCTCTAATTTGATCGGTTGAGTCAACCTCTAATTCGGTTGAGACAACCTCTGATTCGGCTGTGACAACCTCTAATTAGGTTGTGACAACATCTAGATACCGCCAAATTCTGATGTAACAACCTCTAATTCAGTTGAGACAACCTCTAATTTGGTTGGGACAACCTCTAATTGTTCGGTTGAGACCTATATTCGGTTATGACAACCTCTAATTTATTCGGTGGAGACAACCTCTAATTCGGTTGAGACAACCTCTGATTCGGCTGTGACAACCTCTAATTAGGTTGTGACAACATCTAGATACTGCCAAATTCTGGTGTGACAACTTCTAATTAGGTTGTGACAACCTCTAATTCGGTTGGGACAACCTCTAATTTGATCGGTTGAGTCAACCTCTAATTCGGTTGAGACAACCTCTGATTCGGCTGTGACAACCTCTAATTAGGTTGTGACAACATCTAGATACTGCCAAATTCTGGTGTGACAACTTCTAATTAGGTTGTGACAACCTCTAATTCGGTAGAGACAACCTCTAATTGTTCGGTTGAGACCTATATTCGGTTGTGACAACCTCTAATTTATTCGGTGGAGACAACCTCTAATTCGATTGAGATAACCTCTGATTCGGCTGTGACCTCTAATTAGGTTGTGACAACATCTAGATACTGCCAAATTCTGGTGTGACAACTTCTAATTAGGTTGTGACAACCTCTAATTCGGTTGAGACAACCTCTAATTCGGTTGGGACAACCTCTAATTTGTTTGGTTGAGACAACCTCTAATTCGGTTGGGAGAACCTCTAATTTGATCGGTTGAGACAACCTCTAATTCGGTAGAGATAAACTTTGATTCGGTTATGATGGCCTATAGTGTGGTTGTGACAAACCCCTAAACTTGGTTACGACTCGATTCGATTGCCTCAACCTAATTGTTCTGTGAGTGTGTCACAGATATAATATTTACGGCCGCGAATTCGAATTTATCAAGTCCTAAGAAACCTAGAAAATTAACTTTTAACTAAAACTGTAGACTCGAAAATGTTTGCAGCCCGGCACACTATGGGTTAAGTCGACAACTTGTTTGCCGGCTTCACTAAATTTAACTAACTCACCGGGGAGTGAATGGGTAACTACTCGTATGTACATAAGTAAATGACACAGTAGTCATCATTGCGTTGTAGTGAACACCAAAATTGAATACATACTGGCACTCGTTACTCGTTGTGGTGATTACCAGCAACGCCAACTATTCACTCGTACCGCCCAAGTAAGTTCGTATGTACATATTTTGTTTATTTTAGCCGGTTCTCTTTTGTTTTGCGCTTGGCGAACATTTCAAACAAAACGATTTCTAAAATTGGGTCATTTGAGAGTTTGTATTAACGCATTATATCGCAGTTTGCTGCTTAATGATGCCGGTGTTTGCGTCTAGTTTATTTTGCACAGAATTGCTGTCAATGGTTGTTGTCAAACAAAGCGTTTTGAGATTTGAGATATTTTTGTCATTACTTTTGTAAATATTTAAAAAAAAACATAATGTATTTAATGTTGGATACATACGAGTATTGGTGTGTGGTTGGGGGGTGAGTGGACAAATAATATCGAGGGCGGCACATTTGGTTCAATTTAAACGGACAACTTTACTTAAGCAGACAACAACTGTCGCGGTTTTCCATTTCCAGAAATGTTGTAGTTTTTCCGAAATAATAATATAAATAAATTGAAAACAAGCGAAGCCGAAGCCGGCGTTGCAAGAATATTCTCTGAATGGAGTCTAAGAAATATAATATTTTATAATTATAAACATAAATTTATAAAAAAAATACGCCAACTAAAAAATATACAGAATAAAAATATATGTATACAACATAAAAATTTTACAAAATAATTTTTTTTTACAAAATTGAAAAATTTGGCAAAATTGAAAAATTTTACAAAATTAAGAAATTAAAAAATAAAAATTTACAGCTTCAAATAATCACCTTATAGGCATTCGAACTGACATCGATTTTCTTGATTTTGCCACTTTTGTTGAGTTTAAGGAGAAAAAAAGAGCATTTGTTTGATTGCCCATACATTTTAAAAAACGACAAATCGGGAATTTTTTCTTTTTGGTTTGAAAATCAAGAAAACAATGTTTGATTTATGCAGCGCTGTTTTATCTCATACCATTTTCTCATTTCTTAGGTATTTCTTGTTTCTCAAACTCAAATATATACTTTTTTTTACTTTTTTGTTCACTTTTATGTTTGGAATACATTTGTGCTGAATTTACTATTTCAATACCTATTGTTGTAGGCTTGTTGTCGTAGTAACACCACCTCGTCAATGCGCCTTTCTTCAAAATCAAAATCAAAAAATAACCAATGGAACATATCAGATCTTGATGGGACTTTTGATACGAAATCAGTTAAAAAAAATCCAGTGTGAATGAGCTATTAGATTACGTGTGTACTTTAAATTATGGCTCTTCATAGTTTTGCAACATTAACTTTTTGCCTATCGTCTGAAGCTGACTTCGTTTTTAGTTGTTTGGATGCAAGTATAAGGTATGTATGGAGCTTCTCGCAAATATAATATACTTGTGTCCAAACACATTGTGTTTGCTATTCAACATTACATGTTTGAGACACAATGACTAATATGTTAAATTATATGTGTTTGCAACCCAAATATATTTGTGTATGTGATACAAACATAGCAGTGTTTGTTGCACAGTTTATGCTCTCTCACGAACAACAGAATAAAAGAGGGGCAACGAGAGAGTCTATCAATTTTGTGTGTATTTGTATTTTGGCATTATTCTTTCAGTCAGTGATTCATAAATATTCCTGAATGTGCATGTAAATTGCAGATGAAGTTAGTGTTTCATATTTTGGCTGATGTAATGCGTTTTAGTTGAATGTATTCAGTCGTCAATGGTTCGTCGGACAGAGGATAAAAAAGCGCTTGATCAGTGAAAAAATAATAAACAAAGGCTCGGACGGCTAGAAATGGTTTGTGACGTTGATTTGGTTTTTATGTATCTGTTTCGTAAATGAGGAGTCGCAGAGCAAAACGTGCCTTTTTTGATTATTTCAAAATGTTGGGAAATCCAAGATTATTTTTTCATGCGATTATACGATAAAATTACGACATTTTCCCAACTCTAGTCTATGAGAAGGGAAGAGCAATTATCCAACTAAGATTTTTTCCAATAGAACTTAACCAAATTCATGCAGACATCAAAACACATTTTGTAAAAAAAATACAAAAAGTCACGTTTTGTTCTGCGACTCCTCATATGCGTATGTATGTGTGCTTCCAACATGAGAAACGATTTTGAGGAAAGCAACAACGTGAAGCCCTTTGTCTTACCGAGCCTATACAGCGAAAATCGGGAGGGCAGATCATTTGTGAAATATTTATAATAAAAAACACAAGTCAGTATTCCACGCTTGGCTTGCATGAAGTATATAACTATGTATATTGTTTGTGTACCAACGCATAGTTCAAACCTTCTGAAAACAAAAAACTAATGACGCACTTCGATCCCTCATACTCGAATTACTCCTCTCCTGCCCTGTCTTGTTTTGTTATAAATGTGGAATAATTATAATAAATAATACATATTTACTGAAATCAGAGAATAATTCGTTTCTAAATATTGTTATGATTAGGAGGAAATACCTATATGTTTCCACGTAAGTATATGGAGGTTTGAGGGAAACACGCGGGAAACACGCTTCATGTTTGGGATGAAGAACGCATATTTGTCCACGTAAAATCATACACGTTTGACAGTAAACATGCTACTGTTCGCACTTAAATACAAGTTAGTTTGGGAGCTGCAAACATGTGAATGTTTGATCTGTGGTCCAAACGTATACATGGTTCCTGCAGAATGTTTGTGAGAATAGGTTACAGAGGCCGTTTTTCAGCGTGGACATACGTACGAGGGCGATGCCAAAACTAGCCGACTTAAAAACGAACAATTTTTCCGGCGATATTCAGTAGCTTCGATACCCTGTTTACAGTAAGAACAGTCAAACTCCTTAAAATAGCCATCAACCGCAGACTCCACATCTCCATTGTTGGCAAATCTTTTACTACCGAGCCTTATTTTCAAGTTTAAAATATTCCGAGGGTGCTAAATCTGGCGAATAAGGTCCATGATGAAGCAATTCGAACTTTAATTCATTCATTTTGACCATCGCAATATTGGTTGTGTGAACTGTAGCATTGTCTTAACGAAATAACACTTTATTTTTCGTCACATACGGTATTTCATCACTTAATATTCGGTGTTGATGGTTTTTCATTTTTGAAGATAATCAATAAAAATTATCCCATGCTCATCCCAAAAAACAGATGGAACCGTCTTCGCCTCCTTTGGATACGATTCTCCCATTCCAGTCCACTGCTTTGACTGTTCCTTTGTCTCAGGTGTGAAGTGGTGGACCCATGTCTCATCCACTGTTATAAATCGACGCAAAAATTCGGCTTTATTGCGGTGAAACATCGTCAAACACTCTACTGAATCATCTTCATGACGCTGTTTTTGCTCTATTGAAAGCAAGCGCGGCACCCATGTTGCACGCAGCATTTTCAACTTCAAAACTTCGATCAATATACGATGAATAGTACTTTTTGAAATGCGTATATTTTCAGCTAGCACGCACACCTTCAGCAGACGATCATCCAATACTATTTTGTGGATTTTCTTAACTGTGTCTGACGTGGACACCTCAATTGGTCAATCACTACGGTGTTCGTATTGGCAGCTCGTACGGCTTCGTTAAGCTCTGCTACCCAGGAGCAGACTACCCCAGAGAGGAGTCTAGCTCGGCTTTAATATACTTATCTTGAACTGAGACCTTTCAAATGGAAATATTGAGTTACATAACGATGACCACATTTTTCCATGTTTACAAATTCACTGAGATCGTTTTCTTTTGATGTCCCAAATAAAAATACTAAACAAAATATTTTTTTTAACTACTGGCACCATCTATACGTCATGTCGGCTAGATTTGGGAACGCCCTCGTATTTACATGGTTTGATATTCTATCCAAAGCAGTAACGTACGCAGGATTATATTTGGGGGGAGGGGGGGAGGGCAGCCTGATATTTAGGTTGAAAAATAGCATTAGCACCTATTAAAGAAATAATTTCAGGGGGCGAGAGCCCACCCCCTGATCCAAGGATATTACTACAAATAAGATCTGTACGTTTTCGTAATTAGTTTGAAAAATATATTTTTATTGACAATTTCAAAGGAAAAGCAGGGAAAAGCAGTATTTTCTGCGAGTTGAAAAATTAGGCAAAAAGTGAAAAATCAAGTATGTATTTTTTTTTTGATTACACATTTTAAGTTCATTAAAATTATTTTATTTAATGGACGACTACGTATACTTTTATATCTCTAAATTTGAAGAAAAGATTTTTATTTCCAATTGAAAACGAAATTGGAATTAAATTAATTTAATGGAAGAGACTACGTATACTTTTCTATCTCTAAATTTGAAAAAAAGATTTTTATATCCAATTGAAAACGAAATTGGAATTAAATTGTTCACAACAAATGTAAATGTTATACATATTCATTGACGAAGACATACATAGAAACATTTATTCTCTCAAAATATTAAACGTCATTGGTATGGTTGCAAGTAAACATTGGATGGTGGAAAACATGGATTCAATAATACCAGATAACGTCCAACAAGGAACAACAACAAAATTGCGTGTTTTTGTGGCAAACTAGTTGTGTTAAATACAATACAAATGTATACCAACGAAAAAGTCAACAAAAAAGGGCAAAATACTTTTAAATTTTCAGTTCTACACCAAAACGACATGAAAAAGTTAAGTGACCCTATTTTGTAACTCCACCTGGTGTAAGTTAATTTTAAATTTAATTTCTCTCATTTCCACAAACCTCCGACGAAGAGTGTGAACATGGTAAAATAAGTAAGGTAAACGCACTAGGAATTGTTACAACAAACACAGGCATTTTGTTTTTGTTTGGTGTCCATAATCTGTCAAATTTTCTTCATGTGTGTATCTGCTGTAAAAGTAAACAAAAAAGTACACAAACAAAATGGATGTGAATTTGACATAAGAGTAACACCTAAGCAAGAAATATGTTGAAATCAGTTGTTCTAACGAGTTTAGCTTACTCATTTTACCATGAGTGTGAAATGAAACGTTAGATGAGGGAATAAATGTATCTATGTATGTATTCGTCTATGTACATATTGATCATGGTAGAATTTTGTATCAGGTATTGTCGTGTTTTTCCATGTTACTTCTCGTTTCACTTGTCAAAGTCATATGTATTTGGCTTTTATACTTTTTTGTAATCTTGTATTGTTGGTATATATGTATTTGTGTAGATTTTGACAACGGAAACGAATGAATGAAAGTAAAATGTCTGTTGTTGCTGCTTACAACTACAACAACATCTGCTGCTACAATGTATTTGTTGGCACTGGGTACAAACGTGTTACCGTATCGCATTTTTTTCACCCATTACAGCAAATGTTGCCACATTTCGTAGTATTAAGTGTGGATCGTTTTATTTGGAAAGTCATAACTGGCAATAGCTTAATGGAATAAAAAAAAACAGCCTTATTATTATTAAAATTTTGTTCTCTTGTGGCAACTTCGTCCGTTGCGCCCATTTTTTCGAAAATTTTCGGATTTAGGCCAATACATCCACATTGTATCTGAAAAGTGGCGATGCATCCGCAAAGAGTCACTGTTTGATGTGGATTCTAAGCCGGTGGCATCATCGTCCGTACAGTGCGCTACCGCTACCGATCAATGACAGCTAATTCCTTTTGACCAAAATTGGATATGGATGTGAACGACATATGGTTCCAATAGGACGGCGCTATGTGCCAAACAGCTAAAGCCACATTGGGTATTCTGCACTAGCGATTTGAAGCATAGTTACCTCACGAGAAGGAGTTGTAAACAGACCACCAACATCATGCTATTTGACCCTTACTTGTAGTGTTTTCGTAAGTCGCAGTTCTATACAAATATGTCACAAACGACCGGTGCCATCAAAGTCAACATATAGCCCGTGCTCAAATCATCGCTCAAATTTAGTCAACGAAAATTGGACCCCCAGCGTCACCCAGCGAAGCCGCAACGGTTATTTGGATGATCTTGTATTCCATACATAAATTCCATTTATAGACTTTCCAAATAAAACAAAAATATCCCACATGCAACTCGCTTTATTCAATTTTAATATCTATCCGGCCCTATTGTAACGCCCTTTATAATACGTTACAATATCTCAATGGTTCCAGGCGAAGCAGGCTATCTCGGGGAAAACCCGACATAATTCTGTAATATAAGTAACAACTAATGAAGTCTAATAGTGCACACAAAAGTACAAAACATGTACTCAATATTAACAAAAATTGTACACAAAGTGTACATAAAAGAACAAAATGTGCACACAAGAGTACAGCACGTGAACACAAAAGTACAATAAGTGTAAATAAATCTACAAAGAGTGTGCAGAATTAGAAAAAGTATACTCAAAAGTACAAAAAAGTGTATACAAAAGTACACAAAAGTAGAAAAAGTGTAAGCAAAAGTACAGAAAATGGATGAGCTGCAAAATAATCAGCCTTATTACGAGTGTCGTTGTCGTATTTCGACTACGACAGTTTTGTAAAAGATTAAAGACAACACGTCAACTTTGTCTTTAATCTTTTACAAAACTGTCGTAGTCGAAATACGAGAACGACATTCGTAATAAGGCTGAATATCTTGGCACATGCTAACGCCCTCCATCACTTAAGAGTGTGTGCAGCATTTGCTGCTCCAACACACCGCTGAACAGACTTTCATTTTACTTTTTGTGCACTTTTTGGAATTTTGTTCAAACGCTGGTTTTTACATTCTCCTTATACACGCTAAAAAATAACTGCCTCTCTAACATATCCTCCCAAACATATTCTGCAGGAACCATGTATATGTTTGGAACACACTTCAAACATTCATATGTTTGCAAGTCCCAAACACACTTGTATTTAAACGTAAACAGTATCATGTTTACTGGCAAACATGTACACTTTTACGTGGAAACATGCGTGTTTCATCCCAAACATCCATATGCTTACGTGGAAGCATTCGCCTGTTTCCCCCAACCAAACCTACATATACTTACGTGGAAACATATGCGTATTTCCTACCAAACATAATAATATTTGGAAACGAATTATTCTTTGATTTCAATATATATGTATTATTTATTATAATTAATTTTATCAATATAAATCCACATTTACAAATAATTAATACAAACAATTAAAAGATTTAAAAGGCCACATTTTACGTTTACTTGCACTGAATGCATTTTTTTCGTTAAATTGCAATCTGTTGTTCTTTTGCTCCTCGTTTCTTTGTCTCTCACGTTTTTTTTTCAGAAGGTTTCAGTTATTCGTTGGTTATCACTATGCGTTGGTACACAAACAATATACAAATCTAGTTCATGCAAGCCAAGCGTGGATTAATTACTTGTTTTTTTTTATTGTACTTATTTCACAAATGGTTCGCCGTTCCGACTTTCTCAGTAAAGGCTCGGACAGACAAAGGGCTTCACGTTGTTGCCCTTTCCAGTTTGTTTCCTCAAAATCTGTTCTCACTTTGGTAGCACACATTCATACATACGAAACACATACACAAAAACCAAAGCAACATAACAAACCATTTAACCGTCAAAGCCTTCGTTTATTCGTTTTTCACTGATCAAGCGCTTTTGATGTCCGAAGAACCATTGATGACTGAATACGTGAAACTAAAACGCAATTCATCAGCCAAAATAAGAAACACTGTCTTCATCTGCAATTTGCGCTCACATTCACGAATATTTACGAATCACTGTCTGAGAGAATAGTGCAAAAATACAAATACACACTTACAAGATAGACTCCCTCGTTGTTCCTCTTGTATTCTATTGCCCTCGAGAGAGCATAAACAGTACAACAAACACAAGTGTATTTGCATCACAAAAACAGACATATTTGAGTCGCAAACACATATATTATAACATATTAATCATTGTGTCTCAAACATGTAATATTCAATAGCAAACACAATGTGATTTGCGACAAGCACAAGCACACGTTATTTTTGCATCCAAACAACAAAAAACGACCGATTTTTCAGCGTGTATTTAAAACAGAATGAGGCTGGGATATCTTTCTGGTTAAAAATATTTTTATTAAATTTTTTCCCTCCGCAAATCGTTGGATTTTATTTGACCTTACACCAAATTTCTATTATTATAAATTAGCATAACTTGAAAATCGATCAAAACTGTTGTGGACAAATAAATACTCAATCAACAAGCTCATCTTAGTCAATTCTTGTGGCTCTAGAATGAATAATTTTGATCTGATGATAATACTCGTATTGTGATATCGACCGTTAATCGTTTTGCCGCTATTATGTTTATATTTGTATTATTGTTGACCGTTTTTATTTATTTATTTTGAATTTGGATTGATTTGAATTCGACCCAGTTTTACTTTACTTTGTACCGTAAGTATTTAGCACACACTTCTTCTTCAACTCGTTATACGAGTGTTTTTATGGCTCTTAACTACTTGGCTTTGTGTGTTGAATGGATTGACCGCCCTATTTCCACCTTCTCCTCGTGCCGGTACTTCTCCTCCCGTCACACCACATTTTATTGGCAGTAACATAAAGTGGAAGAGTAAACCAAAGCAAAACAACAAAAAAGTACTTGACAAGATGAATGTTGTGAGATTGAACTCTTAAAGAGGCACAACTTGTTCTTATTCGTTTTTCTTTTTGTTTTGGTTTTTGGCACTTGGTTAAAATCAATAAATATCGACGACGTGAGGGAATGATGGAGTCAAATTCAGCGCGAGGGATCTACTACGATGCAGTGCAAAAAAGAAAATATTTTGGGAATCGCTTCAGACACACGTCGTCTGCATTTTATTGGTTCATGGATATGAAAATAAAAAGAAATCATATTTATTATTAACTATGAATATTGCATTACATGTAGTAAAGTTGAGTTGTTGGATGATAGTTCTTGGGTAAGTCATCGGAAAGGAGAAGGGGAAAAGCTTTTAATATTCAAATGTACTACTGGGCAAATGAAGTCGAATCCTTTGCTGTTGAATATACACATAAATTCCTGCAACATATTGCAGAACCCACGTAGTATATGTTTTCAAGCATTGTTTTCATGAATTGAAGATCTGCTGCTTTTTTGTTTCTTTGTAGTCTGCAGTTTCAGCAGTTTTCAACAAACAAAGCCACACATAACTTATAACTTGTGTATTCAAAAAACCGGCTTTTGAAAAATTTCGGTTTTCGGTTTCTTCGAATATTCCGCTTTTGGCGAAACTGCTTTTCGGTTAAACCGAGGTGTAGAAACCGGTATCGGGTTTTATGACGAAATGGTAAACTATTCCTTTTATAAACATCGTTTATTTTTAAGTCAGTCTTTTTGAATTTTGAGATCGACTACCGAGTGCATAGCCATGAAACAACTTGTCAACATACGGCTCGGAACCGGTGTAAAATTGCAAGTCCCAAGGTTTGTAAGCCTATGCCTTCATGGGGGGTGTAATGGGAAACTAAAGTGTGGGCCATGTAAAATTTAGAATTTAATTTCGCTTTAAAAAAAATACTAATATAGACACAGTACCGCAGTCGACCAACCCAAATTGTCAGTACATTGTCGATTATTGACCCTTTATTTCGTGATTTAAGGTGTCAATGGACTCGGGATTGTTTATGTAATAGTTATCTTTCACGGCGCTCCAGAGGTAATAGTCTAATGGGTTCAAATCGCAGCTTTCAAACACACCGATTGAGACGTTGGCTCTGTGCAACTTAGGGCCGTCCTGTTGAAACCACACTCTGAAAAACGGCCTCTGTAACATAGTCTATATTCTGCATATTCTGCAGGAACTATGTATATGTTTGGAACACACCTCAAACATTTATATGTTTGCAAGTCTCAAACTCAGGTGTATTTAAATGAAAACATAAGCATGTTTACTGACAAATATGTATGCGTTTACGTGGAAACATATGCGTGCTTCATCCCAAACATCCACATACTTACGTGGAAGCATTCGTGTGTTTCCCCCAAACCTCCATATACTCCCAAACATAATAATATTTAGAATCGAATTATTCCTTCTTTCTTTATTTATTATAATTAAAATAAATAATTAATACAGAAAATTACAATATTTAAAATTACCCTTTTTTCATTTGAATGCATTCCATTTTTATGAAATGAAAATCTGCTGCTCTTTTGCTTGACCTTTCTTTGTTGTCTCTCACGTTTTTGTAATAGTAGTTTTATAGTAATAGTAGTTTTATAGCTACCTTAACTTCAAAGGAGGATAAGCAATAGCTCATCCTTCACATGCTAAAACACTATGTCTAATTTATTCATGTAAAATTGCAAATAAAATTGGAGTCTAAAAAAAACGTTTTTGTTTTCAGAAGGTTTCAACTATGCATTGGTTGTCACTATGCGTTGGTACACAAACAATATACATACTTATCTACAAATCTAGTTCATGCAAGACAAGCGTGTATTAATTACTTGTACTTTTTTATTATATTTCACAAATGTCCTCCATTCCGATTTTTTCGGTACAGGCTCGGGCAGAAAAAGGGATTCACGTTGTTGCCCTTTCCAGTTTCTTTCCTCAAAATCATTTCTCACTTCGGTAGCACACAGAAATATATGCGAAACACATACACAGAAACCAAAGCAACATCACAAACCGTTTAACCGTCCCAGCGTTTGTTTATTCTTTTTTCACTGATCAAACGCTTTATACTCTATATTCTCTGTCCGATGAAAAATTGTCGCTAAGAAACCAAAATAAGAAAATAAGGAATATTTATGAATCACTCACTGAGAGAATATTGCAAAAATACAGATCCACACTTGCAAGATATACACACTCGTTGCCCCTCTTTTATTCTCTTGCTCACGAGAGAGTATAAACAGTGCAACAAAATGGTTGTATTTATATCACAAACACAGATATATTTGGGTCGCAATCACATATGTTATAACCAGAGAAGATATAAGCTTGAAAATGCATATTGCATATGCATTCTGCATATTTGGCACGTTCACGCATATTTCGCACGTTCTGGCATATAAAAGCATATATTTGGCATTTTCCGAAAATAAAAGGAAAAATTTTATAAATTTTCCACAAAAATTGTTCTAATATTAAAAAAAATTTCTGGCAACGATTTTTAGCACCCATTTTTCATATACATCTGGCAACATTGTAAACAAGTTTTGATTTGCGCGTCATACGTGTTTTTTTTTTGTGCTATTGGCATAATGCCAAAAGAAAAAGAGTCTGCGGGAGAGTTCAAGTCGCGTGTTATCCAATAGTTTCCTGGTGTTTTTCGTGCGGATCGTATGGTTCTTTTTTGCACTTACTGCAATTGTTCGGTCGCCGTGACCAAAATTTTCAATGTTAAGCAGCATTTGGAAACGGCAAAGCATAAAGAAGCTGCCGAAACCCGAAATCCGAAGCAAACACAGACTCTGGTGACGGAATACCAAGCAAAAGAGCAAAACTCTTTTGCTATGGACTTGTGCGAAGCGTTCGTAGAAGCAAATATTCCTTTAAAAAAAATTAGCCATCCAAGTCTAAAGAAGTTTTTGGGTAAGTACACCAATGAGCCGCTGCCTTGCGAATCAATGCTTCGCCAGAGATACGTGCCGTGTCCCTATGAAAATGTTCTAAAAGATCTAAAGGAAAAGGCCAAAAGCGAATATATATGGATTTCTGTGGACGAAACGATGGATTCAGAACAAAGGCTGGTGATAAATTTAATTTTTGGAGTATTAACGTGTGACCCTAATGAACGCGCGAACAGCTGCCAATGCCACCACTGTGGCCGCCTTCGTGAACGACAGTTTGTATTAGCTTTGGCCAAATGGTTAGTTGGAATTTAGCTGTTTAATTTGTTCAAATATTAACTTTGACTGTAATTTTTAAGGTATAATTTTTAAGGTACTTCTCATTGTCACGGACGCTGCTGCATGTATGATGGCTGCTGTTGGTGCTCTGCAGGTGTTGTACCCAAAAATGATGCACTTGACGTGCTTTTCCCATGGACTCCACAGGTTACCAGAGTTTGTTCGCGCTCAATTTCCGCTGGTAAACAACTTAATGTCAAGTACAAAATCTGTATTCCTAAAGGTTAAGTTTTATTTTATTATATTGAAGAACATTTTACTAACTACTAAATTTTTAAGGCCCCATCGCGACGCAATGAATTCCAACGAATGCTGCCAGGTATACCTCTGCCCCCAAGACCGTGTATAACGCGCTGGTGTACGTGGCTGAATGCTGCTTTTTATTATTGCGATCACTTCAATGAGGTTAAAAGTGTTGTAGATTCGTTAAACAGCGACGATGCGGAAGCCATTCGTGTTTCTCAAGAGTTGTTCAGTTCAGGCTGTTTGGTTTCTGATCTCGCTTATATAAAGCTAAATTTTTGGAGCCTGACGGGCGCGATTGTAAAATTTGAAACTCGAGGATTAGAGCTTAAAGAATCTATTCGTAATGTAGAAGAAATTCGAGCTTCTGTATCTTCTTTAGAAAACAAAGATTACTCTTTAAAACTCGATGCCATTCTCCGAAGAAATAAAGGGTACTAACCTCTTAAAGAAATTAATCAAATTTTATGTTTTCGAATAGATGCCAAAGATCCATATGTCAAAAAACTTTCGCCAACAGAGCTGCCAATCTTTTCATCTCTGCCCCGTGTCGTCTGCAGATGTTGAAAGAAGTTTTTCAGCATATGGGAGTATATTGACAGAAAAAAGGAAAAAAATGTCTTTTTAGAACTTGAACCACCATCTGATAATTTATTGTAACAGTAAAAACGATGAGAATTTGAATTAAATAAAAAAAAACTCTCTATTACACGTATTTGAAAAACATTTATGTTGCATATTTTAGATGCATATTTTCAGTTTTAAGGACATATTTCAAGCGCTTATTTTGGCTTTTTTCGTGCTTGAAAATATCTTCTTTGGTTATAACATATTAATCATCGTGTCTCAAACATGTAATATTGAATTTCAAACACAATGCGTTTGGGCACAAGTATATTATATTTGCGACAAGCTCCAAACACATGTTATATTTGCATCCAAACAACAAAAAACTACAGATTTTTCAGCATGCATACGTCATCCATGTCATTCTCTTCAACTTTTTGGAACAAAAACTCGCTCAGTATGGCTTGGTAACGCTCGCCATTCTCGGTAACAGTGGCTCCTTGCTCATTTTCAAAGAAAAATTTGCCGATGATGGCGCCATGCCAAAAACCACGAGGATTTGCATATTGGACTATTTGAACTTTATAAGCCTTCGTACCGAGGTCTTTGTGCAAAATACTGCACAAAGAAGTGGGAAAAATGTTCAATTGCTGTGAACGGTAGCGAATTGATGTTGATGGCTGTTCGCGTACACTTTCAGCGTTTTTATATCAGTTGTGTAAAAACTGAAAAACCCGGTTGACATGAAATAACCGGTGAAACCGGTTCTTCTAACATATACATTTTTTTAAAACCGACGTACGGTTAACGTGCAGGAATTCGTTTAACCGTTTAGCCGATTTCGGTTTTGAATACTCTAATTATAACCTATTAATCATTGTGTACACATGTAATATTGAATAGCAAACACAATGTGTTCGGACACAAGCATACATACTATATTTGCGCGAAGCTATAAATACGGTAAATTTGCATCCAAACAACAAAAAAAGCCAGGTTTTTTAGTGTATACTTTGTTGGTTTTCACTTCGAACGGTTTCCCTGCTAAACCTCCGAATTCAGTTCTTGCAAATGTAGGTAAGAAATTTTGCCGTTTATTTCTAAACGGAAAATTTTGTTGCGGAGAGGTGGTTTACCTTGGAAATATTTCATTAATAATTCTTTTTCACACTGCATTTTATTTACTGGTATTACTTACTTTATTTTATTAAAATTATCGAAATGTCACAATTCCGGTCCGGAACAATTGTTTTCGTACGAAATAACTTTGGTGTAGCAACCCTGTAATTGACTTACGAAATTCTCGCAAAGAGCTGAGTACCAAACAAAAGTAGTGACCAAAATTTTCGGTTTACGAAATTTCCGTAAGTTTTTATACACGTACTTCGAAAATTTCGGAAGAACTGACTACGGGGTTTTACTTAAGGATTTCTATCCAAGTTGTTTTGGGATTTCTTTGGTCAATGGGTGTTTGCCCAAAAAAATAACACAAAATTATTAAATTCTTAATATTTACGACTCCAGTAATAATAATTTTAAATTTCGATGTTTGGCACAAATATTTATGTACAGTAAGGGGGTGTACTGAACAATTTTTTTTTTTGAAGGGGGGTCTCAAAAGATGCGTATCGAAGAGTTGATTGCGGGAGCATCAAACTTTTTTTATATGAAGATACTTATAGTCCCCTGATGTTTTGAGTGTATTTCAGTCGATCATAAAGATTTGGAAATATCTCAAATGCTTTGCGTTTTATTTAAAAAAAAAAGTTGTGAAGGCCTTATTGGAAACCCCTTTAGTTTCGATTACCTGAAAATATTCGATCGTTACATACACAGCCGCACCCGGCGCCTCGCAGTACGAATAGGTACGAAACGATAAATGCGACAGTACACTGATGTATTTTAATCGTAAGCAGCGGGTAAAACGGAATAAAAGAAGTCGGTCACTTTTGTACCTTCAGCGAATATATGGGTAATATTCGGAATTTCCATTTTTGTCTTAATATTCTTATAGAATTTGAATAGAGTGCACAAAAAGTGATTGTATTCGTCGCTTCACTACTACACACTGAGAGCATTGCAGCAAAGACAAATAAGTAAAGACAATTACGGTACTTTCGATATATTCGGTGTAGCTTCTCTGTCCTCGATTACTTGATCAAATTCTCACTTATCGAATACGAACAAATCTCTGTTTGAGAATCTCTTGTCTCTGTTGAAAGCGACTACGATGCCATAACCGGTAAGTGCCGGTACAATCTACAAAGAGAATATATTCATGCAAGGCTTTATTACAGACATCCACTGGTTGAAGCGTCCGTTGGAGGCTAAAATTTATTATTTTTACGACTCGACGCACCGTTTCTGAATTATAGCAACAATTTTATTTTACTAATTATTTTTATTTTGGCGATCCCTTAAGGGCACCTTATACCTGCGGACTGGTCGGCCGACAATTAGTCAGGCCGACTTTTGTGCGGCGCATAGTTTCCCCATACACTAACCGACTTTACGGCCGACTATCAGTAAATCAAACTAGTTTTGCTTTTTGCCCGACTACACCTTACGCCGGAAGTTGAGTCGGCCCGACAATCCGCAGGTCTAAGGTGCCCTTAAGACACTAGCAAAAACTAATTATTTTTTTAGATTTGACGTTCCGTGTCCGAGATGTAAACATGGCGTTTTGGCGATTTTTAATTTGAGAAAACTTTAGTTTTAGCGATTTTAAACTTATGATGCCATATGACAGACATTCACAGATTATTACATTTATTTATTATTTTTGCAATTGGACGCACCGTTTCCGAGTTATAGCCATATTTTTACTTTAGCGAATTTCTTATTTTGGCGATTAAAAAAACATCCACACGCATTGGACCACCACATTATCAAAGCCCCTTAGAAACTCTCAAAAGTTGGGTATTTTTCAATTGAGATAGACGTTTTTCTAAATTTTTCATATTTTCGATCACAAATGTAGGAGATGGGATAGTTAACCTGGGTAACCCATTACCCATCGCCGTGGGTAATGTGTAAAAGGCCATTCTCTGTTGGTAATTGTCATGGGTAACTATTTGTCATGGGTAACTACCCATTATTTACCCCATACCCTGCAGGTAATGGATAATCGTGATGGGTAATTCCCATTATTTTCCCCATAACCTATGGGTAAAGGTTACACGATCGTACCCTTTACCCACGTTGATGATCAATGGGTTACCCATGGTAACACATTACCCACCAAATACAAACCCTGATATTTTGCACGATTTTTCGGATATTTCTCAATGTATTTCGCGAAATCGCTTTTAATTACATTTATTTTATTTACTTGATTTTATTTCCATGTAAAATAGAGGAAATAGTAAATGGACAATTTAATTGAAAAATTGGAAAGAAATGGAAACGGGATTGCAGCCGTGAAAAAAATACTCTACCAAAATGTATTTTGCTAATTGTGCTCGTCATAACACGCCATTTGAGCCTCATATTACCAAAAGACATTACCCGCTGAAAAATCTGTCTATTTTTTTTTGTTTGGATGCAAATGTAATGTGTTTGTAGCTTGTCGCAAATATACTATACTTTTGCCCAAACACATTGTGTTTGCTATTCAATATAACATGTTTGCAACACAATGATTAATATGTTATACAATCTGTTTTTGAGACCCAAATGTGGCTTTTTGTTGAAAACCGCGAAAAACAAATACGAGACAGACAGCAAAGAAACAAAAAAGCAGCATGAAAACAGTGCTTGCAAACATGTACATGTTTCCTGCAATATGTTGCTGGGCCGATATTTTTCAGCGTGTAGCAATCGAAACTTCAACGACCGGCAGGGGACTATAAGTAGCCTCGAATAAAAAATGTTAAGCTCTTCAATATGCATCATTTAAGACCACCCGTCCTCCACGATTGAAATTCAAAAAAACTCGGTTTTTATTACACTCTAATATATAAGTACAGTGTACCTTCGTGGTAAAACATCAAGCAATATCACTCAACTTACTTACCTAATTGACCACCAACAAACAACCAACCAAGGTCCCGAAGATAAGTAAGACTGTCGCTCACGCCTGCAGATATTTTCGCTACTCACTTTCACGCACGGTTATGTGAGCAACTTTACATCTTAGTCACAATCATTAGTGAATCATTAATTAATTTTTCTTAATCACAAAAGATAAAGATAAATCGTTTCTTTTTGTTCTATGAAGATTTTGCTTTATTTTCAAACTAATATTAAAAAATAGCAATGTTCCTAAAGGGAACCACAGACTTGTCATTCTTGAGAATGAACATGAACTATCGTTGGTGTTTATTGTCATTTTACCGCACTTCTTGATACCACATGAGAATATAATCGAAGTTGTTCGCATCACTATCATGTTCACAAAATTTATTGGTAATAATTTTTCAAATTCATCAGTCCAAGCTCATTCTCATGACTGACAAGTCTGTGATTTGCCTAAAAGTTTGAATATTTGAATTTTAGGACCGATTTTGTTAGTTTTAGTTAATGTAACGGGTTTTTCAACAGAGACGCTACAAAAGTAAATCGATAGGGACAGCAAACGACGCCATATTTTTTCCCGCTCTTTTGACATTTCTCTTCAGTAAGGTTTGCCATTTCATCATGGAAAGATATACGAGCCAACAACGAGTCGAAATTATTAAAATTTACTACCGAAATTTGGAGTCAGTGGCCTCAACTTTAAGAGCGCTACGTCCAATTTATGGTCGGCTCATTTCTGGCTGAATGGCTTCGTCAATAAGCAAAATATGCGTTATTGGTCAGACAGCAATCCACACGTAATCCTTGAGTCATCATTGTATCCCGAAAAAATTACGGTTTGGTGCGGTTCATGGTCCGGCGGCGTCATTGGGCCGTACTTCTTCCGTGATGATAAAGACCGGCACATTACTGTGAATGCGAATCGCTACCGTTCAATGATAACTGAATATTTTTGGCCCCAATTGGATAATATGGACTTGGAGGACATGTGGTTCCAACAGGACGGCGCCACAAGCCACACAGCGAATACCACAATCAATTTATTGGAAACCAAGTTTGGTGAACGTGTTATCTCTCGAAATGGCGCGTTAGGTTATTTCCTGTGGGGCTAGGTCAAGTCTATAGTCTATACCACCAAGCCAGCGACTGACGATGAACTTCGTACGAATATCGAACGTTAAATTGCTGCAGTATCGGCCAATTTATGCTTGAAAACCGTCGAAAATTGGGTTCAGCGTCTGGACTTCTGCATGCGTCCCGTGGTGGCCATGCAAAAGAAATCGAGTTCCATACATAATGGCATCGAACGTACTTTCACAGGAATAAAGAATTGCATTGGTATCTAAAACAGGTTTTGTTTTATTTAAAAAAACTTTTGTAGCGCTCTTATTGAAAAACCCGATATGAGAAGTTCATACTAGGTCAGGATCATTTTTTTACGTGAAAAATTGTTGGGTTTTGTTGGAAGAATAAAAAATTTGGTTAGGCACACTACTCACTGACATGACTAGTTTCGAACTTCGTGACAAGTTCATCATCAGATGCCTAACTACTGTGCATGAAATCAGTTTCTCAAAATGTTAGATATGAAGTGTGTAAATTTGTAATAAATTTAGTAAATAATCTAAGGATTTTCATCGGGGGTGTGGAGGCGAGGTTGCAGTTTAGGAGACGGAGGAGTTGGACAGTTTGTTTGACATCTAACCGTTTCGTAAGTTCTACCTAAGCAAAAACACACCCTTTACAAGTTAAAGAAGCACAAACATTTTTCTGGAATGGTATTACTATATACTTCTTCTTACTTACTTACTTATCCGGTCTCGGACAACCCCGGGGGGTCAGGGACCTTACAAAACGAAGATAACATATTTCGCCAACCAGTTCGATCTTTTGCTTTATCTCTCCAGTTGGCAATACCAAGTGTACGCAGGGATTCGTCAACCTGATCCCTCCAGCGGAGTCTTGGTCTTCCTATTTTTCGTCTTCCTTCGAGTTCGGTTTCGAAAACCCTTCGAGCTGGTTCATCTTCATCCATTCTACTGACATGGCCTAGCCAGCGCAATCGCGTTATCTTGATCCGCTTAACTATCTCAATGTCAGGATAAAGCTCATACAGCTCATGATTCATGCGTCGCCGATACTCGCCGTTGTGCACTATAGGGCCATACATTTTTCGGAGTATTTTTCTCACGAAGACTCCTACAGATGTTGCGTCAGCTTGCGATAGGACCCAGGATTCTGCGCCATAAAGCAAGACAGGTTGAATGAGAGTCTGGTACAGCTGGACTTTTGTTATATACTTCTTCTACCCATATTTTAGTGTCTTATTGACACAAAATCGAAGTCTACTCCAACTCCTACTCCGACTCCAGACAAATTATCTGAACTCCTACTGCTGAAATCCAACTCCGACTCCCACAGCCCTGATTGTAGTCGCCTGTAATAACTTTTTGCAAAAAAAGTTTTTTACACTATGTTGTATTCGACAATATTGAATATAATTATATACATACAGATGTATATCAATTCTATACCCAACAGTCATTCTACAATGTCAACTCGACAAAGTTGATAAAAGTTTACTTTTTGCAGGTAAATTGAAAATTATTTATATGTGTAAACAAAATTGATAAAATTTAAAAATAAACAACAATAAAATGATAAATAACGTTCAACTTTCTTGTTTTTTTTTTTTTTTTTTTGCTTTACTCTATCAGATGGCTGATAGATAAAGAACGTAAAAATCAAACGAGCTTTGCGAACTGTGCAATTGATATGGAACTGTATACAGACTAAACAGTTTTATGTGATAGACGAAGTAGATATGTAGATTATTAATTTTATATCACCTGACACTAATATTTTCCAGACTTTTTATTTTCTGAAAATTTCAATAAAATAAAATCTTAAACGTGTTAATTTACAAAAACAAATAAATGTGTGCTGTTATTTCGCTTCCAAAAACGAAAACAAACATTTTTGCATTTCAGTAAAATGGTCATAACTTTGGAACGGTAAGACCTCTGGGCTTCGTTTAGGTCATTTTGGAAAGGTAAGAGGTATGGCTATGGAGGTACATAAGTTATCTGGCTGAGCAAATTGAGGTTATGTGAATTTTTTTTTTGTATCTCGGCGCTTTGACTTTTTTTTACTTTTTTTTATTGATTCTGTAAGGCCTCTTAAAGACCTTTCCAACAAGCCCAAAAACAAAAAAACCCGACTACTGGCTCAGAAGTCAGCAACTTTACCCTACTACCCTCCGACAGCCAATCCGAAAATTTTGAACCCGCTGCCATTTCGCACCCTTGCATTTTCGGACACGGTCCTAGTGGACTTTTCTTCATGAAATGAGCCAAGGAATATGCTGGAGAAATTTGTCCGGAACTTCCTAAATCACCCTGTATATTACAGGTGGACGCGTTAGAACAGCTGATTTCAATTTTTTCTTGTCGTTGTGGTTCGACCTTGTCAAATGTTGTTTATACTAATTCCAAGATGTATCTAGTACAGGTGGTAGCGTTAAAATAGCAGACGAAATTTTTTCTTGTCCGTGTGGTTGTTGCCGAAAATTACAACAATTCCTCCTGATATAACCTGAAAAATTTGACAAGTTCGGCTCCTGAAATAAAAACAAAATGCCTTCAATTCCTACTGCTTCTACTTTACTTATTTTGCCATGTTATAACTGTTTTCAAATGAAGACGAATAAATTTGAGGAATAAGTCATAGAAAAATATTTTCCAGAAATGACTTTTGTACAGATTTTTGTAAATTTTACAAAGTATATGTATATTTTTCAAGTGTCTGAAAAATTATTGGTATTTTGTAAAACGCTAGAAGCCAACGCCGGTAGACACTGATCGAAGTTCACGTTTTATAAAATACTAGAACCACAGAAGTATTGTGAAGTGACTGCTTGCGGTATACAAAAAGATATGGAAAGAGTTTTTACGGTTGGGGACCCTTAGGAACCCACTAAAATTTAATGTTTTTTTCTATTCGAAGCTCCAATTCTGAGATATACAGTGGTGTGCGATGAAATAGTGTCACACACTCGTCAAAACTTTTATTCTCTGGAAATCAGTGGTCCAAGATGTTTCATGTCAAGAAATTCTGAAACTGATTGACCGGTCCTCTGCTGAATACAATGCCGTCATTTTTAATAAATTTTGTACACTACTGTTCTCCAGGTCAGTGTCAGTATTTTAAAGGCTATGTAATGACGTGTGCTATAAAATAGAGTCAATTACAAAAAAATATATTTTTTTTAAATGGTTAATGGTAGTTTGGATTTGAATTTTAAAACAAAGTTTAGCTTCTAAATATGATTAATGTTTATTAGCAGCATTAATAAATTGTCATTATTGACGTTATTGATATTGATATTGCAATCATGAGCCCCAAGAAAGAATAAAAGAGACGATAAAAGAATTCAGAAGCTACATACAAATTACTGACATAATTGGATGCTCAAAGAAAATGTTGGAGACCGGAATAAAATATAACCCCAATCCAGGAAACAGACGGTAAAACCCTGAAAATGACAGAACATTTGGAACCAAAAATATTGCGCCACGTAGAGTTCGACTTTTGTTACCTCTTCCGCCCTTACAAGGCAATACGATCGGGATGTTGACACCTCTACATTAAGAAAAATGCTAACTAAAAACAATTTAAAGGCAAAAAGTGTCCGAAAAGTTCCATTTCTATCCAAACGTAACGTTCAAAAAATGTTGCATTTTGCCAAGGAGCATGTGAAATAGTCCGTACGCAAATGGCGAAATATTTTGAGGGCAGCTGAAACTAAAGTGAGATTGGGGAATTATGATAAGAGTAATCTGCCTGCACGAAGACCTTCCAACACCAAATTCAGGCCCCAGAACACAATCCAAACAATTAAACGTGGTAGCGGAAAGATAATGGTACGGGGTTGTTACTCTTACATTGGGACCGAACCTTTATTCCAAATTGAACAGACAATGGACGCTGCATATTATACCGCTGTATTAAAAAAACATCATGATTCCTTGTGCTAAATGGGAAATGCCGCTTCGATGGGTGTTTCAACATAATATCGACCCCAAACACACATCGAAGCGAGCAAAAGCTTCCTTTGAAAGTAATAGTGTCATAGTTTAAGATGGTCTATGCAGTCGCCGGGCTTAAATCCTATTCAGAATTTGTGGCGGGACATTAAAGTGTCTATCAAAGGAATAAACCAATTTAATAAAGATGAGCTTATGACACTGGTACAATCGGCGTGGAAAACATGACTTGTGGAGACTTGATGATTCAATTTCAAGGCGTTGCTTAGCTGTGATAAAAAATTATAGTTATTTCATAAAGTACTGAGATAATATAAAGGATTAATGAAACATACATTTTATTTGACACAGCTATTTATTCTAGTTCAGATGATGAATCGCGATGACTCTATTTTAATTCACAGGCAAAACGGGGCATTTTGAAATATTTTGATTTCTATCTAATGATTTAATTTTAAATTACGACATTAATGTTCTAAAATGTTATATCTAGTTCTTAATTGAACAATTAAAAATAAAAGTTATAAACAAAATTGAATTTTTCTACATTTGTTTTTGTTTTGAAAATGTTGATTAGTGTTGACTCATTTCATCGCACACCACTGTATCTGGAGTATTAAAAAACCCCGGTCAAACCAAGCAACAGGATTTTCGCTAATTTCGATAAATTACATTTTTGAAAACCCTGGGTTCCATCGGTCTTTTTGGAGGAAACCTCTGTTTCCCCCGATTACGGTTCAAGTTCATTTTAATAGTTCACCGAAAATTTTCATATTAAATGGCATTTAAATGATAAACATCGGACATATGTATAAAATTCATTTAAATGGAGAATGGCTAACTGTGAAAATTATTTAAAAAATTTGTTTAATAATAAATGTGTTTGACAAATCTCAAACAATACAAACAGGTTATAAACTTTTTCTTTTAGAAATAAGCAATTTGTTTTGTTAAGCTTTATACTTATAAAAATATTTTTAAAAAAACGTATATCTTCTTTTAATTTCGGTTTGGAAATTAAATTTTAATTTGCGAAAGAATAAACTCAAGCAGCTGAAATCGTTTCTTCCATATTTTTTTTTAAATTGCCTGTATAATTAAAATTAAATCTTTTTGTGGAAAAAATTCAAAAACCTTTAAAATCTTTAAGCGAAGTTAGTGTTTGCTGACATTTTGTAAATTTTGCTTTAATACTGTATTCGACTGCAAAAACTACACAGTAAAATAGATAAGGAAAAACAAAGCAGAAAAAAACACTGACTGCTTGCAGCAACCACGGTTGCCACGGTTGGTAATATCCAACCAAAATTGGTTATTTAAACGGCTTGGTAAAATGGTAACATTTTATTCATTTTGGTAACATTTTGAAAAGAAATAATTAGTAAAAGAGAAAACAAAAAATTTTGTCCAAATATGATCTAAAATGTTACTTACAAACATAAGAATACATGAAGCAGGGGCAACACTGTTTGGTTATGGGTCTAAACAAAATACGCGCTTGCCGTCGTTCCCACTAAACAACCAAATATATTCGTCTCTTTCGCACTGACGAACTGTTTGTGCTGTTTAAATTCACTTTTTGCAATCAATAAACTTCCCAATGGAGACAAGTTCACGTTCCCCAGAAAATATAAAGTGGAAAAATCTAACTAAAAAGGGAAAAATATTTCAAATGAAATGTTATTTATGATTAAGGCATAAATTGTATTGCCTTCGACCGGGTTTGATCTGAATTTATTTCCCTATTTACTTAGATGTTTCTCTTAATTTTTTTTGCGAGCAAAATGTTTCGCGCGGAGTTTGATTCGTGATTGATTATAAAAGCGTTATAGCGAATTTACACCGCCGTTTATCTCGGTCAGTTTAGCGATAACCTTGTTCTCTAATCTGCCGTTTACACCACCCAATTTGAGATTAAATTCACATTTTAGTTGGCAACTCTATGCTTAGACAAACTCCGCACTGAGACGAAATTATCAAAGACGGCGGCACAACAGAAAAATTAAGTTGGCGGCTATTGGTTTTTCTATTTTGCAAAAATTTGGGATGTTTGTGAAACAACTGAACCTTTAGAAATGGATCAGTGAGTCAAATCGGGCCAGTAGATAAAAACCGCTCACAGTTTCAACCAATATGAGTCATTTATATTGGTGGCGGCGTGAACTTCAAAAAAGTTTTAGTGGCGGCGACGTGTTGGAAAATTTTTGATCAGCTTCCATTCGTCTAGCAGTTGATATTTTGTGTATGTTTTTATTATGGTTGCATTTTTTTAGGAGCTAACAGTGTTGCATCAAAATGAACAACAGTTAAAAATGAGGTTACAAATTAAACTTCAGTTTCCACAGATTAAATTGAATCGTAAATGCGGTATTAGGTAACTTGTGCACTAAATAATTAGGCAATAAAATGCAAAGAAAATAAAGTTTATGTTTATTTTATGTTTTGGTTTTTGTAATCTATATTGATGTATGTACATATGTAATATGATTATCTATAATTAATTATTTTATATATACATTTAATGTTCTAAATGTTGGTAACTTTTGGTAACTTTTTTGTAAAATTCTGGTAATTAAAAAATTAGCCCTGTGGCAACCGTGGCAGCAACAGCAATTCTGGGAATATCCATTGCTTCACTTGACTGCGAAAGCAGAACCCAACTGAGCAGTTAGATGAAGCAAATTGTTTCCTTTGCCTTTTTCGCATTTACTGTTGCTCCTGCTTCTGTATGATTCTTAGTCGTCACTAAGTAATTCCCAATACATTTAAAATGTGCCATATAAGTCGTAATCCAAAGTAAGTGTTGTTGTTATACCACAAATGTATTTAATATTCACGAAATTAATGGTTATTTGTTTGTCATCACTGCGTACGACTTCAGTAGTGCACTCAGGTTCTGTGTGGCAGTTCGCCAAAAAGGAAACTCTACAGTAAGTACGCACATAAATTAAAAAATTAAAATTTTTCTATATTATATTATTACGAATTTCCTTATTTCGTCCGTTTTAGAGCTGTTTTATGCCCGGTAATAAATCATGGTTCGTTTTAAATTACCATAATTACAACAGTCGTATTGTAGTTCCTTTTATTTCTATTAAACAGTTTTAAAGTCAATACTTTACAATAAGGGTGGTATTCTAAAAGTCCCGAAAATGAACGTAACGCAAAAGCCAACGCTAACCCCAACGTCAAAAAATTTTAGTTTATACACCACTTTGCGCTTGCGTTTATGAAAGCTGCCACTGACATTTGTGGTTTATAGAGTTGCCCAACTAAAATAAAGAATTATAGATTAGAAATAGTTATCTCGAGTGAAATGCGTTTACAGCTTAGAAAATGTAGCTCTATTCCAATAGATCAATAGATTTTAAGATTGCTATTATTTATAATACTGCAAATAACAACAATATTCACATAAAATGTGTATAAAACCTGTTATATTGGGTTGCAATGTCGAAACATTTTTCCAAGCGAATATGGCTTTATTGCAAGAGACATTTCCTGGCCGCGTAATTTCTCGTCGTGGCGATATCAACTGACCACCAAGATCATGCGATTTGACACTATTAGACTTTTTTGTAGGGCTACGCGAAAGACCGTGGTTATGCAGATAAACCTTATAACTCTTGAGCACTTAAGAACCAACATTCGTCAAGTTATGGCTGAGATACCGCCCAATATGTGTCAAAAAGTGGTCGAAAATTACCTCAAAAGAATCAATGCTTTCAACACTTCGTGTGGTGGTCATTTAAATGATGTAGTGTTTCACACATAATGTCAACGTTCAAACTTTATAATAAAAAAGAAATATCATGAAAAAAAATATTTTATATGTCTTTTATTTATGTTTATTTTTGAAACCGCAAAATGGATAACCCTTTACTATATCTACAGTTTCATATGGTGAAATTTTACGCAGAGTATTTTTTCAATACACACCAACCCCCTAAAATGCAGTGTTGTGGGACATTTTAGCGCCAACTCGGAATAAGTACGAAATTAACCATTAAATGGATTTTTAGTTTTGACCTATTTTTGGCATTCAAGTTGAGTTTTGTACTTTGGTGTGGTAAGAAACATAGTATAATTAGTAGTATAATTGTATGAGGAATATTTTTGTAGGGGTATTTTTACCCTTTTCCACAAAAAGAACAAAAACCGACCCATATATTGAGGCGGTAGAGGGTTAAATCATTCCACAAAAATGTTTCTCGTAAATTTTTACATAATATTGCTGAACACATCCTATACCTAAAATGTAAGAGGATACCATGGTTTCCTATGCCGATTTATCATAATAATAAGCAAAAGGAGGAAAGATTAACCCCCCTTTAAAAAAAATTCAGACGTAAACTTTCAAAACGCGTATAATTTTGTTACCCTATCTGCCAGAATCCGTTGTCAGACCCTTGTTATTTTCGAAAAAGTTTCATTTTGTTCCAGTGTTCTTCTGTCAGTCTGATATCCCCTCGAGCGGATGTAGCCTTGACGTATATGTCCAGGAACGGAAGGCCGCTTGCGGTGTGCTTTTTCTAGTCCCAGTGATCCACATAGCAGCTATCCTCTGAACATTGCCGCGCATGTTCAGTAGAGTACTCTTGTCAAGTCCCCTCTACCAAACCAGACATATATAAGTCATTATAGGCCCCACTATCGCAGAATACAACCACTTTGCCACCTTCGGGCTTAGTCCCCAGCTCTTACCTATAGAGTTCCGGCACGCATATAGGGCGTTAACATCCCTCTTCAGCCTTTCCGCGATGTTCCTTGACCAATTCAACTTGTGATCGAGAACAACACCAAGGAACTTGGCGTCCGTTGAAAGCTTCAGTTCCACACCATCTAGACTCGGTGGCCTGAAGTCTTTAATTTTATATCTACAAGTGAAGAGAACCAGATCCGTTTTTAGGGGTTTCACCCCCAAGCCACATGTCCTCGCCCAGCTTTCCAAGGGCAGTTTGCATAAGGTCACACAGCGTTGGTAAAAATTTCCCACCTATCGTGATGACCACGTCATCCGCATACGCCACAATTTTCATCCATCCATACGTCCATTTCCATCCTCATCGAAGGATTTTAATACTCCATTCATCACCAAGAGCCATAGAAGTGAGGACATAACTCTCCCCTGTGGTGTTCCCCTAGTAACTATCCTCTTCACGAAACTTCCACCAAGGTCCGAGTTAACGACGCGATTTCTCAGCATGCAGTCCACTAAAGATCGTGATATATTAATGCTCTCTAGAGTTTCTTATCGCACGTGACGTCACATTATTAAAATTCTATTCTATATCCAGGAAGGCTGCTAAAGTGGTTGAGCTCTGTAAAGTCCAAAACCTCATGGAGAGCGCTCTCAACCGATCTCCCCGCGACGTACGCATGTTGAGAACTGTTTAAAGTATGAGGGCTTAAGGATGTCTTTACAAACAAGTCCATCAATCTCTCCACAACTTTCAACAGAACGGATGATGGACGGGACAACCGCCTTGGGTATAATAACAACTCTAACCTCCCTCCATATATCCGGAACAAACCAAATCCGTATATTGGCCTTGAAAATGTTCAACCAAATTGGGGTAAAATCATGCACAGAGGTCTGCACCATGACCGGCATTATACCATTCGGACCAGGAGATTAGAAGGGCTCAAAGGTATAATAGGGCACTTATTCCTCATCCACCATCTTATCCACCACTTCCAAGTCCGCAATGTTCACCGACGTGGGTCGGCTTATATTACCAACCACATTGTCCGCATCCAGGCAGCCCGGAGTGTGTATCCAGTAGGAGCTCTAGCGTTTCGACGCTGGACTGGGTCCAAGACCCATTTGTCTTGCGGGTGAAACCTAACGCTTTTGGGTCATTAAACAGAACTCTTTTGTAATCGGGCAGCATCGTTGACGCCGAGTATGGACTGGCAGTACTTAACCCATGTCGCTCTCTTCAACTTTTTAATATCCCTTTTATAACTGTTAAACCTGTTCCTTTGAGCGTTCCAGTCCTCCTCTAATCCCCTAATTTTGCTTTGTTGAAAAGCCTTCTGGAGGTCTTGCTCAGAGTTTCCAGCTGCTTATTCCACCACACTGGCTGTGATCTCTTGCCCGGATCAGTGAGAGGCAAAGAATCAACAATGCAAGGGTTGAGAGCTCTTGTCAGTGCATCCACTTTCCCATTTACCTCATCAGTTGTACTGCAGATTCCCCCCTAAGGAGCTTACTGCAGCGGCAATTTGGGTACAGAAATTACCCCTCGCGGATTCCTATATGCCTTCTGACATTCCCCCGCCACAACAACTGTAAAGTAGATGGAGCTATTTTCCAAGGAGTAATCCGCAGAGACTCTCCTATCCCTAACTTAATATTAATAAAATTATTATCACTTGCAAGCCAACATGTTGTAGTTCCTGGTAGACATATGGATAGATGCACTGACCTGGTACCTGGGTTCATATCGCCTTCATGGAAAGTGTAAGTAATAACATAAATTTACATTTAAACTTCCAAAAACGACTCTATTATAAGGGTTTACTAATTTAGAGTGTTCAATACCGTAACCGAAAAACCGGTAAATCCGATTAACCGCGTTCCGGTATTTTAAAAACCCTGATTTTCGAATAAACCTGGCATTTTAACTCAATTATGTTAAATAACGTTAAACAAATTTCGAAAACAAACAAAAACATATATAATTTTCAGATATTAATGAATGTTTTGAATTAAGTAACACGTTATCTATTTTCAAATGTAAAGTTTGTTCCCGTACATTTGTAACTAATAGTTAAACTAGTAAAAAAAAAACAAAGAGTTTAAACAAGAATAATCAACGATTCTGTCTGAGAGAACAAGTTTTAAAAAGGTACGAGAACGAAAAAATATTAAATGTGGTAAAACTTATGTCAGCAATACGTCTAGAACATGGTCCTCATCTGAAATATCCAACATGACATCCCCAGCTCTGCTAGAATCGGCCACAATAATACTATATTATTTATTTTAGCTTCGGTTTACAACAAAACAATTTATTTGCTGATACTATATTATTTTTCCCATATATTTTGACAATTCAATATAGAATGACAATTTACTACTCTTACTCGAAAAAATTCTTCGAGTAAAAACTAGAAAAAAGTTGTAAGAGAAACCATATTTTTCGGTCCTCTCTTTAATTTTCTTACTACTTTTACATTTTTGTGAGTACGGGAACACTTTTCCGAGAAAAATCCTAAGAGTGGTAAAACTAGTAAGTTGCAGTACGTACGGAAACAGGGTTGTAATTTTATAGATTCAAAAAATAAGTTCTACATAAGATTTTGAAAAATTTTTTTTTTAAATTTCCAGATTTTATAATTATAAAAATTAAGCGTGATGTCAAATTTAAATTTGAATTTAGTTGTAATATTTGATATTTAAATACCAATAAAAATATTCAATTCAATGCAATTCATTTCAGTTCAATTCATTTCAGTTCATTTCAATTCAATTTAATTAAATTCACTTCAATTCAGGTCAGTTCGATTCAATTCAATTCAGCTCAGTTCAATTGAATTCAGTGTAGTTCAATTCAATTCAGTCCAACTCAGTTCAATTCAATTGAATTCACTTCAATTCCATTCAGTTTAGCTCTATTCAAGTCAATTCCATTGAAATCAATTCAATTCAATACAGTTCCGTTCAATTAAATTAACTTCTAGTCAATTCAAGTCAGTTCAATTCTATCCCATTCAATTCAATTAAATTCAATTAAAGTAAATTTAATACAATTCAATTCAATTCAGTTCAATACAGTTCAACTCAATTCAGTTCAATTCAATTCAGTCGAATTCAATTCAGTTCAATTCCATTTAATTCAATTCAATACAATTCAGTTCAAGTAAAGTCAATTCAATTCAATTCATTTGAATTCAATTCAATTCATTTGAATTCAATTCAATTCAGTTATATTTAATTCAATTCAATTCAGTCCACTTACTCCTACCTAATTCAATTAAATTCAATTCAATTCAGTTCAATTCAATTCACTTCATATTAATTCAATTCAGTTCAGCTCAATTCAATATAGTTCAATTCAATTCAGTTTAGCTCAGTTCAGTTCAGTTCAGCTCAGTTCAATTCAATTCAATTCAGGTAAATTCAGTTCAGTTCAGTTCAATTCCATGCAATTCAATTCAATTAAATTCAATTCAATTCAAATCAATTCAATTCACTTCAATTCAGGTCAATTCAATTCAGTTCAATTCAATTTAATTTAGAGTCAGTTCACATCAGTTCAATTAAATTCAATTCAATGCATTTAAATTAAATCCAATCCAATTCAATTCAATTCAATTTAATTCAATTCACTTCAATTCAGGTCAGTTCGATTCAATTCAATTCAGCTCAGTTCAATTGAGTCCAATTCAATTCAGTTCAGTTTAGAGTCAGTTCACATCAGTTCAATTCAATTCAATTAAATTCACTTCAATTCAGGTCAGTTCGATTCAATTCAATTCAGCTCAGTTCAATTGAGTCCAATTCAGTTCAGTTCAATTCAATTTAATTCAATTGAATTCACTTCAATTCTATTCAGTTTAGCTCTATTCAAGTCAATTCAATTGAAATCAATTCAATTCAATTCTGTTCCGTTCAATTAAATTAACTTCTAGTCAATTCAAGTCAGTTCAATTCTATCTCATTCAATTCAATTAAATTAAATTAAAATCAATTTAATACAATTCAATTCAATACAGTTCAACTCAATTCAGTTCAATTCAATTCAGTAGAATTCAATTCAGTTCAGTTCAATTCTATTCAATTGCATTTAATTCAATTCAATACAATTCAGTTCAAGTAAAGTCAATTCAATTCATTTGAATTCAATTCAATTCAGTTATATTCAATTCAATTCAATTCAGTCCACTTACTCCTATCCAATTCAATTAAACTCAATTCAATTCACTTCATATCAATTCAATTCAGTTCTGCTTAGTTCAGTTCAGCTCAGTTCAATTCTATTCAATTCAATTCAGGTAAATGCAGTTCAGTTCAATTCAGTTCAGTTCAATTCAATGCAATTAAATTCAGTTCAATTCAATGCAATTCAATTAAATTCAATTAAATTCAATTCAAATCAATTCAATTCACTTCAGTTCAGGTCAATTCAATTCAGTTCAATTCAATTCAGTTTAGAGTCAGTTCACATCAGTTCAATTCAATTCCATTCAATGCATTTCATATCAATTCAGTTCAATTCAATGCAATTCAATTAAATTCAATTCAATTCAAATCAATTCAACTCACTTCAGTTCAGGTCAATTCAATTTAGTTCAACTCAATTCAGTTCAGATTAGAACCAGTTCACATCAGTTCAATTCAATTCAATGCAATGCAATTCCATTCAATTCAATGCATTTCAATTCAATTCAATTCATTTCATTTCATTTCAATTCAATTCAATTCAATTCAGTTCAGTTCAATTCAATTCAATTCATTTCCATTGAATTCAATTCAATTCAATTCAATTCAATTCAATTCAATTCAATTCAATTCAATTCAATTCAATTCAATTCAATTCAATTCAATTCAATTCAATTCAATTAAATTAAATTAAATTAAATTCAATGCAATTCAATTCAACTCAATTCAGTTTAATCCAATTCAGTCCACTTAACCCTATCCAATTCAAATCAATGTAATTTAGTCTAACTTAGTATAAAAACAGTTCAATTCGTTTTACCTTCATAATCGATATATTAAATAAATATGTTTTATAGAAAATTTAAATATATGAAAATCTGATTAATGGTTTTATATTTTCTGAATAATACTGATTCTTTTTGCAGACAAGAAAACAAGACAAGAACATTTTATTTTGTGCTGATTTTCTATTATTTTTTTTTTTTTCAAAAATTGTAACATATTGTTTTCCATGCAAATCAAAAAAAAAACCGGAAAGATTCCGTAAAGGAAACCGAAACTAGTCCGGTTTCAGGGTATTTTCCATTCTGTGAAACCGAAAAAATTTGATTGTTCAAATAAACCGAAAACCGATTATTCGAAAATGTAGGATTTTCATATTAAATTTTATTCCTAAACCGTATCAAAAATCTAATCATGGGTACAAAATAAATTAAATAAGATTTTACTCAGCGCGGCCTTCAACCAGGGCTATTTGACTCGTTTTCCGTTCTTTTGCTGCTAATAAATTCTTCAAACAAAGTTTAATTGTATAGAATTTGGTTTATGGGGATCGAAATTTGTTTCTGGGGATCGAAATTTCGCATTAACATGTCCTTCATCTGCCCTTAGTATTTTATTTTCACATTTCTATTACGATACAAATTTAAAATTTATTGTTTGACACTCCAAAAATATGTAATTTTATTTCCATGAATTTTTAAATTTTATTAATTTTTAATTATTATTGTTGGTGTTAATTCAAACAGCATTAACAATTACTTCGTTGCAGCAGCGTATGCGTTTCGCCAAATTAATTATTTTTTAAATATCAAACTCTTTTCGTAAATGCAAAATGTAAACGGTGAATCTACGAAACTTTCTACAGCAGTAATGTAAACAAACTAACAGGAATGCTTCATCCTTGAAATGAAGCGTTTTTTTTTCAGTGTAAAAGCACTGTGCAGCACCGGTTACAAGTTTTTGTACATACGATTCCATCATTTATATTGTATAGAAAGCAAATATTGAATTCTCTTATCTCTTTTGATTTTGTTCCATTTCCTAACAAAATACACTGCGCACTTGTTATCATCCAGCAGGATGTACTCATACTCCTCCTTATTTACCGCTTCCCCTGTTGAAACACAGTATTGTCACAGTATTCCCAAGCTATAAATTACCTCTATCTTTGGCTTTTGTTGAATCCATTACTTGTAATTCTATAATCCGCCGTAAGTAGTCACTGATGTGACTCATCAGTTCTTTTGTATACATCTTGAAATGACCAGCTACAATATATCCTGGGATAGTTTCACAAACTTAACGAGAACTCAAACCGCTGTGATTACGCGGTTTCAATTGATTGACACAAGAGCACGCGAATAGTTTCGCCAGATATTTCGCAACAAAAATGCTACACTGATAGTCAATGAACGTATGACGCGGCGGAACGTCTTATTTTAAGATTTGGTCATTGTCTTTATACGCACGACCTAATATACAAGTAGTTCGATGTGGGGTTTTGGTTTTTCAAACAGAGAAAAATGTACGTTAGCGAGGCGTTCCAACGAATGACTAATTGAAGAGTCGTCCCCATACTCAGTGTATTCCGGAGGAATAACAAAGCATTTTGACTGTTTTCAGTGTTTATCAGTAGAAAAATACTCAGAAAAAACAAAGCAAATTGAAAAGAAAACTTTACCGTTTTCTGATAAACAAAAAAACAAAACTAAAAAGCTTCACTACGAAATATGCCTGAGAATCCCAGTGCACAGACGGACGGCCGGACAAATTTAAAAACAGAGAGACAGACGTGGACTGATAAGAACAAATACTGGAGTGAAACACCACCTCGACAGTAATAAATACTCTACTTCCAATTAAACTCAATTTGTATTTGGATTTCTATGATGACATTTATTTATCTACACTGAAAGAAATTTTAAAAAACCCCTAACTTTTGAAGCAACTTACTCATATTACAGTGCATTGTACAAAAGTGCTATGCAATTCAAGAATAAATTATATTGTTCGATAATCAAATTTTTTTTACTTTAATAAATTCTACGATATAAAGGAAAAAGAACAAGATGCATTCAAGTTCAGTACAGAAATTTCATTCAAAGTGGTTAATCCAAATTTTATAAAGATTTATGATATGAAAAATAACACTGTGCGACACCAAAAAAATGATGGAGTTCTGTCAATGGATTCTGGTAGAAAGGTCTAAAAAATATATACGTGTATCGGCTTTTTGCCAGATCTGATCAACATTTTTTTTTAGGGCGGGTCAAAGTTTCCGCTCCTCGGAACTTTCCTGCAACATATCGGCATGCAAAATTATGTGTTCCTTACTTCTGAGGTACAAAATATGTTCAGAAGTTTTATAGAAAAGATTCAGATAAACATTTTTGTGGAACAAATTAACCCTCTAACGTATAACCATAATTTTTACTTTTTTTTGAAAACTCGCAAAAAACTGCTTCAAAATGACGGGGGGCGTGGTCTAAATGTTCTACAAAAATTATCGCCATAAAATTTCACTATATGTGTCCGAACACTCCAAAACACAAATCTTAGCCCAAGTGCTAGATAAAAGATGAAATGTGACAAAATTCATTATATTATGTGGACTATTTTTAATGGAAACAGCAAAATGACAAAATTCATTATTAACCCTTAGAAGGCAGTTAGTTTTTGGTTATTATCTAGCACTTGGGCTAAAATTTGTGTTTTGGAGTGTTCGGGCACATATAGTGAAATATAATGGCGATAATTTTTGTAGAACATTTTGGCAATGCCCCCGTCAATTTCGAGCAGTTTCTTGCGAGTTTTCAAAAAAAAGTAAAAATTATGGTTATACGTTACAGGATTAATTTGTTCCACAAAAATGTTTATCTGAATCATTTCTATAAAACTTCTGAACATAGTTTGTACCTCAGACATAAGGAACACACAATTATGTGCGTGAAGATAGATTTCGAATCTAACTAGCAAAGACACAAACCACTTCAGTTGACAGAAGTCTGTTATGGCGATAACATAACTATGTTAACATATAGAAACATGGTGTATTTAATGATATAATATTTTCAGCCGATCGGAAAAACATATAGAAACAAAACGTATAGCTTCTAAAGGTAATTCATGGGACTTTAGAAAGAAATTGTCCCTTCTGCCGTCAGTATTACCGTATTCGCTCAGTGGGCCAAAGTAAATTTAGTGTATGAAAATTTAAATCGATCATCTTTGAAAATCAAGGAATTCTCCCGTGCTGTCACATACCTTGTTAGAAAGTCCTGCACAAGCACTTTCAGAATCTGTAATCAAAAAGTGGAAAAAGAGTTTGGAAGTAAGGAAATATCCTCATTTACTTTCGGACCCCCAAAAATAATTTCGCCCATTGTGCGAAAACTAGGAATTCTCCCGTGTTCTCACATACCTCGTTGGAAAGCTCTTTGTAAGCACTTACAGAATCTATAATCATAATGTGGAAAAAGAGTTTCGAAGTAAGAAAAAATCCTTATTTACTTTCGGACCCCCAAAAATAATTTCGCCCATTGTGCGAAAACAAGGAATTCTCCCGTGCTCTCACATACCTCATTGGCAAGCTCTTCGTAAGCACTTTCAGAATCTATAATCATAATGTGGAAAAAGAGTTTGGAAGTAAGAAAAGATCCTCATTAACTTTCGGACCCCCAAAAATAATTTCGCCCATTGTGCGAAAACAAGGAATTCTCCCGTGTTCTCACATCCCTCGTTGGAAAGCTCTTCATAAACACTTTCAGGATCTGTAATCATAATGTGGAAAAAGAGTTTGAAAGTAAGAAAATATCCTCATTTACTTTCGGACCCCCAAAAATAATTTCGCCCATTGTGCGAAAACAAGGAATTCTCCCGAGCTCTCACATACCTCATTGGAAAGCTCTTCGTAAGCACTTTCAGAATCTATAATCACAATGTGGAAAAAGAGTTTGGAAGTAAGAAAAGATCCTCATTTACTTTCGGACCCCCAAAAATAATTTCGCCCATTGTGCGAAAACAAGGAATTCTCCCGTGTTCTCACTTACCTCGTTGGAAAGCTCTTCCTAAACACTTTCAGAATGTGTAATCAAAATGTGGAAAAAGAGTTTGGAAGTAAGAAAAGATCCTGCTTTACTTTCGGACCCCCAAAAATAATTTCGCCCATTGTGCGAAAACAAGGAATTCTCCCGTGCTCTCACATACCTCATTGGAAAGCTCTTCGTAAGCACTTTCAGAATCTATAATCATAATGGTGAAAAAGAGTTTGGAAGTAAGAAAAAATCCTAATTTACTTTCGGACCCCCAAAAATAATTTCGCCCATTGTGCGAAAACAAGGAATTCTCCCGTGTTCTCACATACCTCATTGGAAAGCTCTTCGTAAGCACTTTCAGGATCTATAATCATAATGTGGAAAAAGAGTTTGGAAGTAAGAAAAGATCCTGATTTACTTTCGGACCCCCAAAATTATTTTCGCCCATTGTGCGAAAACAAGGAATTCTCCCGTGTTCTCACTTACCTCGCTGGAAAGCTCTTCCTAACTACTTTCAGAATCTGTAATCATAATGTGGAAAAAGAGTTTGGAAGTTAGAAAAAATCCTCATTTACTTTCGGACCCCCAAAAATAATTTCGCCCATTGTGCGAAAACAAGGAATTCTCCCGTGTTCTCACATACCTCATTGGAAAGCTCTTCGTAAGCACTTTCAGGATATATAATCATAATGTGGAAAAAGAGTTTGGAAGTAAGAAAAGATCCTGATTTACTTTCGGACCCCCAAAATTATTTTCGCCCATTGTGCGAAAACAAGGAATTCTCCCGTGTTCTCACTTACCTCGTTGGAAAGCTCTTCCTAACTACTTTCAGAATCTGTAATCATAATGTGGAAAAAGAGTTTGGAAGTTAGAAAAAATCCTCATTTACTTTCGGACCCCCAAAAATAATTTCGCCCATTGTGCGAAAACAAGGAATTCTCCCGTGTTCTCACATACCTCGTTGGAAAGCTCTTCCTAAACACTTTCAGAATATGTAATCAAAATGTGGAAAAAGAGTTTGGAAGTAAGAAAAGATCCTGCTTTACTTTCGGACCCCCAAAAATAATTTCGCCCATTGTGCGAAAACAAGGAAGGAAACAAATCAGCTGTTCTACAGCTACTACCACGTAGATCAATATATGTGCGTGAAGATAGATTCCGAATCTAACTAGCAAAGACACAACCCACTTCAGTTGACAGAAGTCTGTTATGGCGATAACATAACTATGTTAACATATAGAAACAATGGTATATTTAATGATATAATATTTTCAGCCGATCGGAAAAACATATAGAAACAAAACTTATAGCTTCTAAAGGTAATTCATGGGATATAATTTTTGGGGGTCCGAAAGTAAATGAGGATTTTTCTTACTTCCAAACCCTTTTTCCACATTTTGATTACAGATTCTGAAAGTGTTTAGGAAGAGCTTTCCAACGAGGTATGTGAGAACACGGGAGAATTCCTTGTTTTCGCACAATGGGTGAAATTATTTTTGGGGGTCCGAAAGTAAATGAAGATCTTTTCTTACTTCCAAACTCTTTTTCACCATTCTGATTACAGATTCTGAAAGTGCTTATGAAGAGCTTTCCAATGAGGTATGTGAGAGCACGGGAGAATTCCTTGTTTTCGCACAATGGGCGAAATTATTTTTGGGGGTTCGAAAGTAAATGAAGATCTTTTCTTACTTCCAAACCCTTTTTCCACATTTTGATTACAGATTCTGAAAGTGCTTATGAAGAGCTTTCCAATGAGGTATGTGAGAGCACGGGAGAATTCCTTGTTTTCGCACAATGGGCGAAATTATTTTTGGGGGTTCGAAAGTAAATGAGGATAAATTCTTACTTCCAAACTCTTTTTCCACATTTTGATTTCGAATTCTGAAAGTGTTTAGGAAGAGCTTTCCAACGAGGTATGTGAGAACACGGCAGAATTCCTTGTTTTTTCACAATGGGCGAAATAAATTTTGGGTGTCCGAAAGTTAATGAGGATATTTTCTTACTTCCAAACTCTTTTTCCACATTTTGATTATCGATTCTGAAAGTGTTTAGGAAGAGCTTTCCAACGAGGTGTGTGAGAACATGGGACAATTCCTTGTTTTTGCACAATGGGCGAAATAATTTTTGGGGGTCCGAAAGTTAATGAGGATCTTTTCTTACTTCCAAACTCTTTTTCATCATTATGATTAGAGATTCTGAAAGTGCTTACAAAGAGCTTTCCAATGAGGTATGTGAGAACACGGGAGAATTCCTCGTTTTCGCACAATGGGCGAACTTATTTTTGGGGGTCCGAAAGTAAATGAGGATATTTTCTTACTTCCAAACTCTTTTTCCACATTATGATTATAGATTCAGAAAGCGCTTACGAAGGGCTTTCCACTGAGCTATGTGAGAACACGGGAGAATTCCTTGTTTTCGCACAATGGGCGAAATCATTTTTGGGGGTCCGAAAGTAAATGAGGATATTTTCTTACTTCCAATCTCTTTTTCCACATTTTGATTATAGATTCAGAAAGTGCTTACGAAGAGCTTTCCAACGAGGTATGTGAGAACAAGGGAGCATTCCTCGTTTTCGTACAATGGGCAAAATTATTTTTGGGGGTCCGAAAGTAAATGAGGATTTTTCTTAATTCCAAACTCTTTTTCAACATTTTGATTACAGATTCTGAAAGTGTTTAGGAAGAGCTTTCCAACGAGGTATGTGAGAACACGGGAGAATTCCTTGTTTTCGCACAATGGGCGAAATTATTTTTGGGGGTCCGAAAGTAAATGAAGATCTTTTCTTACTTCCAAGCTCTTTTTCACCATTCTGATTATAGATTCTGAAAGTGCTTATGAAGAGCATTCCAATGAGGTATGTGAGAGCACGGGAGAATTCCTTGTTTTCGCACAATGGGCGAAATTATTTTTGGGGGTCCGAAAGTAAATGAAGATCTTTTCTTACTTCCAAACTCTTTTTCACCATTCTGATTATAGATTCTGAAAGTGCTTATGAAGAGCATTCCAATGAGGTATGTGAGAACACGGGAGAATTCCTCGTTTTCGCACAATGGGCGAACTTATTTTTGGGGGTCCGAAAGTAAATGAGGATATTTTCTTACTTCCAAACACTTTTTCCACATTATGATTATAGATTCAGAAAGCGCTTACGAAGAGCTTTCCAATGAGGTATGTGAGAACACGGCAGAATTCCTTGTTTTTTCACAATGGGCAAAATAAATTTTGGGTGTCCGAAAGTTAATGAGGATATTTTCTTACTTCCAAACTCTTTTTCCACATTTTGATTATAGATTCTGAAAGTGTTTAGGAAGAGCTTTCCAACGAGGTGTGTGAGAACATGGGACAATTCCTTGTTTTTGCACAATGGGCGAAATAATTTTTGGGGGTCCGAAAGTTAATGAGGATCTTTTCTTACTTCCAAACTCTTTTTCATCATTATGATTAGAGATTCTGAAAGTGCTTATGAAGAGCATTCCAATGAGGTATGTGAGAACACGGGCGAATTCCTCGTTTTCGCACAATGGGCGAACTTATTTTTGGGGGTCCGAAAGTAAATGAGGATATTTTCTTACTTCCAAACACTTTTTCCACATTATGATTATAGATTCAGAAAGCGCTTACGAAGAGCTTTCCAATGAGGTATGTGAGAACACGGGAGAATTACTCGTTTTCGCACAATGGGCGAAATTATTTTTGGGGGTCCGAAAGTAAATGAGGATATTTTCTTACTTCCAAACTCTTTTTCCACATTTTGATTATAGATTCTGAAAGTGCTTACGAAGAGCTTTCCAATGAGGTATGTGAGAGCACGAGATAATTCCTTGTTTTCGCAGAATGGGCGAAATTATTTTTGGGGGTTCGAAAGTAAATGAGGATATTTTCTTACTTCCAAACTCTTTTTCCACATTTTGATTACAGATTCTGAAAGTGTTTAGGAAGAGCTTTCCAACGAGGTATGTGAGAACACGGGAGAATTCCCCGTTTTCGCACAATGGGCGAAATTATTTTTGGGGGTCCACTTTTGATTACAGATTCTGAAAGTGCTTGTGCAGGACTTGCTTGAGAGCACGGGAGAATTCCTTGATTTTCAAAGTTGATCGATTTAAATTTTCATACACTAAATTTACTTTGGCCCACTGAGCGAATACGGCAATACTGACGGCAGAAGGGACAATTTCTTTCTATAGTCCCATGAATTACCATTAGAAGCTATAAGTTTTGTTTCTATATGTTTTTCCGATCGGCTGAAAATATTATATCACTAAATACACCATGTTTCTATATGTTAACATAGTTATGTTATCGCCATAACAGACTTCTGTCAACTGAAGTGGTTATCTATCTTCTATCACATGATCTATCTTCACGCACATGAATTCTATAACCACTTCTCTGGCACACCACCCAAACTAGTCTATTCCAGGTCCCCCCTCATGTGTAACCCACACACTTCGTCGTGGGAAATGGGTAATGAACATTTACCCATTACCCACAGGGTATGGGGAAGTTAATGGGTGGCTACCCACAGCGATGGGGAACTACTCTTCACGATTACCGAGTATGATTAGTAGTAATGGGTAGGCGGTCTTTACACATTATCAACGACATTATCCAATCGAAAATTTGGAAAGGAATATTATAATTCGGAAACGGAGCGTCCAATCGAAAAATTAACTAATTTTTGCAGGTTTCTATAGTTTTTCATACAGTTGTCCAATTCATATGAACAAATTTCCTTGCCACAATTGTTGATATATCTATTAGATAAAACTCAAAAATGTATATAGCTGTTAATAAGATGTTCATGTATATTTGGATAAATAAAATTTAAATTTGAATTTGAAAATTTATGAACAAATTTTTTTTCCAAAAATCATCAAAATAAGAAAAATTGATAAAATAAAAAATGGCTATAACTCGGAAACGGGGTGTCATCTCGCAAAAATTACGGTATCACTTTAAAAAAAATCGCCAACACATTTAGGCGATATTTTATTTGAAATTTTTTTCGTTTTAGTGATTTAAAAAAAGTGATGCCGTATTAAAGACATCAAGTTGTTAAAGCTTCGTATGGAGGTAAACAATTTATTATTTTTCCAATTGGACTCACCGTTTCCGAGTTATATCCATTTTTATTTTAATGATTTTACGAATTGGACTGCTTTATGTAAAATCCTTTGAAATACCCAAAAAGAAGTTAATTTTTCGATTCGACTCTCCGTTTCCGAGATATATAAATTGTTTCCATATTTTCAATCAAATATGGGGATGCGTTAAACTGGGTAACCCATTACCCATCGCCTTGGGTAATGTATAAAGGTTGCCTACTCATTCCCTATTGTTTAATGGGAAATTCCCCATCGTCGTAAGTAACTTCCCATTATTTTCTCCATTACCCACAGGGTAATTATGATGCGTAATTCTTTATTGTCGTGGGTAACTACCTACTATTATCCTTTGATGGGTACTTCACCATCGTTGTGAGTAGTTACTCATTATTTAATACTGGCAATCGAATCGATGCTAAATTCTGTTGTTGCGCCTGAATTGGTACCAATTCCGGTTGGAGCAACCGAATGTGGCAACAATTCAGGCGCAACAACAGAATTTAGCATCGATTCGATTGGTACCAATTTCGGTTGTTGCATCCGATTTAATTCCAAATTGGGTTGTTGCAACTGAAATCATTGAACATTTAGTTCACGTAACGAATATAATTGAAGACTCAATTGTCACAACCGAATCAATTATGAAACGAGGTTGTTTCAACTGAAATTCAGTTGTGGGGACTAAATTCAGTCGTCACAACCTCAATTCAGTTGTGGCAAGCAACCTGATCACAACTGAATCAATTATGAAACGAGGTTGTTTCAACTGAAATTCAGTTGTGAGGACTAAATTCAGTTGTCGCAACCTCAATTCAGTTGTGGCAAGCAACCTCAATTCGGTGGCACCAGCCGAATTCACGGTTAGTACAACCTCTTTTCAAACAATTAGTTATCTGGGTGTATCAACTGGCTTAAGTGTAGGCCCAAAAATGGTCCATGAATCGAGCCGCAACCGATTCGAATTATCTTTCTTAACCTAACATCACCTAAACGTTTGATACGGTTTGGAAATAAAAATAAATACATATTATGAAAATTGTACTGACATTAGTTTTCAGATGATTGCAAGTTTGCAAGTTTTGTTGAAGGACGGGACAATCAGTTCAATACTCACAAATGTCTTCTGTATTTGCCGTAAAAACAATAGAAACGTATTTTACGATACAAGTTATTTATTTGGCGGAAACGCTACAACTGTTGCGGTCAACATTGAGTATAAGTAGCAAAATAAACATTTTTGTGCCAAACGGTTTTTTTCCTTTACATGTAAGGAGTGAAATATAACAGGTGTAGCAAGCAAAAAAATTAATAAAATTTACAAAAATAACAGTCAATTCCTCGAACCATATCACCTGTTTATCACTTAGAGACTGAACTAAATCATTTGCTTGAGTTAGTGGAAATGGCGGTAAGAATTGTCTCTAAAGAAGGAAACTTTTAAAAATTTCAACTACGTATGTAATGTTAATTTTTTCCAAATATGTATCCATGTCTGAACTAAATAGTAGAGGTTGAAGCATAAGAACAGCTGATTTTTCTTTCTTGTGACCCGAATGGCCAGTTTTTCAGTCAGTCAGTGATAATCTTCGTTTCTTAGTTAAATTGTGGTTAAACATCGAATTTTGTTTTTCAGTCAATGGTTAACAATGAATTCACCAACCAATGTAGTTGGCTAACTCAGAACCATATGATTTGGGAATCACATTACTGATTGTTAATAGTATGTAAGATTGTATAAAATACATGTTTGTGATTTGAGTATTTGTACAGATACTTTGAGCCTAAATCGTTAAATTGTTCCGTCTACATTTTTTTTTATAAATTTTTGTTAAAATTACTTCAATTTTAGTAATTTATTTCTTATTTTACATAATTCCATTTTGGTTGTTCCTCTTTCTTGTTTTGGTATTTAGCCAAAACAAATGCTATTCCAATAAGGAGCACTGAAAAACAAAATGCACAGTTAACCTCTAATTATCTTTCAATTACGGTTAAATAATCCGATAGTTAACTACCCACTTGAAAACTGGTCATAACTGTCAAATTCAGTTAATTTTATTATTGTAAAGTACTATTTTGTGTACTTTGCTTGTTCAAATGTATTTGTGTTGAATTTGACACTTATGGCCAGTTTTTCAGTCAGTGGTGATCCACGTTTCTTAGTTAAATTGTGGTTAAACTTCGTATTTTGTTTTTCAGTTAATGGTTATCAATGATTTAACCACCCAATGTAGGTTGGTTAACTTGAAGTCAGACCCATATGATTTTGACAATCACATTACTGACTGTTAAAATGAGAAATGTAAGACTGCATAAAATACATGTTTCTGTTTTGAGTATTTGTATATATACTTTGAGCCTAGATCGTTAAATTGTTCTGGCAACATTATTTTTTACACATTTTTGATACAAATTACTTCGATTTTATGCATTTACTTCTTATTTTACATAATTCCATTTGGTTGATCCTCTTTGTTGTTTTCGTATTTAGCCCAACACAGATGTTTTGTCGAATAACAAATATTTTGTCCAATTTAACTTGCCACTGAAAAACAAAATGCAAAGTTAACTTCTAGTTATCTTTCAATTACGATAGTTAACTACCCACTTAAAAACTGGCCATTAGAGCCATGAAACAAAAACAAAATGTCAACATCTACTAATTCAGCCATGTATGCATCTAACATAGAGTAATGTCATATAGAGCTGCCATTCTTCTCATCTATCGTGATGCGGTCGGTGCGATAGAGGTTATTTGAAGCAAATTGACTTACACCAGGTGGAATTACAACAATTTTTGACTTAAATTTTAATGTTTTTTTGTTTTTGATGAAAACCTGATGAAAACTTTTAAATGTATTTTGGACTTTGTTCTTATATTTTATTGTTAGTATATACTTGTGGTGTATTTAACGTACAAAACGTAATGCCGTTGCTGATTTATTGTTGGTTGATTTGAGCCATTGCCTCTATCTGGTATTATTAAAGCAATACTTTCCAACATCCAACCTCCCATCTGCAACACACCAAATGTCATCAATTTACTGAGAGAGTTGGCATCTAAGTTGGTATCTAAGTATGAGATCTTTGTGTTGAGAGAAAAAATACACATTTAAAACAATAAGTATCGCAAATATTTTGTTACAATCGCATCAGCCGCACCGCACCGGACTTAGATACTAAGCTCTCCTCCCGTTTTTAAACTCTTCTCTTGTTTTTAAACTCTCCTCTCGTTTTTAAACCCCCCTCTCTTTCAAAAATAGTCTACAATGAGTTTGCTTGATGTTTGAACTGAGATTCATAGTAAAATAACCAAGTAGTAGCAGTAGACATTATTGTTGTTGTTGTTGTAGGCAGCTACAGCCGAGATTTTGTTTTTGTTTCCATCGCTTAAGTTGTGAATCTATACACGTAAGTATACCAACAACACATGAATAGGAAAAAAGTACAAAAACAAAGTACATATGAGTTTGACAATTTAAACGATAAATGCCGTGAAAAAAATTAAATCAGCTGTTCAAACGAGTTTAAATAAATAAATAAATGGTTTCCCGTTACATCACATATAGGGATTAGAGTGAGCTGTGCGCGTTCTAGTTTTACACTCACTGATTGGGACCTACAGACCTACACACCGGTTCCGAACGGTATTTTGAGAATCTTTTTCATGGCTACATACTCGATAGTGTCGCCGTCACTAAGCGAGGTGACCGCGGTCGAAAGAAATTTCTCATGCACAAGAGCCGCGCACACTACCATTGCACCACTGACGGCCAGTTTATCTTCTCATAATTTTACCATGCTCAAGTCATAGGGTAATGTCACCTAGACGTGTCATCTTTCCCATCTGAAATAGAGCGGTGCGATAGAGCGATAGTTGACGTAAATTGATTTAAACCCGGTGGAGTTACAAGAATTGTTGACTTAAAGTGGAGAACTGTGAAATTTAAACGTATTTTTGACTTGTTTGTTATCTTTTACTGTTAGTATACATTTGTGTTGTATTTAACACAATAATTGTAACACATAAAACGAAATGCCGGTGTTGTTTTGAACCATTGCCTGCCTCTATCTGTTGTTATTATATCAATACTTTTTCAACATGCAACACCCATATGCAACCAAGCCTAATCTCACAAATTTACTGAGAGAAGTCGTTACTCTAGGTATAGATTTACTCTATGTCTGAAGTTATTGAAGTAGTGGGAGTTCAGTTGTTTTGTTTGACAAAACTACGAATTTTATTAAACCTCACAAATGACAACATTGACACTCTACTTCTTAATTGTTCTGTTCTACTAACAGATGCAGAAAATAGAGGTGGCTCCAAATATGAAGGTTGGAGGGATGAATGATAAACTTTGATCCCACTGCCATCAAGATGACAACAGCAACAAATAAAACAATGTAATATCAATGTGACACTAGCGTTTTTTAAAATGTTTATATTTGTTTTTGTAATTGAACATCTGCTTTTTGTGTATGCAACCCAATGAATGATACTAGATGAGTGTTGCCAGACAAACTGCGAGAGCCCAACAACTTTAATATCAAGGCGTAGTTATATCAGGTGGTTGCATCTCGACAACAATTACAACAAGGCAACAATAACAAGTTTTTTGGTTTTGTTTTATGATTCGTCACTACCAAAATCAATAAAATTGTTGACCAACAATAAAAGCAAAAATTAATGCATTTACATTTATTTTAATTTGCCTTGTCGTTCTGATGCTTGTAAGTGTAAAACAAATCAGCTGTTTGCCGCTTAACAGTTAAGACACAGCAATGTACAGAAATAAAGTCAGCTGTTCTAGTAAAACCATCTGATATAAATACGTCTTGCATCAAAATTAACATCGACAACTGACATCACAATAATTGTGTCATTTACATGAATACATGACCTACTCGAACTTCATGAACTAAGTACAGTTGTGGTCAAAAGAATAGCTGCGATACAACTCAGCATGAATATTTGTTTCATTTTTGTGTTTTTGTTACAAGTTTTTTATTTTAATAATAATTCTTCCATATGCTATAAGTGTGGTCAACACAATGTTTTTTTTTGTAAACGTCTTGTAGTCAAAATTAAAAATTTTTAATGTAGCTTTACAGTTTTTAGAGAAAATGACCTAGGGTATTCAAAAAATTGGCCCATTTATGAAACGGAGTTTTTCAGAAACAGCATTAATAAAAACCGGTTTCGGTTTTCTTGCAGCCTTGCGTTCTCAAATTTAAAACGAAAAAAAGACTGCATATTTGCAGAAGACATTAGAACAAATGATTTAAAATGCGTTTTGTCATTCCTTAAAACTCGATGCATACAATTTATTTTCAAGACAAATATTAAAATTTATATGGAAACATATGTTGCGATTTTTAAGAAAGATTGGAAATCGGATTTTATAACAAAATTATACAGGGTGATTCAGGCAGTTCCGGACAAATTTCTCCAGCGTATTCCTTGGCTCATTTCATGAAGAAAAGTCCACTAGGACCATGTCCGAAAATGCAAGGGTGCGAAATGGCAGCAGGTTCAAAATTTTCGGATTGGCGGTCGGAGGGTGGTAGGGCAAAGTTGCTATCTTCTGAGTCAGTGGTCGGATTTTTTTGTTTTTGGGCTTGTTGGAAAGGTATTTAAGAGGACTTTCAGAATCAATAAAAAAAGTAGAAAAAATTCAAATCGCCGAGATACAGATATACAGAAACAAAATTCACATAACCTCAATTTGTCCGACCACTAGCTCAGAAGTTAGTAACTTTACCCTACTACCCTCCCACCGCCAATCCGAAAATTTAGAACCCGCTGCCATTTCGCACCCTTGCATTCTCGGACATGGTCCTAGTGGACTTTTCTTCATGAAATGAGCCAAGGAATACGGTGGAGAAATTTGTCCGGAACTTCCTGAATCACCCTGTATATTCAGGAAAAATCGGTATGAAATAGCCAGATGTACCGATTTTTCAAGAGTGCGAATTTTCTGAAACCGAATGTCGTTGGATGTTCTGAAAACCGGCGAACCTAATCTGGGCGTACCTTAACTGATGTACTATAGAACACGGCATGCATCCGCACCCTTACATAGACATGGTCCCATGTGTAAATCATAGAGTAATTCTGTGGCCGTCGGTGGTGGTGCAATGGTTAGTGTGCCCGGCTCTTGTACATGAGAACGTGGGTTCGATCCATGCTCAGACCACCTTATATTTGTTTTCGACGGCGGTCACCTCGCTTAGTGATGGCGACACTATCGAGTACTTACACTCAAAAAATTAAGTTTGCTATTAATAGCAAACAATGTATGCTACTTATCAGCAGGCAATTTATTTGTTATTACAGCAAATTCACTGTCATAACAGCAAACTGTTTGCAGGATTGATAAAATAGCTGACATACTGTTTGGGGAAACAACAAACTAATGTTTGCTGTAATAGCAAATTTGTTTGCTTTCCCCTTTTCAGCAGTCTTTTCTGCTGTGTTTACCAACATATTTTTTTGAGTGTAGCCATGAAAATGCTTCTCAAAATACCGTTCGGAACCGGTGTAAAACTGTAGGTCCCAATCAGTGAGTGTAAAACTAGAAAGCGCACATCTCACTGATTTGTAAGAAGCTCTCCCCAATCCCTACATGGGATGTTATGGGACAGCATTTTTTTTTTAATTCTTTAACGAGAGAAAAATTTGACTCATCTGACGTTTTCTTTCACACTCTCCGTGGTGCGGTCGGTGTTTTAGAGAGATGTTTTGAGATATGTTTGAAAGAATTACACAATATTGTTGTTATCTTCCAAAGTGACAGGCAAAGCTACTATTATTTTCACCACAGCTGTATATGTACATATGTAGACGTAGTACTCAAATATGCTTGTGATGTTTGTAACATACATATGTTGATAGTAAACACTGCGCTGCTGGTGCTGCTTGTTACATTGTTTGTCATGTATGGCAGTCAGTTGTTGCTTCATTCTTTGCTGTATCAAGTGCAATGACCTTTATTGATATTCATCAATTATGCCTATCGAACGTTATTGATTACAATTCTCTACAGTTATATCAAACTTTATCAGCTTTTTAAGACAAATATTTGATTTGTCTGTGGTGGTTTATAAAATTGCATCTCAGCTCAATATATGAAAAAATTAAAGAATTGATTTGAAAATCCAATTATATTCGATTTAAAAAATCTTATTTAAATTAGAAAATCATATTCAAGTTAAGTAAAAGATTTTCACTCTTTTTTTATTTTGTATTTTGGGTCATATGACACGAGTTGAGTAGAACCCGTTTAACGGAGGTAATAAACCGGGTTTCTGTCTTTTTAAAACCGATAAAAATATATTTTCCCCATTACATCCAATGACAGTGAAGAGCTTTTCACAATCAGCGAGCTGTGCGTTTTGACGGTTTACACTCATTGAATTGAGACCTACAATTTCACACCGGTTCCGTACAGTTTTTGTTTTTGAGAAACTTTTTCATGGCTAATGACACGATCGTGTCGCCGTCACTAAGCAGGGTGACAGTCTTTGAAAGGAATGCAAGGTGTTCATAGCAAACATCGAACCCACGTACTCACACTAACATTGCACCATCGACAGTTTTTTCAAATTTTTTTCAAAAAACCCAGTGTTACTGTTTCGTACACTCTGTTATTGACGTCAAGAGTTGTTTACGTGTTCGACCAGCCCGCTCTGCTATAAGTGTAAATCTAACGTGAGTTCGATCCCTGCTCTGACCACCGTACAGTTCTTTCGATAACAGTCACCTCGCTTAAGGCCGTGTTAGACTAATGGAACGATTCGCGGATAGAGAAATGGAATGAAACTATCTTCCATTTTACAGAAATCGTTCACAATTAGTTTTGGAGAATACGAAAACATCTGTCAGCAATGTGAGAAACCAAAAACAACAGCTATAAAATAAAAATAGAATACATAAAACATCAAATTTTTTAACAAAGAATTAAACTTTGTAAAAAGTGACGAACTAGAAGCTTTTATTGCCATTTTCTTTGATTTTGTTCGTTTCATTCAAAATGCAACCATGATCGCATCATTTTTTGATTAAAATCAAAAAAAAATTAAAGAAATATGACAGATCTGTCAAAATTTTGTCTGCAAATCGTTCTACTCAAGTTTACACTATTCCATCTTCTCTCACTAAATGAAAACTTCGAGTGCTTAGCCATGAAAAGGTTTCTCCAAATTCTTTTCGGAACCGGCGTAAAACTGTAGGTCCCAATCAATGAGTGTAAACTAGAAACAGCACAGGCAGCTCTCCCTACAGGGACAGTTTTACATCGGTTCCAAAAGGTATTTGGATAGCTTTTTCATGGCTAAGTACTCGGTAGTGTCGCCATCACTAAGCGAAGTGACAACCACGTTCTCATGCACAAGAGCCGCGCACACTACCATTGCACCACCGATGGTCACTCATAACTATCGTGTTAAAATCCATAATCGAAAATCCGCTGAGTTCGTTTAACTGGCTGCAATGCAAATAACTGTTTTCCGGCTTTCCTTGACACGTATTTTCAACTCAATTCAATTCAGCTCAATTCAATTCCAATAAATGCAATTCCTTTCAATTCAATTCAACTCAATTCAATTCAACTCAACTCAATTCAATTCAGCTCAATTCAATTCAATTAAACCTAATTTGTAGCTTCCTTCAGATATTTTATTTTTATGTGTGTGAAGATAAATTCCGAATTTAACTATCCAAGACACAAACCACTTCGTTTACAGAATTATGTTGTGGAGTTAGCAGACCAATGTTAATGTATGAAATACGATGAGTAGGTATAAAAAACGGACTTTTGGACGGTCTGTGAGCACAAAGGCAGCGAAATTTATAAAATAAACAGTTTTAGTTTAATATATTTGAAAAAACTAATGCCAACAACTTTCGAGATGCACACAGGGCGTCAATAAAAAAATAGTATTTCTTTCTAAACATATATAGCTGATATACATAAATATAACTTTCCTCGTCAGCTAAATCTATGTCATTATCCAAGGCCCGACATTAACTTTCCATATTTAATATCAATTTTACTCAAAACACCTTTAGTTAAATAAATTATCCACTTTCTGTTTTTAATAAACTACGCAATAATGTATATGTCACTATATCCAAACGAAGAAAACCTCGTCAATGAGACTTATGTCCAGACGTAGCCCTTGCTTAGTAGATTTAAACTGGCTACTGATTTTCAGGATAGACACCTTCGGAATATGAAATTTTTCAATTTCAAATATATTCCTAGTTTAACATTTTCGCCCACTGTGTCCAAACGAAGAAAACCTCGTCAATGAGACTTATGTCCAGACGTAGCCCTTGCTTAGTAGATTTAAACTGGCTACTCATTTTCAGGGTAGACACCTTCGGAATATGAAATTTTTCAATTTCAAATATTTTCCTATTTTAACATTTTCGCCCACTGTGTCCAAACGAAGAAAACCTCGTCAATGAGACTTATGACCAGACGTAGCCCTTTCTTAGTAGATTTAAACTGGCTACTGATTTTCAGGATAGACACCTTCGGAATATGAAATTTTTCAATTTCAAATATATTCCTAGTTTAACATTTTCGCCCACTGTGTCCAAACGAGAAAACCTCGTCAATGAGACTTATGTCCAGACGTAGCCCTTGTTTAATAGATTTAAACTGGCTACTCATTTTCAGGATAGACACCTTCGGAATATGAAATTTTTCAATTTCAAATATTTTCCTATTTTACCATTTTCGCCCACTGTGTCCAAACGAAGAAAACCTCGTCAATGAGACTTATGTCCAGACGTAGCCCGTGCTTAGTAGATTTAAACTGGCTACTCATTTTCAGGGTAGACACCTTCGGAATATGAAATTTTTCAATTTCAAATATATTCCTAGTTTAACATTTTCGCCCACTGTGTCCAAACGAGAAAACCTCGTCAATGAGACTTATGTCCAGACGTAGCCCTTGTTTAATAGATTTAAACTGGCTACTCATTTTCAGGATAGACACCTTCGGAATATGAAATTTTTCAATTTCAAATATTTTCCTATTTTAACATTTTCGCCCACTGTGTCCAAACGAGAAAACCTCGTCAATGAGACTTATGACCAGACGTAGCCCTTTCTTAGTAGATTTAAACTGGCTACTGATTTTCAGGATAGACACCTTCGGAATATGAAATTTTTCAATTTCAAATATATTCCTAGTTTAACATTTTCGCCCACTGTGTCCAAACGAGAAAACCTCGTCAATGAGACTTATGTCCAGACGTAGCCCTTGCTTAGTAGATTTAAACTGGCTACTCATTTTCAGGATAGACACCTTCGGAATATGAAATTTTTCAATTTCAAATATATTCCTAGTTTAACATTTTCGCCCACTGTGTCCAAACGAAGAAAACCTCGTCAATGAGACTTATGTCCAGACGTAGCCCTTGCTTAGTAGATTTAAACTGGCTACTCATTTTCAGGGTAGACACCTTCGGAATATGAAATTTTTCAATTTCAAATATATTCCTAGTTTAACATTTTCGCCCACTGTGTCCAAACGAAGAAAACCTCGTCAATGAGACTTATGACCAGACGTAGCCATTTCTTAGTAGATTTAAACTGGCTACTGATTTTCAGGATAGACACCTTCGGAATATGAAATTTTTCAATTTCAAATATATTCCTAGTTTAACATTTTCGCCCACTGTGTCCAAACGAAGAAAACCTCGTCAATGAGACTTATGTCCAGACGTAGCCCTTGCTTAGTAGATTTAAACTGGCTACTCATTTTCAGGGTAGACACCTTCGGAATATGAAATTTTTCAATTTCAAATATATTCCTAGTTTAACATTTTCGCCCACTGTGTCCAAACGAGAAAACCTCGTCAATGAGACTTATGTCCAGACGTAGCCCTTGCTTAGTAGATTTAAACTGGCTACTCATTTTCAGGATAGACACCTTCGGAATATGAAATTTTTCAATTTCAAATATATTCCTAGTTTAACATTTTCGCCCACTGTGTCCAAACGAAGAAAACCTCGTCAATGAGACTTATGTCCAGACGTAGCCCTTGCTTAGTAGATTTAAACTGGCTACTCATTTTCAGGGTAGACACCTTCGGAATATGAAATTTTTCAATTTCAAATATATTCCTAGTTTAACATTTTCGCCCACTGTGTCCAAACGAAGAAAACCTCGTCAATGAGACTTATGACCAGACGTAGCCATTTCTTAGTAGATTTAAACTGGCTACTGATTTTCAGGATAGACACCTTCGGAATATGAAATTTTTCAATTTCAAATATATTCCTAGTTTAACATTTTCGCCCACTGTGTCCAAACGAAGAAAACCTCGTCAATGAGACTTATGTCCAGACGTAGCCCTTGCTTAGTAGATTTAAACTGGCTACTCATTTTCAGGGTAGACACCTTCGGAATATGAAATTTTTCAATTTCAAATATATTCCTAGTTTAACATTTTCGCCCACTGTGTCCAAACGAGAAAACCTCGTCAATGAGACTTATGTCCAGACGTAGCCCTTGCTTAGTAGATTTAAACTGGCTACTCATTTTCAGGATAGACACCTTCGGAATATGAAATTTTTCAATTTCAAATATATTCCTAGTTTAACATTTTCGCCCACTGTGTCCAAACGAAGAAAACCTCGTCAATGAGACTTATGTCCAGACGTAGCCCTTGCTTAGTAGATTTAAACTGGCTACTCATTTTCAGGGTAGACACCTTCGGAATATGAAATTTTTCAATTTCAAATATATTCCTAGTTTAACATTTTCGCCCACTGTGTCCAAACGAAGAAAACCTCGTCAATGAGACTTATGACCAGACGTAGCCATTTCTTAGTAGATTTAAACTGGCTACTGATTTTCAGGATAGACACCTTCGGAATATGAAATTTTTCAATTTCAAATATATTCCTAGTTTAACATTTTCGCCCACTGTGTCCAAACGAGAAAACCTCGTCAATGAGACTTATGACCAGACGTAGCCCTTTCTTAGTAGATTTAAACTGGCTACTGATTTTCAGGATAGACACCTTCGGAATATGAAATTTTTCAATTTCAAATATATTCCTAGTTTAACATTTTCGCCCACTGTGTCCAAACGAGAAAACCTCGTCAATGAGACTTATGTCCAGACGTAGCCCTTGCTTAGTAGATTTAAACTGGCTACTCATTTTCAGGATAGACACCTTCGGAATATGAAATTTTTCAATTTCAAATATATTCCTAGTTTAACATTTTCGCCCACTGTGTCCAAACGAAGAAAACCTCGTCAATGAGACTTATGTCCAGACGTAGCCCTTGCTTAGTAGATTTAAACTGGCTACTCATTTTCAGGGTAGACACCTTCGGAATATGAAATTTTTCAATTTCAAATATTTTCCTATTTTAACATTTTCGCCCACTGTGTCCAAACGAAGAAAACCTCGTCAATGAGACTTATGACCAGACGTAGCCATTTCTTAGTAGATTTAAACTGGCTACTGATTTTCAGGATAGACACCTTCGGAATATGAAATTTTTCAATTTCAAATATATTCCTAGTTTAACATTTTCGCCCACTGTGTCCAAACGAAGAAAACCTCGTCAATGAGACTTATGTCCAGACGTAGCCCTTGCTTAGTAGATTTAAACTGGCTACTCATTTTCAGGATAGACACCTTCGGAATATGAAATTTTTAAATCTACTAAGCAAGGGCTACGTCTGGACATAAGTCTCATTGACGAGGTTTTCTTCGTTTGGACACAGTGGGCGAAAATGTTAAAATAGGAAAATATTTGAAATTGAAAAATTTCATATTCCGAAGGTGTCTACCCTGAAAATGAGTAGCCAGTTTAAATCTACTAAGCAAGGGCTACGTCTGGACATAAGTCTCATTGACGAGGTTTTCTTCGTTTGGACACAGTGGGCGAAAATGTTAAAGTAGGAAAATATTTGAAATTGAAAAATTTCATATTCCGAAGGTGTCTATCCTGAAAATGAGTAGCCAGTTTAAATCTACTAAGCAAGGGCTACGTCTGGACATAAGTCTCATTGACGAGGTTTTCTTCGTTTGGATATAGTGACATATATATTATTGCGTAGTTTATTAAAAGCAGAAAGTGGATACTTTATTTTACTAAAGGTGTTTTCAGTAATAGTGTTATTAAATATGGAAAGTTAATGTCGGGCCTTGGATAATGACATAGGTTTAGCTGATGAGGAAAGTTATATTTATGTATATCAGCTATATATGTTTAGAAAGAAATAACATTTTTTTATTGACGCCCTATGTGCATCTCGAAAGTTGTTATCATTAGTTTTTTCAAATATATTAAACTCAAACTGTTTTCTCGTTTATTTTATAAATTTCGCTGCCTTTGTGCTCACAGACCGTCCAAAAGTCCGTTTTTTATACCTACTCATCGTATTTAGTACATTAACATTGATCTGCTAACTCAACAACAGACTTCTGTAAACGAAGTGGTTTGTGTCTTGGATAGTTAAATTCGGAATTTATCTTCACACACATTTTATTTTTCAGCTATATTCATTAGTCATTCATTAATCTTTCGCACATTTCGATTTCAAAAATCTGGTGTGTGACAATAATAGCACGAGAAACGAGGTGTATTAGTCCCTAATCCCTAATGAACGTTTGTTAGATACATCTTTTATTCTCTTGCTTGAGATCCTCGGTTCAAAGGATGATCAGTCTCTAACCCATAGCACAATGTATATATCTAATCTAATTGGATATCAAACTGCTTGGCCATCTCATTAAAAGATGCGCGACATATATTCCCACTTTCTATGTCATCTAATCCCGCAAAGCACCAATATCGCAAGCAAGAACTTTCTAACATCGCTCCGCCATAAATGTCGCAAATATTTAGTATAACAAAGCACTTTGGTCAGAAAATGACTTCGGACACACTGCCATTCTCAACAGAATGCCTGATCTTCCAGATACACCCGATACCCGATAGATCAGCATGGAATGGTTGTATCCCTGGGCATAGGAGATTCGTGAACTTCTATACACATTGTTCAAAACTTGATAGAGTAGGCTTTGGTGTCTTTTCTAAGGACCTAGGACTGCCCATTGCGAAAATATTACCTGATCACTGTAGTGTCTCCTAGGCAGAAGTCTATTAGCGGAAAGGCTGAGAAGTAATGCTCTGACTAAGGTCGGAATTCCTGAAAACTCTCTCCCTGAATACGACAACTGCCTTCGACTGTCGAAGATCTCTTAATGAGGTTGCTGAACAGTTTAATATTCACCTTATTTGGTTGCCGGGCCACAGGGACATAACAGGGAATTGCAAAGCAGATGAACTTGCCAGACTGGGGACTACCTTACATGCTTCAGGCGAACTGGAACATGTGGGCATACCCCGAGCAACTTGCAAGCTCTCAATGAGGAATTGTGCTCTTTAGGCAACTAACGCTAGGTGGTCACTAGTATGGAACTGTGTGCATTCCACGATGGTGTGACGCCGCCTAGACTTGAAATGCACTAACGCCCTGCTCATGATACAAATACAAGGTAGTAGCGTCAGCCCATATGATTTTCTTTGCTTACATTTCATCGTACACAGTAAATGTCAAAGTTGTTTGTGTGAGTGCGTTCTCTTTTGATTTCATCTATCTATGTTCACAATTGTACATGTAAGTGTACATTTTTATCAGCTGAATTTGACAATAACTGGGTACGAAAATTACAACAATGCTGATGCTACTACCTTGTATTTGTATCATGGCCCTGCTGTTGTTATCTAGGCCGTACATCTCACTTATCGTGTCTGTCACGACGTGTCACTATATCATTGCACGAAGCGCAGGGAGACTGAAAGTCTTGAGAGAAATGACTTTTGCTGATGCTGGGGTATCAAAGAGAATGTGGAACACTTTCTGTATCTGTGCCCCGCTCTCCAGAAGCAGCCAGGCTCACATTTATTTGGGAAGTCAGCAAACTTGGCTGCTGTTAGTATTCACCAACTCTTGAGCTTTTAAAGCAATCATACTGGTTCGATGGGAGGGACTATGAAAATTGCATCTTACTCCTATTGTCCAAGTGAGCCGGACATGCAGGTTGCCACTCCAACCTAACCTAACCTTAGTAAAATAAAATTCGAATCAAATGATTTAAAACATTTTGATTTGCATCGATCACATACGTCAAAAAAACTGCATTAAAAATAAATAATTTTCATAAAACGTATCGATTTTCCTAGAATATTTTTTGATTTCCTTTGAGCTATACTAATCGGGGTTCTTTTTTTCTGAAATTAAAAAAAAATGTATACACTCGGAACCAGGATTTGAACTCACGCTGGCGGACAATCGTTTCGAAGTTTGTGACTCTTCTCATCAGCCCCTTAGCGTTTTAGGCCAGTGACCGTCTTGTTTACATTGTCCCTAATTGCAGTTTTTGTCGTCGGGGTTTCTCTTCTTTTTCTATAATTTTGATTTTCATTGCGTCTTAAAAACAGAAGCCGGTTGATAACCGGTTATCCTTTTGTTTTACAGAAAACTATTATTTAAATGCTCTAGTCTTGTGTCGTAGTTTCTGGTACAAACTGTATCTTAATTTTGTTCTTCTGAGATTTTTATTTTAGTTTTTAAAAATTATGAAACCAATGTAGGTTCTAAAGACAAAAAAATTTTGCTAGCATCGGTTTTTCTATAACATTTGCTATAAAATTTAAATTGAGATTATTCTAAAATTCAAACATATTTGACAGTAGATATTGTCCAATCACTGCCAAACATCATAAAACATGTTCTATCCTAATGGGTTAGAAGTGACTAACCGATTTTTAAGACATGATTAGAAGGAATATCATGTCGAAAACGGGCCACTCTAAACGAGGGTTATTAAAAAGTGATAAACATATTTAAAGACACAAAATTAGGGTCCATTCCAATTTCCATTTTGTATGAATCCATTGTTAATAAATAAATCTTCAGGAAAATGTTCCAATAATTTTTTTTTTTTCATGTCATTTTGTTGTTTTTGCTGCAAAATGCTGGAACTTGAAGGAGGCTGGTAGTACGTGAGCATGTGTGGATTTTGATGTGTATATATCTATGGGTGTGTGTGTTGTCTTACATATTTTTAACACGGAAAAATTGAGGTCAATGGAGCGCATCGAGATACAAATAAAAAACCCTCTCATACTCGTATATCTAGTAGCGGAGTGGAACTGCTGCCTGCGGTGCGGTGTGTGTGTCGTAACCAATTTAGGCTCCATGAAGCATCAATGACAGATTTTCTTTCACTATTTTATTTATTTATGGAACCACTTGTTTGTTTGTTGCAGCAGCAACATAAACTGCAGTAGTTTCGTGCGTCCGCTCTATTGTCGGCAACTGAGAAAATTCGAGTTAGTTACTGAACACGCCGGCCACCATCAAATGGCGACGAGTGGTATATAGGCCCACAAAGTACTAGCGAGTTGGGTTGTGGCGACAACGGCGCTGTCTAAGAAATGTAGCAGCTTCTTTACGTCGGGAGAGTACGCCAGACTCCACCAACAAATAGCACACAGTGATGACAGACAGTGGCCTGCATCGCTTGGACGTGCATCTGTGGTCAAAATTATACAAGAGCACTGAATAAACATCAAAAAGCTGAAAATATATATATGTATGTACTTATAAAAGTATTTTTTAGGAAGTTATATTTCCCCACAATACATTTATTAAGTGTTTATCTTATAGAGTTGGGTCTGCCTCTCCTTTCCGTCGTTAATATTGTAACGAAAACGTTGGAGTTCGTCTTGTACAGTGGGTGATAACGTACATATGTGTGTAGGCAGTTTCTATGTAGGAGTGCTTTAGTGTAGGCCATGACTGACCTTATTGAAGTGTGTGTGTTTCCCTCAATGTGTTTATTTGTCTAGGGCCGATATCTCAATGTCCGGCTAAAGAGTCAATTAAGTAACCGGCACTTTAGTTTACAGACATACACGGTTTCCCATGACATACATCCCATGAAGGAATTTGCGAGAGCTTCTCAGAACCAGTGAGCTGTGCGCTTTCTAGTTTTATACTCACTGATTGGGACCTACAGTTTTAAACCGGTTCCGGACTGTAATTTGAGAAAGTTTTTCATGGCTAAATACTCGAAAGTGTCGCCGTCACTATGCGAAGTGACCGCCGCCGAAAGGAATTTAAGGTGGTCAGAGGAGGGATCGAATCCTGGATCTCATGTACAAGAGGCGCGCACACTAACCATTGCACCACCGACGGCTTTAGTTTATCGAAGAGATAAAATGCCGGTTAAACATTTCAGTTTTCCCGTATACCGGTTAAATTGAGCGGATAACAAATGGGAAGGCAGCCAAAGAGGATGGACAGGTAGAGAAGAAAAAAAGTGCGCAATTTGGCAACCCTCGTAGAAGAGAACCAAAAAGACGACACGATTCACTCAAACGCATATCTCTCCCGCGTCATAACTTGATTATTTCATACTTTATGTAATTTTACATCAACATGGTTGGAATTTCTATAGTTAGCTACTATAACATCATCAAAAAACTGTTCGTGTATTGAAATATTCAACGAAGAGAGTAAGACTGACAGCAGAGAAACGAGGGGCATCCACTCCATGAGTAAATTTTTTTCTCTACTTAAAACAATGAGGCAGCACTACAGAGCAATGTGTTCATTATTATGAAATAAGTGGCAACACCGTAGCATTCTCAGCTGTTCTGTTTATTATACTTTATTCACTCGAAACGTACTTTCATCAAACATTTCTGCCATGGAATGGATTTCATCGTGAATTCAATTTCTGTTTACAAAAACGAAACAAATTTAATAATCACGACAGCAAAATATTGTCAGCTATTGGCGGTTTTCGCTCCGATAAACAACTAACCAGCGGAGGAGTACCGGTTAGCGTTTATTGATAGAATTAGCGCTAAATATACATTCAGATAAAAAAATTATATTAACCGGCAGTATATCGCTCCAATAAACTTTAATCGGACATTGACATAAAAGCCCGTAGGTTGACGTCAGATTGCGCGCTACAAGCGAAGCGATAATAGTTAGTGCTATAATTTCGAGAGTCAGAGTGAAAGCTACATTGAGCAGAGGGAGTTGTTGTGTTTGTAATATTTTCCAAGTTTTCAGACGAAGATTTCAAATGAAAGGAGGAAACATCCTACAAAATTGTTTAATTAATTTAACTAATTGTTTAATAGTTTGAAAAACGTCGGACAAATTTCATAACAAATCCGTCCCAGCTTGCGTGAATTTAAAAATAACAAAGAAAGAGAAAGATGAAGCGATACCAGGCTATAGACCATTTCACAACCTGCTTTGTAGCTTACACTTGCTCCGCTCACACTTTGACATGTTTTAAGCGATCACATAAGAAAACACAAGAAGTGGTTTGTAGCGAGCGGACTCTGCTCTCAGCCTTAGTATACTTTTTATACTTTTGTGTACACTTTTTATAATTTTATGCACACTTCTGGTGCTTTTACGTACACTTTTGTACTTTTATGCACACTGCTAGTACTTTTACGTACTCTTTTCGCACTTACAGTGGTGTCCAAAACATATGCAACTAAGATTGGCTGCATTTAACAGGGTCTATAAGTTTGCAAAATTGTACCACAAAAAGGACAATGATATTTCAATAAATAATAAACGGCATTAAGATTTAAAAAAAAAATCAGAATGTACAACTTTTGTTTACATTTCCATGTTATCGGCATTTTTATCGATAAATATTAACATCGGTGTGGACAAATCACATGCAACTCTCCAATTTTGTTCTAAATAACGTCGTTTTTATAATTATTTTGATCGCTATTCTTCAGATAACTAAATAGAAAGCCTGTGTAAAGAGATTTGTAGGTATATTCAGTATTATTTTGTTATTTTTCCTATTGAAGCTAAAATAGAGTTCGTTTTACAATGGCGCGCAATAAATTCAGATTTCAGCTCAGACGGTAAAAGGTGAATGCTTATTCTTGTGGAATATCACAGAAAAACATTGCCGATAAATATAATGTTCACAAAAGTTCAATATCCCGCAATATTGCTACTTTAAAAAAAAAAACTTCAGAAATTTGTATTATACACCGAGGTGGTCGACCGCGCAAGACTGGGGTGGGTCTTCCAGCAAGATAACGACCCTAAACACTCATCGAATGTGGTTAAATCGTGGTTTGGTGAAAATAGAGTTACGGTTATGGAATGGCCCCACCACAATCACCAGACTTAAATCCCATTGATAAACTCTAGGAAATTATAAACCAAACCAGTACATAAGTTCCAGTCGGGTGAACCGACTTAATCATACCCTCACCATACCGTACCTCATCCATTGCGTGGGAGTTCTGTTAAAAAACGCCCATACTCAAAAGTGACCATATTCAACAGCAGATTGACGACATTGCGCTAAATATTATTGAATACCTAAATTAGTTAGTTTCCCTCCCAATATTTATATGCGAGGTACAAAAATGGGCATGGCAAGTTGTTGCCAAAATTTTGATCAGTACCAAATTTTATTAAGATCGGTTATGATTTATTGGAGATATCGAGTCGGCAAACCGCAAACACGCCCAACTTTTGTATGGGATGTACGAAACTGGGCGTGGCACAATAGGCAGTTATTAGCTACACAGTAGCTTTTAGCAAAATATTACCTAGTACCTAATTTTATTAAGATCGGTTGTAGTTTACGAGAGTTATCGTGTCGATCAACCGGTTATCCGCCCAACTTTTATATGGGAGGTTCCGGTGTGGCAAAACAGCTCATTTTCTATAGCAGAGTTTTATTAGACTAAATATTGACTATTACAAACTTTCATTAAGATCGGTTCGGTTTTGTGGGAATTCTCATGCCGAACAACCGGACGCCCAAACAACTTTTGTATAGGAGGTACCATAATGGGCGTGGCAAAATCACCCTTGTTTTAATCGGTGATTAGCTTTTGATAACGTGAAGCCTTATACCTAATTTCATTAAGGTCGGAAGTTCACGCGATTTATCGGATTGACAATCCGGGCGAACACCCTATTTTGCATGGGAGGTACCAGAATGGGCGTGACAATCTCGCCCATTTTCTCCAGTTAAATAGGAATTTACAGATTATTAATCGGTGTGAGGGTTGAAGCAAATCACATCTTCCACAAGAAAGGTTTGAAAGAAATATGATATTGTGATAAATGTGTCGATTTGTATGGCAGGCACCAGAAGGGGCGTGGTCCAAACGCCCATTTTCAATCCCAAACTCAATAATGGGAAATAATAGTCACTGACAAAGTTTCATTGTCATCTGTGAATATTTACGGCAGTTATCGTGTTGACCAGCCAGACGGACAAGGCTCAAACGTCTTAAAAAGTCCTAAAACGAATTTCGTCCAAAGATACTAATAGCGTAGAGAGATGACAGCGTTAATTTCCATTAAAAGCTCACTAATGTGAATTAACATTTTCCCCTGACAGACGACAGTTTTTGCATTTAGTAAAAAGGTGTTTGTTTGTAAACAACTGTTTGTTTGTCAAGTAATTTTTTGGACTTTTACATCGAAATCAAATGGATAGAAGGCGGAAAATACGATACCACACGCTTCGCTTCTTTCCCTTGGAAATCTTAAAATGGAAAAATGCGTTTCGATATTAAATATTTCTCATTTTTTTGCAAAAAACAATTAAAATAACTTACCTTTGCTGACTTTGAATCCATTTTCAATTGACGATAGCAAACAATTTGACAACAGCTGATTCAAGATGTATCAAATACATGGTGATAGCAGGTGGTGTTGTTGCAATAACATCCACTTCAGCGGTGTCAAGCATCAGTACATAAAATCAACAAAGCAAACAACAAACACAAGAAAGTTCCACTTCCACTGTGTTCCGGCAATCACCTCTATGTATAGATACATCTTGAGCTGATTGATTGTCGACAGTGTTGCCATATTGAAATACCTAAAGGCAGTATAAATTCACTCTGATTTCATGCATTTACGCCAAAGCTAATACACATTGGGACGGGGATAATTCACAAGTTAATTTGAATTAAGACTGCTAATGCAAATTAACGCTGTCGTCTGTCTACGCTATAAGGGTATAATTTGGTTCCTTCTATGTGTTACATTTTTTTACGTATTAAATGATATATAACCCCAGGGTATAAAAATTGAGTGGGAAAATTTTACAAGTTCTGAAATTTTGTTTCGACGGCTTAAAGATGCGTGGAATCTAATCCCAACAACCGTCATTGACATACTAATAATTTCAATGCCTCGAATATGTCAGGCTGTAATGGACAACAACGGATTTGCTAGAAAATATTCAATTCATTTGCATTGGACTGCGCTTGATTTATTAGTTGCATATGTTTTGGCCGTGGCCGTCGGTGGTGCAATGGTAGTGGGCGCGAATCTTGTACATGAGATCCTGGGATCGATCCCTGCTCAGACCACCTTAAATTCCTTTCGGCGGCGGTCACTTCGCATAGTGACGCCGACACTATCGAGTATTTAGCCATGAAAAAGGTCTCAAAATACCGTTCGGGATCGGTGTAAAACTGTAGGTTCATATCAGTGGGTGAAAACTGGAAAGCGCACAGCTCAGTGATTGTGAGAAGCTCTCCCCTGTCCTTTCATGGGATGTAAAGGGAAACCATTTATTTATTTATATGTTTTGGCCACTGAAATATAAGAATGAGTATGTATTTTTATGTTTTTTTCATACATTTTTCTAAATATCAATGGAGTAGATCGCTTTTCCTTATTGTTAACACAATAAACTATAGCATTTATGACAAGAAATTGCTAATTTTACTGTCAGAAATTTTTTACGTAATATTTCGTAAAAGATGCATTATGGTTGCATTTGTTTTGGTCACCACTGTATATGTCGATCTTTTTACTTTTTTGTATACTTTTTGTACATTTGCGCACACTTATAAACATTTATATACATTATTTGTACATTCCTGTGCACAATTTGTAATTTTGTGTATAAGAACACTTACACACATTTGTGTAGCGTTTTTGTCCTCTTTTGTACACTTTTTTTTTAGCAAAATTAAAAAAAAAATATTACAAAAAACGACACATTTTTCGTATCGAGTAATAGCACTACTATTATTTTGGCCACAACTGTACATGGATGAACGATTTTAAGAGGTAGTCCCAGCATCTATAAATTGTGGATAAAATAAATAGTTTTGTACATTTTCTTGGAAGGGAAATTCCTTAAATATCGCATTTGTAAATGGGCATTTTATTCCTTTAGTGCTGGGGGTGCGCGATGAGAAGTTTTATTTTTTTTTCGATTTTGGAATTTGTAATTTCTTTATAACAACAAATGCATTGTTGTTGTTCACTTTAAATTATGGCATTCAATTAGTCTGAAGTTTTTGTAAATGTTCAAATGTATTTGGTGTGTGGTGATAATTGTCTAACATTTCGTTATAGCACCAATGTGCCATTAAAAAAGGCACCAATGTTGTCGATTCTTAGAAAGGGAAATTTTATCAATAAAAAATATCGATTCCCTACGCGGTATATTGTTTCTTAATTACCGTTGAAACGAATAATATAAATTGGAAGAGCGTGGAATGTAATGCTTTGGTACACTGGAGTTTTATTAAGTTTTCAAGATATTTCGAAAAAATAACCGAAAAATAAACTATAGTGTAGCTTTCGACAATTTTGAAAATCAATATTATTCTTCTAATAAATGTCACTCCAAAGGACATGTATGAATATTAGAAAAAACATATTTTAAAAAATTACATACAAATTTTCGATATGTTTACGTAAATACGCTGTCGGTAATTAAAATGTAGAAAGTCACTTCTTTCCTTAATAAATGTAACGTGACAGCCTGTGGCGCAAGCTCTTGCATCCGTGGTTATTGATGATGAAAACGCGGGTTTGATTCCCGTACTGGTGACGGACACCTCGCTTATATGTATACAGCGGCACTATCGATTATAAATATCCCCGATAAAGATTTTCAAATTTCATTCGGAATAAGTGGAAATACGAAAGCCCCCAATAACGGACGACAATCGAGAATTCGTGAATCTTCCAAATCCCCGATTTATGCAGAAAATGTCAGCAAATTATGAATACGGGCTTGAGATGCGCAAAAATACATCAATTTATGAAAAACAATTACACGCTGAACAATTTTGTTGTTGTTTGGATGCAAATATAAAGTGTCTTTGGAGCTTGTCGCAAATATAATATACTTGTGTCCAAACATATTGTGTTTGCTATTTAGTATTACATGTTTGAGACACAATGATTAATATGTTGTAATATACATATGTGTTTGCGACCCACATATAATTATGTTTGTGTTACAAATACAGCTGTGTTTGTCTATGCTCTTTCGAGGGCAAGAGAATAAAAGAGGGACAACGAGAGAGTATGTCTTGTAAGTGTGGATCTGTATTTTTGCATTATTCTCTTAGTCAGTGATTCATAGATATTACTGAATTGGCGTGTAAATTGTAGATGAAGTGTTTCTCAATTCAGTCGTCAATGGTTAATCGGACAGAGGATATCAAAAGTGCTTGATCAGTGAAAAACGAATAAACGAACGCTCGGACGGTTAAATGGTTTGTGATGCTACTTTGGTTTTGTGTATGTACGCGAGCTACTAAAGTGAGAAACGATTTTGAAGGAAGAAACTGGAAAGGGCAACAACGTGAAACCCTTTGAAAATCGGAACGGCGGATCATTTGTGAAATAATTGTAATAAAAAAAAAAACAAGTAATTAATCTACAATTGACTTGCATGAACTTGATTTGTATACCCCAAACGCATAGCTGAAACCTTCTGAATCGATCAACTGAACTATGTGGGTGAAATGCAGCCATATAATCTAAGAAACGCAGAAGACTTCAGATTACAAAGGGTGACGACAACAGCAATGCAACGATCGCTGTTCTTCAAAGGACTTAAACTGTATAATATGCTACCTAATTATATCAAAACAGAAAGAAACATAAATATCTTTTAAAGAAATATCTCAACATTTGTCAAGAATAATGAAATAACACAGTTAGGGAGAATTTAGAAATATTTTAAATATTGTTAAACGATATGTAATGAATTTTAATTAAAAGTATAATAAATACTACTTATATATAAAAAAAAAAACTTAAACGTTAGAGACGACAAAGGAGAAGCAAAATAGCAGCAGATTCTCATTTCATGGGGGAAAAAAACAAATAATGCATTCAATGCAAATAAGTGTAAATCGCGAGGTTTTCTTAATTTGGACACAGTGGGCGAAAATGTTAATACATGGCCCAATACAAAATTTCAAATAAGTTTGTTCTCGAGTTCGCTACGATCATAGTTAATATCAGTTTAGATAGCGCTAGTGATGTGCTAACGTCTGGCATAAATTTAAATGGCGAGGATTTCTTAATTTGGACACAGTGGGCGAAAATGTTAATGCATGGCCCAATACAAAATTTCAAATAAGTTTGTTCTCGAGTTCGCTACGATCATAGTTAATATCAGTTTAGAAAACGCTAGTGATGTGCTAACGTCTGGCATAAATTTAAATCGCGATGTTTTCTTAATTTGGACACAGTGGGCGAAAATGTTAATACATGGCCCAATACAAAATTTCAAATAAGTTTGTTCTCGAGTTCGGTACGATCATAGTTAATATCAATTTGGGAAGCACTAGTGATCTGCTAACGCCTGTCATAAATTTAAATCGCGAGGTTTTCTTAATTTGGGCACAGTGGGTCAAAATGTTAAGACATGGGACAATACTAAATTCCAAATATCGCTGTTCTCAAATTCCTCTGAAATATAAGGGATGTAAATTTGGAAACCACTAACAAGGAGCTTTAATCTGGTGTCCAAGAGTCCTTGGTTGGGACACAGTGAAGTGTTCAAAAGTATAGTAAAGTGCTTAAATAAAACGCCCAAAATTATTGTATTCTGAAATTCGTCTGAAACCTCGAAGTAATATAACCCAAAAGAACATGCTCCTACCCATTCTAGATATTCATTTAGTTGGCGAAGAATCCTTGATTTGGGCTCAATGTCCTTTCTAAAATTATATACATTGAACGTGAATATACTGTTTGCTGGTAAGCTGTTCAAGATTTGTGCCACTAATACTGAAAGCTCGTAATGTTTTTTATACGATTTGTCAGTTTTATATTTTTTTTATTAATTTAATTCGCCAAAAACCTTGCTTATTTCAATGTACTTCCCTTTCTAGTACTTTAGCAGGTATCTGTTAACGTAATAACGAAAGTGGTTTGTGTCTTTGGTAGTTAAATTCGAATTTATCTTCACGCACATTATATAAGACCAGTTAGATCTATTTTAATCTCAAATTTGCCCCGTCCAGATATAACTGGATCTAACGTGATATATGTACAGCTGTGTTCAAAATAAAAGGAGTGCTGCCACCTTATATTTTCTCATGTCAAATTTGTTGGTATATTAACTTGCAAAGCAAGTGATATTCTAACGGTAATTACAGCGGTATGTAAGAAGTATAATAAAAAGAGAGAAGATTATTATAACTATTATATTTATGATGCAATTGATTTATTTCTGTATTTGCCTTGGATCGACTTGATCATAAAAGTAGGAGTAATAGTGATTTGTACCTAAAAAAAATGTAACAGAATTTAATTAAAAATAAAAAAAGTGAAAAGTAACTATGGAATGTGACGTTGACACTTTTTCTATAGTTATTAAATAAATTTTCATATAAATTTGTGTAATAGTGGGACGAGGAAAACACTGTTCCGAAGAAAAACGAGAATTAATTAAAAAGTTAAGAACACAAGGGAAAACGTATAGAGAAATTAAGGAAATTTTAGGGTGCTCTGATCAAATGATTGCAAATGCCTTATCATATAAAAAAAAGCCCGAAACACGTGGGCGCAAACGTAAAACATGAACTGTTGATGACCGCCGAATTGTGCGATATAGTAAGGTAACCCCTTCCGTGTCTACAAAAAAAGATTCAAAAGGAGCTAAAACTTGCTGTAAGTGGTCCTACTATTCGAAGACGACTGATAGAAAATAATTTATTCGCACGAAGTCCACGAAAGGTGCCACTATTTTCAAAGAAAAAGGCAGTTGCTCGCTTAAAGTTCGCTCAAAAACATATCGATTGGTCGAATGAAAAATGGAGGAACATACTACATACGTGTGTACAGACGAAAGCAAAATCGTGTTATTTGGTGGAACTGGGTCTAGACAGTATGTCCGACGTCCGCCCAATACTGAATATAAGGCACAAAGTACAAAAAAGACGGTTAAATATGGTGGTGCAAAAATAATGATATGGGGGAGTTTTTCATACAACGGTGTAGGTCCAATTCATCAAATAAGAGGTACCATGGATAAGTACGTCTATGTGGGAATTTTGAAGGAAGTAATGCTCCCTTATGCAGAGTGGAATATGCCTCTGAAATGGGTATTCCAGCATTATAATGACCCAAAACACACTAGTAAATTGGCAAAGGAGTGGTTTCGGTGCAATGGGGTTGAGGTTATGTCGTGACCTGCTCAGTCTCCGGACCTCAATCCCATAGAACATCTATGGGGAGATGTTAAGAAATATGTTGCAGAGAAACAACCGTCAAATGCGGAAGAGCTATGGAACGTAGTGCGTGATGCCTGGCACCAAATCCCTTTAAAGAGATGCCAGGATCTTATTGACTCCATGCATCGTAGATGTGACGAAGTTATCAAAAACAGAGGTATTCCACTAAATACTAAAGCAATTGAACTTTTGCTTTAATAATTTTAGATTTTTGTGCCTTTTGCTTTAACTCTTCGGTCGTGGATTAACACTCCTATTATTTTGAACAGTGAATTTTTAAAAAAGTTTTGTTTAAGTGAAATATTTTAAGTTAATATAGCTTTAATTGAATAACTAATTGGTATACAATTTAGAGAATTAATTAATGAAAATTTTTATGTAAAAAGATCTGAATAAAATTTAATTTAAATTTGTTTTTTTTATGAAGGGCACTCCAATTTTTTTGAACACAACTATATAATCAGATTTTATAAATCTGTAAGATGTTTTTAATTTTTAATTTTTTCCCAAAAATGTAAATTACACTGTGATAGTCGAAAAAGTGAACTTTGATGAATCCTTTTCGAACTATTAGGGGGGAGTCCCCTGAGTGCGAAAGTACATTTGGCAGTGTCAGATTGGCTCCAGTTTTTGAGAAATCGGTATATATGGATATAGGTAAGTCTGCGCTATTTAAACAAATTTTACCGGCCATAGGCCAATTTATTTTTGGCCCAAAAGGGCTTATTAAGCTTATTAAAATAGAAAAAACAAATGTTTGCGCTCGGTCCAACTTCTTGAGATATGGGCCTTTAAAGCTTGAGTATATATGTAATTGGCCATATCTCACATATTTATGGTCCGATCTGGTTCCGGTGAATATCATTACAAAGACCATTAAAAACTCTTTAAATCGGCATATAAATATATTACATTTTATTGACCCATTGGGGACAAATTTAAAAAATACGATGTTTTAACCTCACTTGCTAAAAATCTGATTTTCTCAAAAAACAGCCATAGTAAACGTATTTTCTACCTGCACTCAGGTTGTAGGCAACACTTCAGGCTTTGTTTTAAGGTATAATACATCGCATTAACCCTTCTAAGACCGGAGATATTTATGTTCAAAGTTTATAAATATGTGAGATATGGCCAATTATATACTCAAGCTTTAAAGGCCCATATATTAAGAAGTTGGACCGAGCGCAAACATTTGTTTTTCTATTTTAATAAGCTTTTTAAGCCCTTTTAGGCCAAAAAAAAAATTGGCCTATGGCCGGTAAAATTTGTTTAAATAGCGCACACTTACCTATATCCATATATACCGATTTCTCAAAAACTGGAGCCAATCTGACACTTCCAAATGTACATTCGCACTCAGGGGACTCCCCCCTAATAGCTCATCAAAGTTAATTTTTTTTCGGGTCAAAAACTATCACAGTGTTATCAATTCCACCATAATGTTATTTAAAAATTTTGTTAAATTCGTAAATCATTCAAAATCATATAATTTTTCAATATTCTTCATTATTCAATATTCCGTGTTTATTTTTCAACAGCTATGTATAATTTATTTGTCTCTTTGAAAAGAGATATGTATATTCCTTGTCTGATAGAGTAAATTAGAAACAGAATGACAATCTGATTTCTGTGAAGAAAATGCGGTTTTTTCTAAATGACGCCTCGAGAATCACTTCGTGATGGGCTTGTGGAAGAGTTCGAATGCTATCCATTAGCATATCGCGAATTTTTGGGTTCGGCTCAAGTAGAACTGCTGCTCGGCCTGAACAGCCTTATTCAGGCGGACTATATTCGGTTGCCACGCACTACAATTGATTTGTTTCTTGCAAATTGAATATTACTTTTAATAAATCTGTCTCTTAAACCGATTGCACAGCTTTGTTTATTGATCGTTTGTAGCAGGGTGGACGGAAATGCTCAGGTCTAAATGTGACCTAGACATACCCCACCTTCCTCATCTTTCTAAATTCGCGATTGTTCTTCTTTGTACCTCACTCGGTCTGTTCGTAACTACCTATGACACACTGATCTTATATTCTGTTGTATTTCTTTATTTTCAACCCACTTTATTGCCTGCTGTCTTTCGAACCGGATAAATACAACAATTTAGTTCTGCGACTAGTTCGGTTTTTTTGTATATTTCGCCAGTGTCCGCCAATTTTACAACTAATCGACTGTGCTTTCCACAGCTAAATAATCACGTTTTTTCTCACTGTTTGGTTTGATCGCTTAGAAATGATTTGTATTACTTGGATGTAGTTAGTAGTAGTTGTTAGAGATTCCGAAATAAACTAGGAAATTCTGAAAAGTTTCAGGCTCCCAAGAAGTCTCAGGCAAAGAACATTCCGGGCTGCCGGAATTTAAATTTTTAAATTCCGAATATCCGGGCTTTTTAAATAATTATTGGACTAGAATTTTTTCTTAATAAATGCCAAGCTGTCACAGAAGTCGCGAAGCCATTGTCGGATATACTTCGGAAAATATTTAGGACATGCCACGCAAAAATTATATTTTTCGGTAACTCAGACTGTTTGTTAGCATCTTCTAATGGAAACCCAAAAATTGTTGAAAACCTTAAATACAAATTATCACATAAACACACTTTTGCCGGTTTCAATCAACATTTTAGTTTTATTTCGATTCGATTTCGGTTTAAAAACTTAATACCAATTAAAAGTTATAATTCGAGAATAATAATTACGAATTACTAACCCACCCACCTGAAATACGCACAAATCTTCTACACTACTACCATATTTGGAAGTTACTATACAAAGTTAATGTTAATGTAAACGAAAATTTGAACCAAAAGAGAAATGACGACGAGAGCCGAAAAAATGCACTCACGACAAAAACAACAGAGCATACGCAACAGCGACAAAAACAACAATAATAACAACCACAAAGATGACAAAACGCATAAGAAGGAATAATCACACAACACAAGAATGAAGAAGTAAATAAACGGATACACAAGGATTTAAAGAACAGTAGCAACAAAAACAATTAAAAAATGAAAGGTGGTGGATGCGATTGTTAAGAGCAGTAGCAGACAACAGAAGGATAAAGAAGAAAATGCTCCCAACTAAGAGTCGATTTAGATTATGCCTGTTCACTCCCTGCGTTATTCGTTGCATTTTCTTTTATACATATATCCTGCACAAATCACGAGAAATACATTACGCGATTTTGCTTGCATCTACCCATGCTTTCTTTGGCATTTAATCGGCCGCTCTGCCTCATTTTTACATTCGCAACAATTAATTTTTCAAATCAATATGTCTGATTTTCTTATTGCTGATATTAGTAATCGTGAGCAATAAGAATTCACTAATTTACTGAAATAATTATAATAGATTAATCTATGCAAACTATCTTCTCACTTCAGTGACAGAAATAATATAAAAGCACATTGCAAAAATGTGAACAAGCATAAAGAGACTGAAAATATATTTTAATAATTGCAGTTTAATTTACTTAGTACATCAATTAAATGTTTACTGTTTCATTGTATTATTCCCGAACTTAATTAGTAGTGCAAATTGTTACCTGAAATACCTTCTATACATTTTTAATTAAGTTTTATTATTTCTAAAATGTTTACGTCTTTTCAATAATTGTTGTTTAAATAATGAAAAAACATCTGAACATTAGGTCTTTTTTATTCTTTAAGCTATTGCCGCTTGTGACATTTTACACTTAGTACTACGGAAGTTTGCTGTAACGCGTGCAAAGATACGCGATGTAGGTTTTGTAATTGTGGACAACAACAACATACTACATTCTATTCTCATGACAAGTTTAACATATGTTTATACCAATAATAATTGTAAACAAAATAAAGTACAAAAACAAAACATTCGTGTTTAACAGAAAGATCATCGTACAAATACACGGTAGTAGCATTCGACGTTGTTGTTATTGTGGGCAACAACAACAGGCATTAGGTTTTATTTCGCACTTGGCTTTTGTCAAATGTAATTTCCATAGAATAATACATACATAGATAAACTTATTCTCTCATCTGACGTTTCATTTCACACTCTTCATTGTAGGTTTGTGGAAATGAGAGCAATTAAATTTAAAATTAACTTACACCAGGTGGAGTTACAAAATATGTTCACTTAACTTTTTCATGTCGTTTTCGTGTAGAACTGAAAAATGTAAATGTATTTTGCACTTTTTTGTTGACTTTTATCGTTGGTATCCATTGTATTGTATTTAACACAACTAGTTTGCCACAAAAACATTATACATTTTTATCGAGTTTGACAGTAAAGTGAAACCAAACAAACGCAAAATGTCTTGTCGTAGTAACACCAACTGCGCAATACATCTTGATTGACACAAATTAGAAAAAGCCAAAACAAATCGTCACCTCATTATTGGTTTCACCCACCGACCATTTTTGAAAAAAATGAGTTAGGATTGTATTTTGTATAATATAAATGTCCTCCTTCTAATTCAGAAACTCGTTTCACGATATCTCTTTTCATACCTGAGATATCCAACATCGACTTTGCTATATATCCGCAATTTTAACATTTAATGAATGTTGTTTTCCTGCGAACGCCACTGTTTGACTTATACATCAAAAGTTTAATACAAAAGTGAAAAAAATATACATAGTTCATTATTGGTTCGCCACATTATCATATCAACGAACGTAGATCAAAACAAAAACAGTAATAAGAAAAAATTTGGTTTGCGCACATAAAAATGTATTTCAATTATCATTCCAATGGTATACATACTGTCCAAATTGGATTATAAATGGCGGAGATATAGGCAAGTCCATATTCATACAATGAGCCGAAATAACACCCGAAATAGGTCCAACAGATGAAAAAAATTAAAATTGTTTTGGAATCCCAATAAGAAGTTTTATCTATGGTAAAAATTGGGACCCGAACGGAGAGTTTCACCTAATCTCAACTTTTACAGAAAAACGTATGGATATGCGGCATAAACAGTTAAATTGAAAAATAAATTGATATGCAGCACAAAACAAACAAAAAATTTTTTTAAAAATTGTAATAACTTTTTGTGTATTATACTAAAAGTTACGAAAATGTATACTTTTGTTGAAAATATATGCTACAATAGAAAAAATTAAAAAAATATTCATTAGGCAGAATTTGAGAGAAACAAACTTAAACTTTCTTTATCGCTTTTCTCGTTACCGACTCTGTGGCATATGCGCCAAACCAATAATAAGGTGACGAAATGTCAAAAAATTACGCGGAATCGCAAGCCATGCATATTTCCTATCCCTCTTACTTCTTTCTATACCTTGCAAGGATTAGTTTATGAGAAATGTACGTGGGATTTTTATGTAAAAACGCGCTCTACAGAAAATAGATTTTGGAATAGAGAGCAACCTCAGAGAGAGCAGAATATGTCGACAGAGTTTCACGAATTCAAACAATTACAGTGATGTTAAATGGCTTTTGGAAAAAGAACGGATACAGTCCAATTACAAATGTCAATTTCAATACGTAAAATTTTATTGCGGAGGGCTACCACCTACCTTTGGTTTACCTATCTTTAATTTGATTTAAAATACTTCATTAATAATACCATTTTCACTCCATTTTATTTTCACTCATGTGTTATTATTGTAGTTGTTAATATTATCAAAATGTCAAAATTCCGGTCCCAAACAATTATCAAATTACTGATTCGTACGAATTAACTTTGGCGCAACAACCCTGTAATTGAATTTACTTAAGAAATTTTCGCAGGGATGTGTACCAAGCAAAAGTGGCTGAAATTTTCGTTATTTTTTATACATGTATGTACTTCTTTTAGCATCGAAAAATGCGGAAGAACGGAATACGAGGCTTTATGAAATAATTTAGCTGTACGAAAATGCAGTATTATTGTATGTTTGCACTGTATTATGGTTAGCCATAAACACAGGTATACAATTTTATCCCCAGGTATACAATTTTTTTTGAATTGTAGGTTATGATAAGCGGACCACACATTAGTCAATCATGAGCATGAGGATTGGTTATTGTGTATCAGTTACATTTATTGCCATTTTAACGCCACGTTCGAAGAGCAAGAGGAATGTTATCGCTGTTGTTCACAGCACTAACTTGCTTGCACTTGAATTTTCAACATATAGGGAGCCTTTTTCCGACCAAAATTCAAGTTCCGTTTCGGTGTAATCAAATCACTTTTTTGACTTCAGAAAAGGCCTTACCCTGAATAAAATATTTGCAACTACTTATGTACACAGTTATTAAGCTTGTTTTCTTATTCCCTGCTAAACTAATTTTTCGACGACTTTGTATTAAGCGCCGCTAAAAATCGCTTAGTTCCCCATACAAAGTAGTCGAAAAATTAGCTTAAAATCGCTTAGTCGCTTAGTTCCCCATACAAAGTAGTCGAAAAATTAGTTTAGCAGGGATAAAAAACAGTCTTATTATATCACAACTCCAGCTGTTGAGTTATAGGTTCTACAAATTGGCATCACTAAAAGACCATCCATCACAAAGGCATGGTAGAATTACTAAAGAGTAAACTCGCTTCAACAATTGCTTTAAATTTGTTCGTGTAATTTTTCGTTTCAGTTGTCAAACTCATATGTGTTATGATTTTGTACTTTTTGTATTCTTGGATTGTTGTTATACATTTGTATAGACTTTGACAACTGAAGCGAAAGAAACAGAGACAAAATGCCTGCTGCACAACAACAACTGCACCTACTGCTACTACCTGATAGATAATTCTACCATGCTCCAAGGGAGTTAATAGACAAGTTAATGATATATAAACTAGGATTTAATAAGAGATGCAACAAAAACAAAGAGACAAATTTGAAAAATATTTGATACACGTACATATTTGTTGTTATTTGTATTGTTGCCGGGAATAGATTGTTTCGTTCGTTTTTTTGTGGGTGTGTGTAAAGATCTTGACTCACCATTTAAATCCTTTGTTAGCTGAGAACGTGTCGACATTTTGGAGCCGTTTTTCGTGCAAAATTTTCTTTATTCCTTCTTCGTCTTCTTCTTGTTTTCTTCAGGGGGAAAGTAGTTGACTCTGGCCGATACTTTAATGATGATGACAATCAAGACGTTCGGATGTTCGTAACTTCGTTTCGCTGGTGCTGCGATGATGAGTTGTTGCTGTTGGAATGGTTGGTCCAATCAACAACAACAAAATTCATTAATGCACAATAATGATGCTGTTTTTTAAGTTTTGGATTGAGTTGTTTTTTTTTTGTCGTGTTATCTTAATTTTATGGTTACAAAACAGGATTTATAACATGGCCAATTGATGAATATGAATCGTTGGTTTGTTCGTTGTTTAACCGACATACGGACACAAGGAACTCGATTGTTTGGCTCCACTTTGCTCCGTATTATATATTTATTTTTTCAAACCCGAAAACGTTGATAACGATTTAAAAAATCATCGTATTTTTTCTTTTCTCTCATTAGCAGCCGCCGCCCGCCTTATAACCGACTTTACTGACGAGATGTGCAAACGAATTTGAAAGGATTTTCGTTACCACTTCATGAACACATTTCTCAATTCTCACTAGTGTATTTAATTTCAATAAAACTTTACATTTTCGTATTACTTTTTCGTACTGACAACAACATTAGATACCTTTTAATTATGCATTTTTCTTCTACAAAAAGATACAATTTCCATTCCTTTTGTTTAACCTATTTCTTCTTATTCTTATATAGCAAGAAGAGTTGTCCCTAAAATTCAAATCCACCCTCTTCTTTTCAACACAAACACAACTCACTCTCTCTCTTTTACACACTTCCACTGTGTTTTGCAAATTTCTGGAAGTCACACACACACGCACTCACACCCAATAGAGTTGTAAAGCAAGAATATACAAGATATAAAGAAAATAAGAAAAACACAAAAAATATAAATATGTAAACTCAGAATTTCTCCACTTGAATGAAATTATCTATAAAACACATCAAACTAATTTTAATTGATATTTCTCTTAAATCTATAACACAGTTTAGAGAATCTTGTTTGTCACTTTGTTACATTATGGAGAACTTCGGTATAATAATAAAAAATTTCACTTTTTTCTTGCAAAAATCCACCGTAGCCTTGTTGACCGTTCGTATCATCCGCTGGTTTACAATAAAATTCGCACCGCGTCGCTAGTTGAGAAAAGACTGAAAGAGGACCGGAGAAAGAGCTAATAAGAATTCTGGTGCGAAACAGAACCAGTGTTGCCATATTGATGGTGTAGAAGTGCAGAGATATTGTAGCGATTTTATAAACAATTTAATGGCGATTTCGTTTCTGATAAAAAAAATCAACATTTGACTGCTGTTAGCCCTAAAAATATTAAGTGTGTTTTTTATTTCCCGCTAAACTAGTTTTCACTTTTTGATGTGTAAACATCGCTGGGGGTAAAAATCGTTTTCACAAAACAATCACAAATTTAGAGTAAGATGTGCGATGTAATCGTTAACCAATCGTAAAGCGTTATCAAATCGGTGTGAGCTATGTATGAGTGTATTAGTGTAATCAAACGCTGCATACAATATACTCAACACCATCTAGTGTGCAATAGTAGCTATTAATTTTCACTAATTGTAGTACATTATGTTATCGTAGGCAAATGAAAACAAATAAAAAAAATGAATACAAAAACATTTAATTTTAATAACTTTTAAAAAGATTTTTTGCACTTTTAATAAGAAAAACTAAACTTGTCAAATATAAGGAAAACTAAAAACTAAACTAGTCAAACTAAAAGTCTTCTTCGTCTTTGAGATTGTCATTCATACTTAACAGTTGCATATAAGTACCATCTAGTGTGCAATAGTAGCTACTAATTTTCGAAAACCATTGCTGTAAAATAACTACATGCAGTACATTTCAGTAAACAGCTGATTAATAACTTGTCAACCGCAACAAATACAAAATAATAAAATATTTTACAAAACACGAAAAACATTATAACTCAGAACATAAAACAACACAAAGTGTATCAAAGCTGAATGGAGGTAATGTTAATTCTAATAAAATTTCTATTAGATTCCAATATAAATTAAGATTATAACATATCTTCATTACGTACGTTGCCTTACACTGAAGCTGGTGCACGACAATTGGGTAACAATCTCCATCTCATGCCAATTATTATGGGTGGAGATTTTAATACAAATTTTGCAAACCCACAGTCGCAAGCTTTATCAAAATTTTTATTTGACGTTTTCCACTTGAATATGAGCAATTCTCCACAAACCCCCACAACTAACAATTCCACTACTATAGATGCAGTTTTCCATAGATTTTTAAATACAATCGAGTCAAAAATTTATATATGTATCTTATTTTAGTTACCATAAACCAATATTAACTATTTGTACTTAAGGCATTTACCATAGATGGGCACTTTGCAGTACTACTAAAATTTCAGTAAAAATAATTCTTTAACTAGTAAATTTTTACTGATTACTAAAATTTTTTTCAGCAATTTTTATAAAGTGCCTACATGAATTTTCAGTAATCAGTAATGCCCGATTACTGATTATTATGAATACGGCCCTATGATTTTACTGGTAATGCAAATTAAATTTCATTATCAGTAAAAATTTACTGCATTTTTTCAGTAATCAGTAAATTTACTGCTTACTGTAATTTTTAATGCAGTACATATATACTGCAGTGTGCCCATTTACTAACCAAATAAGTTAAATAAAACAAACAAAAACCAGCAAATTCCTATATATTTACAATATTGAAAGTTTTGATACTTTTAATTGATTAATTAAAAAAATATACTAAAAGCATAAGTACTTCCAACTTAAAAAAAATTTGTCATTGCTAGATGTTTACACATCTCCCCTGTGATCGGACTCACATTATTTTTTTTTAAACGATGTAATTGCAAATTTTACTCCCAGTTGATGTGTTTTGTACTTTTGGCTTGACACGCGGTCACGTAACCCAGACACCTATCACCGTTTCTTCTTTGAAAGCAATTTGTCTATAAGTTTTCCAAGTACTAACTTGATCCATTATCTCATGGGTACCCCTTGGCATTTTTGTAAAACCTTAGGACCACAAACATGCAATCCGCTTATAAATGGGTTAACGGAACAACAGGGAAATTGATAGGTAGTTTGAAATATTCTTTTACACTTTTGCATAAGGTTTCCAACGATGACAATTTCGGTAGATATGTATATACAATGAAATGCACATGTCTCGGAAACTGTGGGTTTCCCGGAATTTTTAACCATTTACAAATAACGAGCAGCCCTACCAGCCCAAAAAAGTGCGGTTTGTGTGGGTAAAGTACACAACCGCGCCTTACAATAACAAGACGCAACAAGATTCCCGCATGACAGCCACATTGGCTTTGCTCGTGCTTAAATTGCTATAACTTTCGAAAATGAGAACCGGGAGCAGATTATGATTTGTTTATGGCTTTTTTATTGCCGACCGGCACCTATCAGCCATTTTTATTAAATCATCAAACTTTAAATAATTGCAGTTGAAATGATAACTATTCATCATCATATACATATATATTTGAATTGCAATATAATGCAAAATAGTTCTACTTTTCAAAAAAATACTTATACAAACTATTATTGGGAATTCTCTATTTTAAACTTGTATACTACAAACATTTTTGTTTTCGTCGATATATTTCAATTAAATTAAACAGTTTGAATAATTAGAGAATTTCTTAAAGCCAGGTTTTTTCTCTTTAAATCGCATAGCAAAAAAGCAGAACTTCTCAATTCAAGCCTTAACAAATTGCAATTTTCAATCTAAAATCTTAAAGTAGAGACAGAAAAAGAACAAAGTATGATATTTAAAAAATCAATTTGATTTAGTAGGTTTGAAAGGGTGGAAATTAGGTAATAAGGGCTCTAACCTGAATTTGTTTTGCTGTATCTTTAAGGCGACCGCAAATCAGGCATTCTTGAGCAGGAGCATACTCATATTTGACAATGTGTTCTCTAGCTCGTCAAACCGATGCCAATTACCAAAAATAATTGCCAGAAAGATAGTGATAGAAATAGCAATGATATGTTTTGTAAACGCTATAGAAAGGCGGTGACTCGGCTCACATAAAGTCAGGTTCAGTTATTTAAAAACACATCCCAACTTTGTACAAATCTGGACAACCCAAGAACCACCTCTTTAATTTTTTGTTCCGTTGCCACCTTGAGTAATGCCATATTTACACAGACAACGATTAAAGAATTTCACATAGAGTAAATCTTACTAGAGAAGATTTGACTCATCTGACGTTTCCTTTCACACTCTTCGTGTTGCAGTTGGTGTGATAGAGAGATGTTTGACAAAGAGTAACAAACACCAGGTGGAATTACAATAACTTTCATGTCGTTTTGGTGAAAAACTGTGAAATTTAATTTTTTATGACTGTTATTGTTAAACAGGCTACCGACCATAACCTGTCAAAAATAAAATACATGCGTTTATATGCAAGTGAATATTTTAACGGCGGCAAGGCGACACGACTGCAGGTTGTTGTCTATGCTACTTATGTAGCTGTAGTTGAATTAAACTAATTTATATTTGTGTGGGCGACAATCAACAGGTTAGAGCTGTCAATGCCTGAAGTGGCACCACTGACAGAATAATCAACTGTTTTCACAATTTTTGTTATGTTTGTAATAATATTTATTAAATATTCTCCAGACATTTTATTTTCTTCTAACATAAATAACACAATAACACAAACGTCAACATTACAGATCAGCTGTTTACTTTGCAGTTGCCGTCTTGAAAATAATTCAGTAGCTGCCACACGTCTATATTTGCAGTCAGCGGCATTTGTAGTCGTGTGTTCATGTAGCCTGTCGTCGTCTATGTGTTTCATGCTTTAGTAATACATTTGTGTTGTATTTAACACAATAATTTTAACACACAAAACGAAATATTGTTGTTGTTATTTTGTTGGTTGTTTGGAAGCATTGCCTCTATCTGGTATTATTGAAGGAATTTTTTCGACATCCAACGTTCATATCTCACCAGGCCAAATGTCATAAATTTGCTGACAGAACTATTAAGTCTACTATAAGTATTAGTCCATTGCATTTCAGCTCAAATTATTCTAGAAATTTACAGTACATTTTTGGCTTTACCTGCACATTAAAAAGGTTGAATATGGATTTCGTATGTAACTTAATGAATTTGGAATAAAATACTGCTGTTTTTAGTTACCTGATATTTTAATGTAAACTGGTAAAAAGGCACAAAAGTATCGCCTAAGTTTTGTCATAAGAAAAATTAACGTATTTAAGAATTAATATTTTGTGGGCAATCCCTTCTCTTTAATAACAGCTTCCATTCGATTTGGTATGGAATGAACAAATTTTTACGTCGGTTCTTGTCCTATATTTTGCCATTCTTCCAATAAAGTGGGTTTCAGCTCGGTTTTGTTTGAAATTTCACTTTTTTTCACTCTTCTGTCCAGTTCTTCCTATAAGTGCTCAATTGGATTGAGGTCTGGAGACTGAGGTGGGTGTGGGTGTCAAAGACGATTTACAATTAGACGACCAGAAGATGTGCGCAACTTGGCAACCCTGGTAAAAGAGAACCAAAAAGTGCTAGGAGTTCACTCAAACGCACTTCTCTCTCGCGTCATATCTTGCTTATTTCATACTTTTTGCATAGTTTATGTAATTTTACTTCAACATGGTTGGAATTTGTATAGTTATATACAATAACACTATCAAAAAGCTGCTCGTGTTTTGAAATATTCAATGAAGAGAGTAAGAGAGAGAGTAGAGAAGTACTAGGGTTTCACTCGATTTGTTTGTTGGCATTTGAGTGAAGAGAAATTTTGACTGTCTACTTGTACATCGTCTTTGTGGGTGTGGTAGGGCATGTCAAAAACGATGTACTAAAGTAGAGTCAAAATTTCTCTTCACTCGAATGCCAATAAACAAAACAAGTGAAGCTTTACTCATTCTCTGGTCTCTCTTACTCTCTTCATTGAATATTTCAATACACGAGCAGATTTTTAATAGTGTTATCGTATATAACTATAAAAATTCGTACCATAATCAAGATGTGACGCAAGAGAGAAATGCGTTTGAGTGAATTGCTACTACGTTTTGGTTCTTTTTTTACCATGGTTGCCAAATTGCGCAAATCTTCTGGTCGTCTAATTCTTGATCGTCTTTGGTTATACACATTCGCACAATATGAGATGTGTGCTCATACGGCATTTACATCGAACAAGATTTCCCATGCTAACCCAGAAGATTACTCATACGATTTTAATCTGGAAAATCTAAAGATTAATTTCTCATTTTAAAATGGTGTACATTTATTATTGGTGTAAAATTTGACCAGATTTTATCGACTGTACCGATTTGGTCGGCTGATCCAATTTTAAAGGTTCAGGTATTTCGAAAACATCCCACATTTGTACAAAAACTGGCAAAATCAATAGCCGCCAATTTACTTTTTCTGTAGTGCTGCCGACTTCAATAATTTAATAATCTCACTGCGGAGTTGGTCTAAGCACGGATTTACCAACTGAAATGCCAATTTAATCTCAAATTGTGTGGTGTAAACGGCACAGATTAGAGAATAAGGTTATCGATAACCTGACCGCGATAAACCGCGGAAGAAATGCGACATTATGGTCATAATCATGCTGAAAGGTGAATACAGAAGACAATTTCAGCTTTTCGTTCGTTTAAATAAACTGGTTTTTCCTTTAAATCGTTTAAATAAACTGGTTTGTCCATTATCCCATTTATAAAAACTAGTTCTCCAACACCTCTAGCGGACATGCAATCTCATAATATTACGCTCCCACCTCCATGTTTCACAGTTTGTGCAAGGTTAATTAATTCTTCCATCCGAACGGACTACATTGAATTCGTTTTCATCGGAGAAAAGCATCTGATCTCAGACCACAAAAAATTTGATTTTATACTCCTTTGCGTATTATAAATGTTTGATTTGGTTGATAGGGAAATGAGTGGTTTACGTCTTGCAACTCTCGCACTGTATGCAGCCTCATCTAGAACTCGTCTTAATGCTTTCCCAAATAGTTTTGACCTCGGCAGCAATCTGGGTTGATCTTGTTTTTGGATAATTATTGCCATTTCATTTTTCAAGCTCGGTGCTTTCCAACAATTAATGACGCTGCGAATAGTACATCGACTTCTATCCATTATTATTCCAATCTCGGTATATGATTTACCTTGATTGTGTAAATTAAAAATATTAAGTGGTTTTACCCCGCTAACGTTAATTATAGCTTAACTTTTACGGGGAAGATAAGATCAGAGATATTAAGCGACATTTCAATTTCCCATATAATGCCGTATTTACACCGACCAAGATTAGCGCATTTCGAAGGTTAACGCCGTTAACCCACGCTAACCCAGAAGATTACTCATACAATTTTAATCTGTAGAACTGAAGTTTAATTTTTAAACTCATTTTAAACTGGTGGACATTTCGATGCAACACTGTTCGTTACTAAAAAATGCAACCATAATAACAACATACACAAAAAATCAACTGTTTGTCAGATGGAAACCGATGGGAAATTTTCTGACGCGTCGCCGCCACCAAAATTTTTTTGAATCTCACGCCGCCGCCGATATAAATGGCTTTTATTGGTTTATACTGTTAACCGATGTTATCGACTGGCCCGATTTGACTCACTGATACAATTTAAAGGTTCAGTTAGTTCGAAAACATCCCAAATATGTACAAAACTGGCAAAACCAATAGCCGTCAACTTCATTTTTATGTTGTGCCGCCGTCTTCGATAATTTTGCCTCGGCGCGGAGTTTGGCTAAGCACGGAGTTGCCAACTGAAATGTCAATTTAATCTTATATTGGGTGGTGTAAACGGCAAAGATTATAGAGCAAGGTTACCTCTAACCTGGCCGCGATAAACGGCGGTGTAAATGCGTTATAAGAGTCCAAACATAATCAAACACGCTACAGACGACGACGTTTTTTACATAGGTTTCTTATGGCAGGAAAAAATCGTGACGGAAATCCGGTGCGGGTGACGACTCGCCGCTGGAATAGAATCTTTTCAAATTTCTTGGCGGCGCTCTCACGAAATCTCTCAATTGAGAGAATGGATTTGTCACATTTTCATAAAATCCATAAGATGCGTGTACAAAAGTAAATTAAAGAAAAGGATTAAAAACGATTTATTTTTCAACACAATATAATTAAAGTGAATGAAAAATTGTTGAAAGCAGTAAAAACAATTTAAATCCTGTATATCAATAATATTACGTTTCTAAACTTTCAAACAAATTCCAGAAAAGGGCCGTAATCATACACGATGCAGAGGGAAAAACTCAATTGAAGTCGACAGACGCTCTCTCTGTCATTTCCTTTAGACGCTAGGGATTTTTTTCGTCGTCGTCTGAAACGTGTATGGTTCTATTTGGACTCGAAATTCCGACTTAAGAAATGACAATATTGCCGCATGTTAAATTTCAAAAAATTTATCTTAAATAAATGTTAGCCACTGGCATTCTTCTGGAAATTCGACATCGGTCTCTTATCACATACAAATGTGGTAAAACACTTCTAAATAGTCATTCCATTTGAGTTTTTATTTCCCATTTTTAGTGTTTTACATCAACCATAATTGATTATTTTTTAATGACGAACTGTAAACAGAACAAATCAAAAAATGCCAATTTATTCCTTGTTCACCCCACAATCGAATATAGTATAGACACATTTATTCTCTCATCTGACGTTTAATTTTACACTCTTCGTCGTAGGTTTGTGGAAATGAGAGAAATTCGACAAAAATTAACTTACATACATCAGGTGGAGTTACAAAATATGTTCACTTAACTTTTTCATGTCGTTTGGTGTAGAACTGAAAAATGGTATACATTTGTATTATATTTAACACAACTAGTTTGAAACAAACTTGTGCTTGCAAATAGATGCTATTTTGGGCTCAGCAAGCAGTTTAGGAACAAAACCTTCTCTCGACGTACAAAAGTCCAACAATATCAGACTCTCATTTTACCTGTCTTGACATATGGCTCCGAAACTTGGGCCATACCGCAAGCGGATGAAAAACGAAGAGAAAAATTCTCCGTACAACATATGGTCCTTTTAGAGAAAACGGCGAGTACCGACGTCGATGGAACGCAGAGCTATATAGTCTATATTCTGACTTGGATATAGCTAGGCGAATCAAATTAGGTCAATTGCGTTGGCTAGGCCATGTTGTCAGAATGAATGAAGATGAGCCAGCGCGAAAGGTTTTCGATAACGTACCCGATGGTGTTACCAACTGGCGAGAAAAGGGGAAGGATAGAGCCGGTTGGAAGAATATGTTGAAATTTGTTTGTTTAATTAGTATGTGTAAGACGTCTGGCCTCATGATGTTGTAAAATAGTCAATAAAAGTAAAGTAAGTTTGAAACAAACACACGAAATGTGGTTGTTGTTCCTTTGTTAGACGTTGTTTACTATTGCCTCTATGTGGTATTACTGAAGCCAAATTTTACACCATCCAATGTATTACTTACTTGTTTATACTATATTCATCTATGGTTCACCCTGCCGGGAAATTTACAATTTCGGATTGAACTTGTCGAATGATATTGAAGTCGTTCACACTGGTCATTTAAGCAATTTCGTTGCCAAATTACAACTCCTTGTTTACAAACAACTGTTTGTTTACAAGCATTAATGACTGAATGAAAACAATAGCACTAACAAATAATAATCCATGTCGATGAAAATTTAAAATATCAATTTGACGAATGAGGCGATTTACAATTGTTGGCGCCTACCTCGTGGTGTTGGTTTTACCAGTTTTGTAAAAAATCGGTATGTTTTAGTAACTTGGGCTTTTAAACCTTTTAAGCAGATACGAGCAGTTTAAACCGTCGGCAGTATGAACTGTAAAGAATTCTCCACGACTGCGGCGCATCGAAAAATTTAAAAAGGTAATAATTTAATTTTGTGGAGTAAAAACAGCGTTGTATACGAATTTCATGTCAATTTCAACGAAATAGAATATCGCATTTTTCACGCTGCGGGAAATTGAAGTCTTTCGCAATTTCGACTGAAATACGCTTTGATAACTACAAAATTGAGATATTTACGACAAACAATTAAAATTTAAGTTTTCATCGACATGGATTAGTGAGAAGAATTTAAAAACTGTGTAGAATCAGTGTTTCATGGTAAGGTTCATGCACTACTCATTTATTTTATTGTGTTCTTTAATTTCCTAACAAAATTTTGGGTATTTTGTTTGTTTTGTAGTTTGGAAACAAACAGTTGTCATTTTGAAACGAAATTCCTGAAATGCAAGTGAGAAGGTTTTCAATTTCGTTCAACAATATCAATTCGAAATTGTCAATTTCGTAGCAGCGTGAACAAGGCATAAAGCATTATGAGAGTTACAAATTTCAAATTCCACGCAAAAAATCTGATTATTGCCTTGTTTATACGGCACTAAATACGGTATCGACTAAACTCGTGTCAGTGAAGCACACCGAAAATGCAAGCGTTTATACGCATCAAAAGAGTATGTATCAAGTGAACACACTACAGTTTGTATTACTTAACTTACTTGCCTACTTAATTTGTTCAATCAATATATTAAGCATAACATTTGCAGGTTTTTCTAACGAATTGATTGATACAAGAAAAGATAATTTAAAACAGATTATATTTTAAATAAATATAATGTAATATATATATTTAGCTTGTCATTAAGCTAAATTGTCCTTGTTAAGAAATACTTTCGTATTTGAGTTGGCGACACTGGCTCAGAAATGAAATGCTTATAACAGTTGATCAAAACCGTGTTAACGTTGGTTGAAAATTGTAAATATTATAAACACTTTTAAATATATTTAAGTAATTTTGTTCTATATATAGAAATATAAAACTGTACCCGGTTAAAAATGGCAAAGTTTTAGCTTTGTTAATCTGCATTAACTTTTCAAATGTCTCTAAGCCGACTAAGCTGTGACTTACTTACTTACTTATCCGGTCTCGGACAACCCCGGGGGGTCAGGGACCTTACAAAACGAAGATAACATATATCGCCAACCAGTTCGATCTTTTGCTTTATCTCTCCAGTTGGCAATACCAAGTGTACGCAGGGATTCGTCAACCTGATCCCTCCAGCGGAGTCTTTTTCTTCCTATTTTTCGTCTTCCTTCGAGTTCGGTTTCGAAAACCCTTCGTGCTGGTTCATCTTCATCCATTCTACTGCGTCGCCGATACTCGCCGTTGTGCACTACAGGGCCATAAATTTTTCGGAGAATTTTTCTCTCGAAGACTCCTACAGATGTTTCGTCTGCTTACGATAGGACCCAGGATACTGCGCCATAAAGCAAGACAGGTTGAATGAGAGTCTGGTACAGCTGGACTTTTGTTACTCGAGAGAGGGCTTTATCTCTAAAGTGCTTGCTTAGCCCAAAATAACATATATTCGCAAGCACAATTCCCCGCTTGATCTCAAGGCTGACGTTGTTGTTTTTGTTCACGGCAGATCCGAGGTATATAAATTCGTCCACTACCTCGAAGTGATAACGGTTATCAACGTTCACGCTTTGGTCTAATCGCGTGGAGGCCCTGTTCGTTGAAACCATTAATTTTGTCTGGTCCTCATTTACCGTCAGACTCACTTTTGCTGACTCCTTCTCAATTCTCGAAAAAACCGCAGTAACTTCTCTAATTGTGCGCCCAATGACATCTATATCATCAGCATACGCGAGTAGCATGTGACTTTTGCTGCTGATGGTTTTATTCATGTTGACTGCATCTTTTCTCATAATGATCTCCATTAAGATGTTAAAGAGATCGCACGATACGGTGTTGCCTTGCCTGAGGCATCGCTTAGTTTCGAAAGGTTCGGTAAGATCCTTACCAACTTTCACTGCGGATTTGGTGTTCGTCAAGGTCATCCTGGCGTATGAGTTTTGCAGGAATACCAAGCTCAGACATTGCTTCATAGAGTTTCTCCCGTATCGGACTATCGAAGGCCGCTTTAAAATCAATAAATAGATGATAGGTGTCGATTTGTTTTTCGTGTGTCTTCTCCAGGATTTGGCGTAGCGTGAAAATCTGGTCAGTTGTCGATTTTCCAGGCCTAAAGCCACACTGATATGGTCCAATCAGGTCAGCGATAATTGGTTTTAGTCTTTCGCACATTATACTTGATAGAACCTTATATGCTATGGATAAAAGGCTTATTCCACGGTAGTTGGCACAGCTACTCGGGTCACCTTTTTTAAATATGGGACATAGTACACTGAGACTCCAATCGCCGGGCATGCATTCATCTAACCAAATTTTGCTAATGAGCTGGTGCATGCCCTTATCAGCTCATCGCCTCCAGCCTTAAACAGTTCCGCCGGTAATCCATCCGCTCCTGCGGCTTTGTTGTTCTTAAGCCGGACAATAGCTGTTCTGACCTCGTCTTGGTTAGGAGGGGGGCAATCGACGTCGTCGTCCATATTGTGATCGATTGTCCCATCGTCATTGGATATCTCAGGTACTAGTAGCGCGGAGAAATGCTCTCTCCATATTCCCAACATGCTCTGCACATCTGCGACGAGATTTCCGTCCTTGTCTTTACAGAAGGGGGGCCCTGAGCCATGTCCATTAGTTCCGTTTTTAACTTTTTGGTAGAATTTTCGGGCTTCGTTCTTCCTTCTGTATGTCTCAATTTTCTCACTCTCGCGTTTTCTCCACTGCCGTTTCTTACGCCTAAAGAGACGGTTTACCTCCTTTCTCTTCTCCCTATACCGCTCAGTTGCAGCTCGCGTTGCAATTGACTGAAGCATTACCCTACGTGCAGCGTTCTTTTCGTCATTTGCTATGCGACACTCTTCATCGTACCACGGCTTATTGCGAAGCGGTTTTTCGAAACTAAGTACGGTTGTTGCGGCAGTTTTTATAGAGTCGGAAATGGGTTTCCACTGCGCATCAGGATCGTCATCGGGAGGGGGTGGGTTCTGTGCCAAAAGTTGCGAGAGCTTCCTTGAGTAGGCTGTGGCTACCTCTGGTAATTGCAGCTTTCCGATGTCCGGCTTCCACTGCGTCTGGTTTCGTACGATTTTCGGTCTACTTAATCTTGTGCGAACCTTTGCTGCTACCAGGTAGTGATCAGAATCGATGTTAGCTCCTCTGATCACTCGTACGTCCATTAAACTGGATGAGTGCCTTCCATCAATTACCACGTGATCAATTTGGTTCTTAGTTCTTTGATCAGCGGATACCCAAGTAGCCTTGTGGATGTCTTTATGCTGGAATCTTGTACCACTGATGACCATGTTTTTTGCCGCGGCAAAGTCAATCAGTCTCATACCGTTGTCGGAACTGTCAGCATGAAGACCGAAATTGCCAATAGTTGGATTAAACACATTCTCCCTTCCTACTTTGGCATTAAAATCTCCTAGTACAATCTTAATGGCATGGCCAGGGCAGCGGTCATATATTTCCTCTAGGAGCTCATAGAATATGTCTTTTTCATCATCATTTTTCTCTTCTGTTGGGGCATGAACACAAATTAGGGAAATATAAAAATATTTCGCTTTTATGCGGATTGTGGGTATACGTTCACTCACAGGATTGAACCTAGAGACTAGATGTCGCAGCCTTTTGCCAACTACAAATCCGCAACCAAATTCATGTTTGTTTTCATGGCAACTATAGTATATATCGCAGTTTATTTTTCGTGTGCAGCCATGTCCTGTCCACCGCATTTCCTGGATAGCGGTAATGTCAGCCTTATAACTTTTGAGGACATCTGCCAGTTGGATACTTGCACCGGATCTATATAGAGTTCTTACATTCCAAGTGCATATCCGTAAGTCGTGGTCCTTATAACGTTTGCGGGGGTCGTCAACAAATAGGGGTTGTTTATGTTTTGTTTCGCTTTTGTATTCGCACTGCCACCGGGTATTTGCATTTTACCTACTGCCAGGATATTTGATTGCAGCCGCCCATTATGGATCAGACGCTGACCAGGATGCGATATGTTGAACCTTGATTTTTCTTCTTTTAGTTTCTATCCGCCGTTGGCCCGTATGTTTGGCTCATCCGCCTTCTAAGGACAAAAGAATATGCCCGATTGTTTGATGAGCTTCAGTGACATGAGTCACCTACTAAACCTGATTTGATGCTCATTTGTTTCGCCTTCTCACTCTAGCTAGCTAACGGAGGTTTCCGAAAAGCCATTGCCCAGGACATACTGCGTGGAAGTAGTGAGCTGCTTGGACTGCCCAATGAAGGAATCATTTCTGGCCACTCCCAAGTGAATGGCAATCAGAAACTTTCCACCTCCACGGACAGTCCCATGTCAGACCCAGGCCAGTGGGAGCTAAACTAGCCCAAATTTGCTTTTCAGATTTCTGCTGGCCTTCCTCTTCGCTGCTCCACAGCATAAAACAAGAAAACATTCATCCTCCTGCATCATAGTTATTTAAAATATTTTCTAGCAGTTTGTTTAAAACTTTTGAAAAAACAAAATCGTTTTTACTGGCAATTTGTTTAAAGTTTTTCAGAAAACAAATTTGTGGTGTCTGTTTTTGAGAAAACAAATTAGTGTTTTTTGGCGGGTTGATCAAACAATTATTTGTTGCAGATATTTGTTCAAGTGTGACCAGAGGGCAAATGTATTTTCATATCATTTCATTGACTGTTTATTTGACACTATTTGATAACTGTTTGATCAAACAAAAAGAAGCAAATAAATGTGCGTTGTGTGAACATAAAATCAACCCTGTATTGATTTGGTAGCATTTTAAGCAAAAATGATAAAACATTAAAAATTAACAAACAAAACAAAAAAAATTTTGATCAAATATTTTTCCAACTGATTTATAACCACAATGGGTAAAATTGAGGTGTATAAAACACCAACTTATATAGGTAAAACATTGTATTTTATTGAATTTCATATAAAATTTAAATACCTGTGCCGGCAAAGGCAATATCTCTGCAATTATTTTATTTGTGTGTTTCTAAATATAAATACAAATTAAAGCTTCGTGTAAACGTGGTTTATGATCATTTCATTATGTGTAAACGCATCGCCTTAACTGTTAAAAACGTTTTATAACACTGTTTTGCTACTTGAATGCGCCAGGAATGTGGCAACTCTGCCCCAACAGCTGAGTATTTGTCAAATATAATTTTGTTTTTACTTACTCTCTTTTTCTCTTTCCAGGTATAAGTTTACATTCGACCTCTTTGCTTCGACTCTTATTATTACTTATTTACCATCCGCAAGAAAAGGAGGTTCGACCTTTAGAAGTGTTGTGTTGTGTAGAAACCAAAAACATGGCAAATTTTAGCGCTATCAATAAGTTAATGAAAATACAAAAGTTTTTAAATAACAAAAGTAAGTCTTAATCGTGTCCAAACAAACTGTAAAATTAATAATATTAATTGAAAGTAACACAATAAGAATAATGCTGATGGGCGAACGATGTCACTCTTATTTTTCGATTACTGCTGGTTACGAAAGTATTTCGGTAGCCTCTAATGTCGTTGTTGTTGTAAAGTGTTTTAAGAGAAAATGCGAGATGACGTTTCCCTCGTCATTCACATTTTTCCCCGACTGTGATTAAGGCATAAATTACAATACATTGGCAGTGATTGTTTTGAATATAACATTTTGTGAAATTGTAAGAAATAGTTATAAATTTCTGTTAGTCTGAAGAAATTCCAAGTGTTTGAAGTAATACCTGTCTAGTTTTTGTACTAAGCCCAATGTCTGCTATGGAGAATGAGGATTTACCTCGGCAGAACTTGTGCTGCGATTCACTGGAGCCGGTCGATCAGGGTGAGAACTTGGTGGCTCTGATAAAACAGCTGATTATAGAACGCGAATACGACGGTGTCGCACTGCTCTTTACCAGCGCCGGCGAGGCGGCCAAAAATGTTCGCTGTCTGCCACAAATTGCCATTGACTTGTATCACGTTGTGTGTCTGAAACATTTGTCCAAGGAGACCTACGAACAGGATGCTGCACTCTACAACTGCGCTGACGAATTGCTAAAGATACTGGCCGCCTATGCCCCAGCGGAGGAATTGCTGTTGGAGCTGCTTGAATTGATAGAGGAAGCGAAGTCAGAACATGTGTTCACCTCAGCACTGCGAGCATTACAGGTGGTGCTTCTAAGACAGGGCAATCTGAAACCTCGCGCCTTAGAATGGAGTTTAAATTCCATTATCGTAAGACGTGATGCACTACCATTTCTATCCTATTTGGAAGAGGGTTATGATGAGGAACAAGAGGCTCTATTGGAGCAAGATGAGGAGACCCAAAATCTTCTAATGTTCTACATAACAGTTGGCCTTTTCTATGATCCCTTAATCGAAAACATATGCTCCAAACCACGCCAGGAAAAGGAGCTTATATTTCGCTCTTGTGACATTAACCGGCGCAATGTAATGTGTTGCTTTCTGATGGATTTACTGGGAAAACCTCTGGCTCTTTTAGATCTCAGCAACAGTGAGAGTAAGAAAACCAACACGTATACCTTGCAATGTGCCCGTTCGTTAACACAAGGTGTTACGAATTGTCTGGTTGACCCGCTTTTCCTGTTGGGCTTGGTAGAGATGAAAGTGAGATGGAAACCTCGTCTAAAGGAAGCTGATGGCATCCATAAGAGAAGTAATTGCAACATATTCCTAATAGATGATAAACTGCCAATGGATTGTTTGGCCATCTATTTATATATGATCATAGTGGAAGAAGTAGATTCTTCTCGAATACCTGTTGTCTACAATCCATTGTATGTCAACGAAATGGGTCTTTATTTGGTTCAGGCACTCTTGGTTACCACCCAGCCAGCATTACATGACAAAGCTTTAAAGCTTGTTGGAAAACTACTGGCTAATTTAAGACACACGTGGAAAATATCGTCTTCTGATTTGGATTTAGATATACACAAGTCGTTCTGCAACACTCTATGCAAGCTTTTGGCATACTCGCCTTTAACCCATCTACGTCAGCAGGGGGTTAAGGTTTTGAAACAGTACATCATTTCTTTCGACAATGAAGGAAAATACTTGATTTTGAAAAATCTTTTGAGAACTGTGCAGCACCACGGCATCTGCGGTTACCTGGCCACCATTTACAAAGATCTTGTTGCTGAGGCTTTAAAGACATCGTCACCCTTGCCCACACCATTTTCCGGCTCAGATTTCCGAACAATTTTCTTGGAAAGCATTTGCAAATTACATCAGGGCGTGGAAACTGATCTAATTGATAACGCTGACAAAATTATATCCTCCCTCAACGCTCTACGCTTTTTTTCCATTAAAGATGAATATAACCGTACTGGATTGTGGTCGTTTGTGAAGGAAATTGATGTCCAATTTATAGAGCCCTTAAGAAAAGCTCTAAATCTCTCAGAGGCCCATTACAAAGCCGAACTACATAATGTCCGCGAGGGACGGGACATGGCGGCACTGCAAAATCTAAACATACTAGATATTTCCATACCCAATGATAAAATAGGAGGCAGTGGTTTAGATTTGCAATTGGATCGAGAGAAAAAAATTGAATTGTTAAATCAGAATCTATGCACGTTTGATCTTATACGCAGTCTCTTGGGACGTGTATGCGAGTTCTTGAATCAACCGCCACAATATAAAGCACAAAGTGCTAAAGTCATTAGCGACATCACGACTGAGGTTAATTCATAGTCAACCCTAATAAAGAACATCAAATCTAATAAATTATTATGTTTATTGTCTTTTTTATAGTATACACTATCTTAATTAAACAAAGATTTGATCCGTGCATTTCATTTGAATGTTTAGTTTACAAATAATTCCATTTACGTCCATTCCATAGAGGATAGATCATATACCATCTTAACTACAAAATGGTATTAAACAAATACTTTCGTATTTTAAGTTGTTGCTTAAAAACAACCAGGCACGTACGGGGCTCCGAAAATTATTTCCTTAGGTGATTTTTGAATGTAGTGTTGTTTTTCAACCTAAATATCAAGGTGGGCTCCTCCCGAAATAAAATCCTGTGTACGGTACTGACCCAGGACTATTCCCATCCATTGTAAAAAGCTGGCTTCATTTTTTGTTTGATTCCGTATTAATGTAACTGTTGAGAATATGTATTAGAGTTGTGTATTTCACAAACGAACTAGTTCAATTGAAATATTCACTCTTGTGAACTAGTTCACACTGTTCCGCTCTTTTGTTTCAGTAGTTCACTTGTTTCAGCAGCTTTTTGTATTTCAGTTGTGCAGTTCTCTTCGCCATTTTCGAGTTCATGCTCTCTTTGTCTCACTCAATTTGCTGATAGGTACCTAATGTTGCAATCTTTATAGAATGGATATGCAACGGCTTCTACACAATAACTGCAGCGCTAATCACCACTTTTATTCCAAAATATAACAAGATTACCGAAATACAATATTTCAGAAACGGAATAACCTAATCGTTAAGTCGACCTTAAATAGGGCGATTTAGTATAAACAAATATCATAGTATCCAAAACAGTTTAGAAATCTGCAAAAATCAAATTATTTTCGCGATCATTCGCTCCGATTGAACTAAAACTACAATTTGAACTACAATGAGCTCATATGAACTGTTAAACTGAAATGCTACAATGAACTAGTGAACTAAATGAACGAACTATGTATGTAGTTCATTCTGATGAGCTGAACTAAAAAGAGCGCTCACTTGAATGAACTAAAATTCCCAACTCTATTTTGTATGGCTTTGCAGAAAATAAGTCTGTTCGCGTACTGGATAATTTGTACAAATTATTACTAGGTCTGTCTGTTTACTGCAATATTGTACAAAAAAAGAAGAATAAAGTTGAAATTTAACAATGGCAGAGGTAAGTGTTTAAAATTGTATTGTTTTTTAACGTCGATTGTAAATTAGAATATGAAAACATTTGTTTTTATGCCAGAAACGTCCATACATACAGTGCGACCGTAATGCAAGTGGCTTGGAAACGGAACCAGCAGAACTTGTTGTTACACTTTTTGCTGTTTTCTTGCAATAGCTTTGTTCCTTTAATTTACCGCGGGAACCCAAATTTACCCAAAAGCGTTCCCGTACGCAAAAATTGGGTAAATGAGACCGATTTTTTGTTTCTCTTAACGTCAAAATGCGTTTCTCTTTTTGCCGGACTTACCCAGACTTTTTCTTCGGGTAAGTTTGGGCAAAGTGTCAAACAATCACCTGTTCGAAACGTCTACGTATTGTGAAAAAAATAACACAAGTGAAAAAAATAACACAAGTGAAAAAAAATTATTGAATTTACAATTTTATTAAGGGAAGGTTTAGAGTGCTCCTTCTGAACACTCAACACCACGCCCCTCTTTTCGAACTAACTAACTAACTAACTAACTTGAAAAGTGATTGCTTTGAGAGTGCTTATTTAAAGAAGAAGGGAAGTGTGCAAATGAACAGTGAAAATTAACATGATCTGCAAGATTTGTTGTCAAGCATATGTTTTGTGTTGTGACATTTGTTTTCGGGTAAGAAAAGTGGTTTTTTGCGTTCCTTTACTTTTGGGTAAATTTGAGTATTTGACAGTTAATTTGGCTTAAACCTAGAATAGGTCGGCAACTCGCTTCGGCTCCAAACTATTACCATTGGATAGAACTTTTAATTTTAAGTAAAAAAAATTAAATAAAAAAATCGGGGGCAACGCCTATTTTCGGAGTTGTGGGCACCCAAAGTTCGGACATACAGGATGATACTACGAGTGTGGTGCCGTGTTATGGGACCGATTTTACAACTTTTTTGTGTAAAACGAGTCGAAATAAACAAAAATAAATAAATACATTTTTTCGATAACTGCTTAGTTATCCACGTATCGGATTTTTAAAAATATCCAGAAAATATTTTTTTTTCAAGCAATCGAGTGATTTTTCGGATTTTGCCACACATCGACTTCAGGTACAGAGGGGATTTTAACCCCCCTGCCTGAGCGACTAATTGCAATATAAATTTAACGATTTTCCAAAAGTTCTACCACGCGGTACGAGCAACATAGGTCCCTGCCAGGGCTACTTGGCCCGTAACTCCCAAAATAGGGGTTCCCCCCGATTTTTTTATTTTACTTTTTTTACTTAAAATAGCGATCCCTACAACCAAAAAAAAAAGCAAAAAAATTGGACGTGCCGATCTATACTAGGTCTGTTCCGTTAATTTTGCTTTTACTCTCATTTACCCGCACTTTACACAAAAAGTAAAGAAACAAACCTACTATTTCACAAAATGTTGTCTGTTTACTTTTTGGAATAGAGAAAAAATAGAGCGTACAATTTTTTTTACTCTGCAAAAAGTTACTGGTAAAATCTTCCTGGAAAAGTAAACAGACAAAGCTACTATTTCTTACTTGATAGTAGGTCTGTTTGAGAACTTTTCCAGTAAAAAATATCAAGTAACTTTTACTGGGAGAGTAAGGCTGATTTTACTCTCTAAGTAAAAAATATCGCAAAAAGTAAACGAACGACATCCAGTAAAAAGTATCAAGTAATCAACATTTGTTTGTAAACAGCTGATTCATGTTTTCTTTTTTGCTTTTCGTTTCATTGTTTTCCCTATGTTCAGAGTAATTTGTTGACTTGTTAACACTGCACTTTGTTGGGAATCTAGTTTATTAACAAATTCTATTAAAATGTTCCAACAAATGTATTTTCTTACTTACCTCTGCCATTGTTAAATTTCTTCTTTGTTTTCAAAGTTTTGTTTATTTAAATAAAACAGCTGTTTAAAAACATATGTTCGTACTTGATAATTCTTACTGGCAAAAATTTCTCCAGTAAAAACTTGCAAGTTCTCTATCATTCAACTGTCAAAAATATTCACTCTCTGGCTCTCTCGTTGTTGATTTTATCGAGTAAACGAACACTATCAAGTAAGAAATGTGATAAATTGTACAAATTATCACGTTCTCAAACAGACCTAGTGTTCGTTTACTCCAAAAAGCCAGTAACGAGAGAGCAGAGAGAGATTATTTTGACAGTTCGATGATAGAGAACTTGCAAGTTTTTACTGGAAAAATTGTTGCCAGTAATAATAACATATGTTTTATGGAAACAAACAAAATTAGGACGTAGAAAGAATATAAAATAATAAATTTATCATTGGAATTTTAGTTTTTAAGAGAAAATGTGATTTTTGAATGTTTTGTTATAAATCTTTAAGTATTTCTGTTGAAAAAGAAAACAGTTTTGGTGATTTGTAATGTTTTGTTCGAATTGCGTTTGTTGGTTCTTCCAATGTTTACATTGCATATCAGCTGTTTACATACAAAGTTCTTATTTCTTGCAAGTTTTTACTGGATGTCGTTCGCGTACTTTTTTTTATATTTTTTACTCAGAGAGCAAAATCATTCTTACTCTCCGAAAACTAGTTACTTGATAATTTTTACTGGAAAAGTACTCGAACACAGCTAATTTTTCAATTTGAAGTTGCAGTTAGATTGCGATATGTAGTACATATGTATAAAAGTCGTGGTCCTGTTTAACTGGGTTTTATCGTCGAACAAATTCCAACAACTGTTTAACATAAATCATTGACAAAGAAGCATTCATCTGCATATTAAGCTTAGACTGCCAATCAAATACAATAGAAATTCGTTTGTTTCGATAAGTCGGTTTTTGGAATTTTTACAAAACCGATTTTCGTTGAACCTGATATGATAAAAGCGGTAAAACCAGTTTCCCTCCTTTTGAAAAACATAAGTGGTATTCACACAGAGCAATTTTAACAAGAGTTTGCAACAGCTGTTTTATGTTCTAAAGAAGTCCGTGGAACACTTGGAAAACATAAGAGTCAATGAGAGAAATCTTTGTTTTTAACAATTTGTGTGTTAATTGGGATCTACACAAATAATTTTATTCTAACACTTCATTGCATATTGATTTTGTTCACTAAGTATCCCTTTTTTTAAGCGATTTAACTGACAAAATTTATTCCAGTTGACGTGTTGTGTTCTTTGGCTTGACACGTGTCTTCAAAAGTATGAAAATCGCACCTATTCCAGTCACCTATCACCATTTCTTCTTTGGAAGCACCTTTTCTATAAGGTCTCCAAACACTTAGCGCATCATTACACTATGGCTCTCACGCGCGTGTTCGACGCATGCCTACCACGTTTTGTGGGTGAGAGATGTCGTGTTGCTGGTGGGGTAGACTTTCACGCACGATACGAAAATTTGTGGGGAGTTTTGTCGTTTCTCTTTCTTTACTTTCGTATTTCTGTCATTTTGTTTCATATTAATACTTATGTCGAAGTGAAAACGTGTAATGTATCGGTACAAATATTTAATTTTTTAATAAATTAACTGAGAATACACCACTTCTACAATTTTGACGAATGTAAGACAACGAATTCAACACAGCGAATTTCATTTTTTGATAAATTTAATTAGAAAAGACCACTTTTACATATTTTTCCGAATGTAAGAATGAGGAAGATCAGCCGATTAAACGTCTTTTTAAAAGTAGCGTGATAATAGCAGCCTGACAAGCAAAATATAACTGGGAACTTACTTGATCAGCCCAACAAAATGTCAGTTGTTGTTGCTTCCTGCTAATAACGTATATACTCCGATTTCGTAGTTGTCGAACATATTTCTGGAAATTAAATTAAATTCTATGTTTAATATTGAAAATAAACTTGGAAAGAAATTACGAGTTGGAAAAACTACAATCTATTAGCTCATTAGAAATTAAATCTTCCAGTAAAACCTTTTAAGCCACGTTCAGGTATAGCGAGATTTTCCATTTTTCGGGATATTATTTCCATAAACAGCTGATATTTGTATGGCAAAACATGTTTGGTGGATTGAAATCCTCAAAACTTCGAAATCTCGGTATAATGAACGTTGTTTTAGTTTGATATTTTTCACAGAAATTTTTTTCATCAATTCACAATAGTGGGGTACAAAATACTAAACCGGTTTATTTGCTACAAAAACTCCAATGGATTTGGGGTTTTAAAACTGTAATTTTTCGAAACAACCGAAAAACCCGTTTTCTAGAACTCTCTAAACTAGACTGTCCATTAACCGTGTGCCGGTTTTTAAAAAAAACCGATTTCCAAACAAACCGAAGACCGGTTATTTGACGGCGGTTAATCGGTAACCGGCGTTTTCTCAATTTGTGTTAAGCGGTGATTACATGATACATCTGATGTACTTATACAATCATTTAGTGTATGTGTAGACTGATGCTTTGACAAAGACGGTACATCATTTTTCTACGTTCAGCCATTTTTTTCGGCATTCGCCGTTGTACCAAATTTGAATTGCTGTTACTTCATATATATTCGTGAACATACCCTCTCCCTCTTATTTTCTTTTCATTTATGTTTTCGCGTCTATAATCAACATAACCGAATATTTTTTTTCATCAGATTTCGTTTATATGACACATCCTGCGTTCATCACTTTGCTTCAATCATCTCAAAAATCAAACTCACTTTGATTTTATTCATTTGATTGATTCTCAACATAAATCGTGTACGTGTGGCGCGGCGATGATGATGATTATACATTAGCTGTACCGTGTAAACACCGTTTTTATTAGAGGTTTGCGCCGATAGTTTCGTTGGCGGAGTAAGTACCTGAGGAAAACCGGCGGCGGCTTGATCGGCTAATCTGTCGGCTGCGGTAAGACCTGCGTGACTAACCTATTAGGGATTTTGACTGGCTGTTGGAGTTGTAACGTGGGAAATTTCGCCTGGCTCTTGTTATGCAACATTCAAATTGGCGTTAAGTTAATTCCATAAGTTAAATCTTGTGAAATTAAGGTTACTGTTATTAGGAAATATTCTGATTGTGGTTGTGTGTAGTTTATAGTTCGTTGCATATTTGTGTTGCAACGTGTATTATAAATCAGGACATTGATCGATTATATGAAAGATTAAAAAAAAAAGTTATACGCCGCCTCGCCGGTTTCTATGTAATTTGGCGGCGGCGCGGCAAATAATACCTATGGGTCCGACCTAGAAATATTTTTTCATTTTTCGTGTTTTTATTTTTTGTTTTGTGACCCGCTTGATATTCGGCAATTCAGCCACTGATTTGTCGAACAAACCGAAAACCCGTTTTTAACAAACACTGTTTTTTTTTGTCACCACTCTAAACACAACCTAACAATTGCTTCATGTTTTAACGCGCGCTTTTTACGTTTCACATGCATTGACATCACTGATTTAGTTGGGAGCAAAACCTTAGTGGAATTAAATTTTGCGCACTTTCAAAAACTGCAAACATTCAATAAAGAACAAAATAAATAACTTTAAACGATGGAAAGCTTCTTTAACCATTTGAGTTTGGAGGATAGTGACGACGATTTGGGCGAGGACTATAATCTCGAGCCACTTGGCGAAAAAGAATTGATGCTAATGACTATGATTAAAGATCTAATACAGAATCGCAAATATACAGATGTCCCCGTGCTTTTCACAATCGACAAAAATGCGTCAACCAATGTGGAAATGCTGCCGAAAATGTCCATGCATTTGTACAAGGAGGTGTGCCAGAAGTACCTGACAGAAGAAACTTATGAGGAAAACGTTAGACTGTACAAGTGTGCAGAGGGATTGTTAAAACAGATTGCCATATACGCTCCGGCAGATGATTTTTTATTTGAAATGATGCCTCTATTGGGTCCAGACAGTGCGGAATGTGTGTTTGTTTCGGCTCTCAACGTTTTGGAATCTCCTCTCCTGCGAGTGCCGGACGACAAAAACAAGATGGCCATTAGTGTGTTTGAAGATTGCTTGGATGAGATTGCACTGCGTAGGGATGTTTACGCGCCAATGCCTAAATATCTTTTATTAGGCAACAGTGCGGAAATTGATGCCCGGCTCCAAACAGATAGTGACCTCCAGTACTTTATAATGTTCCACGTAAGGGTGAGACAGTTTTACTATCCCATTTTAAACGAAATTTGCTCTGTTCCACGGCCGAAAACTGAGATATTTCGTTCCTGTAGAACCAACAAACGTAATGTTTTGTGCTGTTTCTTAATAAAGATGTTGGAGAAACCTCTTGCTCTATTCGACCTGAGATGCAATGAGGTTAAAGAGAAAAGTAAACGCCCACTATTTTTTGCAGTTTCTCTGACACGGGCAATTACCAAATGCATCGGGAATCCATTCTACCTGCTTAACTTTGTAGAGCAAAAAGTTAGATGGGGCTCTCGGTCAAATATTAATACCCATGAAGAAGATGGCAACCATTTTCTAATGGAATTTCCACTACAAACGGATTGCTTGGCCATTTACTACTATATGGTGATAGTAGAGGGCGAAGATGCATCAAAAATACCGAAAGTCTACCATCCTCTATATGTGTGTGAGGTAGGCTTGTATTTGGTGCATTATCTTCTGTTCGATCTACCAGCGCCAGCTTTGCAAGATAAAGCACTGAGACTGGCAAACAAGTTGCTTTCCAACTTACGCCACATAAAAATACCGTCCTCCCATTTGGATTTCTTTATATACAAAGTATTTATCAACGATCTTCGCAAGTTGGCTCTTAATCCGTTAACTGCTAATATACTTCTGCAAACTGTCAGCACGTTGAAACAGTTCCTACTTTGTTTTGAGGATGACGACAAGTACTTGATGTTGAAAACACTTATGGGAACGGTAAACCATCCCAGCTTTTGTGGTTACCTGATAAATGTCTATAAAGATCTTGCTGCAGACGCTTTGAAGGCTTCCACCACTTCCATACACAAAGTATTTACTGGCCAACATCTTCGCGAGATTTTCTTGGAAAACATATGTAAGCTACAACAGGGTGTGAAGACGGATCCAGCTGAAAATAGCGACCAAATAGAAGCCGCTTTACAGACATTACACATGTTCGCCACCGTTGATATAGAGAATCGCACAGGATTTTGGTGTTTTATAAATGAAATCCATTCACAGTTTATCTCACCTCTCAGAAAGTCCATAAATTTCTACGAAGCCCGCTTTAAGACCGAATTACTTAATACAATGCAGGGTCGCGGCGCATTTGCTAAACGGGTCCGAGCGGGCAAGACCAGTCAAAGGGATAGGTCTAAACACATAGATACGTTGAAAACTAATCTCGCCGACGTTGCTAAGTTACGCAATTTAATGCCTGTGGTGTGCGACAGTTTGGCAAATTCGCCAATGGAGCACAATGTTATTAATTCTAGCTCTGTAAAAGCTAAATAATTTGTTGTTGCCAATTCAAGTAAATAAAAAGAATTTAAGTGTTGAACTTTAATCAATTGGGGTTTCATTTTAAAATTCTTAAAATAATTCGAAAGGATATTGATTGATATATTCTTTGGGAATCATTGAATGGAATGCATTATCGGTATTACAAAAAGGGGTTTGCATACCAAGACACGACTATTTTCAGATGATGGAGGTACAAAATAAATGTTGGCATTTGGTTGGAATTTCAAATTAACTGGATGTTTTGTAATTGGGTTTCTTACTGTCTTGTAAAATTAATTAAATTAATTAAGATACCAGCTACGATTCAGCGGAGTTTCTTAAAAAAAAACTTCCCAAAGAAGAATGTCAAGTTGAAAGATGTCACTAACTATGCTTAGTAGTTTACAGAAGACACATTTCCACTAAAGTCCAAGTTAAATTTCTTCAAAGATGTCGTCTCATAAAATTCAACTATCTTGCGATTTCAATACCACCACATTTTGTCTCTTCACAATCATTGAATGAAGACTACAATAGTTTCTAAATCCACTAGCATACGGTATGTGGTTGCTGTATTTGTTGAAGTAAGTCATGTGGAAAGTGTGCAATGTTTGCAACTCGGAATCAAGGTAACATTGCATGTTAATCAATGGTGCTTCTGCGTAGTACACCTAGTCGTTCTTGAAATCGCATTTTAGGCTGATTTTTAATTAGCTTGTACTAAAAACGTGGTTGCAGTTTTGTAAACACCACCAAGTGCCTTGAGCAATGGCCTACGCATGGTTTAATCGTTCGATAATATGGTTATTTGCAATACCGAGCAAAAGTATTTTTTTTTGTCAAACCGAAGGAGTCGTGTAAAATGGGGAATATTTTTTTAATTTAATGAAACGCATTTTTACTTATAACTGTCGTTTTTTGTAGTGTGAGCAAAGTGCCAATATATTCAGGTCAAAAACATTTAAAACTATAAAAAAATTTAAAGTTTTAGCTTCACAGTTATTTCATCTAATAACTACAAATAAGTAAATTGAAACAAACTACACTATTTCCAATAAAAATTTAAAACGATCAATTTAATTTTGAAAAATTTTCAGCCTTATTACGAATGTCGTTCTCGTATTTCGACTACGACAGTTTTGTAAAAGATTAAAGACAAAGTTGGCGTGTTATCTTTAATCTTTTACAAAACTGTCGTAGTCGAAATACGACAACGACATTCGTAATAAGGCTGATTAAGTGAGATTTGAAAATTGTATTTGTAATTTAAAACACATCAAGTGGAATTTACAATTTCTAATTGAAATTTGAAATACATCAATAGAAATTTAAAAAAACATCAATTCAAAATTAATTGATCAATTGAAAAGTTATCAATTGAAATTTTAAATTCATCGGTTGAAATTTAAAGATTATTTACAGAATTTATGTATTAGTTTTGTATATTTCAATTGACGTCTGTTAATTTCAAGTGATGTCTTTTAAATTTCAGTTGATGTGTTTTAAATTTCAATTGGAAATGGTGTAGAATTTTTCGGATTTTATTGATATTTGTTTACCTCATTAAATTTTAGTATCTCAACTACAATAATTTGAAGTGACCACCCTTGGACAACGAATCCTCTTATATGGTTGATTGGCGTACAGACCATTGGACGGCTTGGAAGCAAAACCGGCCAATCGCACTTTTCTAAACCATCCTTCTTTTAGCTCTAGGGAGTTGAGAAAAGTATAAGTTCGCTATACATACATAAGATACCTAATCAATAAAAGTAAGAAGAAGCAATAAAGTAAGAAGAAGCATTAGGTTTGTTTCTTTACTTTACCGCAGGATCCCGCGGGAACCCAAACTTACCCAAACGCGTTTCTTTACTCACAAATTGGGCAAATGAGAGCAATTTTTTGTTTCGGGTAAGTTTGGGCAAAGTGTCAAACAATCAGCTGTTCGAAACGTCAACATAAAAACATGTAATATTTGTGAAAAAAATAACACAAGTGAAAAAATTATAGAATTTAAAATTTTATTAACTTGAAAAGTGATTGCTTTGAGAGTGCCTATTTGAAGAAGATGGAAAGTATGCAAATGAACATGGTATGCAAGATTTGTTTTGAAGCATATGTTTTGTGTTTTGACATTGGTTTTTCGGGCTAGAAAAGTGGTTTTTGCGTTTCTTTACTTTTGGGTAATATTGAGTATTTGAGAGAGAATTTTGCCTTTACTCTCTTTTACCCGAACTTTACCCAAAAAGTAAAGAAACAAAGCTAATGCTTTACACTATATCGTCAAAAAGTTCCTTTAACGACACATTCTCTTTGATTGTGATATAAATTATGAAAAAAATAAAAATTTTATTTGAATTTGAATTTTTTTGACCGATTTTTGTTAGTTTTTTGTTATAGCTCATTCGCACTGTCAATGTCCTAACAAAATCTGAAGTGTTCGCATTGGGGATTTTCCTGATTTTATTGAAAGTCAAGGCGCATTGATGAGGTAGTGTTACTACGACAACAAACACTTGAAGCCGACAACAATAGGCATTTTGCTTTGTCTGGTATTTTTCCACAATCAAATTCAGTACAAATATCAAAAACGATGTACAAGTAGACAGTAAAAATTTCTCTTCACTCAAATGCCAACAAACAAAACGAGTGAAACCCTAGTACTTCTCTACTCTCTCTCTTACTCTCTTCATTGAATATTTCAATACACGAGCAGCTTTCTGATAGTGTTATTGTATATAACTATACAAATTCCAACCATGTTGAAGTAAAATTACATAAACTATGCAAAAAGTATGAAATAAGCAAGATATGACGCGAGAGAGAAATGCGTTTGAGTGAACTCCTAGTACTTTTTGGTTCTCTTTTACCAGGGTTCCCAAGTTGCGCACATCTTCTGGTCGTGTAATTCTAAATCGTCTTTGCAAATAACTCCAGGAATAAAAGTAAATAAAAAAGTACAAAAAATTCATGTTTGAGAAACAATAAATACCTAAGCAAGAGATAAATAAATAAGTCGGGTATTCTAGTGGTACCACAAAATCAATGCGCCGTGATGGAAATGGTTGTAAATAAACGTACTATTCGTGCGTAGTGTGAGATAAAACAGCGTTGCATAAAGCAAATCAAGCATTTTTTTTCCTGATTCCTAGACAAATAAGAAAAAAACCGATTTGTCGTCTGTCAAAGCGTATGGGAAATCAAACAAATTTTCTTGATTTCTACTTGAAATCAACAAAAGTGGCAAAATCAAGAAAATCGATGACAATGCGAATGCTGTATTAATGTATGAGTAAAAAATACAACTCTGTGATATAGATTAAAACTCACCTCAAAGCACTGCAACAATGCGAGAACGCATGAGGGAAAAGAAGAACATGGTGGAAAAATTCTGTCTGTTCTTGTTGTTGGAATTATAGGCCTTTCAGTGATGTTGATACTTACACCCCAATTCTGTGTATTTGGTAACAATCAAATTGTAACCACAAAATTGTTACAAAGTTGTCACCATTGTTTGTATCTGGTATTCTGGCTACACAGTGACAACGAAAAATTCACCTCGTAACAAATAATTCACCTCACAATAACAGTTTGTCAAAAGCAGAGACAAAAAAAACATATGGATTTCTGCACAAAATGAACGCAGTAAAAAAAGGAAAACATGGTGATTCAGGAAGACCTTTCAGACCTTTCCAACAAGCCCAACAAAAAAAAAATCCGACCACTGGCTCAGAAGTTAGCAAGTTTACCCTACTACCCTCCGACCGCCAATCCGAAAATTTTGAACCGGCTGCCATTTCGCACCCTTGCATTTTCAGACATGGTCGTAGTGGACTTTTCTTCATGATATGAGCCAAGGAATACGCTGGAGAAATTTGTCCGGAAATTCCTGAATCACCCTGTGTTTATTTATTGCCTTCCTCAAGGAACATCCAGAGATGCTAAGCGGAAAGAGTACACATTTAAACCAACACTATAATATATAAGACATTAGTCTTGTTGTGTTTGGTCATACAAATAAGTGAATGAAATGAAAATGAAAAGAATACTCCTGCACATCCGGGCCATATAGAAGAAGTAATTTACTTTAGCGCCAACTCTCTGATTTACATCAACATTTCATCACCGCCAAAAGCTTCTGCGCTGAGTTCAAAAAGTTGTTTTTTCCCCCGCGGTCGGTCCAACTTCTTGAGATATAGGCCTTTAAAGCTTGAGTATATAATCGTTTGTTTCTACGGGATTTATAATCCGATCTGGTTGAAATGGGAATCATTACAAAGGTCTTTCTAAGCTCTATAAATCAGTGCATAAACATATTCATTTTTATTAGCCCACAGGGGAGCTAATTTAAAAAACATTTTTTAACCCCACTTTTCTGCTAATTTTTTTTTTTTCAAAAAAATACCCTAATATACTTATTTTTTGGCAGGTTTCGACAATATACAATACCTTAGACTTTTTTAAAGGTATAATATAAAGGTAAAATCAAGTTCTTCTTTCTGCTCCATTTCCATAGGACAAAGTAATAAAAGTCCTTCCTTAATTTAATTATGCCCTCTTCTCGTTTTGGTACAAAATATATTATTATTTTTTCCCGTATACAGTTTTATTGTTTACTTGCAGAATTTACAAAATGATTTTGCATCAACTTTCCGGCAAATAAAACAGCTGTCACGCGCTGTTACCTCCTCTTTGGCAGTTAACAATGTTTGTTACTTTTGTCACCAAAAAAATGTGTCAGAATACCGATTTGTGACAATTGTCACATTGCTTTCAAATAGTAACCTTGGTGACTTTTGTAACCCTGCCAGAATAGGGCTTTTAGGGATCTTCGATCGATACTAATTCGAACATGTGAATTGCAGAATTGAGTTTGTAGTATATATACGATTGATGATCAACCGATGGTATCAATTCAGGCACAGTAGTTAGGCATCTGATGATGAACTTGTCACGGAGTTCGAAACTATTCATCATATTCATGCCAACAAAAACCAACCATTTTTCAATTAGAAAAATGTTCATGACTTCGTAAGCTTGTAGTATGAATTCACATACATTAACCAAAAAATAAAAATTGTGATAAAATGCACTGCCAAAATTTCAACAATATATTTTTCTAATTATGCTCATCATGACACGTAGTGTCAAATACACTAGGAATCGAAACTTCAACGGCCGGTAGGGGACTCTAAATACACTCGTATACAAAAAGTTTGACGTTTCCTTACACCGTACACCTTACTAGTCGTTCCTTTATAAAATCAAAATTTTAAAATAGTAGTTTAAAACTGTTTTAAATACACTGTGCAACAATGGATTTAGGATCTCCACTAAATCAACAAATTATGAATGTAAATGGACATGGTACCTCAAAACCCCGCTAAAATTTGGTCGTGATCAACAAAATTTTTGTTTACATGCCAAAGAAAATTTCATATTCATAATTTATTAATTAATCAGTGCCCAATCAAGGACTACATATTGATAGAAGTACAATTCATGAGTTATATTGACTGAAAAATTAACAACATATGGAAGTTCCTAACACATATCTTTCCCAAAAAAAATTTACAAAAATATTCATGTAAACGCGAAAACTTGCACAGCAAACGTCAAAACAAAACCAGGCTTTTGTATATTTTACGGTAGAACACGTTATTTTAAGTTAAACAAAAAAATAATAACAAAATTGCCGCAAATACATATTTTTGGAGTTATTTTAAATTAATTTATTTTATTTAAATTTTATATTTCCGTACAACAAGAATAAGGGCGAGTTTCACACTCGTCATTTAAAAGATCAATTTCAAAGCTCACTGACAATTTTAATATTAAATGACATCTGTGGTTTAACGGGCATTTAAACTACATTTAAATAGAGAATTTTCAACTGTGAAACTGGCCATAAATCTTATAATTAAAGTACAGAAATTAATTAATAGCAACGACTTATGGGTCCCGAAAGTTGGGTGATGTGAGAGGGTAACGGTGTGCTATCAGAAGCGCTCTTCGCATGGGAGAATTGGGTATCTGAAGACATGCCAACATTCGTCAGGAGTTGATTGAGATTCACCCGGACGAGTCTTTGAGTCAGGCCTGTGACTACATGCTGCCGACTGTAGACTTTGGGCAATGCCCGGAGATCATGATGGCAGATAGGAGTGACTGGGTGGGAGGTATACCTTCCTCACTCTCTGGTCATCTGATCTTTACAGATGGCTCCAAAATGAAATCGGACACAGGAGTGGGGATCTTCAACTCGGGCTTTCGATGAGATTGCGTGCGAACTGCAGTGTCTTGCAAGCGGAAATCGTGGCGATTTTGGGTGCTGCAACTGAGATAATGGACTCGTGCTTGTATCCATCGGGTGAATTCGTTATCTGCGTTGATAGTAAGTCAGCCCTTAGTGCGATCAGGTCACACATATGTAAATCCAAATTGGTTAGGGATTGCAAGCGGATTCTGAACAGTGTAGTGCCCGACAAGCTAAAACTCTGCTGGGTTCCGGGACATAGTGATGTTACAGGGAATGTTGAAGCAGACTGTCGTGCTAGAGCCGGATGTACTTCTGCTGATTTGAGATTGACTGCCTCTGCAAATCCGCCGATCTGTTACTTGTATGGCTTGACGATCGCTGGACGAGATCAACGCTGTCTGGCTGAGAGTGGATTATAGGATTTCAAGAGACATATGGCCGGCAGTGGACTCAGGGAGGACTAAGTGGCTTCTTCGACTGGGCAAGCCTGACTTGCAGCTCCTCATTGGGGTAATCAAGGGTCACTGTGATGCTGGAGGCTTCAATCGCAACAGATTCTGAACGGGGTTGATTACTCCCATGCTTGTGGTGATGAAGAAGAGGTGGATACCATGTACCTTGACATGTACCTTCTTTGTCAATGCGTCGCCGTTGCTTTGGTTGGTTTCAGGCACATGGCCTGTCCTCTTTGCGCGATGTGGCCATTGAGGATTTGATGGAATTCTCGCGGGGTCTACCATGGATCCGGGCAAGCGATACCATCATCTTTTTATGGTCAGATGAATCAAACATTGTTTGCATGGTCTCGACAATTTGTAAGACGTCGACCGAATACGAAATACGTCCCCCGTGATACTACCAAAACGGTCAAACATGGAGGATCAAATGTAAAGGCTTGGGCGTATTTTTCATATTATGGAGTTGGATCAAAACATTGGTTGAGAACTACCATGGAAGCTGTCCAATATATAGAAATTCTACAAAATATTATGCTTCCATAGGCAGAACACGAATTTCTTCTTAAATGGGTCTCTCAGCAAGACAATGATCCAAATCACATACCCAACTTGCACATAGGCGGTTTGAACACAATAATACCGATGTTATTGTGTTACCCGTGCAGTCGCCGGTTCTCAGCCCATTCGAAAACGTTTAGTGAGATGTCAAAATGGAGGTCTCACTAGCAAACCCGGAAAACAATAACGAGCTTAGGAGTGTAATTAAACAGGTGTGAGCTGATGAAAGGTGCTAAACACTAGTTGACTCCATGAAACTCCGTTGTGAAGCAGTAAGACGCATTAAAGGCAATACAACTAAGTATTAAACTAAAGTAGTAAACTTAGTAAAGAAATACCGGCATTTAACTTATTATTTTGAAATAATTTCGTTTCTAGTGAATTAAAAAATTTAATTTTAAGTTTTTTGTTAGCACTGCCTTTATTTTGACTAATATAATTACTGAAATAAATGGTTCTTAAGGCTTAATCTCAACGTTATAAAAACTTCGGTTTTATTTGAATGGTACACTAACGTCTTCAAATCAACGCAAAAACTTTGAAGGTCCCCGATGAAAATCTAACAATCTTCTATTTTTGTTGACCGCAGCTATATGTATTGATCAGGGCTTATCAGGTGATGTATATATATATATACTGGAAACATAATTGAGTATCTATCCATATATCTGTGGGAATTGTTTTTCTCTATTAGTGGGCCCCCTTCTCTTCCCTCCCTTTATCTTTTCTCCTCATATACAGGGTGATTGAGGAAGTTCCGGACAAATTTCTCCAGCGTATTCCTTGGCTCATTTCATGAAGAAAAGTCCACTAGGACCATGTCCGAAAATGCAAGGGTGCGAAATGGCAGCGGGTTCAAAATTTTCGGATTGGCGGTCGGAGGGTAGTAGGGTAAAGTTGCTAACTCCTGAGCCAGTGGTCGGAAGATACTGGGCCCCCTCCTCTCTATTAGTGTGCCCCCTTCTCTTCCCTCCCTTCATCTTTTCTCCTCATATACAGGGTGATTGAGGAAGTTCCGGACAAATTTCTCCAGCGTATTCCTTGGCTCATTTCATGAAGAAAAGTCCACTAGGACCATGTCCCAAAAAAGCAAGGGTGCGAAATGGCAGCGGGTTCCAAATTTTCGGATTGGTGGTCGAAGGGTAGTAGGGTAAAGTTGCTAACTTCTGAGCCAGTGGTCGGATTTGGAAAGGTCTTTAAGAGGCCTTTCAGAATCAATAAAAAAAGGTAGAAAAAAGTTAAATCGCCGAGATACAGTGCTTTCGGGAAAAAATGGAAAAAAACCACATAACCTCAATTTGCTCAGCCAGATGGCAGGTAACTCAAGTTTTTTTTCTGTTGAAAAAAAATGACCTAAACGAGCCCAGAGGTCTTACCGTTCCAAAGTTATGACCATTTTACTGAAATGCAAAAATTTTTGTTTTTGGAAGCGAAATAACAGCACGCATTTTTATTTGTTTTTGTAAATTAACACGTTTAAGATTTTATTTTATTGAAATTTTTGGCTGAAGAATCAAACACAAGGAAAAAAACATTTGATGTTAAAGGAAGTTTTCAATGTGGTTTCCATTTTCTACTAAACACAATTGCAGCCGTTTGCGAACCACATCCGCCACGTTTAGTTCACTCATCTTTTCACGAACTTTCACCGCAGCTTCCTCAATGCGTGCAAGTAACTGCTCACGATTGTGGATCTGCACAGAATACACACAATCTTTCATGTAGCCCGACAGAAAGAAATCAAGTGGTGTGAGATCTGGAGATCGTGGCGGCCAGGCGATTGGTCCAGCTCGTCCAATCCAACGTCGAGGGAAATTGGTGTTAAGCCAATCCTGCACAAGAAGCCCGTAATGCGCTGGAGCACCATCTTGTTGGTAGAAAACATGATTTCGTACCGCAAGAGGTACTTCCTCTAGGATTTCTGGCATGACTTCTTGCAAAATAATTTTGCGAATTTAACCTGGGCGGAAGTACTTTTGGCCCAATCAAGGTGTTGTCGATGATGCCAGCCCAAACGTAGACGGGAAATCAGTGTTGAAATGCTGTTTCTTTGTTGTTGTGGGGATTGTCATGGGCCCATTCGTACAAATTATGGAAATTAATTATGCCGTCTCTCGTGAATTGCGCTTCGTCGGTCCACACAATCGAACGTAAAAACATAAATGCGTGTACATCACGTTGCAACATCTCACGGCAAAAGTTGACGCGTAGTGGCAAATCGGCCGCCAAGAGTTCTTGAACTGGTGTGAAATGGGATGGATGTTTTTTTTCTTTGTGAAGGACGTCCCATACTTTTGATTGTGCCACACCAACTTGGACCGCGATTCGTCTTGTGCTTGTCGTTGGGTTCTCGTCTATCGCGTCTAAAATTAACTCTTCAACTGCAACGTCGTGTTGCTCATTTCCGGGACGCACCATTTGTGTAAACAACGTACCTTCACGAAATCGGCGGTGCGTCTCACTGAATCTTGTTCGGTTTGGTGGTCGTCGATTAGGAAAACGTAATGCATATTCACGCGCAGCAGCTCTTGCATTACCATCGCAGAATCCATACATGTAATGAATGTCTGTTAATTCTTCGTTTGAATAAGTTGCCATTTTTACTAATTCAAAACACAACGTACTCGAAACTGTTGCTGCAGCAGAGATTAGCGTAAACTTTTACTTTTTTTTTGTCGTTATTCACTTTTAATAAACCGGACAAAACTCACTTGTACTTTTCACGTTCGTAGACACTTGTTGAATGACAAAATTCTATCAATGAATACCTATAAATACTACTTACTTTTTTAGGCACTGATGAATGGACTGGAAAATGGACTGGAAAATAAAATCTTAAACGTGTTAATTTACAAAAACAAATAAATGTGTGCTGTTATTTCGCTTCCAAAAACAAAAACAAACATTTTTGCATTTCAGTAAAATGGTCATAACTTTGGAACGGTAAAACCTCTGGGCTTCGTTTAGGTCATTTTGAAAAGGTAAGAGGTATGGCTATGGAGGTACATAAGTTACCTGCCATCTGGCTGAGCAAATTGAGGTTATGTGAATTTTTTTTCCATTTTTTTCCCGAAAGCTCTGTATCTCGGCGATTTGAATTTTTCTACTTTTCTGAAAGGTCTCTTAAAGACCTTTCCAACAAGCCAAAAAAATCCGACCACTGGCTCAGAAGTTAGCAACTTTACCTTACTACCCTCCGACCGCCAATCCGAAAATTTTGAACCCGCTGCCATTTCGCACCCTTGCATTTTCGGACATGGTCCTAGTGGACTTTTCTTCATGGAATGAGCCAAGGAATACGCTGGAGAAATTTGTCCGGAACTTTCTGAATCACCCTGTATATGTATGGGCAATCACAATGGGTCGACCAACCTCCAAGTGTAGTGACGATAAGTTGTATATTGCCTTTTATTGTCACGTTACATAAACCTAACCTAACCTAATTGGGTTAAGGAACCATGTAAAGCCATTGATATCATCACTTTTTTGTATGAAACATATCAAAATAAACGCAACAAAGTTTAGTTATCGAGATATCGGATGTTGAAATTGTTAACATCTACCGACAGCTGATCTCCAAAACGCCACTAGCTTTGCTCGGCCTTGGAACCAGCTGGTGTCGCGACATGGTGGAGGAGGTCCCGGCATCTCCTTTTTGATGTGAACGTATACAGAGGGCAATGCGTCCGTAAGATATTTCCATTTATCCTTTGGAATGATTTTACCTATCTCCCCCTAATCGATAATCGTCTTTATCAGGCTGTCTTTTACAAGGACTTTTGGTCAGAATTCCAACTGGCCACCTTAGCCCTCTTCGACTGTGGATGCTTATTGGGTAGCGAATCCTATTTTTCGCTTGGTCCGATATGGAAGCCGCTGTAATTTCTTGGTTGTCAATAATATTACGTGCCCATTTCAGAGAGTATAGTAGCGAGTGTCTCTTGGTCGACCACCATTTCTCTTGATAATCCTAAGACAGTGAAGATCGTTAAATTTCCTTTTGGAGGGATGCAGGTGTGACTTTCTACCTGCGACTGGTGCACCGACATGTGTACCAGACGTCCTATCCAAAGAAATGGAACACCAGACCTGACATAAGGACGCGCTTCAATTGCGTCCATATTAGTGGACTCAGCCACATAAAAAAACAGTCGTATACCCCAGACTGTAAACTATTCACAGGCACGGTACACCCCGGATTCGGGGAGTTTATTTACAGTAGAAACACTACTGTGATAAACAGCCGCCCCTAACATGGAGAACAGACGCTGACCAGACAGCCGCCCACTGTGGACAGACCAGACAGCCGCCCACTGTGGACAGACGCTTCTGGATTTTAATTCAACATGGGAACCAGGAGGCGTCACTCTTATGATTTCATTCCTCCCAGGAGCGTCCCCTGTGGGAAGATACTCAATAACTGACGGCATCCTTCCTTCATGTCGCAGAATCTTTTTCGGACATTTGTACGCGTTCATTGTACGACCATGGTAGAATTATCTATCCCAGCTGATTTGTTTTTTCAACTTTTCCGTCGGTAAGCTGTCAAATTGGATTTTTGACCAGACAGTCGCCCACTGTGGACAGACGCTTCTGGATTTTAATTCAACATGGGAACCCGGAGGCGTCTCTCTTCTGATTTCATTCTTCCCAGGAGCGTCCCCTGTGTGAAGATACTCAATAACTGACGGCATCCTTTCTTCATGTCGAAAAACTTTTTTCGGACATTTGTACGCTTTAAATTTTTTTACGACCATGGTAGAATTATCTATCCCAGCTAATTTGTTTTTTCAACTTTTCCGTGGGTAAGCTGTCAAATTTGATTTTGTTTCTTAATACAATTCTAATCAAGATGTAATTTATAGCATAGACTTTGTATTAAGTCAGACAGTTTTATTATATTGTTAACATTTTGTGTACATAGTGTTTTCCATTTTCTAATTTTGAACTTAACCACGGAATTCCTAATGCAACTACCTAATAGATAACTCTACCATGATCGATACCATAGCTCTGTTCGAGTACTCGAAAAATTGTGCAAATTTTTACTGGGTCGTGTTCGTTTACCAAAAGTCTCCATGAGCGAAATTTTGACAGGTCGATGTTAGAGATCTTGCAAATTTTGGTTGGAGAAATCTTAGCCAACAACCATTTGCAAGATAAAACACCTGTTTGAAATCAGCTGTTTTATGTAAACAAAGAAAGTGCGAAATACATTAAAAACGGCTGAAAAAAGTACAAATGTCTATTTTAATATTTTATTTAAAATGTCACTGAAATTTAGACAGAAAATAGAAATCAATAATATGTAGTGGCATTCAGTAAATTCTGAAGCGCGTCGTTTCTCTGCTCTCTACTTACTCTCTTTGTTGAATATTTCAATACACGAGCAGTTTTCTGATCATGTTATTGTATCTAACTATGGAAATTCCAACCATATTTCAATAAAATTACATAAGTATGTAAAAAGTATGAAATAATCAGGTTATGACGCAGGAAAGAAATGCGTGTGAGTGAATCGCGTCGACTTTTTTGGTTCTCTTCTACAAGGTGTTTCAAAAGAAGTCATCCGATGTTGTTTGGCTCTCATTTTTTTTCTAAATGAAACCTTTAGAATTTTATTGGTTAAGTTGAGAAGATGACATCGGTTAAATGGGCGCCGTCACAATTGGTTACCATACGGGCTCGTTTTATGACATTTTTCATCACTTCGGCGAGAACTTCGGGCGACAGATTCTCGCACTCGTGTCGAATGTTGACCTTGAGGGCTTCCAGGGTCTCGGGCTTGTTCACGTAAACACGGGACTTCAAAAAACCACACAAAAAAAGTCTGGAACGATTAAATCAGGCGATCTTACGGACCAGTGCAAATCGCCAAATCGAGAGATAAGGCGACCCGGGAACGCCGCCTTCAGAATATCGGTTGTGGCTCGCGCAGTGTGTGCCGTTGCTCCGTCCTGTTGGAACCACATGTCCAATTCGTCGAATTGCGGGAGAAAAAACACGGTTAACATGGCCCTATAGCGCGCATCGTCCACTGTTGTCGTTTGAAAAAAATGGCCCGATGACTCCTCCAGCGTGAACAGCGCACCATGCAATCACTTTGAGCGGGTGTAATGGCTCCTCGTGCATCACTCGTGGATTTTCGGTGCCCCAGAGCGATGTTTTGCTTGTTCACGTACCCGCTGAGGTGGAAATGAGCCACCTCATCGCTCATTATGATTTTGGTGGAAAAATCGTCCACTTCGTCCACGAGATTGAGGATGGCTTGGGCGTAGGCTACACGCGTTTGGCGGTCGACAGGCAGCAGCTGATGCTCGGACTGGACTTTGTATGGGAACATGCGCAGGTCTTTGACCAAAATTCGCCATAGGGACGACCGGCTGACGGCTAATTGCGAGGCACGGCGTCTGGTCGATCGTTCCGGCGACAGCTCGACATCCTCGGCAACAGCGGCGATATTCTCGGCAGAACGGGCGCTCCGGGGCCGGCCACTTCTGGCAACATCTCGTGTGGTCCCATACTCTTCAAGGTTAGTGGCCAAACGGCGCAGTGTTTGCGCAGTCGGTGTCGGACAGCCGGGGAATCGGCGACGGTATTCGCGCTGCGCCAACACCACAGACGAATTGTTACGCAAACAAATAGACACGATTATTCCGGGTTCTTGGGGAGTGTATCGTTCTTGGGGAGTGTTTACTTGAATTCTACATATGTCTAGTTCACAAATGTCAAAACAGATTTGACGTTGGCGGCCATTTGCAAAAATAAGAGCATCTTCCAATAGGTTGATCACTTTTGAAACACCCTATACTATGGTTGCCAAATTGCGCCGGGTTTCTTCTCTGCGTGTACATCCTTTTTGCAAAAAGTTCATGTTGACCAGTTCACAAGTTCGATCAACGAAGAACATTGTATAACATGTATAATATCAGCCACTGGCATGGGTAACAAAGAGTTTGCTTTGTTTTATGTACAATTTAACAAATTTTCATTGGTAATTGGTGTCTCCAATATGGCATCACTTTTTTTTAAAAAAAAATCGCTAAAAATAAAATTTTTCATACAAAAAATCGCTAAAACGCCCTCATGTTTATATCTCGGAAACGGAGCGTCCAATCGAAAAATAACCAATTTTTGCGGATTTCTAAGGGGTTTTCATAAAGTGGTCCAATTCGTATGGAAGAATTTTTTTTCGAAAAATCGCCAAAATAAAAAAATCTCTAAAATAAAAAAGTGATGTCATATTGGAGACACTCATTGGTTAAAGTCTCCTTTGGAGGTAAATTTTTTATTATTTTTTCGATTGGACGCACCGTTTTCGAGTTATAGACACTTTTTTATTTTAGCGATTTTTTTATTTTTGCGATTTTTCGAAAAAAATTCTTCCATACGAATTGGACCACTTTATGAAAACCCCTTAGAAACCAACAAAAATTGCTTATTATTTCAATTGGACGCTCCGTTTCCGAGATATAGACATTTTTTCTAATTTTTTCATATTATCGATCAAAAATGGGGATGAGTTACCCTGGGTAACCTATTGTCCATCGTCGTGGGTAGCTACCCATTATTTTCCACATTTCCCTGAGGGTAATGGGAAATCGTGATGAGTAATTCCCCATTGTCGTGGGTAGCTGCCTATTATTTTCCCCATTGCCCTGAGGGTAATGGGAAATCGTGATGAGTAATTCCCCATTGTCGTGGGTAGCTACCCATTATTTTCCCCTATTGCCCTGAGGGTAATGGGTAATCGTAATGGGTAATTCCTCATTTTCGTGGGTAGCTACCCATTATTTTACCCATACCCTGCGGGTAATGGGTAAACGATCGGTACTCATTCCCCACGCCAATAAAAATGGGTTACCCTGGGTTACCCACGAAATACGAACCCTGGTTGAAACAGCAGGGAGTATTTTGCAATATTAACCTTTTTCATAGGGTATCACCCCTAAAAATAAAGACTCTCTTTTAAATGGTTAATGTATATATTTATTTCAAAATAAGTTTTAAATGTGTATGCATGTACATACATGCAACAAGTGTTAAAATACGAGTGTGTATAGAACAGTATGGAAATTTACAATATTTATATGCAATAATTATCTATACAACTATAATTTAAAAACGCTTACGTTCTAAATTTCTTAAGAAATCTTTCATTTGGACGAGACAGGGTTCTCTTATAAAATTTACAATACAACATTGGCGGTGAATGGACCAATGGGTTCCAAATTACTCGTCACTGTTGATATTGGTGCTGGTCACAACTGCAGTGTCAATGCCTATAACCGATTGTCCCACCGATGACGTACAGGATATGAGGTCAATATTTATAGACTGAACGGAATTGTTGTTTTCGTTGATTGAATTTATGACGTGAGGGCGAAGGAAGAAGAAGCGGCTGCTGTTACAGGCGCAGTAGTTGAGGGTATGGGATTGACGGTATTCAGAAATATTTCTCCCATTAGGGATTGGTGTGTTTGCCGTAGGAATATTTGCGTAAAGCGGCCATGTAAGGGTGTATTTTTTTTGCGTTGTGTGGTACAGAGATTGATATTTTTGGACCACGTAATTGACATATTGATCCTTCACCATAACGTTTAAGGCACTAAGTGACAGAGGGGTAGAACAAAAAAAATCCTTTAGTTTAGGAAAATTATGAAAAATTGATAAAAAAAGTTTAATTTTGTACTTATCATTCCCACAATTAAATTTTTGTGACAACTTAATTGACAAACATAAAAATCAAAATTTTCGAATACCTACCTATTATGTACTGTATTATTTACCAAATAAATAGGCAAAATGACAGTGTATAAAACAGCTTCTAGCATGAGTGATACATAATACTTTTTTGTATTTCATAGAAATATAAAATAGCTATGCCAGCAAAGGTAATATAACCACTATTATTTTTTTTGTGTGTACAAATGTATACCAACGATAAAAGTCAACAAAAAAGTGCAAAATACATTTCAATTTCATAGTTTTATACGAAAACGAAATGAAAAAGTTAAGTCAACAGTTATTAAGTCTGTTCGCGTACTGGATAATTTGTACAAATTATTACTATTTCTTACTTGAAGTGACCGTCGGTGGTGCAATGGGTAGTGTGCGCGCCTCTTGTACAGGAGATCCTGGGTTCGATCCCTGCTCCCAACCACCTTAAAATTCCTTTCGACGACGGTCACCTCGCTTAGTGACGGCGACACTATCGAGTATATAGCCATGAAAAAGCTTCTCAAAATACCGTTCGGAATCGGTGTAAAACTGTAGGTCCCAATCAGTGAGTGAAAACTGGAAAGCGCACAGCTCAGTGATTGTGAGAAGTTCTCCCCGGTCCCTTCATGGGATGTAATGGGAAACCATTTATTTTTTTTTTTTACTTGATAGTGTTCGTTTACACCAAAAAGCCAGTAACGAGAGAGCAAGAGAGAGATTATTTTGACAGTAAGAATTTGCAAGTAATAGGTCTGTCTGCGTACTTTTCCAGTAGCAAATACTCGGTAACTTTTTTTGGGAGAGTAAGAACAATTTTACTCTTTCGGTTGAAAATATCTCAAAAAGTACGCAGACAGCATCCAGTGAAATCTTGCAAGAAAACAGCTGACCGGTATGGAAACAATTGAAATAACAAAGCAAAAGAATTTTAGCATATGTGTCGCACTGTATATTTGCACGTTTCTAGCATGAAGTAAAATGTTTTGTTTATTATAATTTGTTATAAACGTTAAAAATCAACACAATTCTAACTATTTACCTCTGCCATTGTTAAATTTCAATTTTTATTTTCATTTCACAAAAATTATTTCATTCAAACAGTAAATAAAAACAGCTGTTCAAACTAGTTGCAAAATATTGCAAGCAGAAATTTCTCCAGCAACATTTTGCAAGTTCTCTAACTTCCAACTGTCAAAAAATTCTCTTTTTGGCTCTCTCGCTGCAAGAGATTTGGAGTACGCAGACAACATTTTGCAAGATTTTGCAACATTTTGCACAAAATGAGGCAAAATATGTGTACGCAGACAGAGCTAATAACATATATTTTGAACAGCCGTTTTATGTAAAGAAACAAAATTAGAAAATATAAAGAGTATAAAACAACAAATTAATCTTTGGAATCTTACATTTTAAGATAAAAGGTGATTGTTCAATGCTCTGTAATTAACCTTTAGCTATTTCTTTTAAAAAAGAATACAGTTTTGGTGATTTGTAGTATTTTGTTCGAACTACGTTTGTTGGTTCTCACAATGTTTACATTGCAAATCTGCTGTTTACATACAAAAGATCTTATTTCTTGCAAGTTTTTACTGGATGTCGTTCGCGTACTTTTTGTGATATTTTTTTTATTCAGAGAGCACAATCATTCCTACTCTCCGAAAACTAGTTACTTGACTTACTTAACGCCAGGTGTAAGTTAATTTTCGTCGAATATCTCTCATTTGCCCAAACCTACGACGAAGAGTTTGAAATGAAACGTCAGATGAGAGAATAAAATACTGTATTATAATTTCCTCTATGTACTTTACATTCAAGAACTTGATCAATATAAAATAATTCCTTATTCAAGTGATGCATTCAAAAACCATTAATTTATTGCATGTACTAAATTAAAAAACAATTTTATTAAAAAAAATTAATTTTTTTGTGGCGTTTCGTGACTTTGGCCGAAACAAGGATCCCTCACAGCACACCATAGACTAAGGAACAACTTCACCATGTGAACGTTTCCCAAAGAAGGTCAAGGTGGTCTGCCGGCCAACAGGGTCATTGCGACAGTTTTTTTTTGATGCATGCGGTGCAAATAGTATTCACAGCTATTGGACAGAAATGATAATATGGATGTGAAGCAAAAACGATAAAAAAAAGACATTTTCGTATTCAACCATAGAGACATGCAAATAGGGCTGCGACATCGACATCGATGTTTTAAAAACATCGATGTTTTTCTAAAACATCGAGTACTTTTAACATCGATGTCTTAGTGCCGATGTTTTTCCAACATCGATGTTTTGTATCGATGTTTGCATCGATGTTTTTGCTTTCGGACTGGTTGTGAGCCGAGGCAAAATTAAATTGCGGCTGAAGTAACAAACGATCGGCGTAGAAGTTTTTACCGACATCGATGTTTACAAAACGATATACAAAACTTTATTTATACTGGAGTTATTTTATGCTTAAAATATTCAAAAACATCGATGTTTTTGGGGGTGTCTTAATTTTGCAGAAATGAAATGAGAAACATCGATGTTTTCGAATTGTTAACAAACTAAATAAAAACATCGTTGTTTTGTGTTTGCTGAAATTCTCTTGTAGATATGTGTTGTCAATATACAAATCACCCTATTCGTCGATATAAAGGCAAATAGTATATACAAAACTTTATTAGTGCTGCCTTTTATATCGATGTTTTTCAAAATAAAAAATTTATAGAAAAAACATCGATGTTTTTTATTAAAGTTTTTTAGCAATAAAAATAAAAAAACAGTACTAATCAACTTTTGTATGTTTTTGCTTTATATCGACCAATAGGGTGATATATACGCCGGCACGTCATATATAAAAGCGAAATCCAAACATCGATGTTTGAAAATATTAATGTTTTTTTATATAATTTTGTTAGCAATTCGAAAACATCGATGTTTTTTCTATAAGTTTTTTATTTTGAAAACATCGATGTTTTTTATTAAAGTTTTTTAGCAATAAAAATAAAAAAGCAGTACTAATCAACTTTTGTATGTTTTTGCTTAATATCGTCGACATGACATTTATAAAACTGCACTTCAGGGAAAACAAAACACGCAGAAACATTTGTAACCGATGTTGGATCAACATCGATGTTTCTCACTTGACGACCTTTTTTTTTTTTAGTCAATGTCAGATGGAAAAGAATACGTGCACAGAAACATCGATGTTTGGAAACATCGATGTTTGGAAACATCGATGTTTTTAACCGATGTTTTATCGACATCGATGTTTCTCATTTGAAACATCGATGTTGAAAAACATCGATGTTTTGAGGTCGATGTCGCAGCCCTACATGCAAACAAAACATAAACATAAAGTCTGTTTCTTTACTTATTGGATAAAGTTTGGGTAAATGGGAATAAGAGCTAAACTCTCTCTCAAATGCTGAAAATTACTCTCATTTATCCATAGACTAAAACATACATACATACTAGAGTACCCATTTAATCGGGGGTTTTGATTAATCGGTTAATCGTTATTCGTAAATTTCAATCTGACAATTAACCGAACAAAACGCTACCAAGTTATTCGATTAATCGATTATTCGAATAAAATAAAACAAAAAAACGAACACAAAACAAAACGTAACAAAAGCAACTTCATTATAAAGTATAAAATATATGTAGGTACAATTCTTCTGATTCTGACTTTTGGTACCAAGCCAAAATTAAAAAAATCTCAAAGTTTGGACCCAAAAGTGCAACGCTTTCGGGTATCTCCCATACAAAGGGTACGGTCGCTCTGAAACTATATCGCACTATAACACCCTATTGGATTGATTAATTATACCCTCACCATAGGATGGGGGTATATATCATTTTTAAAAAAATTTTGCAATTATCCTTATTGTATATAGTTTGAGCAGAATCGGACCAGGCATTTTGATACCCTCCATGCAAAGTCACCAGTGGGTCTTGAAATTTCATCAGACTATTACACCCAATTTAATTAATCAATTTTGAGAAATTTGTTATTTAGTTATATCTATGAGCCAAAGCACTGTGCGACGCTTTCTCCCAACAAACTATCAAATTTGTTCGAAATGTGTGTAAAGTTATGAAATCTGTTCGCAAATCGTTGTCATATGAGTTGCCACATGCCACGTGCTTATATTTTATTAATCGATTAATCGCACTGATATGTTCGAGTTAATCGTTAATCGAAAATGTCAATATTGAAATGTTAATTTTATAGCACGATTAATCGATTTAATTGAATGGTTACCCAAATAGATACTTTTATTCGCTCAATAAATTATACGTCATAGGTACGGTGGAAAGTAAACATTGGATGGTGGAAAACATGGGATCAATAATACCAGATAGAGGTAATAGTAAACAAAGTTCAACAAAGGAACAACAACCTAATTTCGTGTTTTTGTGGCAAACTAGTTGTGTTAAATACAATACAAATGTGTACCAACGATAAAAGTCAACAAAAAAGTGCAAAATACATTTAAATTTTTCAGTTGTACACCAAAACGACATGAAAAAGTTAAGTGAACATATTTTGTAACTCCACCTGGTGTAAGTTAATTTTAAATGTAATTGCTCTCATTTCCACAAACCTACGACGAAGAGTGTGAAATGAACCGTTAGATGAGAGAATAAAAGTATCTATGTATGTATTGGTCTATGATGTATACTAACAATACTCGTAACAGTCAATAAAAAGTGTAAAACACTTTTAAATTTCACAGTTTTTTACCAAAGCGACATGAAAAATTAAAGTCAGAAGTTATTGCAATTCCACGTGGTGTATGCCACTTTTCGTCAAACATCTCTCTATCACACCGACCGCATCACAAAGAGTGTGAAAGGAAACGTCAGATGAGTAAAATATTAGGTCTGTCTGCGTACTGATAATTTGTAACAATTTGTACAAATTGTTACTGGATGTTGTCTGTGTACACCAAAAAGCCAGTAACGAGAGAGTAAGAGAGAGTTTATTTTGACAGTTCGATGATAGAGAACTTACAAGTTTTTACTGGAGAAATTTTTGCCAGTAAGAATTTGCAAGTTCGAACAGCCGTTTTGAATCATATGTTTTATGTAAACAAACAAAATAAAGTTGAAATTGAACAATGGCAGAAGTAAGTATTTTGAGAATTGTGTTGTTTTTTAACGTTTATATGCAATTATTATAAATAAAATGTTTTGCATTTTCGTTTGGGGAAAAGACAATTGCGTCGTAGCTTTCTGTCCCTGCCATTTGAAGTGCTACAGCTTGCCTGTATTGTTCATCTGCAACGGAAAAATATATTTCCAAATATTTAATTTGTAACATCATTATACTTACCATCTTGAACCCTCTTAAATGTTCCTGGCGAGCACTGCACATCGAGTTATCTATCGCTACTCATTTTCAATTCAGTACTTTTGTTGTCTTTTCAGTTGTTTACATTGCAATCAGCTGTTTACGAACCAGCTGATTTTAATTTCTTGCAAGTTTTTACTGGATGTCGTCTGTGTACTTTTTGTGATATTTTCTACTGAGAGAGTAAATTTTTTTTTACTCTCCCAAAAAAGTTACTGGATATTTCTTACTGGAAAAGTACGCAGACAGACCTATTCTCTCTAGTAAGATTTACTCTAACAACCAATTTATACGATGATTTTTACGACGTTGCATTTGCGACGTCTTTTTTTAACATATAGTCGAAGGGTGTAGAGAAGCAAGAGCGGTAAACAAAAAGACACGATTTCTGTTTTTTCCATAATGCCCTTCTCTACACCGTTCGCCTATATGTAAAAAAAGACGTCGCAGAAGCAAGCAGAAGCAACGTCGTAAAAATCATCGTATAAATTGGGCGTAAGACATTTATTGTTAGTATACGTATGTGTCGGATTTGACACAACGTGAGTGAGGAACAAAAACCAAATGTATGTTGTTGTTGCCATCAATTTGCCATTCAGGTTAACAGATAAAATTTATTTTTTTAGTATTAATATTCCTACAAATTAATCACCCTTTATAACAGGTTACAAACTTGGCATTTTCGATGCTTTCTGTGAAGCTTTGCAATTTTATGCTTTCCACCTATAAAGTCTTTCATATATTAATCGTCGCAGTTTATAAATTAATCATCTTAGTGCAATAAATGTCACAACTTTTTAGCTGAAACTGCTTTGAGCTCTACAAATGGACACTGGTCATAAGTTAAATCTAATAGTCAACATGACAATGAGGCCATAAATGCAGTTTTTACATACATAGTTGTTACCACATATCCATAATTAACATTTGAGTGTGAGAATTAAAACGGTTACTGAGTTAAAACACTGATTGCGTTTAAGTTGTTTGCTCGTGCTGCGGTCATTACTCGCAAATTACATACATATATACATTCTTACATACAATATATGTATTTAACTTTCTATTATCTTGTTTCGTTTTGTTTTCTAGATGTTAATCTTAGTAATTTTGCTTGCCGTACCTTAGCATCAACTACCGCCGCTCAGAGTCATCAGTCAAAACATTTGTATTCGGAAGCCACCTCAAATAGTACAAAGCATGCGCGGTATAAAACCTTAATACTTTCATACCCGCGCGTAATTCTAAACCGCCAAAGTTTTTGCACAATATCAAATGCAAAAGATCAAACAGCGTCTATAGATGAGTTCCGAGCAAGGGAGGAGAAGCGCGAAGAGCAGTTCGCACAAGAGGAAAAAACCAAAAGTCAAGAGGAGGAGAATGAGAAAAATGCCAAAGTAGAAGCTATACGTGTGAAGATTTTAGAAGCTGCTTTACAACACGTGCCTACTCTAGGCTGGACACGCAATGCGATAGTACAAGGTGCAGAAGAGGCCGGCTACCCCAGTGTGGTGCATGGTATGTTCCCAGAGGGCGGCTTCAGCCTGGTCTCCTACTTCAATGGCAAATGCAACGAGGAACTCCTAAAAGCTCTCCAGAAAGAAACCGATAATGGCGCTAAAGAAATCTCAAATCCTTTAGAGTTCCTGGTGCATTTTGTACGAATGCGTTTGGAGATGATTGCTCCGTACAAGGGTCAATGGCCTCAGGCATTGGCTTTGATAGCTTTGCCACAAAATGCTTCCACGGCATTGGCACAAGTTCTGACACTAGTCGATGATATATGTTATTATTCAGGAGATCGTTCAGTAGATGTAAGTTGGTGTTTTTTGTTGTTGCTTTTCTCCTTAAAGCTGTAATTGTGTCCAATTATAGATCGGTTGGTATACCCGGCGTATTGGTTTGGCCACGATTTTTAAGATGACCGAGTTATATTTGTTGCAAGATAACTCACCGGATCACACTAAAACGTGGGAGTTCCTTCAAAATCGCATGGACGAAGCGGTTCAGTTGCAAATGATATTACAGTCAACGGAAAATGTTACATCGAAATTCCAGAGATCATTTGGTTCGGCGTTTGTAACGGTAAGATTTTGAACAAATCTTAGGGCAGAACAGTGAATGTCAAACTTTATTCAAATTATGTATGTATGGGCTTTAAAAACGATTACAGTGTAGTTCCAATAATATGAATGATATGCTGTCAGGTCTATTCGTAATATCGAAAAATTCGTATTAGCGAATCAAAAATTACCCATGTATGCTATTTTTAAACTCTTTTTTTATTTAAGAAAGCAAAGAAACAAAATAATTCAATTCAATTCCGAATAATAAATTTTTTTGTTAAAATAATATTATTTAAAAAATAAATATACGTTGTACATATTTAAACTAAGTATGTATAAAGTACATGTCAATGTTTCAAAAAATCGGTCATCAAACGTTGGTTTACCTGCATACTAATTTCAACGGATTTTTCCTCAACGCTTCTTAATAAAAGCGTTTAGAAACATTCGATATTGTTTTCAATTGCCCATTGAATGCATGTTTGAAAACATGTTATATGTATGTTATTGCATAAACATGTTTAACCTTGGATTAAGTTTTCAGTGGAACTGAATTGCTTTCCTCATTAGTATCATCATCTAGTATGGTTGTCTCATGTGGGTTATCATTATTCCGCTCCAATAAAACGGTGGAGCTAAATTCAACATTTGGAAACTGCAATTTAATAAACTTAACGTATATCTTATAACAGTGAACTCTTCACTTCCCCGTAGAATAGAAAGCGGGATGTCGTCTTATCGTTGTCAAAAATTTGGAACGAAGTTCCTTATCGCACGTTGCGGGATGGGGGCTAAATGAAAAATTTTTAAACACCTTTTTTTAACTACTTTATTACAACCCATTATTATCAACCATAGACAAAGGAAATAAGTAGATATGCCACAGGCGTTGTTAAGTACTGCCACTAGCTGTGTTGTCGTTTTGTAACTTTCATTGACGTTCCTCATAACATTCACTGACGTTTATTCAACAGTGTGGGACATTTTTTCAATACAAAAATAGAATCATTTTCCAGGTTGTGCGATTCAAACAACTAATTTAGTTTTTTTCATGTCGTTGTGTTCCCCACTTTCAAATTCAAATGCATTTTGGTTATGAGCTGTTTTGGTGTACTGTTATTGTTGGTATTCGTTTGTGTTGACTTGTACAGCATCGGTCCGCCAAACAAAATGCCTGTTGATGTTGCCTACAACACCTACATCTATAACCTGTTCTTAATGAATCTTGCAAGGTATGTTTTGTTTGGAATCAAACGTAATTATTGCATTCAGCTCCATCTAGAAAAAATCCCATTGAACAAGGAATTTCCTACAGCATGTGCGATATCTAGTTAATTCCTTTATCTATGTTATCAACCATGGTACAATAATATGTTCATGGTAAAGTCGTAAGAACATATGTTTTCATTTTTTTCATGAGGTTCTTCGCTTCGGCTGTCACACTCACATGTATATTGTTTTTGTACTCTTTTGCATTCTTGCGTTGTTGGTATATATTTGTGTAGAGTTTGACAGCTGAAGCGAATAGAACAAAAACAAAATGCATGTTGTTGCTGCCTACAACAACAACAACGCGCGCTGCTATTACCATGAAGATATTATTGTACCATGTTATCAACTATATTGGGTACTTTTGGCTTGGTTTAAAGGGAACTTTTCTAGGTGGAGCCTGTGTATTAAATATTGTAGTTTTGTACCCAATAAAAAGGAATCTTAGAAAAGCCAAAGTGCAAGCCTGGCAAATCCATGAAACATAACCATCAGCATGGAATTATATTTGGCAGCACTTTAACACTCGTACTTTTGGTTGGTGTACAGACTAATATATTTCTTGTTTAATGGGAAATTTTCTAGGTGGAACCTGTTTATTACATATTGTAGTTTGAACCATAGATAAAGGAATTAACTAGATATCGCACATGCCTTGGACAATTTCGTGTTCAATGGGATATTTTCTAGATGGATGCAATAATTACAACGTTTGATCCCAAACAAAATATACCTTGCAAGATGTATTTAGAACGGGTGCTAACAGTAGGCATGGTAGGCAACATCAACAGCGAGTTTGTTTTGGTTTTGTGGTCCGTTGCTCTCATATCCAACGCAAACGAACACCAAACATACCGGCAAACAAAAAGATGCAATCAAAATAACAAAATTTAAACTTGAAAATGGGGAACACAACGACATGAAAAATCCTAAATTAGTTGTTAGAATAGCACAACCTGGAAAATGATTCTATTTTTGTATTAAAAACATGTCCCACACTGTTGAATAAACGTCAGTGATTTTTTCAATACAATAATAGAACCATTTTCCAGGTAGTGCTATTCGAACAACTAATTTAGCTTTTTTCATGTCGTTGTGTTCCCCACTTTCTAATTCGAATGCATTTTGGTTATGTGCTTTTTTGGTGTACTATTATTGTTGGTATTCGTTTCTGTTGACTTGCATAGCATCGGCCCACTAAACAAAACAAAATCCCTGTTGATGTTGCCTACCACACCTTATGTTAGCACCTGTTCTAAATACATCTTGCAAGGTATATTTTGTTTGGGATCAAACGTTGTCATTATTGCATTCAGCTCCATCTAGAAAATATCCCATTGAACAAGAAATTTCCCACGGGACGTGCGATATCTAGTTAATTCCTTTATCTATGGTTTGAAGCATAGATAAAGGAATTAACCAGATATCGCACATGCCGTATGAAAATTCTTGTTCAATGGGATATTTGCAATATTGCAACGTTTGATCGCAAACAAAATATACCTTGCAAGGTGTATTGAGAACAGGTGCTAACAATAGGTGTGGTAGGCCACATCAACAGGGATTTTGTTTGTTTTGTGGTTCGTTGCTCTCAAATTCAACACAAACGAACACCAACAATAACAGTAAACAAAAAGACACATAATCAAAATAAAGAAATTTGAACTTGAAAATGGGGAACACGACATAAAAAAATTAAGTTAGTTGTTCGAATAGCACAACCTGGAAAATTATACTTTTTTTGTATGTATCAAATTTCACACAGTGTTGAATAAACGTCAATGAAAGTTATGAGAAACTTCAATGAGAGTTACAAATCGACAACACAGCACCTAGTGGTAGTACTTGACAACGCCTGAGCGATATCTACTTATTTTCTTTATCTATGGTTTGAACCGAATAAAAAGTAAATGTAGAAAAGCCAAAGTGAAAGAAGTTTAAAAAAATAATATCTTAAAGAAGTACCTTTGCTTAAAAAAGTAAATTTTCTTACAAAAAGTACCTTTTCTTAAGAAAAGTAATTTTTTAAATAAGTACACCTTCTCTTAAAAAAGTAGATTATCTTACAACAAATTGCATTTTCTTAAAAAACTACATTTTCTTTAAAGAATACCTTTTTTGTAAAACAAAATAACTTTTCTTGAGATAAGTACCTACTCTTAAAATTGTATCCGTTCTTTCGTAAAAAAAGCTTTTCTTAAAAAAATACCTTCTCTTACAAAAAATGCATTTTCTTACAAAAATTCCTTTCCTTAAAAGTACCATTTCTTAAAAACAAAGTACCACCTTTTCTTTTGTTTTCTTGAGATAAGTAGCCTTCCTGAAAATAAGTAATTTTTCTTAAAAGATAACCTTATCCTAAAAAGAGTACGACTTCTTTAAAAGTACCCGTTCTTAAAAAAGTTTTTTTTGTAAAAAAAATTCATACTCTTAGGCTTTTTCTTAGCTTAGTGACGGCGACACTATCGAGTATTCATCCATGAAAAAGCTTCTCAAAATACCGTTCGGAACCGGTGTAAAACTGTAGGACCCAATCAGTGAGTGCAAAACTAGAATGCGCACAGCTTACTGGTTTGAGAGAAGCTCTCCCTAATCCGTTCACGGGATGTAACGGGAAACCATTTTTTTTATTTTAATAAAAGAAGTAGCTCTCATGAAAGAAAGGACCTTTTCGGGAAAATATAACACATATTCTTACAAAAGGGGCCTAAAAATATACTTTTTTAAAAGAAAAAAACATTCAATAAATAAAAAATTTCTTAACAAAAGTTTATCATTTTACAAGATCCATATAAATTACAGTATTTTTCAACAGGCGCCTTAGGTGTGTTGGAACTAACTAATACATAATATATAGCGAAAGGAACTTCGTTCCAACCGGGTGTCCCCTGACACCTCATGTAATTTTTTACATCAGTTTTTTTTTATTGACTCACTGTACACTTTATCCCATGCTAGCTAAGTTTCTAAACTTCCCGATGATACAACAATTCTGGACAACAAACTGCTGCGGTAATTTAATTTCAAGCTGTTTGGATTCTAAGAAACAATGAACAATTTGTTCATTGTAGGCATTAATAAACATTAAAAAAATGTATTGGTCAATTTGCCTCAGGAACAAAAGTCTGAAACAAAATTTTTTTAAATATTGTGGAATTCATTCAAGCCGATTTAGAGATGCCATATTCTACAGGCAAAGTTTTATTACGAAAACATCTCGGTTTCTAAGCTTTTCCAATCGCAATCGGCTTTACTTTCATTGTCCCCTCAGAATTTGGGCAAACTAGAATGTTTATTCTGTTCAACGAGACTTTTGCCTGGTGCACTTTTCTCTCCAGAGTGGACATACTATGTTTTGTACGGCAACATTTTCCAATAGTACTATAGAATACGTAATGCAAGGTAATTGCCTTTCGTGTTATTGGATATTCGTAATATAGAGTATTTGTACTATTGGATCTCCACTGTACTATGTAGTACTAATTGTAATACTCAGAGTTAAAGGAAAGCTCGTAATAAAAATTTGCAACAATAGGTCTGCCTGCGTACTGAAAATTCTTACAAATTGTTACTGGATGTTGCCTGTTTACACCGAAAAGCCAGTAACAAAAGAAATAAGTTTGACAGTTCGATGACAGAGAACTTACAAGTTTATACTGGATAAATTTTTGTCAGTAAGAATTTGTCAGAAATAAATAAACAAAATTAACTATCGATTTATCTATTTGCCCATGTGTCCTTGTGGACAAAGAAGAAGTCGCAAGCGTGAAATTATTCCCGGGTAATTTATAGGGAAATAAAGTGAATTTGACTACATTCATAAATCCAAACGTTGAGCTAACTGAGTAAAGCAGGTGTGCGAAGTTAGCCCCCCATTTTTGGAAATAAATATTTTTGAAGATTGTTCTGAATTGTTCTAGGATTGTTCTACAATGTTCCAATATTAAACTTTGCACCCCATTTTTGGAAAAACGAAATTTTTGCGGTTGTTCTGGTTTGTTCTAGTTGTTCTAAACATTGTTCCAAAACGATGATTTTCTAAAATATAATTTGTACCGGTAAATCGAAAAAAAACCAATTTTAAAGTTGCACCCCATTTTTGGAAAAAAAATTTTTTGCGGTTGTTCTAGTTGTTCTAAACATTGTTCCAAAACAAAGATTTTCTAAAATATAATTTGTACCGGTAAATCGAAAAAAACCAATTTTAAGGTTGCACCCCACTTTTGTAAAAAAATTTTCATTGATGTGAATGAACTGGGAATTGAGTTCCATACTGTTAAAATTAAATTTTCTATTCTTTCTTCTGGTAATGATGATGATTTATCGGTATACTCATAACTTTCCTCTAATTTACAATTTAATTCCACGAATTTGTTTCTCCATATTACACTATTCATGAACTCAACTAGTTCCATTTCTAAAATTTTCGATATTAGTGTGAGTGTGAAGTCACTTATATAGCTGGTTATTACAAATGTGTGGATCAACAGCGCTCTGTTTGGATCAACTTATAATTGTGAGCAGTTATTTTCCGCAATGAATTTTATTAAGTCCATTACAAGAAATCGTCTTGGAAATGATATATCTGCCGCTTGTGTGGCATTAAAAGTTACAAAATATTCACCAAGAATTACTACATTGGCATCGGAGCAACAACAACAAATTTCACATTAAATTAAAAATTATTTAATAAAAAGTTATATTTACTAATTATAATAAAAAATGTATATGTTTAGTACGAAAGGAATTTTATTTTCAACTTTTTATAATTTATAGGTGGGTGAAAAACGAACTTTCTTTAAAAATTTTCAAAAGATTTTTTGACACACTTTGGCAAAAGTTCACCATCACTGAACTAGAACAACCCGAAACCAAGCTTTATATGACCGGAACAGAAAATTTCGATCAAATTTGGCTTCCATTCAACTCTTTTCGAACTTTTGCTGGAAACAAAAATGGACGTCGTTGGTTGTTCTTGGTTTATTGACGATTGTACTAGATTTGTATTAGAATCGGTTGGTCACGAATACGTTGAAAGTTGAAAAAACATTGAATGAAGAATAAACTCGGTGGAAGATTTTATTCGAGCGATATCAAATTATGTTCTAAGATTTAAAATTCGTTTTTTTTCGATTTAATTTTTTTTTTACAAAAGTGGGGTGCAACTTTAAAATTGGTTTTTTTCGATTTACCGGTACAAATTATATTTTAGAAAATCATTGTTTTGGAACAATGTTTAGAACAACCTACAACAACCGCAAAAAAAATTTTTTTTACAAAAGTGGGGTGCAACTTTAAAATTGGTTTTTTTCGATTTACCGGTACAAATTATATTTTAGAAAATCATCGTTTTGGAACAATGTTTAGAACAACTAGAACAACCCAGAACAACCGCAAAAATTTCGTTTTTCCAAAAATGGGGTGCAAAGTTTAATATTGGTTTTTTTCGATTTACCGGTACAAATTATATTTTAGAAAATCATCGTTTTGGAACATTGTAGAACAATCCTAGAACAATTCAGAACAATCTTCAAAAATATTTATTTCCAAAAATGGGGGGCTAACTTCGCACACCTGAGTAAAGCGCCCTGGGAGCATCAAATAAGTTCATCAACGCGTTAAGTGTGTGGGTGCAATCGGCCTTCATCGGCTGCACGTGATTTGATATTAAAGACACGAAATACGAACCCTGAAAATCTGATAAACATGACATTTCATCAAATTATTCCAAATATTAAAATTGAGTTCATAATTGTTATTTATTTAAGTCTGTATATCTAATAGTTTTAAGTGCAGTTGTAATTCTTTTAAGTTAAAATGCCCTTAATATTACGAGTTCTGATCATTGAGAAATATATTCGCTAAATTTAAGAAGCTGTTTACTTAACTGCCGTTAATATACACAGATAATTTGGATTTTCTCGGCTGAGAATTTTGTATATTACCTTCCTAATTCTCATTTAGTTTATGGCGGCTGTCGTTTCAACTTTTCTTGGGAAAATCCAGCATATTTGAAACATCGGTTTTAGGTTTGTTCGAAAAATCAGTTGTTCAAGAAATCGGTATTCGGGTTTAATTTGTGGCAATAACCGGTGAAACCGGTTTTTTCGGTTTTTTGTTTTAAATTAAATTACAAATGTTGACAGTGATTTCAATTTAGCTCTTTTGGGGATAGATTTAGCACTTGTCGACTCTGCAAAACGCGAAAAAAAATGTCAATGGCGCTAATGTGCACGCGTTTTGATTTTTTTATTTAGCCCGGTTTGTATACAACACCGATTTTGGGCATTCCCATTGTGATATGACGTTTTTGATGCTAATGGTCAGTGATGCCAACTTCTTAGCTCCTTTGGGGCTAGATTTAGCACTTTTCGACCTTGCGAAACGCGAAAAAATTGTCATTGGGCGCTATTTTGCGTAAACGCGTAATGTGCACGCGTTTTGAGTTTTTATTTGGCCCGTTTTCTATACAACACCAATTTTCTAAGGAAGGTTAAATTTGTTGCTTCTACCGTTTAACACAATATCGGCGGGTATGGAAAGCAGACCCATCTTTTAAGAAGTCGTTAAACCCCCAATGGTTAGTTCAAGGCAATAAGTATTTATTGTTAATGTACGATTGCTGCAAACACTTCGATATACGTAAAAAACTAATCTAGATCACAGAAACATATGAAAGACATGAAGCATTTCTTCATGGTTGGTACAACCAGAGCCAGAACAGAAAGCAAAAATGTCACGCAATGCTGGCACTCGTCAAATCTGCACTACAAACATTGTTTTCTTCGGGTGAACATCTGAAAGGATATTCCAACAGAGGATGATACAATTTAATGTAACAAGTTGCGTGTGACATACTTATCACCGAACTTTTTGTTTTATTTGAAAGGCCTATCAAGAACATTATGTAGGGAATGCCGTCATTTAAACGACCGCCGCAGCTTTGGTGTATATCAGGCAAAATTTGAACGATGGAGCGGGCTATGTTGTCTGAGAGCACTGGTATTTGTGGCTTATTGGCATGGCTTATTGACTTAAGGAAACACCACAACAAAAAGTCTAAATGGGTCAAATCGTTCGGTGTCTGTGGTCGCCTCTGCGTGAGATAAATCGTAAATTGGTCGTGTAGAATGCCCGTTGTGGCATCGGCTGCGTAGCACGTACCGACGTCCTGATTGAACCACAGATCGGTAACGCTCTCCGTTGACAGACCACAATCCTAACCAAACAACGGCATTCTGTACATGCATTACCACTTGATATTGATTGGAATAGTCCTAACTCCCATTTATTCGAAAATGGGTGTATTTGGTAATAAAGTTGTATCATTCGCACATGTTGCTCGACACCGGAACTTGTCATGGTGATTGTCTCTACTGTCGGAAATATAAATAACAGGAAAATTCACAAAAGACAAAACAACATAACCGACGTGAAGTGTTAAAATCTGCCTGTCCCTATTGGAAATCCCCTCATTTATTAAGCGCTATTTACCACGTTTGGAATTTTTCTGTCCGATTTTGTTATTTGGCGCGTTTTAGCACTTTTTAGGTACTTCGACGGCGCGTTTTGTTCCTGCAGAGTTAGCATCACTGCTAATGGTCTTGGACAACTGTTAATTTATATTGATGCATTACTGTGAATGACGGGCGAAATATTTTCAAAAATATATTCACCTTCATTGACTACACATGGTATGTTTGCTTCTATTTTTGTATTGGTTGTCGCCCAAAAATATCGCATGGTATAGGAAGCAGAATCCTCTTTTAATCCTGTAAATGCAAGAGAAAAACAAAAATGTCAGACCATGCTGTTTAGGTCAAATCTGCATTCCAAACATCGTTTTCTTCACCTGATCATCTGCAAGGATTTTCTAAAAGGGAAAGTTACAATTTAATAAAAACAAGTTGCGTGTTAGATATTAACGCATATTGCCGACGGGACTTCGGTGGTTGGCGCGAAACCGAGAGTTAACATTTTCGATAACTGGCGCATAGATCAAGCTGAATTCTGGCTTATTGCCATAAATCTGCGACTAATGGAAACCCCACAAGAAAAAGTTTAATTTGCTAAACTGCACGGTGTCTGTGGCCATTTCACGTCCCTCTGCATGGGATAACCCTAAAATCGGTCTCGCAGAATCCCCATTGCAGCATCAGCTGTGTATCACGTAGCGACATCCTGTTGGAACCACATGTGATGATCGGTAGCGCTCTCATTTTACGGTGATAGTAATGCCATCATCGTCTTCGAAGAAGTACTGAGCGATGGGTGGCTCCGGACCACAATCCAGACCAAACAATTGCATTCTGTGGTGCATTGCCTATTTGTAATGACTGGTATCCGAAATCCGGTAATGCTTGTTTATGCTTATTTATTAAGCGCGTTTTAGCACTTTCGGGATATTTCTAGTTGTTTTCGTTATTTAGCACATTTTATCACTTTTTTGGGAGTTCGACGGCGCGTGTCGTTCCTGCAGACGTGGCATCACTGCATGTAGAACTTACAATAACTTTGTTTAGCGAATATTTCATATACTTATTCGTGTTTAAAACTCAAAATTTTACAACCCCATTTAAATTTGACAATCACGTTTCAATTAAGGCTCGTTCACAATGATAGCAACAAATTCAACAAGCGTTCACAATGCACGCAACAAATTTGTTCGAATAAGTTCGAAAAAACAGCTGACTGGCAACATTGTTTACATTATACAGCAGCAGTATACATATTTGGGGATTGAAAACCATGGAGAATTGCAATACAAACGAAAAAGCAAACAGTAAAAAATAGAAAAATTAAATGTGAGACACGGACCTCAGATTTGTACCACTACCCGGAGCAAAAAGTATTAAGTGTTTTTCTTTAGAAAACTTTTCAAATTTTTCTATAGAAGAGTTTTAAAATTTTTCTATAGAAAAATTGTAAAATTTTATAGAAATCTTTTAAAATTTTTCTATAGCATTGTTTTAAAATTATTCTATAGAAATTTTTTGAAATTTTTCTATAGAAATGTTCCCAAATGTTTGTATAGAACAGTTTTAAAATTTTTCTATAGAAATGTTTAAAAATTTTTCTATAGAAAAGTTTTAAAATTTTTCTATAGAAATATTTTAAAATTTTTCTATAGAAATAATTTAAAATTTTTCTTTAGATATGTTTTCAAATTTTTCTTTAGAAATGTTTAGAAACTTATGTTCCATAATATGTCATGGCCTTGGACGGTTTCGATAAACCTGAAAATGTCAGCTTTTTTTAAACTTTTTTCTTTTGTTTATTCATAAAATTGGCGCGAACTACACTTACTACAAACTACTACACATTTCACATTTGCATCAGCTGATTTGTTCGAAAGCCAGCGACAGTGTTGTATTCTTGGTAATAAAAAATTATAATTATATGTGAAATTGTTGTTATTGGCAGATTCTACAGATAATATTATTTATTAAAATGTTTGTTTTGATACAAAATGTTTACATTTTCATTCATACTTTCAAGTTTTAAAACAATGTAAAGCGCCCCTAGCGGTCAGTAGAATAAACTGATTCGAACAAATTCCAATTTGAAGTAGAAGTAGAACCTACTTCTATGACAAATTTGAATTCCAATTTCACGAAAATCATGAGAGGGCATTATATGCAATACTGTGAGTGGGAACGAGAAGGCTTGAATTACAAATTCGTTGCTGCCATTGTGAACGCTACTTTATAATTTAAAATTTAAACCATATTCAAATTTAGAATGAGTGTTTAAATTCGAAAGTCATATCGTTTATTACTAATTTTTTTTTTCAGGATATTAACACAAATTGAGCAAAACCCAGTTAACCGATGTCAAACAACCGGTTTTCGGTTTGTTCAAAAATTAAGTTTTTTAAATTTACCGGCCCACGGTCCTCCGGTTTTTAGGTTTCGGACACTCTTAGTTGTATATCACACGTTTCTTATAAGGACTGGTAATAAATTTCCATGGAAAATAATACATTAATCAATGAAGTGTTTCCTAATTTTAAGTCTGTTGCTAAATTTTAAGAAGCTAACTACTTGATTTCATGTTATAATTTTCTTGACAGAAATATTTTGTTCCTCTTCTATATGAAAAAATCGGTTATTCGGTTTTTAGTTCCCTAATATATATGTATACATAATAACCACAATTTATTTTACATGGTTGCATTACCATTGTATGTACTATATTTATACTTTGTTTCTTTTCAGGCTCGTAACATACTAGGTTTAGGATACAATCGTCCATAGATTTCAAGATATTCAACAATGCAAGCCGGTATTCTTCTGTCATACACACTATACTACAATGCAAAACACACACCAATCCACATACAGCCAATCCGCATCAAATTGGCCCCATAACTCGCATTAACTCCTTTTACTCAGCGGCTGAGAAGGACTCATCGACTTTAAGTTTGTTCCTTACAATGTTCTACTCTTTTTCGTCTCATTAATGGGTAAAAGAAATAAAAGTCCAAAGTTTATTATTAATTGTTGTTTTGTTAATTACCTCTTTTTTTATTTAACTTTATAAAATATAAAATTGTGTACTGGATAACTTTGGTCTTGAAATGTAAATAAAATAATGAATTCTACTCTACACACAATGTAAATACAGGTTGCTTTCTTCCTTGTAGAGGTAATGAAACTAAAGTGATACTCTACGCGACCAGTTACAGATGTGTTTAAAATCAAATACAATGAGTGGGTTGTTAAAAACAGAGCAAATACATTTTGAATATACGGTCAATGTGGGGGCATCATTTTATCCTTGATTTTTTTGATATGCAAGAATAAATGAATGGAAGATATTATGTCGTAACATAATGCAGTGCTGAGCACTAAACGGGTTCGCGTTTGGTGTATGGCAACGTAATTCGATACTATTCGACACTATTATATAAAAAATAACATGGTGATCGATTTCATCAAACATGTGCACCTATTGACGAACGCTATAAAGCACTGATGCCCACATTTTGAATTTCCATACACGCGTGATCATGGTAAAATGAGTAAGGTAAACTCGTTAGAACAGCTGATTTCAACATATTTATTGCTTAGGTGTTACTCTTATGTCAAATTCACATGCATTTTGTTGTTGTACTTTTTTGTTTACTTTTACAGTAGATACACCCATGAAGAAAATTTGACAGATTATGGACACCAAACAAAAACAAAATGCCTGTGTTTGTTGTAACAATTCCTAGTGCGTTTACCTTACTTATTTTACCATGCGCGTGATGGACAGCTAAATTCTGTTTATGCGCTGCCTACACACGCGTAGTCAGTGTTGCCAGTAGCTGTAAAAACAACATGCCAGAAAAAAGTGCAATTTGTAAAAAAAAGTGCTAAAACTGAAACAATCAAAAATTGTAGTACTGCGGACCCTTTATGCTTTATATTCGATAAAAAAAAACAATTACGTAGACTATACTTATTCGAGTACCCTCACTCATAGGGATGGGGGCATATGTTATTTGATACGGAAAAGTGTAACGCCTAGAATGAGGCATATTAGATCAAAGTTATCTATGGGCCCAATTCGATTTGGGACTTTTTAAGACTTGAGCCATGCCCGTCTGACCGATTCTAATATACCGATTGTTATGAAAATTTCACAATGCGGTACTGATGACCTGCTGACAATCCTTGGCTATATTTTGAAATGTTTGGATAAAGGGGCGTGGCACCGCCCATACAACTTGAAATTTAAAATGGTTGTATCTCATGAACTATCAGAGGTAAGAAGATGAGATTTTGTATATATGTTGTTGGTACAGTATGAATTACAGCCAGGCTGTAGGTAGGCGCTGCCACGAACCCTTTTCAAAAATCGCACTGACGGCTTTTCTAATGTACCGATTGTTATGAAAATTTCACAATGTGGTACTGATGATCGACTGATAGTCCTTGGTTATACTTGGTAGTGATTGGATAAAGCAGCGTGACACCGCCCATACCATTTGAAATTTAAAATGGCTATATCTCATGAACTATCAGAGGTATGAAGATGAGATTTGGTATATATGTTGTTGATACATTATGAATAACAGCCAGAGTGGTAGTGGGATGTACCAAGCCCCTTTTAAAATAAACCGTTATAGCAGTCATAATAATAGTTTGATCGTCGTGAAAATTTCACAGTATGTTACAGTTGGCCTACATACACGTACAGTTTATTTGGAAACAAGTTGGCAAAACGGGCCGAGGTGCTGCCCACTCGCGTCAATATTTGACTATTACATAGACTATATCAAACAATTGTCCGTAAATCAGGCACTTGACAACATATTTCAATGTATCTCAAAAAATATATTGCCGATTCGATTTAAATAATTTTTTTTAAAGTTTAATGCTTCTAACTTTAAAAAAAAAATTGAATCATATCGGCCATACGTCTTTTGAGCTACATTGAAATATGTTCTCACAACTGCCAGGTGTACGGACAATTGTTTGATACAGTGTAGGAATGTAAGGTTCAGTACATATACTACTGATATGACGCAAATTACTTTTTGGGGAAAACCAATTAAAATACGGCTATTAAAAAGGTCAGACTCTGACGCTAAGAAAGTGACCACAGGTACGAATGAATATGAATATCATGGAGGTAAGTTTCGAGAGCATCCTAAATGCATAATAAAAAAAATTCAGAATAATCTTATAGAGGCTACTATATATAATCACTGGAAATTATAAACGAACTGATTCCACGCATTCCCATGATACCTACAGACATGCCCATCGATTTCAAAAGATTCCAGTTTCCGATTATGATGCCATTTGCGATGACCATTAATAAAGCGCAAGGGCAGTCGCATAAATTTGACAAATCCGTGTTTTCCCACGGACAATATATGTTGCAGGTTCACGTGTAGGTAAATCTTCCGACTAATATACATTTGCACCAGATGGCAAAACTAGACATATTGTATATCCTAGAGCACTTGAATAAATAGAAAAAAGTAACAAAATTGTGATTCACTAAAATTACAATTCAGGGGTAGCGAAGCGCAATGGGTACAGCTATTATAGTATAATGAGAAGCTTTTTAGACAAATCAGCACACGATCGAAATCTAAACAAATACTTCTAACAAATAGTTATTTTACATTCTACAGGTTTATTTGCCCATTGTCAACTAAACGTGGCATTATCCCGTGTCGGAACGCCAGCAGATATATTCATTTACTGCAAGCATAATGGAACAAAATAATTTTGTTCACCCTTGGGCATTATAAAAACTTTGAAGGCAATACGAAGTTTGCCGGGTCCAGCTATTCTTATATATGTATAGATACATAGATAGATATGTATTGATTACAGGCGCTCCTCCTAGAAACTTCCCATTAAACAAGAAATTTCCCTCCATATGTTAGTCTAGACCAACCAAAGCAAAAGTATCCAGTAACAGCCACTCCTTGCTCATTTTCGAAGAAAAATTGCCCAATTATGTAGGCACTATTTTTGGCTTTTCACGCTTTGGTTTATATCCTCTTTCACTTTTTTCACAAGATAACGAACATACGGAGCTGACGGTGCTTCTCTTCTTCCAAAATCCGTACGCAATTTTCGCACACATTCTGCAATATTACCATGATTTTCAAAGTAATGTCGCAATATTTCCCAGCGTTGTTCAAGCGTATACACAACCATATTCGTTCAGTGGAAGGATAAAACTAATTATCTGTCATATCAGACATGAGCTAAGTGTTACCATTCACGAAATAAGCACTAGTTGATAAAAAAAAACGTTAGATGGCGGACCCTTTAGTTGATAATACTGGGATGAAATAAAGTTGATAAAAAAAAGTTGTTTAATATTTTTCATTTAGCCCATAACTTCGTTCCAAAAAACATCGAAAAATATCTACGCATTTCCGTTTTACGCACACTCTTGTGATGATGTGTTTTCCTATATAAAATGTGTGAATTCATTTGTGGCCATGACATCATTGAATACTTTTTGTCGGCAGGGTGAAGTCTACCGGGTCAGCTAGAAATTTATATATTTTTTTTTAGATGCATTGTCCCCAAATCGGGCTCTGGAGTATATTTAATAAACATCTATGTTGCATTTGTACAGCTTTATAAATTCAATTTGTTGAAATCAATTTAACACTTACAGCTGCGGTCAAAATAATAGCACCACGCACAAATTTATATTGAGTTTCGTTTACATCTGTTTAACAGTTGGCCCAATTTAACTCAAAACAAGATACTAAATTCTTTGATCTTAATGGTTTATTATCATAAGAAAATTATTTGGTTTTTTCAACAGTTTATAATTTGCTAATTAATTTAAACAAAAAACTTAAAAACTACCCAGTCAAAATAATAGCACTTCATTTCATTTTTAACAAAAAATGGTGGTCTTTCTTAAAATAAATCAAAAATTGTACTCAGATATCTTGTTGATAAATTAATTGTATTGTTTCAATACTTTGTCGCGTGACCTTTGTTTGCTATTACCGCGGCACAACGCCTTCCCATGGAATCGACTAAATGCTGGCATCTTTCAACTTTGATGGAACTTCAAATTTTCTGCACAGCCTCCCAGAGCCCTTCAACGCTTGTTGGTTTTATTGTTGATACACCCTTATTTATACCCGTCCACAGATTTTCGATAGGGTTCAAATCTGGGCACTGTGCAGGCCACTCCATTACATTGATAGAGTTATCGTTGAACCATTTTCTTGCCATTTTGCTGGTGTGTTTGGTGTCATTGTCTTGCTGGAAGACCCACACCAGCGGCATTTCGTAGGAAGCATACGGCAGCATAATTTCATCAAGGATTTTTACATAAACCGATGCATCCATAACGGTTTTGATCCAATATATGGGACCCACACCTTGATATGAAAAGCAACCCATACCATAATACTATGACCTCCATGTTTTATAGTTTTGATATTCACTGTTAGGTGGCCTACGGATAAAAGATCTGGAACCCTTTCCACCAAAAAGGACAATTTTGGATTCGTCAGTCCAAAGCACATTTCTCCACTTTTCCTTTGGCCAATTTTGATGTGCTTTAGCAAAAGATATCCTTTTAGCAACATGCTTAGAGGTAAAGAGCGGCACTTTTCGAGGACTACAGGCATTGAGGCTGTTGTCTCGAAGTTTGCGGCGAATAGTTTCCACGCTTGCCGGCACATCCAATGTTTTTTTGAGCTCCGTGGCTGTCATAAAGGGATTTGCTTTAGTCGTCCGTACTAAACGCTTTACCATTAAGGGTGACAAAACTGGCTTCCTACCACGAGATTCAACTTTTTGCTCATATCTTAGGGCATTTATTACCATTTTATTGGAACAGCCCAGCAAATTCCTTATTTGGGAATAAGATTTACCCTCGGACGCAAATTTTTTATTAGTTCACGTTTTTCCGGCGAACAATGCTTTCCGCGACCCATAACTATACAACTTTTATAAAATTATTACCTGATTTTGAAGAAAGTATATTAAAAAATTTTTATTACCTTTTGTTTTCACTTTTTTTCACAAGATTTTGCAAAACAAATTTAAAAAAGCCTGCTGGTGCTATTTCATTGACGGCACTGAAGTAGATCCTTTTGTAAATGATCGATCATTTCTAGAGAACCGTTAACTATCTTGAGGAAAAAAACTTCTCTTAAAAAGAGTAAACAGAGTACTACGTCATCGCTTAGTTATGTTCAAATAATAAGCACAGAATTTATTTTTTTATTGGAATGACAATAGTTTTCGACGTTGGTGCTATTTTTTTGACCGGCACGTATATAAGATAAGAATGTACTGAACAATTTTTAATAAAAAAATTACATTAATATCGTATTATTTATATACTAAAATCTATGGTCTAATTAAATCAAAGTTTTTTTTATAAAACAATTATTTTAAGGTAGCCACCTCAATTTTTTGGTTTTTGACATTAGTGCAATATCTTCATACGACATGTTAGTATTGTGTCTAAAATCACCGACATTGTACTTTTTTCTGCTTTAATATTTGCCCGTCTACTATATATACATATGATATATGAAGAGAATCCCTCTTGTATCCTCGATATATTTTTGTTTGTCCAGGTATATAAACGCCTCGGGTGTGGCAAACCCTTTTCGTAATGCATTACTTAAATAATTTGCATTTGTATAGTAGGGAGCCATTATTAAATTGTTATCATAGTGTGTTGTACAACATAGTAAATATGTATATGGTTTCTTATTAAATTTACATTTGCCTTATTATACTTTCGACACGAGAATTTATATGTTTAGAATGAAAAAGACGCCTGTATACTTTATAAAAAAAAGCTTTCCTTGCCTTTGGGACTATCTCCTTTATGTGTTCATAAAAGTACAAGTATTTGTCCAGGTACACGCCTAGATATTTAATTTTGAGTTTGTCCTCAATGCTCGTATTCGAAAGGTTTAATTTGATTCCGAATTGTTTCCAATTTTAGTTTTACGTCGTTATTACATTTTCCTACTGGTGGCTGAAGTACAATAGTCTCACACTTGTTAGTGTTCATTTGTTCAAATGCCAATCAAAGGCATACTCCATGTTGAATGAGACCATCTTGAATGAGTTTTAAATCCTTCATTAATATTAGATATTGGGCCCTATTCTGCATTGCAATCCAAGCGTAATTTTCTCCGTTATTGCAATTTTGGTATTCTACATTCCGTTTCGTTTCAATTTCTTGCAATTGTGACTGAGCTTTTTACGATCGTGTGTATTCTGCGTTACAATCGTAACTGAGTTTTTCTAAGTTGGTAATTACTGTGCCTTTCAATTGTTGTGTTTGGTGAAAACGTTAGTGAAAAAATCAGGCTTAAGTTGCAAAAAAAGGAATTGAGAAAAATTTAAGTATAAAATACAATAAAACGTTTCATAAATTATATAAATACATATTTGTTTAAAATTTTTTATTTTTTTTTACGGATTTGTGAGTCTTATTTAATTTATTGCAGGTCGAAAACAACACCGGAACAGCACGCGTAGCTGGCGACTTTACTTTGTTGTACAATGATGTTAAAATCATGAAAATATCACCTCCGGCACGACAGGCTGCTCCACACTGGTATTGTTTGGCCACAAATACCGTTTACTTATGTTCTGCCTTTTTTTTGTCTTTCGGTACTCACTGATGTGTTCAATTAGTTAAAGTATCAACAATATTTAATTATTATCTGTGTTATCACTGAATCACTGTTTTATTTGCACTAAATTCAACTTTTTATTAAAATGTTTACACAATTGGCAATTTTTTTTGTTTCAATCTCATGCGTTTCACAACAAAGCAGCTGGTTGTGAATGCACTCTTGTCTTCCTCTTTTTCTTCCAATTACGTTTTTAGTTGGAATACCATTTTACGATCGCAACGTAACGTAATGCGGGAACGTAATTGCAATGCAGAATGGGGGCCATTGTCTTATCAGCATGATAAATAACAATATCATCGGCGAATGCCGACTAGTCTGAATATTATTGTTTTCATCGAAATACTTATATGAAAGTATTGATTCCAGTAAAAGCTCATATTGCATCATGCATTTCCTCTTGGTCACGTATTACTAGGTTGTTCGTATTATCCTTTTCTAGATCTTGCGTGTTTATTCCAGCTTGTCTTAGTATATTCCTTTCAGATTCGTGCACAACTATTTTAGTTAAATTGAGTGGTTTAATTTTTTATACATTTTCCAACCTTGGAACATTCTTACTGGATCTCTATGATCTAACCTCTCCAGGTTTTCCAGAATTTCTTTATTACCTATTAATCACCCCTATTCTGCGTTACAATCACAATCGAACTTTCTCCGTTTTGATGAAATCGGTATTCTGCGTTACGTTACGTTCCACTTACGTTTTTCTTTCGATTGTACGTATTCTGCGTTGCAATTTTAGTTACGTTTTTCACGTTTTTCTTACGCTGCAAAAGGTCTGACTGAACAACATAATGGTTCTTTGTTGTTTACAATAAAGTGTGTAAAAAAGTTAAATTTTTAATACAATTCAGAGAAATGTAAGTATAGTAGTAATTTAAATATATATTTAATAAAGTTTTTAATTTGTTTTACTAAATAGTGAGTTTTATTTTATTTATTACAGGTCGAAACAAACAAACCAAGATCAGTACGAGAAGCTGGCGGAATTAATGGCCAAAAAACCAGACCTGCGGGTGGGTACCATCAGAAACCAAAAGAAGAAGTGCAGGCATTTTGGGAAGAGGTGACCGTAACACTTAATTCAATGGGGCTACCAACAAAAACCGGAGTAGCATGGAAGAAAGTATGTGACATTGAAATAATTACCCTGATTCTGCATTGGTTTTGATTTTTTTAAACATTTTTTTTAGGTGTGGATTGACTGGAAGTGCTACATAAAACGGAAGCTGACCACGAATCAGAAGGAGATGATGAGCACCGGAGGAGGCTACTGTCGCCTGCAACGCATTAGTTCCCTTGAAGACAGGGTAATTAAATTGAAGGGACTGGTAACCAGCACTAGCGGGATAAGTGGTGCAGAGGATTTCGGAGTGGTCAGTGCTGCACAGGAGGATAATGGAGCGTCCGCAATGGATATTTCCAAAATCAAATCTCTTTTGGCAAGACCAAATCACCAAATCTTTTGGCGAAGACCAAATCAAATCTCTTTTGGCAATCCTTGCCTCCGCATTCTGGAGCACGTTGTTCTCCTCTCCCAACAAAAATGCTGCTGCTATTACTTCCATTTCTATTGTAGTAAACAAAATGTATTTTTGTGCTGTAATGATGTTAACAAAAAAGGAAAAGTCACCTCCGGCACAACTGGTTTTTTAACTCTTTGGTCACAAATACCTCTTTTTGTGTTTTTTTTTACTTTTCACACGCGCTAGTGTATTTAATAAATAAATTTATACGAATTTTTAATTCTTTTGTGTTTTAACAGTTGAAAATATGTTTTATTTGCACAAAATTACACTTTTTACTTCAATGTTTACACAAATGATTATTTGTTTTGTTTTGTTTTTTTACGTTCCACAGCCAATCTGCTTATTGTGACAACACACTTTTCCTCTTCTTATTCTTTCGATTACGTTTTTTTTTGGAATACCAAAGTTCGATCGATGCGTAACGTAGAGCGGGAACGTAATTGTAACGCAGAATAGGGGTGAATATAAAATTTTCATTCAGTAGTTTTTTAATCAATTTCAGTTTTGCTTTTAAGGTGTTTAATGATAATTCGTCGTACCGGAGTTATCTACACGTACATCCAAAAAAGTTTTTTTTGGGAAATTGAATATAAAGCTTCAGAAAGGTATGTATATCAAAAATATGGCATGAAAAAAGTGGCCCAACATTTTGTTAGATATAATGGTGGGGATTCTTCATTGTTATACGAAGAAAATTTTTCGAGTTATGGCAATTTTTTCCTTCAGAAAAATTTTGTCATTTAATCGTATACGCCACTTTTTGTGAGAAATTCTTCAAAATGTGGGATATACGTGGCAATGAACTAAAAGAAACGTGTTAAAAAATGGTTACTTTTACATTTGTTTTTTAAAAACACTAAGATTCGTATTTATATTGTTGCTATTTCATTTGTTTTATTATTCGAAATTAACCCTCAGTAGGTATTTAGTATTACTGTCGTTACAGTGCTTTGAGTAAGATATGACCCAGTAGTAGAATCTTACTAAACATTTCTGAATTGATTATTATAGTTAAAAAGTTCAGATGAAGAATAATTCAGACACTTTTAATATTATTTCAAAAATATGTATATAAAACCAATTAATTAAAAGTAAATATACATCTCATATTTGCTGAAAAATTACCCAGCCTTTTGAAATTGAGTTTGATAATTCAATCCGAAATAAAATTTCATCAGAAAAACAAGGCATTGAAAGTCTGTAAAATTTATCTTCCGGAAGAAGATGTTAAATATTTTCTTACTTAATATCTGGTTAATAAGAGAAAAAATTGCTGTTTTATTTTTTTTTTATTATTTATATTCAGCCGAATTTTCATAATGAAAACTTGGGTTCGAATGATATAAATTTGTCTTTATATTTTGATTTTTATAAATATTTTACTTTATAACAATTATTGTTCTATGGGGTATTGAAATTGAAAAATTAATTAAGTTTGTGATTAAAATTCAGCTTTTTTTTTAAATTTATAATAAAGTCGTTAAAATAATTTTTTATTTGCATATACGTGGAGATAACGTAACAATTTTTGAATTCGCAAATTTCATATATTTTTCATTGTATATCCATCATATTGCCATATACGTTGTGATAACGGTTTTATTTTTTGTTTTTAAGGATATACAATTATAAAGCGTCTAAATATTTCATAATCTGTAAGAGGTAGCGACCTGGGGACTAGACAGATTGATAGATCTTGAAAAATTACCATAGAAAGTGTTCTTATCACAATTTTTTGGATTTTGTGATAAACGTGCAGATAACTTCGGTACGACGAATTGTGTAAGTCTTGTTTCTAATCTATTATGTCGTTTTATCATCGTTAATATTTTGCTTTTTCCTGAGTGTAATTTTGTAATTATGCTGTTTAAAAATTTTGAAAAGACATCTTTTTCTTTAAATTTTGGTACCGTATTTTCAATGGCTTCTGATATTCGAAAATGTAATCAAGTTATATATACATATATTTCTTTACTTTTATTGATTATTTTACAACCTCACGAGGTCAGACGTCTTACAGATATTAATTAAACGAACAAATTAAACAAATTTCAACATATTCTTCGAACTGGATCTATCCAGTTGGTAACACCAAGGATACGGAGGGATTCTTCTGCCTGGTCTTTCCAGCGGAGTCTTGATCGTCCTCTTTTCCTGCTTCCATCGGGTACGTTATCGAAAACCTTTCGCGCTGGCTCATCTTCATTCATCCTGATAACATGGCCTAACCAACGCAATTGGTCTAATTTGATTCGCCTAGCTATGTCCACGTCAGAATATAGGCTATATAGCTCTGCGTTCCAGCGACGTCGGTAATCGCCGTTTTCTCTAACAGGACCATATATTTTACGGAGAAATTTTCACTCGAAAACTAACAGGTGTTTTTCATCCGCTTGCGATATGACCCAAGTTTCGGAGCCATATGTCAAGACAGGTAAAATGAGAGTCTGATATAGCTGGACTTTTGTCCGTCGAGAGAGGGCTTTGTTCCTAAACTGCTTGCTGAGCCCAAAATAGCATCTATTTGCAAGCACAATTCTCCTATCTATCTCCAGGCTGACGTTATTGTCCTTGTTCACGGCGAATCCAAGGTAGACAAATTCATCTACCATTTCAAAATTAAATCGGTTGTCAACGTTCAAGCGCGGACCAAGTCGAGAGGTTTCTCTAGTCGTTGACACCATCAATTTTATCTTGCTCTCATTAACAGCAAGGCCCACCTTCGCTGATTCCTTTTCGATTCTTGAAATCTCGCAAATTTCGCCCAATGATGTCCATGTCGTCAGCATACGCCAGCAACATATGGATTTTCGTGTTAATGGTCTTGTTCGTATTTACTGCAGCCCTTCTCATTATTATCTCCATTAAGATGTTGAAGAGATTGCACGAAAGTGTGTCGCCTAGTCTCAGTCCTCGCTTGGTACAGAATGGTTCAGTGAGGCCTTTCTCCAATTTCACTGCTGATTTGTTGTTGCTCAGCGTCATTCCACAGAGGCGGATCAGTTTTGCCGGAATACCAAGTTCAGACAAAGCTTCGTACAATTTTCCCCATATGGGGCTAACGAAAGCAGCTTTGTAATCGACAAAAAGGTGGTATGTATCGATTTGATTTTCGTGGGTCTTTTCTAGGATTTGGCGTAGCGTGAATATTTGGTCAGTCGTGGACTTGCCTGGTCTAAAACCACACTGATAAGGTCCAATCAGGTTTTCAATAATTGGCTTTAGTCTTCCACATAATACGCTCGACAAGACCTTATACGCGATGGATAAAAGGCTTCATCCTGCACATTTCGCGTTTTTCACTCTCTCTCTGCTCCCACTGCCATTTTTTCCGACTAAATAGTTGGTTTTCTTCCCTTCTCAGCTTCGTGTACGGCTCACTCGCAGCACGCGTTGTAACTGACTGTTTCGTTGCCATACGTGCAGCGTATTTTTCATCGACATTCTTCGTCGTACCATGGCTTATCTTTTTTTGATAGCCAAGTTCAGTCCTTGCAGCGGTTTCCAAAGAATGGGAGATGTGCTTCCACTGCGCATCTGGGTCTTCGGGAGGGGGGGGGGGGGGGGGTATTCTGCTCTAGCAGGAGAGAGAGCTTCTGTCGATATGACATTGATATCTCCGGTATTTGTAGCTTGTCAATATCCAGCTTTTCCTGTGTTCGGCTTCGTACGTTTTTCGCCCTGCTCAGTCTTGTGCGAACTTTCGCAGCCACCAGGTAATGATCCGAGTCGTTACTGGCACCTCGAATCACACGTACATCCATTACACTAGAAGAGTGTCTGCCATCTAATACTAACTGATCAATCTGGTTCTTCGTCCGCTGATCAGGAGATATCCAGGTCGACTTAGGAATGTCCTTATACTGGAATCGTGTGCTACTAACTACCATGTTCTTTGCAGCGGCGAAGTCTATCAGTCTTATTCCATTATCGGAGGTGGTATCATGTAGACTGTGATTACCGATGGTTGGTCGAAATACACTTTCCTTTCCTAATGTGGCATTAAAATCGCCTAGAATAATCTTAATGTCGTGGTCAGGGCAGCGTTCATATACTTCCTCCAGACGCTCATAAAATGTGTCTTTGACCTCATCATCTTTATCCTCTGTCGGTGCGTGCACACAAATTAACAAGATGTTGAAATATTTCGCTTTGATACGAATTGTGGCTATGCGGTCACTCACTGGGTTGAACAGTCGTAGTCTCTTGCCAACTATAAATCCGCACCCAAATTCGTGCTTTCGCTCATGGCAGCTGTTATAAATATCGCAGTTTTTCTTTCTGGTGCAACCTTAGCCTGCCCATCGCATTTCCTGGATCGCTGTGATGTCAGCTTAATATTTTCCGAGAACATCCGCCAGTTGGAAAGTGGCAGCCGTCCTGTATAGCGTTCGCACATTCCTTAAATCGTGGTCCTTATAACGTTTGCGAGGGTCGTCAACAGTTTAGGGAGTTTCTTTGTTCATTATTTTCTCTGCGTATTTTCATTGCCTATATAACGGTGGCGGTCAGCAAACCCAGCCCACCATGGTTTGCATTTTACTTACTGCCAGGATGATTATGTTTCAGCTGCCCATTATGTATCAGACGCTGACCAGAATGCAGTGTGTCGAAACTGGATTTTGGTTTCACTCTAGTTAGCTAATGGTGGTTTTCGATAAGCCATTGTACAGGACATACTGCGTGGAAGTAGTGAGCTGCTTGGACTGCCCAATGAAGGAATCATTTTTGGCCACTCCCAAGTAAATGGCTATCAAAAACTTTCCACCTCCAAGGACACTCCCATGTCCCAAATTTTAAAAACCTAATTTAAAAATCTATGGTGTTTGCTCATATATGCTAAAAAAAATTCAACTTAGGTTTCATAAATGTAGTTAATAGGCCCAACCGTATTGACAGAATTTGTATTGACTTTCCCCTGCACTAAAGAATCGTATTGAAATATTTGTGTTTTTAAATTACACTGTAGAAAAATCAAGAATTATAAAAATTCAGTAAATATATGAGCTGATTTTCCATCATAAACATGTCATGTTGCATCTGCTACTAGTTAGTATATGATTTGCCAGTGGTTGATTGTATATACATATGTACTTCATATCTACTATTTAAGATAATGATAATTGAGTTTTTACCTTCATTGTTCGATCTTTTCTACTATTGTTCATTGCTCTTTAAATATCAAGCATATCAGCTTTTTATCCCACAGGATTATTGAAATACAATCCTTAACATTTGTAAATAATGCATTGATTCAAACTACTAACCAAACACTTGTATCGAAGGCATTACTTTCATCGTTTGTATACCCTCAATTGGATTTGGATTGGTTTATATATTAGGCGTGTTTTTGTTAAAAGCTGCTAAACGCCAAATTATAAGCGTCTTGCTCTAACGCACGGTATGTAGTCATGCTTCTTTAAAATGTAATGTTTTCTGAATTTTTAATACTGGCAACTTTATGGTTGTTTAATATAGAATTATATAAAGGGTGTCTCAGTAATACTGCACTTTTTCATTTTAAAATAAAAACACGTACATCCACCATTTCCCTTACGGGAGTTTTTAGTTGGTCTGTTTTTTAAAAAACAATTTTTCCAAATTTATTCAATCTCAATACCGTTTTAATATTAAGCATATTTATTATAATATTATTTTCAAAAAAGTCGAGCACGTACTTTTGAGAAAGATGTGATTTTTTTATTGGATTGCAAAGAAGACATGTTCCGATTAAGTATGGAATAAAATGTAGGTTAGTGTGCGCGGCTGTTGTGCGAGAGAACGTGGGTTCGATCCCTGCTCTAACCACCCCACACTTCTTTCGACGACGGCTACCTCGCTTAGTGACGACGACACTACCGAGTAATAAGCAATGAAATAGGTTCTCAAAAAACCGTTCAGAACCTGTGTATAACTGTAGGTCTCAATCAATAAGTGAAAACTGGAAAGCGCACAGTTCACTGATTGTGAGAAGCTCTCCCCTATCCCTTCATGCGATGTAATGGGAAAACATTTATTTAAAATATCCATCAACGGCTGTGATGGCAGGCCATTACTCTTTTCATGAAAATTTCCATGACGTTTTCCCAGAGATGTGGCTGTATCTCGCAGATGACTCGTTGTATCTCAGATTTGAGCTCAGGAATTGTTCTGGTTTATTCGCATAAACTTGAGATTTCACAAAATCCCAAAGAAAGAAATCGTACTGCGTTACATCACATGATCCAGCTGACAGCAGAATTTCATGAGATAATTTGTGCTGGAAATCGTTAATGCAATAAAGCGATTGTTTCATGCGCGGTGTGGCTGGTGGCGCAGTTTTCCCGAAACCACATGCCGTCCAGATCCATGCCGTTCATTTGAGGCCACAAGAACTCCGTTATCATCTTCCTGCAACGAATGCCTTTCACAGTCACTGCAATTTCGGCCTCATCTTCACTAAAGTGAGGTCCAATTCCGCCGCTTGACAGTAGCTCGTTGTGGGTCCATTTGTTTCTCATGAATTGCATGAGGAGTTTCTGAGACCCAAATTCGAGAATTTTGTGTATTCACGAAGCCATTCAGATGGAAATGTGCTTCATCGGAGACGACTTTGTTTTGAAAAATTGGCATTGACTTCATTTTGCCACGCTTTCCATGGTCTGCTAGTTTGAGGCTCCTGAGTAAAGTGCATTTTGTACGCATGAAGGTGGAGGTCTTTTGCCAAAATTCGCTGCGTAGTCCTTCGTGAAATTTGAAGTTGTTGAGAATGATGACGAATTGATGTTTTACAGCAGCAATATTTTCAATAGACCGACCGTTACGTTGACGCACTGGAGTATTACTGTCCATAACCGACCCAATTTTTTAAAATTTGTTTGACCACTCTTCGAATGATTTTCACATTAGGTGTACTTTCTCGACCGAAAATTCTGCGAAGTTTGCGAGCGGTCTCAGCATAACTTTCCAAATTCTTGTAATAAGTTCTCACAATTATAACGGGTTGAACTTTCCTAAATTTTTAATAATCGGAATGAACATATGTGACAGCTGCCAAATGTTAGAGTTGCCACTTGCACAAACAAAATGACACTAACTTTAAAGTGCAATCTTACTGTCTTGCTTTTATGCATGGTTCGCATTCATTCTCGTACATGGTTATATTCTTCTTCTCTTCTTTGAATTCACGATAACGATATCTAGCACCGTGTTGCTGGATTTTTCAGACTGACAACTTTATGCCTGCAACAATGTCGACAGCAATGGAAGTTCTGGTTATAAAATAAGTGGAAATATTAAACAAACACTTTTAAACTTTGTTTGCTGCATGGTCTATACTCCGATTGTCTTCTTTGGCCTCTCATTCTACATCATTTCCCTAGTGGCTTTTCGACCAGCTGACCATCGATTATGAAGTTGGAAAATCATGAAAAAGAAAGTGAATGAAGGAATGAGCGATAAGAAACTTATATTTAAATTGCGTTTGATTGAAACTAATGTCTTTTAAATTATGTTCGATTGATACTAATGGCGTTCTAAATATGTTTAGCTGATGATAATGAGTTTTAAATTATGTTTGATGCTAGTTTTGTCATCTGCAACTCCAACTCGATGAAATTCCAACTTACGAAGTGACATCCGGTCAAAGCTTGAACAGCTGTTGCAAACTCTTAGTATATTTCTCTATGCCCTGGTTCAATTATTAGGAAATTTGACCTGCTGTTGTTGTAGGTGTTATGTGTGCTGTAACCTGTTAGGGAAAGGGACTGGCTGTTGGTGTTGTAGCGTGTGGAATTTCGCTTGGATGTTGCTATGCAAAATTCAAATTGTGATTTAAACCTAGATAAATAGACATGAGTTTCTATCCCTCTCTTTACGTTCGCTCGATGAAAACGAGGTAGTCGACCATTTCATCGAGTTCGAGTTGATTTCGTAATTTACTCTTAGGTTGGACAAAATACGGGCAGAAATAAAATGGAATGCGCATAGAGAAATATCCTAAGAGTTTGCAACAGATGTTAAAGCTTTGGCCGGATGTCACTTCGCAAGTTGGAATTTCATCGAGTTGCAGTTGCAGATGACAAAACTAGCATCAAGCATAATTTAAAACTCATTATCATCAGCTAAACATAATTAAAACGCCATTAGTATCAATCGAACATAATTTAAAAGATATTAGTAACAATCAAACACAATTTAAACCAGGTGGTTTCTATGGCACAGCTGATCAAAAAGGTACTAGGGAAATGATGGAGAATGAGAGACCAAAGAAGACAGGAACTAATTTTAAATAGTGGTTATTGATACTAATGACAGCTAAATTATGTTTTATGTTGTTTGCATTGAACGAAAATACGCATTCCCTTTGATTTCTCTGGGTTTTTTGTCCAACGAGTGTGTAAAATTGATGAAATACAGCAGCAAATAAAACTATGAAATGGCCTACTACCTCGTCGTCATGAAGAGGCATCGGAGAGAGTAATGGAAACTCTTAAGTATTACTATATGTTTAAACATAAGTTGCTTATCGCTCATTCCTTGTGGAAGTGAATTCTTTTGCATGATTTTCCAACTTCATAGTCGATGGTCTGTGGCATCGAAACCCCCTGCGAATTTCCGTTCGATGCAACCAACATAAAACAAAATTTAGCTGTCATTAGTATCAATCAAACGCTATTTAAACTTAGTTTGCTGTATGGTTTGCTTATCGCTCTCTCGCCTATCCACTCTGTTTTCTATCAATTTCCTACTACATAGAAGATCCGCTGTGTCATGAATACCCCGTGAATGGCCGAAGATGACATCAACTTGATAAATTGCTTGTTTATGTCTGATGACACCCATTTTGATTTAAACGGCAATGTAAACAAGAAAAATTGCCGTATATGATCGGACTCTAATTCAGAAATACTCCAATTGATAGAACTGCACCCAGAATGAGTCAGTGTGTGGTGCGCAGTTTCATTAAGGTGGATTGTGGGGCTATACAAAAAATGGTGTCCCACAACATCCCATGAAGGGATTGAGGAGAGCTTTTCACAATCAGTGAGATGTGCGCTTTCTAGTTTTACACTCACTGATTGGGACATAAATTTTTACACCGGTTCCGAACGGTATTTTTTTCATTGCTAATACTCGATAGTGTCGCCATCACTATGCGAGGTGACCGTCTTCGAAAGAATTGTACGGTGGTCTGAGCAGGGATCGAACCCACGTTCTCATTTACAAGAGCCGCGCACACTAACCATTGTACCACCGACGGCCATACTTCTTTGAATAAAACGGTGTAACAGTAATTGTGAATGGGGACCGTTATTTAAAGATGTTGAAAAGGTTTTTTTTTATCCAGGGACTGCGCCAAGGACGTATCCGTTTCAACAGCATTTGGTTCCAGCAAGATGGAGCAACTGTGCATATAGCCAGACGGGTTATGGCGGAACTCCAACGAAAATTCGAAAACAAATTAATATCCAGAAACTAAACTTTCCGCTGTCCCATACGGTCACCTGACTTGACTGCATAAGAGCTGTACAAACCGAAACCAAGGAATTTGACTGAATTGAAGTAGTCCATTAAAACAATATTTGAGGGGATCCCGACTTCAAGCCTTCAGGCCGCAGTAAATAATTTTCTGATCAGGTGTCGCAAATGCGTAGATAAGCATGAAGGATCATCTTCAAAACCAATTAGTTTTATAAAAAAAAATGATTTTTCTATTCAATAAAAACAAATAAATAAAATACATGGATTAAAAAAAAGTTATTTGAATTTATTATTGTAGAACAATTGGTGTCCTTTCGAATTTTACACTCATTTAAATTTTGACGTTAAACCAACAGATTTACACCGGTTCCGAACAGTATTTTGAGAAGCCATTTCATGGCTTTCTTAGTGTCGCCTACACAAGCGACGTGACCGTTGTCGAACGGATTTTATGGTGGCCAGTAGTGATGCGTACTTGAAGAACCGGTTATATCGAGTCCGGTTCCGAGAAGAACCGGGTATTTGGACCGGTTCCAGTTCTCAGCAAATTACTGTCCCAAGAGGACAAAAATACACATTCTCATACCCTCAAGGGTTAACACTTTTGGTTCCTTTGGAAGCGAGTCCTGTTATTCTGAAACCGTTCTACGGTTCTTTTCAACCCGGTTTTCATTTCTTGTAGAATCGTTTTTGAACCGTTTTCGGTTCTTTTGAACACGTTTTGCAGTCCTTTAAGAACCGTTGTCGCTTCATTTGGACCCGTCTTTCGGTTCATTTGAAAACCGTTTATCGGTTCTTGTAAGCACCGGTCCTGTCGGTTCTTATAAAAGTCAGGTTCTGCAAAACCGGTTCCTCGATTGTGTGCGTCAATAGTGGCTAGAACAGGGGTCGAAACCACGTCCTCATGTACAAGATTCGCGCACAGTCACCAATGCACCACCAGACGACAAAATACCTCTCGTAAAACCCAACCGATCATAATAAAATTCGGTATTTTGTTATACGCCACTCTGCACCTGAAAGTGTACCTCATTCTATGTCTGCATACCAGACATGACAAATACGAAAAATAAATTAGATTATAAACTTTAATTAGGGTGAGGGCATGATTAAGTTGGATTACTCGATTGAAATGTCTGTATTCATTGTATTTATTATTTGTTATAAAATTGATAAAATAAAAAGCTTGTTGTTGTATATTACACAACTGTATGTAGTTGAAAGTATAGACGGATGGAGTTACTTACATCCATCCATTTGAAGACATGAACTTGTTACATACATACATATGTACATCATTTCGAGAGGATACAATTAAATACAAATTTATACACTTATATAAATATTATTTTTCAACTCAATATAAAAGCGCAATATTAAAACCGTAATTGTAGTTTACGATACCAGGTTAGTTAGAAGGTAAGTTGTTAGAGACAATTTTGATAATCTCGCTTATTTTTTGCTATTGAGCGAACCCACTCATTCCCACTCTACACGCCCCTGTCGACCACGCACAGTGTAATATGCGCGGTAAAAAGCCAAAATATGCACTTTTTTTCGAAAAAAAAATTCTTCCATACGAATTGGACCACTTTATGAAAACCCCTTAGAAAACCACAAAAATTGGATATTTTTTCAATTGGACGCTCCGTTTCCGAGATATAGACATTATTTCTAATTTTAACGTAGAATACGTTATACGGTAAGGTAGGGGTGTTGATCTGGAGCACAAAATTTTGAGAAAATGTTTGTCAACTTTCACCCACTTTTACTTAAATATTAAAACATATTTTAGCAATTTTTATATGTTACTCAGTTTTGGTAATATGTTTTGTTTCGAATTACATTAAAAAAATTATATGTCTATATATAAAAGTTTTATGTAGTTAAGGAAATAAATATTTAAGAGCATGATATTTTAGACTTTTTTGTACATGCCGCTGTTGCTGTTGGTTTGTAAATGCCGCTGTTGTTTTTGTTGTTGTTGTGAAATCAAATGATTTTGGCTTTGCTGTGCTTTGTTTATTTATCGAGCAGCGTGTAAATGTGTGTGTGTGTACATTTCGTTTTGTTGGATCGGTCGGTTATTAGTTCGTTTGGAGGGGAACATAAAATGAAGGGAGGGGAGCGTGGACACTTGTGTGTGCTTGAAAGTTTACAGATCTTTGCTGTCGTTTGTTTACTTCTGCGAGCAGCGTGTAAATGTGTGTGTATGTACATTAATACAAAGGATTGGCGATGTATACGCTCACTATATCAATGGCGTTTTTCCTAAACACATTTCTGTGAATACATTGGGAAGTAGTTGGAAAGCAGCTAATCTATTGTGCTGCCATATCATAAAATGTATTGCTGTAGCTGTACTTCAAATGAAGATGTCGCTATAATGTAATACGTTAAACTAGATATAGTTTCTTTAGATCAGTGGTTTCCAAACTTATTTGGGTTATCGCCATCATTTTGGTAGTTTTGTTGTTGTCTTATTTTACTAAAAATTATACTGTACATACATAAAATAACTTATCACACATAACTTATCCTATCTAAAATTAATTAACTTTAATACATGCAAACGCCTACTTATGTTACAAAAACTTAATAACTAGCTATCAGCTGTATGCGTATATATTAGATAGATTTAAATCATTTATCAAAAATTATATTTAATTCATATATTTTAATTGCAAAATGACTAACGTATTCTACGTCTGACCTATGCGCCCGTGTTATCTAACACAGGCTTGTTATTTTTTTTTCATATTATCGATCAAAAATGGGGATGAGTTACCCTGGGTAACCCATTGCCCATCGTCGTGAGTAGCTACCCATTAGTTTCCCCATTTGCAATTTCCCATTTCGTGGGTAGCTACCCATAATTTCCCCATTGCCCTGAGGGTAATGGGTAATCGTGATGGGTAATTCCTCATTTTCGTGGGTAGCTACCCATTATTTTCCCCATACCCTGCGGGTAATGGGTAAACGATCGCTACTCATTCCCCACGGCAGTAATAATGGGTTACCCTGGGTAAACTCATTATCCACGAAATACGAACCCTGATATTGGTATCTCCGTTTCAAACAATTGGCGTTACGACAAATCAATACTAAGTCGACGAAATGTGTCTGTTTATAAATGTACATAAATTCGTGTATTACTTCTAAATTTTCGTTAATTGAGCTATTTAGAACGTGCCCGCTGAAAAATCTGTATTTTTGTTGTTGTTTGGATGCAAACTTGTGTCCAAATACATTGTGTTTGCTATGTAATATTACATGTTTGAGACACGATGATTAATAGGTTATAATACACATATGTTTTTGTGACTCAAATGTGGCTTTGTTTATTGAAATCAAAAATGTGACAGACAACAAGGAAACAAAAAAGCAGCGGATACATGAAACCCATGTTCCAAACATATACATGGTTCGTGCATAATGTTAAAGGCGACATTTTTTCAGCGTGTGTTATCTAAATGGGGTCCAAAAAGCTTAATTTCTTATGTTTTCAGTGTTTGGTAAAAACAAGAACAATATTATTCAAGCCCAATACCATTCTATATCTCTATTAATAGAGATATTGTTTTCAAAAAAGAAGTTTTGCAAAATGCATCCTTATGGTTTCTGACAAACCGTATAGCTATTTCAGATGTAGCCACAGATCTTCTTCAGAGATTTTCGATTTATTTGTTAAAATTTATTAATTAAAATACAACTAAAGGCTGTCTCAGTAAGGTTGCACATTTTAAATTTGGTGTCATTTTTTTTGTGCAATGGCAACTCTGAAATTTGTCAGCTGTCACATATGTTTATTCCGATTATTAAAAATGGAGCGCTTTATGAAAGAACAACGCGTTATAATTGTCGAAACTTATTACAAACATTTGGAAAGTTATGCTGAGACCGCTCGCAAACTTCGAATAATTGTCAGTCGAGAAAGGGCGCCCAATGTGTCAACCATTCGAAGAGTGGTCAACAAATTTGAAGAAACTGGGTCGGTTATGGACAGTAAGACTTCTATGCGTCAACATACCGATCGGTGTCTTGAAAACAATGCTGGTATAAACGATTGTCGCCGAAAATCCCAAAACGTTAATTGGGCATCGTTGTCAACAAATTCAAATTTCACCAAGGACTACGCAGCGAATATTGACAAAAGACCTCCTACAAAATTCAGCTTACTCAGGAGCTCAAACCAGCAGACCATGGAAAGCGCCGGCAATTCGTTCTATGGGTAATGGAACAAAGTGAAGTCAATGCCAATTTTTGAAAAAAAAATTCATCTTCTCCGATGAAGAGCATTTCCTTCTGAATGGAATCGTGATACACAAAATTGTCGACTTTGGGGCTCAGAAAATCCTCATGCAATCCATGAGAAGAGTAATGGCCATTTGACAGATATTTTATTCCATACTTAATCGAAATATGTTTTCTTTATAATCCAATAAAAAGTGAATTCTTACTGAGACACCCGTTACTGAAAACAGTGTCAATACTGAACACTTCCACATCAAAACTTCAACAAAACTGTCTTTAATTTCAATTGATGACATTTAAATTACAATTGATGCCTTCTTCATTTTAGTTGATGTGTTTTTAAATAGAACTGATGCGTTGTAAGTTTCAATTGGTTTCTGAAATTTGAGTTAAAGTGTTTTATATTTAATTGCAGGGTTTATTCAATTTTACTTGATGTGCTTTAAATTTCAAATAAGATTAGGCCCATCATTGACATTTATGAATGAAACACAACATCGTTCAAATGGCTTCTATGGCCTGCTTTACAGTACCTCATTCGATCTACCCAATTTTTCAGTACATTTTCGACTGTTTGGGCCTCTTCTATATCGCGAACGACTGCATCGTGTTTAAAGCCCTCAGTGGACTCGGAATTGTTTGTGGAACATAATAGTTTAACGGGGTCAAATCGCAGCTGCAAGATGGCCAATCGACTTCCGAGTTTCGGCAGATTATGAGGTTTTCGATGACAGTGCCCAAAAGATCGATTGTAACGTTGGCTGTGTGACACTTCGCGCCGTCCTGTTGAAACCATACGTCGACCATGTTATCCTCTTCAACTTTTGGGAACAAAAAGTAGCTGAACAGGGCATGGTAACGCTCGTCATTGACGGTAACGGGGACACCTTGCTCATTTTCGAATAAAGATGGGCCTAAAACCGCACCAAACAGTCACTCGTTTTGGATGCATCGGTTTCTCCTCGACGGGGTGTGGATTTTTCTAGCCTCAAGTGCCACAATTTTGTTTGTCAACGTAGCTCCCGAGGTAAAAATAAGCTACATCGGAAAATATGATTTTGGGTAAAAATACTCATCTTCAGACAAGCGATCTTCAGTCCATTCGGCGAAGTGAAAACGCATCGAAATACTGTTGTTGTTATTTTGTTCGTTGTTTTGAACCATTGCCTCTATCTGGTATTAGTAAAGCAATTCTTTTCAACATCAAACGTAAATGTCAAACACCAGGCCAAATGTCATATGTAAATTTGGTGGGAGAACTATTAGATCTACTATAAGTATTAATCTATGGTTCAAGTATATACAAATTTATGAAAATTTTACCGGATTTATGAACTTTTTCAATGAATCGACCATTATATAGTTGTGAACATATTCATTAAATTTATAGAACTATTCAGAAGTTTTTGGAAATTGTTCATAAAATTAATGAAAATAAAATCTATGAACGATAATATGAACTTTTATGAATTTTATTTTTTCAGTGTAATATTGACCAATTTGCTTAAAGCGCAAATTTTTCTAACCTTTAACTAATAATCTGCCACTTCAAAAATGCCAAATATCCTATCTGCATCGAAATAAGGGGGTTCAAATTCCAAATTGTACTTATAATGGAGGTAATTGGGGTCGACTTTCGCTTCCGGATGCATTTCGTGCAGGTCGTCAAATATCGGTTGTGGTGCCAGAAAATGTCGATGATGTGTGGGAAATGGTAATGCAGGATCCGCATGTGATATACCGTAAGATATAGGCAACATTTGGCATTACTTCCACTCTCATTCAATCATTCATTCAATACAGCATGAACATTTGGCCGTATAAAAAAATTATTCGCGATGGATACCCCATAATTTGTTTATCGCTCTTAAAAGGCTCTTGTTGATTGTTGCAAGAAAATGTTGAAAAAATGCAATGGAGGTGCCTCAAAAGACGCTTCTGAGATCTCAACGCTTCTAAGATCTCATAGATCTCTTCATATAATTCTGAGAGAAAATAGCGATCGACTTTAGGGGTCTTCCAAGGCGAGTCAAGGCCACCAAAAGTTCGGGCACGAAGCACTTCAAAGCAAATGGTGGGGTTCTTCAGATCCGTTAGAGTACCGAATGACTGTTAATTCTGAATTGTACGCCACCGTCTATTAGCCAGAAGTTTTTGGTGAACTAAGAAAAACGAATCCCCAAAGATGAATCATTCCCCATCCAGACAATGCTAGCTCTCACACATCGACTCAACCGGCAATATCAAATATTACCCTTAGCAATATGCTAAAATTATCTCTATTTATAACACTTCCACTTGAGATAATTCTCTAAATTTAGCAAAAGTTTTTTTATTAAATTTATATCAACTCCACAAATTTCTGACACTAGTTCAATTTCAGAAAAAAAAATATTCAGGCTGTGTTGCCATCGTTTTTTGTACCACAACCATTCTTGACCTTGTCTAATTTCGCCCCATTTTTTTCTTAAACTCGTTTTAAAATTCTGAATCTGATTTTCTAATTCTAGATCGTCTTTGACATGGAGAATACAGTCAAGAAACGAATTAGACGACCAGAAAATGTGCGCAATTTGGCAACCCTGGCAAAAGAGAACCAAAAAGTGCTAGAAATTCACTCAAAGGCATTTCTCTCACGCATCATATCTTGATTATTTCATACTTTTTGCATAGTTTATGTAATTTTACTTCAAAATGTTTGGAATTTGTTTAGCTATAGACAATAGCACTATCAAAAAACTGCTCGTGTATTGAAATATTCAATGAAGAGAGTAAGAGAGAGAACTGATAATGACTAGGGTTTCACTCGTTGTGTTTGTTGGCATTTGAGTGAAGAGAAATGTTGACTGTCTAGTTGATTCGGGCATGAATAGTTGAGAGCGGCGTTGCCAACCCCAAGCGTGTTAAAATCCCAAAAGCATTCCCAAAAAATTTGTTTGATTGAAATAAAATCCCATATTTATTGGTCTGCTTTTTGTATTAATTCCATTCATGTAAACGCGCAAGGGCCACGAAAACTTTCACAGCAAACGTCAAAACAACAAATGTTCTCTTACGAAACGACATGCACACAGTGATGCCAATTTAGGTCTTTTGGGACTAGATTTAGCACTTTCCGACCTTGCAAAACGTGAAAATATTTCAATGGCGCTGTTTTTGGAAACACGCGTAATGTTAATGTGCACTCGTTATGAGTTTTTATTTAGCCCGTGTTGAATACAACACTGATTTTGCTAAACAAAAAGGATATACAAGTAAAGAAGAAAAAACCACCGCAATTTGGCAACCCTAGTAGAAGAGAACCAAAAAAGTCGACGCGATTCACTCAAACGCATTTCTTTTCCGCGTCATAACTTGATTATTTCATACTTTTTATATACTTTATGTAATTTTATTTAAATATGGTTGGAATTTCTATAGTTATATACACTAGCATCATCAGAAAACTGTTCTTGTATTGAAATATTCAACGAAGAGAGTTTTCTTTGTTGGCATTCCACTCCATGAGTTAATTTTCTTCTTACACGACCAGAAGATGTGCGGAACTTGGCAACCCTGGTAAAAGAGAACCAAAAAGTGCTAAGAGTTCACTCAAACGCATTTCTCTGTCGCGTCATATCTTGCTTATTTCATACTTTTCGCATAGTTTATGTAATTTTACTTCAGCATGGTTTGAATTTGTATAATTATATACTATAACACTATCACTATCTATCGTGTATTGAAATATTGAATGAAGAGAGTAAGAGAGAGAGAGTAGAGAAGTACTAGGGTTTCACTCGTTTTGTTTGTTGGCATTTGAGTGAAGAGAAATTATGTTTGTCTACTTGTACATCGTTGTTGCTAAAAGTTTATATTGATGCATTACTGTGAATAACGGGCGAAATATTTTCAAAAATATATTCACCTTCATTGACCACACATGCTAAGTTTGATTCTATTTTTGTATTTTTTAACTCCTAAAAATATCGCAAGGTATGGGGAAATTCAGTAGATGCAAGAGAAAAACAAAAATGTCAGATAATGCTGGTTCCGCCAAATCTGAACTCCAAACTAGAGATGAGCGCGAGTCACGTGATTGGCGTGATTCATGCGTGAACGTAAGCAGGACCAAATTTGGCTCACATGAGCGTACGTGAACGTGAAAAGCGTAAAAATCTTCGCGCGTTAGCGTGCGTGGGTCCAATCTTTGCGTGAGTAAGTGTGCGTTAGCACAATTTCACGCATGTTTCCGACTAATTGATATCAATTATTTTCGATTATCTTACTACTTCCTTAAACAAAGTATTTTTGGAAGACTTCTAATATAATCATATGTATTCCAAGGAGCTCTGCTACAAGCAAAGGAGTTTGTCAACGTTTCACAGTTTGGCCGATTGCAAAAAGGTGGTAATAATATCAGTACTTCTAATCTATAGGTCCGATTGCTTTAGAATGTAGTAAGTATTTGTTGGGGAGGGCTATGCGAATAATCGCCCAAAACCCAGAAATGAACAATCGCCCAAAAAATATGGGAAAAAAATTGGGCGATTGTTCATCATGTTCGGGCGTTTTGGTATTTTTGATTTTTTGGGTGTTTGTTCACGCCCAAATTTTTAAAAATTTAAATTCGCCCAAAATATTTTTTTGGGCGATTGTTCTCTTATCTTACTTTTGTTGAACAAGTCATTTTTGTTCTTAAGTTAACTGTTGTAACTGTATTATCATATATTTTCGATTCGTCTCTTGTGGTTCCATTCGCTTCAAGCAACATAAATTTCTTCATTCTTGTCTATCAGTGAAAGTGTGAAGTCGTGCAGTGATATAATCTCATTTAACAATGCAAAGCTTAGAGTATGAACTAATCAACGGGAAAAAACATAATAGTATTTTTCTTTACTTGATTGAAGAAAAACAATTATTTAAAGTTAAATCAAAAACGGCCCAGAAATCATACTATGTGTGTTATCATAAAGACTGCTTTGTCCGTGTTGAGTTTTTTGCAGACGGAACATGCCGTAAGCCAAAAAAAATTCTGTTGGACATAATCACGGAATACAAGAAGACCTACGAAATGAAATTAAATGTATCGATGGTCTTCGACAAGACTGTTTATCGGGAGCAAGTGTATTGAGCGATGTCAATGCCATAAGTGGTATCCGTACGGCGTTTAAACGAGCTTTGGAAAAGTAAGTTACATTTAGCTAGATTCCTATAATGGGTTGTAGTATTCCTGAAGATTGTACTTGAAGAGAATTGTAATTCCAAATTTTTAAATTTAATTGATATTGTTTATATGTACATATAGAGATCAAGAGGCAACCAAATATCTCAATTACAATAAAATGAATCGCGGGCTTCAAAAGATTACAAATAAGATATTTGTAAAATCACCTAAGTCGGCATTGGAAGTTACGGAGGCTTTCAGGAAAGAAAACATTTGGAATGAATTCGGTGTTACCAAAGGCGATGAACATCTTCCATTTTTTAAGGCTTGTATTCAGAAGGTTGATTTCGAATATTGCATTTTTTCTTCAGACAAAATTATCAATTTAATTCAAGAATTCATTCCTCCTGTAAAACGAATGTATTTGGTGGACGCAACATTTAAAATCGTTCCTCAGGGATGTTTCAAACAATTACTTATAATACATATTAACTATTTCGATGAAAAAGTAAGTATTTTGTGGGCGTATACATATTTACCAACGAATTTACAGTACATACTTTCTTTTTGCAGACATATCCGTTCATGTTTGTATTAATGAACAAAAAAACCACAGTCTTACACTCATCTATTTGAATATATTGACAATAATATTTTCAAACTAGATGGAAATACCTTTGTTACAGATTTTGAAGTAGGTCTTAAAAATGGATTGAAAAATATTTATCCTGTCGCAAATTATCAAAGTTGCTGGTTTGACTACTGCCAAGCACTTCGTCGGAACTTGACAACACAAACGCTTAGCAGAAACTATTAGGAATAATAAGGAAGCGTCAATGTATTTGCACAAATTTATGGCGTTGGCTTTATTGCCTGATTATTGCATCGAAGCTGCTTTTATGATGTTAAACAAAAAATCAATATTTCATTTCCCAACGAAGAATTCAATTCATTCCTTGGATATTTCGAGAAGCAGTGGATAAAAAGGGTAAATGAAATATTTTTTGGGTTATTATAAAATTATGCAACTTTTGAGTACTTTTTGAAAATGATCTATAATCTTGCTATGGTAAAGCGCCGCAGTCGAAAAATTCGCGAGATTTTGTGTCCATTCGGTCTGTTTTTGGTGATTTTAAAAATGTACGCTATAAAAGTCTTTCCAGAGTTCTTTTCATTCGATAGTACACCAATTTTTGGGTAACTTCCTAAATTTCTGCAAACAATATTACTTGAAAACCATTATTTTACTTCCACAACATGCCATTCGGCTCCGCACCGTGGGAGGATATTTTTAATATTTTTTTTAATAATATTTTTTACCTTTCGCATTCGCTTCTAAATGGTTTCCTTGTACTGCCCAAAGGACTGGTATCAGCGTTGTGGAGCTCCTACATAATGTTTTGTTGAATATTTTCCATAGATTTTAATTCGTTGTATAAGTAAAATTTTTCGCCGTTTATTGAAATTGTTTAGCTAACCGGGAATTATTATTTTTTACAGGTTCTTCCCAGTAACTTTTCAGTCTTTAAAAAAGTGACAAGGACGACATCTGATGTTGAGGCCTATAATGGAGTTTTAGGACGAATGATTTCAAAAAACGGAAATTTTTTTAAATTCGTTAAAGCACTTCAAGACGAAGAATTTCTGAAAAGCAGGAATTTCAAGATGCTCGTTGAAAGCGGTGGCACTGCACTGTTGGCGGAAAGCAGCGAAAGCTGTCGTCGATACAAAAAAATAAAAAAATATTCGAGGCTTCAGAGCTTCTTGAAACCGGCTCAATGACGGCGATGAGGTTCTTGGATAGAATGGTTTATCCAAGCAACAACATACATATGTACGGATATGGAACCTTTCGAGGGTATTTTTGAAGAGTTTCCTGATGAAGAATCTGAAGAAGAATCGGAAGAGATTGAAAGTACACCGCAGAGTCAGCAGCCGCGAAATACCTGTATCATTTGTTTCAATTTACCATTTATTGTTTTGCTTCCATGCAAACATCTTTTAATTTGTGGGGAATGTAATATAAAATTGCAGGCCCAAAGTGTTGCGGATGGCCAAAATAATTATACCTGTCCTACTTGTCGTGAAGAAGTCAAAGATTCCATGCAAGTGTTTTCAAATATATAACAAAAATACAAAAATCGTTTTCTTCCAGTTGTTGTTCGCTTCAGTCTTGGGCGATTTATCATTATGAACAATTGGAAATTGGATTTATATTTTTGGGCGAATGTTCTTATATTTTTGGGCGATTTTACCTCTTTTTTTTGGGTCTTTTTTCTTAATGAAAAAACACCCAAAAATTTTGGGTCATTGTTCATTTTTCGTTTTGGGCGATTATTCGCATAGCTGTTGGGGAGGAATTAGGCTTTCAGAATCTGGTATTTAGAGGCAGTACGTTTTGCTACAGGGTGTCAAAATAGACCACCTTGGTGAAGTTCACAATTTCGTGGCATGTAACTTCTAAACTTGTAGACCGATTTCAAAGCTCTATGTTTTCTAGATTCTACTAAGCCGCACAAACAAAAAACATGGACAGTCGTGTGTCGTGTTTTAAATGTAAACTTTTGCATTGACTTTGTTTAGTTTTTGGTAAAACTCGGCCATTTTTAGTCAAAACATTGTCATAAAAACACACATAATTGGCATGACTGCGGCCAAATGTAAGTTGAAAATATGTTTAAATTATTTCAAACCGGTTGGTAACGACAATTTCTCAAATTTAAAAAGTTTTAAAACTGTTCAAAAACATAAAAACAACATTTTTTAGATAATGTACCTTCATTCTTTCAATAGTTTCTTACATTTTTTGTTTGGAAGAAATACTCGTACAACATTGTAGTTTTTTTTTTGAAGCAAAGGCCTTGCCAAAGTTGTTTCATATAATTTATAAAGTTTTTGGGCATTCACCCTACCCTACCTGATTTTTGAACAAAATTTTTAATTTTTGTGTTTGGGAAAAGTTCCGCTTGTTGAATTGTATACTTTTTTTAAATCATAATTATAGACTAAAATGTTGTTAACTACGTGCCAAAAAATTCTGATCCTACGCATTAATCTTGGCCAGCAGAGCGGGGAGCTTAAAAATAAACTCGCATTTTCGTGAAAGATTTTTTTGGTAGGAAAAGTCTCAAACTTCTCGCACTATTTCTCAAATAATTTTGATAGAATTAAATTCAGCATACACTGGGCTTAAATGTCATACATACAGCATACACTGGGCTTAAACTCAAGAGCAGTTTATCCGATTTGGTGAAGTAAAAAATTTGAAAATCCGCAGCTAAATTACCGTCAAGTTACACCTACAATATTTTTTGATAAAGTCAATAGTTTCGAAAATATTCAGAAACTTCTTCCAAAAAATTGTAATTGATGCAAAATTGAAAATTTTTTGTTTTTTAAAATTCATAAAAAATCAAAAAAGTCACAAATGTTTTTCTTTAGTTATAAATATAGATATGTTACAAATAAAAGTTGCCATATTTCAATAAAATCGATTAACAAGTTTTGATTTAATTCACAATTTGGTGATGGTATCTCATTTTGATAAATTTTTTAAATGAATATTAATAACACAAATATTCCATAGCTATAAAAAACACGACACATAATTATAACAACTTAAGGAGGGCAAATAGACGATGTGTGACAGATAAGTGAATAAATATGTACATACATATGTCAAAAAAAATTGTAATAGCTCGTTAATCCTTGTGTTGAAAGTGAAAAGGTAAGACTTATTCACTATAAAATTCATAATCGGAACTAATGTCCATTTTTCTTAAACTAGAACGAGAACAGTTATTGAGGGAATGTAATTCAACAATAAATTCCATTGCGTTGTCACAAATTATTTTTATTTTTGTTTTTATAACTGAAAGAGTAAGTGAGAGTCTGGTGGTTCTGTAGAAACCTTCAATTTATCTGCTCCTTTCGCAGTCACTCCATTGTCGCATTCCATCTCTTCTGCCTATTTACAGCTTTGTTGGAGAAATTTATTGCTTTTATCCAATTCAGGGTAGTCTTATTTTACTCGTTCAAAATGTCTTTACGTGAAATTTTTTAAACAATTTTCGTGTAAACAGTTGTATCTGGCATAAGGCGGCAAATTGTCTCTTTTCAAGTGCACAAAAATGCACTCATTTCCAATAAAATTTATTCAAAAACACTTGCCAATTAAACACAATTACAAAAAACGCAGTTTTAATGGCCAAACAAGACAATTTAACACTATTATTCTTTTAGTTCACAAAATAAAATCTTTCAATCCACAATACACGAATTACAAATAACAACAGTGTTGTATATCAAAGACTAGAGCCGTACGAAAAGTGACGACGACGGCTGGTAACTCAGCCGGCATATAGATATTGCCTCCCAACGGCGCTGTAAAATTCAACTTTCTGTAAAATACTTTATCACAACAAAAATTGTTTATATTAAGGTTTGTTAAGAACGTATCATGCATATTTATATTAATTTAGAAAGATTCACAGCAAAAACTCGATAATGCACTCAAAAATTAAACATTTTTAGCGCCGTAGATTTGCGCCTTGCCAAATCCAAGTTCTGTTGTTAACTCAAAAAATAAATTGTAAATATGATTACAAATTTAATTGATTCAATTAATTTTTAGTTGAATTTTTTTAAAAAATTCAGTTATATTTTTAATTGAAATTTACAGGCCAATATTTTTTTCTGTGTTCTTTACCGAGGCGAATGATATTGTATATTGTAATGATATTTCTGGGCTGTTAAATTTAATGGGCCTTCCAATATACCACCCAAAATACTGGAGACAGCTCAAAAAAAAGTTTGAAGTGTGTGTTACTACATAATGGAAATAAATTGGCTTCGATTCCAATAGGTCATTCGACTAAACATAAAGAAGACTATGAAAACGTCAAGCTGGTGTTAGAGAAGATTTCATACATATTATCAACACTAGTGGTCCGTCTGTGTAGATTTAGAGATTGTAAACTTTTTATTGGGTCAGCAAAGTGGATTCACTATATATCCCTGTTTTCTAAGTCTATGGAACAGTCGTGCAAAAAATGAACACTGGAGCAGGACAGACTGGCCATCAAGAATGAACATGACTGTAGGAAAAGTTAACTTCGTTCATGAACCTTTGATAAGTCGAGAAAAAATCATTCTTCCACCACTCCACATTAAACTTGGCCTTATAAAACAGTTTGTAAGAGCTCTCGATACGAATGGCGATTGCTTTTAATATAATTGTCAAACATTTACTGGTATTAGTACAGAAAAGTTAAATTCAGGCGTTTTTGACGGGCCACAAAGCTGTACTCTTATAAACAACGATGATTTCACAAGTCACATGACTCAGTTGGAGGAGGAAGCATGGATAAGCTTTGTATCAGTTGTCAGTTGGATAAGCTTTGTATCAGAGCTAATATGAGTATAAAAGCGCATTATTTGCACAGTCATTTGGATAAATTGGATAAATTTCCATGGAAGAAATATACCAAGTCCGGTGGGATAGCCATATGATGTCATACTACTGCTGGAACCTACAACGGTATTGTCCGAACAAAAAGTACCAAAGAAAATTCCATACAAAACGATGTTCTTAACTCCTGTTTTTTATAGCTATGGAATTTTTGTGTTATTAATATTCATTTAAAAAATTTATCAAAATGAGATACCATCACTAAATTGTCAATAAAACTAAAACTTGATAATCGAATATATTGAAATACGGCTACTTTCATTTGTAACATATCTATGTTTATAACTAAAGATTAAAAAATAGCATTTGTGACTTTTTTGATTTTTTATGAAATTTAAAATGTTTTAAAAGTTTCTGAATATTTTCGAAACTATTGACTTTATCAAAAAAACATTGTAGGTGTAACTTGAAGGTAATTTAGCTGCGGATTTTCAAATTTTTTGCTTAACGAAATCGGACAAACTATTCTTGAGTTATGCTAAAATGTGTGGTGAAACCTCCTTCATTTTTAAAATAGCGGTTTATTTCGAGAACCAGAGTCAATTCAAAAAAAGTGAATTATAGGCTTAGATCTTCATCAACATATGCACCAAAATTTCCTTACAAACCCCGCACCGCAGTATCAATCTTGCCCTGTGTTATTAGAGTGTCCAAACAACCGGAAATTTTTGGAAACCGGTTTCGGTTTGTTCGAAAAATCGATTTTTCCAGAAACTGGTTATCGGTTTTTAATTTTGTCAACAACCGGTGGAAAATTTTACAACTTTATTTAATTTTAAATAAAACAATGTATTTAAAATTAAAATGTTCAAGCGTTAGGTGTATTTTAAATTATTTTATTTTTCAATATTTCGCTCACCTACCCAATGGTCGAGAAGATAAACACAATTATTAATTAAAAATTAAATGAAAAAAAATAAAGAAATTAAAAATTAATAATTGTGCTTATTTTCCTGACGATGCTACCCAAATATTGAAATATTGAAAAATAAAATAATTTAAAATACACCTTACGCTTGAGCATTTTAATTTTAAATACATTGTTTTTATTTAAAATTAAATAAAGTTGTAAAATTTTCACATTTTAAAAAATATATATCATATTGCAATTTGGAATGCGTAAAAAAAAATAAATGGTTTCCCATTACATCCCATGAAGGAATCCGGGAGAGCTTCTCACAATCACTGAGCTGTGCGCTTTCCAGTTTTCACACACTGATTGGAACCTACAGTTTTACACCGATTCCGAACGGTATTTTGAGAAGCTTTTTCATGGCTGTATACTCGATAGTGTCGCCATCACTATGCGAGGTGACCGCCGCCGAAAGAAATTTTTTTTTTGAAGGTGGTCAGAGCAGGGCTCGAACCCAGGATCTCATGTACTAGAGGCGCGCACACTAACCATTGCACCACCGACGGCCACGTGTTTAATATAAAATTTAAAAGTTTTATTCACATTCGCATTAAACTGATTTAAAGTCGAAAATCATGTTCAAATTTTAAAAAGATTTTCATGTATGAAAATCTCATTAAGTTTAAAACATTTAGTTATCAAATAATTTTAATTTTGAAATTTGTTAAAAAAAATGTTTGAAAAGCTTAAAGAATTTTTAATTAATTCTAATTCAAATCATAAAATCATTTTGAAAAAAAAATGTTTGGATATGTCAGTTAGATCATATTCCAAATTGGAAATCATGTTTCTTAATTAAAAATTTCGTTAAAATTGGAAAATCATATCATTTATTATTAACTTTTTTAAGGATATTAACACCAATTAAGTAAAATCAGAGTAACCGGTTAACCGACGTCAAAAAAACCGGATTCCGGTTTGTTCGAAAATTACGTTTTTAAAAAACCAGCACACGGTTAATAGCAAAAAACCGATTAACCGGTCTCCCCGGTTTCGGTTTTGGACACTCTACATATCAAAGACGATCAAGAAGTAGACAACCAGAAGATGTGCGCAATTTGGCAACCCTGGTAAAAGAGAACCAAAAAGTGCCAGATATTCACTCAAACGCATTTCTCTCTCGTGTCATATCTTGATTATTTCATTTTTTTGCATAGTTTATGTAATTTTATTTCAACACGGTTGGAATTTGTATAGTTATATACAATAACACTATCAAAAAGCCGCTTGTGTATTCAAATATTCAATGAAGAGAGTAAGAGAGTGGGCAGAGAAGTGCTAGGGTTTCACTCGTTTTGTTTGTTGGCATTTGAGTGAAGAGAAATTTTGACTGTCTATTTGTACATCGTTTTTGCTACACATTATACACAGTTGCAAAGGAACGTCTTCTTCTACTACGTTTTAGATATGATGATTTTTCGAAGACTTTTTGCATATTCTTGCAGGACTGTGGAGTCTGGCCAATAACTGCATATAATATGCCTTTGTTGGCAGCACAACACACAAATATTAACTTTGCTTTAGAAGACATGTTTTTATAAATTAAACAATTGTTGGGGTGTGAACCCTTTATCAAACCCCAAAGATTTTTATCTTAGGCTTTTAAATGAAAAAAACCCAACGGAATTCCTCTTGACTTCAATGTCGCTTTATTGGTGGTTACTTAGGAACTAACTTAGAACTATTACATGAAAACTTCAATCCTTAGACAAATTTGCACTTCCTGTGCTAGAAAGAGATCGTTACTTAGAATGAAAAAGCTACTGATCTAATACAATGAAGATAACTCTTATACAGAGAGATATGTGTTGGCCTATCCCAGCGGACCAAAACTTCGTATACGATATCGCATACGAGAGTTACGCGAAACTTTTGCGGGTAAAACTCTCGAAAACAGATCCGAAAACGATCGGAAAATGAATCATCAGTCGCTCAGTTTGTGGCAGTAAAAGTTTCGTTTACGATGTCTTGCAAGAGATTCGTTTGCGAGACTTTTGCATTATCTTTTGCGAGAACAACACGAAAAATAAAACAAAATGCAATAGCCAAAACTTTGTTGTTGTGTCGTCTGCCTGCACGTGTGTGCCTCTGTTTGGCGCACAACACAACGACAACAATGTTTCTCTCTTTTCGTCCGTTTAGCACCCGTTTTTAAACCAGTTTGCGAATATTTGGGCGAGTTAAATTTCTCCCCCATGATAATTTCTCCCTCCTCTCATGATAAATGAACCCTTACGAGGCCAGGAGGGCAATATTATATTGTTGAAACTCGCTTCAACAAACAATATTTGATCCCCTATTCAAAATAATATAAAATGAGTCCACTTTTAAAAATAAAGTGTTCATATTCTCGAATTGAATAAAGTATGAAGCTCGATTTTTATTTGTATTATTGTAAATAAAGTATATACCAGTTCCGGTGTCGATTTGCAAGTATAATTTACATGTGATTTGGAACGTTTTTAATGATATCTAAAATAAAAATACATCGGCTGTGTTGCGAGATATGACCGCCATAACCATAGCGTGGGAATCCAAGACACCCACGACAAATTGATTTAGACCTAAGGCAAACTGATTTTATCTAATACGATGTAAAATGTACATCATACGAATAAATCGGTCAACAAATTATTCATTTCGAAAATTTTGAGTTTCGATGGATATGGTAAATATCGAAAATGTTGACTTTTGATGGGAATACTAAACTTTGAGGAGGAGTCATCCAAATTTGTACGACGTCAACTCCGACTCCAGGCGCATATATTAAAATATATTTTTGTTTTTCAAAATTGTATTCAAATTCGATTTGAGTATATAACTACTTAACACCGCAATCTTGCTATTTGTTCACATATTATAGCCCAATGTGCATATGTTTAATTTAATGCAATTAATATTATTTGACAAGTGTGGGACTTCTACTCCCAAAAAAAATCTTAACAAAATTCCAGTTTTTTAAAAATGGAGCTTTTCTGACCAAAATTACGCGTACGATCAAGATTTTTTTTCCCATGTAGTTAACAGAATTTCAGCCTAGAAATTGGTTTAAAAAATTATAACAATTGACAAGCGAAACTTTTCCTAAACGCGAAATGTGAAAATTTTGAAAAAAAAGTCAACCATTTTCTGCCAATGCTGGCTGTAGGGTGAAAGTCCAACACTATTTTAAATTACATTTAATACCTTTGCCAAGGTATGTTCTTTAAAAAAAACCTAACCAATTTCACATCTTCTCAAAAAATATTTAAGAAACAACTGAAAGAATGATGGTATCCCTTATAAGAAATTCCGTTTTTTTCAGGTTGAAAAACATTTTAACTTTTAGAATTTGTCGTAGTTTAAAATAATTTAAAAATTTGTTAAACTTAAAATTGGTTGAAGTCCTGCCAACGTAGCATTTTGACTCGACATTTTGACATTTTAATCTGTTGATTACAATTATCTTTGTAACGGTTAGACTTCACATATTTTATTGTCTGTGCTGCGCAGTAGAATCTCAAAAACAAAAAATCAGGTTAAAAGTAAAATGCCGTAAAAGTTTGAATATCACAAAACATACGATGCAACAGGGTGCCTCTAGATTCAATATTCTGAAAGCCTGACTCCTCTCCTACAAATACCTGGTACATTTTAAATTAGTCTGACAATTAGATTAGAATTTCTGAGCACGCGTGATTCACGTATGAACGTGAGAAGGACCAAATTTTAGCGAAAAAATCTTCGTGCATAAGCGACGTGAGTTTCCTGAGCGTGAGTCAAAACTTACTCGCGTGCCCATATCTACTCCAAACATCGTTTTCTTCGCTTGACCATCTGAAAAGATTTTTCAAAAGGAAAGTTACAATTTAATAAAGACAAGTTTCGTGTGATATATCAACGAATATGCTCTCGTTCAAATCACCGAGTAATACTTTAACGGCCTTATTCATAAAAAGTTGTCATGGGTTTTTTATAGGTTTAAGAAGGTAAAGCCCAAAAATTGTATTCATAATCGAAAAATTCAGCTGTTAAGAGTTCTCTAACGTCGCCATTTTTGTTGAAGGTTTTACTCTTCTTTAAGGCTATTTTATCCGCATTAATACACAAAAGAAATAATTTTTTTGCATTTCACGCGTGCCGTACTTAAATATTTATGCGATATAAACAATTGGAATTATTTGGTGTATATTAGCAGCGTCTATAGTGTCGCATTATCCTGCTAAGCAACCAAATAGTTTCGTAAATTTTTTATCATTTTTAACCAAAATTAACTTTTGTTTACATAGTGATGTATATAAAATCAAAACATTGAAACTACAACCTATTATCCGGTTTTATATTCGACTACCCAAAACTGACATCCAATTTAATATGATTTTTTGACACTTCTTCCAAATTTATGAATACAGTAATATTAATTGATCTTTTTATTGAATAGTTCTTTCCATTAATGTTTAAAATTTTGCAAAAATTAATTGACGCATTTAAATAAAAAAAAAATTATTTCGGTCTATCGGTTATTGTTCATCTTGTTTTTACATCACAAGCACTGTGAGAATACTGTGAGAATACTTCCTATAAAACAGGGTTGTCAGTCAGTTATCTGTTCCCCAGTTAAAATATTCATTATGAATACGGTTCTAATAAAACCTTCGCCAAATCTTAAAGCTTTCAATAACTGATGAATGCTTTAGAGCTACATTAATGTTTTTTTATGAATAAGGCAGATAGATTATAGCGTAGTAAAAGAAAAAGTGTTTCGTTCACTTTTGTTTTGCACTATGCTTCGCTTTTTTTGAAGATTGATTTTCAGGATTTGTGTCGTGTTTCATTTACTTCCACCGAATAACCGTATTGCATCTAATTTGTTATTATAGTTTTTGTTAATTTGATCACTTTTTGCCACTTTTTTAATACAATATTTCACAAAACTACCCGAAATTAAGAACGCACCACGAACGAAAAAATCAAAACAAAAGTGGAAACATTTTTGCTGAATTCCAGTCAGCTATCACCATTTCTTCTTTGAAAGCATATTATCTATCTGTTCTCCAAGTACTAAATTGAACAGCTGTTTATTGAGAGAATAAATGTATCTATACCTCGTCTATGGTCTGCAAAATAAATGACAGGAACTAACAATTGGTAAAACAACTTAACCGCCATGGACTGTCATAATCTACCGGATCCTATTGGAAACCACTTATTTATTAAGTTCGTTTTACCACTTTGGTCATTTTTCTTTTGTTTTCGTTTGAGCACTTTTATGATAGTTCGACGGCACGTTTCGTTCCTATACAGTTGGCATCACTGCTTGCACAAATCATAGAGAAATAGACAAGAGTCTCTCACTCTCTCCTTACGTTATCTTTATGACGACGAGGTAGTAGGTCATTCCTTTCGAAAACGCGAATTGTTTTTCTACTTTTTCGAATCCGTCTCGAAATCGTAACCAACTTCATATTCGATTCGTTTTTTGTAAACAAAATGGATTCGAGACGAATCGGCTTTTATAAATTTTTGCGGATTCGAAACATATTTATTCTCTCATTTAAAATTAAAATATGTATGAATTATATTATCGTTTTAGTATTTTTTTAAGTTTTAGTGTTGTGTCAATTCAGATATGAATATGCGACATTAAATATTTCACTGATTCCCTTTTTTATAGTTCTACGGGTTCCGGATTCGAGATGTATCCACGAAATCGTAATTTCATTGATTCGCTTTTTATGTTTATAATCTGTAAACACTGACAAACGTTTTACAACAAATTTCATTGTTATATTAGATTAACGTCGCAACTACAAGTCTAATGGCCAGTTTTTCAGTCAGTGGTGATCTTCGTTTCTTAGTTAAATTGTGGTTAAACATCGATTTGTGTTTTTTAGTCATTGTTTAACTATGATTTAACCACCCAATGTTGGTTGGTTAACTTATAGTCAGAACCATATTATTTTGACAATCAAATTACTGACTGTCAAAGTGAGAAATGAAGATTGTATAAAATACATGTTTCAGATTTGCATATTTGTACACATACGTTGAGTCTAGATCGTTAAATTGATGCGCCTATATAGTTTTTTATACATTTTTGTTAAAATTACTTCGATTTTATGTGTCTATTTCTTATTTTACATAATTCCATTTTGTTTGTTCCCCTTTTTTGTTTTGGTATTTATCCCAAAACACACGTTTTTTCCAATGAGAATACAAGGTTGCCATATTAGTTGCCAATATGGCGACTTACATTAACTCACCACTGAAAAACAAAATGCAAAGTTAACCTCTAATTAACTTAGAATTAAGATTAAGTAATCTGATAGTTAACTACCAACTTAAAAACTGGCCATAAGTGAAATTTAAGTTTCCACACGAGTTAGTACTAAAAGAGGCACATATATTACATTAGTTGTATATAAGTATATTATGAGACAGTGTTGCCACAGTTCTAGCCAGTATTTTGACTTTAATTTTTCTATTTTTGGCCTATGGGGACGACCCATAGACTAATTATTATACTAGACTCAACATTTCTCTCAGCAAATTTATGACATATGGCCTGGTGTGATATGAACATTGGATGTCGAAAAGAATTGCTTCAATAATACCAGGTAGAGGCAATGATTTACAACAACCAACAAAATAACAACAATGGTATTTCGATTCGTGTGGTCAAATTATTGTGTTAAATACAACACAAATGTATGCTAACAATAGCCATAGAGTAAATCTTAGTAGAGAAAATGTTTGGCTCATCTGACGTTTCCTTTCACAGTATTCTCTTCGTGATGCGGTCGGAGAGATAGAGAGATGTTTGACGAAAAGTGGCATACACCAGGTGGAAATACAATAACTTCTTGCTTTAATTTTTCATGTCATTTTGGTGAAAAACTGTAAAATTTAAAGTGTTTTACACTTTTTTATTGACTGTTATTGTTAGCATACATTTGTATTGTATTTAACTCAATAATTTTAACACACAAAACGAAATGCCGTTGTTGTTATTTTGTTCGTTGTTCTGAACCATTGCCTCTATCTGGTAGTAAAGCAATTCTTTTCAACATCGAACGTAAATATTACACCATATCATAAACTTGGTGAGAGAACTATTAGGTCTACAATAAGTATTAGTCTATGACAATAACAGTCAATAAAAAAGATTGAAACACATTTAAATTTCACTGTTTTGCACCAAGACGACATGAAAAATTAAAGCAAGAAGTTATTGTAATTCCACCTGGTGTATGCCACTTTTCGTCAAACATCTCTCTATCACAACGACCTCATCACGAAGAGTGTGTAAGGAAACGTCGTATGAGTCAAATATTCTCTCTAGTAAGATTTACTCTATGGGACGACCACTGTGCGCTGGTGACAATACTGACTTGTAGTTTACAAAAATTCAAAAATATATTTTCAATAAAAACAAAAATCAAAGTTTTATAAGGTTTCCAATTTTTTTGATAGCCTATATCATATACTACGTTTGTAGGGCAACCAACTCGCGAGTAAAATTAATCACGAGTACTGAGCTCACTGTTTATACGGTAGTTTGCATTCAGGAGTTACAGCGCTTTCAGTGCTGCCTAACTAAAAAAAATATATAACTGTGGCAGCATCAACAGATGTTTTGTTTGTTTTGATATTTAATTATAATTCATTGAGTGAAATTCTTTTCAGTGCGTAAAGTGTTAAATGTCGGCAACAAATAAGCTTCTTATTGCAAAGCAGTTAATGCAAGAAAGGAAGGAAAAGCAGTTAATGCAAGAAAGGAAGCAAAAAAATAATGCTGCAGATGCAACTAAGTTGTATGGCCTCAAGTGAACGACATTTGTCAGACATTTCAGACATACATGCACGTCAATATCACAATCTCAATTGAATTGTTTGTAAAAGAAACATCTGTTGAGACATATGGCAGCACTTTAAAATTTACTCGCAAGTAGCGTCGTTACTAATGACTTATTTTCGTGAGTTAGCTACTTGCGAGTAAGGAAATAACTCACCGTTTATACGCTCAAATTTTTTACTCGCGATATTGTTACTCGCAAGTAAGGCGTGCGTATAAACGTAGTAATAGACGAATATAGTATAGACACATCTGACATTTCATTTCACACTCTTCGTCGGAGGTTTGTGGAAATGAGAGAAATTAAATTTAAAAGAAATTTACACCAGGTGGAGTTACAAAATATGTTCACTTAACTTTTTCGTGTCGTTTTCGTTTAGAACTGAAAAATTTAAATGTATTTTGCACTTTTTTATTGACTTTTATCGTTGGTACACATTTATATTGCATTTAACACAACTAGTTTACCACAAAACACACGAAATGCGGTTGTTGTTCCTTTGTTGGACGATGTTTACTATTGCCTCTATCTGGTATTATTGAACCAATGGTTTACACCATCCAATGTTTACTTGCAACCATACCTATGACGTTTAATTTATTGATAGAATAAATGTGTCTATAGTATATTCGTCTATGACCGATATAGTCAACTTTAGTCTCCCACTTTGCGGCTCCAGCATATTAATTTCTCTTGCATAAGACCTCAGCTATGCCCATGTCAAATTTAGTTCGGAACCAGCTGAAGTATTTCAATTTTCGTTTGAGAAATACCCCACCCTACATCAGCAACGCAGGATTAGCCTATATTGGATAGTTGTTGCGAAATATCTTTGTAGAATATCACAGTGCAACACGAAAAAAAATAACCATATACGGACACCACTACGTGATAAAAGATAAAAGATTTTTCACTTTTGCGTGCTACCTAAACAGTGTTAAGAATCATCTATAGGAAGTTTATATGTTCTAGAAATTTGTTTATTGAGATCTTAGGTAAATTTTTGTAGTTGATTGTTTCCTTGAATTTTGAACGGTTTGCTACCTATGGACCTGAACACGGGAAAAAAGGTAAAAAAAAATCGAATTTTTTTAAGTTTTTTGCGATTTTGATCTGGAAGGTGAAGTTTTTTTGATTTTATATGTTCGCAATTTTTGTTCTTTATGACAAGAGCTACAATCGAAATTCTGAACGGTTTGCAAGATATGAGCCTGAGAAAATGATCACATTTTTACGAAAATGATACCGAGGCCCCAAATCTTTGGCGGCCCATAAAAAAAAAGTGCATGACTTTGGGAAAAATTGGGAAATACGGGTCTTTTTTTTTTAGTATTTTATCACGTAGTGGTGTCCGTATATGGTTATTTTGCCATGACTTAAAAAATTACACACAGTGTATTTAAACCCAAAAAATTGGTCAATATGACGATTTTTGATTTTTTTTATCAAAAGGACTAACAGGAAATGAATTCTACAGATGATTCTGGTGAAATATAGCTATACACGATAGCTATACACGGTATTTATTTTGGTGGTTTGACTAATACCCACCTAAAGTAATCATTTGATGAGAGGATTATCCACCCACAAATAAAAAAAAACTTAATCTTGTTCATAGAATTTTTTATAAATTAACTCAAGTAAAGTATATTGTGCCCTCCAGCATACGATGAGGCATATCAACTTTGTCCTTTCATATGTAACACCTGAAAATAACCACCGTAACCATATAAAGTATATATGTAATACATATACATATTATATACATATTATGTATATATTCTGTAGAATTCTATTGTAGTCGTATTTAAATTGTAAATAGGTGTGGTTATAGAAGAAATTGAACAAAATTAGGTTCGTAGTATCTTCTAGGTGGGATGCAAAATTTTTATAATCATATCGCAGAGAATATTTTTGGTGTATAGATCACCATAAACAGACAGAGCTCCCTTTGTAGAAAAATGTAAAACCTCAGAAAATGGTTTCTAGCTGCACTATATTTGTGGGATACTAGTTATCTAATAACGATTTTACAAATGGACATGACACTGCCATAGATCACATAATGTTATACTACAGGGTGGACCATTTAAACATTCTAAAGTATGATGGTATTGATATAGTGGCAGCGAACAAACAGACAGGTCGTCGTCGCCAATGAGTATTGGATAGTATAGAGAACTCATGGAAGGAATTGTATGACATCTGGCGGATGATTCAAAACGTATTGCTCTCTTTTTGTCATAGCTTGGTCGATTCATAATTTTGATGTGAAACATTGATGCCTTTTGAAACATTTATGCTTTTTCTATTGTTTTATGTAATAACATTGTCGAAATGTTGCACTTAAATTGAAATATTCTATAAAGAGAATAAGACTCGTTTATGCTCTTTTACTCAGACTCTCTACATGAGAGCGGAAAAAGAGTGCAATAAGTTCTCTATACTATTCAATACTTTTTGTCGTCGCTCTGTTTATGACAAAACAAAAACAATTATTTCAGTGAGCTAAATATTGCTTTATTTATTTTAATAATATTACATCTAATGTTAAAGCAGATGTAAGAAAAAAGAAAGTTCAATAGAAAAAGAGCCTTCAGAACAAAAACTATTCTTTTATTTTCCAATGTAACATTTAGTAATGTGTTCATAGAAATCGAACAGGTACCGAACAGTCGAACATATCTAACGTGGTTTTTCTGAAAATTTTCATACTGTCATATTTGTGCCTGCTTAAGACAAAAGTGGTAGCGGTCATACCAAGTGCCGCTTAAGAGTCGAAACATAATCAAACACGCTACAGGCGACGACGTTTTTTCTACATAGGATTCTTATGGGAGGGAAAAATCGTCACGAAAATCCGCTGCGGCCGACGACTCGCCGCTAGTATAGAATCTTTTCTAATTTCTTAGCGGCGCTCTCACGAAATCTCTCAATTGAGAGAATGAAGTTGCCACATGATCATGAAAATCACAAGAGAAACCAACACATTCAAATGATGGTGCATGTGAATGCAAAAGAAAATTAAAGAAAAGGGTTCAAAATAATTTATTGTTAAACTTAACTTAAACTGAAGTGGAGACATTTTTAAATGCAGTAAAAACAATTTAATTCCCATTCAACTATAATATTAGTTTTCCAAACAATTCCAGAAAAGAGCCGCAAATATATACGACGCAGAGAGAAAAAAATCAACCGAAGTCGCCAGACGTTTAGACGCTAGAGATTTTTTCAGTCGTCATCTGAAGCGTGTCTGGTTATATTTGGACTCTAATATTGCTTAGCTCTCCATACAAAATATGTGATAATCTACGCAAGAGGCGTAGCCAAAACACGCCTATTCTTCTTGGAATGAGGATGCGATTTGCTACATTCAGTATTGATGCAGAAGGAAGTGTATCATTGGAGCAAATGAGCATTTCACGAATTATAAACATTATTTCCTTTGTGATAAGTAAGTACATAAATTCATTTAAGAGAACCGAAAAACGTTTACAAGAAATGATATACGATTATGTATTGTTTCGTTTACCGTAAACGACTTATAGTAACTCCAATCTTGAAAAACTTTTACGATAAAAGTAAAATGTTTAGGACAAAAGCTTTTTCATTTAACGCAAGTGAATTACATATCACTGAATATTAATTATTTTGGATATCATGAGTATAAGTTTTTTTTTGAGTTTTAAATATAAATTAGTTTTAAAACTTAGGATTCCCCTGTAATGGAGTTGAACCCATGGTGTCCAAGTAAAACCAGTTCAATATCGACAGTGACATCGCATACGTCCTTCGAGTTCGGTTTCGAAAACCCTTCGTGCTGGTTCGTCTTCATCCATTCTACTGACATGGCCTATCCAGCGCAATCGCGTTATTTTTATCCGCTTAACTATGTCAATGTCGGGATATAGCTCATACAGCTCATGGTTCATACGTCGCCGATACTCGCCGTTGTGCACTATAGGGCCGTAAATTTTTCGGAGTATTTTTCTCTCGAAGACTCCTACAGATGTTTCGTCTGCTTGCGATAAGACCCATGATTCTACGCCATAAAGCAAGACAGGTTGTATGAGAGTCTGGCATAGTTGGACTTTTGTTACTCGAGAGAGTGCTTTATATCTAAAGTGCTTGCCTAGACCAAAATAACATCTATTTGCAAGCACAATTCTCCGCTTGATTTCAAGGCTGACGTTGTTGTTTTTGTTTACGGCAGATCCGCGGTATATAAATTCGTCCACTTCCTCGAAATTATAACGTTTATCAACGTTCACACTTTGGTCTAATCGCACAGAGGCCCTGTTCGTTGAAACCATTAATTTCGTCTTGCCCTCATTTACTGTCAGACCCACTTTTGCTGACTCCATCTCAATTCTCGAAAAAACCGCAGTAACTTCTCTAATTGTGCGCCCAATGATACCGATATCATCAGCATACACGAGCAGCATGTGACTTTTACTGCTGATGGTTTTATTTATGTTGACTGCAGCTTTTCTCATAATAATCTCCATTAAGTTGTTAAAGAGATCGCACGATAGGGTGTCGTCTTGCCTGATGCCTCGCCTTACCAACTTTCACAGCGGATTTGGTGTTCATCAAGGTCATCCTGTAAAGGCGTATAGGTTTTGCAGGACTACCAAGCTTGGTTTTAGTCTTCCGCATATTATACTTAATAGAACCTTACATGCTATGGATTAAAGGCTTATTCCACGGTAGTTGACACAGATTCTCGGGTTAACTTTTTTAAATATGGGGCATAGTACACTGAGACTGCAATCGCCGGGCATGCATTCATCTAATCAAATTTTGCTAATGAGCTGATACATGCACCTTATCAGATCATCGCCGCCAACCTCTACTGGCTCCTCTTGCTTTGTTGTTCTTAGGCCGGGCAATAGTTGTTCTGACATCGTTTCGGTTAGAAGGGGCCAATCGACGTCGTCGTCTTCGGTTGTTGCGGCAGTTTTTATAGAGTCGGAAATGGGTTTCAGGGTCGTCATCGGGAGAAGGTGGGTTCTGTGCCAAAACTTGCGAGAGTTTCCTTGAGTAGGCTGTGGCGTCCTCCGGTAATTGCAGCTTTCCGATGTCTAGCTTTCTATGCGTCTTGTTTCGTACAATTTTCGCTCTACTTAATCTTGTGCGAACCTTTGCTGCTACCAGGTAGTGATCAGAATCGATGTTAGCTCCTCTGGTCACTCGTACGTCCATTACACTGGATGAGTGTCTTCCATCAATTACCACGTGATCAATTTGGTTCTTCGTTCTTTGATCAGGGGATACCCAAGTAGCCTTGTGGATGTCTTTATGCTGGAATCTTGTACCACTTATGACCATGTGTTTTCATACCGTTGTCTGAACTGTCAGCATGTAGACTGAAATTGCCAATAGTTGGATGATACACATTCTCCCTGCCTACTTTAGCATTAAAATCTCATAGTACAATCTTACTGTCATGGCCAGGACAGCAGTTACACATTTCCTCTAGGCGCTCATAGAATACGTCTTTGACATCATCATCCTTCTCTTCTGTCGGAGCATGCACTCAAATTAGGGAAATATAAAAATATTTCGCTTTTATGCGGATCGTATACTATACTTTCACTCATAGGATTGAACCTAGAGACTAGATGTCGCAGTCTATTGCCAACTACAAATCCGCAACCAAATTCATGTTTGTTCCCCATGGCAACTGTAGTCTATGTCGCAGTTTTTTTCCTTGTGCTGTCATGTACTGTCCATTGCATTTCCTGGATAGCGGTAATGTCAGAATTATAACTTTCGAGGATATCTGCCAATTGGATATTTGCACCGGATATATATAGAGTTCGTACATTCCAAGTGCATATCCGTAAATCGGGGCCTTATAACGCTTGCAGGGGTCATCAACAAATAGGGGTTGTTTAAGTTGTCTCTTTCGTTTTCGTATATTCACTGCCATTATGAACGGTGGCGGGAGGTTAACCCAGTCCACCGGACGCAATCATTTCTGGCCCCTCCCAAGTAATTCGGATCACTGTATCATTTCAGCGTCCTTTTCGTATTCAGCTCTTCGTCTCGCTTCAAACACAGTCCCGAAGCGAACAATTTTTATCTTCGAAGAGGCACGTTGGGCTGAGCTCAACAATTTTTATCAGCATTTTAACTGGAAGCTTTGTTTTCTGGACAATGACATAGATGCTGCTGCTGAAATGATCGAGAAGATAATTTTGATTGGTATGAATTCATTCATTCCGACGAAAATTATTTCGGTTAAACCATCGGAAAAAAGTTGGTGTAACCAGACATGCAAGAATGCTGTCAGATCCAAAGAGGACGCGTTCAGAGACTGGCGTTCTAATAAAAACGTTGATACTGAACTGCTACGCAAACAGGCAAGATCCAAGTGTGCCAAAGTACTTCGACGCGAAAAGTTTCTTCACGAACAGCGTATTCGTACTAAAGTTCTTTCTTCCCTAGTAGAAGTAAGAACTTTTGGTCATTTGCAAGAAGAATAAAGGATAGTTCTTCCTCTATCCCAACTCTTCTTAAAGATGACATAACATTCGCTGAACCGGTTGATAAAGCTAACCTCTTGGCTGAAATGTTTGCAAGGAACTCTTCCTTGCCGGATAGCAATCAACCACTCCCCGTGATCAATTACGTATCTTGTTCCATGCCCAAGATATTTTTTCGAACGCGAGGAGTTAAAAAGGTTCTTGCGAATCTCGTCGTAGGTAAATCCCCGGGCCCGGAGGATATCTGCCAATTGGATATTTGCACCGGATATATATAGAGTTCGTACATTCCAAGTGCATATCCGTAAATCGGGGCCTTATAACGCTTGCAGGGGTCATCAACAAATAGGGGTTGTTTAAGTTGTCTCTTTCGTTTTCGTATATTCACTGCCATTATGAACGGTGGCGGGAGGTTAACCCAGTCCACCGGACGCAATCATTTCTGGCCCCTCCCAAGTAATTCGGATCACTGTATCATTTCAGCGTCCTTTTCGTATTCAGCTCTTCGTCTCGCTTCAAACACAGTCCCGAAGCGAACAATTTTTATCTTCGAAGAGGCACGTTGGGCTGAGCTCAACAATTTTTATCAGCATTTTAACTGGAAGCTTTGTTTTCTGGACAATGACATAGATGCTGCTGCTGAAATGATCGAGAAGATAATTTTGATTGGTATGAATTCATTCATTCCGACGAAAATTATTTCGGTTAAACCATCGGAAAAAAGTTGGTGTAACCAGACATGCAAGAATGCTGTCAGATCCAAAGAGGACGCGTTCAGAGACTGGCGTTCTAATAAAAACGTTGATACTGAACTGCTACGCAAACAGGCAAGATCCAAGTGTGCCAAAGTACTTCGACGCGAAAAGTTTCTTCACGAACAGCGTATTCGTACTAAAGTTCTTTCTTCCCTAGTAGAAGTAAGAACTTTTGGTCATTTGCAAGAAGAATAAAGGATAGTTCTTCCTCTATCCCAACTCTTCTTAAAGATGACATAACATTCGCTGAACCGGTTGATAAAGCTAACCTCTTGGCTGAAATGTTTGCAAGGAACTCTTCCTTGCCGGATAGCAATCAACCACTCCCCGTGATCAATTACGTATCTTGTTCCATGCCCAAGATATTTTTTCGAACGCGAGGAGTTAAAAAGGTTCTTGCGAATCTCGTCGTAGGTAAATCCCCGGGCCCGGATGGCATATCTGCACTGGTCTTGAGTAGGTGCTCTTCGACACTGGCGTGTCCACTGCGCAATCTTTTCAACCTTGCATACCGTGCCGGAGTCTTCCCGGCGCGTTGGAAGATTGCTAATGTCCAGCCAATCCCTAAAAAAGGTGATGCAAGTAACCCTGCAAATTACCGCCCAATTGCAATTTGTTCTGCGCTCTCGAAGGTTATGGAGAGTATGGTTAACCACCATCTAGTGAAGTATCTTGAGTCCAATGACCTTCTTAATGATCGGCAGTATGGCTTCCGTAGAATGAGATCTACTGGAGACCTGATGGCGTTCCTTTCGGAACAGTCGAGTCGGTCCATCCACCGGCTTGGTGAGAGTAAGGTAGTGGCTCTTGATATTTCCAAGGCCTTTGACAGAGTATGTCACGATGCACTCTTGTCAAAGCTCTCTGCTTTTGGTGTCGGTGATAACTTCACTCGATTTATATCCAGTTTTCTCAGAGATCGCACTATACGAGTTGTTGTAGATGGGGTTTCATCCGACGAGCATAAATTGACTGCAGGTGTACCACAGGGCTCTGTTCTTTCTCCTTCTCTTTTTCTTATTTTCATTGACGATCTCCTGGGTCAGACTGTGAATCCAATCTACTCTTTTGCCGATGACAGTAATCTCTGTCATTCTTATTCATTCGATCGTAGGCCAAGTCTTCAAGAGATTGAAGTCAAACGCCGGACAATGAATGAAACACTCGACCGCGATCTGGTGTCCATTGTTGAATGGGGTCGAAGGAATAGAGTAGATTTTAATGCGAGTAAGACCCAGTGTTGTTTGTTGTCGCATAAACGTATTGCTGACCCAGGTGTGTCGTCATTGTCTATGGACGGTGTGGATATTGATGAATCAGACGCTCTTGATGTTCTGGGCATGAAAATACAATGTGATGTCCGTTGGGCAAAACATGTATTTGAAGTGTCGAAAGATGCATTCAAGTGTCTAGGCTTTTTGAAGCGGTGCAAGAAATACTTCACTCCATCTGATCTTCTCAATATCTACACCACCTACATCAGGCCAAAGATGGAGTATAACTCCCATATATGGGCAGGTGCTCCTAGGACTTCTTTGGAGCCTCTCGACCGTGTCCAGAGGAGAGCGACGGTGTTAATAGGGGACAGTAGGGTATCCAACTCTATTGCCTCCCTTGAGCATCGTCGAAATGTGGGTTGCGTGTCACTGTTCTATCGATATTTCCACGGTATGTGTTCCTCGGACATCCGTCAACTTATGCCGGACGTGAGGATATTTAGCCGAAGTACGAGGCTTTCCAGGAACTCTCATCCGTTTTTTATCGAGTGGCCGATTGACCGCACTACACACTATAGAGAAAATTCGTTCTTCAGCCGTACAGTCCGTATGTGGAATAAACTTCCGGCTAGTGTATTTCCCACCAATTGTGACATACAAACATTCAAGGCAAATATCAACAGACACTACTCCCTCTTTCCACCCTCTACTACCTCAATTTTCCTTCGCCAACACAATGCACTGCATTTATAGGGTGGCATCCCCTGAGTGTTGGTTTGATAAAAAAAAAAAAAAAAAAAAATGGCTATTAGAAACTTTGCACCTCCATGAACAGTCCCATGTCCCAATCAGTAAGTTTATTACTAGTAAGCGCACAGCTCAGAGACTGAGAAAGGCTAATCGCTATTCCTCAATGTGATTTAATCGGAAAATATTCATACCATATTCATTCATTATTCATTCATATTCATACCAACTAAATTATCTAAGTACATATTTAGATTTTGTTTTATTGGATCTATGTTGGAGGATATATAAGAGTCGGCGCGGCCGAACGTAACACCGTTTTTGTTTGATACAGATTAATTAGTTTATTATTTCCATTATCAGGGGCAGTATTAAACTTAATCCAAGAGCTTCGAAAATCAATTAGTCCGCAAATTCTATGGGTTCTTACAAAACACAAAAACTGGGGGTGATCGATCATAAGAGTGGGATAGTGCAAAACTGACAAAAAAAAGTTGCGTAACTAAATCACTTTTAAACAAAGTAACTATAATACTGTATTGTTTTTAATATATGAAGCACAATACTGGCTTTTCAATATGAAGACATATCAGTTGATAGTAGAACATTAAAACAATTTATGGTTTTTATTAAAATTGTAAAAAGTATTGAAATATACGAATATCCTATTCTAGTGTGAAACATGTGTTCAAAATTAAATTTGCAAGTTTTATACAAATTATTAAATTTGATATTAGATTTGATAAAGCAACAAAGTACATTGTGATTTCCTTTGAAACTTATATTTACGTTTAAAAATCATATTTAAATTTAAAAATCATATCGATGCTTGGAAAAAGACGTTGATATCTGACAGACTTATGGCCTTATTTATTAAAAAAAAATTACTAAATTAGCTCTAAAACATTATTCAGTTATTAAAATGTAAAGTGTAACTAGTGAAAGATTATTGACAGACATCCCTGATAAACAGTAACCGATATTTAAATGTGGGACATGGGTCTGACCGTGGAGGTGAAAAGTTTCTCATAGCCATTCACTTGGGAGTGGCCAGAAATGATTCCTTCATTGGGCAGTCCAAGCAGCTCACTACTTCCACGCAGTGTGTCCTGGGCAATGGCTTTTCGGAAACCTCCGTTAGCTAGATAGAGTGAGAAGGCGAAACAAATGAGGAGCAGATCAGGTTTAGTAGGTGACTGATGCCACTGAAGCTCATCAGACAATCGGGCATATTCTTTTGTCCTTAGAAGGCGGATGAGCCAAACATACGGGCCAACGGCGGGTAAAAAAACCAAAAGAAGAAAATCCAGGTTCGACATATTGCATCCCGGTTAGCGTCTGTTCAAACACGGCAGTGAAAATACGTAAACGAACAAGAAAACATAAACAACCTCTATTTGTTGACGACCCCCGCAAACGTTATAAGGACCACGATTTACGGATTTGCACTGGGAATATAAGAACTCTATATAGATCCGGTGCAAGTATCCAACTAGCAGATGTCCTCGAAAGTTATAAGGCTGACATAACCGCTATCCAGGAAATGCGATGGACAGGACATGGCTGCACAAGAAAAATAAACTGCGATATATTCTACAGTTGACATGAAAAAAAAAAACAACATGAATTTGGTTGCGGATTTGTAGTTGGCAAAAGACAGCGACATCTAGTCTCTAGGTTCAATCCTGTGAGTGAACGTATAGCCACAATCCGCATAAAAGCAAAATATTTTTATATTTCCCTAATTTGATGATGATACCAAAGACATATTCTATGGGCGCCTAGAGGAAACGTATGACCGCTGCCCTGGCCATGACATTAAGAATGTACTAGGAGATTTTAATGCCAATGTAGGTAGGGAGAATGTGTTTCATCCAACTATTAACAATTTTAGTCTACATGCTGACAGTTCCGACAACGGTATTAGACTGATTGACTTTGCCGCGTAAAAAACATGGTCATTAGTGGTACAAGATTCCAACATAAAGACATTCACAAGGCTACTTGGGTGTCCCCTGATCAAAGACCGAAGAACAAAATTGATCACGTGGTAATTGATGGAAGGCTAACATCGATTCTGATCACTACCTGGTAGCAGCAAAGGTTCGCACTAGATTAAGTAGAGCGAAATTCGTACGAAACCACACGCAGAGGAAGCTGGACATCGGAAAGCTGCATTTACCAGAGGTAGCCACAGCCTACTCAAGGAAGCTCTCGCAACTTTTCTCACGAAACCAACCCCATCCCGATGACGATCCTGAAGCGCAGTGGAAACCCATTTCCGACTCTATAAAAACTGCTTCAACAACCGTACTTGGTTTCGAAAAACCGCTTCGCAACAAACCATGGTACGATGAACAGTGTCGCATTGCAAATGATGAAAATAACGCTGTACGCATGGCAATGCTTCAGTCAATTGCAACGCAAGCTGCGACTGAGCGGTATAGGGAGAGAGGAATGGAGGTAAACCGTCTCTTTAGGCGTAAGTAACGGCAGTGGAGAAAGCGGGAGAGTGAGAAAATTGAGTCATACAGAATGAAGAACGAAGCCCGAAAATTCTGCCGAAAAGTCGGAAATGGAATTAATGGACATGGTTGAGAAAGAGTCAGCAAAAGTGGGTCTGGCGGTAAATGAGTACAAGACAAAATTAATGGATTCAACGAACAAGGGCTCCACGTGATTAGACCAAAGCGTGAACGTTGATAACCGTTATAACTTCGAGGTAGTGGACGAATTTATATACCTCGGATCTGCCGTGAACAAAAACTACAACGTCAGCCTTGAGATCAAGCGGAGAATTGTGCTTGCGAATAGATGTTATTTTGGGTTAAGCAAGCACTTTAGAGATAAAGCCCCCTCTCGAGTAACAAATGTCCAGCTGTACCAGACTCTCATTCAACCTGTGTTGCTTTATGGCGCAGAATCATGGGTCCTATCGCAAGCAGACGAAACATCTGTAGGAGTCTTCGAGAGAAAAATACTCCGAAAAATGTATGGCCCTATAGTACACAACGGCGAGTATCGGCGACGCATGAGCTGTATGAGCTATATCCCGACATTGACGTAGTAAAGCGGATCAAAATAACGCGATTACGCTGGCTAGGCCATGTCAGTAGAATGGATGAAGACTAAGCAGCTCGAAGGGTTTTCGAAACCGAACTTGAAGGAAGACGAAAAATAGGTAGACCAAGACTCCGCTGGAGGGATCAGGTTGACGAATCCCTGCGTACACTTGGTATTGCCAACTGGAGAAATAAATCAAAAGATCGAACTGGTTGGCGAAATATGTTATCTTCGTTTTGTAAGGCCCCTGACCCCCCCGGGGTTGACCGAGACCGGATAAGTAAAGTAAGTATGTAGATATTTAAATGTTTCTTTGAAACACTAGTGAATAGGAGAATGAGCGATAAGCAACTAGAAGCAAACTATGCAGTAAATTAAGTTTAAATAGAGGTGTACGACGACGCGTAATGACGTGACTTACAATAATTTTGTGTTATTATTGATCTGAACGCCATAAATATACACAAAATAAGTCCATGTATTTATATTGCATACATTTTTGTATATAACTGGTATAAAAAATACACACGAAGTGTTTTGTGTATACATTCGGCTAAAATAGATTTGAAGAGGGGTAAAGCACGCCTCAAATACACAGTGTGCAATTTTTTAAGTCATGGCAAAATAACCATATACGGACACCACTACGTGAGAAGTGGGGCCTCGGAGTCATTTTTGCAAAACAGTGATCATTTCCTCTCTAAGGCAAAGTTGTAGCTCTTGTCATAAAGAACAAAAATTGTAAACATATAAAATCAAAAAAACTTCATCTTCAAGGTCAAAATCGCGAAAAACTTTAAAACATGAGCGAAAAATCGCCCAAAAAGCTTTTTTTTTATTTTTCGCTTTTACGAACAAATTTACTTTATGAAAAATGCGCCAATTTATGACAAGAGCTACAACTTTGCCTCAGAGAGTAAATCAAAATTCCGAACGGTTTGCAAGATATGAGCTTGAGAAAATGATCACTTTTTTTGCAAAAATGACACCGAGGCCCCACTTCTTTGGTCTTTTATCTCGTAGTGGTGTCCGTATATGGTTATATTTTTTCGTGTTGCACTGTGATATGCTAACATAGCGGACACCAACAGGAGGGTTGAAATAATGAGAGGGTCTCCTTAGTAGCTCCCCGGTCAAATTAAATCCAGAAGGGTGTGTCACACTGTGACCCCATCTGGTCAGCGTCTGTTTCCCATGTTAGTGGCGGCTTTTGATCGCACTAATTGTTCTATTCAATTCTAACTACCCCAATTAAGGGAGTCATGCACACCGCGTCTACGAATGGTTTGCTATCAAGGGTATCTGATTGAATTTTGGCGGTGCCTTACTGATATCATAGAGAAATTTAGGATAGAGTATTTTATTCTCTCACTCTTCGTCGTAGGTTTGCGCAAATGAGAGAAATCCGACGAAAATTAACTTACAGCAGGTGGAGTTACAAAAACTATTGACTTAACTTTTGCATTTCGTTTTCATATAGAGGTGTGAAATTTAAATGTATTTTGCACTTTTTGGTTGACTTTTATCCTTGGTACACATTTGTATTGTAAAGGGTTTTCCAATAGGTACTTGACAACTTTGAATTAAATTTGTGAACGTACTATTTCACTGATCATCTAACTGTTACTTTCCTTTTTTTCAGTAAACTCAACATTTTCATCATGGTAAAGTACACGAACGAACAAGGTATGGAAATTATAAAAATGTACTACCGAAATTCGGAGTCGGTGACCGCAACTTTAAGAGCGTTAACTCCAATTTTCGATCGGTATTCTCGCCCTAGTAGAAAAGCAATAACAAGTTTAGTGCAAAAATTTGAGTCTACATATTCATTGTGTGATGCTGCCGTGCCAGTGAGACAACGGGTTGGTCGAAGTGACGAAAATATCGCTCCCGTTCAGGCGTCCATAGCAAACGATCCAAATCAGTCGATTCGGCGGCGTTCTCAAGAACGGGGCATCGACAAGACCACTTTATGGAGAATTTAGCGTAAAGATCTTGGTTTACACCCATACAAGATCAAGCTGATTCAACAATTGAAGCCGATGGACCATTTGACGCGACGTATGTTCTCCGATAGGGCTCTGGAGAAGATGCGCCAAGATGATGAATTTCATCGCAAAATCATCTTCAGTGACGACGCTAATTTTTGGCTCAATTGGTTCATCAATAAGCAAAATATGCGTTATTCGTTTGGTGAAAATCCACATGTGCTTCATGAATCACCACTTCATCGACAAAAAATAACTGTTTGGTGCGTCGACAATAACGATCGTCACGTTACTGTGAATGGTGATCGTTATCGCGCCATGATTGCCGATTATTTTTGGCCCGAATGAGAAGATATGGACTTGGACGACATGTGGTTTCAACAGGACGGTGCCACAAGCCAAACAGCATACGTTACAATCGATTTATTGAAGAGTAAGTTTGGTGAGCGTGTTATCTCAAGAAATGGACCAGTCAATTGGCCGACTCGTTCGTGCGATTTAACGCCTCTAGACTTTTTTCTTTGAGGCTACGTCAAATCATTGGTCTATGCCACCAATCCGACGACGTTGTAAGAACTCAGAGCCAACATTGAACGCGAAATAGCCGCCGAAATGTGTGACCGAGTTATCGACAATTTTGTCCACCGAATCGACCACTGCCGACGTGCCCGCGGTGGCCATATGAAGGAAGTCGAGTTCGATTCATAAATGGTTTGATTGTATTTCAAGTCGATCATAAAATTTTGGAAATGTCTCAAATAGTTTGCGTTTTATTTAAAAAAAAAGTTGTCAAGTCCTTATTGAAAAACCCCTTTATTTATGTGTGCTACCAAAGTGAGACACGATTTGAGGAAAGAAACTGGAAACTGGCAGCAACAACGTGATTCCCCTTTTCTGCCCGAGCCTCTACTGATAAAATCGGAATGGCGAACCATTGGTGAAATATAATAAAAAATACACAAATAATTAATACACGCTTGTCTTGCTTGAACTAGATTTGTATATAAGTATATTGTTTGTGTACCAATGCATAGTGATAACCAAAGCATAGTTGAAACCTTCTAAAGAAAAAAAACGTGAGAGACTTCAAAGAAATGAGAAACAACAGAGCATCAGATTCAAATCAAAACAAATAATGCATTCAATGCAAGTGAATGTTAGAATCATTTAATTTTTTGTGTTAATTATTTATATACATAAATCGTCACCTAAAATGCAAAAGGCCGTAACTACACTTTTTAGTTTTTTACAGGAGAAGGAATTAACGTTATAAATTAAAGACTACTTAAAACTTAATATCCAAATTTTAGATTCAAGCTTAGAAAACAAAGACGAATTTGTTTCTGAAAAACTAATTAATGGAAAAAAGTAGTTTCTAAGAAATATTTATTACGTTTATTCCTTCTCCTGTAAAAAAACTAAAAAGTGTAGTTACGGCCTTTTGCATTTTAAGTGACGATAAAATGAATTATAATAAATAAAGAAAGAAAGAATAATTCGTTTCTAAATATTATTATGTTTGGGAGAAAATACGCATATGTTTCCACGGCTTGGGGACAACACGCAAATGCTTCCACGTAAGTATATGGATGTTTGGGATGAAGCACGCATATGTTTCCACGTAAAATCATGCATATTTGTCAGTAAATATGCCAATGTTTGCATTTAAATACACCTGAGTTTACGACCTGCAAACTAATAAATGTTTGAAGTTTGTTCCAAACATATACATACATGGTGCCTGCAGAATATGTTTGGGAGAATATATTACAGAGGCCGTTTGTATTCAGCGTGTGGTTATATACAATAACACTATCAAAAAGCTGCCTGTGTATTGATATATGCTAAGAAGAGAGTAAGAGAGAGAGAGCAGAGAATGGCTCGGGTTTCACTCGTTTTGTTTGTTGGCATTTGAGTGTAGAGACATTTTGACTGTCTACATCGTTTTTGTCGACACTTTCCTTCCTGTTACCAACTCAAATCCGGCATGTGATGCGAATGTGAAACCAAGGACCTCTGGTTTATCGAGAGTAAGCTTTTTGCAAACATAAAGGTTAGTGGATAAAGTGTACTCTAATGGTGTCTCCTCTCTATCATTAAACATTTGTTCTTCCCTATAAAGTGTGGGGCGGTGCATTGGCGTCCGCACAAAAATACAACTTTTATTTATCTGTGCCTTCTCAATAACCATTCGCAGTAGATGCGACGGCCGGGGCCAGCATCTTCATAGGTCAAATAGTCTGACGTAAATTAAAGTGAGGCAACATCCAATTTTTTTTGGCCGACCCACTCTACTAATCATCCCTGCAAAACGATGCAACAAACCATTCCAAGTAATCCAACTGTCCATACCGGAGCTCAAGTAAAACAAACGTACTAATATAATTCGTTGAGTATTTCTTGGAAAATAAAAATTTTTTATTTATCGTCTGTCTCGTTGTTGTATAATATTTAGCATACAAATTGTTGTTTTTTTTAAATTAAATTTATATTGAGATACGATTTTCTTTTTAGTAACAGCATTTAAAATCTTTAAAGTCTTCGTTCGTTTGTTTTTTGTTTGGATTAATTAATAACATCAAGTAAAAAAATACATCAAGTCTTTTAAAATTCTTATTAAAAAAAATCATTAAAAATTTAATTGGAGAAGGAAAATGTGTCACCATAGACAGATATTATACACGTACATACAGATATGCGTATAGTATAAACAAAATATTTATACACCTTATATATTAAGTACATAATGTGATACTTGCAGAAATCTTCTTACCGATACTTACACTCATACATATATAAGACATAATAACTTACACATACATACATACAACGACACAAAAGTAATTTACATTTATTTATTCGATCTGCAGTTGATGACGCTGTTGATGGGTTGGTTGGTCCAGCTTCTGATTTATTATTCCACATGTGTCGTATTTGCTTGGGAGTCCTCTTTCTCTGGTAGCCAGTAGAAAAACTTAACAGACAAGACGCCTTTATCACTGCCAGTCAGCATCATCATCAGATTCGTTGTCATCATTAGGCCACCAGTGTCATTTATTTAATTTATTACAGTGGATTCAAATAGGAGTCGTCAGTGCACATCTGCTGTATTGGGCTATGAATGAGACAAATGAAAAAATAATCTAGATTAATAAACGGCGCAATACAATTCTACCATAAAAATATGGAAGTCACCGATGGTCAAACATTCAATCAATTTGGGAATATACTTGTCAGCAAAATTCACGTCTAATCTAGATGTGGTGCTAATATTGATAGATATCACCAACTCTTTGTGGACACTTTCCACCTTCACCCATTGGTTGTCAGGGGCATTAGAAGCAAAATCGTAGTATACAATGCAGATCATCTACAGGACTCATTCACATCAAATGATAAACGACCAAACTCTACGAGTTAATTTTCCATAGAACAGTCAAAATGCTTGGCCGGGCATTGTTCTAACGCTGAATGCAACATCCATTGGGAATTGGGTAACAACAAACCTTGAGTTTGTACCAAGGGATCCATTCTACAGCTGATAGGCATGGCCATAGAGTAATATACATGGGGTCTGCAATATGTAGACTTGCCTGTATGTCACGTCGCAAATTGGAATTTCATCGAGTTGGAGTGGCAGATGCAGGGGGTTTCGATGCCACAGATCATCGACTATGAAGTTGGAAAATCATGCAAAAGAAAGTGGATGAAGGAATGAGCGATAAGTTGCTTCGCTTTCAGATTCCAAGTATCATACCCAGGGGATTTCGATGCCACGGCTCATCGACTATGAAGATGGAAAATCATGCAAAAGAAAGTGGATGAAGGAATGAACGACAGGTAAACTAGGTTTAAATTTAGTTTGATTGATACTAATTTCTTTTAAATTGTGTTTGACTGATACTAATGGCTTTTAAATTATGTTCGATTGATATTAATGGCCTTTTAAATATGTTTGACTGATGATAATGACTTTTAAATTATGTTTGATGCTAGTTTTGTTATTTGCAATTCCAACTCGATGAAATTCCAACTGCCGAAGTGACATCCGGTCAATGCTTTAACAGCTGTTCCAAACTCTTAGTATATTTCTCTATTGACAGATGACAAAACTAGCGTCAAACATAATTTATAAGCCATTAGTATCAATCGAACACAATTTAAAAGAAATTAGTATCAATCAAACTAAATTTAAACCTAGTTTACCTATCGTTCATTCCTTCATCCACTTTCTTTTGCATGATTTTCCATCTTCATAGTCGATGAGCCGTGGCATCGAAATCCCCTGGGTATGATACTTGGAATCTGATAGCGAACGTAGTAGATATGAGAGTGAATTATAAGCAACTAGAAGGAACCCATGCATCAAACTAAATTTATATAGTGTTTGATTGATACTAATGACGACAAAACTATCGTATGCATAGAGCAATATACTAAGAATATGTAACAGCTGTTAAAGCATTGACCGGATGTCACTTCGCAAGTTGGAGTTGCAGATAAAAAAAACTAGCATCAAACATAATTTAAAAGTCATTATCATCAGTCAAACATAATTAAAAAGCCCTTAGTTTCAATCGAACATTATTTAAAATACATTAGTATCTATCAAACACAATTTAAACATAAGTTGCTTATCGCTCATTCCTTCATCCACTTTCTTTTGCATGATTTTCCAACTTCATAGTCTGATCTGTGATCTGTGGATCGAAACCCCCTGATCGTCTGTGTTATATTGGTTGCATCGAGCGAAAATGCGCATTCTCCTTTATTTTTGTCCGTTTTATATCCAACCAAAGAGAAAAATACAAAAGCAACTATAACTCGATGAAATGGCCAACTACCCCGTCGTCATCAAGAGGACGTAGTGAGAGGGATACAGATTCTTGTCTATTTCTCTATGCTCGAACTCGATGAAATTTCCAACTACCTCGACGACAACAACAAAAAAAAGACGACTCTATTGGGTAGTTTATGAACTACTGGGTGGCTGATGCAAGCCGCTACCACAAAAATTTAATAATAATATTTAATGAATCTGGTTAATTTATTTTTTATTTTTAGATTTAACAAAAATGGATGACTGGGACACTGAAACTAGAATTTGAATTGTCCGCTGCTATCACGCACTGGAGTTCGTAGTTTCGTTTCAAAGAGAGTATAGACGCACGTTTGGCGGCAATCCTCTGAGCAGATGGACCATAATGAGACTTGTTAACCATTTTGCCGAGCATGGGACAGTCAACAGAAGACCTTACCATTGAAACCCTGCAGTTCGGACGGGGGAAATAATCGCTGCTGCCATAGAAAACAATCCAAGAGTTTCGACAAGAAGCTTATATGCTTAAATGGGTATAAGCAGACAGTCATTGCAGTCAATTATGCACAAAGATTTGGACTTATTCACATATATAACTCAAACGGCCGACAAACTGAATGCATCAGACTTTTGCCAGAAGATGCTTCAAATGGTGGAATAGGACGGAAACATGGTGAACTGTCTTTTCATGTCTGACGAGGCCCATTTCGATTTAAACGGCAACATAAACAAACAAAATTGTCCAATATATGGAGTGCTTCCAACCCACAGATACTCCATGAGACGGGATTGCATCCACTTCGTGTCATAGTGTGGTGTGCAGTTTCATCACGCTGCATTGTCGGGCCCGGCTTCTTCGAAGAAAACTGTCACACCGTTACGGTTATTGGAGACCGCTACTTGAGCATGTTGAGAGAGTTTTTCTATCCAGAATGACGCAGAATGAGAATTTCATTCAACTCTGTGTGGTTTCAGCAAGATGGTGCAACCAACTCCTCACATAGGCTGGCCTATAATGACAGAATTGCGAAACTCCACATTCCATTGGCCCCCAAGGTCGCCTGACCTTACTGCACCTGATTTGGGGGTTATTGCAAACAGGAAGTCTACAAATTTAAACCAACAAATTTGAATAATCTATAGCAATCCTTTCCTGAAACAATTGCGGTTATTCCTGTCTCAACTCTCCAAACAGTAATGAACAACTTTTTGGTAAGATGCCACACATGCCTCAATGAGCAGGGGGCATTTAAATTCCATTATTTATAAAACTAATTAAACTATATTTAATAAAATTGAATGAGCTTTAACATGGATAAAAGAAAAATGAATTCCATACGCTGAAAAAAAAGATATTTGAGTTTCTTAATTTAGCAATATTCATCAGCCACCCTGCAAAGGGTTTTTCAACAGAGACGCTACAAAAGTAAATCGATAGGGCTAGCAAACGACGCCATATTTTTTCCCGCTCTTTTGACATTTCTCTTCAGTAAGGTTTGCCATTTCATCATGGAAAGATATACGAGCCAACAACGAGTCGAAATTATTAAAATTTACTACCGAAATTTAGAGTCAGTGGCCTCAACTTTAAGAGCGCTACGTCCAATTTATGGTCTTCGGCGATGAGGCTCATTTCTGGCTGAATGGCTTCGTCAATAAGCAAAATATGCGTTATTGGTCAGACAGCAATCCACACGTAATCCATAAGTCATCATTGCATCCCGTAAAAATTACGGTTTGGTGCGGTTTATGGGCAGGCGGCGTCATTGGGCCGTACTTCTTCCGTGATGATCAAGACCGGCACATTACTGTGAATGCGAATCGCTACCGTTCAATGATAACCGAATATTTTTGGCCCCAATTGGATAATATGGATTTGGAGGATATGTGGTTCCAACAGGACGGCGCCACAAGCCACACAGCGAATGCCACAATCAATTTATTGGAAACCAAGTTTGGTGATGGTGTTATCTCACGAAATGGCCCAGTCGATTGGCCGCCTCGGTCGTGCGATTTGACGCCGTTAGATTATTTCCTGTGGGGCTACGTCAAGTCTATGGTCTATGCCAACAAGCCAGCGACGATTGATGAACTTCGTACGAATGTCGAACGTGAAATTGCAGCAGTATCGGCCGATTTATGCTTAAAAACCGTCGAAAATTGGGTTCAGCGTCTGGACTTCTGCAAGCGGGCCCGTGGTGGCCATGCAAAAGAAATCGAGTTCCATACATAATGGCATCGAACGTACTTTCACAGGAATAAAGAATTGCATTGGTATCTAAAACAGGTTTTGTTTTATTTAAAAAAACTTTTGTAGCGCTCTTATTGAAAAACCCGATACAACTGTTTCAATATCATCATAGAACAAAGTTCATCCATTTTATACCATCAATACCAGCTAAATAAGGAATCAAAGTTTGATGGACATACGATTCAAGACAAAATATCTATTTTGCTAGGTAAGGTATGAAGGAGGACCGCGTGACGTGAATCAAGTCGAATATGTGTTTCTAGATCTCACAAGCCGGTACACTAACCGTAGACGAACAATTGCGGCTGCAAATATCTTCCTAACATTGCAAAGTGCTAAAGAAAATCGTCACCATTACATCCCATGAAGGGATTTTGGAGAGCTTATCATAGTGAGTGAGCTGTGCGCGTTCTAGTTTTACACAGACTGATTGGGATCTACAGTTTTACACTGGTTCCGAGCGGTATTTTGAGAAGCCTTTTTGTGGCTAAATATTCGATAGTGTCGACGTCACTATGCTGGGTGACCATCGCCGAAAGTAATGTAAGGTGTTAGGGCAGGGATCGAACCCACATTCTCGTGCACAAGAGCCGAGCACATTACCATTTTACCACGGGTAGCCACAAGGTGCTAACCGACTTGAAAATACTGGTCTCGCATTCCTCGGTACCATTCGGTTGAATAGAAAAGTCTTCCTGAAAAAATTGAAGAGAGAGATTATCGTCCTGTGCTTTCGTATCTTCGAGGAATTCATGAAAACTTGGTGTCGATTTGTATTCTCGTGCCGAAAAAAAAATATAGCTGTGAATTTACTTTCCACCGTACAGGATTCCAAACGTTTCGAAGGAAACGCAATGACTACAGAATAAATACATTTTTGATAATGCAAATTAAGCTGGCGTCGATTGCATGTACCATATGGTTATCCATTTTACAACAAACCGCACGCTGAAAAATAACGGCCCCAGCAATATATTGCAGGAACCATGTACATGTTTGCAAGCATTGTTTTCGTGAATAGAAGAGCGGCTGCATTTTGTTTCTTTATTGTCTGCCCCGTCTTTGTTTCCGAGCGTTTTCAACAAACAAAGCCGCATATGGGTCCCAACTACACATATTATAACTTATTAATCATTCAGTCCCAAACATATTATATTGAATAGCAAACGCAATGTGTTTGGACACTAGTATACTGTATTTGCGTTATATTTGCATCCAAACAACAAAAAAGGACAGACTTTTTAGCGTGCGGCGTGCGGAACTAGATTAGATGTTATGGCATTGGGAACATTTTGTATTTGCAAGGAAGTCGATGGACTCAATCAATAGGGTCTAGGCCATCTAATCGATTATCTGTTGTTAGAATAATCCAATAATTTGTGTGTAATATAAGTTCGATTAATATTTATCGGCTGATTTCGAGTAATAATTCGAAATAGAGTAATTTATACCGAATAACTCCAGTTGACAATAATTTAATATTATATTACAATAACAGTGTCCTAAAATATATAAACCAGCAGATTCCACATCATTACATATTTACCACTTTGGAAAAGACCACAAGATAAATATCGAAGAGGATATGTTACCGACAACATCTACAAATAAACATAGCATTGAATGGAATGTCCGTTAAGGACATTTCATACAATAATACTGAGTATCCTGATATGTCAGAATGTGCGTGTGTGACAGAATGTGCAGATTAAAGCACAAGTGAAAAGGGGAATCATATGCTAATTCCGTAGTCATTTAATACTGTCAAATACTTTTAAATTCTTCAAAGTTTGTAATGGTCTGCTAGATAATGATTATAATATTTTTGTCTGAAAAAGTATTAAAATATAGCAAAAAAAAAAGTATTTTGGCGTCAATTTTTTAGTATTGACGACAATTTCCCTCTTTTGATTTTTATAAATAGTTTAAGAAATATGGATAATGTTTCCTCAACTGTGACAGCAAACAACAAATTAAAGTGAAATCGAATTTATTGGCAAAAAAGGTTTTATCAGCCAAATACAAGTATCTTTTTAAAAATTAAATAAAAAATTAAAATTAAATAAAATTAATTTCTTTTGGATATTATGGCTTGATTAGAAATAATAAATATTCCCATCCTTTATGGAACACGACGTCATTCATGTGGCTGCCCTGACTGTGGCTGCTGAATTTTCGCAGTAGCTCATCCTGTCAGTCCAATTTTCTAAGAGTTTGTTGACGGTTTCTGGTTCTATCTCACGAACGGCACGAATTTTGCATTGCATCGGACTTTAACGACTAGTGGTGGGTAGCGCAGGCAATTTGGATGCGCTGATACACTAACGCAAGCGCAGTGTTGGGTATCAACGTAATGCGCTAGCGCAATTGCGCTATGGCGCATTTGCTTCAATGATACCCTCAATGATCGATGTAAACAAATCCGTGCTATTTTTCTTGTGCGCGCCGTCAATAGGAAGTCGCCTGCTTCATATAATTTTTTATATACATATAATATTTTAAACGAAAGAATTAAAAGATTGTTGACTGAAATGAAAAATGAATTATTTAAAGTTTTTTATGATTCACTATATTAAAATTTAAGAAAACGAGTACACTCTTCTTGAAAAGTAAATTCTTATATATAATTTTAAAATAATAATAATAATATAATTAATACTTTTTTTTAATTAAAATTATGAAATATTAATTTTTTAAATATTTTTTCATAATTTATTAAAATAATAATAATATTATTAATTTTTTTTTTAATTAAAAAAAAAACAATATTGTTTTTATTGAATCTATTTGATAACTGAAAATTATTCAATTGAATAAATTTCCACGGCTAGAAATTCAATAATGAATTTCGTTTATTTTTTCCTTTTTTTCTTGCCTGGCCTCCCTGATTTTTCTTTATTATGCTCTCTTTGCGTTATTGGATTCTTCGCGCTGTATGCTCTCTTTGCGTTATAGGCTTCTTTGCGCTGTATGCTCTCTTTGCGCTGCATGTCTTTGCGCTGAAACTGAGTTGTGACGCAATAGTAACGGAATTGCGTTACTACTACTTTTCTTAGTGTATCAGCGCAGGTAACGCAATAGCGCAACGCAGCGTAGCGTTACCCACCACTATTAACGACACGCCATAAGCAAAAGTCTATAGGGGTCAAATCGCAACTCCGAGGCGGCTAATTGACATCGCCAAGACGGCTGATAACACCATTACCGAATTTAATGGACAAAAGATAGATTTCCGATGAGCTGTGCAACTTGATGCGCCATCCTGCTAAAAAGGAAGATTATCCAAGTTCATATCTTCCATTTCAGCCAATAAGAAGTCCGTAACCATGGCTCTGTAGCGATGGCAGTTGACTGAAATAACATTTTCAGCAGCATTGTTGAAAAAATGGTCCAATGATGCCACCAGTCCATAGTGTAATAATATAAGTGGAAGCATAAGCCCAGCTGATCAGGCATTTTGTTATCGGGTTGTTTCTTTTTATCATTCTTTGTTTACGTAATACACTCGAAGTGTCAAACTTGTCGCATCATTTGTTTTGAATCTTCCTTGCCCTCTTTGCTTACGCTGGTCGTTTCACCGCCTGTAGTTTTTTTGATGGCTAAAAATATATAGAAGAAGTAACTAAAATTACCTACATACATATGTATGGACTTACTGATGGATACTTACCAATTTGGATCTTAAATGCGTTCCAACTTTCTGCCTATTACTTTTTTTTAATACATGTAATTCTATGCATGTAATTATTTACTTTGGCGTTTTTCCTTTGCCTCTCTTCGTATATAAAATGATTTTGACATATCGAGTGTATTGTCATAACAATAGTACAACAAAATTCTGTCAAAATCGTTTATTATTACAACAACACGCCACGCGTCGACTTATATTATTAGACTATGCACCAGTCCAAAATCCACACCAAACTGTCACTCTCTGTGGATGCGTTGGCTACTTGCAGGGGGTATCCATGACATCGACTAAGAAGTAGGAAACTGGTAGACAACAGAGTGGATGGGCGAGAGAATGATAAACAACCAGAAGCAAATTGAGTTTAAATAGAGTTTGATTGATACTAATGACAGCTAAATCATGTTTTATGTTAAAAAAAAACCATAGATGGTGAAAGATAAGTGGTGGATTTGAAAGAAACGGAAAATTTTCTAGATCTCGCCGGAGTGGTGGCTATGGGCAAATTTCACATGAAACAAAAACTATTGAAAAAAACTATGTAACCATGCTTTTTTGCCATTTGTATTGTCAACAAATATCAAAAGAGATATGTTTTTCTAATATTTATATTAAATTTTAAAATTTAAACAACAGAATCGAAATAAAAATTATTTTTGAGAGTTTTTTCGTCGCATCCATGTGAAAAATGGTCGCACGGGAACAGTGTGTGCCCTCTGGTGAAATGAATCATCTATGGTTTTTATTTATCTACACTGAAAGAATAATGCTTCGTCGCATTGATGATGTTAATGTTTTTACGTTGCTACAATAAAATGTTTCGTATATCAGACAATTTGGCAGTCGCTGCAACGAAAAATTTCATACATGATTTCTTTGACAATTTTTCATTTCGTTGCTGCAAGAACTTACTTTTCGTTCCTGTAACAATTTTATTTACTTTGAATTGTGTAGAAAAATGGTTAAAAATTAAACAAAATTAAGTGCATGAGATTTAAACTATTGATATTTGGTGTAACTCTTACTTTTTATTGATTATTTTTATTATTTATTTATTTTGGAGTTTTGCCAAAATTTATAGTTGACGAAAAAATTTCGTTATTGCGATGAAACTAAGTTTTATGAAGATAAAGAGAGCAAAGCAGTCAAAAAAAAACGAGTGAACATAAAAAAGAAACCAGCATGAGGAAATTGTGAGCATGAGTACTACACATCTTAAATCAGTTCATTTGCAACAACCGAAAGTGGTAGACATATTTCTCCACCGGAATAATTTTAAAAATCTAAAACTTTTCCCCTAAACTTTTGTCTAAACTTATACACGTGATAGCTGAGAACAAAAGCTACAATGTTTGTTCTTCGCCAATTGCCTAGGTGGCTTCGTTTTCGAGATATTCGTGTTTAAAATAATTGCATTTTTGAATGCATTTTCAAAAAATGCATAATCTACTTTTTTAATGAAAAAGAAATATCATTGAAAATTGCTTCAAAATTGATTTTAAATCAAATGCGACAGGAAATGACTATTAATACAACTACAACTGAAGTAAGAGACCGCTTATCTAAGTGCATAACGCAACAAGGCTGTCATTTTGAAAATTTTCGTTAATTGAAAACATTTAAAAAAAAAATTCGTTTTCATTTCAAACGAAAAGTAAATTATTTAAAATCAATTTTGAAGCAATTTTCAATGATATTTCTTTTTCATTTAAAAAGTAGATTATGCATTTATTGAAAATGCATTCAAAAATGCAATTATTTTAAACAAGAATATCTCGAAAACGAAGCCACCTAGGCAATTGGCGTAAGAACAAACATTGTAGCTTTTGTTCTCAGCTATCACGTGTTTAAGTTTAGACAAAAGTTTAGGGGACACCCTGTATGTAATTACTTAGTAATAATCTTTAATTGTGAAAAAACATATTGTGTTTGCAGAAATCGTTTGTGTAAATTGAGTATCTATAAACAAATAGATAAAATAACAGAATGCAAGGAGCAGCACGTCAGCAAATAAAGTGACGCATCGGTAGCAGAAAAACTACCCCGAAGTATGTAACTGAACATTTATGTATGTGGATGCGCGAGACGGAACGAATCGCAACAAAATGTTCGTGTTTTAACCATAATTCGGTCGCGCCTGTTTCGTTGGATTGGTATTTGGGTTCGAAGTCAATGAAAACGAAGAAGTGTAATGGCCACAATAACACTCAACCCCTCGACTACCATAATCTTTCTCCAGACGAGTGGAATGGATATAATATATTTAGCAAATTCAGACCAACTTCAAACTTTTTTTTTTATCAAAACACCAGAAATGTAACACTAACAGTTAATTATTTATGTACAATAAATAATTTCAAACACACTTCAACACATTCATTACATCAATCAAACAAAATCATTGCAGCTATGAAATAACTTCATAGCATCAATGAAACAAATTTATAGCTGCAATGAAACAAATTCATTGCAGCAATAAACCAATTCATTCCAGCAATGTAATAATTTCATATCAAGAACGATGCTTATTCATTGCAGCAACGAAACAAATTCGTTGCAATAATAAATGAAATTCATTGCAGCAACAACCATACGTTCTTCGCAGTGACAAATAATTTGCAGTTGATGAATACATTTTCGTAGCGGGAATGAAACTGTACGTTAGCTCACTATCGATGGCGAAAGTTGTTTGGGTAATGAACATTTTCATCCCTTTAACGATGCTTTTCCGTTCAGTGTATGTATTTACTAAAAACTATTGATAAACTACATAACCATGCTGTTTTGACATTTGTAATGTCATATGCTTTTCTATTATTTCTATTAAATTTTCAAATTTAAACAACATAATCGAAATAAAAATGATTTTTGAGTGCTTTTTCGTCGCATCCGAGTGAAAAATGGTCGTACGGAAACAGCACGTGTCCTCTGGTGAATATGGTGATTAAAGTGCGGAACACAATTGCGACGTTTCGACGTACGGCGTCAAAAATGATACGCTGTCAAAAATAAAATACACATGTTGCTATGATCTCGCCCACAATTGACGACGACAACGTATTGGCGTTTCTGCGTCGTACGTTCAATTAGATCTATTTCTTACGCCGCGTACGGCGTATAAGTTCGTATCTGATGTTTCAGACGGTTTGTGTATGCAAATTTGGTGAAATTATTTATAAAATAAAACAATTGCTGATAAAAAATGAGCGGAAATAATTTAAATGAAAAGAAAAATTTATAAAATGTAAACATATGTATGTTGACGTATTATACGTTGTACGCCGCTATTGTGTGCATGTTGGACGTGTGGACGTATTTTCACGACGTTTTACGCTCGATGCGTCGCAATTGTGTTCCGCACTTAAGGGTGGTATTCTACAAGTCGTGAATCAATCACTTCGCGTTACTTTTGTCGTATTGGTAGTTTATAAAACGTTACAGCTGTTCGGTGACTACCTGTGTTGAGTTACGTTATTTAATGGGCGATTTTGATCACTTCATTTTTGATCACTTCAATTTTGAAATTCAACACGCCACAGTTCTTCGCGTCAGTTGAAGAAATTACAAATTTAAAGAAAAATGTCGATCGAGGATGGGCAGATGGAAGTATTTTGCATTTCATTGCTTATAAGTAGTTGCCAATTTTGACAACTTTTTTTTTAAAAAATTCAAAATTATATTGTTTACGCACTGAAAATCTTCTCTACAATAATAAAATTACAAATGGAACGTGTAAATCAATAATGCGTTGTAAAACTATTATAATTATATTTAAAAATTATAGACATCAGTTGATGTTGACAATAATCATACAGTAATCTCATACTAGAGAGAATATTTGGCTCCTCTGACGTTTCCTTTCACACTGTTCTTGGTGCGGTCGGTGTGATAGAGAGATGTTTGATGAAAAGTGACATACACCAGGTGGAATTGCAATAACTTCTGGTTTTAATTTTTCATGTCGTTTTGGTGAAAAGCTGTGAAATTTAAATGTGTTTTACATTTTTTTATTGACTGTTATTGTTAGCATACAATTGTGTTGTATTTAACACAATAATTTTAACACACAAAACAAAATGCCGCTGTGGTTATTTTGTTCGTTGTTTTGAATCACTGGCTCTATCTGGTATTAGTAAAGCAATTCTTTTCTACATCGAACGTAAATATCACACCAGGCCATATGTCATAAATTTGGTGAGAGAACTATTAGGTCTGCTGTAACTATTAGTCTATGACAATAATAAACAAAAGAACCAATACATTACAATCAATACATACCGCCAAATGGCACGTGTTTTTGAAAAGACAACTAATTTAATATAGATGGGGAAATTTACTGAACATTGAAACCCAAAATAACAGGTTTTTTACATATTTTACGTGAATATTGTTGGTATTTGCAGTATTATAAATAATAGCAATCTTAAAATCTGCTGATCTATCTTTATCATTCTGAGCATTTCACTCAAGATAACTTTTTCTAATCTACAATTGTTTGTTTTAGTTGGGCAACTCTATAAACCTCATATGCCAGTGAGAGCTTTCGTACACAAACGCAAGCGCGAAGTGATATACAGGGTGATTCAGGAAGTTCCGGACAAATTTCTCCAGCGTATTCCTTGGCTCATTTCATGAAGAAAAGTCCACTAGGACCATGTCCGAAAATGCAAGGGTGCGAAATGGCAGCGGGTTCAAAATTTTCGGATTGCCGGTCGGAGGGTAGTAGGGTAAAGTTGCTAACTTCTGAACTTCTGATTTTGTCTCTATTAGTTCGAAACTTAAATCGTTGGAGGATATGACTGATACTTTTAAACGGCCTGAGTGATCGTAATTTAATTTACCAGTAACCCCTAAATTGGATAATTTCGACAGTCTTTTCTTATCTCCGAAACAGTCGGCGTCTGTTGTTCCTTCATCCACAGAAGTCAGAGACCATAATCATTATGAGTATTATTATAAAAATTATATAGTAATGATTATATTATTAGTTTTAAGGATTTTTTCAATTGTAATGATTAAATTTGAGTAATATTAAAAAAATTACCCTATAATCATTATTTTTTAGCAAAAAAAAAATTTAGTATCATAATAAAAATAGCAATTTAATCATTTATATTCTTTTATATGCATTGTCCTCAGATCGGGCTCTGGAATACATTTAATACACATCTATGTTGTATTTGTACAGCTTTATAAATTTAATTTGTTCAAATCAATATCAATAAATATCGTATTATTTATATACTAAAATCTATGGTCTAATTAAATCGAATTTTTTTTTATAAAACAAACATTTTAATATAGCCACCTCAATATTTTGGTTTTTGACATTAGTGCAATATCTTTATGCGATATGTTAGTATTGTGTCTTAAATCACCGACATAGTACGTTGTACTTTTTACTGCTTTAATATTTGCCCGTCTGTATATAAGATATAGGACGGGAATCCCAGTTGTTTCTTGGATATGTTTTTCTTTGTACAGGTATATAAACGCCTCGGGTGGGACAAATCCTTTTCGTAATGCATTACTTAAATAATTTGCATTTGTATAGTAGGGAGCCATTATTAAATTGTTATCATAGTTTGTTGTACAACATAGTATATGGCATAGACCAATACATACATATATAATTTTATTCGCTCAATAAATTAAACGTCATAGGTACGGTGGAAAGTAAACATTGGATGGTGGAAAATATGGGTTCAATAATACCAGATAGTGGTAATAGTATACAACGATCAACAAAGGAACAACAACCGAATTTCGTGTTTTTGTGGCAAACTAGTTGTGTTAAATACAATACAAGTGTATACTAACGATAAAAGTCAAGAGAAAAGTGAAAAATATATTTAAATTTTTCAGTTCTACACCAAAACGACATGAAAAAGTTAAGTGAACATATTTTGTAACTCCACCTGGTGTAAGTTAATTTTAAATTTAATTGCTCTCATTCCCACAAACCTATGACGAAGAGTGTGAAATGAAACTTCAGCTGAGAGAATAAAAGTATCTATGTATGTATGTATTGGTCTATGGTATATGATTTCTTATTAAATTTATGAAGTATTTGTCAATTCGAATTACGTTTGCCTTATTACAATTTCTTGTTTGATATATACTTTGTGTACTGACTTTGTGCTGTTCTGTACAGAGAAGAAGGGGCTCTTAAACAGTTTCTTTCGAATATCCTTAATTTTTTCCATGAACGCCGGCGATACGTTGAACCAGACAGGACAAACATATGTTATGACAGGACGAATTAGCGTTTGATACATAATAGTTTTGACACGGGAATTTATATGTTTAGAATAAAAAAGACGCCTGTATAGTTTATAAAAAAATCTTTCCTTGCCTTTGAGACTATCTCCTTTATATGTACATTAAAGTATAAGAATTTGTCCAGGTCCACCCCTAGATATTTAATTTTTTGTTTGATCTCAAAAGGTTTGATTTGATTCCGAATTGTTTCCAATTCCGTCTTACGTCTTTATTACACTTTCCTACTGGTGGCCGAAATACAATAGTCTCACACTTGTTAGTGTTTATTTTTAAATGCCAACCATGGGCATAATCCTCGACCACGTTGAATGAGTTTAGAAGTCCTTCATTAATATTAGATATTGTCTTATCAGCATGATAAATAACAATATCACCGGCGAACGCCGACTAGTTTGATTATTATTGGTTTCATCGAAATCCTTATATGAATGTATTGATTCCCGAAAAGCTCGAATTGCACCATTCATTTCCTCTTGGTCAAGTATTACTAGGTTGTCCGTATTATCCTTTTCTAGATCTTGCGTGTTTATTCCAGCTTTTCTTAGTACATTCCTTTCACATTCGTGCATAACTATTTTAGTTAAATTGAGTGGTTTAACTTTTTAAATATTATCCAACCTTGGAACATTCTTACTGGATCTCTAATTCTCCAGGTTTTCCTGAATTTCTTTATTACCTATTGATATAAAATTTTCATTCAATAGTTTTTTAATTAGTTTGAGTTATGCTTTTAAGGTATTTAATGATAATTGTGTAAGTCTTGTTTCTCATCTATTATGTCTTTTTATCATCGTTAATATTTCACTTTTTTCTGAGTGTAATTTTTTAATTATGCTGTTAGAAAATTTTGAAAAGGCTTCTTTGTCTATACATTTTGGTACCGTACTTTCAATGGTCTCTGATATTAGAAAATGTAAACTAGTTATATATACGTCTATTTCATCATTCGTTAAATTTCGATAGTTCGGTATAACTATTTCTAACTTCATTTTCTGGATTACCACCTCAATCTTTTTCCAATTTGTTATTTTAAAGTTAAATTTGACGTTGTCCCCTCATTCAAAGTTGTCATAACATTCGGCTCACTTTCAATTTTCACAATTAATTCCGCTGCGTTGTGGTCGCTATCGTAATCCAATGTTTTGAGGCAGTTTGAAATTTCCTCGACTCTCAGTAAATTTAGCCTGAAATCCGTTATGTATAAATCGTGGTATGAGCCCGATCGAGGAAAGAATGGTGCTACAGAAGCGTAAAGCTTGCATCTGAATTCTATATCGTTTTCCGAAAACCATTCTTTTAGGCTGTTGCCTTTTACGATATTAACAGTATTACTCTATTCTCTGTGTTTGCAGTTGTAGTCTCCCGCTAGTACATAGTAATTATTTAAATTTTGAAGATTCACAGAATCAAATAGTTTTTGCAAATCTGCTCGTATTGAATTTATATTGCCGGCCGGATTTATGGCGCATGTCTCTAAAGCATCTAGCGAATGTATTGTATATTATTCTTGATAAATATAGCAGTTTCTCAGACATGTTGGAACTAACTCGTACATAATATATACCGAAAGGAACTTCGTTCCAACCGGGTGTCCCATGATACCTCATGTAATTTTTATCTATGGCATATACTGTAGTTTTGAACCCAATAGACTGTAAATTTGAAAAGCCAAAGTGAAAGAAGTTTAAAAAAAGGACATTTTCTTAAATAAGTGCATTTTCTTAAAAACAGTAAATTTTCTCAAAAAACAATACCCATTCATATTCTTAAACAAAATGCCTTTTCTTAAACAAAATACCTTATCTTAAAGAAGTATCTTAAAGATGTATAAAAAGAGTAAATTTTCTTACAAAAAGTACATTTTCTGAAAAAAATTAATTTTTTTTAAATAAGTACCTTTCATTAAGAAGGTAAATTTTCTTACAACAAATTGCCATTTTTTTAAAAAAAACTAACTTTTCTTTAAAGAGTACCTTTTTTGTGAAATAAAATAACTTTTCTTGAGATAAAACAAATTTACTTATTCTTGAAAAAAGGACCAGTCCTAAAAATAAATCCCATTTCTTAAAAAGAACGTTTTCTTAAAAAAATAACTTCTCTTAAAAACAATACCTTTTGTTACAAAAATTCCTTTTCTTAAAAGTACATTTTCTTAAAAATAAAATAATACATTTTCTTTTCTTTTCTTGATATAAGTAGCCTTACTGAAAATAAGTACATCTTCTTAAAAAAATAACCATTTCCTAAAAAGAGTATCACTACTTTAAAAAGTACCTGTTCTTAAAAAAATACTTCTTAGTAAAAAAATGGATACTCTTATGGATTTTTCTTACAGAAAGTGAAATTTTCGTATCAATGGTCTAGTAAATTGTATCGGTTAGAGGCAAGTCTACTGAGTTGATTGATATCCATACAATGTCTGTATCGAGTAAAATTTTTGAAAAAAATTGATTTTTACCAATTCTCAGATTAATGCAATCTGCAATCAGTCACCCTTAATAGCTCTTATCGTACCGTAACCAGTACATAAGTATCAGTCGGATGAACCGACTTAATCATACCTTCATCCTAAGTCATCCATTGCGTGGGAGTTCTGTTAAAAAACACCAATACTCAAAAGTGACCATATTTAATAGCAGATTGACGACATTGCGCTAAATATTATTGAATACTCAAATTAGTTAGTTTCCCTCCCAATATTTATATGCGAGGGAAAAAAATGGGCATGGTAAGTTGTTGTTTTGATCAGTACCAAATTTTATTAAGATCGGTTATGATATATTGAAGATATCGAGTCGACAAACCCCAAGTACGCCCAACTTTTATATGGGAGGTACGAAACTAGGCGTGTCACAATAGGCAGTTATTACGTACACAATAGCTTTTAGCAAAATATTGCCTTGTACCGAATTTTATTAAGATCGGTTGTAGTTTACGAGAGTTATCGTGTCGATCAACCGGTCATCCGCCCAACTTTTATATGGGAGGTCCCAGAATGGGTGTGGCAAAACAGCTCGTTTTCTATAGGAGAGTTTCATTTGTCCAAATATTGGCTAGTACAAACTTTCATAAAGATTGGTTCGGTTTTGCGGGAATTCTCGTGCCGAACAACCAGCACGCCGAACAACATTTGTATGGGAGGTACCACAATGGGCGTGGCAAAATCACCCTTGTTTTAATCGGTGATTGGCGTTTGATAACGTGAAGCTTTATACCTAATTTCATTAAGGTCGGAAGTGATTCACGCGATTTATAGGATTGACAACCCGGACGAACACTCTGTTTTGTATGGGAGGTACCAGAATGGGCGTGACAATCTCGCCAATTTCCTCCAGTTAAGTAGGCATTTACAGATTATTAACCGGTGTGAGAGTTGAAGCTAATCACATCTACCAGAAGAAAGGTTTGAAAGAAATGTGATTTTGTGCTAAATGTGTCGATTTGTATAATGATTTATTGTTAATTGTATATAAGGGGCCGTTCAAGTATTACGTCAGCACTATAGGGGGCGGGGGGATCTTTGCTTTGCTTATTTTTGATGATTTTGAAGAATAATCTGCGAATCGTGTGGAAGGTGAACTTAATCGCGGCGATCATCATCTGCGATGCATCGGCGAATGCTGAGTCGTGAGAAAATTTCCGGTGAAATGTGAATCGCCTTGTTGATTTACAAGCGAATCGCCTTGTTGAGTTGCAAGCGAATCGCCTTGTTGATTTGCAAGCGAATCGCCTTGTTGATTTACAAGCGAATCGCCTTGTTGATTTACAAGCGAATCACCTTGTTGATTTGCAAGCGAATCGCCTTGTTGATTTGCAAGCGAATCGCCTTGTTGATTTACAAGCGAATCGCCTTGTTAATTTGCAAGCGAATCGCCTTGTGGATTTGCAAGTGAATCGCCTTGTGGATTTACAAGCGAACCGCTTCGATGATTTGCAAGCGAATCCTCGCGAAAATTCGCCAGCGAATCGCGTTGTAGAATCGAATTCGATTCGCGGAACATCGCTATGGCGAATCAAATGCAATTCGCGTAAATTGAAATTTGATATCGACAAATATTGAGGAAAAGGAAGAAAACCACGAAACAACTTCCAAAAAGCCAAACCAAGATTTGCGACAGATTATCGAGGAAAATATTGTAACTATTTCATCAAAAAGTACACTCTTTACCCAATCTTATTTAAGCTTTTTGAAAATTATTTGGTAACTATCATGAATATTTTTGTTTTCAATATTTTTTTTTATTAAGGCTTGGTTCAAATATTTTGCACCGAACAAAATTTTGAAGTTTGCGAGGTGAATATCTACTGTCAAAAATTAGACTAGCCCTAGCGCTACTCTAAATTTTGACAACGAACCAAATAATGACATTTGTTGAAGAACAAGATGTATTTCGTTAGGTGATAGCATTACCACAGCTAATTGGGTTTCTTTTATTCCTTTGGCCAAAATAAATTGCTACAAATTGGTTTAAATAAATGTGTTTGCATTGTTTCAAATGAAATACATAAAGGAGATAAGTAATTAAGAGACTTTACTTTCATTTTCAGTTTAATAAGCCCATATTAGCAACCGACTGCGCTAGAATCTACACTTACACCACCTTATTGAATTCATCTTGGTGATTATTTATTTTTTTCTGGGCTAAATGTCATAATTTTGTTCACGTTCTGCCAAAATTTCATCACATGAATCCACACAGCAAAATGGCAAAATTGTATCTACCATACCAAAATGTATTCACCCAATTTTACCACGGACTAAAAGAGTTCAATCCGCCCACAGCCAAACACATACATAAATAGAAGCACTTCTTTAAAATATGAGAACAAATTCAGCAAAAGTTAAGAAAATTAAAGGTATTCACATATAAGGTATTTCAATCAATGAATTTTATGTATTTAATTTAAGAATCCAAAAAACTAAGTTAATTTATTTTTTTTTGCACATTTAACCCTTTTGTTAAGTCTGTCTTTGGCGTGTACAATGTGTTGCTGCAATATGGAATTAATTTTTGTGTCATCAATGTTTGAAAATTTTTGATGACAAATACCTGTTAGAAGAAGCAAAAATGTTATGATATTGTACTGTATAGTGCTACATTATATACATACGTCTGATGATTGCAACAAAATAATAATCTTTAATGCGTGGCTTTTTTTTGGTGCCTGTCCACGAAAATTGCGTGGCTAATTCATCCATTACTATAAGTTTAAAGCAATTTTTGGTGAATTGGGATAAATCTGTGCCTCCAACTCTTTCAATCAGTCGCTTCTAAAAAAAAACAATAAGGAAATATTAATGTTAAATAAATTAACTAAAACAGTTTTTTGGGGCGAATAAAAATGTTCACAGATATTGTATGAATCTAAAATTGGGTTAACTTACCATTGATTCACATGTATTTGAATTTTGTTGCAACTCATTATCAAAATCTAATGTTGCTACAATGGCAATACTTTTAAGGATGCATCATCGTCGACCACCTTCACAGAGTTTTGTTTTTTAAGTTGGGAAACCTCACCCCGAAATGTTTTGATTTCCTCTGTTAAACGCGTAACCAATACTTTATGGCTCTTAAGTTCTTCGGTTACAGCTTTGACCTCTGCAAGTATTTGAGAAAGAATCGGGGTGTTCTCAGATATTATGAGGTGCTGTTGCATGTGATCTGTTAAAAGAATGTTATCAAAATAATCTAATATATAATGTCAAAAATCTTACCAGTGTTGGAGTTTTTTATGTATTTAATAACCCGTTGATTTGAATTTTGCGAGGTGTGTGGTTCTTCAGCTGTGAAATCTTCTGCAAATGATAAGAAAAGAAGTTACCTGGCGTTTACACGGGACAGTTTTGCTCCGACAGTAGAAAACATTCACACATTTTTACTACCACACTTACACTTCTCTCACTTGCCTCGCCCATAGAGTAAATATGGGTAGAGAAAATCTTTCACTCACCAAATTTCTGACATTTGTCCTCGTGTGATGTATACGTTTGATGTTGAAAAGAATTGCTTTACTAATACCAGATAGAGGCAATGGTTCAAAACAACGAACAAAATAACAACACCGGCATTTCGTTTTGTGTGTTAAAATTAATGTGTTAAATACAACACAAATGTATGCTAACAATAACAGCCAATAAAAAAGTTTAAAACACATTTAAATTTCACATTTTTTCACCAAAATGGCATGAAAAATTAAAGCAAGAAGTTATTGTAATTCCACCTGGTGTATATCACTTTTCGTCAAACATCTCTCTATCACACCGGGCGAGGCCATAGACTAATACATACCTAGATAAACTTATTCTCTCATCTGACGTTTCATTTCACACTCTTCGTGATGCGGTCGGTGTGATAGAGAGATGTTTGACGAAAAGTGATATACACCAGGTGGAATTACAATAACTTCTTGCTTTAATTTTTCATGCCATTTTGGTGAAAAAATGTGAAATTTAAATGTGTTTTAAACTTTTTTATTGGCTGTTATTGTTAGCATACATTTGTGTTGTATTTAACACATTAATTTTAACACACAAAACGAAATGCCGGTGTTGTTATTTTGTTCGTTGTTTTGAACCATTGCCTCTATCTGGTATTAGTAAAGCAATTCTTTTCAACATCAAACGTATACATCACACGAGGACAAATGTCAGAAATTTGGTGAGTGAAAGATTTTCTCTACCCATATTTACTCTATGGCCTCGCCACTGTCTCTGATTTTTCAATGACAGTAACTTCGGCAAGAGATTTGACATAAGCGGCCAGATCATGGCTGAACTAGTAAAGGTTAGCGCAATAGAACAACTGATTTTGCTTTCTTATGACCCCATCTGTTAAATTCAGTGTATTTTGTTGTTGTACCTTTTTTTTGTTTACTGTGTGTTCATATGGATCTGTGTTGAATTTGACGGTTAGAGTCATGAAACAAAAACTAAATGCCTGTTGTTGCTTCACACAATTACAACAAATCCTACTTCGTCAACCTCTACTAGTTCAGCCATCGGCCATATCGGTGACGTTTCGTAGTAATTTGAGAAAAAACCGAAACATCGCAAACGACTTTAAAAAATTGGGAATTATATTTGTATTATTTGAAAATTTTGCTAATTTTTATTGAAATATTTTTTGACAATACAAACATATAAACATGAATACATGTCTAATTTTGCAGAGTACATCAGTTCCATTGTAATTTGGAGAAGTAAGACAAAACACAATGGCAAAAGGGCGAAGAAACAAAAAATCAGAGCACGAAATTTAACGAAACGACACTGTCGGCGGTTGCTTAAAACTGTACTGTCTTTATAACTGGCTGGACGCGTACGTCACACAAACAATTTTTCTCTTTGTGACAACTAATACATATTCTCAACTATCTTGTCTCAAACTGTCCCGTGTAAACGCACCGTTAGAGAAGTAATACAGTACTTAATATAGTATAAAATTTAACTTACCAGTATTGAGAAAAGCGATTTGATTCTCCATTTTATGACTTAATGTATAAATGGTATAAAGAAAAATGTTTTGTCGCGTAAGTCTTCCAAGCAAACAATCTTTTTTTCAATTATATTGAAGTAAAAAGTGGTATAATCGCCTTCTTCTAATTTAGATGTGGTATAAATATTAAATTGCTCCGATGTTATAGGTTGTTGGAAGTAGGGTTGAAGGTTTTTTATTACATAACCTTCTAGGAAGGGCAACGAATTTTGTTCTTTAACTTTTTTTATTTTAATAATTTTGTTAGCAACAAGACAACAATTGTTTGGTTTTTGTGACGTAAGGGAAAACTACTCTAATTGCACACTAGCAAAACCATCATCGATCATTTTACCAAAAGAAAAATTATTAGCAGACTTTTTGGGATCAGATTACTGAACCAAGCTCTTCTCAACTTGTCTGTTATATAACTGCGATGCCACGAAATTACGTTTCTTTACAGATTTCTTAACTTTTTGTAAATGGTTTTCAAACTTAAATGCACTTATACCCTCTAGAGTTCCGAATCGTTTGCAATCTTCGTGGATGTGCAAGAAATAGTGAAAATTACATGTTAAAAAACATAAGTCGTATAATACCGCTGCCTTTTGCAACAAAATTATATAGCAAATCTTGAGCACACTTATTGTTTATTGAACAATTTTTTTTTGTCCAGCAAAATTCTTATTGCAAGGGATAAATTTAAAAAATGCTCATACCTTTCCCTTGTCAAAATGTTTTTTAATAAATATGGGCCGGTATATAATAGAAATTGCCTGAGCTCTGTTGCTTTAAATGAGTCAAGCTCTTTTAGAGCACGGGGTTTCCTGCTAAACTCACAAGTAATAGAACCCTTCAGACCGGCTAAACCATTAGACAGACATTCTATTTTCCAAGAAGTAAGGGAAAACTGTTCCCCCTTTTCTTTAACCCATGCAGTTAGGAGTGTACGAGTTACTCCAAGACATACAATATGCATATAGTCTAATGAAATTTGTTTTACCATATCTATGTCAAGTTTTTCCACAATTGTAGGACCCTTTTCATTATGGTGTTCGGATTGAGTACGACGCCTAAATGTGTTGTTGGATCTCACAGCCCATTCTTGATTTAATGGGAAAACCATTCTATTTTTAAACATTGCACCCTTTTGAGTACATCGAGTACAAGATTAATAACCCATATGTCCCTTTACACCAATGATAAATGACCTGGCTGGTGCATCCATTATAAAACACCTTACTTTTATAAGGTACTTTTTGCCTTCGTATTGAAGGCCTTCTTGCGTCAAAATTGTCAGTTCTGAAACAAAATCACTAAGATATTCATATGCACTTTTGGGCTTTGTATATCCTTCATAAGCGCCAATAAAGACTAGATCTGAAGTGTTTATGACACTGCACAAAATCGGCCACACTTGTTTGCTCGAACTTTTACATAAAGGTAGACCGTCTATATTAACATCAAACTCAATGGTTTGCAAGTTAAAATTGTTTGTGCATAAAAAATCGGTGTGTGCATCTAGCAGTCCATAATGAACATATGTGCCGGGACCCATTGGCCGTGTAACTACATCTATTGGCGTTCTTTTTAAGGTTCTTACATCTTTTGGAACACTTATATTACACTCTCTGAAAATTTCCAGCATTTCATTAAGCGCTACATTGCTGATACAGTGCTTTATGCACCACTTGCAAAGTTTTTCCCTTAAATTTTCTACATCAGGAGCAATTGGAGCCGAGCTCGCACTATCTTCACTAACATTTAAACTACGGTTAACTGGGCTTTGAGGGCTTTCATCGGCTTCGCTACAATTTAATACATTTTCCGCACTTTCCACATTTATGGCGCTATTTTCACTTTATTCTGCCTTAGAATTAAAAATGTGTTCTATTAATTTTGCACTTTCCCTCTTACTTCGTTTTCGGATTGTATTCTTGTACATGTTACTGTTTATTATTAAAATTTTTAAAATATTTATTAATCACCCTTGCCACAATACAATAGAAAAGAAACTTGCCACAACACAATATCACAACATTCACTGATCACTTCAAAAACTTAAATGACAATTTTTCAACTTTTGTTTGTTTTGATCTTCTTAATAATATCCCGTTATAATACATCGCCGCAATGAATCGCGGATGCATCGCGGATGTATCGCGGATTCTTCTGCCCAAGCGATGACAATAACAATATAGTGAAAATTACAACTAGGGTATTCATCATCTGCCTAAGCGATGAATTTGTATTGATCGCCAGGAAGAATCGCGGACTCTTCCCAAAATCATCTGCCTAAGCGATGAATTTGTATTGATCGCCAGGAAGAATCGCGGACTCTTCGCATAATCATCTGCCTAAGCGTTCATGTTGGTATGATCGCCAGGAAGAATCGCTGATTCTTCGCAAAATCATCTGCCTAAGCGATTAATTTGAATTGATCACCCAGAAGAATCGCTGATTCTTCGCAAAATCATCTGCCTAAGCGATGAATTTGTATTGATCGCCAGGAAGAATCTCGGACTCTTCGCAAAATCATCTGCCTAAGCGATGAATTTGAATTGATCACCAAGAAGAATCGCTGATTCTTCGCAAAATCATCTGCAAAGATATGAATTTGTACTGATCGCCAGGAAGAATCGCAGATTCTTCGCAAAATCATCTCCCCAACTGAATTGACTTTTAGTGATCGCCAGGAAGAATCGCGTATTCTTCGCGCAGCATATTAATCTTCCAAAACTCGTCCAAATGTTTGCAGGGTATTGTCAAATCAATTATGTGCTACTGAGGAAAAACACATACAAACAAACAAATGTGTATACGTGAACAACATTTGACAATTTAAATTAACCAGAAATATATAAACAAAAGAAAATCAGCTGTGCAATGCGTTCACGAAAACGATGTACAAGTAGACAGTCAAAATTTCTCTTCACTCAAATGCCAACAAACAAAACGAGTGAAACCCTAGTACTTCTATACAAATTCCAACCATGTTGAAGTAAAATTACATAAACTATGCAAAAAGTATGAAATAAGCAAGATATGACGCGAGAGAGAAATACGTTTGAGTGAACTCCTAGCACTTTTTGGTTCTCTTTTACCAGGGTTGCCAAGTTGCGCACATCTTCTGGTCGTCTAATTGTAAATCGTCTTTGGCGTTCACCTTACTAATTCCATCATGAGTAATTATTTACTTTTTTACACATATGGCAACACATATGTTTGTTTAAATGAATATTATTATTAGTCCTCTTTCCTAAGCCTATTTTCTTATTTCTAGAATTATAACTGCTGCTCATGAATCAATAAAATAAAAACAGAATACATTGAAAGTAAAATGCAAATACCAATGATCACGTCAGCATTGGGGGGGGGGGGGGGGGGGGAGAGGTTGGGGTTTAAGAGCTTTGGTTACTTTTGATGACAAGGGGGGGGGGGGGTTAATAATTGTAATAAATCTGCTTACGTAATACTTGACGGCCCCTAAGTACACTGTTAATATTACATTGCAAGTGTTTTGATAAGCATTTTTTGAATTTTTGTTTCGAAATGGTCTTAGTTTGCTAAATATATTATATCCATTCCCACTCGTCTGGATACAAATTATGGTAGTTGAGTGTTATTGTGGAAGTTATACTCAGGTCCTGCAATTAAAAACAAATATGAGGATTTTATTAAGAATTATATTTAAGATATGTACATATCTATTTATGGCTGTACTTATCATGAACATACGCTCTACTCTCCTATGGGTTTCATCACAACTATTGATCCATGTTCAAAACTTCCACTAATACAGAACCACAGCATTGTTTTCTTAAATTATGCAATTGTTGTGCTGAGGGTTCTGTCGATCAATTGTAGCGTCACACATTTGTTAAATTTCCGATTGGATTCATTTCATTGACGTTAAATTGATATCTTTTATGTTCGTCTTACTGGAAACACATTGTTTCTTTGACTTCTTCGTTTTCATTGACTTCAAATCCAAATACCAATCCAACGAAACCAGCGCGACCGAATTGTGGTTAAAACATGAATATTTTGTTGCGATTTGTTCCGTCTCGCGCATCCACACACACAAATGTTCAGTTACATATTTCTTTGCTTTCTTGCTTTATTTTACTAAGTACATATAACCAGTCTTTTTTAATACATTTATTTAAATTATTCCGGCGGAGAAATATATCTACCACTTTTGGCTGTTGCAAAGGAACTGATTTAAGATGTGTACGTGACCCACCACTCACGTTCTCCATTTTCTTTTGCTGGCCTCTTTTTTCGACTGCTTTTCTCTCGTTATCTTCAAAGAAATTGGTTTCGTTGCAATAACGAAATTGTTTCGTCAACTATAAATGTTGCCAAACCTCCAAAATAAATAAATAATTAAAATAAACTATAAAAAATAAGAGATAAACCAAATATCAATAGTTTAAATCTCATGCACTTGCTTTTCTTTAATTTTTAACCCATTTTTCTACAAAATTCAAATTAAATAAAATTGTTGCACGAGGGAAAAAAGTAAGTTCTTCCAGCAATAAAATTAAAAATCGTGAAATTTTTCGTTGCGGCGACTACCAAATTGTCGGATATACGACAATTTTCACTATAGCTACGAAAAAAAATTAACAAAAATGTTTCATCCATGCGACGAAGCGTTATTCTTTCAGTGTAGCTGAGACTGACATGCAGACTGCCACTAAAACCCAACCTATCCGAAAAGTTAATGGATCCATGAATTAATTTCTTTGGATGAAAACCATACATGGGGCAAATTAATTAAATGAGAATTAGAATTTATTATAGTTTTATTTGAATTACCTCTACAAATGCAAATTGAAAAAAAATTTAAATACCATTGGCAATTATACTTATTTTCAAAGCATTTCCTAAATAATGTATACTTCTACATTAGAAGTTTCTGAATTTGAAAGTACTATGAGGCAATGCGTATCAATGCCTCAAACCTGTACATATAAAATCCTTCAAAAACAGTACTGCCAACTGTCAAAAAAAATTCAAAATAATTAAAAGTATTCCCATATTCTTTCGGCGGCGGTCACCTCGCATAGTGACGGCGACACTATCGAGTATCTAGCCATGAAAAATCTTCTCAAATTACCGTTCGGAATCGGTGTAAAACTGTAGGTCCCCATCAGTGAGTGAAAACTGGAAAGCGCACAGCTCAGTGATTGTGAGAAGTTCTCCCCAGTCCCTTCATGGGATGTAATGGGAAACCAGAAGATTCCCATATTTCATTACAATTGGCATCCAATTCCACAACCTGCATTTGCGTTTCCTGAGCAAACGGAAATTCAAAATTCAAATTAATTACTCGTATGTAGTTTAAATCGGTTCAGCTGATGTAACATTGGCACTATGGAATTTTGTATCAAGCAACTCGTTTGAATGAATATTCCTTGGCTGAAAGGGAGACATTTACACGAAACTTATGTAAATAAATAAATCCTTACCTTTCCTGTTTGCCCAGATCATTATCATCATCATCTTTATCGTTTGTATCGTCCCTGGACCAGAGTTCATATTCACCCTGATTGGTATCAAATGTGGTTGGTGATTGTTGCGATGGGTGTGGTTGCTGTGTGGCATTGGAGGGGGGCGTGGGAGTGGTCAGTCTGTTCAACATATCATTCAAGTTTCTTATTATTTCAGCAAATGTTGGTCTTTCATTCGGCACTCCATTCCAGCAGGAGTACATTAAGGCATAACTGAAAAGTTTCATTTTGATTAAAGGTTGTTACCATACATATTCCATCAGTATGTAATTAAGGTGATTTTAATGATATATGTAACACAAATGGTAGTATTGATATTTGGAGGAGTTTAAATTTAAACTTGAATTTATGTATAAAATAAATTCATGAAAATTATGTCAATCAAATTTATAGATATATTTACGAGTTGTGGGGCGATTAATGGCTAGTTTTTAAGTGGATACTTAACTTTTGGATTAATTAATCCTAATTGAAAGTTAAGAAGAGGTTAACTGTGCAATTTGAATTACAGTGGTGAATTAATGTAAGCCACCATATTGTTAACGATAATGGCAACCCTCGTATTCTTATTGGGAAAAACATCTGTTTTGGTATAACTACCAAAACAACAAAGAAACTGACAAAATGGAATTATAGAAAATAAGAATTAAATGCATAAAATTTAAGTAATTTTAGCAAAAATATGGAAGAAACGATGTAGGCACAATAATTTAATGAGATGGACTCAAAGTGTGCCTACAACTACTCTAAACAGAAATATGTATTTTGCATTTCTTATGAGCAATGTGATTCTAATACATCTATATTAGGGCGGGTCAAATTGTATGGAACGATTTTTTTTGATGAAGCGTATAGCAGAAACGTAATCTATAGGTGATTTTGAGAAATTTTGCTCAAGAGACCATAGCTCTAAGTCGGATTTTATGAGCAGGATGAGTGAAACCATTGAGTAATCTCATACTAGCGAGAATATTTGGCTCATCTGACGTTTCCTTTCACACTCTTCGTGATGCGGTCGGTGTGATAGAGAGATGTTTGATGCCGTTGTTGTTAATTTTTCGTTGTTTTGAACCATTGCCTCTATCTGGTATTAGTAAAGCAATTCTTTTCAACATCGAACGTAAATATCTCACCAGGCCAAATGTCATAAATTTGGTGAGAGAACTATTAGATCTACTATAAGTATTAGTCTATGTAAAAATGGATGTATGTATGTGTTTATGTTACGAATGGACTCGAAAACGACTGGACCGATTTTGATTAAATTTTCAGACAATATTCAGACTCATCCAGGGGTGACATAGGCTATACAGCCAGGGTGAAAGTGGGCGGTGCCACGCCCCCTTTTCAAAAATCGCTCTGACGGCTTTTCTATTGGACCGATTGTTATGAAAATATCACAATGTGGTATTGACGACCTGCTGATACTCCTTGGCTATACTTGGTTGTGATTGGATAAAGGGGCGTGGCACCGCCCATATAACTTGCAATTTAAAATGGATATATCTCATGAACTGTCGGAGATATGAAGATGAGATTTGGTATATAGGTTGTCGGAACAGTATGAATTACAGCCAGGGTCGAAGAAGGTGGTATATAGAAAGAAAGAAACCGAAAGAAAGAAAGATACTTTGAAAGAAACCCATATAACAGCCATAACTATAGTTTGAAACGTAATGGAACAACAAATTTTGTTCAACCTTTGGCATCACAAAAACTTTAAAGGCAAAACGTAGTTTGCCTGGTCCAGCTAGTGTATGTATAAGAATGTATAATCTCCGATAGTATAAATTTAAGCACAGTAGTTTGATGTTTGAGATTAGAACTAGTCATGACAGTGAGTGCGCTTTTCTGATAAAATTCTAATTTTCAAATAACCAGTTTTCATTTGGTTCACATATTGGATTTGAGACTGAATGACTTACAATTCGGTACCGCAATTTTTTGGTTTCTCCATACGATATCCAGTCTTTAGTAGGTGCAACAAACGATTTGTCGGTATTGAGGGATAGGGCGTAGCGCCCAACGTCACTATCTCGTACAGTAGAATTCCATATGACCAGCTGTATAAAAGAGATGAAATTTGAATTAAGTTAATGAGATAAGTCATTGGAATTAAATTCAAATTCTTTATAGTATTGAAAACATAACAAATCAACTCGCCCATTGCGAACTGACAATTATATTTAACACAAAACTAACAAAAACCGGTTAACCGACGCCACGTATCGGGTTTTCGGTTTGTTCGAAAATTGAGTTTTCGGATTTTCGCCTTTGGACAAATGGCTTGACATTTATTGGTTTGGCCAAACGAATTTTTATGACAGCTAATCCGATATTAGACTGCCAAAATACACATTTTACAACGAAAAACTAGGTTTACTTTAATTTCCAAAAATCATCACAACATGGCGATATTTTGAGGTAAATGAATAGAAAACGCTTAGCTACATATATGAGGAGACGAGAAATGCGAGGAGTGAGTTTTGTGGGACATGGGACTGCTCGTAGAGGTGGCAATTTTCTGATAGCAATTCACTTGGGAGTGGCCAGAAATGATTCCTTCATTGGGCAATCCAAGCAGCTACTTCCACGCAGTATGTCCTGGGTAATGGCTTTTCGGAAACCTCCGTTAGCTGGCTAAAGTGAGAAGGCGGAACAAATGAGCAGCACGATTGGTTAAACGATAACTGATACGAGTAAGTCTCAGGTTTAGTAGGTGACTGATGTCACTGAAGCTTATCAAACTATCGAGCATGATCTTTTGTCCTTAGAAGGCGGATGAGCCAAACATACGGGCCAACGGCAGATAGAAACAAAAAGAAGAAAATCCGGGTTCGACATATTGATCCATAATGGGAGGGTGCAATCCAATAAACTGGCAGTAGGTAAAATGCAAAAACCCGGTGGACTGGGTTTGCCTCTCGCCACCGTTCATAATGCCAGTGAATATACAAAAACGAACAAGAAAACATAAACAACCCCTATTTGTTGACGACACCCGCATACGTTTTACGGATCTGCACTTGGAATGTGAGAACTCTATATAGATCCGGTGCAAGTATCCAATTGCCAGACGTCCTCGAAAGTTATAAGGCTGACATTACGGCAATCCAGGAAATGGGATGGACAGGACATGGCTGCACACGAAAAAGAAACTGCGACATATGCTACAGTTGCCATAAGAAAACACATCAATTTAGTTTCCGATTTGTAGTTGGCTAAAGACTGCGACATCTAGTCTCTAGGTTCAGTCCTGTGAGTGAAAGTATAGCCACAATCCGCATAAAAGCGAAATATTTTAATATTTCCCTGATTTGTGTGCATGCCCCGACAGAAGAGAAGGATGATGAAGCCAAACACATATTCTACGAGCGCCTAGAGGAAACGTATGACCGCTGCCATGGCCATGACATTAAGATTGTACTAGGAGATTTTAATGCCAAAGTAAGCAGGGATTATTTAGCAATTTCAGTCTAAATGCTGACAGTTCCGACAACGGTGAGACGGATTGACTTTGACACGGCAAAGAAAACATGGTCACTAGTGGTACAAGATTCCAGCATAAAGACATCCACAAGACTACTTGGGTAACCCCTGATCAAAGACCGAAGAACCAAATTGATCACGTGGTAATTGATGGAAGGCACTCATCCAGTGTAATGGACGTACGAGTGATCAGAGGATCTAACATTGATTCTGATCACTACCTGGTAGCAGCAAAAGGTTCGCACAAGCTTAAGTAGAGCGAAAATCGTACGAAACCAGACGCAAGCTGCAATTACCAGAGGTAGCCACAGCCTTCTCAAGGAAGCTCTCGCAACTTTTGGCGCAGAACCCACCCCCTCCCGACGACGATCCTGAAACGCAGTGGTAACCCATTTCCGACTCTACAAAATCTGCCGCAACAACCGTACCGTACTTGGTGAAATGGTGAAAAGATCGCTGAATGTATGGCAATGCGGAATAGGGAAAACAGGAAGGAGGTAAACCGTCTCTTTAGGCGTAAGAAACGGCAGTGGAGAAAGGGCGAGAGTGAAAATATTGAGACATACAGAATGAAGAACGAAGCTCAAAAATTCTACCAAAAAGTCAAAAACGGAAGTAATGGACATGATTCTGTAAAGACAAGGACGGAAATCTCATCGCAGATGTGCAGAGTATGTTGGGAATATGGAGAGATCATTTTTCCGCGCTATTGGTATCTGAGATATCCAAGGACGAGACAATCGATCACAATTTGGACGACAGTGTCGATTGCCCCCCTCCTAACCATGGTCAGAACAGCTATACCCCGGTTTAATAACAACAAAGCCGCAGGAGCCGATAGATTACCGGCGCCAATGTTTAAGGCTGGCGGTGATGAGCTGATAAGGTGCATGAATCATCTCATTAGCAAAATTTGGTTAGATGAATGCATGCCCGGCGATTGGAGTCTCAGAGTACTATGTCCCATATTTAAAAAAGTTGACCCGAGTCTCTGTGCCAACTACTATGGAATAAGCCTTTTTAACCTTTCCCAGCGGACCAAAACTTCGTATACGGTATCGCATACGAGAGTTACGCGAAACTTTTGCGGGTAAAACTCTCGAAAACAGATCCGAAAACGATCGGAAAATGAATCATCAGTCGCTCAGTTTGTGGCAGTAAAAGTTTCGTTTACGATGTCTTGCAAGAGATTCGTTTGCGAGACTTTTGCAATATCTTTTGTGAGAACAACACGAAAAATAAAACAAAATGCAATAGCCAAAACTTTGTTGTTGTGTCGTGTGCCTGCACGTGTGTGCCTCTGTTTGGCGCACGACACAACGACAACAATGTTTCTCTTTTTTCGTCCGTTTTGCACCCGTTTTTGAACCAGTTTGCGAATATTTGGGCGAGTTTAATTTCTCCCCCGGTTTTGGTCCGGTAAATACTCGCTTCTAAGCCCGTTTGCGAGCATTTAGCGTAACACTCGCTAAGGCTCGGTTTTATGCCCGCTGGGTTTATCTATTAAGGGTAGTATTCTAAAAGTCCCGAAAGTGAACGTAAACGCAGAAGTCAACGCGAACGCCAAACTCAAAAATGGTAGTTTATATGTATATCACTTCGCGCTTGCGTTTGTTTACGAAAGCTGTCACTGACATATCCGGTTTATAGAGTTGCCCAACTAAAATAAACAATTATAGATCAGAAAAAGTTATCTTGAATGAAATACTCAGAATGAAAAAGATAAAAAAATTAGCTCTATTTCAGTAGATCAACAGATTTTAAGATTGCTATTATTTATAATACTGCAAATACCAACAATATTCACATAAAATGTGTAAAAGCGTATGTTATTTTGGGGTTCAATGTCCAATAAATTTCCCCATCTAAAGGGTCCGCTAAATAACTTTTTTTTTTTTGAAAATGCTATAAAAAAAACTACTGAATATTTTCTCAAATTTCTTTTTTTATTTGAAAGTACAATCCTTCCGGTTAATAATGGAAAATAATTTCATTCAAATGGCTGCCTCGGCTGGCGATCGGTCCAATTTTTAAGCACATTATCGATTGTGTGCAGCTGTATTTCACCAATGGCTTCACGAATATTGTCCTTTAAAGCGTCAATTGTCTCTGGCTTGCTGGCGTAACACTTATCTTTGAGGGCACCCCAGAAATAATAGTCCAACGGTGTCAAACCGCAGCTCCGAGGTGGCCAAACGACATCAGCTATGCGGTGGATAATGCGATCTTTAAAAACAGGGCGCAAAACATCGAGTGTAGCTTCGGCTGTGTGACAAGTATGGCAAGCCGTCCTGTTGAAACCAAATGTTGCCAATATCCTCCTCTTCAATTTTTGTGAACAAAAATTCGTTCCACATGGCCCGATAACGATCGCCATTGATAGTAACGGTCACTCCTTGCTCATTTTCGAAGAAAAATGACCCAATTATGCCTCTGGACCAAAATCCGCACCAAACAGTGACTCGTTTTGGGTGCATCGGCTTTTCAATGTATGCGTGCGGGTTTTCTGTGCCCCAAATGCGACAATGTTGCCTGTTTACATACCCGCCAAGATCAAAATGAGCTTCATCTGAAAAGATGATGTTTTGGGCAAAATCGGCATCTTCTGCAAGTCGATCGCAGGCCCATTTTTCCCATATTTCCCAGCGTTGTTCAAGCGCATACACAACCATATTCGTTCAGCGGAAGGATAAAACTAATTATCTGTCAAATCAGACATGAGCTAAGTGTTACCATTCACGAAATAAGCACTAGTTGAAAAAAAAACGTTAGATAATTTTGTTTATTATTGTCAACATCAACTGATGTTTATAATTTTTAAATATACTTCATCAGGGATGACTTTTTTTTAAAGCATTTTTAAATATAATTATAATAGTTTTGCAACGCATTATTTATTTGACCGTCCCATTTCTAATTTTATAATTGTAAATAGGAATTTAAGTGCGTAAACAGTATAATTTTGAATTTGAACTACTTATAAGCAATGAAATGCAAAATACTTCCACCTGCCCATCCTCGATCGATATTTTTCTTTAAATTTGTAATTTCATCAACTAACGCTAATAACTGTGGCGTGTTTAATTTGACAGCTGAAGTGATCAAAAACGTTGCGCTGTGTTTTTTAAACTACCCATCAAATATCGTAACTCAACGCAGGTAGTCACCGAACAGCTGTAACGTTTTATAAACTATCAAAACGGCAAAAGTAACACGAAGTGACTGATTCACGACTTATAGAATACCACCCTAAGTATAATGTGCGAAAGGCGAAAACCAATTATCGCTGACCTGATTGGACCATATCAGTGTGGCTTTAGGCCTGGCAAATCGACAACTGATCAGATTTTCACGCTACGCCAAATCCTGGAGAAGACCCACGAAAACGAAATCGACACCTATCATCTATTGGTTGATTATAAGGCGGCCTTCGATATCCCGATACGGGAGAAACTCTACGAAGCAATGTCTGAGCTTGGTATTCCTGCAAAACTTATACGCCTTTGCAGGATGACCTTGACAAACACCAAATCCGCAGTGAAATTCGGTAAGGATCTTACCGAACCTTTTGAAACTAAGCGAGCCTCAGACAAGGCGGCACCCTATCGTGCGATCTCTTTAACATCTTAATAGAGATTATTATGAGAAAATCTAAATAAAACCATCAGCAGCAAAAGTCACATGCTGCTCGCGTATGCTGATGATATCGATATCATTGGGCGCACAATTACAGAAGTTACTGCGGTTTCTTCGAGAATTGCGAAGGAGTCAGCAAAAGTGGGTCTGATGGTAAATGAGGACAAGACGAAATTAATGATTTCAACGAACAGGGCCTCCACGCGATTAAACCAAAGCGTGAACGTTGATAACCGTTATAACTTCGAGGAAGTGGACGAATTTATATACCTCGGATCTGCCGTAAACAAAAACAGGAATTTCAGCCTTGACATCAAGCGGAGAATTTTGCTTGCGGAATAGATGTTATTTTGTGCTAAGCAAGCAGTGCAAGCACATAAAGCCCTCTCTCGAGTAACAAAAGTCCAGCTGTACCAGACTCTCATTCAACCTGTCTTGCTTTATGGCGCAGAATTCTGGGGTTTAGCGCAAGCAGACGAAACATCTGTAGGATTCTTGGAGAGAAAAATACTCCGAAAAATGTATCGCCCTATAGTACACAACGGCGAGTATCGGCGACGCATGAGCTGCATGAGCTATATCCCGACTTTGACATAGTTAAGCGGATCAAAATAACGCGATTGCGCTGGCTAGGCCAAGTCAGTAGAATGGATGAAGACGAACCGGCTCGAAGGGTTTTCGAAACCGAACTCGAAGGAAGACGAAAAATAGGAAAACCAAGACTCCTCTGGAGGGATCAGGTTGACAAATCCCTGCGTACACATGATATTGCCAACTGGAGAAATAAAGCGAAAGATCGAACTGGTTGGCGAAATATGTTATCTTTGTTTTGCAAGGTCCCTGACCCTCCGGGGTTGTTCGAGACCGGATAAGTAAGTAAGTGAGTCGTTATTCTATTTATAATATAGAAAGCCCAGTACTAACGCTAATGCAATTTACAATTTATTTCAATTCGATTCAAAATTCGGTTGTTGAGCCCAAAATTATGCACAGTTTAGTTAATAGAACGAATATAATTGGATATTCGGTTGTCACAACAGAATAAATTGTGAAACGACGTAGATTCAACCGAAATACACTTGTAGGGGACTAAATTCAGTTGTGACAAACACAATTCGGTTGGCAACAGCAGTGACAGCGGAATTTACTATTGCTACAAGGTTTTTTCAAACAATTAGTTCTGTGAGTGTGTATAGAGGAAAATTAAATTTTCAAGTTTTCGGTGGCCCAGAATGTATCTGCATTTTAGCAGAGTTTTACTGTATCCAACATTCTATCACATTATAACTGTCGAATAAGTAACGTAACAAAACTAATGACGGTTAAACCCTATAATAAGTTTAATTATAATCAATGCATTTGTTCCAAATCCAGAAAGGTTGCCATTCCCCACGTAAGCAACATAGGTAACTATATATATTGTGATATTTTGGCAACCCTAACTGTTGTTAGGTTATCAGCTGTTCCAATCATAGAGTAAAACATAATAGAGAAATTTGTTCTGTCAATAATTTTAACTTCATGGGTATGGTTACTTGTAAACATTTGATGGTGGGCTAATGTATGGTGTCAATAATACCAGATAGAGGCATTAGTACAAAACGTCCAACAAGACAACATCAACGGCATTTCGTGTTTGTGTGGTAAAATAGTTGTGTTAAATACAACACAAATGTATATCAACAATAAACTGCAAAATACATTTAAATTTCACCGTTCTCTACCAAAACGGCATGAAAACGTTAAGTCAACAGATCTTGTAACTCCACCTGGCGTAAGTCAATTTTCTTCAAACTTCTCACTTTGCACAAACCCACGACGAGGAGTGTGAAATGAAACGTTAGATGAGAGAAGTTGTTTCTCTATTCTAATTCATTCCGTTTCCAATGGAAAGTTTGACACTTTTGCCCACAACCTTATTCAGAATGTGTAGCCTTATTCATCAACATTTTCATGCGATGATTTATGACATTGATGTTGTGCAAAAACTGATAACGCAAAATTGACATGTAATATACTGTGAGATTGAGGCAACCTAAGGGATTAGTTCCACCAGCGTATGCACGTAAAATATTGCATCACCTTTTAGCCGCGAAAAAGAGTTGTTCTCGTTGGAGCTCAAAAAGATGCTCGTGTCGAAAATCCAATGAACTTCTCACGAAATACAAACAACGAATTGCAAACAACCTCTCACGAAATTAAAAGACATGTATAAGATTATTACAGGTGACGAAACATGGATATATATGTATGTATGTATGCGTATGAGCCTGAAACTAAACAGGAGTCAACTGTATGGGTGTTTCATAATGAACTGATACCAATAAAAGTTGTGCGCGCTCATATCGGTTTAAATCAAATGGTCGTCTGCTGTTTTTTCTGGGAAACTGGTCATATAACATCATTTCTTTGACTAAAGTTTTCCGAGAACTTAGGAAAACCATACTTTTCCACTTACTTTTCCAGGATGAAACGTTTATTTAAATCACGTTTGGAGTTCTCACGTTTTGGCTATCAAAAACCGCAGAAGGATAAGCCATGGTACGACGAAGAATGTCTCATTGCAACTGATGAAAAAGACGCTGCACGTATGGCAACGAAACAGTCAGTTACAACGCATGCTGCGAGTGAGCGGTACAAGAAGCCAAGAAGGGAGGAAAACCAACTACTTAGGCGGAAAAATGGCAGTGGGAGCAGAGAGAGAGAGTGGAAAAACCGAAATGTGCAGGATGAATGGTGAATCCCGAAAGTTTTTCCAGAGGGTATGAAGATTGAATAACGGGCCTAATAATGGGCTGCCCTCCTGCAAGGACGAGAATGGGAATATGGTGACTGAGAAGCAGGGTGTGCTCAAAATGTGGAGAGACCACTTTTCAGCAGTACTCCACTCGGATTCTTCCACTGAATATCAGGAGGTAATGATAGTGGAAGATAGTGTAGATTGTACCCCCCCCCGAGAACGGCGATCTCCCGCCTTAAGAATAATAAAGCCGCTGGTGCGGATGCCCTACCAGCTGAACTTTTTAAGGCAGGTGGCGAAGGACTGATCAACTTTTATGCAGCATATGGCTGGGGGAATCTAGGCCCAACGATTGGAGTCTCAGTGTATTATGTCCTGTATTCAAAAAGGGTGATCCGTGTGTCTGTTCCAACTATCGCGGTATCAGTCTTTTATCCATCGGGTCTAAGGACTTGCCGAGTGTATTATGCGAAAGACTAAAGCCAATTATTGAAAACCTGATTGAACCTTATCAGTGTTGTTTTAGACCAGGCAAGCCCACGACTGACCAAATATTCACGCTACGCCAAATCCTGGAAAAGACCCACTAAAAGCAAATCGATACATACCACCTTTTTGTGGATTACAAAGTTGCTTTTGATAGCCCCATACGGGGAAAACTGTACGAAGCTATGCCTGAACTTGGTATTCTGGCAAAACTGATTCGCCTCTGTAGAATGACGCTGACCAACACCAAATCAGCAGTGAAAATGGGGAAAAGCCTTACTGAACCATTCTGTACCAAGCGAGGACTTAGACAAGGCGACACACTTTCATGCAATCTCTTCAACATCTTAATGAAGATAATAATGAGAAAGGCTGCAGTAAATACCAACAAGAGCATTAACACGAAAAGCCATATGTTGCTGGCGTATGCTGACGACATAGACATCGTTGGGCGAAATTTGCGAGAGGTTAATGCAGTATTTTCAAGAATCGAAAAGGATTCAGCGAAGGTGGGTCTTGCTGTTAATGAGGGCAAGACAAAATTGATGGTGTCAACGACTAAAGAAACCTCGCGACTTGGTCCGCACTTGAACGTTGACAACCGATTTAATTTTGAAGTGGTAGATGAATTTGTCTACCTTGGATCCGCCGTGAACAAGGACAACAACGTCAGCCTGGAGATAGATAGGAGAATTGTACTTGCAAATAGATGCTATTTTGGGCTCAGCAAGCAGTTTAGGAACAAAGCCCTCTCTTGACGGATAAAAGTCCAGCTATATCAGACTCTCATTTTACCTGTCTTGACATATGGCTCCGAAACTTGGGTCATATCGCAAGCGGATGAAAAACACCTGGGAGTGATCGAGAGAAAAATTGGCCGTAAAATATATGGTCCTGTTAGGGAAAACGGCGAGTACCGACGTTGCTAATACACAGAGCTATATAATCTATATTCTGACGTGGACATAGCTAGACGAATCAAATTGGGCCAATGAGCCAGATGAAGATGAGCCAGTGCGAAAGGTTTTCGATAGCGTACCCGACGGAAGCAGGAAAAGAGGACGACCAAGACTCCGCTGGAAAGACAAGGCAGAAGAATCCCTCCGTATCCTTGGTGTTACCAACTGGCGAGAAAAGGCGAAGGATAGAGCCAGTTGGAAGAATATGTTGAAATTTGTTTAATTTGTTTGTTTAATTAGTATGTGCCAGACGTCTGACCTAATGAAGTTGTAAAATAGTCAATAAAAGTAAGTTTGGAGATCTCTCAAGGGGAATGGCAAAAATGCTTTGACAAGTGGTTTGGACGCATGCAAAAGCGTGTAGATTATAAAGGAGAATATTTTCAAAAGGTATAACATAATTTAAAGCTCTTTTATTATTAGGCTCACAATAATAAAATAAATTGTTTCCCATTAGATCCCATAAAGAGATAGGGGAGAGCTACTCTGTGCGATTTATAGTTTTACACTCACTGATTGGGATCTACAGTTTTACACCGGTTCCGAACTGAATTTTGAGAAGCTTTTTCATGGCTAAGTACTCGATAGTGTCGCCATCACTAAGCAAGGTAACCGTCGTCGAAAGCAATGAGCAGGGAGCAGGGATCGGACCCAGTTTCTCATGTACAAGAGTCGCACACTCTAACTATTGCACCACCGACGGCCTAGGCTCACAAAATAGTTACCCGTATTACCTCCAAAACTGGATTGCTGTTATGTAGAAAACAAAGAAATTTTTCGCTTACCACAGTAAACCCCACCATGGGGATATACATATAAGCAGAAGGTGGGGGTTTGGGGGTATATCTCTCCACCCTACTCCGAGAGTTTTTATACATCTTTGGAAACACGTGATGGGTGCTATGAGGCACGCACAAAGATTGCGAATAGTGGAAATCCCTTTTACAGAGCAGCTGTACTCCGCCATACACGTCAACCAAGCGGAGGGAGTGGGGAGTTTCTATCTGTTGATCAGTTCTACGTAAATATCGATTGTCAATGAAGGTTGACTGACAGGGCGCGTGCGACGAGCGCCAATATAATATCAATTGTCCACTTTTAAGGTCAAAGTGAGTGCTAGCAGTGCCGAGAACCTGAATGGTTAGTTAGTGTTAAAAAAATCTGATACCTGCTAACAGCTCAATAATTGCTGGAAGCGCTGAAGATAAACTGAGAAACCAAGCTCACCTGGATCTGAAAGCATAGTAGTAGAGGTTCTACTCAAAATTAAAACCCCTAATTCCGGAGTCTGGTGCGACCCGTGCTCATCGGAATTATCAGTTCGCAGTCAGTGGGACTGTGTATTAACACACACACTCATGCCGTTCAAGGAAGAAGTAAAACTAAACCTGTTGCAGACAACAGGTCGGATTATCCAACTTCTTCCAAGGCGGTTGTACTGTCTGGTACTTCGGGTCCTGGTGGTAAGCACTCCCGTCCTTCAAAGAAGAAGTACAATGATCGGCGCCATTCTCTCAATACCCTTGAGAGTTTTGGCAAGGCTGACCCTTCGACTCTGAACCATAAGCAGAGACAATCTTAAAAAAGGTCATGTAGCATTTCTGGGCAACAGAATACTACGTCGGCTTCCGCTTTCAAGGTACAGTTGTCTGGAAAGACGCTGCGTTAGCCTGATGTCCTGCTAGATTTCAAAAAGGAAGTGATAAGTCGAAATTCTGGTCCAATGTACATTTCTGAAGTGGCTAAGGACAGCTGGGTACTGGTGGTCATCAACAGAGGAAATGAAAATGGCAAATGGAGTAGCGTAGAAAAGGGGGCTGTTTTCGGTATACTCCCGACTGTGACGAAGCAGACTGGTATTAGGGCCGCATTAAATTAATGCGCTTCAGCGATGGGCGCTCTGTTGAGTGATATCGCTGCGGTCTGAAGAAAATATGCGAAATCTAGCCGGTTGCGGCGCTGTATGTTGTCAAAAAGGTGTCATCCCGTCTCGGCCCAGGGAGAGTGGATTTCGGCAACACCATCCACTGAGGATTCAATCTTAATGCAGATACAAGAATACAATACCGGTCTTCCAACCAACAACTGGAGGGTCGGTCGTTGGGTGATGAGGAAACCAGGCATGAAGTTTTTATGGTGAAAGCCGAGTCTCTGCCTTACCTCGTCAAGTTAGGTGGCGAGTCTCATACGGGCTCAGTAGGATCCAACTTAGGGTGTACAAGATCAGACAACGCGAAGATACTTCAACAGATAACTCTGGTATAGTAACCGTAGAGAAACAGGCCCTATGGTAAGTATCTGAGATGCATCTGGAGGATACTAGCGTTTTCTCCTTCACCGATTCCGTTAGATGCGTGAAGAAGCTCTTCATCATGTGACCGGATAGTCACTTGAAAATTAACTTCTTGGCGACACGAAGAATGAGGTGGATGTAATAGTGATGGTGAAACCTGATCCGGCTTCTGCAGATCAACCTCCACCACTATAAGGCTGCTTTTGATAACCTCGTGACACAAGAAGGAACGTGTCTGGTCCTAATATAGGAACCATGGGTGAGTAGGGATATGACTCTTGGTATTAGGAGGTCTGGGTTTAAGCTGCTTCAAAGAACAGGTAATGGAACACATATGACCTGCATACTTGCCAGGAGTTAGGTAAATCCCACTATTGGTTGGCGTCGACACTTATGTTTTACTATCAACTTATTGTCATGCCGATAATTTCATGTCGAAACTACCTCGCTGAACGCAAGAAAACGTAAAACAGCTGATGGCAACTGTTATCTGTGATTCTATGCTCTTACCCACACATAACTACTCCATGCGATGAAATTGTATCCCGATCGAGTATCAGTGTGTTGTGCCAGTGTGTGCGAAGTAGGAAATTGATAGAAAACAGAGTAGATAGGCGAGAGAGGGATAAGCAACCAGAAGCAAACCATGCAGCAAACTAAGTTTAAATAGTGTTTGATTGATACTAATGACAGCTAAAATATGTTGTATGTTGGTGGCATCGAACGAAAACACGCATTACCTTTTATTTCTGTACGAATTATGACCAACCAATAAGTAATATACCACAACAACTCGAACTCGATGGAATGACCTACTAACTCGTAGTCATCGAGAGAACGTAAAGGCGACTGGCAAGACCAGCCCACCTGGGTTTTCAATTTGACTAATTGCCAAAATTTATATTGCAGCAGCGAATTATGGATCTGAGACTGACTTGGGTGAGACTGACTAGGTGGGTAACTATCAATAACACGCTATTGAAAAACAGTAATCCAAGACAACCTACTGTTTTCATGAGCGGATTTCAACTATGCGATCCTACTTATTTATGGAACTGAGAGAAGTATCTCGCATAGCAGTTTACATAATCTTCAGCTTCTTGGAGCTTAATCTCTTTAGCCCGTGGTATCAGAATATATTGAAAGTTTAATACTGCGTTCGCAGTGGCATGGATTTTCTTGGTGTTGCCACTTTTCTTTATTTTAAGCAGAAATCAAGAAGATTTACGTTTTAAAGACAACAAATCGGGTGTTTTTTATTATTTGTCTAAGAATCAGGAAACAAAAAGCTTGATTTGCTTTATCCAACGCTGTTTTATCTCATACATCTCATACTACACACGGTTAGTACGTTTGTTTACAACCATTTCAATCATGGTGCATTGATGTGGTGGTACCACTAGAATAACCGTCTAATTTATTATTCTAATTTCTTAGGTATTTGTTGTTTCACAACCTAATATTTTTTATACTTTTTTGTTACTTTTATTGTTGGAATACATTTGCGCTGAATTTGATTGTGGAAAAATACTAGACATTAGGTCTGTCTGTTTACTGCAATATTGTACAAAATGTTTCAAAATGTTGTCTGTTTACTGCAAAACTTTTGCAACGAGAGAGCCAAAGAGAATTTTTTTACAGTTGGATGATAGAGAACTTGCAAAATGTTACTGGAGTAATTTCTTCTATCAAGATTTTGCAAGTTCGAACAGCTGTTTTTTTATTTACATTTTGATTGCAATATTTTTGCGTGAAAAAGAATAATAAAGTTGAAATTTAACAATGGCAGAGGTAAGTAGTTAGAATTGTGTTGATTTTTAACGTTTATAATAAATTATAATAAACAAAACATTTTACTTCATGCTAGAAACGTGCAAATACACAGTGCGACCGTGCGACACATATGCTAAAATTCTTTTGCTTTGTTATTTCAATTGTTTACACACCGATCAGCTGTTTTCTTGCAATATTTCACAAAATGTTGTCTGTTTACTTTTTGGAATAGAGAAAAAAAGAGCGTAAAATTTTTTTTACTCTCTGCAAAAAGTTACTGGACAAATCTTGCTGGAAAAGTAAACAGACAAAGCTATTGTTGTTTAGTATTTTGTAGGCTTGGTGTGCTTGTTGTAGTAACACTACCTCGCCTAGACTTTCAATCAAATCAGGAAAAAAACCCAATGCGAACAATTCAGATTTTGTTAGGACATTTGATACGAAATCAGGAAAATATTTTCCAGCGGGAATGAGCTGTAAGAGAGCCATTCATCGAATGCAACCAACACTTAACCTAACATGCGTCCATGGTTTCACTCATACACTAATAGTTACTTATAGTAGTCATAATAGTTCTGCCACCAAATTTATGACATTTGGCCTCGCGTGATATTTATGTTCGATGTTGAAAAAAATTGCTTTACTAATACCAGATAGTGGCAATGATTCAAAACCACGAATAAAATAACAACAACGGCATTTCGTTTTGTGTGTTAAAATTATTGTGTCAAATACGACACAAATGTATGCTAACAATAACAGTCAATAAAAAAGTTTAAAACACATTTAAATTTCACAGTTTTTCGCCAAAACGACATGAACAATTTAAGCAAGAAGTTATTGTAATTCCACCTGGTGTATGTCACTTTTCGTCAAACATCTCTCTATCTCACCGACCGCATCAAGAAGAGTGTGAAAGGAAACGTCAGATGAGCCAAATATTCTCTCTAGTATGAGATTACTCTATGGATTCACTCATGCTGCTCATAAAATCATTGTGTTTACCAACACGTGAAGATGTAAAAGCCAACCGCAACCATATATTTGCATATGAACCCGCAAATTTTAAACAATTCGGTAACAGTAATTTAATGGTATTTTGGTAAGTTTTTGGATTTACAATTCCCATTTTATTCCATAGTTTTGGCGCATTCAGTCTACGTAAAAAAATTATTGTTAAATCACAGTATACAAATGCGGAGGTAGGTCGTCTGGCAAATCCACAGAATTGGAATATTCTGTAGGATAATGAATGGTTTAATTTTCGTTTCCCACTATATAAGGATAATGGTTCCCACTAAATAGAGGTTCAATTTCCAGAGTCCACAGTTTTCGCAGTTTATCATTAATGATTTTTGAATTTTCATCCATGGCTTGTTGGATTGAGGGACAAGTATTCATAACCAATATCGAGCGGCTATTTATAAAATCGAATGGAAATGTCGGTCACCTGTTAAACTGGAAATTTCAATTTCTGAATACTGCACCCTACAGCTGATTGCAGCACACATGTATTGATTTCATCTGCACGTTTTTCAATTTGCACAGTGGGGCGATTGCAATATTCAATTAAATTCAATTCAATTCAACTCAAATCAATTCAATTCGCAATGAATGAATATTGTAACTAACAGATGTAGAAGTTTTTATAAGATCTGCAAATTTCAATTATAACTTTTTTTTCTATATATACTTCTGCATATTTGCATATCCCTGCATACAAGGCTTCGCGGGGGAATAAGCTCTTGTAATGTAAATTATATTTTATTATTCAATTCAATTAAATTCAATTCAATTCAAAGCAATTCAATTCAATTCAATTCAATTCAACTCAATTCAACTAAAATCAATTCAATTCAATTCAATTCGCAATGAATGAAAATATAGGAAAAATTACTATAAAATTATAAAAAATACTAATAGAAAGCAATTTTTGGTATCTCATATGAAATTTCACTAAAAAATATAGTAATTTTTACCGTTTGGTAGTTATTGCTATTGATAAATTGAAAAATACTATGCTATATTAAAAATTACTATACGTATTAAGCGATTTTTCTGGAGATGAATACGAAATTTCCTAATAATGCATACATTTATTCGTCTTTGCGGTATTAAATTTTACTCTACTCCGAAAAGTGATATTTCATATACGCGTATAGTAATTTTTCGAGTATTGCATGTGAATGTATTCAATTTTTTTTTTTTTTTGTATTTTTTATTAGTTTGAATATTCTTTAATATAATTTCATTTACATTTATCTTATTCCCCGCGAAGCCCATGACTTGTAGGCAAGGTATATATAATATAAATATTTCATTAAATTAATTTCATTCATTCTACATATGTAAGTTAACATTCTCCATGTATAAATATCTTTATATAAATCCCGCTTCATTGCGATTGTATAAAATACTTTTTGACCATTCTTTTGCGTTTATACTTATCTCTAATATTTAAGAAATTTTGTGGCGATGTGTTTAATGTTGTTGGCAGTTGGACATTCAGTGTGCTTTTCCCGTGTTTATTGTTATGCCTCGATACTTTAAATCTTCCTTCGGATCTTCTTCTGGTGTTGTATTGATGATCGACTGGTTCAAGATATTGGTCATCATGAAACTCATTTATAATTGTTGTTTTATATATGTTTTTTACATTTAATATGTTGTTTTGTTTTGCGAAGAGTTTATGTATTTCTTGCGAGGTATTGCTTGAATTGTTGTTATTATGAATGTTGTTTTGAGTGTTTATGCCGTATAAGATGTTACTATGTATATTTGTTGAGTTTTCGGTTTGTGTAGTGTTTGTTCGGTTTTTCATTAATATTTTGATTAGGCGATTTTGTTTTTGCTGCAGGATTCTGCAGTGTGACGCGTTTCCAAAAGCAGATATTCCATGACGAATATACGACTCCGCCAGAGAAAAATATGCTTGCTTTGTGACCGATAGTGGAGCGCAATTATTTAAATGGTATAGGACATACGATGCTTTACGGAGTTTTATATTCAGGGATATTATATGTTCCTTCCAGCTGAATTTGTTGTCCACAATGACTCCTAAGTATTTATAGGTGGTGACGAGTTCAATATTTGTAGTGCAGTTGTCATAAGTGTCAGGCGAGGTAATCCGGTTTTTATGAAGGCACTCAGTATCATGGAATTTTATTGCAATAGGGGTATTTACTATGTGGGGCAGTTTTATGTGCATCAGCTTCGTTTTGGCCGCATTAATTATTAACCCGTTGTCGTGGCACCATCTTGCGGTCAAATTAAGTTCTGATTGCATTATCTGAACAGCTGTGTCTAAATCCTTATGTGGTACTATGATAGCGGTATCATCTGCATAAGCGAAAGTCTTACTATTATTTAAAATGCTCATCATTTCGTTAGCATAAATCAGGTACAGAATTGGTCCAAGTTTGGAACCTTGCGGTACTCCGTTACTTAGCATTACTTCCTGACTAATGTGGCCTTCAATTTTCACGCGATAAGATCTACATTCCAAGTAGTTTTTAAACCAATAGAGACAATGGCCGCGAATTCCACATCTTTCCAACATTTCTATTAAATTTTTATGCGAAAGCGTGTCAAATGCCTTGCTGAAATCAATGAAGAGTACCAGGCAGTGTATATTCTCGTTCAAGCATTGGTTGATATAGGTGGAAAAGTGTCCTAATAATTTGTTAATATTTTTCCCTTTTTGGAAACCATATTGATTTTTGCTAATTATGCTGTATTCAGCTAGGAAGTTGTTCAGCCTTCTTACCATAATCTCTTCCAAGACCTTCTCTAGTATTGGTAGAATAGATATTGGCCTATAGTTATTATAGTCGGTTTTAGCACCATTTTTAAATATTGGTCTAACAAGCGCAGTTTTAAATAGTTTCGGCAGTACACATTCATTCAAACTTGAGTTTATCAAAGACGTAATTGCTGGTGCAAGTTTTTCAGAATTGTTACGGATATCTCTCGGCCGTATACCATCCGATCCAGCTCCTTTTTTTAAGTTTATAGTTTTTAATATGTCTGTAATTTCTATTTCAGTAGTTTTTTCTATAAAAATCGTATTTGTTATTCTTTTTTCGCTCGTAATTAAAGTTTTAATGTCACAGTCATGTATAATATTGGAAACATTTTCTTTGAATTTTAATGCAAAGTTTTCCGTTACAGATTTTAAGCATTCATTTTTAAAGTTTATCTTAATTACTTCATCTACATTGTTCACCTTTTTGGCAATAATTTCATTTATTAATAGCCATGTTCCACGTATGTTGTATCTGTTTTTTATAAATTCAATCCGACGATATTCGTTTTTTGCATATGCAATAATTTCATTCAATTTGTTGTTGAAAAGTTTGTATTCAGTTTCTTTTATTTTGTTATTTATACTTTTTCTGTGCCGTTGATACAATTTATCTTTTTATCATCACAATAGCTTAATATTTCCTCGCTCAACCACGGATATTCATTTCGTTTCTTAATTTTTCTTGGCGTTTGTTTTGACTTATTGTAAATTTCTGTGAATTTTTTGTAAATGTTATTGAAGTTATCAACACATGCATTATTTTGATTTGATAAATCAGTCCTTTTAACTTCTTTTATTAATTTCTGTACTTTTTTTGAATTGATTTCTGACCGATTTAATTTAGGTTGGTTTCCCGTACCCTGGCTGGCATCATTACCATTTACGTTTGTTGTGTTTCTTTGCCATCTTCTCCTAAGCACCCAAACAATGAGTAATGGTCAGATATTAAATTAAATTAAATTAAATTAAATTCAATTCAATTCAATTTAATTCAATTCAATTCAATTCAATTCAATTCAATTCAATTCAATTCAATTCAATTCAATTCAATTCAATTCAATTCAATTCAATTCAATTCAATTTAATTTAATTTAATTCAATTCAATTCAATTCAATTCAATTCAATTCAATTCATTCAATTCAATTCAATTCAATCAATTCAATTCAATTCAATTCAATTCAATTCAATTCAATTCAATTCAATTTCAATTCAATTCAATTCAATTCAATTCAATTCAATTCATTTCAATTCAATTCAATTCAATTCAATTCAATTCAATTCAATTCAATTCAATTCAATTCAATTCAATTCATTCAATTCAATTCAATTCAATTCAATTCAATTCAATTCAATTCAATTCATTCAATTCAATTCAATTCAATTCAATTCAATTCAATTCAATTCATTCAATTCAATTCAATTCAATTCAATTCAATTCAATTCAATTCAATTCAATTCAATTCAATTCAATTCAATTCAATTCAATTCAATTCAATTCAATTCAATTCAATTCAATTCAATTCAATTCAATTCAATTCAATTCAATTCAATTCAATTCAATTCAATTCAATTCAATTCAATTCAATTCAATTCAATCAATTCAATTCAATTCAATTCAATTCAATTCAATTCAATTCAATTCAATTCAATTCATTCAATTCAATATTCATTCAATTCAATTCAATTCAATTCAATTCAATTCAATTCAATTCAATTCAATTCAATTCAATTCATTCAATTCATTCAATTCAATTCAATTCAATTCAATTCAATTCAGTTCAATTCAATTCAATTCAATTCAATTCAATTCATTCAATTCAATTCAATTCAATTCAATTCAATTCAATTCAATTCAATTCAATTTCAATTCAATTCAATTCAATTCAATTCAATTCAATTCAATTCAATTCAATTCAATTCAATTCAATTCAATTCAATTCAATTCAATTCAATTCAATTCAATCATTCATTCAATTCAATTCATTCAATTCAATTCAATTCAATTCAATCAATTCAATTCAATTCAATTCAATTCAATTCAATTCAATTCAATTCAATTCAATTCAATTCAATTCAATTCAATTCAATTCAATTCAATTCAATTCAATTCAATTCAATTCAATTCATTCAATTCAATTCAATTCAATTCAATTCAATTCAATTCAATTCAATTCAATTCAATTCAATTCAATTCAATTCAATTCAATTCAATTCAATTCAATTCAATTCAATTCAATTCAATTCAACTCAACTCAACTCAACTCAACTCAACTCAACTCAACTCAACTCAACTCAACTCAACTCAACTCAACTCAACTCAACTCAACTCAACTCAACTCAACTCAACTCAACTCAACTCAACTCAACTCAACTCAACTCAACTCAACTCAACTCAACTCACTCAACTCAACTCAACTCAACTCCAACTCCACTCACTCACTCCACTCCACTCCACTCCACTCCACTCCACTCCACTCCACTCCACTCCACTCCACTCCACTCCACTCCACTCCACCTCCACTCCACTCCACTCCACTCCACTCCACTCCACTCCACTCCACTCCACTCCACTCCACTCCACTCCACTCCACTCCACTCCACTCCACTCCACTCCACTCCACTCCACTCCACTCCACTCCACTCCACTCCACTCCACTCCACTCCACTCCACTCCACTCCACTCCACTCCACTCCACTCCACTCCACTCCACTCCACTCCACTCCACTCCACTCCACTCCACTCCACTCCACTCCACTCCACTCCACTCCACTCCACTCCACTCCACTCCACTCCACTCCACTCCACTCCACTCCACTCCACTCCACTCCACTCCACTCCACTCCACTCCACTCCACTCACACTCCACTCCACTCACCATCCTCCACTCCACTCCACTCAATTCAATTCAATTCGACTCAATTCAATTCAAGTCAGTTCAATTCAATATATTGAATGCAAATCAATTCTTGTTAATCCACACTAATTTAACATACGATAATTCAGTTCAATTCTGTTCTCTTCAAATGGAAAATCTTAACTGGTGTGTTTTTTGAAAGAAAATATAAATTTGTATATAAAAAGTGTTTCCCTTACCCTGCGGGTAATTAGTAAACGATCGTTACCTATTCCCCACGGTTTAATATGTAATATTAAATACTAAATAGGTAAATATGAACTCTGGAATTCATTCTTGAAAGCGTGATTCGTGAGTATGTTCCGCAATTGTGATTCGGGAGTATATAAGTATTTCCTAAGCGTGAATCCAAAAATTTCAGTCACGAACTCGATTGAACTTTTAAAGCACGTGCATTCTCAATCACGTGATTGAATTTATTGTTAATGACGATCACGCGTGATTTACGCGAAAACAACAAGTTCGAGGTACCCGAAAACCTCTACTAAAAATACCGTTCGGTTTTCATGGGATGTATTAACTGGCCCCACTGTGCCACGTGCAACATGTGCCAACATGTATATACATACATATATGTAGACAATGCTCATCAATATCGGGCAGAGTTCATAAATTGTCATTAACAAATATTAAGCGTCTGCAACTTGAAAAAGACAATATAAACCACACTTTCACACACATGGTCCTAATGGCAGTTCCAGTTTGAAGTGGGACTGACCAACCCAACCATAGAATTTTCCGACTCTTCATTTGATTTTCTAAATAGCCGCTCGATATTGGTTATGAACAAATGCCTCTTAATCCAGCGAGTCTATGCATGGAGTCATGCATCCAACGAGTCATGCATGGAAAAAATCATCAATGTGGAATAAAAGGGTATTTGTTGTTCCAAAAATTTACCAAAATTCCGGTATTTGTTGTTCCAAAAATTTACCAAAATTCCATGAGATTACGATATGCTACCACGAATTTCAATGACACCACCGAAAGATGCACTAATTTAATACAAAACGATTACTGGTCTCGAATTGCTTAAAGTTTGTCATGTTCAGCATAAGGCCTGCATATGGAAAAATTCGGTTTCGATTTTTGAAAGGCACGTTTCATCACGTACTGTTAAACAATACGATTTATTTGTTTCTGCTGTACTCGTATAATAGTTCTTAGTAATTCAATAGAGGTTTTTGTCTTTTATATTGACAACAAACTTTAGAAGATATCACGTCCGTTAAATATTCAACGCTGACAAATTTCTGAAATGGTTAAAATTTCCACTTGTTGACAAGAAAATGTTTGCTAATAAAATTGCCAAAGTGGAAAGTATTTAGTACAATTTTACCACATTAAATTTCCATCTTCGAAAAATAAACTCCAGCCATTTTTATAAAATTTTCTTTAAAAGTCACAAAATTTACTATCATGATGCCTTTACTCTGAAAAGTTCTTCGCTGATATAGTATCATATTTCGAAATCAAAAAACCAATCCTAAGTCGACATTACTTTCATGCGTCTACTTAGTTAGGTATGTTTGGTCAGCATTTTTAAATCACTCGTCTTAACGATGCATATAAAAAATAGCTTCTTAGTTGACGTCTTCTTCATAGCGTCTACATAACTGCAAATTTCATCATTATAGCTCAAAATGAATAGTATTCCGCGAAACGCTCTTTTCGGCACCCTTTCGAAAATCAGGCCCAGGTTTATGTTTAAAAAAATTAAACAAATATTTGCTCCTACATACTTTGGGGGAACGCTCTTGTTTCCCGCCCACTATTAGAATTGAGGTAAATCCTTTTCCATATTAATGTTTTTAATTTTAAATATATTTTAACTTTGTAACTTTTGTATTCTATTTCATGATTCTGGCTTCACCGCTTTGGTGGGATTTGTGATTTATGTGATTTTGTCCCACGCTGCCAATTTATCGCCTCGACTTAAATTTGCAAGTATCTGTCCATGGCTTAAGTGTAGGTTATAATTGGAACATTTTTCCAAATTACTTACTTATCAGGTGTCGAACCCCGAGGGGTCAGGGAATTTACAAAACGAAGATAACATATTTCGCCAACCAGTTCGATCTTTTGCTTTGCATTCTCGTTATTTTGATCCGCTTAACTACGTCAATGTCGGGATATAGCTTATACAGCTCATGGTTCATACGTCGCAAATACTCGCCGTGTTGTACTATAGGACCATTTTTTTCTCTCGAAGACTCCTACCGATGTTTCGTCTGCTTGCGATAAGACCCTTTATCCCTAAAGTGCTTGCAATTCTCCGCTTGATCTCAAGGCTGAATTCGTCCACCACTTCGAAATTATAACGGTTATCAATGATCACAGTTTGGTCTAATCGCGTGGAGGCCCTGCTCGTTGAAACCATTAATTTTGTCTTGTCCTCATTAACCGTCAGGCCCACTTTTCCTGACTCCTTCTCAATTCTCGAAAACACCACAGTAACTTCTCTAACTGTGCGTCCAATGATATCTATATCATTAGCATACGCGAGCAGCATGTGACTTTTGCTGCTGATGGTTTTATTCATGTTGACAGCCGCTGTTCTCCGAATAATCTTCATTAAGATGTTAAAGAAATCGCATGATAGGGTGTTCCCTTGCCTGAGGCCACGCTTAGTTTCGAAGGGTTCGGTAAGATACTAACCAACTTTCACTGCGGATTTGGTGTTCGTCAAGGTCATACTGCAAAGGCGTATGAGTTTTGCAGGAATATCAAGCTCAGACATTGCTTCATTGAGTTTCTTCAGTATCGGGCTATCGGAGACCTCTTGATAATCGACAATTAGATGATAGGTGTCGATTTGTTTCTCGTGGGTTTTCCCCAGGATTTGACGTAGCGTGAAAATCTGGTCAGTTGTCGATTTTCCTGGGCCTAAAGCCACACTGGTATGGTCCGATCAGGTCAGCGATAATTCGTTTTACGGTCCAATCGGTTTAAAACGAATTACCTGCTTTATTTTCTTCCTATACCGCTTAGTTGCAGCTCGCGTTGCAATTGACTCAAGCATTGCCATGTGGCTGTACGTTCACTCACATGATGTCGCAGTCTTTTGCCAACTACAAATTCGCAATCAAATTCATGGTTTTTCTCATGACAACTGTAGTATATATCGCAGTTTTCCCCCCTAAATTAGTGATTCTATTTATGCACATTTGCATTTGAACAGAATGATAAATCTGATTCGATGCCACACGTCGATTCTATCGCCCCTAATTCATTTCCGCAGACCCCAATTCGAATATTGAGAAATGTCTTCTGGACGGAGGATTAACCAGTACAGTTTCCACAGTACAGTTTCCACAGTTTACTTTCACGCTGCCTGCTCCAACTTCCATAAGTCGTCTAGCTTCTAGAATTTGGACCGAACTCTCATTAATCCGGTTGAACTCCAAATCACTAATACTACCATCCCGAATTATAACTTTCAAACAAACCACCTTTCTGTTAATTTCTTCCTCTTCCTTATTACTTTGATTAAGTACGGCGCTTATTTGTACCGCCCCTAATCGGATTTCACAAAATTCTTTGGAGCTAATATCTAGAGTTGGGTAGTTCATGAACATAATGCACATGTTCTCCAAATGGACATTTTTGTTACCGAGAGTTACAATCTATCTTTGTTCTACCTTGCAAATATTTTATTTATAATTGCCCTACGCACTCCGTTTTATTTTTAACACATGTGGTGTTACTTTTGCTTGTTAAAATAATGGAAATGTCACAATGCCGGTCACAAACAATTGATTTCGTACGAAATAACTTTGGTGTAACAACCCTGCAATGGATTTTGCCTACGAAATTTTCGAAGGAGCTGAGTACCAAACAAATGAAAAGTGACCGAAAATTTCGGCTCTTGAAATTTTCGTTCTTTTTTATACACGTACTTCTTATGGCAACGAAAATGTCATAAATACTGAATACCGTGCTTAACCCAAAAACTGGCTTTTAATTTAATTGTATCGAAACAACAATGACATTATAATACAATCCCCGAAAGGAAAAGATGAGAAGTTTGTTAAGAAATTCATGATTGAAAAGAGTACATGAGAGTAATTATATTAATACAAATCGTCCATTTGTTTTCTTATACTCCTTTCAATAAACGCCTCTGTTACAATAAACAGAAAGATGTTTAAAGCAAATGTATGTATGTGTATCAATTCTGAAAAGGAATAATAACTCAAGTCGATAGTCAGTCACCCAATGATATTGCAAAAACGTGGACGAATTTTTTCTTAAAACTCTGGTTTTTGCCAACTAAACCGGAAAAATTTTTCATCAAACAAACCGCAAACTGGGCTTTGAAAAAGCGATTATTTAAAAAGTTTTAAATCGCGTTTATTTTCGGTAAAACCGGGTTTTTCGAAATAGATGGTGTTCACTTTGTTCACAAGACCATTTTATTAAATAACAGGGTTTCGGGGGTTCCAATGCAATGCCACGCGCCCATTTAGTCCGCCCTTCATCTAATTTCGGAAGCCCTATTTATTGCTATCTATAATAGTCTTCTTTTTCAAGGACCAATTGTTTGGCAGAATGTTTTTTAGTCTGATTTAGTTCCATGCCATTTCTTTCGGCCGCAAGTTATGTATTCAAAAATCCCTTATTAGATGCAGTTTACTTCATTAGGGTAACACCCACAAAAAGTTACATGATCCTTACTGCAGTTTTTGATCCGAGTGCTAATTGATTTTATTTAATACCACGGCCCCGATTCTACCGTACCTAGCTGAAATTTCGAAAAATCCCCCATTTGTTTATTTTTGCTGCTTTGCTCTTCAAATTTCATGATTATAGGCTCACGGTCACAATGGCATGTTTTCTGATTTAGTGGCACGCCAATTTCTACCGCCCCAAATTAAAATTTCAAAAAATTCTGAATTCATGAGGATTTGTGAGAAACATCCACACCAAACTCTAAGACGACGCATTTGGTCTAAAAGGAAATTTGTCTGAAAAGTAAATTTGTCTGAACTATTTATTACAGATTCGAAAAAACCTTAATTTTCTATTTTTTGGTTTCTAAAACGATTTCAAAATTTCACGTCTCTTGGATGACGCGTTTGGTCAGTGTCCCAATTTCTTTGATTTAGTGCCACGACAATTTCTACCGCCCCCAATTAGAATTTCCGAAAATCATTTGTTAGCTGACGTCTACTCCATAAAGGGGATAACCACACCAATTTTCATGAACCTATCATGGTCATAGTGGTGATGAATCACCCAGACAATCAGTCAGTCACCAACCAATTTTATATACATAGACGATAGAGGCACTACCGACATTTCAATTGGACAAAACGGTGCGTCCAATCGCAAAAATAATAATTTTTTAACTCCTTAGGAGGCTTTAGCCAATGGATGTCTTCAATTATGTTGGGAATATGGAGAGATCATTTCTCCGCGCTATTGGTACCTGAAATATCCAATGACGAGACAATCGATCATAATTTCGACGGCAGTGTCGATTGCGCCCTCCTAACCCAGACGAGGTCAGAACAGCTATTGCCCGGCTTACAAACAACAAAGCCGCAGGAGCCGATGGATTACCGGCGGAGCTGTTTAAGAGTGGCGGCGATGAGCTGATAAGGTACATGCATAAGCTCATTAGCAAAATTTGGTTAGATGAATGCATGCCCGGCGATTGGAGTCTCAGAGTACTATGTCCCATATTTAAAAAAGGTGACCCGAGTCTCTGTGTCAACTATCGGGGAATAAGCCTTTTATCCATAGCATATAAGGTTCTGTCACGTATAGTGTGCGAACGACTAAAACCAATTATTTCTGGCCGGATTGGACCATACCAATGTGACTTTAAGCCTGGAAAATCGACAATCGACCTGATTTTCACCCTACGCCAAATCCTGGAGAAGATCCACGAAAAACAAATCGACATCTATCACCTATTTGTCGATTATAAGGCGGCCTTCGATAGTCCGATACGGGAGAAACTCTAGGAAGCAATGTCTGAGCTTGGTATTCCTGCAAAACTCATACGCCTTTGCAGGATGACCTTACCGAAGACCAAATCCGCAGTGAAAGGTGGTAAGGATCATACCGAATCTTTCGAAACCAAGCGTGGCCCCAGGCAAGTGGACACCCTATCATGCGATTTTTGTAACATCTTAATGGAGATTATTATGAGAAAAGCTGCAGTCAGCATGAATAAAACCATCAGCAGCAAAAGTCGCATGCTGCTCGTGTATGCTGATGATATATACATCATTCGACGCACAGTTAGCGAAGTTACTGCGGTGTTTTAGAGAATTATGAAAGAATTAGCAAACGTGGGTCTGACAGTAAATGGGGACACGATGTGATTAATGGTTTTAACGAGCAGGGCCTCCACGCGATTAGTCCAAAGAGTGAACGTTGATAACCGTTATAATTTCGGGTGGTGGACGAATTTATATACCTCGGATCTGCCGTAAACAAAAACAAACTCAGCCTTGAGATCAAAAAATAAATAAATGGTTTCCCATTACATCACATGAAGGAATTTGGGAGAGCTTCTCACAACCAGTGAGCTGTGCGCGTTATAGTTTTATACTCACTGATTGGGACCTACAGTTTTACACCTGCTCCGAATGGTATTTTAAGAAGCTTTTTCCTGGCTAAGTACTCGATAGTGCCGCCGTCACTAAGCGAGGTGACCGTCGTCGAAAGAAAGTGGTCGGAGCAGGGATCGAACCCAGGATCTCCTGTACAAGAGGCGTGCACACTAACCATTGCACCACCGACGGCCACGAGCATAGAGTAATACTTACGAGTTTCCATTACTCTCTTCGTTGCCTCTTCATGACGACGATGTAGTAGGCCATTTCATAGAGTTTTATTTGCTGTTGTATTTTACCAATTTTACACTTTCGTTGGACATACAACGGACAGAAATCAAAGGAAATGCGTATTTTCGGTCAATACAAACAACATAAAACATAATTTAGCTGTCATTAACATCAATAAACACTATTTAAAATTAGTTCCTGTCTTCTTTGCTCTCTCATTCTCCATCATCGGCCTAGTACCTTTTCGATCAGCTGTTCCATAGAATCCTCCTGGATCAAGCGGAGAACTGTGCTTGCAAATAAATGTTATGCATGCACTTTAGAGATAAAACCCTCTCTCGAGTATCAAGAGTCCAACTATAGCAGACTCTCATACAACCTGTATTGCTCTATGGCGCAGAATCTTGGGTATTATCACTAGCAGACGAAACATCTGTAGGAGTCTTCGAGAGGAAAATAATCATAGTGCACAACGGCGAGTATCGACGACGCATGAACCATGAGCTGACATACTTAAGCGGATCAAAATATCGCGATTGCGCTGGCTAGGCCATGTCAGTAGAATAGATGAAGACGAACCAGAAAAAAATTCTTTCATACGAATTGGACCACTTTATGAAAACCCCTTACGAACCCTCAAAAATTGGTAACTTTCTCGATTGGGCACTTCGTTTCCGAGATGTAGACATTAGGGCGTTTTAGCAATTTTCTGTTCGAATAATTTGAGTTTTAGCGATTTTTGTTTAAAAAAGTGATGCCATATTGAAGACATCCATTGATTAAAGCCATCTAAGGACGTAAATATTATAATTTTTGCAATTGGACGCACCATTTAAGAGTTATAGCTACTTTTTTATTTTAGCGATTTTCTTATTTTGGCGTTTTTTTTTTTTAAACAGAATTCTTCCATACGAATTGGACCATTTTATGAAAAACCCTTAGAAACTCTCAAAAATTGGTAATTTTTTCGATTGGAGAGATTTCGTTTCGGAGATATAGAAATTTATTATAATTTTTGCATATTTTCGATCAAAAAAGGGGATGGGTTGCCCTGGGTAATCTATTACCCATCGTTGGGGGTAACTATCCATCCTATCCTCAGGGTAATGGGTAATCGTATCCAACTTATGCTCAGGGTAATGGGTAATCGTGATGGGTAATTCCCCATCGTCGTGGGTAACTACCCATTATTTTCCCCATAACCAGTGGGCAATGGGCAAACGATGGCTACTCATTCCTCACGGTAATAATAATGGTTTACGCAGGGTATTGCATTACCCACGTAATACGAACCTTGAAATACTTATATTGTCTAATAGGGAACTTCATAATGATTGGTTTAGTTTTACCGGCGTTATCTTGCCGACCAACCAGCCAGCCACACAACTATTGTATCGGAAATACCAAAATGGGGGTGACTACCTATCCATTTTTAAAATCAAAATGACTTTAGACAAAACATTGTCCAGTACCACATTTCGTTAAATTTCTTTGGTGTACGCGAGTTATAGCGTCGACAATACGGACACTTGTCAATTTTTTTGTGTGGGAGTGGAAAAATTATTTATTTTCCACAGGGTGTTTTACAAAATATTGTCTACGACCAAACTTCATAAAGACTGGGTTTAGTTTTACCGGAGTTATCTTGAAAACCAACCAGCCAGTATGTACATACATATCGCACCTGTTCCACAAAAGTGTAACAACTCAAAATTTCTAAATTTTCGTTTTTTGCAAGAAAACAACACACTGTGGTCATCTCTACCCACTGTAAAAATCATCTATTATTTTGTCTTCGTCAAAAAACCGTTATGACTCTCTCTTTGTTTTCAGATTAACTTTTTTAGACTCAACTAACGAGTAACATTCTTAGTTGTCTCTAAATGTTTAAGCAAATCGGTTTGTTTTTTATCATATAAAGAGTAACATTTTTAACGCAAACAACGCTTTTATTCTTTTTAATGATAATTTCTTACAATAACATATTTTTTTCTTGAAATATATCATCAATTTAACGGAAACAGTTTTTCGTCTCTACTGAAAATTTTGAAATTTTGAGTTGTTACACTTTTGTGGAACAGGTGCGATATGTAAACTGCTTTATAAATTCAATGAGTTTATTTACAGTTTGCAGTTATTACAGTTTTTGTATATGGATCTGAAAATTGGGCAGTATTTCTACAGTATTTCTAACGCCCTCTCTAATATATTCTCCCAAACATATTCTGCAGGAAACATGCATATGTTTGGAACACGCTTCAAACACTCATATGTTTGCAAGTCCCAAACTCACCTGTAAATAAATGTAAACAATATCAAGTTTACTGGCATATATGTTGCTTTTACGTGGAAACGTATGCGTATTTCCTCCCAAACATAATAATATTTAGAAACTAATTATTCTTTGATTTCAATATATATATGTATATTATTTACTAGTATAATTAATTTTATCAATACAAATCCACATTTATAAATAATTAATACAAAAAATTAATAGATTTAAAACGGCCCTTTTTACAGTTATTTGTTTCTGATGTGTAAACATCTATACGCTGCACATTGGGGCCAAATGAATGAAAAGTGGCGATTAATTCAAAATATGAACTTTAAAATTCATGATCGTGTTTGGTACCGGGTGAAAGTGGATAAAATTCTGCATCAGTAATTGCAAAAATTTTACTTTTATGTTGTTTGCTTTAGTTGAAGTGAGCACTTAAAGTTGAATAATTGTTATTTTTTTTGTGCATATTGAAAAAAAGTGAAAATTTTGATATTTCAATTGATAATTTTTTCTATTAATACTTCTAAAAGTTAAATTTTTATAATGGAACCGTCAACTTCAGGTAGTTTACTATATAGTACATGTTTTTTTGTTTAAATAAATGTTTTAAAAATATTAAATGTTAATAAAATAAAATTAGGCCAAAAATGGGCTATTTTTGATTTATATATGGAGTTTCAGCAACTTTGTTCGTGAGCTTGCGTAAAATCGTCTATATAGTGTTATAATATCAGATCTCAACTAATAAACCCCAAAATATTTTTTGGCGATTTTTCTGTTATGCTTGTTTTTGTGAAATAACTCAAGATGCTAAAAATCCACAAATATGAAAAAAAAAAAAACAAAACAAAACAAAACATCAAGTTGTTTTTACTTTGTTTTGTCATTATTTTCGTTATAGTAGTTGCTATTGTAGGTAAAAAATGTGTTGTTAATTAGAGATGGGGGCGTGAGTAACTTTAATTCACGCATACTCACGTGATTGCGTATGTTGGGTTTATTTACTATGAATAAAACTAATTAAATTATTTTACATGTGTTTATGATATTTCAATGAATTTTACTTAAACATTTGTTAATTTTAAATTATTAGAAAATTGTATATGGCACAAGTGCACTATTTTGAAAAATTGAAGGAGGTCACGCTCCCATCCCTATTTATTATTGTCATTTATTTGAGGGTATTATTGATTCGGTGCTGACACGTTTATTTATTGTTTTAGCTGTCAATGTTTTGTGATGTGATGTTACATATTTAAAGTGTTGTGAAAGTGTAAATTATTCGGTACAGGGTTAAAGGAATTACTTTTTGCAAATTTTAAACGAATAGAAATCTTATTAATTTTAGGAACATCTCCCAAAACAATTTTCATTCCTCGTCATGAGTTGCATAATTTTATGAGGAGTGCAGAACCTAAATCACTTCAGGATAAATTTAAACTTTTGAGATGGGAAGTAATAAAACGTGTCGACCCTTCGGATATGGTAGATTTTATGACAAGGTTTCATAATTTTTGCTCTAGCTATGAGATTCGGTGGCAAAAATGTCATAGAAAGAATGAAATTTTTGTAAAAAATAATAAGAATTGGCTGGATGCCTCAATCTCATTCAGTCCACCACCAGAACCACAACAAAAAAGAGGTCGCAATGATCTCTCATTTGAAGAGTGCAAAGAAAAAACAAAAGTTAAGAAATGTAAAGACATAAGAGATCAAATTTCTTTGCCTGTTTTGGCTTACGCCACACAAATGAGCTTGAGAGCTGCTGGAAAAATAGATGTGTCGAAAATTGTTAAGGAAATAATATCATCTCCAACAAAAGCCAAAAAATACCGAAAAAGTATAGCACAGGTACCACCACAGCAGTTAACTCCGGATGAAGCTCTGTCCGTTTTGGTAGAAGCGAAGCTAAGTCGCCACCAATATAATGTTATTAGAAAGGTTGCACCTGAGAAATTTCCATCATATAAATTGGTCCAAAGAGCTAAGAAAAACTGTTACCCAAAGGGAGAACAAATGAAAATTTCTGAAACATCAGCGCAAGTTAGCCTACAAGGAATATTGGATCATACCACTGAACGCCTTTTGTCGGTTAAAAATGCAGATCTAAATTCGTTAGACAACGAAGAAATCGAAAAAATTACTTTATACACTAAGTGGGGCTTTGACGGAAGTTCAGGGCATAGTTCTTACAAACAAGCCTTTCATGACAGTAATGCATCTGATTCTTCTGTATTTATTACGTCAATTGTACCATTAAAATTAGTTTGTAAAAACAAAATCATTTGGCATAATCCTCGACCGTCTTCAACTAGGTTTTGCAGGCCATTAAAAATTGAATTTATGAAAGAAACGGTCGACAGTATTAAAACAGAAAGAGAAAGAGTGGAGACAGAAAAAAATGCTCTTATCGATACAGTGATATCAGTTGGAGAAAGAAAGATAAAAGTGAACCACAAACTAATTCTCGTTATGATTGACGGTAAAGTGTGTAACGCGATTACAGACACAAAGTCCACACAAAAGTGCTACATATGTGGCGCTACCAGCAAGGAGTTCAACAATATTGAACAAATGATTTCTAGAGATTCCAACGTAGACTTCATGGAGTTCGGTTTGTCTGTCCTACATGGCTGGATAAGATTTTTTTAATGTCTTATTCACTTGGCATATAAACTTCCAATTCAAAAATGGCAGGCAAGAAGTGACGAAGAAAAAAAAATTATTGCTGAAACTAAAAGTCGTATTCAACGCGAATTTAAAAAGAGAACGGGATTGATCATTGATCAACCAAAACCTGGTTTTGGTAACTCTAATGACGGGAATACTGCAAGACGTTTTTTTAAGAATGCAGAAGTATCTGCTGAAATTACTAATATTGATTTAGAGTTGATCAAAAATATGCACACAATATTAATTGTAGTTTCTAGTGGTATTGAGGTCAACATTGAAAAATTTACAAACTTCGCTAATAACACTGCCAGGCTATTTGTGAAAAAATATCCATGGTACTATATGCCTCCTACTCTTCACAAATATTTTATTCATGGGCCTGAAATTATATCATTATCGCCATTGCCAATTGGTCAGCTAACCGAAGAGTCTCAGGAAGCCAGAAATAAAGATTTTAAAAGTTATAGGGAGAATTTTGCCCGTAAATGCAGTCGAGAAAAAACAATGGAAGATATCTTTAATAGATTTCTCTTAAGTTCAGATCCGTTTATAATAAGCATGAACAATAGTTCTAAAAAGAAAAAAGAGCTAATGCCAAAATCTGCATTGGAGTTGCTTGTACTTCCCAGCAATCAAAATAGCAATGATGAAGATGGAGATGAAGATGGAGATGAAGATGAAGATGAAGATGGAGATGAAGATGGAGATGAAGATGGAGATGAAGATGATGATGAAGATGGAGATGAAGATTAAGATTATTGTAACGAATTAATTTATGATTATGAAATTGAATGTGAAGTAAATACTAACATTGAAGGTAATAATGATTATAATAAAAAATTGTTGTTTTCAAAAAAAAAAAAATAGAATAACCGAATTTAATTAAATTTTTTTTAAATAGTGTGTTTATGGTTATTTATCAATAAAAAAAAACAATTAGATTTTCAAATGTTTCATTTTTGAGCAAAATTTTCAAATTTCGAGAAAAAAGGTATGATTTTAATTTAAACATTTTCTAATAAAAATACATATAAAATATTTATTCCTTATTATTTTTAAAAATATTACTTATTTTTCTTAAAGTACATTTAGTATGCTTTAATTTGCAATTTAATTGAATAATTTATAGCGCACCGTTCCAAAGTTACAGCAAAAAATTTGAAAAAAGAGGATTTTTTATAGAACACAAAATGGCCCATAAAGGGTTAAAAAATGTGTTTTTTCACTCTGTTTTTTTTTTAAATGTTGGTTTTTTATGTATTTATAAATATCCATTAATAAAAAATATTTTTTTTTTAAATTACGACTTCTATGAATTAATCGCCACTTTTCATGCATTTGGCCCCACTGTGCGCTGGGGGTAAAAATCTTTTTCACAATACAATCACAAATTTAGAGTAAGATGTGCGATGTAATCGTTAACCAATCGTAAAGCGTTATCAAATCGGTGTGAGCTATGTATGTATGAGTGTATTAGTGTAATCATATGCTGCATACAATATACTCAACACCATCTAGTGTGCAATAGTAGCTACTAATTTTCACTAATTGTCGTATATTACGTTATCGTAGGCAAATGAAAACAAATAAATAAAATGAATACAAAAACATTTAATTTTAATAACTTTTAAAAAGATTTTTTGCACTTTTAATAAGAAATTTACTAAAACAAAGCAAAATAAGGAAAACTAAAAACTAGACTTGTCAAACTATAAGTCTTCTTCGTCTTTGAGATTGTCATTCATACTTAACAGCTGCATATAAGCACCATCTAGTGTGCAATAGTAGCTACTAATTTTCGAAAACCATTGCTGTAAAATAACTACATGCATTACATTTCAGTAAACAGCTGATTAATAACTTGTCAACCGCAACAAATACAAAATAATAAAATATTTTACAAAACACCAAAAAAATTATAACTCAGAACATAAAACAACACAAAGTGTATCAAAGCTGAATGGAGGTAATGTTAATTCTAATAAAATTTCTATTAGATTCCAATATATATTAAGATTATAACATATCTTCATTACGTACTGTTGCCTTACACTGAAGCTGGTGCACGACAATTGGGTAACAATCTCCATCTCATGCCAATTATTATGGGTGGAGATTTTAATACAAATTTTACAAACCCACAGTCGCTAGCTTTATCAAAATTTTTATTTGACGTTTTCCACTTGCATATGAGCAATTCTCCACAAACCCCCACAACTAACAATTCCTCTACTATTGATGCAGTTTTCCATAGATTTTTAAATACAATCGAGTCAAAAATTTAAATATGTTTCTTATTTTAGTTACCATAAGCCAATATTAATTATTTGTACTTAAGGCATTTACCATAGATGGGCACTTTGCGGTACTACTAAAATTTCAGTAAAAATAATTCTTTAACTTGTAAATTTTTACTGATTACTAAAATTTTTTTCAGCCATTTTTATAAAGTGCCTACATGATTATGATGAGGTGCATTGAATTTTCTGTAATCAGTAATGCCCGATTACTGATTATTATGAATACGGCCCTATGATTTGACTGGTAATGCAAATTAAATTTCATTATCAGTAAAAATTTACTGCATTTTTTCAGTAATCAGTAAATTTATTGCTTACTGTAATTTTTAATGCAGTACATATATACTGCAGTGTGCCCATTTACTAACCAAATAAGTTAAATAAAACAAACAAAAACCAACAAATTCCTATGTATTTACAATATTGAAAGTTTTGATACTTTTAATTGATTAATTAAAAAAATATACTAAAAGCATAAGTACTTCCAACTTAAAAAAATTGTTCATTACTAGATGTTTACACATCTACCCTGTGATCGGACTCACATTAATTTTTTTTCATGAAATTACAATCTGCTGCTCTTTTGCTTCTACTTTCTTTGTTGCCGCTCACGTTTATGTTTTCAGAAGGTTTCAGCTATGCGTTGATTATCACCATGCGTTGGTACACAAACAAGATATTTATATACAAATTAAGTTCATGCAAGCCAAGCGTGGATTAATTACTTGTGTTTTTTTATTACACTTATTTCTAAATCCGATTTTTTCAGTAAAGGCTCGGACAGACAAAGGGCTTCACGTTGTTGCCCCTTCCAGTTTCTTTCCTAAAAATCGTTTCTCACTTTGGTTGTACACATCCATATATACGAAACACATACACAAGTACCAAAGTAACATCACAAACCATTTAATCGTCTCAGCCTTCATTTGCAGATACACTTACAAGATAAACTCTCTCCTTGTCCCTCTTTTATTCTCTTGCTCTCGAGAGAGCATAGAGAGTGCAACAAACACAGCTGCATTTGTATCATAAACAGAATTATATGCGGGTCGCAAATACATATGTTATAACTAGGGTTCGGAATTATATGCACTAAAAATCAAATTTTAAGCGCTTAAAACATGCACCAAAAAAACGAAAATATGCCCTAAAAAACAAAATATATGCATTTACATTTTTTTTTATTTTTATTTAATAACTGCAAGGAAAACATAACAATTAAAATTCACTATATAAAAAAAAAACTCAAATAACATAAAAAATTTTCATTAAATTATAAACTAAAAAACTAAAGGTACAAATTCAGTTTTAAGTATTTTAATACAAGTCATTCGAAGCAGATTAATTTAATGTTTTATTTACATATATAAATAAGTGTTTCTTTAAATTATCGAAAGTAAATCTTAATCTGTTGGGTCTTAAAAAGTTTTTGTACATTGAAAATGAACGTTCGACATCAACGGAAGTAAGTGGTGCATATTTAAATGCTGCTATTTCTGTAGTAGAATATTCATTGATATCTAAGTTGTCATCGATAGAACTTAAATCAAAAATGTTTGCTATTTGTTTCATATTTTTAAAATTCGAATTTTTGTTCAAAACTGATTCTAGTTTTCTACAAATTTTAAGGCCAATATTGCCTTTTACATCATTAATTTTTTTTTGTCGCATTATTTATTAAATTAATTTGAATATTTATTGAATTAAACCCCTCTAGCTTAGTAATTGTTTCAGCTAGAAATCCATAATTTGTTTCAGCAAAAATTAATTGAGTTTTTATGTTGGGCTTACATAATATTTCTTTAACCTTTCTGATGGCTACTGCGTCATTTTCCTCAAGCTCTTCCACAACGTCTTTAAATTGCTCAAAATATTTAGCGTAGTAACGCATAGCTTCCAACCATGTTCCCCATCGAGTTATTACGGGTTGTGGCAGAAGACATATTTCAGGATATTTTTCCTTATATGCTCTAATACGAGAAGGAGCTTTAAGAAAAAATTTTTTCCCATAAGAAATTAATAAATCAATATCTTCAAACTGATTCCGCACTTCTTCTGCAACGCGGTGCATCGCATGGGCAAAACAAGTAATATGAAGCATTTTTGGATAAAAAACTTTTAAAGCACAAGCTGATTTAACCATGTATGGCGCAGCATCCGTTACGTATAGAAGGATTTGATTTTTGTTGAAGTTTTCGCCTAATAATGAGATTGAATCATTAAAAGCTCGAGCAATTGTAGCGTGGTTTGCCGTTTCTAGTTCCACTATGTTAAGCAAAAACTTTTGTTTGCTTTTTTCTTCGTCTGCAAATCCCTACTATTATATTGGCCACAAAACGTCCTGTTATGTCTGTCGTTTCGTCTATGGACACCCACAAGAAGTTTTTCTGCAGTTTTTCTACTATTTCAGATAGTTGAATGGAGTACAGCTTATCAACGTAACTTTTTCTAAGTATTGAATCAGATGGAATGGACTGATTTGTATACTTGTTCAAAAAGTTTCTTAGTTGTGGGTTTGTTAAGGGGGATTTAGTTTGTTAAGGGGGATTTCAGCAGAAACAAATGCATCACACAATTCCATATTAAATTGATTGGTCTTGTCCTTTAATTCCAAACTGTTTTTGAAAAAAGATTGCGAGCTCCCTTGGCTGATCCTGTCAAACAAATCCAGGTGTTTTTGCGTTTTGAGATGCTGATCCACTTGAAATCTTTTTTCGCAAGAGATAGCTTTATTGCAAGCTTTGCAGAAGAGAACCTTTCCATCGGTTTGAAATACATCTTTGTATTGAGAAACATAATCGGCCAAAACGGAACCAATTGATCTCTTGATTTTTGGCATGTTTACCTATAATTTTTGAATTTTTTAGTTGAACAATTAGTGTGTTTTCAGTTGTTATGTACCTTTATTTTATTTGTTTAAAACCAAGCAATTAACAAAAACCGTTGTATTTTTACGAATTATATTGACCTTTACAAACATGTGCACATAGAACGATAGAACTGCTGACTGAGAGAGCGAGCGATGATTTAAAATGTATATTTTAACAGTAATGCCAATGTGTGTAAGTCGTTAAAAAAATCGTTATTTACTACAATGGAAGAATAAAAATCGACAAACAAAGATTTAATATTAAAGTGATCAATACTATCTTTCAAAAAAATTTCTCTGAGTCTCTACACATACATACATAGGTAGATACATATATCTCATTTAAGTATCAGTGCTCTCTCTCAAAACATTTCTAAACCTGGCCACACACGAGCAAGTTCTATTAGAAAAACTATAAAGAAGTAGACAAAAACGCCAAAATAGAATGTATGAAGAAAAAATTAACTTTAAAAATCACTTATAAGAGGGAATTACTAAAAGTAATAATTCTCTTCTTTTTGCGTATAAATAAACACCATACATGGCAATTATTTTTTTCCGCGTTCCATGTTTACTCGGCGGCGAACAACGTGAAATTAAAATCGTCAACCGATTAACAAGTGTGTATCAAAACGAATTTCAACCTATCGTTTCAATTTGTTGCTCGTATGTGGCCAGCTTAAGTATTGCTCAAAAAACAAGAATCATTCATTGCAAAACACTATACAGTAAACGCCATGGTATAATGATTTACGTGGTAATAGCAGGAGACGTTGTTGTTGGTGTAGGCAGCAACAACAGGCAGTTTTGCAGGCGTGGAATGTCAAAGTCTCTTAGAAAATGTAAACAAAAAATATAACCTTAAAAATATGTAGCCACAAAATGTATGCAAATTGACAATTCTCGCCTGCTGCGAAATGAAAAAAAAAACAAATCAGCTGTTCTACCGCTTCTATCACGTAGAGCATTAACCATGGTAAACGCCGTACGCCAACAAACATACATAAATATATGAAACAACAACAGAAATACTTATGTATACAGTATACTATACTATTCACACACAAAAAAGCTTGGAGTAAGCTGTTATAGGTATCAATAGAATTAAATATGCGATCATTCTGTAATGAGGAGGTAAAGGCAGTAGAACAACTGATGAATTTTTGATGTTGGGTATACGAACTGCCAAGTTGAAAAAGTTATAGTTACAGTTAAATTTCTTCAAACAAAAATCCAAGTGCCTGCTGTTGTTCATTGGAGCGGTTGTTCGCTTCATTAAAAAATGTGAAAATCTAAAATTTTATGAATATATACCCAAAAAGTAAAAAATATGCACAAAATATGCCTTTTGCAGTAAAATATGACTTTTTCCTAATATATGCAAAATATGCATTAACAAATCGATGCCAATTTGTTGCAAATTACTTGATTAGCAAAGATAATTAGTCAAATATGTTCTTAGGCTAACGACAACAAACATGCATTTGCATGGAATTCCGAAGCCTAGTTATAACATATTAATCATTGTGTTTCAAACATGCAATATTGAATAGTAAACACAATGTGTTTGGGCTTTTGGAATAACATAGTCCAGGTGAGAAGTAAATATTCAAATACATTAATCAAACCATTACTATTAATCTGATATTGTGAAATAATTATATTTTTATAACGGTGAAAAGTCATTTGAAAACATTTAGATAAATTAATTGGTAAACCATTATTTGGGGACCAAGCAACAAACCTATCCAAATCCGTTTGCAGAAGTATAGCATCATTAACTGAACGCACGGTATAAAACATTGTAAGGTCATCAGCATATAGAAGATGTCTGCCATGTAAGAAACACTGACATATATCATTCACGAAGATATTAATTAACTAGGGCCCTAGCATGCCTCCCTGAGGGACACCCGAAACAGGAGTATAAGGCTCCGAGAAAACTCCATCTATTAATACGGAGCAATACCTATTATTACATACGAACGAAACCATCTAATTAGAGTGGGTGGAATACCGATTTTAACTAGCATTCCTACTAATACGTTATGCGGAACTCTATCAAATACTTTAGAGAAATCAGTGTATGTATATAGTATCCACGTGAAATCCGTTTATAAAACTGTCAATACAATAACGAGTAAAAACAGACAGGTTGCTCGTTGTCGACCTACCAGAGACAAAGCCATGTTGAGCAGGATTTATATACGATTCAATTTGAAAAAAAATTCATCAAAAATAATATACTCAAAAATCTTGGCTATATTCGATAACTTTGAAATTGGCCTGTAATTAGAAACAATATTCTTATGACCTGATTTATGTACAGGAACAACAGTAGTAGTTTTCCATTTCTGAATAAAATAGCTCGCCCGTAACGATTTATTAAAGATAATCTTTAAAGGAATGATTATAGCAGTACAATACTTTCTAAGAAAAAATTCAGACAAACCATCTACAACCAACTTATGCGGTATTGAATCTTTAGAAATCCCAGAATCATCACAAATCCTCAATTCAGTAAAATCAAAAAATGCCAGAATATGATTGAAATCATCATCACTGAAAACAATTTGACTACTGGAGAAATTCGAGTGAAAAAAATGTCTAAATAGATTAACTGATTGAGATAATGTACAAGAACGGATCAATAAGTCCGTGACTTTTTGAATGAAACACAGTTTTTTTGAAAAAAAAAATAAAACTATTTTTCAACATAATCTCCTTTTAGCTCAATACACTTAGTCCAATGTTTCTCCAATTTTTGTATCCCTTCCAAAAAATAGGACTTTTCGAGGTCCATAAAATAGGCATTTGTTTGATCAATAATTTCATCGTTGGAGCTAAATCTCTTTCCACCGAGCCATTTCTTTAGGTTTGGAAATATGAAATAGTCACTGGGGGCTAAATCCGGAAAATATGGCGGATGAGGTACTCCTTCGAATTGCGGTTAAACAACTCCAAGCAATCCTTTGAAGTTGTCACATGATTACGTTTATGGTCAATTGAGAGCAAACGCGGCACCCATATAGCAGATAGCTTTCTTAAACCCAACTGATCATTTAAAATCGAAACCACACTGCCATATGAAATGCCTATGGCATCAACAATCTCACTCACTTTTACTCTTCGATCGGCCAACACCATATAGTGGATTTTGTCGACATTTTCGGGTGTATTGACCTAAATTGGCCGTCCAGAACCTTCAGCGCTTTTGTACTTGTGCGACCACAACGAAAGTCAGTAAACCACTTGTTTACCATTATGTATCAAGCTTTTCCTTGGTTTGATTGACGGCTTTTTTTCGCTCACAATAATATTTAATGAGAACTCGAAATTCACTTTTTTCCATTTTTAAAAAAATGCACGAGGTTGTATGATTTGAACAGCTGTTAAACGCCAGGTAAATGACGGAACTTGCTCAAAATTTGACAGTAGTTTATTAATAGGTGGTACTTGACGGGAGCAGTGTTGCATTTCATATAACTACGAGGGTAGTTCGAAAAGTCGCGGACTTATTGATCCGCCCTTATTTGAAATATCATCATTAAACACCACTGATGAAGGCATAGAAGAATTATTATTCCTTGACCTAATGAAGCTCCAAAACCTTTTAGGATTTGTTTTTATACTATCACTTTTTTTTTTTTTTAAGTTTATTTATTTATAAAGTTTAATGGTATATTATAGCTACAAATAAACAAATAGATAAGGTAATATAATATATAATTTACACACTGGTCCATAGTCGAACACTCTAGCATATTGTTGATTACAATAAAGTTTTTTTTAGAAATCATTTATTTACCAAATTGTACGTATGTACATATATACAAAATTATATGTATAATGTGTGATGAAAAAGTACACAGAAAAACATCACTTAATTATGGATTTTTTAAATTTATGTAAAAGAATTGTTAAGGAGATTAAAAGAAAGGTTAGTTAGAAAACCACCAAAATTTGCATTTATGTGATTCATTGCAGTCTATGTCAGGTATGCTTGTATCAAATCTTATCACATTGTCGGACATTAGGGTCTCACTAAATGATTTATTATTAGCCCTTCTATATAAATGGTAAAAAATCGGTATACCAAGATCATTCTGAATATACCCATTTTTATCCATATACAGAAAGGCCTCAGGAGGAACATAACCAGATTTTAGTGTACAGTAATCCCTCGATTTACGTCCTCTCTATTTACGTCGTTTCGATTTACGTCGTTACAATTTTTGTTCCTTCTGAATTCGATTTCCGTTGTCATTCGATTTACGTCGCCTCGTGTGAATTGAAAATTACATCGCAAACTGGGGAAATCCCGTTGTTAAATGTATGTATACATACATACTCGCATTCAATTTCGTTTTCATTTGTGTGTGTATCTGCGTATCAACAAGTTGAAATACAATGAGCTCCAAACGTAAAACTAATAAAATTTCTGAACCTCGGTTAAAAAGAAACCGAAATGTTATATCAATAAAAACAAAATTAGAAGTTATTCGCCGTCATGATAGTGGTGAAAAGGCTTTTAATATTGCCAGTACGATGGGTATTCCACCAGCCACAGCAAGAACTATAATCAAAAATGCCAGTGCAAGTGCAACTGCAGCTGGAACTTTTTCTCTCGGAACCACCACTAAAAGGAGACCGGTTTTGATGGAACAAATGTGGATAAAAGATTTAGTCGAAAAGAATATTCCAATAACAACATTAGTTATTGAAAGTAAGGCTATAAATTTGTTCAACGATCTTAAAGCTAAATCTGCTTAAAATGAAGAATCGAGTGATTTTACTTTCAACACCAGTGGTGGATGGCTAGAGAAATTTAAGAAAAGAGCAAGACTTCATAACATAAAAGTCGTCGGTGAATCTGCAAGCGCAGACCATGAAGCAGCCAAAAGTTTTCCGGAAAAGATAAAGCAAATAATTGCTGAAGGAGGATACGCACCTCAGCAAGTATTTAATGTAGACGAGACTGGCCTATTCGGGAAGCGAATGCCAGGAAGAACCTTTATATCGAAAGAGGAAAGATTTGCAGCAAGGCCAAAAGTTTCGAAGGATAGGCTTACGCTTCTCCTTGGAGGTAATGCTGCCGGGGACTTTAAGGTTAAGCCTTTGTTAGTTTATAAATCTGAATCTCCAAGGGCTATGAAGAATATTTGCAAACAAAATCTCCCAGTGATTTGGAAGTCGAACAAAAAAGCTTGGATCACTGCTAAGTTATTTGACGAGTGGTTTAAGGAGCACTTTTGTCCTGAAGTTAACTGATCAAAATATCAACATCATTAGACAATTTTGGAAAAATTATGATATCTTGCAAGCAGTGGACAACATAAAAAAAGCTGGGAAGAAGTTTCTGCATCAACAATGAAAAATGGATGGAAAAACGTATGGCCTGAATGCACTACTGATGGCGGCAATGACTTTAACTTGAACGAGATAAACACAGAAATTGTAAACCTGGCCCAAAGTTTAGGATTTTCAGAAATAGATGAATCCGATGAACCATTAACAAACTCGGAGCTATTTGCATTGACAAATCTATCAAATCAACGTTATAGTGGGATCTAATGTCGAAACTTGCACGAAGAGTTCAGAAATACCACTGAAGAAATTAAAGGAGGCCTTTGACTGCATTAATAAGGCTATGGAAATTTTTGAAGAATTTGATAAAGACGAAGAGAGAATTGAGACAACAAAAATATCTATGAACACGAGTCTTAAATATTACAGAGATCTGTACGAACAGAAAAAGTTGTCCTTGCCTCAGAAGCGAATTGACTCAGTTTTCAAACAAGTTTCTTCGGAAACGCCTGCATTGCGCCAGGAACAGTCACAGCGCTCTTCTTCAGACGAAGATATCGAAATGATGATTTCTGAAATTGTATGTTCATCCAATAATTCTGATAATTAATATGAACATATGTCCTTATATTTATGTATGAATTTTTATAACTTTTCTTAATTTATTATTTTACCTTTAATTATTTATATTTACTTTTTAATATATGTACATATGAATTGTCTTTTCTTTTTTTAAATTTGTTGAATTGTCTTCTTTTTTAAATATGTTAATAAATTGAACTTGCTCAAAGTATGGAGAATCTAAAATTCGATTTACGTCGTTTCGATTTACGTCGCCATTTTCCGGTACCAATCATGACGTAAATCGAGGGATTACTGTATTTATTATATATTGATCATCTACGTAGTACGGTGCTTTTATCAAATTATTAATATTACATTCTGTACTTTTCAGTATATGGTTTCTTATAAGCTTAATTATAAAGTTGTCTATTCGAATTACATTTGCGGAATTATATAATTTTTTATTTGAAATGTATTTAGTGTAGTTTAAAAAATTAAATTCCCGCATATGGGCAAGGCCACGAAAAATGAAACCACATAGATTTTTTTCTGTCACAAATCCCAATTTTTTTTTTACATTTCAAATGTCAAATATGTATAGAATATGGCAGCACTGTATGCCAGTGCAAAATTTGTGTCTGCTTTGAAATTTTACACTCTTTTCATAAGTGGCAAGGCATAGTTGGAAAATTTACCAATGTCGGCGAAAAAGGTAAATTTTGTTGTTATTTTTTTGTCTTTTAGGCAGTTGATAACTTTTTTTGGATAGAATATAAATCAAACTACTGATTAGCAAGCAAATTTGTATACAAAGTTTGACTTTTGGACCAATTACGGTCCAAATAAATGGTGACGTTACTGACAAATTTTTATAAAATGTTTTTTTATGCATTAACTAATTAGAAAACAGGTCGGATGAGCTGATTTTTTGTTTGAATATTTTTGAAGTATTTTCATAATCAGAATGAATCAAATCAAATGAATCATTATTTGCATATAGCAGGGTATTTTTTGCAAAAACAGATTGCGTGACGTTACTGACGGGGTTTTTTTTATTGTTTTTGCTTAAAAATTTGGTATTTAATTGGTGGTGCAATGGTTAGTGTGCGCGGCTCTTGTACATGAGATCCTGGGTTCGAACCCTGCACTGACCGCCTTCAAAAAAAAAAAACAGCAGACAGTTGTCCGAGGCCTTCGGCCACGGGCTGTCCCTGCAAGCTGTGTCAGAGACACGGCCATTAAGTTTAACGTAGAATACGCCATCCGATAAGACAGAAAACATATATACATTGTTGATGTTGTGCCTACAAATTAATTAACATTTTTAATAAAAATATATATAAACAAGGGAACACAAAACTTACCTGAGTATTTATTTCTCTGCATAACAGCCACTCGTTGCTTTCTTGTATTTCGTGTAGGTGCCATTTTGATTAGTAGTTTTTATTTTAATTTACTAAACGTCAACAGTCAGCTGCTGTCAAACAGCATCAAGCAGCATTGTTATTTTGCTTACTTGGCAGCACTTTCATTTAATATAAAAATGTATGAATTAATTTTTTCATATATTTTTTATAATTATATATCCATCTTAAATTCAAATTCACATTTAACATTTTGTTTCACTTAAATACATAAGTAAATATACGAAATTTCAATATTTCATCAATAAGAACAACAGCCGAAGGTTTGTGTCCACACTGAAACAGCAGCATAGTTTGTGTTCACGCTACAAACTCAAACACTCAACCAAACACCACACATATGTTTGAGTGTATGTGTTTAAACAATTTTCATTTGAGAAATTTAAATATTAGGAAGATATCAACCAATATGAAATGTATATCAAACGAAAGATAACACCTTCATTTACCTACAAAAAAATTTTTAAAAAAAGTTATTTCGCCGTTTCCTCATAATCAATGAAATAAAGATTACAACAATAACAATCTGACATGACTCCCTATACCGTAAGGTAAGACGTATGCTACGCCAAAAATTTCTTTCGGCGGCGGTCACCTCGCATAGTGACGGCGACACTATCGAGTATATAGCCATGAAAAAGCTTCTCAAAATACCGTTCGGAACCGGAGTAAAACTGTAGGTCCCAATCAGTGAGTGAAAATTGGAAAGCGCACAGCTCAGTGATTGTGAGAAGTTCTCCCCGGTCCCTTCATGGGATGTAATGGGAAACCATTTATTTATTTTATTGCTAGACTCCGATTCCTGGTGCACAAAGAGACAAGCATTATGTTGAAAAGCTAAAAGAAAGCAACAAATACGACGAGAACAAAAAGAAAAAGGCCGAAGCAATGAAAAAATTGAGGGCTAACAGAAAAGAAGAAGAAACACTAATGCCAATAAGTGAATTGGGTAAGGCGATTTCTATCGACAGAAATTAAAACAATCAGCTAAAGACACCCAAATTTATACGAATCCAAGCAGCAGCCTTAGTGAAATCGTTAAGAAAAGCCACAGGTGCTCACAAGCATTAGGAAAAGCTGTGAGAAAGGTGTGGCGTGCTTTTCCCGCTTCACCACGCAAGAAAACAGCGGTATTGACACACATTGTTGCGAATTTGGACGAAGTTGAAAAACAAAATTTAGTCAGTGTTGTAACGAAAGCTAAGCCCAAACACCAACCAGTCACCAGTCACCTTCCAAAGGCAATTGGAAATTTTTTCGAACGCGACGATATCTCCCAAGTTTCGCCAATAGCTCGACATGTAAAGAAATTTAAATGCGCTGAATCGGGGGATTCCAACTAGACACATGGCCCTTTCTATTAGGGAAGCGTTTGCATTATTCACCGAAGAAAGAAATAAAAAAAACAGCTAAGTAAGTCAAGCTTCCGTAGAGGATTTTATTTAAAAAAATGGAAATAATATCAAATTTTTCAATTACAGGCTGCTGCTCCCTATCTTTTTTTTAAAAAACATCGCCCAGAGCATGTGAAGCCCATCAACGAGCTACCCCATAGCACATGTATGTGCTCGTATCACTCTAATTTCATGGAAGGTGTATCTGCGCTGCAAAACGTTGCTGCTAATGTTCCCAGGTGTAATGACGGTTTTGTTCGCCAGTTTTTGTGGCTGGAGGCATCCATGGATTGCTGGTTTGCAAAATGCAACAAATGCTGTGGAATATCTGCAGAGTCGTTGAAAAACGCAGTCGGCAATGTTTCGCTCCAATCGCATGTGTCACGGATTGTATGGGAAAAAATGCACAATCATAGCGAATTGAAACGCATAAAAAGAAAGGAACTTTAAAAAGTCTGATCGGACATATAGCTGCTTTATCACCGCAGTTCCTTAAGCGCAGCTATATAAAACGTGAACAATCGCTTACATTCAATATACATGACATTCCTCGCGCAAGCAATGCTGACTACGCCGTTGAGGCTTTGCTGCAGATGCATTTCGCCGAAAACTTCTTATGTGAAGCACAAGATGAAGTTCAAAGTGCCCATAGGAATCAGCGGCAACTGGCTTTGTTCACCTCAGCATTTTATCACAACGACATCTTTCAGTCCAAAGTATTTGTATCCGCCAAATTGTCTCACACTAAAGATGTCATTGTCCCATACATTTACAAGCTACTGTCAGGCATGCCAAGCTCAGTGAAAATTTTAAAACTGTGGACCGACGGTCCCTCATCACAGTTTAAAAACAAATTCATCGCCACTATCATTCCTCATTTCGAAAAAAAATTTGGAATGCAAATCATATGGAACTATTTCGCAACGTCGCACGGAAAAGGGTGCGTAGACGGAATCGGAGCCACAGTAAAGTGTGTTGTACGCAATCGAGTAAAAACTCGTCACTGCGTAGTAAACAGTGCACGGGAATTCGTTGAGGCGTTCGAACATACACAATCGCAAATATTAGTTGCGGAAGTTGTTGAAGAAGAGTTTAACAAAATTAACACCATTTTGGATACGGCCACAATTTTCGCAAACGCAAAAAACATTCGTGACATTTCGTCTTCGCACCAAATCCGTACCATTGGCGACGAAATAGTAGCTTATACTACTTCCCAGCAAGGGACTGAAGTGATGCTTTAATTGTGCAACAATTAACAAAACTGAAATTAACAAAGACTTTTTTATTTTCCGATAATAACGTGTTTTTATTTTACAGAGTGTCCTGGTTCTGGTTCAAAATACTGACACAAAATGTTTATCACCATTTAGGAAGAAATTTCACAAATATTTCGCAAAAAGAAATAAAAACAGAAGTCAATTCGACATTTTTCGTACTAAATAGCCGCTAAAACTGAAAAGTAGGGAAAAATTCACCGAGTAATACTTTGAGTGTGCACTAGTTCGTTTTTGTACTAACGAGTTCCGTGGAATACTTGGGAAACATATGAGTATAGCGTAGTAAAAGAAAATGTGTTTTGTTCACTTTTGTTTTGCGCTATGCTTCGCTTTTTTTGAAGATTGATTTTCAGGATTTGTGTCGCCTTTCATTTACTTCCACCGAATAACGGTATTGCATCTAATTTGTTATTATAGTTTTTGTTAATTTGATCACTTTTTGCCACTTTTTTAATACAATATTTCACAAAACTACCCGAAATTAAGAACGCGCCACGAACGAAAAAATCAAAACAAAAGTGAAAATTGTTTTGCTGAATTCCATGGTGATACCATTTCTTCTTTGAAAGCATATTCTCTATCTGTCCTCCAAGTACTAAATTGAACAGCTGTCTCATCGGTACCACCTGGAAAAATTAAAAATTTTCATTTTAATGATGCAAAACTGGTCAAAAACCAATTTCAACACATCATCGAAGAGATAATTTAATTAACTAACACTCGTATCATACAAAAATTAGCTCTAAAGGGCAAGCCCGATTTACTACAATTTTTGTTATGAGATTAGTGCGAACAATTAGACGACCAGAAGATGTGCGCAACTTGGCAACCCGGTAAAAGAGAACCAAAAAGTACTAGGAGTTCACTCAAACGCATTTCTCTCTCGCGTCATATCTTGTTTATTTCATACTTTTTGCATAGTTTATGTAATTCTACTTCAACATGGTTGGAATTTGTATAGTTATATACAATAACACTATCAAAAAGCTGCTCGTGTATTGAAATATTCAATGAAGAGAGTAAGAGAGAGAGTAGAGAAGTACTAGGGTTTCACTCGTTTTGTTTGTCGGCATTTGAGTGAAGAGAAATTTTGACTGTCTACTTGTACATCGTTTTTGTAATATCTCCCCAGCGTTGCATCTTAAATCTCCTCTACTATGATTTTTTTGCCGTTTAGGGTGCCTCTATTAACCCAAAAAAAAGACCCGAGAATCCTAACCAAAATCGTACGTGCGACGTTACTGACATTGTGAGTCATGTGACTGACACTGCTTTTATGTCATTTACGTGATTAAAACATAAAATTTTAAGCCCACCTTTTGGATAAAAATCATCTTTCATTTTTTTCGTTCGTGGCGCGTTCTTAATTTCGGGTAGTTTTGTGAAATATTGTATTAAAAAAGTGGCAAAAAGTGATCAAATTAACAAAAACTATAATAACAAATTAGATGCAATACGGTTATTCGGTGGAAGTAAATGAAACACGACACAAATCCTGAAAATCAATCTTCAAAAAAAGCGAAGCATAGCGCAAAACAAAAGTGAACAAAACACACTTTCTTTTACTACGCTGTACTCTATATGTTTCCCAAGTATTCCACGGAACTCGTTAGTACAAAAACGAACTAGTGCACACTCTTAAAGTATTACTCGGTGCTTTCATCCTTCCTTTTTTAAAATACTCTTTTCAATTCGCTCATTTTTACACAAATGTTCAGTAACCTCAGAACACACTTCCAAAATCCGGTGACGTTACTGACGGCTGAAAATGGTCATAACTTCACAACAAAACGAGATACAGCAAAATTGTCTGCGTATGAAACAACAGTTATGACGAGAACTCTCAAGTTGGGAGAAATAATTGTATTTTGTAAAGATATTGACCAAAATATGTATACGAGCGTGACGTTACCGACGGTGGCCTTGCCCATATAATATAAATAAAACCACTCATCATCTGCATTATCATGACCCTTGAATTTATTATAATATTTATTCCTTAAATTTTTTTAATCGTTTTAATCCATGGAAATTTGTGTAATTTACGCCATATTAACTTAATATTCTCAACGAAGACTTTAGCAATATTTTTTAAATATTCCTCATAACAAATAGCTACGATATCACTATTTAAAACAGATAACCAATCTATATTACGAGTAACAATCAATGAATATGCCTCCATCTATACGTTCCATATCTATTTGCATCAAATGATATCTACCCCCATCCCCATGGGTGAGGTTATAATTAGCATAGCGGGGGATGCAAAAATACGCCTATTAAATCAAGGGGTATCCATGCCATTGCTGATCGAAATGGTTGTTGCAGTTTTCATAGAGAATAGAGTGGATGCCAGATTGAGCGATAAGCAACTAAAATTAGACTTAATCACGATTTCAAAATTTTCGAGATTTCAAACCACCAAACATGTTATGCCGTACAAAAAACAACTGTATATGAAAATGAATTCTCAAAACTGCGAAATATAGCTTAAGTTTGAATAAATAGTGTTTGGTTGATACTATTGCAATGGGATGGATACCCATGCCACAGCTGACCGCATGAACAGAGTAAATGGGAGAATGAGCGATAGAAAACTATAGGCATACTATAAATCACATTACGTCTAAATATTGTTTGATTACTACTATTGACAGCCAAATTATGTTTCGTGCTGGTTCATAGAGAAATAGGCAAGAGTTTCTATCCCTCTCTTTACGTTCTCTTGATTAGAGTTGGGAATTTTAATTCATTCAAGTGAGCGCTCTGTATACCCTCACCCATAGGGACGTTATCAAACGCCAATCACCGATTAAAACAAGGGCGAGTTTGCCACGCCCATTGCGGTACCTCCCATACAAAAGTTGTTTGACCATCTGTGTATTCGACACGAGAAGTCGCGCCAAACCGAACCAATATTTAATCAAATAAACCTCTCCTATAGAAAATGAACTGTTTTGCCACACCCATTCTGGTACCTCCCATATAAAAGTTGGGGGATGACCGGTTGATCGACACGATAACTCTCGTAAACTACAACCAATCTTAATAAAATTCGGTACTAGGCAATATTTTGCTAAAAGCTACTGTGTAATTAATAACAGACTATTTTGCCACGCCCAGTTTCGTACCTCCCATACAAAAGTTGGGCGTATTTGCAGTTTGCCGACTCGATATCTCCAATATATCATAACCCATCTTAATATAATTTGGTATTGATCAAAATTTTGGCAAAAACTTGCCATGCCCATTTTTGTACCTCGCATATAAATATTCGGAGGGAAACTAACTAATTTGGTTATTCAATAATATTTTGCTATAGAATATGGTCACTTTTGAGTATGGGCGTTTTTATTTTACAGAACTCCCACGCAATGGATGACTTAGGGTGAGGGTATGATTAAGTCTGTGGCCGTCGGTGGTGCAATGGTTAGTGTGCGCGGCTCTTGTACATGAGATCCTGGGTTCGAACCCTGCTCTGACCACCTTCAAGTTTCTTTCGGCGGCGGTCACCTCGCATAGTGACGGCGACACTATCGAGTATATAGCCATGAAAAAGCTTCTCAAAATACCGTTCGGAATCGGTGTAAAACTGTAGGTCCCAATCAGTGAGTGAAAACTGGAAAGCGCGCAGGTCAGTGATTGTGAGAAGTTCTCCCCGGTCCCTTCATGAGATGTAATGGGAAACCATTTATTTATTTTTTATGATTAAGTCTGTTCACCCGACTGAAACTTATGTACTGGTTTTAGTTCTGCTCAACAGAATGAACTAGTTCACTCATTCAGTCCGCTAGTTCATTGTATCACTTCAGCTTAACAGTTCATATGAGCTATGAACTAAAGAGCTCATTTCAGTTCAACTTGTAGTTTAAGTTCAATCTGAGCCAATAATCGCGAAAATTATCTGATTTTTGCAGATTTCTAATGTGTTTTGGATACTGTGATATTTGTTTATACTAAATCGCCCTATTTAAGATCGGCTTTCCGATTGGCTTATGCCTTTTCTGAAACATTGGTGTTTCCGTAATGTTTTTATATTTTGGAAAAAAATTGGTGATTAGCGCTGTAGTTGTTGTGTGGAAGCCGGTTACATATCCATTCCACAATTATTGCAACAAGAGTGTCCAAAAAACCGAAATTTTTTGGAAACCGGTTTTCGGTTTGTTCGAAAAATCAATTTTTCAAGAAACCGGTTTTCGGTTGTTTATTTTGGCAAAAACCGGTGGAACCGTTTTTTTCGGTGTTTTCTTTTAAATTGAATTACATATGTACACTCTAAACTTTTTTAGTTGAATTTTACTGCGATAATCGTAGGCAACAGGATGCCTACCAAAAATGCTTAAATTTACACACATGTTTTTTTGCAGTTATTTTTGTTTAATTTTAAAAAAAAATTCAGCAAAAGTTTACAGCGATTTTCGTCGTAATTTTCAACAAATAATTTAGAGTGTAGAACTTACAATACATTTGTTTAACGACAATTTCTGTACTTATTTGTGTTGAAAACTCAAAATATCACAAATGTATTTAATTAATTACGTTTTAATTGTAAATCAAAACTATATATGTATTTAAAATTAAAATGTTCGAGCGTTAGGTGTATTTTAAATTATTTTATTCTTCAATATTTCGCTAACCATTGGGTAGCATCGTCGGGAATATAAACACAATTATTAATAAAATATTAAACGAAAAAAAAAAACATAAATGTTAATCAGGTGTTAATAATTTAATATGAAAAACTCCATAATACTTTCTAGTCGGTATCTTCTAAACACGGGAGAGTACGGGGTGCGAAAGTTTCGTCAAAATAATCAGGAAAGTGTTCACAATAGCTACATATAACTAAAAGACTTTTGCAGCCGTTTGCTTCCCTGGAAATTCTTGAAGCTTTTGGAAAATTGCCACTACGATTACTCACAGTCATTTGTTCGATTTGTGGGTTAGTTATAACATCGAATACAGGCCGATGCACTAGGCTTGTTGTTGAAGTATCAGGCAATATTTGTAGCGGTTCTAGATGTTCTAGGTTCTAGATTTGTTAATGTTTCAAGCCCAAATGATACTGCTGGGAGACCTGTAAAAAGCTTTTCTGATTGCACACTGCGGACAAAACAAAAGAAAGCGATGGAATTATGTGAGAGTGTATGCGAAGAGCAGTTGTTTCCCTGCAGTCGACGTAGCTAACGAATTTTTAGTTATTTCCCTTACTACAAATAATTAGCACTAACTACCCGCCAGACTACCACCAATGCTTTACACTGACGAATTTAACATGGGGGTGTCATTGACAGTAGTCAGTGGCTACCCTCTGCACTACCATGTACCATCCAGATAGCTAGTTATATGGAATTGACGAAATATCTAACAACATTGTAATAATTACTTGACTAGTACAATCCGCTTGATGAATTCGCCGAACCGTAATGAATTAATGTTATGAATAAATGTTTTTCATTATCTTCACCACATTAAGCGTTTCATTTGTCTGTTGCTTGTCATTATACCGTTTTAAATATTAAAATTCACTTTTTTACACTTCTAACCCACGTACGCTGTCACGATGATACTTCTACGAACGATTAAAAGCAACTGACGCCAACACAAAAAAAAAAATAACCAAGCAATCAACAAATTATAACGGGATAACGGTTCAGTGCATTGTTTTTTTTTCTAGTTTTCATACTAATAATAATCAAAAGGCGAACTCTAGCATTACCTGTAGACATTCAAGTAGCTAGTCAGGCTTTTCGCTAACGAAATAACTGACTACATAGAGCCACTAGCTACTTTTGAAACTGCAGGGTTATTGCAGCTGTAACAAAACTTCGCTCAACAGGCAAACGTAACATAGCAGAATTAGAAAATAATTATTTAGATCGTCTCCAGAAAGAGGTATATGTGTCAAAAGGTTCGAAATGCAGCCGATATACAGTATTAAGCCGATAATCCGAACTAATGATTGCACACCCCCATTCGGATTATTGGATTGTTTTAATTTCCTGAAGTTTATTAAAGAAAATCACAATGAAAAATCAAACATTTTATTTTAAAGCGATATATAAAAATATAAAAATTAAAAAAAATAGGATTTAAAAAAATCTTTTATGGTTGTTTGTTTTACACTATTTGTACATAACTCCAATGCTTCATTTCGCAAGTCTGTGAGCTGTATTACTTTTTCATCCACAAGTTCTTTTTGTTGGGCCCATTAAATGCATTTGTGTAAACGTGTAAGTGGTTCAGCATTAGATATTTGACCGACATTTTCCACCTGAATTTCAGCTTCATCGTCTTCGTACAACGTTAGACTCTCACTTTCATTATCACTATTGTAGTATTCTTCAATCCATTCATTTAAATTATCATTGGTTAAATTTATGTGTATAATATTTTGAACAAGTTCCCTAATAAAATCCAATGTAATGCTTTCTTGTGGTGTTTCTGTAGAATTTATATTTTGTCGAAGGATAGTCAATGGTATATCATCTTCAGAGATCCAGTTTTCATCAGATATTTTTGACCAGCAAGTTTTAATAACTTCCTTCCGAAGGTTGGCCCAAGAGTGTTTGAGTAGAACACATGCGTCTTTTAATGTAACTGACTTTTGTGCGTTATCGCAATCTTCATCTTCTCCCATTATATGACATATGAGTGACTTTTTATACGACATTTTGGTAATTCTAATGGCATTTTGGTCCATGGGTTGAATTAAACGTTTTTATGCTAGGTGGTAAAAACAAACATTTATAATTTTCATGAGAAAGTTCAGCGGGATGACACGGTGCGTTATCTATTATGAGCATGGCCTTCTGTTCCAGATTGTTTTCAGATTGGTACGCCTTTACTTGTGGGGCGAAAGAATTGTGAAACCATTCCGAAAATATAAATGAATTCATCCAACCATTCATAGATGCATAGTAATCTACTGGAGGAACATTTTTAAATGAACGCGGCTTCCTTGATTTTCCTACAACCGTAATACGCAATTTATGATCTCCAGGTTTATTAGCACAGCAGAGAAAAGTTACTCGTTCTTTGGACATTTTTCTTCCTGGAGCACATCTTTCTTTAGCATATACCAAAGTTTGACTCGGAAGTAATTTCCAAAAAAGTGCAGACTCATCTGCATTATAAATTTGTGAGTCGCATAAGCCTTCTTTCTGTACATTGTAATTCTTTTAACTTCAGAATGAATTGAGGTACTAAATAAGCTTGGCTTTATAGTTTTTCGCCACAAACTTTTAAATAACGAAGGTTGCATCTTGTCTTGAATTTTTGATACCATCCATAAGTAGCATTATAAATATGTGTTGTCACTACCATACAAATCTTTAAACATCTTTTTGACTTTTTTGCAAACGATTTCACGCGACAAAATCTTTTGCTGGTCCGCTGCTTCAAAAACCAAGAGTACAGGCCTTGTTCGAAATCGGGAAACTCACCACCTCTTACAGTTTTACCCAATTTCAAATTTTTGGCGCTAGAATTCGCAGAAAAATATACACAAAGCAAAAAATTAATTAACTCATTACGTTTTTTTTAACATCAGAGATAGTAGCACGTCCTACTCCGTATTGGTTCGCAAGGTCCTTTTCTGATTTTCAATTTTTCAGACCGTCTAATATTTTAATTCTATCTAATAGAGACAAGGTTTTATGAGCACGTTTTTTATTACATATTAATTTTATGTGTGATCATCCCCAATAAATCACAAACAATGGCAAATACGCACACTGTCACTCAGTTGCGACGCTCTGCTCGCTGTAATACGTTATATTCCCGTTACAATTGAAATTCCATTGAAAACATGCAATTAATTCGGACTACAGAATAGCCAATGATATGAAAATAAACCATCGGATTACTGGATTTTCGGTTTATACAGCAGTAGGATTATCGAATTACAACTGTATATAGAATCTTTTCCGTTGATTAAGCGGTCGCAATGATAATAGACACTGACTTATCTGTGCATCAATATAATTTGCTTAGACAGCATACTAAGCCCATTAACCCAAAACTATATCCTTGTTACCCGGAAGACATAAATGCTACTAATTGATCACACTATTAGAAGACTTTGTGTTGCGAAAACGGAAGTATTGTCATCTTACTGAGGTTGTCGGGAAATATAAATTTTATTTAAATGGGGACGATGGAGATACCCAAAATAAATATAAGCAAATGAAAACGGATGAACGGAACTCTGTTGTGCCAATTCAGATGTTTCACATTGCTAATGGAAGAAAAGTCGTTGTTTTCCAGAATCCTGCACCTTCTTCTACGCGACATTGTCGCCCTGTTAAGCTCATATGTATTTGCAAAAGGGACATCTGAACTAATTACAAAAGAGGTGGAATACATAACAGAGCAAATTAAACATTTGTTTAACACAATCATAAACACTGGGTCTGCCAATATTTCAATTAAATCTACCCTAGTTTTATGCATGGTTGACGGAAAAGTATGTAATGCTTTGTCGTCCAATTATAGCTCTACGCAAACATGCTATATATGTGTGGGTTAGGCCAAGCGAAATGAATAATGCTTCCAGCATTTCGGAGAAAAAAGTAAACGAGAAAATGCTTGAGTTCGGCCTAACACCTCTACATTCTTGGATAAGGTTTATGGAATGCTTGCTACATATAGCATATAGGCTTGAAATTCAAACTTGGTCAGTCAGATCCTTAGGAAATAAACAAAAAGTTGCACAAAAGAAAGCTATATGTAGATATGCAAAAAACAACACGCAGGGAACGCCAATGATGGCAACACAGCAAGAGTCTCTTTTAGAAATGCGGAAAAATCAGCAAATATTACTGACCTAAACTTTATTCAACGATTTCACGTTATATTAGAATGCTTGGGATCAGGATATGACATAAATTCTGCAGCTTTTTGGAAATTACGCAGCAGATACTAGAGAAATGTATTTAAAAGAATACTCTTGGTATTAACTATATGCCAGAAAGTGTCCACAAAGTGCTTTTTCATGGTAAATTAGTAATAGATAACTGCATCTTACCCATTGGACAAATGTCAGAGGAAGCACAAGAAGCGAGAAACAAAGATACTCGACGATATCGATTGGAATTCACTCGTAAAACTTCACGCATCCACACTAATGAAGATTTAAGGTGTTTTAACACCGGAAATTTTACAATTGCTTAAAGAACCGAATTCAATTTTTACGACTATGATTCTAAGTAGTGTTACTCACTTTTTAATTAATGCTCTTTCTTATGTTTTATATTTAAAAATGGAGTGATTTAAAAATAAAATAAAGTAATAATAATACACATAAAAAGTTCGATATGATATTTTAAATATATCGTTTGTTTGGGAGGTTGGCTTTCCTATGGAGTGATTTCAGTAAATTTTTGTGTCAGTATTGCACTAACTAACAAAAAAAAGTGTCCGCAAATTGCATTGCTTTATCTTGAATAGTTTCGAAGTTATGGAATTTAGTATTGCTACCACATTAAAATAGTACACTGTGCGATGGGTAGAGAAATATTGAAGAATAAAATAATGTAAAATAGACCTAACGCTCCAACAATTTAATTTTAAATACCTACTTATATAATACAAAAAGGTCGAATAAATTATCACATTTTAAAAAATATATATATAATTTGGAATGCGTGTTAATATAAAATTTAAAAGTTTTGTTCAAATTCGCTTTAATCTGATTTAAAATCGAAAATCATATTCAAATTTTAAAATGATTTTCATGCATGCAAATCTCAAGTTTAAAACATTTAGTTATCAAATAATTTAAATTTTGAAATTTAATAATAAAAAATGTTTGAAAAGCTTAATTAATTTTTAATTAATTCTAATTCAAATCGTAAAATCATTTTGAAAAAAAATTGTTTGGATATGTCATTTGGATCATATTTCAAAATGGAAATCATGTTTCTTACTTCCAAAATTTCACTAAAATTCGAAAATCATATCATTTATTATTATTTATTTCAAGGATATTAACACAAATTGAGTAAAATCCGATTAACCGGTTTCCGGTTTGTTCGAAAATAACGTTTTTTAAAAAACCGGCACACGGTTAATAGCAAAAAGACCGGTTTCGGTTTTGGACACTCTACTTGCAACGTTAGGTAAAAACAATTAGGCACCTCTAAAAATGGGGCACTAAAAAATGGGGGGAGAGATCCGCACAACTGAAATACAGAAAAACTGCTGAAACAAGTGAACTATTGCAACAAAATAGTGTATCAGTGTGAACTAGTTCACAAGAGTGAACCGTTCAATTGAACTAGTTCGTTCGTGAACTACACAATTCTACTCTTGCTGACGACGAGGTAGTAGGCCATTTCATCAAGTTCGAGTGTCTGTTGTATTTTACTCTAAGGTTAGAAATAAAACGAACAGAAATAAAAGGGATTGCGTATTTTCGTTCGATGCAACCAATATAAAACATAATTTAGCGGCCATTATTATAAATCAAACACTATTTAAACTTAGTTTGCTGCATGGTTTGCTTCTGGTTGCTTATCGTTCTCTCGCCTATAGGTGATCGTATGCAGCCTGTCTTCAAACTTCGAACTGTCTTTCATTCCTAAACCTGCAAAAAATCCCGCACAATAAAATAATATCGCAAATGGCGAAATTGCGAATATTCAATTGCAGTGTGAGAAGGCTGACAAGGAGGAAGGTACAAGCATTTACCAATCGTTGTTTGAGACAAGTAATCCATATCTACTGGCCTAAGATAATTTTTAATGAAGTACTGAAGTAGAAGAAAATGGAATTGGATCGACCATATACACTGAAAGAATAACGCTTCGTTGCATGGATGAAACATTTTCGTTAATGTTTATATGTTGCTACAACTAAAAGTCTCGTATATACAACAATTTGGTAGTCGCTGCAATGAAAACTTTCATATACATATGATTTCTTTGACAATTTTTCATTTCGTTGCTGCAACTACTTACTTTTCGTTCCTGCAACAATTTTATTTAAACTGGCTTAAAAATTAAAAAGAAAGTAAGTGCATGACATTCAAACTATTGATATTTGGCTTATCCCTTACCTTTTATAGTTTATGATTATTATTTATGTATTTTAGAGTTCTGCCAACATTTAAAGTTGACGAAACAATTTCGTTATTGCAACGAAACTAATTTGTATGAAGATAACGAGAAAAAAGCAGTCGCAAAAAAGAGCAAGCGCAAAAAAGAGGTCAGCTAGAGAAAATGCTGAGCGTAAGCACAGAAAAATAGAAAAGAGCCGCTATGCCTCTCTTCTTGATGACGATGAGGTGGTAGACCATTTCATCGAGTTCGAGTTGTTATTGTAATTTACTCTTAGGTTGGACATAATACGGACAGAAATAAAAGGGAATGCAAACAACATAAAACATAATTTAGCTGTCATTAGTATCAACCAAACCCTTTAAACTTAGTTTGCTGCATGGTCTATAATATCAATGTCTTCTTTGGTATCTCATTCTACATCATTCCCCTAGTACTTTTTCGATCAGCTGTGCCATAGAAACCCCCTGGCGTAAGTGGTGTGTCACGTATGTGTTTGCTGGGATCGTTTGCGTAACTTGAGTATCTATAAATCAAATAGGTAAATAAACAGAATGCAAGAGCAACAACACGGCAGCAAAGAAAGTGACGTATCGATGGCAGAAAAACTACCCCGAAATATGTAACTGACAATTTGTGACGGTACAAATCGCAACAAAATGATCATGTTTTTGTGTTTTCACAATAATTCGGTCGCGCTTGTTTCGTTGTATTGGTATTTGGATTCGAAGTCAATGAAAACAAAGAAGTCAAAGAAACAAAATGTTTCACGTAAGGCGAACATAAAAAATAACAATTTAACGTTCAATGAAATAAATCCAATCGAAATTTTAACAAATTTGGTTAAAATAAACAAAAGAACAGCTGAAGAAAATGCTTACAGAGCGATCACTGGCTTAATGACGGGGAGGTATGGCTCTACTATTGAATGACAGAACCCACAACAACAATTGCATAGTTTAAGAAAACAATGATGAGATTGTATTTTAAACATAGATCAATTGCTTGGATGGAACCCATAGGGGAGTAGAGTTTATGTTAATGATAAGTACAGTCATAGATATGTACATTAGGATGTACTGAAAAATGCTTGTTTGGAATTTCAAATGTGGGGGTCTCAAACGACGGGTATAAAAGATGTGATTACGGGAACGTCAAACTTTTTGATGTGTTAACATCTATAGGCACGGGTAGGGTAATCTATCAAAGTGTACACATGCAAACAGCACACAGCGTTAGCATCACATACGTGTTGTTGTACAACAATAGTCTGTGCTTGAAAATTAGTATGATGGTATTGATGTAGCGGCAGCGAACAAACAAGCAGGTCGTCGTGGCCAAAGAGTATTGAACAGTATAGAGAACTCATGAAACGAACTGTATTACTCAAAAGCACTATCGACATCTGAGGAATGATTCAAAACGTATTACTCTCTTTTTGTCATAACTTGGTCCATTCATAATTTTGATGTGAAACATTGATGCCTTTTGAAACATTTATGCTGTTTGTATTGTTTTATGTAATAACATTGTCGAAATGGTGCATTTACATAGAAATATCCTGTAAAGAGAATAAGACTCGTTTATGCTCTTTTACTCAGAATCTCTACATGTGAGCGGAAAAATCTCAAAATCTCTACATGTGAGCGGAAAAGCAATAAGTTCTCTATACTATTCAATACTTTTTGTCATCTCTCTGTATATGACAAAACAAAAACAATTATTTCAGTGAGCTAAATCTTATTTTATTTATTTTAACAATATTATATCAAATGTTAAAGCAGATGTAAGAAAAAGAAAATGCAATAGAAAAAAAGCCATCAGCATAAAAATGGTTCTTTGTTCATTTTCCAATGTAACATTTACTAATGTGTTCATAGAACTCTAACAGGTACCGTGTAACGAAAGAGTGTTAACACGTCGCCGTGAGTTCGAACACTCAATAATTTGTTTTTATACGAGGGTACTTATAGTCCACTACCGGCCGTTGAAGTTTCGATTCCTAGTACATTTTCAAAGAAAAAAATATTTTTTTGGAGAATATTGGGCTCAAACGACGTGTCATGATGAACATTTATAGTAAAAAAATATTTTCAAAATGTTGACAGAGCATTTTTTTCACGACGTCATTTTGAAATGTTTATCATGCATATTTTGTCTTCCCCATTTTGCTGTATTTTACATAAATATTCCGTCAACTATATGAAATAAATATATTGGTAGGTGAATTTGTGAAACAGAAAGACAAATGAGATTTTTTGAAAAATTAGCTATTTGATGGAATATATATGTAAAATACGGCAAAATGAGGAAGACAAAATGCATGATAAAGATTTCAAAATGACGTCGTAAAAAAAATGCTCTGTCAAAATTTTGAAAATAATTTTTTCTATGTACTATGTTCATCATTACACGTCGTTTGAGCCCCATATTGTCAAAAAAATATTTTTTTTCAAAATGCACTAGGAATCGAAACTTCAACGGCCGGTAGGGGACTATAAGTACCCACGTATAAAAAAAGTTTGACGTTTCCGTAATCACTTTTTCATTAGGCGCCGTTTGAGACCCCCTAAAAAAAAGTTTTCAGTACACCCTAATGTGCATATCTTAAATAGCAATTTTAATAATATCTTCCTCATATTTTTTTTAATTGCAGGACCAGAATACAACGGCCACAATAACACTGAACCCCTCGACTACCATAATATTTCTCTAGACGAGTGTTTCAACATGGAATGGATATAATATATTTAGCATTTTAACGGCCGATTTCGATAAGACCATTTTCGAAACAAAAATTCCAAAAAAAAATTGTCATCAAAACACCTTCAATGTAATACTAACAGTGTGTTTATAAACAATATACAACAAACTTCAATACATTCATTTCAGCAATGATACCAAATTATGGAAGCAATGCAAGAAATTCATAGCAGCAATGAAACAAATTCATAGCAGCAATGAAACAAATTCATTGCAGCAATGAAATAAATTCATTGCAAGATCGATATTTATTAATATTAAATTCGTTGCAATAATGAATCAAATTCATTGCAGCAACAACCATTCTTTCGTCACAGAGACGAACAATTTGCAGTTGATGAACACATTTTTGTAGCGGGAAAGAAACGTGAATTCACTTTCGATGACAAAAGTTTCTTTCCGTTCAGTGTACTTAGGCGCACAACATCAGATATTGCTGAGCGGCACTTGAACGGAACCCGTAGGGGTTTCGAAAGTCCGGAAGACCACCAAATACATGGAAGCGGTGCCTGGTAAAGGAATATAATCAAACTCGACTATGATGGTTGGTTGGTTGAAAATGCTGCAAGACAGCACGCTGTCTAGCACACTTAGCACCTGCAGTTTCCTCTGTCAATGAATTTGCCAATAAGACCTACAGGAATATCCTGTTGGGCTACGGTGCTAACTAAATGTGTTCCGAATGTCCTACTTCTCAGTCCTGCCAGAGCAGGGCAATCCAAGATAAGGTGTTTCGTCGTTTCCTCGTCCTCTTCCATGATGGAACCAAATTAAATCACTTGCCAGAGACAGAAACCGATGAATATAATTCCTTTTTTTAAACTTTGTATAGTAATATTGTTTTACATTGTTATGTTATTTTTAAATAAATAAAGGCAACACATCCTGTTCGTCGTCAGACACTAAAATAATCGGCATTATTTATGAAAAGTTATGAGAGGTTTGAAAGACAGTTGATCGTATAAAAAACGTCTCTCACAACTTTTAATGAATAAGGCGGAATGTCTTTACGTGGGTCACTATCAGCAATGTGCTGAATCGAATATGAGGGCTTAGCCAAATTGGTGTCGGTAAGAGGCAACGCTCTTCCGTATCTGCGGTAGTCACCATGAATTTGTACATTCCCACTCACGGTCAAAGGGTTATTCAGAGCTTCGTGGTCTTGTTGCCGTTACCGTTTCTGCGAGACGTCTTCACTATTTTGTGGTATACGAGGGTTGAATTTTATATTTTGGGATTTGGCAACCCTAGTGCTGCAATCTGGCAACTGACAGCTCTATCGTAAAGTTGGACATTTTTGAGGTTATGCGTACTCAGAACGTTTTGACATACGAGCACTAGTTGTGTTGTTTACAGCAACTTAAAATATTCATCTCTGCTGCCCAAAAATGGAATTAAATCGTAATCATTTTCGTGCGATTATATTTTACAACTTTCGACGTGGATTAACTCAGCAACAGTGCATGGATGAACTTAATTCAATTTTTGGCGATGAAGCTCCATCAAGGACCAGTGTTTATCGATGGTATGGTGAATTCAATCGTGGTCGTAGTTCACTCCAATACGAATTTCGTGAAGGTCGTCCAAAATCAGCTGTTGTTCCAAAAACCATTGATGCTGTGCGCGAACTGATTTTGCAAGATCGTCATGTGACCTATCGTGAGATTGAGACAACCTTAAACATTAGTGGGACCAGCATACATTCAATATTGCATAAACATTTGACTGTCAAAAAAAATTGTTCGCGTTGGATCGCACGCAATTTGTCAATCGCTCAAAAAAAGGATTGGTCGAAAGAAATGCTGCAAAAATACGATCGCGGTGCTTCGAAACACGTCTATGACATCGTGACAGGTGATGCATCCTGGATTTACGCGTATGAGCCCGAAAGTAAACAGCAGTCAACTGTATGGGTGTTTCAAGATGAGCCAAATCCAACAAAAGTTGTTCGCGCCCGAAGCACTTCCAAGTAAATGGTCGTCTGTTTTTTTCGGAAAAACCGAACATGTCGCAACCGTACCACTAGAACATCGCAGAACAGTGAATTCTGAGTGGTACGCAATCATTTGTTTGCCAGTTGTCTTCCAAGAAATCAGGAAAACCATCCGCCGAAGACGGATCACTCTTCACCACGACAATGCGAGCTCTCACACATCGGCTGAAACAACTGCATTTTTGAGCACCCAAAACATCGATTTTATGGGTCATTCGCCGTATAGTCCTGATTTGGCACCGAATGACTTCTTTTTATTCCCGTACGTAAAAAACAAACTGAGAGGTCAACGTTTTTCGACACCTGAAGAAGCGGTTGCAGCATTCAGAATGCATGTTTTGGAGATACCTCAATCAGAGTGGCAAAAGTGTTTCGACAATTGGTTCAAACGCATGCAAAAGTGTATAAACCTTCATGGGGAACATTTTGAAAAACAATAAAGTGATTTTCGATGATCAATATTTGTTTTTGTTCTCTAATCCCGAAACATATAATTCAACCTCGTATCCTCATTCAGAGGAAACAGCAACGCAAAATTTCAATCTGCTTAGGATTTATTAAAAAAGCCTCTGATCCTCAACCGAATATTGACCTGTAAATGTTAATCCGGTATGTGATGGAAATCGATCGAGTCAAAAACAAATACGATTTGATTATTTGATGAATTTTATAGACATAATTCCTAATAGTGGGAATCCAATATTTTATAGTTATATACTTTATCTAATGTCATAAAAATTGGAATAAATTTATTTATTTCTGTTATTTGCAAAAATAAACATTATTATTATGTCAAATCGTATTCGATTTAAATCGATTGATTTCCATCACATACCGGTAAGGTCAGGAATGGAACCTAACAGGGTTTTGTAATACCACGTCCATGTACTTTCAAATTTTTAGTTCGGTTGAGGTCCAAAACAAAAATCTTGCCTGTAGTGTTATTATTCAGCGTTGGATTAAATAATTTATTGTATTATTTTATCTTCAGACTGCAGGAAGGTTTACTTATTTTTGACAGATGTGAACTACAATAACATTATAGTTGTATTGTATTGAAAGGGTCAACAACAATACACCTTAGTATTTAATTCTATTATAAAATGTAGCCTTTTGTTATGACCCCCTTGGAAGTATCACTTTGATAAGAAATTAATGCACTCCATGCTTTCCTTCTTTTACAAGGGCTTTACTGTGGGAAATCCAAGAATTCCAGTGAAAGTCCTTTTACCTGCTTGTAATTAACACGGGCTGAAGTAAATTTATTATTTTGTCGTTAATTGTAGGATTTCATTGTTTAAATTACAAAGTTCTTAAGCGACAGATTTACAATTGAATTGTAGGTTTGTGTTAAAATTAAGGCTGGAGATAAGTTGCGAACGGAATCAAATTTGCTTCCAAGGAAACCTTTGTGACGTGAATTAATAACAAATATCACCGTTTGTATTTTAAGATTTGTATCAAGAGTTATACAGAGGAAGTTATACTGCTTTAGAATTCCGCCGAATTTCCATTTCCCCGCCATTACCCCATAGTCAAATCGCATTGTATTAAATATAAATAAATTTTGTATATTATATAAATTTAATTAGCAAAATGTAAGCAATGAGATAAGCAACACTTGATTCTGAATTTCCATGAAAATAGTCAAGGCATTCTTAGCAGACATAAAATGCAAGATTACCTCGGATGACAGAAGAGCAAACGTGAAAAAGGATGTTGAATGACAAGTGTGCAATTAATATGAAGGCATGTGCGAGTTAATTCGTTGAATCTGCCCTTAATTATCCGCACACATCAGTACTTTAATGCCATTCAGAGATATGCAATGAGTACCGGGCAATTACGTTTCTTTTCATTGTATTTACATTAAAAAAGGTAGGTACCTCTAAAGGTTCCTAGAGGAGAAGCTGGTTTCGTTTTAATGCAAATTTATTGAACTTTTAATGACAATAATAATGATAACGATTGGTATACAAATAGTTGATTGAAAGCGGATATTGTATATTTTAATGCTTTAATGATCATCTGTTATACTTATCGCTAACTCCAGGGCACTTGTTGTGGTAACTTATATCAACACCTCTATTTTTGTTCACCCTGTTGTTTCCTCTATCGTTGGCACTGCCACCATCTACTAACCAGAAATATAATGACGCGGAATCGACGACAACCGTAACAGGGCAGAACAGTGATTCGGAATCGGTTTCCATCGGCCAAAATTCAATAACTTTTGCTCTAGTAAATATTTGTAAATCCTGTAAAACCCCGATTGTAAGTAAAGAGTCAAGGATTATTTTGAAATACTAAAGAGTCCATTATGGAAGGCAACCAAACTTCAGTTTCATTGTCAAGTGGCAACGTCACTGAAATAAAAATTACAGTAGAATCCCGATTATGCGAACATCGATTATCCGATCATCCGCACTCATTCGTCTCGGCTCTAATTGCCAATTTAAAAATGTTTTGACGGCGCAACGAGACATTTGTTTTCGAGATTTTATACATCGTATTATCTAAACAACGCGTGTAAACCCCATTACATGGTTGGTTGGTTGAAAAGACTGCAAGACAGCACACTGTCTAGCACACTTAGGCTAAAGAAGCCCATTGTGATATCTGCAGTTTCCTCCGTAGCAACTATTGACTAGTCGTCTAGCCAATTTGCCCTTTCAATAACTTTGTCTATAAGACCTACAACAATATCCTATAGGGCTATGGTGCTAACTAAATGTGTACCGAATATCCTACTTCTCAGTCCTGCCAGAGCAGAGCAATCCAACAGAAGGTGTTTCGTCGTTTCCTCGTCGTCTTCCATGCAGCATCTACAGAGAGTGGAGTTTTTATGTCCCAATCTTAGTGCGTGTTTTCCTTCAAGACAATGTCCCGTAAGTTAAGTAGTTGCCTAGTCCTCTTCCTGTCCACCTGTGGTCAGAGGACCCTGGCTCGTCTGCAAGTTGAACTAAGTCTCCACTTGTCCTGGAACATATTATCGGTCCACTGCCTGATCTGCCAACGGCAGGTAGAGATTGGCATACTAACACATTCCTTTGCCGGAAGAACCTGTGCCGTAGTGCTGTGTCTAGCTAACGCATCCGCTACGCAATTGCCTGGAATATCGCTGTTTCCCGGTACCCAGATGAACCTGATGTCAAAATACTCTGCCATCACCCTAAGTGATGAGTGGCATTCTTTTACCGTCAGGACGTAGCAAACATGGTTTCTAAGGATTTGATGGCAGCCTGGCTGTCTGTGTAGATACATATTCTACGGAGAGTTGTGACACTACTTTTCAGTAGTTCAGCAACCTCCAGTATGGCGGTAATTTTCCGCCTGAAATACACTACAGTGATCAGGCAGCTTGAAGGAGATATTTATATTTAGGTCCGGTGAATGGACCCCACAGCCTACTTGCTCATCCAACTTTGATCCATCCGTGAAATATCTGATACTACTGGTGTCCCCTTCCAGTGATTTTTCCCAGGTATTCCTGTTCGGAATAGAAGTCATAAGATTGGTCGCTGGCATACAGTAGTCTGTTTTCATGCGAATAGATGTGATCCGGTGTAGTAATTCAGCGTGTCCGGAATGCCTCGATATCAAAACGCCACAATCTCTGATTCTGGACCAGCGGTGATAATGCTGCCACGGGTAACAAAAAACCTCATTGGTGGAACGCTGAGCTGAAGGATCTAATATCGTCCATTAGGCGGCTTTTCCACAAGGCCAAAAAGAGCGGCGACCAAAGGGATTGGGACGTTTACAAGATTAGTCTTAATCTATATAAAGGTGAATTCAAGAAGGCCAAACCTAAATCCTGGCAAAACTTCTGTGAATCCATTGAGGGAACCAACCAGACTGCACGCTTAAGATGCGTGCTCGCTAAAAACCCACCGGGTGCGGGGTTCTTAATGAACGTGCACGTATTCGTCTGAAGAGTCTCTTGGGATTCTCCCAACGATGACAGGAATGCTGGTCATCAGCCAGAAGAGCTAGGCGGAAACTCACCTAGTTTAGAATAAGTTCGCTCATTAGTGAGCAGAAAGAATCTGATATGGGCCATTAGATGCTTTAAGCCCTATAAATCAGCCGGACCTGACGGGATAATTCCCTCGCAAATACAGGAGGCACTATACCCATCTTGTAGTTGGTTGGAGGCAATCTTCAGGGGTTGCCTTATGCTGGGAGCCATTCTTAGCATTTGGAAATAAACCAAAGTGGTTTTCGTCCCGAAAGCGGGCAAATGCTCTCATGTCAAACCAAAGGACTTTAGACCAATCAGTCTATCATCCTTTGTTCTTAAGACATTCAAAGGTTACTGGACATTCACGTTCGAAGTAATCTTCCACAGAATCTTCTCAGCATGCCTATATCAAGGGCAGGTCAACTGAGACGGCTCTCCACTCTATAGTCAATATAATAGAAAACTCTCTTCTCTGGACATCGAGGGAGCCTTCAGTAACATTCAACCTTCGGCGATTCTCAAGTTGTTACAGAATCTAGGAGTCGACAGCTTAGTGACACGCCTAATTGGGAAGCTTCTGGTGGATAGATCCGTCAAAGCTGAACGGGGTGGTATTACAATTGCTAGGAACGTTAACAGGGGGACACCGCAGGGGGGAGTTCTGTCTCCACTATTATGGTTAACTTCTGTCAATGAACTGTTTCTTGAATTGGACAGAGCCAAATGCCAGGTCTTTGCCTATGCCGATGATATTGCTTTCATCTGTACGGGTAGAAACCTCAATTTATTTAGCATTCGTACAACCAGCCTACTTAGTCTGATTTCGAACTGGACCGCTAACAACGGACTATCGCTTAACCCACTTAAAACCGAGCTTATCTTGTTCTCTCGGAAATATAAAATATCCGCATTTGAACTGAGGTCAGTTAATGGGGTGCAATTGCAGTTGACAGAAAAGGTCAAGTATCTGGGAATAATTCTCGAAAGAAAACTGTCTTGTAAACCGAATGTGGATGGGAGGGTGAAAAAGACGTCTGTTGCTCTTTACTGCTGTAAAGGGGCGATAGGAAAGCGCTGGGGACTGTCTCCTAAGATCACCATGTGGATTTATACGGCAATAGTCAGACCAATACCAATAGTAGACCAATACTCCAAAAGAAATATATTCTGAATTCCTTGATGAAAATTCAAAGACCAGCACTGATTAGCGTTAGTGGGGCAACCCCATTGCATACATAATAAAAATTTATTAAAATTTAAATATTGTTTGATTTGCTTTGAAATCGATTATACGGATTTTCGATTATACGGAATACCCCTGGTTTTATTTCATTCGGATAATCGGGATTCTACTGTAGTACTCGTATGATGTAAGGCAACTGGCAACATAGATAACAGTGTTTTGCGTCGATAACAGGGTTTTGACACTTCGGCAACTGTAAATATTGTAAACTTTATTAATTACAAAGACGATGAGTTCAGTGGAATTAGTTTTTGATGAGCAAGACAAAGTACAAAAGTGGCATCTATTACAGACACTTTAGTAGTTTAGGTCAACTGTCCAAAATAAAATGTATTTTGTTTTGCCGGGTAGATCACATAATTTTATATTAAAAAAATGAAATAAAAAAATCGGCGGCGACTCTTATTTTCGGATTTATAGATTCCCAAAGTTTGAGCGTGCTGGAGGACTTTACATTTGGAAACCATCTTAACCTTCGCCATACCAAAGGGTTTTATGTATATCTTTTACCAATACCCACCAAAGGGTGGCCCACGAAATAAAATTTAAAAAATTTAAAAAAATCTGTTAAAAAATAATAATGTTACCATAGTTTTAGACAACTCTGAACAATTTGTTCAGTGAGCCAAAATTTCTCCTAGATCGGAGCAACATAAATAAATATATTTACGAATTAAAACCGAAGTGGTCACCTGGGTGGGTATTGATTATGCGAAGGTAAGTGTTCAATTTAATGTCTTTTTGAGTAGATTCTGTCACAATAAGCCAAAAAAATTCTATAGAAAATTTCTATAACTTGCTTAGTTATCGAGATATTGAATATTTAATTTTTAAAAATGATCCAATATTTAAAAAAACATTAACCCACAAGTTATAAAACGGTTTTGTTATAAAGCTTTCTGCGTAGCCGGTCTTAGGTGTATTCTCCTCTGTGTTATAACCTTGGCACGGCTCAACTTACGTTGTCGATGGTTTTGAAGGAGGTGGTACATCCAATTAAAAAACATCAATGAGTGTTCGAACTCACGGCCGATGTGTTAACACCTTTTTGTACCTGATCTGTACCGGTACCTGATCGATTTCTATGAACACATTAGTAAATGTTACATTGGAAAATGAACAAAGAACCATTTTTATGCTGATGGCTCTTTTTCTATTGCATTTTATTTTTCTTACATCTGCTTTAACATTTGATATAATATTGTTAAAATAAATAAAATAAGATTTAGCTCACTAAAATAATTGTATTTGTTTTGTCATATACAGAGATATGACAAAAAGTATTGAATAGTATAGAGAACATATTGCACTCTTTTTCCGCTCTCATGTAGAGATTCGTAGTAAAAGAGCATAAACGAGTCTCAGTCTCTTTATAGAATATTTCAATATAAATGTACCATTTCGACAATGTTATTACATAAAACAATACAAAAAGCACAAGTGTTTCAAAACGCATCAATGTTTCACATCAAAATTATGGATGCACCAAGTTATGACAAAAAGAGAGTAATATGTTTTGAATCATTCGCCAGATGTGGTCAATGGTATTGAGTCATACAATTCGTTCCATGAGTTCTCTATACTATTCAATACTCATTGGCGACGACGACCTGCTTGTTTGTTCGCTGCCGGTACATACTCATTTTCAGGCAGAGACTATTGTTGTACAACAACCACGTATGTGATGCTAACGCTGTGTATTGTTTGCATGTTTTCAACTGCCAACTTTTCTAATTTTTCAATTTCATTGTTATTATTATTTTTATTATTGCTGTTTTTTATGGTTTTTTTTACATATTGTGCCGCAATTGTTCTTTGAGCTTCTTTCAAGTTTAGAGAATTCAAAAATTTGGATTTCTGTTTTTATCTTTCTTGAACAGCATCTCATCACGCTGAAAAATCTTACTGTTTTGTTGCAAATATAACGTATATTTGGAGCTAATCGCAAATATAGTATACTTGTGTCCAAACAAATTGTGTTTGCAAAGCAATATTACATATTCTAAAAATTATCCCAAAGTTGACTACTTTCCTTATTTAACCATTTCAAAAAATACGATTTTCAAATTGAAAAATGTTGATTTATTTTTGCGCATCTAAGGATCTCATACAGTTTTAGATGCACTGCTCTCAATTTACTTTCAAGTGTGGTTGCTTGGCTTTAAAACGATGTCTAACTTTTCCTTGAGTTTGATTGTAGTAATCATTTTGCCAAATATAATTTGCGCGATGTTCTATTTATTTTATCGATCTTGAAACATTAAAGTTTTTCAATAATTATCGGGTTCAAGATAATTTTTTCCATATTAAAACAATCTTTAAGAGAAAAACTTTGTAAAGAAGAACTGAAATTGATTATTTCGGTGAATGATTGGTAATATAGTTATTTCGATGTCCACCAATTCATATCATCAGCTCCCTTCTTCACAAGAATTTATGTATATCTTCACACATTATAGGGATAAACAATTCTCAAATTAACGAGAATTATTTCAACAACACCTACTAGAGTGAAAACATCCAAAACAATTCTCTACCGAAATCATCAATATCCATCAACACTTCTCCTCTATGTAGGCTTTCCTTGAAAACCAATGCATACATTGTGTTGTTTCACAATAGAAACAACGATTGCCATGAGTTTGGCGTTACAGTGTACCTTCTTCGTATTACTTCCTTGGTAAAACCAAAGATACGAAGAGATTCTTCGGCCTGTTCCTTCCAGCGAAGTCTTGGTCGTGCTCTTTTCCAACTTCCGTCGGGTGCGTTATCGAAAACCTTTCACGCTGGCTCAACTTCATCCATTCTGACAACATGGCCCAGCCAACGCAATTGGCCTAATTTGATTCGCTTAGCTATGTCCACGTCGGAATACAAATTATATAGCTCTTGGTTCCAACAACGTCGGTCATCGCCATTTTCTTTAACAGGGCCAAATAATTTGCGTAGAACTTTTCTCTCGAATACTCCCAGGTGTTTTTCATCCACTTACGATATGATTCAAGTTTCGGAGCCATTAGTCAGGACCGATAAAATGAGAGTCTGATATAGCTGGTCTTTTGTCTGTCGAGAGAGGGCTTTGTTCCTAAACTGCTTGCTGAGCCCAAAATAGCAAGCACAATTCTCCTATCCATTTCCAGGCTGACGTTGTTGTCCTTGTTCACGGCGGATCCAAGGTAGACAAATTCATCTACCACTTCAAAATTAAATCCGTTGTCAACGTTCAAGTGCGGACCAAGTCGAGAGGTTTCTCTAATCGTTGACACCATAAATTTTGCCTTGCCCTCATTAACAGCAACACCCACCTTCGCTGATTCTTTTTCGGTTCTTGAAAATACTGCAGTAACCTCTCGCAAATTTCGCCCAATGATATCTATGTCGTCAGCATGCGCCAGCAACATATGGATTTTCGTGTTAATGCTCTTGTTCGTATTTACTGCAGCCCTTCTCATTATTATCTCAATTAAGATGTTGAAGAGATTGCACGAAAGTGTGTCACCTAGTCTCAGTCCCCGCTTGGTACAGAATGGTTCAGTGAGGCCTTTCTCCAATTTCACTGCTGATTTGGTGTTGCTCAGCGTTATTCTACAGAGGCGGATCAGTTTTGCCGGAATCCTAAGTTCAGACATAATTTCGTACAATTTTCCCCGTATGGGACTATCGAAAGCTACTTTGTAATCGGCAGAAAGATGGTATGTATCGATTTTCTATTCGTGGGTCTTTTCCAAGATTTAGCGTAGCATGAACATTTGGTGTGTCGTGGACTTACCTGGTCTACAATCACACTGACAAGATCCAATCAGGGTTTCAACAACTAGCTTTAGAGCTTTTGACTAGCTTTAGACATATTGCGCTCGACAAGACCTTAGGCCGGGGCCACACTGGCGTTTTCTTGTCGCGCGTTTTCAAAAGCTCTAACGCAAAATAAAAGCTCAACGTTGAGTACGTTACGGGGGAGCCACACTGGCGTTTTTTTTAAAAAGCTCTTTGTTGTTTTGGTACTCTGGTTAATGGGAGAATACATTGTGCTTAATTTTTAGTTGCTTGAAAAACAATGAAAGCAAATGATGTCGTTGTGTTCTGCGCATTAGTAAAAAATATATTAAAAATAAAAAAAACAAGAGGCGATATTGGGTACATCCCATGAATACTGCAAGGTATTTACATGGGGCTTACTACACTCTGTACCAAAACAACACAAACAATTTCTCTGCGACAGAAAAATATTTGTTAATACCAACAACGTCAATAACACAACAAACACACACACGATGAGAGAGTGAGAGCTTTCAAAAACGCGAGCGTTCTACAAACTCAACGTCGGGGTTTTCTACGACGCGCGTTGCAGTTCAAAACGAGCTGCAAAAAAAAACGCTAGTGTGGCCTGCCCCATTTGATTGTGTACACTTTTACGAAAGCTTTTGAAAACGCGCGATGTGCAATCTACACGGTCTTCCACAATCATTACCACCTGATCTGATCTGAAGAATCTGAGTCGAGTACTGCTAAAAAGTGGTCTTTCCACCTTTTAAGCACACACTGCTTATCTGTCACCAGAATACCATTCTCATCCTTGCACGAGGGCAGCCCATTAATCGGCCCGTTATTCGATCTTCTTACCCTTTGGACAAATTTTCGGGATTTATTATGCTTACTGCATATTTCGGTCTTTTCTCTCTCTCTTCTACCACTGCCATTTTTTACGCCTAAATAGTTGGGGTTCCTCTCTTCCCAGCCTCTAGTACCACTCATTCGCAGCACGCGTTGTAACTGACGGTTTCGTTGCCATACATGCATCGCATGTTTCATCAGTTGCAATGCGACATTCTTCGTCGTACCATAGCTTATCCTTCTGCGGTTTGTATAGCCCTTGCAGCGGTTTCCAAAGAATGGGAGATGTGCTTACCCTGCGCTTGTGGGTCCCCGGGAGGGGGGCATTCTGCTCTAGCAGGAGAGCGAGCTTTGTTGAAAGGCTTTGTTGATTTTGCAGCTTGTCGATATCGAGCTTTTCCCGTATTCGGCTTCATATATTTTACGCCCTGCTCACTCTTGTGCGAACTTTCGCTGCCACCAGGTAATGTTCCGAATCGATATTGGCACATCGAATCACAGGTATACTAGAATAATGCCTGCCCTCTATTACCAAGTGATCAATCTGGTTCTTCGTTCTCTGATCAAGAGATAACCAAGTCGCCTTATGTATGTCCTTATGTTGGAATCGTGGCTGTCGGTGGTGCAATGGGTAGTGTGCACGCCTCTTGTATATGATATCCTGGGTTGGAGCCCTGCTCTGACCACCTTAAATTTCTTTCGGCGGAGGTCACCTCGCATAGTAACGGCGACACTAGCGAGTATTTAGCCATGAAAAAGCTTCTCAAAATACCATTCGGAATCGGTTGAAAAACTGTAGGTCCCTATCAGTGAGTACAAAATTAGAAAGCGAATTACCGATGATTGGCCGAAAGACGCTTTCCTTTCTCAATTTGTCATTAAAATTGCATGGAATAATCTAAATGTCGTGATCAGGACAGCGTTCGTATACTTTCTCCGCGCGCTCGTAAAATTATTCTTTGACCTAAACCTCTTTATCATTTGTCGGTGCGTGCACACAAATTAACGAGATGTTGAAATATGAGTTCACTCATTGGGTTGAACCTCGGGTTGCACCTTGAAACTACTGTAGTAAATATCGCAGTTTTTCTTTCTGGTGAAACCATATCCTGTCCATCGCAATTTCTGGATAGCAATGATGTCAGCTTTATATTTTTCGAGGACATCCGCCAGTTGGACTGTGGCACCCGTCCTGTATAGTGTTCGTACATTCCATGTACATATCCTCAAATCGTGGTCCTTATAACGAGGGTCGTCAACAGTTAGGGGGGTTGTTTGTTTATTATAACACTTGTGTATTTTCATTGCCTATATAAAGATGGCGAGAGGAAACCCCAGCCTAGATGTCAGTACTAGTACTGGTAGTATTTTGTTATAGAGTGTTACTAACTACCTATCTCTGATTTAACTTGCAAATATTTCATGAGTAAGTCCACTTCGGACTCCATTTTATTTCTATCGCTTGTGGTCTGGTCTTACTTTTGTTTGTTAAAATAATCAAAATGACAAAATTCCGGTTTCAAAAAAATTATCAACCAATTGTTTTCATACGAAAAAACTTTGTTATTCGAGGGCGGTCCCAAAACTAGCCGACCTGATGTATATACGGTGCCAGTAGTTTAAAAAAAAATTTTTTTTTGAAAAGTGGCAACCTTATAAGACATATGTTTTATGTTTCAGGGCGCCGGGTTGTTAAGATTTTTTATGTGAGCCATCAAAATTAAACGATCTCAGTGAATTTGTAAACTTGGAAAAAATTGGTCACCGTTATCCAATTCAATATTTACATTTGAAAGGCCTCAGTCCAAGCAATATTATAGCCGAGCTAGATTCTACTCTGGGGGAGTCTGCTCTTTCGTTTACGACTGTAATACTTTGGGTAGCAGAGCTTAAACGTTGCCGTACGAGCTACAAAGACGAACACCGTAGTGGTCGACCAATTGAGGTGTCCACACCAGTTACGGTTAAGAAAATCCACACAATGGTTTCGGATGATCGTCGGCTGAAGATTCGTGAGCTACGTGAAATGATAGCCATTTTAATAAGTGCTATACATCGTATATTGACCGAAGATTTGAAGATGAGAAAGCTGTGCGCCAGATGGATGCCGCTCTTGCTTTCAATAGAGCAAAAAAAGCGTCGTGAAGATGTTTCAGTAGAGTGTTTGGCGATGTTTCACCGCAATAAAGAAGAATTTTTGGCGTCGATTTCTAACCAATGATGAGACAAGGGTCCACCACTTCACACCTGAGACAAAGAAATAGTCAAAGCAGTGGACTGGAATGGGAAAATCGTGTCCAAAGGAGGCAAAGATTGTTCCATCTGCAGGCTAGGTCATGGCGTCTGTTTTTTGAGATGCGCATGGGACAACTTTTATTAATTAGTGCAGCGTTTAAGTGATGAAATTGTGGAAAAGAGTCCGCATTTGGAGATAAAGAAAGTGTTGCTTCATCAAGACAATGCTCCAGTTCATACATCCATTATAACGATGGCCAAAATGAATGAATTAAATTTCGAATTGCTTCATCACGCACCTTCTTCGGCAGATTTTGCTTCCTGAGACTATTTCCTATTTCCAAACATGAAAAAATGGCTCGGGAGTAAAAGATTTGCTAACAATGACGAGGTGGAGTCTGCGGTTGATTGCTCTTTTAAGGTGCTTGATAGTTCTTACTATAAACAGGGTATCGAAGTTACTGAAGATCGCTGGAAAAAGTGTATTGAGCTAAAAGGAGATTGTGTTGAAAAATCAAGAAAATTTTCCCCAACTTTTTTTTGTGTCTTCTTTGCTAGGTCGGCTGGTTTTTGAACCGCCCTCGTAGTTTATTCAAATTTTTTGCTCTTTCGCGCTTTATTCATTTTGATTTTTTTTCTTTACTGCTTCCAAACCCACACGCTGAAAAATAACGGCCTCTCTAACATATTCTCCCAAATATATTCTGCGGGAACCATGTACATGTTTGGAACACACTTCAAACATTAATATGTTTGTAAGTCCCAAACTCACTTGTGATTAAATGTAAACAGCGTCATGTTTACTGGCAAACATGTTGCTTTCCTCAAAATCGTTTCTCACTTTGGTAGTACACATACATATATTCGAAACACATACACAAAAACCAAAGTAACACCACAACCCATTTAAGCGTCCGAGCCTTCGTTTATTCTTTTTTCACTGATCAAGCGCTTTTGATATCATCTGTCCGACGAAGCATTGACGACTGAATACATGAAACTAAAACGCAATACATCAGCCAAAATAACAAACACTGACTTCATCTGCAATTTGCGTGCACATTCAGGAATATTATGACCCACTGATTGAGAGAATAATGCAAAAATACAGATACACACTTACAAGATAGACTCTCTCGTTGTCCCTCTTTTATTCTCTTGCTCTCAAGAGAGCTCTCAAGAGAGCATAGAGCACAGTGCAACAAACACTGCGGTATTTGTATCATAAACATAAATATAAGTGGGTCGCAAACACATATATTCTAACATATTAATCATTGTGCCTCAAACATGTAATATTTAATAGCAAACACAATATGTTTGGACACAAGTATATTATATTTGCGACAAACTCCAAACACACTTTATATTTTTGCATCCAAACAACAAAATACGACAGATTTTTCAGCGTGTAGTGATAGAAGTAAAGGGAACTGTGTTCTAAAACAAGGAGCATTAAAAAGAGCGGAGCGGAAACAAAACATCGATATCCCTTAAAGAAACTAAACTGCCCAACTCTACAAAATAGCGGTACAAAAAATATATAAAAATTATTTTCTGTAGAAACAAAGTTCAAAGATTAACCATGGTTAAAATTTTTCTGATGGTCGAGGTTGTCAACTTTGGGTTCCCACTGTGCAATTCCAGTAGGGAATTGCCCATTGTGAATGACCTAAGTGATGAGTTATATTTTCGATAACACCGACATTCAATGCTGCATTCAAATTGTGTTTAAGATTGTGTATTAATGCAGTTCTCTGATGTCCTTTAAGAGTCGTTCAGTTAACAGAGAGTTTATTCAATTTCCTCTTTTGCACAGTACTTTACTTCAAGCGAATGGGGTTTCATTCATACTGTGCTTGTAGTTTTTTCTTTCTTAATTTTATTTGTACTCACACGTCACTTTGTGTCGTATACACTTGATGGGTTAAGGATTCCAAGGCCAGCCATTTGATAGGCAGTTTCCCGTTTCCGGTCTTCTTGTAAATGTTTTCCTGATAGACATCACGACTCAGGCTATAGGAATGAAAATAAAAATAAATGTTGAAATTAGTATTTGCAGATGCTGTGTGTACATTACGGTGGCGGTTTTGTTTTTGAATTTCAAAGAGTGCGGGCCGGAATATTGTGGCACTCGATCTATAATAGAGTTGTGCGAGTTAGTGCATTTACTTTTCTGTTATATACTTAACTAAAACATTTATATTTATAAATAGATGGCCATAAGCAATAGGTCTATTCCGTTATCGCATCCATTCAGATGTTAAACCCGAATTCATCAGAAATTGTAAGAAATGCATACAAGATACTTTATATTGTAATATCATATGATTCCCTTTCTGCATGGATGCATTATATTCATCCTGCTATGCTAACAATTGCAAGCGTGAACATTTTTAAAACCTAATTAAGAATCTTCTGTAACCAGGCATCAGAAACTCACGATCGAAGCGCGCTCACTCCCAACGAGCCGCAAAACGAGCACTACTTTTAAGTCGTGAGATGTAAAAAAAAATCTAGAATATACAACTCGGGAGCGCACATGAAAGAGCTGCGTGCATTTATTGATAAGCATTTCCTATTCGTCTCAAAGTAGAGATGGGCACGTGAGTAAGTTTTGACTCACGCTCACGCACACTCACGAAAGGAATACAGCCACTCATGCACGAAGATTTTGTCGGTACTCACGTTCACGCACGCTCACGTGAGCAGAATTTGATCCTACTCACATTCACGAGTGATTCACGACAATCACGCAAAAATTACTCACAAATATAAAACAGGGTTTTGACATGAACCACTTGCTTTATATTCAAACCAATATTAAAAACTATACAAAACAGTGTTCGTAAAAAGTAAGTTCGTAAATACGTTAATTGGGACCATCTGCAGGAATTAGACACTGCTACTTATCTTAGGTACAGAAGTTTGGCTCTTATTTCCATTAGTATTCTTCCAGACGGACAATGGGACCAATTGCAAAATAAAGTGGTAATAATGTCAGAAATTCGAAATTATTTGTCAGATTATTTTAGAATGTACTAGGTATTTATAGGAGAGAAGTCAGGCCTTCAGAATATTGTATCTAAATGCACCCTGTTTCAACGCACGGTTTGCTACAGAGTGTGAAACTTGTAACCAGATTTTTTATTTTTGAGATTCTACTAACCAGCACAAACAACACTCTTAGTCTGACCGTTACAATGATAGTAGAAATCAAAAGTTTAACATGTCAATTTTTGCACTGACATTGTTTAGTCTTTTGGCAATAACTTGGTAATTTTGAGTCAAAATGCTACATTGACTAAACTTCAAACAGTATTAGGCTGAACAAATTGTTAAAGTCTATCAAATCGGTCGGTAACGACAATCTCTCAAAGTTACAATTTTTTAAACCTGAAAAAAAAAGGAATGTTTTAGAAAGGGTACCAACACCAAAGATGAAATATTAAACCTAAATAAGTTTGTGTTTTATTTGAAAGCAGAAGTAAATAAAAAATTAAAAAAAAAGTATTTTTTTTAATTCTGTGTAAATTTGATTTGAAGTATATAACAGTATATATATAAGTCTGTTATGAAAATTCAAGTTTTTTTTAAAAATTCAGCTTTGCTGATCAAGATTATGCGTACGATCAAAAAATCAATGAGTGTTCGAACTCACGGATTTCTATGAACACATTAGTAAATGTTACATTGGAAAATAAAAAATAATAGTTTATTGAATTAAATTACTTGTTTTGTATACACCGGGCAATGCTGAACATCAAATGCCTCGCTTTGTTTGGCCATAGCAACAACAACGAAACAACCAAACACACAACATCACACATACTTTGTCCGAAGTAGCTGACGTATACGTGTGTCACATAATCACAAGTTTGCCATATCAACAGCAACGAAACAGCCAAACACACAACATCACACATACTTTGTACGAAGTAGCTGACGTATTAGTGTGTCACCATAACGTCGACTGCACAAGACACTGCAAATGAAATTTTGCGTGGCTATGCTTTATATCTCCATTCAACAACAGCAACAAAGACATGTACATACATACATTATTATGTTAATACATACGCTATAGACACAATTTGGTTTGCCTCACCCCTGCCACATCACACTTTCATTGCTCTCTTGCTCGCTCATTTTTGTTTAACACGTCATTTTTCTCTTTCGCAGTCGCAGAAAATCTGGTTTTAGCCGCAGCATAAAATCTGGTTTTAGCAGCAGCATAAAATCTGGTTTCAGCAGCAGCAGAAAACCTGTCTGTGTGTTGTTTGCATGTGTTGACTTTGTTAGATTTAGTTCCTATACGCCGCTATAGATGTTAACACATCAAAAATTGTTCTCTCTTGTAGTTAACCTCATTTCAGTTTAGAATTTGGTGTAAAAAATTATGAAAATCAATAAGCGAGGCTTTTCCCAAACTCAAAAATTTAAAATTTTGTTCAAAAATTATTAATTTTCTGCCACGGCTGGCTGTAGGGTGAAGGCCCTTGCTTAAAAAATACAACATTTTATGTCTTTCTTACTAAAAATTTGAGAAACTATCGAAAGAATGATGGTGCCTTTCATAAGAATTTAATTTTTTTTCAGTTTGAAAACATTTTAAATTTGTGAAGTTGTCGTTACCAACCGTTTTTAAATAATTTAAAAAGGTTGCCAATGTAGCTGGTTTTTAGAACTATATTTTGGCTCAAAAAGTTATTACCAAAAAACTAAAGAAAGTCAGTGCGAATGTTTAGAATTTAAACTTTTGATTCTAAATATCTATGTAACGGTTAGAGAGACGACACTCGACTCTAAATGTTTTTGGTTTGTGCGGCTCAGTAGAATCTCAAAAACAACGATCATTTAAATCAGACCCCGAGTTAGGAACTTACATGCCATGAAAGTTTTGTCTGCCTGTAGGGAAACGTACGTTGAAACATGGAGCCTCTAAATATCAGATTCTGAAAGCCTGACTTCTCCCCTACAAATTCTTAGTGCATTCTCAAACAATCGGACCTAAAGTTTAGAAGTTCTGATATTATTACCACTTTTTTGCAAACGGTCCTAGTGTACAATTTATAAAAACTGCTTCGCTTGTAGCAGAGTTCCTTGAAATACAGAAGATGATTAACGACGCTTAGTCAGAGGGAAATGTTATTAGAAGCCTTCCAAAAATACTTTGTGTAACAAAGTTGTAAGAAAATCGAATTTAAATGATATCAACCATTCGGAAATATGCGTGACTCACGCGAAAATAGTGCTCACGCACACCCACTCACGCAAAGATTGGACTCACGCACGAAGATTTTTTCACTACTCACGTTCACGCACGCTCAAGTGGGCAAAATTTGGCCCGCTCACGTTCACGCGTATGCTTATAACGTTTCCCATCAAATGCACAAGAGCCGCGCACACTACCATTGCACCACCAACGGTCAGGTTACTGCAGTATTTTCCAGAATCGAAAAAAAAATCAGCGAAGGTGGGTCTTGCTGTTAATGAGGGCAAGACAAAATGTATAGTGTCAACGACTAGACAAACCTCTCGACTTGACCCGCACTTGAACGTTGACAAGTGATTTAATTTTGAAGTGGATCCGCTGTGAACAAGGATAACAACGTCAGCCTGGAGATAAATAGGAGAATTGTGCTTGCAAATAGATGATTTTTTTGGGCCCAGCGAGCAGTTTAGAGACAAAATCCTCTCTCGACAGACAAAAGGCCAGCTTTACCAAACTCTGATTTTACCTGTCCTGACATATGGCTCCGAAACTTGGGTCATATCGCAAGCGGATGACAGACATTTGGGAGTATTCGAGAGAAAAATCCTACGTAAAATAGATGGTACTGTTAAAGAAAACGGCAAGTACCGACGTCGTTGGAATCAAGAGCTGTATCATCTATATTCTGATGTCGACATAGCTAGGCGAATCAAATTAGACCAATTGCGTTGGCTAGGCCATGTTATCAGAATGAATGAAGATGAGACAGCGCGAAAGGTCGATATCGTACGCGATGGAATCAGAAAAAAGAGGACGGCCAAGACTCCGATGGACTCCCTCTGTATCCTTGGTGTTACCAACTGGCGAAGGATAGAAGGAGAAAAATTTAAAAATTTGTTTAGAGGGTTGCTATTTATATTTCAGGAACTGGCGATACTAGTACTAGCAGAAGCAAACTGGAACTGCCAGTAGGAATTTTGAAATTTTTTAGCAAATATTCATACATACAACGTTTTCACTCACGTGCATTATTTTTTCTATTCACAGTGTGTTGAAAAATTCTTCTCGATCAGAAAATGGAATTAACCCGTTAATATTTTCGTACCATGATTTTTTACGGTTTTTGGTGTGGATTATCGAGACAAGAGTGTCTCAAGCAACTTGTTTCGACTTTTGGTGATGAAATACCATCAACAACCACTGTAAATCGCTGATACCAAGAGTTCAGTCTCGGGCGCCGTTCGCTCCAGGATTAATTTTGTGAAGGTCGTCCAAAATCGGTTCTTCTGCCAAAAAACATCGATACAGTACGTGAACTGATAAAGCAAGATCGTCATGTGACATATCGTGAGATAGATGCATCCTTGCACATTAGTTCCACTTTATTACATTCGATTTTGCATGAACACATTTGGCTGTCAAAAAGATTTTTTCGCGTTGGATCCCACATAATTTGAAACAAAACAGCAATCGACCGTGTGCAGGTCTTTCAAGGCGAGCTACATCCAATGAAAATTGTTCGTGGAAGAAGCAGAGCCAAGCAAATGGTCGCCTGTTTCTTCGGCCGAATGGGTCATGTTGCCACTGTTCCGCTTGAGAAATGTAGGACGTTCAATTCTGAGTGGACCATTTGTTTGCCTGAAGTCTTCACAGAAATTCGTAAAACCAAAAGCAATGACAATGCGAGCTCTCACACATCTCGTCAAACAGGTGAATTTTTGAGCAGTCAAAACATCGAATTGATGACTCATCCTCCGTACAGTCCTGATGACTTCTTCTTGTTCCCGAATATCAAAGGTTAACTGCGTGGTCAACGATTTACGAGCGTCGAAGAAGCAGTTGAAGCTTTCAAAAACCATGATTTGGTGGTGTCTCAAGAGGACTGGAAAAATTGCTATGACAAATGTTTTGAAGGAATGCAAAAGTGTATTAATATTAAGGGAATATTTTGAAAAACAATAAATCCATTTTCACTTAAACAGTTTTGTTATTATTTGCAATTCCCGAAATATAAATAGGAACCCCCGTATTTGTTTGTTTAATTAATATGTGTAAGACATCTGACCTCAAGACGTTGTAAAATAGTCAATAAAAGTAAAGTAAGTAATTGTTTAAAAAAGTCCACTAAATTTACGAATTCCCAATCCGAGTTTGAAAAAAGTCAATTAAAAAAAAAACCATTTATAAGAACAGAAAGCCATTCTACGATAATTACTATGGTCTTTGAGCTGAAGTGTGTACGATTCCATGAAGATATAGCATGCCCGATTATCGCTCCGATTTCATGGGGAGATGGTAGTCAAAGTAGAATGCTAGATCTCATAACGGCAATGTAAATACAGCATTACAAAAATGTCATATCCCTAATTTGCATATTATTTACACAGGTATGTACATTAGGGTGGAGCGATAATGTATGCAATTTTTTTGTTTGTAATGGCATAACAATAAAATGCTGACTATACTATGTCAGTTATTCAAATACCTACATATATATGATTCGAATGTAACCGATCTTAAAAACCAGTACAGAAATTTCAGTCGGGTGAACCGACTTAAACATAACCTCACCCAAAGTCATCCATTGCGACCGAGCAGAGTGGCATTGCGCTAAATATTATTCAATACCCAACTTAATTACGATCCTAAGTGAGTATGGGAAGTTATCGCGGCTACAAGCCAATTGTCCGCCCAATATTTATATGGGAGGTACAAAAATGGGCATGGCGAAGTTGTTCATCTTTTTAATTTACACTGTATTGCACAAAATATTGATGGCCAGGTACGGGAGGTACGAAAATGGGCGTGAACAGTAGTTAATCTTTAATTTTTAGGAATGGGACCGAATTTCATTAAGATCTACGAGAGTTATCGTGTCGATCAGCCGGCCATACGCCCACCTTTTGTGTGTATTTGAGTAAATTTTGTGTAGTACCAAACATCATAAAGATTGGTTCGGTTTTCCAGGAGCTATCTTGCCGAACAACTAGCCGGCCGCACAACTTATCTTGCTAGGGCGTGGCAAAATCAGCCTTGATTTGATTACACGAAGCCTCTAACATAATTTCATTAAGATCGGAAATGTTACACGCGACTTATCTCATTGACAACCCGGACGATCACCAAGCTTTTGTGTGGGAGGTACCAGAATGGGCGTGGCAAAATGACTCATTTTTCATAGAAGAGTGGCTTTTGACTAAATATTGTCTAGTACCAAATTTCATAAAGATTGGTTCGGTTTTGCGGGAGTTATCTGTCAGAACATCCGCCAGCCGGCCGAACAACTTTTGTATGGGAAGTACCAAAATGGGCGTGGCAAAACAACCTTTGTCTTAATCTGTGACTGGCGTTTATTGACATGAAGCCTAATACCAAATTTCATTAAGATCGGAAGTGTTTCACGCGACTTATCGCATTGACAAAACGTACGACCACCAATCTTTTGCATGGGATGTACCAGAATGGGGGTGGCTACTTCGACCCTTTTCTCCAATTAAGTAGATATTTGCAGATTATTAACCAATGTTTGAGTTGAAGTTAATCACGTCTCCAAGACAAAAGGTTTTAGAAGAAACATGATTTCGTACTAAATGTGTCGTGGCCAAAACGCCCGTTTTCAATCCCAAACTAACCATGGACAAATAATAGTCACTGACAATTCGATAAATATTTACGGCAGTTATCGTGTAGACCAGCCAGTCAGACAGAGAGACAGACGGACATGGCTCAATCGTCTCAATCAAAACGAATTTCGTCCAAAGATACTGAAGGTCTAATATGGCCCTTCTATGCGTTACATTTTTTTCCAATTAAATGAGGGTGAGGGTATAAAAATGTTCGATTACTTTATATAAAGGGGTTTTCAACAGAGACGCTACAAAAGTAAATCGATAGGGACAGCAAACGACGCCATATTTTTTTCCGCTCTTTTGACATTTCTCTTCAGTAAGGTTTGCCATTTCATCATGGCCATTTCATCTTCAGTAAGGTTTGCCATTTCATCAAGTCTATGGTCTATGCCAACAAGCCAGCGACGATTAATGAACTTCGTACGAATATCGAACGTGAAATTGCAGCAGTATCGGCCGATTTATGCTTGAAAACCGTCGAAAATTGGGTTCAGCGTCTGGACTTCTGCAAGCGTGCCCGTGGTGGCCATGCAAAAGAAATCGAGTTCCATACATAATGGCATCGAACGTACTTTCACAGGAATAAAGAATTTCATTGGTATCTAAAACCGGTTTTGTTTTATTTAAAAATACTTTTGTAGCGCTCTTATTGAAAAACCCGATAGATGTAAAAAGCGATTATATAAGTATTAAGCCGCATTCACAATGCAAGCGACAGTTTCGTTTCTCATGCCAACTCTTTCTCACACACAGAATTTCACATAATGTCTTTTCGTTTTTTTTTACAAAAATGTAACTCAAATTTGTCGCTGAAGTTGGTCTATTTCTACTCCAGCTACATATTTGTTCGAATAAATAATATAATATTAAGCGGTAGATGGCGCTGTACTTCGAATTTAATTTTCAAACTTAAAAACATCAGTGAAAATTGAAAGCATTTGTTTTAAACGATGCATTATAAAACGTAATTTTAACCGTAGAATCTTTTAATAGCAAATATGTTTAAATTCATTAACATTTTTAATATTTAAAATAGAAACCTGGATGTGACATTTACGACATTTGAATCATGATGCAACTAATAGAGGATGTGTTGTAAGAACAACTTAAATGATTTGCGTTTCCTTCTGTTCATTACATGAAGAATCAAATTCAAATGTATTTGGTTTTTGTAATTTCTGGCTTACTTTTATTCTTGACACACATTTGTGTTAACTTAAACAAAATATATTTTATTGTTTCCTTGATATATTTGCCGTAATACTGGTATCACCTGTTAGAACAAACATCTCGATGCGAAGTAAACCGTTGCTAACATTGCGCACGCCTATTGAAAATGTTGCTTGCTTTGTGATTCCGGCTTTATGCGAAGAAACAATTTTTGGCATTGCTTAGAAGTTTTTTTTTCTAATATAATAAAAAATTTGTAGCCTCTATAATATTTCGCTAATATTTTTTATTACAATGATTCTTGTCAAGAAAAGGTATTAAAAATAGAAACTAGATATTACGATAAATATATCGTAATATTATCGTAATATTACGATAAAAATATTACGATAAATTTTCTGGCGCGGTAATAGTCATTCAATATAATTATAAATTGCATTGAGAAAAGTCAGTGGTCGACTTTAACATTAACTGCAAGAACAACATGTATATATTTTGAATTTTTCCCAACTTCCGCTGAGATAAATACGATTTTGCACTTTTGTTTTTGAACTAACACAGCAACTTTTTAAAGGTATGCCCAAACTCTATAAAAAAAAAATTCGCTCCACCCTAATCTACATAACATTGTGTTTTAAAATTTTCAGCAGTCCAGCCTTCGAATCATCAAAGATTTATTTATACAAAGAAAGGATAAAAAGGGATTTATATTTAATTTAAAGGGCGATAATTTTTGACGAACGTTTTAATCCTTCAAACCACACGTCTTTATGGCATTTTATTTTAAATTTCTTAAAGAAGAACAAAAATTACAAATGGCAAGAGGTGCTAGAGTGTTTAAATGTTCAACTATAATAATTCCTCAGGAAATTATACAGAACAACTCCAGGCACAACATTAAGATTTCGTGTCTATTTAAAAAAAAAAACTACTTCACCTTTTTGCATACTGCCGGAGAGCTCAACCACTTCTCTTAGCCTGTTATATTTTCACGTAGAGTAAGTTTAGGAGTTTCTAGCAGGGATGAGGATGGCATTCCAGCACATGTATTAAGTGATTTTCGCCATTAGCTCATCCGTGTTAGAATATCTTCAACCTTTCATACAGTTGGTTGTCAATTTCCAGCCGATAACTAAAATGGTTGAAGTGTGTATCCTTGATAACAGTCGCTCTAAAATCAATATTTTTGCTCCCTCTAAGACTATGGAAAGCATGACAAATTGTCACTTTATGAACCAGCCAAAGACAAGCGACCTTTTCAATGACCAAATGCATGATAACTCTCCTATCGAAAGAATGGGGTAGGTTAATACAGAAATTTGGCGAAAGCAAGGTGGCAGCTTTAGATATTTCCCAGGTGTTCGACAGAGTATGCCACAATGTGCTTTTCTATAAAGTTAAGTTTTATGTGTTGGGTAACAAATCTTTTTATACGGGATCAACTCGCGCATGAACTAAAGCCGGCCGATCTTCGGAATCATCAACTTTTCAGTCGTTAGGTTCTTGAAATGCTTGAAGAAGGTCCACTCCTTTCGACAGAACGCTCACTCGCCTTATGACCTTGAGGCGCAGTGGAAGTACATTTCACACTCTATGAAAACTGAGGCAGAATCCGTACTTGGTTTTGAAAAACCACGTAAAGACAAAGTATGGTACGACGAGGAGTGTCACACGGCAAGGGATGAAAAGAATGCTGCACGTAAGGCAATGCTTCAGTCAGTTGCAACGCGAGTCGCGACAAAGCGGTATAAGGAGAAGAGAAGACAGGCAATGGTAGTGTGCGCGGCTCTTGTGCGTGAGGACGTGGGTTCGATCCCTGTTCAGACCATCTAACATATCTTTCGACGGCGATCACTCGCTTAGTGACGGCGACACTATCGAGTATTTAGCCAAGAAAAAGCTTCTCAAAGATACCGATCGGAACCGGTTTAAAATTGTAGGTCCCAATCAGTGAGTGTAAAACTAGAGCGCGCAGCTCACTGGTTGTGTGAAGCTCTCCTTAATCCCCTCGTGGAATGTAACGGGAAACCATTTATTTATTTATTTTTAAGGATGGGAGCCGTGCGCAGAGTTTGCTGGGAATATTGGGAGATCACTTCTCTTCTTTACTTGTCCCAGGAGACTTCAATATAAAGGGTGGTTAAATTTTAAGGACCGATTTTGATTTTGAATAAAACACAAATTATTTAGGAAATTAGTGAAATTTCTTTTTATTATGATAATATGGTATGGTTCAATTATGTATGGAACAAAATATCGTCCAAATGGCCGTCGCGACCTCGGCGGCACACCTCCATCCGATGGTCCAAATTTTCGATGACGCTGAGGCATAATTGAGGTTCTATTCCGATAATGTGCCGAATTCATCCTTGAGCTCTTGAATTGTTGCTGGCTTATCGACGTATCCCTTTTTTTCAAATAACCCCAAAGGAAGAAGTACAACGGTGTCAAATCACATGATCTTGGCGGTCAATTGACATCGCCACCACGTGAGATAACACGGCCATTGAATTTGTCGCGCAAAAGAGCCATTGTTTCGTTAGCTGTGTGGCAAGGGGCGCCGTCCTGTTGAAACCACATATCGTCCACATCTATATCTTCCAATTCGGGCCATAAAAAGTTCGTTATGTTCATCAACGACGAGCGTGAGAGGTGCAATTGTTGGGCACGACGACGAGTTGAGGAGGACGGCTCTTCAGCCACACTATCGCGAACAGCACCAATTTTTGCACGACTTTTCCGATTGTACGCACATTTCGACGATTAAATTGACCGAAAAAATCACGAGGTGCACGATATGCATTTTGATTTGAACGCCCATTTCCATAATAAGCCTCAATAACTTTAACGCGCTGCTCGATCGTGTATCTTTCCATGGTTCAAATTGAGTTAGTCTGAGATTGAGAAATGTCAAAAGAAATTCAGAAACAACCTTGACGTTTAGGTCTGGTTCACATTCAACATCGGCCCTTAACATTTAACCACCCTATAGATGAGGGCGACGAGCAAATACAGGTCGAAAGCGTCAACTATCCCCCTCTAAGCCAAAAGCGATATTAGAACTATAATTTCCCGGCTTAAGAACAACAAAGCTACTGGTGCTGAGGGACTACCGGCTGGGCTGTTTAAGGCTGGCGGATATGAGTTGGAAAGTTGCACGCATCAGCTCTTATGCAAAATCTGGCAAGACGAATGCATGCCTGACGATTGGAGTCTAAACAGATTGTGTACTGTTTTCAAAGAAGGCGACCCAAGTTATGTATGAACTATCGTATGAAGCCTTTTATACATCGCATACAAGGTCCTCTCGAGCGTAATATGCAAATGGTTAAATCCGATTGTTGTAGACCTGACCAGACCTTATGTGTGTGGCTGTAGGCCTGGAAAGTCAACTATGAACCAGATATTCACATTACGACGAAGTTTAGAGAAAACCCACGAAAAAATTGACACCTACACCACCTCTTTGTAGATTATAAGGCTGGCTTCGATAGCCCGTTACGGGGAAATCTTTACCTAGCTTGTGTCGGGGCTCGGTATTCCTGCTAAGCTGACGTGCCTTTGTAGAATGGAATGAAGGAATCAGCAAAAGTGGGATTGGCAGTAAGCGAGGACAAAACTGATATGAATGAAAGGGTGAAGGTTGATAAACGTTATAATTTCGAGGTAGTTGACGAATTTATTTATCTCGGATTTGCCGTGAATAGAAGCAATAACATCCAGCCTGCAAACAGGTGACATTTCGGACTAAGCAAGCACTTCAGAGAAACGAAAATCTAACTATATCAGACTCTCATACAACCTGTATCGCTTTAGGGCGCAGAATCCACACTCAAAATTTTTCATGCATGAAAATACGAAATTTTTTTTCGTAATTTTTTTTCGTACAATATACGAAAATTCTGTATATATTACAAAAGTTCCGTATTCTCAAAAACGGCCAAGAATTTCTGTTTACGCAAGCTTCGTACATATTACAAAATATATTTCGTAAAGGAAAAACTTAAACAAAAGTGATGAAATTGTCTTTGTTTACTTTCTCTTATTTTGGATGCTCTCACTTGAACTCAATCTCTCATGCGAAGAGTGACCATAGTAATTTTAACCGAGTATTTCTATGTATTGGTATATATGGTAAATATATGGTAACTGTAAAAACAAAAAACTTTCAAAAAATATATGTATTTGTAAAAAATTAAACACATAGACGACAGCAAGCTGCACGACGACTGACTTCAAATGTCGTTGGCGACATTTGTCGTTGCGTAGCCACCTTTTTAAATATTTTGAAAACGGCAGCTACAGCGAAAACAGCTGATATTGTGATGCCAATATGACGTTTATTAGACACACAAACAAACGATTTATGTTCTACAACATAATTTATTGAAAAGAGTATTTGTTTTTGTAATTTCTTTACACGAAGTATGTACATGCATATGTTTTATTTTCATTATAGTTTGTTTATTAATGAGTGGATTAGAATACATTCCGAAGAGGCAGGAAATATTTAAAAGGCGAAGCCATATTTTGGCATACCCCCGGACGAAGACCGGCTACACAAGAAATCTTTATATAGCGAAATTATATTTTAGCATACCAAACAGAAATAAAAATACATTCCGTTTATCACTGAATATGTGTGGTTTTTTTTACAAAACGTGAAAAATTGAACGCGAGTTTGGTTTTGTGCACCTTGAACGCGCATAGTACAACAATAATTTTTTCTGGGCAGACAATTTTTCAATTCAGAATTATTTGTTTCAACTACGCTATCCACCAAACAAAATTCGAAAGCCGGCTGATAAAACATTTAATAAATCCCAAAATGTTTGACACAAATTTTCAGTTTTTAGTTAAACGCCTTTAATCTCCAAATTATTACAACTACTTTAGTGCATTACCAACACTGTATCTGACATTGTCGCCTTTCAAAATAGAAATTAGTTTATATTGGCGACAACTGCAACGGTCGTTGTGCCGTCGTGCTGCTGTGACGCCGTCAAAGTAATCATTTTCATATAAACGTGTGTGTTTTAATTTTGACAGGTTGTCGCTCGTAGCTTGCTGTCGTCTATGTGTTTAACGCATGCGTTTAAGAAAGGAAGGTGTGATTCGCGTAAATAATAAAGAAAAAGTGTTTTAAGTGGGTTTCTAATATTAAATATGAGTTAAATATGAAAAATTATATGTGAACAATTATTGCCAAATGAGACTTTCTTTTCAAAACATTTTAGTTTGGTTCACAACAAGAAAAATATAAGTGATTATATTTGCACTTTGTGTGGTATAGAATTTTCTAGTATTAGTGCTTTAAAAAGACATTTTAAAAACCACAACTCGACTGATCTCTATCATCGCCCACCAACAGAATTTTCTAATAATTAAAGTCCACTTGAAAAGGAGTTTGGTGTTTCCAAATCTGTTTCAAATGTTAGTTTAGGATTTAGAGAACTTTTTTCTAGGTAAGTAAATCCTTAAACATAAGTTAAGTAAATACGTACTAACTTTGTTTTGTATTATATTTTAGAACAACAACTTTATGTAGGTGTACTAAAGCACCTAGATAAAGAAATGGCCAAATCCTTATTATCCAATAGTAATCTATCATTGGGAATTCAAATTGAATTTTTTTTTATCATTTGTCCAAATGGTCAGCAAAACTTGAGAGCCCTGCTACAGAATGTGTACATCCGTCTTTCTCCAAAAATTCAACGAACAATTTAAATTTGTCAACTATTTTAAACTCCAACGTATATGGCCAAAGCGTACTTAAGTCGTTCCAAGAAAAAAATTTACTAAATGACAATATGCGTAAATTACTTTGTGAGGCAATAGTACATTTTTGCATAGAGAGTAATCACCCTTTAACGGTGAAGGATTCTGAATATTTGTCCAAGCAAATAATTACAATGTTTCCAGGTGAAGAAATCGTAAGTATTAGAAATAAACATATTATATATAGCAATATGTCAAAAAAAAGTGGTTTTTCCAATTTAAAGATATATGCACCAAATTATATGTACTGATTTGGGGATACATTCGGCTATCTGAAATGCTCATTAGGGTGGCCCTCAATTACATGATATGTGAATTATAGGGTGTTCTTGTTGTCATTGATTTTTCAACTGATTACGAATTTTTTCCTGTAATTTTATTAATATCCGAAAAACTGGAATTTTTTAATTTTTTGCAATAAACTGGGTTAGTAGCCTTTCATTTAAGATGAATATTTCATTCGTACACTGAGAGAAAAAAAATTATTATAATAATAAGTGGTAAAGGTAGATTTACGACTTTTTCATTTAAAATGGCACAAAAACGGCAAAAGATTTTTGGCCAAAATTTTCTATTTCTCGTTTAGAACCTTAAAATCTTAAATTCTACCAAGGCGCTTCGCAGTACAATGTTTCGTTTGGAAAAATAATTGAAAAAACTTCAAGAAAAATGGAAAAAATCCAAAATTTTTAGTTTTTTTTACCTTCCTCAACTCATAACGTCCAAACTAAGCTTTGTGACGTGAAGCGCCTTGGTGGAATTTTAGATTTTAAGGTTCTAAACGAGAAATAGAAAATTTTGGCCAAAAATCTTTAGCCGTTTTTGTGCCATTTTAAATGAAAAAGTCGTAAATCTACCTTTACCACTTATTATTATAATAATTTTTTTTCTCTCAGTGTACGAATGAAATATTCAATCGTAAATGAAAGGCTACTAACCCAGTTTATTGTAAAAAATTAAAAAATTCCAGTTTTTTTTTTATTTTTAATTTAATTTTTTAATTTTTAAGCCCACGAAAATGGTTAAACTGTGTTATATTTTGAAATACAACTAATTTTTAAAAAAAATCCGTCTACTTTTAAACACTTTAGTCTATATTTTTCGTACTTTACTCCCGATTTTTATCACTGATACCTCTGTGGACGCGTTCTGAGCTAAGCTTGTTTTATATTTCAAAAAATGTTGCAAAATGTTGCCGCAAGATGGCGCGATTTACATGTTTGTTAAAAAATTATAAAAATGGACCGTTATTTGCAATTTTTCAAAGTTGACACATTCAACAAAAATTATCATCTAATATTTCTAGACAAAATTGCAGAACATTGTCAAATGAAATTTTAAGGTTTTAAGTGTCAAATAAACGATTATCGTGAGTAACATAAAAATAACTGTACTTTCTCAGAAAACCCAAATTTAAAAAACTCGTGGAATAAATATTGTTTCTGAGTCCCCAAAGATTCATATTCAACAATAAAAAAGTTATTTTTCGCAAAAAGTCGTTTTTGACATATTGCTAATTATATACTAATTAAATGTTTAGAATACTTATATATTCTTCATTATTATTAGGCACATTGTTACGTAAGTCGACCTAACGCTGCACCATTAGGTAAGCTGTATAGCAAATATAGGAATTGGAAGACAAGTACGCCAAAAAAACAAAGCATTTTGTAGATTTAAAATATCCAGCAACCATAATACCAGCAGAAGAAGAGTAGGGACATCTCCGAATCTTAAAACATGAGTTTAATGTGTTATCATTTGAAGAAATTATGGAACACTGGAATGGCTGTTTTAACTATCGCAAACAATCCCTTGCAGATTACTGTATTTCCAACTCAAAACCCAAATTTTAGACTTATGGCCAATGTATAAGGATGTTACAGGATTTCGATTGGTATGTATCTAAACTATGAATTAACATTAATGCGTAAATAATATATATAACTATTCTTCCTTAAAATATATTTAGATTGAGTGTGACTTCACTAGGACATATGGTGAGAAAAACAGTTTCTTGGACACTTTTGACGAATTCGCAGACTTTATGATTCAAACAGGGTTTTCAATTTTTGAGTCAAAATCTAAGGACGATGACCTAATTTTGTGGACTTATATTAAAGAAAACAATTGCATAGATTATAGTTAGTATACTTTTTTTTGTCAGTTGCTTTTATAACAGTACTTTTTCATTTTCAGATAGTAAAAATTTAATTGTTTTGACGCTCCTACAGTCGTTAATACCACCTACGAGAATTAAAGGAAAAACTACCCAAAAAGTTGGTAAATTTTAGAGCAAAAAATTTTATTATTTCAAAAATATGTTACGTATAAATTAAGATTAACCGAAAAAGGAGAAAAATTCATCTCACAGTGAAAATGGTCCACTATACAAATCTATGAAATATAACGGAAACGTTTTCACATTTTTGTTAATTTTTCTTCTGTTTACTTTTGCTGACACTTATGCATTGAAACAAATACGGTTTTGAACATTTCCCTCAGTTTTTTATTTAAAATTTTCAAGATGGATCGCCATACAAACTCCAGATGCAAAATTTAATACTGGAGCACTAAAAAAATTGAAAAAGTCACAGATAATTGTTGGCAAAGCCCGCACAACAGTTGAAAACATCATTCACCGGTTTCAAACTGAAGGCCGAGTTATAAATAAGCTGAAAGTTAGTTCAAAAAAGTTATTCAGCGAACGTCAAGAACGGTTGATAATTAACCAAACCAATATTAAACCAAGGTTAAGTGCACCGAAACTACGAGATATGGTTGAGAAACAATTAATTATAAGCTACAACGCCGAGACCATCCGGAGAGTCTTCCGAAAGAATGGATTAAATGGCAGAATTGCACGCAAGAAGCCATTTGTAAGCTCAAAGAATAAAAATACAGTTTACAGTTTGCTCACAGTTACGCTGTTAAAGACTTTTCATTCTGGAAGAACGTCTTATTCACGGATGAGAGCAAATACAACATTTTGGGGTCAGATGGCAGAGTAATCGTTTGGAGAAACCCCAACCAGGAGATGAACCCTAAGCATTTGCGTGCGACAGTTAAACATGGTGGTGGGCATGTGATGGTCTGGGGTGCTTCTTCGGATGCTGATGTTAGCAAATTGCACTTTGTTGAAGAGAATATTTAAATATTTAAAAACAACAATCTGAAACAAAGTGACAGTTTTCATTTCTATCAGGACAATGATCCGAAGCACACGGCTGGAATTGTTAAAGAATGGCTGCTGTATCATTGTCCCAGAGTAATCAAAACTCCTCCCCAATCACCAGATTTTAACATACTTGAAAATTTGTGACTGAAACTGGAAATCGAAATATGCAAACATGACATTTCAAACAAAAATGATTTATAAAAGGTCCTTTTGGAGGAGTGGGATTAAATAAGCCCAGAATACACAAAAAGGATGGTGGAATCAATTCAAACTCGCCTTAATTTAGTTATTCGACAGAAAGGATATCCAACAAAATATTAAAACTATAGATTTTTCTTTTTATACTGTATTTAACAAACATAAACCTACCTGGACCATTTTCACTGTGACATGAATTTTTCGCTTTTTTCGGTTAATCTTAATTTTTATGTAACATATTTTTGAAATAATAAAATTTTTAATGTAATTATTATTTAAATGCAATAAACTAACTAATTAAGCCTCCTTTCGTTTGCATTTAATATGGATTCTTATACTTTTTGCACTTTAAAGCGTTTGGTCACAAGTGGACCATTTTCACTGTGACCCACTGTATATAAGCCACAAGCATTCGTTTGTGATTTTGACAACGTAAAATACAAAGCTATAGACATTAGTTTTAAGGCATATCATCTTTTCAATATTGAATATCCAAAGAATGTGTCCATATTTGGGATTTTATAAACATTAAATTTTATAAAATTGGGGCACCTGTCTCTGCAGTTCCAGCAACGCAAATGTTGTTAAAAAATTAAAGGTAAGAATTGCATAGAAAAATTATATATATATAAAGGTATATACTTATATAATATTCGTACCTTTTTTCTTTCAGATATTGCAGACTGATTAAATTGTGTTTTTTGATAATTTAGATCTCTATTACCTGAACATTCCCAAAACCTCACTCATTTTATGTTAAATGTTTTTTTTTTCGTTTATTTATTTACATGCATACGTATGTACCTATTTTTGTTATTTAAATTAATTACAAGATTTTATCTTGAATCGTGAATGTACGTTTTTGTTACAGCAATCAATACAAAAAAAATATTTCTTACAAAGGATTCTGATGTAAAAAATATTTCGTAGAAAACACGAAGAGGGTTCGTAAATTTACAAAACAATATACATATGTTGTTTTACGAAGGTATTTCGTAATCTGTACGACATTATTTGTAACCTCATTAACTTTTTTAGTAACATAAACGAAATATTTCGTAAAAATGCGAAAATCTTACAAAAACCTAATCGTATCTTTACGAAAATTTCTTAAATATTTAGTTATATGAACAAATGCATTTCGTAATAAAAACAAAGGCAACATGAAACAGATTTGTAATTTTACAAAACATTGAGTGAAATATGCAAAAATATTTCGTAAAGTGTAGAAAAACTAATTTGTAATTTTACAAAAAAATTTCGTGCTTTTACCATAATTTCGTAAATAATTTTACGAATCTTATTGTGTTTATTTTACGAAATGTTTAGTCAGTTAAAATTTACGAATTTTTTCGTTAAATGCACTACGAATTTTGTTTATTTTATGCAGAAAATTTTTTGAGTGCAGGGTCATATTGCATACTGATGAAACATCACTGGCAGTCTTCGAGATGAAAATGCTCCGAAAAATATATGGTCCTATAAGAGAAAACGGCGAGTATCGACAACGGATGGACCACGAGCTGTGTAATTTGTATCTGTGTTTGACGTGGACGTATTTTTGGTATCAAAATAGCGCGTTTACGCTGACTAGGGCCATATCAGTAGAATGGATCAGAATGTAACAGTGCAGAAGGTATTCGAAGGACATCGAAAAATAGAACGATCAAGACTTCGCTGGAAAGTCCAGCTGGCATATTGCCTGCGAGAGCTTGGTGGTGGGAGGAACATGTTATCTTTATCACTTGGTCCCTATGGTTTGTATGAGACCACTTAAGTCACTAAGTAAGTATGGACAGTAAAGATTCATGAAACGGTACGGTGCCAAAAGTTTGATACCCCCTAATTGTTTGAAATTCCGGTTTGAAACCACCCTTAATTAAAGGCTTTCTAAGAGAAGCGTTTTCCCGTACACACTAACTTGAGTTGTTTGACACTGCACAAAAAGGGACGGCATACTAGTTCCCTAATAAATGGATTTCCTGGGCTTGTCGACGATTGGTTAAGTGCATCCCAATTAGTCGACGACCAGTAGTAGTGTTAAATCATTCAATTGTGCCAAAAACATTACATGAGGTGCCAGGGGACACCAGGTTGAAACGAAGTTCCATTCGCTATATATAGGGTTTTTCAACAGAGACGCTACAAAAGTAAATCGAAAGGGACAGCAAACGACGCCATATTTTTTCCGCTCTTTTGACATTTCTCTTCAGTAAGGTTTGCCATTTCATCATGGAAAGATATACGAGCCAACAACGAGTCGATGTTATTAAAATTTACTACCGAAATTTGGAGTCAGTGGACTCAACTTTAAGAGCGCTACGTCCAATTTATGGTCTTCAGCGATGAGGCTCATTTCTGGCTGAATGGCTTCGTCAATAAGCAAAATATGCGTTAGTGGTCAGACAGCAATCCACACGTAATTCATGAGTCATCATTGCATTCCGAAAAAATTACGGTTTGGTGCGGTTTATGGGCCGGCGGCGTCATTGGGCCGTACTTCTTCCGTGATGATCAAGACCGGCACATTACTGTGAATGCGCATCGCTACCGTTCAATGATAACCGAATATTTTTGGCCCCAATTGGATAATATGGACTTGGAGGACATGTGGTTCCAACAGGACGGCGCCACAAGCCACACAGCGAATGCCACAATCAATTTATTGGAAACCAATGGCCCAGTCGAATGGCCGCCTCGGTCGTGCGATTTGACGCCGTTAGATTATTTCCTGTTCATCAAGTCTATAGTCTATGCCAACAAGCCAGCGTCGATTGATGAACTCCGTACGAATATCGAACGTGAAATTGCAGCAGTATCGGCCGATTTGTGCTTGAAAACCGTCGAAAATTGGGTTCAGCGTCTGGACTTCTGCAAGCGTGCCCGTGGTGGCCATGCAAAAGAAATCGAGTTCCATACATAATGGCATCGAACGTACTTTCACAGCAATAAAGAATTTCATTGGTATCTAAAACCGGTTATGTTTTATTTAAAAAAACTTTTGTAGCGCTCTTTTTGAAAAACCCGATATTATGTACTAGTTGGTTCTAACACGTCTAATTTAAATGGATCTTTAAGACAAGATACTTTTTGTAAAATGATAAACTGTTTTTAAGAAAATTTTTTTTTACAGAATGTATTTTTTTTAAAAGAGAAGTATATTTGTAGGTCCTTTGTGTAAGAATATGTATTATATTTTCCTGAAAAGGTATTTTTTTTAAAGAGAGGTACTTCTTTGGTTAATAGCTAATGTTTTTTTTTAAGAAAAGGTACTATTTTTAAGAAGAAGTACTTAATGTAAGAAAAAGCTAAAAGAGTATGAATTTAGGATTTAAATTGAATGAAAAGTGGTTTGTGAATAAAACTGACGTAGACATTCCTAAAGAGATGCAGTGGATTCTTTTACTCGGCCAGAAATATGCACTACCAGTAGAGAGGAAAGATTTCCCAATTTTGAAAATGATCGCGGAGGGGGAGGATCTTGTACAAACCTTAGGGGAAAAGGAAGAACAGGAAATATCAATTAACGACAATGTTAGGCAGGCAAATGAATAAAATGAAACTAACGAGTACAGATAAATTCATTTTATATAAAGTGGATAAGGCAGAGAAATTCCTAAAAAGTAATAAGGATATTTTGATTGTTAATGTTGATAAGGGAAATGCAACAGTAGCTATGTATAAAGCAAGGTGACTATGTCTCGAGAATAGGCAACATTGTTGGAAATACATCAGAATACAAGCTAGTGAGCAAAGATCCTACGAGCACACTAGAAAGGAAGAATATTGAATTCGTTGAGGAGCTTCAAAAAGGAGGAATTATTAATCAGACACAGAAGAATAAACTTAAGACAACAGTATCCACAGCACCGAGATTATATGGAGTTCCAAAAATACACAAAGAAGAGTTTCCATTAAGACCAATTTGCTCTATTATTTACTCTCCATCAGAAAAACTGTGTAAATACATTACAAACATCCTTAAAATGATAACGGAAAATTCGAAATATAATGTAAAAGATTCAATACAATTTAGGGACATACTAAAAAACCAGAAGATTAATAGTAACGAAATTTTAGTTTCGTTTGACGTAGTATCACTATTCCTGAGTGTTCCTGTAGACTTAGCTATCAGTATCATAGAGGAACAATTAATAAATCTTTATTTTTAGATATATTAAGATTTTGTATAGTGGATAACCGATATTTTCGACATGATGGGATTATATATTTGCAACAAAAAGGACTCCCAATGGGCTAACCAGCTTCTCCAATTGTTGCTGACATCGTTATGGAAAATTTACTGGACTCTTGTATCGCAAAATTGGCTATAAAAATGTTAACAAAATATGTAGACGATTTATTTTGTGTCGTTTCGGAGGGTGAGATAAATACCATTTTGGAAGTTTTTAACACTTTCCACCCAAGTATAAAATTTACAATGAAAAAAGAATCAAATTCAAAACTTCCCTATTTGGACACATTGGTGGTCAGGAGAGGGGAAAATTTATCAATTAATTGGTATCCGAAACCAACGTCTTCAGGAAGAATAATCAACTTTCACTCGAAACATCAAAAACGTGTGATTATAAATACGGCGAAAAATTTAATAAAACGCGTTTTGACAATAAGTGACGTAGAATTCCACAAGGTCAATAAGGAAAGAATAAGAAGTAGTCTCAACGAAAACAACTTCCCAAACCATCTTACCAACAGACAGATAAAGCAATTTGAGGATAAAAGACAACCTAACAGGGTTGCTACGGATGAGCCGAAAATTTACACTCTAACTTCTATCTCTATCACTTTATTGTTTTTCAAAATATTCCCCATGAAGATTTATACACTTTTGCATGCGTTTGAATCAATTGTTGAAACACTTTTGCCACTCTGATTGAGGTATCTCCAAAACATGCATTCTGAATGCAGCAACCGCTTTTTCAGGTGTCGAAAAACGTTGACCTCTCAGGTGCCAAGTCAGGACTATGCGGCGGATGACCCATCAAATCGATGTTTTGGGTGCTCAAATGCGCAGTTGTTTCAGCCGATGTGTGAGAGCTCGCATTGTCGTGGTGAAGAGTGATCCGTCTTCGGCGGTTGGTTTTCCTGATTTCTTGGAAGACAATTGGCAAACAAATGGTTGTGTAGCACTCAGAATTCACTGTTCTGCGTTGTTCTAGTGGTACGGTTGCGACATGTCCGGTTTTTCCGAAAAACCAAGCGACCATTTGCTTGGAAGTGCTTCGGGCGCGAACAACTTTTGTTGAATTTGGCTCATCTTGAAACACCCATACAGTTGACTGCTGTTTACTTTCGGGCTCATACGCGTAAATCCAGGATTTATTACCTGTCACGATGATGTCATAGACGTGTTTCGAAGCACCGCGATCGTATTTTTGGAGCATTTCTTTTGACCAATCGACACGAGCCTTTTTTTGAGCGATTGAAAAATTGTGTGGGATCCAACGCGAACAATTTCCCACTAATATTTAAGGTTGTCTCAATCTCACGATAGGTCACATGACGATCTTGCAAAATCAGATCGCGCACAGCATCAATGGTTTTCGGACAACAGCTGATTTTGAACGACCTTCACGAAATTCGTCTTGGAGTGAAACTACGACCACGATTAAATTCACCATTCCATCGATAAACACTGGTCCTTGATGAATTAAGTTCATCCATGCACGTCGAAAGTTGGAAAAAATAATCGCACGAAAATGTTTACGATTTAATTCCATTTTTGGGCAGCAGAGATGAATCTTTTAAGTTGCTGTCAACAACACAAATAGCGCTCGTATGTCAAAACGTTCTGAGTACGCATAACCTCAAAAATTTCCAACTTTACGATAGAGCTGTCAGTTGCCAGATTGCAACACTAAGGTTGCCAATTCCCGAAACATAAAATTCAACACTCGTAAAATACCTTGTAAAGGAAATGACAACGAGATTTGTAACAAAGTATATGTAGGGACTACAAAAAATAAATTAAGGACTCGAATTTCAGGAAGCAAATCAGATCACAAAAATCAGAACAGGCACATTTCTGTACCCAGAAAACAGCATTAACATCCCACTGTGCTAGTTTAAATCATTACCCAAACTTTCAGGATACATCGGTTTTGAATAAAGAAAACAATTATAAACGTCGTTATATGTTAGAAATGCTACAAATAATTAATACACCAACACTGAAAAAAATTAACTATATACATAATTAGTAAAAAGTAGAACTTTTTAGGCACAAATTGTTTATCGATCTAATATTTTTTTCTTTGGGTTTATTTATATGAACTTTTTATGTACGTAATTTTTGTTTGTGCAACTTCAGAAAATTTTGAAAAAGGCGGGAAAATTTGAAAATTATTGACATAATTTTTCATTCTTGTGATTTGGTTTTAATTGTTAAATATTGTTTATCTCTTCTGATGATGCTACACAATGGATTAGCGAAATGTCGAGGAAAATAAATTCAAGAAAAGCAAATCTGACCTCAAGCTCAGAGAATATAGTTTATTTATTGATAAAGAAAAGGTCGAACAACAGAATACGAATATTAAAATGTATTTTTTTTAAGTGAAGGTATTTTTTTTTTTGAAGAAAAATTTTTGTTTTAAGAAATGGGATTTTTTTTAGAAATGGTCCTTTTTTCAAGAATATGTACATTTTCAAGAGGTACTTATCTCAAGAAAAATTAGTTTGTTTCACGAAAAAGGTACTCTTTAAAGAAAATGTAGTTCTTTAACAAATGGCAATTTGTTGTAAGAAGGTTGACTTTTTTAAGCAAAGGTACTTCTTTAAGATAAGATATTTTTTTAAAGAAAATTTACTTTATTTAAGAATATGAATAGGTATTTTTTTTGAGAAAATTTAGTATTTTTTAAGAAAAGGCACTTATTTAAGAAAATTTTATTTTTTTTACCCTTTTTTCACTTTTACCCTTTTCACGTTTTATTGGGTTCAACACTACGATATATACTAAATATTGGTCACAGGCTCCACCTAGAAAACTTCCCATTAAACAAGAAATTTCCCAACAAATGTTAGTCTAGACACAAACCAAAAGCATCCAATATAGTTGATAATACTGGGTTGTAGCATATATATATATATATGTATATATATTTTCCCATAACATCCCTGGAAGGGACTGTGGAGAGCTTCTTACAACCAGTGAGTTGTGCGCTTTCTAGTTTTACACCGGTTCCGAACGGTAGTTTGAGAAGCTTTTTCATGGCTAAGTACTCGATAGTATCGCCAACACTAAGCGAGGTGAACGTCGTCGAAAGAAATTTAAGGAGGTTAGAGCAGGGATCGAAGCCATGTTCTCATGCACAAGAGCCGCGCACACTAACCATTGCACCACCGACATAATAGTGTTAAAAAAAAGTTGTTTAATTCTTTTTCAGTTAGCTTCCATCCCGCAACGTGCGGTAAGGAACTTCGTTCCAAAATATAAATATTTACCCAAAATCTGCAATTTTTATTGTTCTATCTGGAGCTACAAGGACATTGCGTGCAGCCAAATCACGATGCACCACCTTGTTCTTCGACAGAAAATCCTGTAATTAAACAAGAAAGAAGAAGAAAGTCAAAGTTACAAATTGTTGCATGTACGATGTAGCGCTTTGGGCTAAATTGCTAAATAAAGCGGATTTGTGGCCAAATAAAGACAAAGAATGAATGAGTCAATGATTGGCGGGAGATAAATTGACTTTCCGCTTAACTTACCATGCCAACAGCCACTTGTCTGGCAATATCGAGTAAGTCTCCTGATTTCAGGGGAATCCTATTTGGCCAGTTATCGCCATCGTCGTCATCATCATCATCATCATCATTATTCGCTGCTGTTGCTGGGGTTAAGGCCTCATTGGTGGTGGACGTACAACTGTCCGAGATAGTTGACACTGTTGTACTTTTTGACCCGGTAATTGAGCGTTGTCTGCGTGACGTCGACAATCTATCACCGCTAAATATCTTAAAATAAGTTTTATTCTCCACCACAGTATTCACTTTATGGAGGGCATCTAACGAGACGCCTGGAGGTGGTGGCGGAGGAGGACCTACTTGTTTATGGTGAAGAAGATGAAGTGGCTCCTTAGGAGCACGACAGTCACAGCTGTTAATTGCTATTGTTGTACAACTTGTTTTATGGGCATGTTGATGATGTGGCTGATGGGGCGGTGGTTGCTGTTGCTGCTGCTGTTGACTTAGGAGTAGACGATCTAATTCCTCTTTGTCTTTGCTCGAATCAGACGAATCAATGCTGCGGATTATAACATCAACATTGCACTTGCATGAATTGGTGCAGCATCCATGATAGCCATATGATTTATTTTCAGCTGCAGGCGATATAATTGGCGACGAGTTCGACGATATCTGAATCTGACGATTGCGGGAAAATACATGTGTTGTCGTCGCATAGTCAGACTGGGTGCCATTGCCTTTGGGTTTATTGTACTCCTTGCTGGCGGTTGCATCGTCAATATCCTCCATGGTTTGCAGCTTTTCCCCCCATTCTGTTACCACACTAGTCCCATGCCCATTTCCGTTGTCAGGTTGATGGTTACTGAAATCGTTGTACTTCTTTTTGAAGCGCTCAATGATCAGTTTACTGTTGTTGATATTAAATACCGCAACATTGTCCCCATCGATACTAGTGGACGTTTTGTGATGATTATTTTTTATATTTTCCAGTACCTCCAACCGATTGGAACACTCTGAAGAGGTATGAGGTACTGGTGGTGGGGGTGAAGTGGGCGGTGATGCTGCTGGAGATGTTTTCGTTGTTATCCCCACGTTTCCGTTGTATTCATACTTGTCAGTTGTAGATTTTGCTAGCACCTGTGGCAGCTCGACGTCGACAATTATTGATGTGTGTCTTTGCTTTCTTTGCTGGATTTCATGCAGAAAACGCCATTCATCTCTAGGGGAACAAAAATAAAATAAATAAATGAGAGGTGGCGGAAAACAGACGGATTAAATTTTTGAAATTACGTTTTAATGATGTAAATTACAAATTTTTAAACAACGAATTTACAGTAAATCGCACGGTTAAAGCAAAAAAATATAAATCAGTCTGATTAGCTTTTTGTTCGCCCTTGATCAATTTTTCTATACCCTCCTAGCCAGAAACACTAAAATGTTTTAAAGGTAAAGTGGTAACATAACAAGGGGGTTTGCTTTGCGCTCACTTTCACATATCTTGGTAAAGCGAGGATATACTTTTTATTATCCTACGATCCCCTCACTTAAAAACGATTATTTCAAATTAATATTTTTATTTAATAAATTGAAGTTTTTGTAATTAGAAAATAAATCATTAAAAACTCTAGAATATGACAATAAATCTACTTTCGTAAAATCGAAAAGGATTTTAAAGACTCCACCTAAAGTATATTTCTTAGGAACAGTCCCCTCATAGATAATATCCTTATACTCTCAACAGAGGATTTGTTGTTCTCTTATAACTTAATTTGCAATATTTGAAATCCTACACTGATAGAAAGAAGCTTCATTAAATTTATGAATTCCTTCATCAATTTGATGAAACATTACCTCATTTCCCAACCTGAATTAATGAAGAACATTTCATGAATCTTGCATCCATATTATGTTGATTCAACGACAACGATACATCAAGTTGCTGATCATTTGTCATCAATGTGATGTAATTTTGTCATAAAGTTGAAGTACATTTTTCACCATTTTGTTCATCAATTTGCTGTCAATTAAATGTAGGTAAAGTAGTCATCAATTTGATATAAGTTTGTCATAAATTAGATGTAAATTGGTCATAATTTTAATGCTAAATTGTTCGGAAATGTGTAGCCAATAGCGGTTCACGCCGATTGTTTCTACTTCGGCGGTGGCTTGGTCGGCTAAGCTGGCATATATTGATGCCTTCTTTTGGGTTGATATTAGTGTACTCAAAACCGAAACTTCGGTTTCGGCTTCGGTTTTGTTTCACAAGGTCATTTTAAATCGATTAACCGGGTTTCGGTTTTTAAATAAATTTTTCGCAACGGCTGAGACTTTCAGACTGCACAAAGTCCTCTCGACGACTCTCACATCTCTGGGATATCTGAAGAAATAAACCGTGCGATGGACGACATCGAATAATGAATCGGTAGACCTCCTGCTTAACGTACAGTTTCCAGGAAACTGGCCCGAAGACATAAGACCGGATTCACCTACGGATTCTCGCAGGTTGCGTAACACATCGTGACAAAATAAACACTACACAAGGCAATAGGAAGTTTTAAGCCCTACAATTCACGTGCCTTCTGAAACTTTATATGAGCTGTATCAACCTACCGTATATTTCCGTTATATGGAGAGAATCCAAATTCCGAAAGCGGAGAAACCATCGCTTATTAGTCCAAAAGTCGTTAGACCAATCAGTCTCTCATATTTTCTGCTGAAGGCATTGGAGAGGATGATTGACTCATATCTGTGAACGATCAGGTACTTTTCAGCTCTTCGCATGCCAGCAATTTTACAATAAAGGTAAATTTACGGAAACAGCTCTGCACGCTTTATTGAGTTTCATAGATTAATCTATTTACCTGATGTATTTTCTGATGTCCTGACCAGATGTCCTTTCACAATGTCTTTCCGGGTGCGATAAAATCAGCTGTATCGTACCAGGGAATTTGATATATGGATTTCCTACGCGAAGGCGCATAACCTCGTTCCTGTGTCACACGACTTTAACGCGGATTCACTGACGACCTGGAAATTGCTGTGCAAGGTAAATACCCCTCCATATGCAGAGATGCATTCCAGGACTTAATCAAAGAAAACCGAGCTCGCACTCTTCCAAGTTACCACTTATTCGGCCTTTGTATTGCCAAGTCAAGCACTATAAATACTTTCGTGAAAAGGACCATCGGAGGACGACGGGGCCTAACCTCGAAAATAGTTCGTGCGATATTACTTTATGGTATTATCGTTTGGTTGCCCGTACTGGCCAGAGAATGCCAATTATGAGTATCACGGGTGCCCTTCGCACAACCTCTACCGAGGGTTTGAGGGTTATTCTCGCATGCCATCAATCTGCTGGAAAGGAAAATGGCTAAGGCGTCGGGAATCTGCCTAAGACATTCTTTACGATGGATCACCAGCTGATATGGGCATGGGACGATTCTCAGGAATCTGCGACAATGCACAATACGAATCGATTATGACACCCACTTCTATCAACAGGTTTACTGTTGGCTCCAAAATAGATTGGAAAGCGGGGTTTGTAATCTATGCTAAACAGCTGGATTTGGACCTCATTATAATGCCTTTGAGGCTGAATTCATGGCAATCTTAGAAGGTGCCATATGTCTGGGTCGAAAGGTCATCACCGCCTGGGGGTTCTGCATCTATTCTGAGAATCTGTATTCCTGACCCTCTGCACCATGCAGATCCATATTCACCTTATATGGGTCACCTTGTTTGGCTTTTTCTCTGTATTTGTTCAATACTACGTCCATATTTTGAATCGATCCCTCTAATTATTTCTAAAGTCCAATGATGCAGATTGATGTGAAAAAGATCGTCAATTCAATGAAGCTGAAAAAGGTGAAGAAAATCACAATCTTCAAACTGAAGAATTTTTTCGTTGAGTTAATAAAATTTGTCATCAATTTAATGTAGAATAATTGATGCACATTTATCATCAAGATGATGTAAAGATTTCCTTTCAGTCTACATAAGTTTAACGTTAAACTATCTCTCAATCGATTCCTGTGTCTGGAAATTGATTCAATTAGGTTTCATGATAGTTGGGTTTGCTTATATTCCTTTTCCAGGCACCGTTCCATGTATTTGGTGGTCAACTGGCCTTCGATACCCCTGCTGGGACCATTTAAGTGCCGCTCTAGCAAATATCTGATGTTGGGCGCCTTTGTATGTGGCCGATCCAAGTCCATTTTCTTCAAGCGATTCAAAACGACTTCTCAAAAACCTCTCTAACATGCACGTTGCCGGAGAAATTGTCTTGGACCAGTAGATACGGAGTATGGACAATCGTTAGGTCCTTCTTCAGTGTCAACTTTGTCAAGCTACAAGTAGTACAACCGTACAAAGTAAAGACTTCACACTACAATTGATTTCGCAATTCGTCTTTTCCGATATCCTATTATTGCGCCAAATTTGTGCAGGTTTAGGAATGTAACACGTGCCTTATTTATACACGCTGAAAAATTTGTATTTTTTTGTTGTTTGGATGCAAATATAAGGTGTTTGTAGCTTGTAGGAAATATATAGTGTACAAACACATTGAGTTTGCTTTTCAATAGAACATGTTTGGGGCACAATGATTAATAGGTTAAAATGTATATGTATTTGCAACGCAAATGTGGCTTTGTTTGTTGAAAACTGCTGAGAACAAGCCCGTGACAGACGATAAAGATACAAAAAGCAGCAAATCTTCTATTCACGAAAACAATGCTTGCAAACATGTACATGGTTCCTGCAATATGTTGCTGGGCCGTTATTTTTCAGCGTGTACGACCACCTATATCCGCCGCGGTGCCATCATCCTTGGTAATATTGCATCCTGAATAATTGATTTAATCCATGTCTTCAATCAACGAAACCATACACTGTTAGTAGAGTATTCCCTTCTGTTCGAATACCCATTAGCTTTGTCTTCTTTGTATTTATTTTCAATCTAACTTTTTTCGCATTTCCGGAGAGTCTCCTTAACTTGGCCTCAATGCCATCAAATTTCTGAGCCATAACACATATGTCATTTGAGTAGTTGATATCATGTAGATGTTCATACATACTCCACTCAATCCCAAATGGAGTTTCTGCATTTGTTGCCTCCATTACCTCGCTCATAAGTAGGAGAAATAATGTTGGGGACAAAATACATCCTTGTCCAACTCCCGCGGATGTGGTGAAAGATTGGTTTTCCTTTCCATTAAAGCGAACTTTATACGCTGCATTTCTGTACAATTCACGGATCATGGACGCTATTTTTCCGGTGTTGTTGGTCAAGGTTGACCACATTATGTTGCGGTGTACACAATCAAACCCTTGTTCAAAGTCTATGCAAAGTAGGTACAGAGGGGATTGTAGTTCAACTGATTGTTCTATGATTATACGACCACGCCTGAAACCCGCCTGCTCCTTCCGCACATTTTGCTCCACCACCGGCGAGATTCGCTGAAGAATAAGGGTCGCCAATTCTTTGCCTATTGCATTGAGCAAGGTAATACCTCTCCAGTTCCCGCGCAGCGTTGTATCACCCTTTTTCGGAATAGTGATAATCACTCCCTCTTTCCACTCCGTAGGGATTTTGTTGTCTATCAACGTACTTCCGATGAACGGCGTAATGATATTTGTTAACGCGGATGTCCCATATTTGAACAGCTCTGCTGGAATATTATCAGATGCAGAATGCTTCATTTCTGCCAGTAGCGTCTCGATCTATACTGGCGAACAGGGTTCCGTTGAAATAACCCTTCTCGGGTTGCGACGTGAGTATGTTGCCGAAGGGGTACAGTGATCTTTATCTTCCGGAAGCTTAGATTATATGTCGTAAAAAATTCACGCTATTTCTCCACTTTCTGATCTGGTGATGACATATCCGTGCCATCATTAGCTTTAAACGATGCATTACTCCTGATGTTGGTGCCGCTCAGCGTTTTTATGGAAGTCTACACAATACGGGGGTTACCTGTGTTTGCAGCTTTTTCTTTTTCCTGCGCCATATTTTTCAGCTAATTGTCGTAATCTAAACGGACCATGTACGACACTCTACATGCTGATTGCCGCCTATAGTCTGATTTTAACTGCATCTTCAACGTTGGTGTCTTGGATCGTATACGCATATGGTGCAGGCGTTCAAGATTCCAAATTACGATCCAGGATTCTGCACCAATCCAAAGTTTATGCACATATTCTTTCCTCAAAAAGGACTCTGCTGCTGAAGATGATGCTTCGCAAACATCTAGCGAATGTGAGTTCGAATCCCACCGGCGGCATTGACATTTTTTTCACTAATCTGAGAGAAGATGATCTCTTAGCCGAAAGGAAATTACAACTTTAAAAATAACGAGGATCTAAGACAACTAAATTTGAATCATATGGTAGGGCCAGACCAGAACAGAACGAGACAACTACAATTAGAATAGTGCGTTCCATAAATAGAACTTCAAAACTTCGGCATCAGTGCGTGTAAGTAGGAAAGCAATGTGTAAGTAGCGACAAACAATCACTCTGCACAATAAATGTATTCGGTTAGTGACTAGTGTGTATTCTGTGGCTTAACGGGCTAGACGCTGCTGAAGATGATGCTGCACAAACATCGAAACGATCGTCCAGCAAATGTGAGTTCGAATCCCACCCGCAACATTTACACTTTTTCACTAACCTGAGAGAACATGATCTCTTAGCCTAAAGGAAATTACAACTCCCCATCGAAGTTTCCTACAGCGTTCGAACAATGCCTGACCATGTATTCTGACCGTCCCGTGTCAAATTAGAGCGTAGAGTTTGATACTACATCATTGATATGGATATGGTCCTGCAGACGGTCGGTATTTGACCTAATATCCTAATGGCCCTAATACCTTTGTCAGAAGCGGAAGGCGCCCGCTAAGATTTGGTAGTCGCTTTCAACATCAGCATCACGTCTAGTTTTGACGTCTAGCAAAGAACCCAACAACATCTTGCTGACAAGTAAAGGGTTTTTCAACAGAGACGCTACAAAAGTAAATCGATAGGGACAGCAAACGACGCCATATTTTTTCCCGCTCTTTTGACATTTCTCTTCAGTAAGGTTTGCCATTTCATCATGGAAAGATATACGAGCCAACAACGAGTCGAAATTATTAAAATTTACTGCCGAAATTTGGAGTCAGTGGCCTCAACTTTAAGAGCACTACGTCCAATTTATGGTCGTCATAATCGTCCTACCAGATCAACAATTGAGCGTCTAGTGGAAAAATTTGAATCCACAGGCACAGTACAAAATGTGAGTGAGACAAAGAAGTGCCCGTAGTGTCGAGAATATTGCTGCCGCTGAGGCTTCACTTCAAGAAAGCCCAAATGTGTCTCTCACACGTCGTTCTCAAGCGTTGGGCATCTCTGTGACGTCGTTGTGGCGAATTTTGCAAAAAGATCTTGGCCTACATCCTTACAAGATCAAATTGACGCAAGAACTGAAGCCGCTTGACCGCCATGATTGAAATGAAATGATTCGGATTCGGATTTTCATCGGAAAATCATCTTCAGCGATGAGGCTCATTTCTGGCTAAATGGCTTCGTCAATAAGCAAAATATGCGTTATTGGTCAGACAGCAATCTACACGTAACCCATGAGTCATCATTGCATCCCGAAAAAATTACGGTTTGGTGCGGTTTATGGGCCGGCGGCGTCATTGGGCCGTACTTCCTCCGTGATGATCAAGACCGGCATAGACCATAGAATCACTACCGTTCAATGATAACCGAATATTTTTGGCCCCAATTGGATAATATGGACTTGGAGGACATGTGGTTCCAACAGGACGGCGCCACACAGCGAATGCCACAATCAATTTATTGGAAACCAAGTTTGGTGAACGCGTTATCTCACGAAATGGCCCAGTCGATTGGCCGCCTCGGTCGTGCGATTTGATGCCGTTAGATTATTTCCTGTGGGGCTACGTCAAGTCTATGGTCTATGCCAACAAGCCAGCGACGACTGATGAACTTCGTACGAATATCGAACCTGAAATTGCAGCAGTATCAGCCGATTTATGCTTGAAAACCGTCGAAAATTGGGTTCACGGTCTGGACTTCTGCAAGCGTGCTCGTGGTGGCCATGCAAAAGAAATCGAGTTCCATACATAATGGCATCGCACGTACTTTCACAGGAATAAAGAATTTCATTGGTATCTAAAACCGATTTTGTTTTATTTAAAAAAACTTTTGTAGCGCTCTTGTTGAAAACCCATTACATGGTCAATTTGATTGAAGGTTTGACCATCAAGTGATTCCCAGGCATATTTGTGTGTATCTCTATGGGGGAATTTCGTTCCGCCGATAATCAGTTGATGGTGAGTGCAGAAATCTATGAGCCTGTCATCATTCCTCACAGTTCCAAGACCATGTCTTCCCATCACTTCTCGTAGGTTGTTGTTGTCGTTGCCTCTTTGGCACTGAAATCTCCCAGAAATTTTGTAATGTCACCAATTGACAAGGAGCTTACAGCAAAATCCAGTTTGCTAGAGAAATCGTCCTTAACACTATGCTCATCTTTCTCAGTAGGTGCATACGCCTGTACCACAGGAATTCTGCTAAATTTCGAATTAAAATTGGCAATTACGATGGGATCAGATATATCCTTGTATGATATTAGAGCATTTCTAGCCCTAGGTGAAAGAAGAACTGTTTATACGTTTGCCGACTCTGTTTATACGTTGCGTGTTACTGCCAGACCAGATGGTAATTGAGATTTGCCACTATTAACCCAATATACTTCACTTAGGCATAGGCTATTCACATTGGGACGTGCTTATTTTCAATCCGAAACTATACTAATAATAATTCACGCTGTAAAAAAATAGCCCCAGCAAGTTATTGCCAGATTCTTTCCATGAATTGAAGATCTGCTGGTTTTTTGTTTCTTTGCTGTCTGTTACGTTTTTTGTTTTTAGTAGTTTCAACCATAGATAAAGAAAATAATAGATATAGCGCAACCATTTTCAATTTTGTTCACTATACGCGGTCCTGTACTACTGTCACTTTCACTGAAGTTTCCCATAGTTCTCATTGACGTTTATTCAAAATTGTGGGAAATTGTTGTGAAAGTAATTTAAACAGTGGAAAATGTGACAAAATGTATATGATTTTACATAATAGCATTTGTTTCTTATAAAAAAAAAACTATTTCAAAGCTACTGATATCCTAAGGTTTGTGTTAGGATATCAGTAGGAGAAAACCCGTAATACGCCAAAAGATGAACATGCTGGAACGCCTTGTTAATTTAAAATCTTCTCCGCCACTTCTGTGGTCACAGATGCCAAAACCGTTAGAGTGTCTGAGGACTCTCAACCAGGAGTGGTAGCTGAACCGGAGGAAGAACCAATTTATTAGGACATAGACGATGGTGACATGGCTTTGTAATTCGATTGCCATCAGATATTCTCTTTTAATTAAAGTGTTTTTTTCTTTTTTCGAAGTGATATTTTTGCTGAAAATAATTTTTCTTCTGATATTAAATTTTAGAATTTTAATGTCATATTTTTTTTAAATTTTTTTTTGGGAACAAAAAATATCCCATTTATTGCTTTCAACGACATCTAGAAAATTACCCACTACACTAAAATTTTCGCAACACTTGTTCTTCATCTATTAGTTTACTTTATCTACGGATTCAACAAACAAAGCCGCATTTGGGTCCCTAAAACATATATTATAACCTATTGATCATTGGGTCTCCAACATGTAATATTAAATAGCAAACACAATGTATTCGGACACAAGTATACTATATTTGCGACAAAGATCTAAGCATGATATATTTGCATCTAAACAATAAAATACACCGATTTTTTTAGCGAGTGATCACATTTCATTGTTATAGTCAGTTATCGGGTTGACCAGTCACGAACATGATGGAATCGTCTTAAAAAATCGTTAAACAAATTCAGTCCAAACATCCCTAGGGTCAGATATATTTCCTGACATGTGTTACACTTTTTTTCGAATCAAATACATACATGGGCCGTCGATGGTACAATGGTTAGTATGCGCTACACTTGTACATGAGAATATGGTCTAGATCCCTGCTGTGACCATCTTTCATTTCTTTCGACGACGGTCACCTCGCTTAGTGACGGCGCCACTATTGAGTACTTAGCCATGAAAAAGCTTCTGAAAATACCATTCGGAACCGGGGTAAAACTGTAGGTCCCATCAGTGAGTGTAAAACTAAAAGAAGCGCACAGCGCACTGATTGCGAAAAGCTCCTTTCGGGGATGTAATGGGGACCAGTTATTTATTTATGTTTGATAAAAAAAATTTGTTTGTTTTTTTTCGGATACACATACATACATACATACATTTTGTAACAAACGAATTGGTGTTTAACAATAAGTGGCCGACGGTGGTGCAATGGTAGTATGCGCGTCTCTTGTACATGAGAACGTGGAATCGATCCTTGCTGAGACATATAATACATTTCTATCGACAGAGGTCACCTCGCTTAGTGACGCAAGAATTTGTCGTGAATCACGCGTGTTCGTGACTAAGATTAATTTCAATCACCTACATACATCGCGAAATAAATTAGTGGGCGGTAGCTGGCGAGTGTCAATGGTTGCCATAAGCCGAATGCTAAAGTCTAGCTAGTCGGAACTAAAAGGGGGAATTTGCCGAGGCAGACATCATATCGTCACCTCAGTATCGAAGTGAATTAAAAGCAGCGTAAGGAGACCCAATCATTGTCGATTCGCTCGGAAAATTTAAATCGGCAAGGGAGTTTAATTATTAATTCTTTGAAGATTTAAATCTTTTAAACTCCCGCGATTTATTTTTAGCTCGGGAGCCGAATTTTTATATTCAAATATTTTAAAATATTGCTCGCTCCCGATTTAATTCAAAAATAATGAATCGCGCATAGAGTAATGACGTATAGAGCTGCCATTGTTCTCATCTGGCATTCCCTATCACACTATTCGTGGTGCTGTCGGTGCGATAGGGAGCTATTTCACGTAAATTGACCTACACCAGGTGGAATTACAGAAATTGTTGAATCAAATTTTTCATCTAGTTTTGATAAAAAACTGTGAAAATTATATTTTATACAGGGTGATTCAGGAAGTTCCGGACAAATTTCTCCAGCGTATTCCTTGGCTCATATTATGATGAAAAGTCCACTAGGATTATGTCCGAAAATCCAAGGGTGCGAAATGGCAGCGGGTTCAAATTTACGGATTGGCGATCGGAGGGTAGTAGGGTAAAGTTGCTAACTTCTGAGACAGTGGTCGGATTTTGGGCTTGTTGGAAAGGGTTTTAAGAGGTCTTTCAGAACCAATAAAAAAAGTAGAAAAAAGTCAAATCGCCGCGATACAGAGCTTTCGGAAAAAATGGGAAAAAAAATTCACATAACCTCAATTTGCTCAGCCAGATGTCAGGTAACTTATGTATCTTTTTCTGTTGAAAGATGGCCATACCTCTTATCTTTCCAAAATGATCTAAACGAAGCCCATAGGCCTTACCGTTCCAAAGTTATGACCATTTTACTGAAATGCAAAAATTATTTTTTTGTTTTTGGAAGCGAAGTAACAGCACACATTTATTTGTTTTTGTAAATTAACACGTTTCAGATTTTATTTTATTGAAATTTTTGGCTGAAGAATCAAACACAAAGGGAAAAAAATCTCTGGGCTTCTTTTAGGGCAATTTCTAAATAACCACAAAAAAAATCCGACCACTGGCTCAGAAGTTAGCAACTTTACCCTACTACCCTCCGACCGCCAATCCGAAAATTGTGAACCCGCTGCCATTTCGCACCCTTGCATTTTCGGACATGGTCCTAGTGGACTTTTCTTCATGAAATGAGCCAAGGAATACGCTGGAGAAATTTGTCCGGAACTTCCTGAATCACCCTGTATATTATATTTTGTTGTTAGCGTACATTTGTGGTATATTTGCACAAAAATTTTAACGCACAAATCGAAATGCCGTTGCTGATTTATTGTTGGATGGTTTGAGCCATTGTCTCTATCTGGTATTATTAAAGCAATACTTTCCAACATCCAACCGCGCATCTGCAACACACTAAATGTCATCAATTTACTGAGAGAGTTGGAGTCTCTGTACGTCATTACTCTATGGACTCGCGAGTCAAATTTATTAAATGTGTAGGAAAAATGTACATATGGTTGAAAGAATAGAAAAACAGGCAACAAATTGTGAAATTTTGATGTTACGGGAAAATTGTTTGAAAGGATGGGAAGGTCTTTAAAATGGGAAGGGTGGGAGGAAGGTGTTTAAAAATGCGGCAAAAGACGTATCGAATGATTATGAACGAAAATCTTCAAAATGCAGTAAAAGAGTGGGCGAAAGGTTAAATGCTGAAGATGCGAGAAAAATGGATTGAAAACGATAGGAATACGCAAAAATTGTGAATGTGTAAAGAAGGGGGCAAAATGGGTAAAAATTCAAAATGCGAGAAGAACCGATTGAAAAAGGTTAGGGATGTGCAAAAATATTGAATGGGGGTAAAATGGGGGCCGTAAAGGGTAAAACTAGAAAATGCGAGAAAATCGTTTGAAAAGGCTAGGAATGGCGCACAAATTGTGTATGTGGATACAAAGGGGGTAAAGGGGATAAAAATAGAAACTGCGAACAAAATCGTTTGAATAGGTTAGGAATGTGGAAAAAATTGTGAATGTGGTTAAAAACGGGCAAAACGGACAAACTTGAAAATGCGACCGAATTGTGACCGAAAATAGTGAATGAAAACAGTGTGCGATGAGATACAATTGCAAAATGCCCAAAAATAGATTTTTTCCACGTGCACTACATTTAACATATTCCAAATCATTCTAAACGATTTTCCTTGCATTATGAAGTTGTAGCCTTTCACGACCCTTCTACAGCTTTTTACCCACACACATTAATTTTATAAATATCTAATCATTTCTAAATATTTTTGCCGTTATTGCAAGTTGTACCATTTTTACCAATTTATCCCCCTTTTTACCCTCACACACTATTTTTAAACATTCCAAACGATTTTTATTGTATTATGAAGTCTAACTCTTTGTTGCCAATTTTCACCCCTTTTTAACCACGTGCACTATAATTAATATATCTCCAGCCATTGTCCAAAACAAATGTTGGTCTGCCTTTACAGCTTATACTCCAATTATTAGTCGATCTCTAGACTCAATCATTCCATACTAATGCTCTCGTTATTTGCTTTATTTTATTTATTATATATTATTATATACTATTATACACTTTCCCATTTTCCCACTTTCCCATTACATTCCCCATTGTTCCATCCGATATTTTAGTCTGTTTATAATTCTGCCCTTGCTGATAGACGTTTATTAATTTCTCTACCTTCCACAACATTCCGATCAATATATCCAAATTCGAAAAAATTTCCCTCGCAAGTCGAAAAATTCGTTTCCTCTTCACTATAAAGTTCTCACTCCCAGTAAAATAAAAATTAAACTCTGAATCGAATTTTTATTTCAAATAAACAAAAATTTTAAAAACTAAATTCGCTCGAGATTTTAATTTTTTTAAACCCGGAGTGAGAGGTTTTTTTTGAGGAGCTGAATTTTTCGGCTCGGGGGCGGAATTTCTACTTACTCTGATTAAAAGCATAAGACTTCGATTGCATAATACTGAGGTGACGAAATTATACTAAATTTTGCCTTAAAGTGCGGGTTCAGTCCTACACTTTCTACCTCGTTAAGTACCGGGAATACTTTCAAGTAATATCCATAAAAATATTTCCCGAAGTAAATACCGATCGGTGTCGGTGCGAAAGAGTTGGGGTTCAAAATAGGTCAGTAATCAAAAAAAAAACGCACGGCTCATCGATTGTGATATGTTTTAACCAATACAGGATCGCATATAGGATTTGTGGGCCCTAGGCTGAGCCTGTGGTTGCGGGTCCCACGGACATGTTTTTATTTGACCTTAAATGTAGTAGCTTAATTAATCTTTGTTATATTAAAATCGTTAGGTTCTAAATATTCGAAGACATCGCCTACAGGTAGGTACAATTTCGAAAATTTGTAAACCTTAAGCAGTAACGCGAATTATCTGTGAATTATGGGGGACGTTTTGAACATAATACCGGTAAATAGACTTCTATTGTTAGAAAATATACCATCCGGAGACAACGAATTTTCACGTTGTAGAACTATAAATTCAGACTTCTTCCACAAATTTTACCCATCTTCTGCAGGTGCAATTGTGTGGGAGCAAAATTTGCACTGAAAAAAATAGGTGGCACTCTCTCCTTTCTAAATATGTACGAGTATTACAATCAGTAAATACTTTCGATGCAAAAAAGATATGTTGGCCCAAAATACATTTTTTTTTAAAACAATATTTTTTAAAATATGTATTACAAACAAATTAAATGTTAGCAGTCATACTCGTATTAAAGTCCAGTTATCACAATTTCTAATAAAAGAAATTTGATATACTATTTGTTACGCGGGCTGTTGCCCATTCAGCGTTTTCCTAAATCCGGCCCTGAACGAATTTCTTTATCGGACGCAATTAGAGAATATTATACTAAGATTTGTTAAAAAATTGAGATGGTTTTTATGCTGATATATTTTGTCTATGTCGAATACTTCTGGTAATTGCAACTATCTGAATGTAATGTTTTATTTTCGTTTTAAAGAAGTGGGCTCCACCATAGAGCAATAGATTAGAGTCGCCATTCCTCTCTTTATGTTCTCTCGATGACGACGAGGTAGTAGGTAATTTCGAGCTTCTGTTGTATGGTTGGATACAAAACGGACACAAATACAAGGGATTGCGTATTTTAGTTCGAGCTTCTGTTGTATGGTTGGATACAAAACGGACACAAATACAAGGGATTGCGTATTTTAGTTCCATGCAACCGACATAAACATTAGTATTAATCAAAAATTATATAATCTTAACTTCCTGCATGGTTTGCATGGCTGGTAGCTTATCGCTCTCTCGCCTATCTACACTCTTTTCTACCAACTTCCTACTTCATAGTCGATCATGGATCATGGATTACCCTGGCACCTTATCATTAATTTTATTACAAAAGAAAAGTCACAAGGGTCATTAAAATTTGTCCATAATTCCTTTTTTTACTGCGCTTTTATTCTACTAATTTCTCAGAGTTAATTTACAAAAAAAAACCAACCTTCCAAAATCTGGTCAATAAAGACGGGAAAATGCAAACCATCTGGCAACCCTGCTTGGTTCATCATAGCTTACCTTAGAAAGTCCAAGAGATTACCGAAGCTGCAGTATTCTGTCACTAGCATCATATCATTGCTGAAACGTGTACAATGACCAAGGATGCCCACAATGTTTGGATGCTTTTCCACCGACTTCATCACTTCGATTTCTCGACGAAACGCCCTAACGTCATCTGCCGTAGGATGATCTGAAATGAGAGCACAATAAACGAAAGACAAAGTATAAGCCATTGTAATGCAACACTCCATTTCCACTTATGATTGCTGGACTGTATACCCTGTATATAATGAACTTCGTCCATGAAAAGCAAACGGTGTCCATCTGTCTGGACTCCTCCTTACCTTTTAGCATTTTCACAGCCACTTCGTGTACGGCACCACCACTTAGTTTATTATCCTTGTAGATGCCACGTTTTACCAAGCCAAATGCCCCCTCACCCAGTACCTCGTGCAAGGTCAATTGACTGCGGTCGATTTCCATTTCATCATTAAAGAGCGCAGTGTTGTCCTCTGTCTCCATGGAGATGTGTAAGTCATCTGGTCGTCGTTTAATGGTATTTAATGGATGGGCAAAATCGAATTTGTCCTTAGGATCAATTGGTGCCTTTTTCTCTAATTCCTGTTGGAGAAAGGAACACAATATTATAGAAGAGGGCTGCATGAAATATTTGTGTCTATAATAAATTAATAATTTTACGTTATACATATATACATACATAGATATGTGTGTGTAAATTAGGGTGTATAGATTTTTGATTCAATTAAAAAAAAATAGTTTTCTGGGAATCTAAAATCAGGGTTTACACTGTCGGGGGGTCCGGGACCACAAATCTCTTTTATAACTTTTTCAATGCGAACAGGGTGATTCAAAATGTACCCTTAGTATTCGGTTGAAATGTTAAATTTGTTTTCAGTTTTTAAAAATGTCGTTACTTTAATCGGGTTTTCGATTAAATACTGTTTAGTACAAATTAGTATGACTCATTATCCATCAAAAAACTAATATTTGCATTAGAGTTGAGTAGTTCATGAACTATCTAGATCATTTAGGGTGACCAGATATCACACCCACAAATATAATGCAGATGTTCGATACAGCGATACAGTGTGGCCGTCGGTGGTACAGTGGGTAGAGTGCGCGCCTCTTGTACATGAGATCCTGGGTTCGATCCCTGCTCTGACCACCTTAAAAAATAAAAAAAAATTCTTTCGGCGGCGGTCACCTCGCATAGGGACGACGACACTATCGAGTATTTAGCCATGAAAAAGCTTCTCAAAATACCGTTCGGAATCGGTGTAAAAACTGTAGGTCCCAATCAGTGAGTGAAAAATTAGAAAGCGCACAGCTCACTGGTTGTGAGAAGCTCTCCCCAATCCCTTCATGAGATGTAATGGGACACGGTTTTTTTTTCGATACAGCGAGTATGTTCGTGATTGTTATGACCGGGCACCTTAAATGAACGAGTTCGAGAACTAGTGAACGAGTTCGAAACAAATCTAATTTGCATTATCATATTTATTGTTGTCTGAATCTTTAGATTTTTTATAATACAATTTTATAAATCAAATCAGCCGTTTCTAACCGACTTGTCCGATCAAGATGAAGTTTCACAAAGTCCTTGCAGAGATGTTTCCTCTCCTTCCCGCTTCACAAAAATGTTAACCGTTGTTTGAAATTTGTCCCTACTATAAATAAATTGCTACATATTTGTAGGGCTAGCAAAACCCTAAAAAACCAAAAAAAAAATATTTCAGTCGGGTGAACCTAATTAAACATACCCTCACCCCAAAGTCAACCATTGCGTCAGATTTTTATTACAAAACGGTTACATTCACCCTTCCGTGCAACGAATGGGTGGTGGCGAATGTGCCCATATTCAATAGCAGAGTGATAATGCGCTAAATATTAACTAATACCCAACTTAATTAGGATCTTCACTGGTTTTGGGGATTTATCGTGACTACCAGCCCATTGTCCGTCCAATTAGGGCATGGCGAAATTGTCCATTTGTTGTTACACACTTGCTTTTGAGAACAAATTATCCCCAGTACCAAATTTTATTAAGATCGGTTGCGGTTTACGCGAGATATCGAGTCGGCCAACCGGAAGGCCGCCCAACTTTTGTATTGGAGGTATCAACACTTGGTTTAGTTTTGACGGGACACTGTGTGATAGGTAGACATGCGGTGCGACTAAAGGTCACGGCAAATAACTAGCTAAAACTATAAGGTAGAATACCTATATTTTCTGCACATGTACAGCATTAGGTAGCAGGAGGTATCCCACGTCTTTAGGGATTTGGGTGCTGAAAAGATTTTGAACTTCCAGGAGGCGACTAGGCTAGCGCTTAAGCTCGTTAGCCAGTGGCATCTCAGTGGAATGTGAATATATTTTTTAATGACCCGGAATGAAACATTGGAATTTTTGGAAAGGTAAGAGGTATGGTAAATCCGACCACTGGCTTAGGAGTTAGCAACTTTACCCTACTACCCTCCGACCGCCAATCCGATAATTTTGAACCCGCTGCCATTTCGCACCCTTGGATTTTCGGACATGGTCCTAGTGGACTTTTCTTCATGAAATGAGCCAAGGAATACGCTGGAGAAATTTGTCCGGAATCACCCTGTGTACCCCCACCCCTATAGATGAGGATATAATTAGCCTTAAAGAATATAAGAAATAGTTAAGATCTCCAAATAGGAGGCCTTGGAAATATTTCTGCGACGGCATTGAAAATGCTATTGAGATTTCCTGACTGCGCAAAGTCCTCTTGACAACTCTCTTATCTCTGGCATATCTGAAAGAACTTATATTAGCCTTAAGGCTGTGGATCATTCTGGATTAGTCGCATATCATCGGTCTTCAACGGCGCTCCACAAGAAAAGGTCTAAAGGGGGTAAGTAGCAGCTCCGAGGCGGGGAATTGACATCGTCTAGATGGCTGATAACACGATTACCGAACTTAGTGCGCAAAACCGCAATTGGTTGATTAGCTGTGTGACATAATCGTGGCCCTGTAGCGCTCGCCGTTAACTGAAATGGCGATTCCAGTAGCATTTTCGAAGAAGAATGGACCAATGATGCCACCACTCAAAAATCGACACCAAACTGTCACTCTGCGTGCATGCATTCCCTTCTGGACAATGACGTGCGAGTTTTCCGATTGCCAGATGCGGCAATTTTGTTTGTTGAAAGATGAAAATGCGCCCCCTCAGAAAAGAAGATTTTTAGGCCAATTTCGATGTCAGATTGGACCGAAGTGATTGGTCGTCTGCCTTCAATTACTTAGTCAATTGTACCTTGTAAGCTAATAATTGGAGATCATCAAACTAAGATTAAATAGGGTTTAATTGACACTAATGACAGCTAAACTACGTTTTATGGTGGTTGTATTATGGCCAGTTTTTCAGTCAGTGGTGATCTTCGTTTCTTAGTTAAATTGTGGTTAAACATCGAATTGTGTTTTTTAGTCATTGTTTAACTATGATTTCACCACCCAATGTTGGTTGGTTAACTTATAGTGAGAACCATATTATTTTGACAATCAAATTACTGAGTGCCAAAGGAAGAAATGAAGATTCTATAAAATACATGTTCCAGATTTGGGTATTTGTACGCATACGTTGAGTCTAGATCGTTAAATTGTTGCTCCTATATAGTTTTTTTTACACATTTTTATTAAAATGACTTCGATTTTATGCATCTATTTCTTATTTTACATAATTCCATTTTGTTTGTTCCCCTTTGTTGTTTTGGTATTTATCGCAAAACACACGTTTTTTTCCAATAAGAATACTAGGGTTGCCATATTAGTTGACAATATGGCGACTTACATTAACTCACCACTGAAAAACTAAATGCAAAGTTAACCTCTAATTAACTTAGAATTAGGATTAAGTAATCCGATAGTTAACTACCCACTTAAAAACTGGCCATTAGAGTAAAATTCTAACTCGATGAAATGGGCAACTACCTCGTCGTCATCGAGGGATTGTAAAGAGAGGGATAGAAAGTCTTGCTAATCTCTCTATGGTACAGCACTCGCGGTGGGTACTGCATTTCGGCCAAAACATCTTTTTAACAAACGCACTCTTTGACCAACACAGCACTCTCATGTTGCACTCTCTCACCCCAATTCTGTGTATGTGGTAACAATCAATTTGTAACAACAAAATTGTTACAAAGTTGTCACCATTGTTTGTATCTGGTATTCTGGCAACACAGTGACAACGAAAAATTCACCTCGTAACAAATAATTCACCTCACAATAACAGGTTGTCAAAAGCAGGGACAAAAAATAAAAACGTATGGTTTTCCATGCAAAATGAACGCGGTAAAAAAAAGGAAAAGTAAGTATTTAATATATGTATGTATTTATGTTTTATTGAATTAAAGTTCATACATTATTATTTAAGACATTTGAGCGCACCGCAAAGGCACAGCTAGAATGCTATATTGCCTTCCTCAAGGAACATCCAGAGATGCTAACCGGAAATAATATTCCTGCACATCCGCGCCATATAGAAGAAGAAATTTACTATAGCGCCAACTCTCTGATCTACATCAAAATTTCACCACCGACAACAGCTTCTGCGCTGAGTTCAAACAGTTGTTTTTCCCCCGCGGTCGGTCCAAATTCTTGAGATATATGCCTTTAAAGCTTGAGTATATAATCGATAGTATCTCAGGGGTTTATAATCCGATCTGGTTGAAATGGGTATCATTACAAAGGTCTTTCTAAGCTCTATAAATCAGTGTATAAACATATTCATTTATATTAGCCCACATGGGAGCTAATTAGAAAACGTGTTTTCTGCTAACAATTTATTTCTTTCAAAAAAAATGCAGTATATTTTTTGGCAGGTTCCGATAATACACAAGACCTTAGCATTTGTTACAGGTATATTACTCAACAATATCCCTTGAAAGACCGGAGATATTTACGTTAAAAGTTTTGTAATACTTTTTGCGCATTTTCAATCTGTCTAACACAAAATCAAGTTCTTTCTTCTTTCTGCTCCATTTCCATAGGACAAAGTAACAAAAGTCCTTCCTTCATTTAATTATGCCCTCTTGTCGTTTTGATACAAAATATATTATTTGTCTTTCCCGTATACAGTTTTATTGTTTACTCGCAGAAGTTATAAAATGATATTGTATCAAATTTCCGGCAAATAAAACAGCTGTCACGCACTGTTCGCACCTTCTCTTTGGCAGGTAACAGTTTTTGTTACGTTTGTCACCAAAAAAATATGCCAGAATACCGATTTGTGACAATTGTCACGTTGCTGTCAAATAGTAACCGTGGTGACTTCTGTAACCCTGCCAGAATAGGGCTGTATAAGACTTGAATCAGTAACTTCGCGTTAATTTTGTTGTTTTGGAAGTTTATAAAACGTTACAGCTGTTGGGTGACTACTTGCGTTGAGTTACGTTATTTAATGGACAGTTTTTTTGATCACTTCAGCTGTCAAATTGAACACGCCACAGTTCTTCGCGTTAGTTGAAGAAATAACAAATTTAAAAAAGTCTGTCGAGGATGGGCAGATGGAAGTGTTTTGCATTTCATTGCTTATAAGTTGTTGTCAATTTTGGTTGAAATGCAATCGAGCTCAAACTTTTTTTTCAAAATAATTCAAAATTATATTGTTTACTCATTGAAATTCTTAGTTACAATAACAAAATTAGAAATGGAAAGTTAAAATAAATAATGTGCTGCAAAAATATTACTATTATAATTAAAAATTATAGACATTAGTTGATGTTGACAATAATAAACAAAAGAAGCAATACATTGCAATCAATACATACCGCCAAATGGCACGCGTTTTTGAAAAGACTTCTAATTTAATATATGTAGATGGAAAAATTTATTGGACATCGAAACCCAACTTAACACAGGTTTTTTACACATTTCATGTGAATATTGTATTATTTGCAGTATTATAAATGATAGCAACCTTAAAATCTGTTGATTTACTGAAATAGAGCTAAATTTTTCATTTTAATCTTTTTCATTCTGTGCATTTTACTCAATATAACTTTTTCTTATCTAAAATTGTTTATTTTAGTTGGGCAACTCTATAAACCACAAATATCAATGACAGCTTTCCTAAGCAACCGCAAGCGCAAACTGATGTTTAAACTACAATTTTTGGCGTTAGCGTTGGCTTTTGCGTTTACGTTCACTCTCGGGACTATTAGAATCAAGGGGTACCGATGAGACAGCTGATCCAGTTAGTACTTGGAGAACAAATAGAGAATGTGCTATCAAAGAAGACTCGGGGTGTGATTTTCAAACTTCTGCCGCCGAGTGTCAAGCCAGAAATACAAAACACATCAACTGGGAGTAAATTTTGCCAACTTAATCGATTAAAAAAAGGGATATACAGTGAAAAAATCAAAATGTAATGAAGTGTTAGAGTAAAGTTATTAGTGTAGATCCCAATTAACACGAAAATTGTTAAAATTAAAGATTGCTCTCATTCTCTATATGTTTTCCTCGTAGGTCTCGGAGCTCGTTAGTACAAAAATCAACTAGTGCACACTCTTAAAGTATTACTCGGCGATTAGAATACTACCCTAAGATTACTTCTGTGTAAGTATAATTATGATAATTTTAATATATGTTTTTAGAGAAATAGTTGAATTTGGTGAGACCCATAACTCGAAAAGTATTTTTGTAATTTTAAAAATATTTTTACTTTCGACTACACTGAAAGAAAAACGCTTCGTCGTATGGATGATGTTTTTTTCGGTAATGTATTTTCGATAATGTTTTTACGTTGTTATAGTGAAAAGTGTCGTATATACGACAATTTGGTAGTCGCTGCAACGAAATGTTTTCTACTTGACTTCTTTGACAATTTTTCATTTCGTTCCTGCAACAATTTTGTTTACGTTGAATTTTATAGAAAAATGGGTTAAAAATTAAAAAAAAGGTGCAGCCATGAGATTTCAGCTACTGATATTTTGGTTATCTCTTACTTTTTATAGTTTATATTTATTACTTATTTATTTGGGACGTTTGTCAAAATTTTTAGTTGACGAAACAATTTCGTTATTGTAACGAAACTAATTTTTATGAAAGTATAGAGAGAGAAGCAGTCGAAAAAATGAGCGAGCGTAAAATAAAGGTTATCAAGAGAAAATGGTTAGTGTGAGACATCTTAAATCAGTTCGAATGCAACAACAGAAAGTGGTAGACATATTTCTCTGCCGGAATAATTTAAATAAATTTCTTAAAACAGACTAATTAGTTATACTTAGTAATAATCTGTTATCGTGAAAACTAAATTGTGTGAATGTATGTGTTTGCTGTGCCTGATTCATAGGTTAATACTTATAGTAGATCTACTAGTTCTCCCACCAAATTTATGACATTTGGCCTGGTGTGATATTTACGTTTGATGTTGAAAAGAATTGCTTTACTAATACCAGATAGAGGCAATGGTTCAAAACAAGGAACAAAATAACAACAAAGGCAGTTTTATTTTATGTGTTAAAATTATTGTGTTAAATACAACACATGTATGCTAACAATAACAGTCAATAAAAAAGTTTAAAACACATTTAAATTTCACAGTTTTTCACCAAAATGGCATGAAAAATTTAAGCAAGAAGTTATTGTAATTCCACCTGGTGTATGCCACTTTTCGTCAAACTTCTCTCTATCACACCGACCGCATCACGAAGAGTGTGAAAGGAAACGTCAGATGAGCCAAATATTCTCTCTAGTCGGAGATTACTCTATGGTCTGATTCGTTGTGTTGGTATTTGAATTCAGAAAAAAACGAAAGACATACTACATACATTTGTGCGGGCATTCGAAGTCAATGAAAACGAAGAATTCGAAACAACAAAGTGTTTCAAGTACGACGACCATAAATAACAATTCAATGCACAATCAAATGAGTTTAATCGAAATTTTAACAAATTTGTTTAAAATAAATTAAAGAGCAGTTGAAGAAATTGCAGACAGAGCGATCGCAGTCTTAATAACGGGGATATTTGGCGCTACAATTGAATGACAGAACCCTCAACACAACAAGAATTGCATGATTTAAGAAAACAATGATGAGGTTCTATGTTAAAGGAGAAGAGCATAGAGGAGTCGTGGCCGTTATTTTTTTTTTTTTGATTTCAAATATTCTCTCCCCCCAAATCGGTTCAGTTTTATGAAAAAAAAAATACAAAAAAAATTTCATAGCGATAAGTTGTGTTTTAGGGGGTGCGTCCGCCCCTCAAAGTTGGCCTTCAAGCACATTTATTCAAATGTAATTTCTTTGTATATAAGTATCTTTGAAACAAAACATTTTACAACAATGTGATGTATGGCAATACTTTAGCTCTTCTAGTCAACAACATTAGCCTCAAAGAAAGATTTTTGCTAAAATTAATATTTAAGAAAATAATGAAGATAATAACCAACAAAATACCAATAATTATGTATACCAAAATTATACAATTCAGCAAAGATATGACAAACCAAAAAGGCCAACTTTGAGAGGGGGACGCACCCCAAAAACACAACTTATTGCTATGACATTTTTTGTATTTTTTTTGTACACAAGACTGAACCAATTTGGCGGGAGAGAATATAAGAAATCCAAAAAAAAATTTCCATGCAACTAAAGGCCACGCTAATGTACATATTTTAATAAGAAATCTTAATAAAAATTCCTCATATTTGATTTTAATTGCAGGGCCTGAATACGACGGCCACAGTAACACTACCACAATCTTCTCCAGACGAGTGTTTAAACATGGAATGAGTATAATATGTTTAGCAAATTGAGTCCATTTTCGAAACAAAAATTCAAAAAATTATTATCAGAACACCTGCAATTTAATACAAAGCATTTATGTACAATTGTCAACAAATAATTTCAAACAAACTTCAAAACATTCATTGCAGCAATGAAACAAAATCATTGTAGTAATGAAACAAATTCATTGCAACAATGACTCAAATTTGTTGCACCAATGCAACACATTCTTAGAAGCAATGAATAAAATCATTGCAGCAATGAAGCAAATTCATTGCTGTAATGAAAGAAATTCATTGCAACATTTAAATAAATTCATTGCAAGAACGATACTTATTCATTGCAACAATGAAACAAATTCATTGCAGCAATGAAACAAATTCATTGCAGCAACAACCATACTTTCACCAAAGTAACGAACAATATGTAAGCTCACTTTCGATGACAAAAGTTGTTGGGTTGTTGAACATTTTCATCACCTGTGACTATGCTTTTCCGTTCAGTGTACTACCATTAAGACCTTCGTTGCATCCAATTTATAACTTAATCGAAACATATTTACTTTTTGCGCTTGACCGTTCACATGGAACTCCCCCCGTATGTGTACTTTATTTAATTTTGTGCGAAACAATTTCTGTGTAAAAACAAAATGCAGCCATTGAAATTAAAATAAAGTGCTTTATTTCTGCCACAAATTCAAATTTTTCCTGGCGCCACTTGACCTTACCTCCTCGAGTTTTAAATAATTCCAATTTCCAGTCTTACTGAAATTTGTCTGTCTTTCTACTGACGTTGACCACACTTAGCATTAAGCAGCATATGCTTGCAGGTTCTTAACCCTCATCAACAAATTATTAGCACTGTCTCGTAGCCCGGAATGCCAGCTAAAGTTCCACATTACATTGTTTAACGACGTTGCATGACGTCGGAGGTAGAGAAATTTTTTTTACGTAAAGTCGGGTATTCGATGAAAAATGTATGTAAAAAAAATATTGGGGAGAGCTTCTCACAACCAGCGAGCTGAGCGCTGTCTAGTTTTAGGGTACTATTCTAAAAGTCCCGAAAGTGAACGTAAACGCTAAAGCTAGCGCGAACGCCAAAGTCAAAAAATGGTAGTTTATATATCACTTCGCGCTTGCGTTTGTTTACGAATGCTGTCACTGACATATGCGGTGTATAGAGTTGGCAAACTAAAATAAACAATTATAGATCAGAAAAAGTTGTCTTGAGTGAAATGCGCAGAATGAAAAAGATTAAAAAATTTAGCACTATTTCAGTAGATCAACAGATTTAAAGATAGCTATTATTTATAATACTGCAAATACCAACAATATTCACATAAAATGTGTAAAAAACCTATACTATTTTGGGGTTCAATGTCCAATAAATTTAATTATTAAATTTTGATTTAATTATTTAAAACAAAAATCCAATGAGTGTTCGAACTCATGGGCGATGTGTTAACACCTTTTTGCTACACGGTAACTGTTCGATTTATATGAACACATGTGTGAATGTTACATTGGAAAATAAAAAACAGGGTTCAATCATATGATGACGTTACATTGATGACGGGCAATTTGAAGCCGTCCCTAGACCAGTGCAAGCTCATGTGGTATTATTTTCTTGCTTAAAACTTTTTGTTTTATTCCCACAAACAACAAAGACAATGGAAAGCAACACATACATACATTCTTATGTTCGCACCAGTGCGACCAGATCTAAAAAGTTGTTGCAGCTCCAGTTCCAAAATAATGCTACAGAATGCTAATTTTTTTCTTTTAATGCTAAAATATAAGAATTTATTTTTAATTTCTATATTCTTTATAACGTGTTTATTTTTCATAATCCGTATCTTGTGTTTCCATACATATGTATACTACGTTTTAATTCATTTGAATAAAAAAAAATCGATTAAATAAACAACAACAATTATTTTATTCAATAGTAAACTATTTCAGAACTAGTTACATCTTTTTTTGATTTTAAAAATGTTTCAAAATTGTAATTGAAATACGGCTTTGGAACAAAAAAGTCTTCTAAAAATTAATTGTCAGATTTTAAAACTATTTTTAAACTAAACAACATCATTACTTTCAAACATTTTATTTACTCTTTGTACATCAGACAGCAAAGGTTTCAAAAACTTTGAATATAGTAAATTCTTATCGCTGTATAAATTGTTCTAAATTTTTGCCATCCTGTCATTGAGGCAATTTCAAAATGATTGTTAATCGACTAAAATTTTAGAAGACGGTTTTACTTGCGAGTATACAATTAAAATATTTGATATTTATTAGATTAAAAAGGGTAGAAAATGATAAATGAATCAATCAATAATGCTAAAAAAAAGCCAAATGCTAAATGGAAAATTGGCGGCTAAATCAAAATAAATAATGCTAAATTTAGCAGCAAAAATGTTAAAATGGTCAGTCACACTGGTTCGCACATACGCTATTCAAGTTCACAAAATTCTCGTTGCTCTCTTGCTATCTCATTTTTATATATGTATGTACGTATAATACGTCATTATTCTATTTGCTCTGAGAGTGCTCCGCACCCACATTTTATTTGACTTACCTTTCACAATAATAAAATACCAACCCGTAAAAAAACAGTTTTTGACTATAAATTCTTTATATATGACCGCGCCCCTTTGTCCAATCCCGCCCATATTTGCACCAGATCTTAGAATATGTAAACCTAACCAACATACCCAATTTTGTTCAAATACCGTTAACAGGAACAGAAATAATGGATTTTTAATTCGTGATTTGTATGGGAGGTACCACTCCCATTAGTCCAATCCCGCCCATATTTCGACATTTCATTTTTGTCGTCACCATTAGTTTGCCTGCGAAGTTTCAGCTCGATTGGATTACGGGAAAAGGCTAAAAATCAATCCAAAGTTTTTTGGGAATTCATACATACAGGCAGGTGAAGTTAATATAAAGAATTTAAAAAGCCGTTCAATCAAATTATGACGTTTCATTTAAATAATATTACCGTACAAACATTTTTGAAATTTTTTGGCGATTGTTGGTTTGGCGATGATTACGCGATTCTTCTCAGGGAATACGAATCGCTAACCATCGCCTACGCCTTACAATTAAGCGATGAATACGCGAGCGTACACAAGTAAGTCAATTATTTTTTTTAAACCCTTTATTCTGACAACAATTTTGATGACGTTTACGAATGGAATCGCGCACCTTCGCCTACGCCTTACAACTAAGCGATGAATACGCGAGCGCACACAAGTAACGACAAATCTTCCTCATAATAGTCAAAAATGTTTGCATTCTTTATCGTTTTGAGTTGAATCATCGGTGTTTTTTCATAACTTTCGATATAATTTTTTTTGTCTTTTGTTGTTTTGTTAAGGTAACGGGAAAATAAATATTTGGTTTCAAGGGCAATTAGGAAAATTGTCATTCCAGTAGAGCAAGTGATTTATGAAAGGTGTGTTATTGTAGTTCATGTAAAAAATATTAAATATATCATAAATATCAAAAGAAATAATTTAATATTTTAATAGTAGTAATCAGTGAAAGGTGTAGTGTTTAAAAGTTATAAATTAATAAAAATGTTGTCTAACAAAGCACTGCGGTTGAAAAGTAAGAGAGAAGCCTCTAAAATAATAGCAAACAATTTTAATTTAAATGCAAAAATGAAAACGTAAATATTTCAGAAAATAGTTGTCCCCAAAATGCAAATGTAAATGTGGAAAATGTAGAAAATGTGTTCGATAGTGACATAAATATGGTTGAAGAAAATGTGGTTTTAAATGCGGAAAGTTCAGAAAGTGATTTTGATTGTAACGTAAATGCAGAGATATCAAATACTAATATTAGCTTTTATCCGATTTAAATAAATTAAAAAATAGACTGTCAAGCTGGGCTATAAAGCACAACATCAGTAACGTTGCTGTTAACGAAATGTTACAATTTTTTAGAGAATGCAACATAAGTGTTCCCAAAGACGTGAGAACGTTGATACGAACGCCAAAAGATGTTGTTGCCAGACCAATGGGGTCAGGCAAGTATTTTCATTATGGCATCGCAGACGCTCTTACAGATTTTTTACGTGCAAGTGATTTTAATTTGGAAACAATTGCACTGGATTTCAATGTTGACGGCTTGCCTTTGTGTAAAAGTTCCAGCAAACAAGTCTGGCCGATTTTATGCAGTGTTATTAACACTTCTGATGTCCTCTTGATTGGTGCGTATGAAGGATACACAAAACCAAAAAGTGCAAGAGAATTTTTATCTGAGTTTGTGTCTGAATTGAAAATGCTGACTGATCAAGGATTTTGTTATGAAGAAAAAGTGTATATAATATAATAAAAGTTAGATGCTTCATAATGGATGCACCTGCACGATCTTTCATCATTGGTACAAAAGGACACACTGGTTATTACTCCTGCATACGCTGCACGGCAAAGGGTGAAATGATTCAAAATCGAGTAGTTTTCCCACAAATGCAAGACTTGGCAATGAGATCCAATGAGTCATTTAGGAGTCGTGCTCAACCAGCACACCATAATATAAGAAGTTGTACAATTATAGAAGAACTTGAAATAGATATGATACAGCAAATTTCTTTAGATTATATGCATATTGTATGCCTTGGTGTAACCCGCACTTTATTAAATTCATGGATAAAGAAAAAGGGGGAACAGTATTCACTTGTATCGTGGAAAATAGAAATGCTTTCCAATTCATTAGTTAGCCTTAACACATGCACTCCTTGTGAATTTAATAGAAAACCTCGTGAACTCACTGAACTTGACAGATTTAAAGCAACAGAATTCAGACAATTCCTTTTATACACGGGTCCATTTATATTAAAACAAAATTTGTCTCCCGAGAGATATCAGCATTTTCTACAGTTATCAATTGCAATCAGAATTTTATTAGATGGTAAAGACAGTTTGGCAAACAATGAGTGTGCACAAAATTTGCTTTATAATTTTGTCGAAAATATGCCACAACTATACGACGTTTCCTTTTTAACATGCAATTTTCATTGTCTTTTTCATCTCCACGAAGATGCTAAACTTTATGGATCTCAGGACGGTATAAGCGCTTTTAAATATGAAAATCATTTGCAAAAAATTAAGAAAAGTGTAAAAAAAACCAGCCACGTAGCATCTCAGCTATATAACAGACAAGTTGAGAAATGTGTAATTCTTGATTCAGTTCATAAAACAACAAACTCATTATTTTCATTTGGTAAAATTGTTAACGGATCTTTTGCTAGTGTAAAACTTAAACATTTCTCTCTTACTGCAAAAAACCAAATAATTTTTGTTTAGTTGACAACAGTATTATTAAAATTAGTAAAATCATAAAAAAAAATCCATGCCTTTCTTTGAAGGTCATATTATAAAAAATCTTAAACCTTATTTCCAACAACCAATTTCTTCTGAAAAATTTAATATTTATTGGGCAAACCACCTTGAACTAGGCGAGGCTAAAAGTTTTTGTTTTGATTTAATTACAAAAAAAATTATTTGTTTAGAAGATTCGCACACACACTTTTTTATACCATTTATTCACTAAATATTTAAAAAATGCCAAAAGAAGTAAATTACAACATGAATACCGGTAAGATTTGTCTTACATTACAACATTTTCTTTAATATTTAAACTTTAACCCTTTATAGAAGCTTCTACTAGTATCCACGATCCCCTGGCTCTAATTCTTAAGGAGCTCCAAGCCTTACGGGAGCAAGTGACCCAGAAAAGTGCGGAAATTGCATCCTTAAAAGGACTTGTTTCTTCATTAACTGGCGAAGTAGTGACAGGTCGCAATGAGGTTCGGGAACTTAAACAAGTAAAGGTTTCAGTGGAAGATGACAGCATTTTGAGGAAACTGCCTTTTTCTACCCTGGAGGATATACGAAAATTCGATTTGGAGATGCAAGAAAATAAGAGCAAAGTTGACGATTTTGTACGTAAATACACTTTTTATTATACATATATCTTGTTTTGTTTCAAACCACATTTTAACCATCTCCAGTGAAACGCTAACCAGCCGTTAAAGCTATTAAATTAAATTAAAACGATTGGTAAGTTCTGGAAATGGTACGCGAATCGCAAGGGAGTCGCTAGCCATGATGATCACGCGAATCGCCCACAAGTCGCTATCAGCGATGTTCATGCGAATCGCCCTCAACTTGCGGTACACGAATCGTCGGCGAATCGCTACCCGCGAATCGCCCACAAATCGAAGTACGCGACTCGCAAGGGAGTCGCTAGCCACGATGATCACGCGAATCGCCCACAAGTCGCTATCCGCGATGTTCATGCGAATCGCCCACAACTTGCGGTACACGAATCGCCGGCGAGTCGCTATCCGCGAAGCGCGGTATGGTAGTTGACACATACGAACGTTTTTGCGATTCGCCTGAGGATCGCATTTAACTTCCACGCGATGCATCGCATCGCAACTTGCCGGCGATTCGCGGGCGATGATTCGGCGATGCAAATTGTTGGCAGGGTAATTCTAAATAACACTTAAAAATATTTAAAGACAAGTATCATTATTTCCCACAAAAAACAAAGAGAATGCAAAGTAACAGACACATGTACATACATACATTGTTATGTTCGTACATACGTTGCACAAGTTCATAATTTTCTTGCTCTCTGTCTATCTCATTTTTATACACGTGTAAACACGTCATTATTCTCTATGCTCTGAGAGTACTTCGCACCCACACAATACAACTATTTGCTGCCACTACCCAGCGGGCAAAAAACCGAGCCTTAGCGAGTGTTACGCTAAATGCTCGCAAACGGGCTCAGAAAAGAGTATTTACCGGACCAAAACCGGGGGAGAAATTAAACTCGCCCAAATGTTCGCAAACTGGTTTAAAAACCGGTGCTGAACGGACGAAAAAAGAGAGAGAAACATTTTTGTCGTTGTGTCGTGCGCCAAACAGAGGCACACACGTGCAGGCACACGACACAACAATAATGTTTTGGCAATTGCATTTTGCTTTATTTTTCGTGTTGTTCTCGCAAAACATATTGCAAAAGTCTCGCAAACGAATCTCTTGCAAGACATCGTAAACGAAACTTTTACTGCCACAAACTGAGCGACTGATGATTCATTTTCCGATCGTTTTCGGATCTGTTTTCGAGAGTTTTACCCGCAAAAGTTTCGCGTAACTCTCGTATGCGATATCGTATACGAAGTTTTGGTCCGCTGGGTACATCAGCGTGTGTTTTTTTTCGCAGTCTGACTATCTGTGTTTCGCAGTCGGACAAATCTGTGTTCCATATAGGGGTGGGTCACACTTATCATTTAGGGGTATGAAACACAACATTTCATACAAATCGGTCCAGCCGTTTCGGAGGAGTTTAACGGCAAACAATGTGTGATCGCTGTCGGACAATCTGTGTGAGCGCAGTCGGACAAATTGTGTTTGGATGGATTCACTTTGTGAATTTAGCCCGTACCCGCGCCTATAGATGTTAACACATCAAAAAAAATTTCAGCTCTATCCGTCGTATGCATTCCATCCAAAATTGGCACCTACTTATAATCAATGAAATGCAAAATACTTCCATCTGCCCATCCTCGATCGAAATTTTTCTTGAAATTTGTAATTTCTTCAACTAACGCGAAGAACTGTGGCGTGTACAATTTGACAGCTGAAGTGACTAAAAACGTTTATAAACTACCCATTAAATAACGTAACTCAACGCAGGTAGTCACCGAACAGCTGTAACGTTTTAGAAACTACCAAAACAACAAAAGGAACGCGAACGCGAAGTGACTGATTCACGACTTATAAAATACCACCCTTATACTCACTGATTTGGACTTACAGTTTTTACACCGATCCGAACGGTATTTTAAGAAGCTTTTTCATGGCTCAATACTCAATAGTGTCGCCTTCACTATGCGAGGTGACCGCCGCCGAAAGAAATTTAAGGTGGTCTGATCAGGGATCGAACCCAGGATCTCATGTACAAGAGGTGCGCACACTAACCATTGCACCACCGAACATGTATGTATACACCGTAAACAATTGGTTAATATTGAACTGATATGCACATGATAATTCGGTTGAAAAGGGTGATACAAGGTGAAAGTTGACTTAAGGGGCCCTTAGACATGTGGGTAAGGTGAAGCGTTTTCAAGTTGACATAAACTTATCCAAAGTATAAGCTAAAGTTGGTGGTTTGTACAAACTAGTTAATGTCAAATCAAAGCGATTTTGATGTTTTGAAGTTTATGCACAGATCAATCGACAAGAGTCTCTATCCCTCTCTTAATGTTATCTCCATGACAACGAGGTAGTAGGCCCTTTCACCGAGTTCGTGTTGCTGTTGTATTTTACTCTTTTATTGAACATAAAACGGATAGAAATAAAAGGGAATGCGTATTTACGTTCGGTGCAACCAACATAAAACATATTTTAGCTGTCACTAGCATCAGTCAAACACTATTCTCTCGCCCATCCACTCTGTTTTCTATAATTTGTCATGGATACCCCCTGGTTGATGTTAACTTATCCATCAGTGTAGGGGAAGTTGCATCAACTTACATACGCATTTCGAAGGCAAACTTTCATGAGGCAACATTTTCGGCAAAATGTAAATAATAAACAAAAAATTACAAACATTATCGAAGAAATATAAATTAAATAAATCTGATTTGTTGTGTTATTAATAAATATTTAAAGAATATAAAAATAGTGTTTTTTTTCTTAAAATTTGTGTTATTTTCCCAGTGCGCTCATCACCTTTCATTTCGACATCTGACAATAAAATTATGTTGCCACAACTTGTTTGAGAGGGTAAGGGCAAAATCGAAGATGATGTTAAATAATCGAAGTAGATGTCAACTTGAGGTGGAGCAACTTTTTTATCTGCATACCGAAAGGCCTCTTTAGAGCTTGAAACAATAATATTGTTGTTGGCAACCGTTTGTTTAATACATAGAATAACACATAATAGAATAACGAATAACATTGTACCATGGTTTGTTCTGACGCGGTTTTTCAAAACCAAGTACGGTTGTTGCGGCAGGTTTTATAGAGTCGGAAACGGGTTTCCACTGCGCTTCAGGATCGTCATAGGGAGGGGATGCCAAAAGTTGCGAGAGCTTCCTTGAGTAGGCTGTGGCTACCTCTGGTAATCGCAGCTTTCCGATGTCCAGCTTTCTCTGTGTCTGGTTTCGTACGATTTTAGCTCTACTTAATCTTGTGCGAACCTTTGCTGCTTCCAGGTTTGCTTCCATGTTAGCTCCTCTGATCACTCGTACGTCCATTACACTGGATGGGTGCCTTCCATCAATTACCACGTGATTAATTTGGTTATTCTTTCTTTGATCAAGGGATCTTTACTAATAATATTATAAAGAGGAAGTGTCAGTGAGCTGGTTAGTTTGTATGTAGGTGGTAATCTTCTGAACTACTCATCCGATTTTATAAAAATTCTTTCACCAGTAGAATTTTTTTTCCCACTACTAAATTTCAGGACAAAATTTGCCGGGTTTGCTAGTTGTAGATAAACACATGTATCGGGTGATTCATCACTAACTAGGTTCATGGTAAAATAAGTAAGGTAAACGCACTAGGAATTGTTACATAATCGACCTACTGAAACCACTATTGTACGCGAAGATTTCTTAAAAAAATGAGGCAAATCAGAATGTTAACGGGCTATGTGCTTCCTGAAGTTCAAGCGCATGATCTCGGTGAGGTCTGGTTGTATATATACGATTCATGATCTAACGGTGGTATCAGTTCAGACAGGCATCCGATGGTGAGCTTATCACGGACTTCGAATCTAGTCATGTCAGTCAGACTAGTGAGAATGTGCGTTCCTGAATGGTCTGTTACTCCTACCAAGCCAACAATTTTCCACTTAGAAATATGTTTCTGACCTTACGCAGCTTGTATTAGTAGTATGAACTAATCATCATACATGGGGTGAACAAATTAATTATCTGACAATTCTAAGTTCCAGATTAATTTGAACAACCTCTACAAATGGAAATTCTAAAATATTTAAATACCACTACTATAATTGTCCATATTTTCGAAGACTTTCCTTTATATCGGACAGTTTTGGTTTTCAAATACTTTATATGTAAAGGTTTGTGAAGTTGAAAGTACTACGAGGCAACACCAATCGTCGCCATAAACCTCTACATATAAAATACTTGAAAACACAGTGAAACAAGTTCAAAATAGTTAAAGGCATTGCCATATTTCATTACAATTTGAACCCGATTCCACAACATGCATTTGCCATGCCTGAGCAAATGGAAATTTAAAATTTTGCAATTGCAATTGCAATGGGGCTGTCGCCCATGGAGGTGGAAAGTTTCTGATAGCCATTCACTTGGTTGTAGCCAGAAACGCTTCCTTCATTGGGCAGTCCAAGCAGCTCACTACTTCCACGCAGTATGTCCTGGGTAATGGCTTTATCGGAAACCTCCACTAGCTCCTAGAGTGAGAAGGCGAAACAAGTGAGCTGCCTGATTGGTTATACGAACGCTGATACGTCTCAGGTTTATTAGGTGACTGATGTCACTGAAGCTCATTAAAATATCGGGAATATTATTTTGTCCTTAGAAGGCAGATAAGCCAAACATATGGCCTAACCAAAAGAAGAAATTCCAGGTTCGAAATATTGCATCCTGGTCAGCGTCTGATCCACAATGGGCGGCTGCAATCAAATATCCTGTTAGTAGGTAAGCTGCAAAAACGATAGAGAAAAAATAAACAACCCCTATTTTTGACGACCCCCCGTGCACGCTATAAGGACCACGATTTACGGATATGCACTTGGAATGTAAGAACCCTATATAGATCCAGTGCAAGTATCCAATAGGCAGATGTCTTGGATGACATTACCGCTTTCCAGGAATTGCGATGGACAGGACATGGATGCAGAAGGAAAAAACCGTGACATATACTACAGTTGCCTCGGGGAAAACATGACCTTGGTTGCGGATTTGTAGTTGGCAAAATACTGCGACATCTACACATCATCTACACATGACATCCGCATGGCCCGCCGGAAGAGAAAGATGATGATGCCAAAGACATATTCTAGGAGCGCCTACAGGTAACGTATGACCGATGCCCTGGCCATGACATTAAGGTTGTACTACGAGATTTTAATAATAATGTAGGCAGTTCCGACAACGGTATGAGACTGATTGACTTTGCCGCGGCAAAAAACATGATAATTAAGGGTACAAGATTTCAGCAAAAATACATCCACTTAGGTATTCCCTGATCAAAGAATGAAGAACCAAATTTATCACGTGGTAATTGATGGAAGACAATCATCCAGTGTAATGGACGTACGAGTGATCACAGGAGCTAACACCGATTCTGATCACTACCTGGTAACAGCAACGGTTCGCACAAGATTAAGAGTGGAGAAAGCGCAAGAGTTAGCTACTTGAGACAGACAGAAGGAAGAACGAAGCCCGAAAATTCTACTAAAAAGTCAAAAGCAGAACTAATGGACATGGTTTAGGACCCCCATGCTGTAAAGACAAGGACGGAAATCTCCTCGCAGATGTGCAGAGCCTGTTGGGAGTATGGAGAGAATAATACTGGTACCTGAGATATCCAATGACGTTGAGACAATCAATTACAATTTGAACGACGACGTCGATTGCCCCCTCCTAACCAAGACGACGTCAGAAAAGCTATTGACCGGCTTAAGAACAACAAAGCCGCAGTGGCCGATGGATTACCGGTGGAGCTGTTTAAGACTGGCGGCGATGAGCTGATAAGGTGCATGCATGAGCTCATTAGAAATATTTGGTTACATGAAAGCATGCCCGGCGATTGGAGTCACAGTGTACTATGCAATATATTGTAGAAAGGCGAGAAGACCAACAAAAAACAAGTCGACACCTATCATTTATTTGTCGATTATAAGGCTGCCTACGATAGCCCGATACGGAAGAAACTGTACTAAGCAATGTATTGGTATTTGGTATGCTTGGTATTCCTGCAGAACAAACTCAAAGTTTGAAGGATGACCTTGACAAACACAAAATCCACAGTGAACATTGGTATGGATTTTACAGGACCTTTCGAAACTAAGCGAGGCCTCAGCCAAGGTGACACCCTATCGTACGATCTCTTTAGCATCTCAATGGAGATCATTATGAGAAAAGCTGCAGGCAACATGAATAAAACCATCAGCAGCAAAAGTCACATGCTGCTCTCGTATGCTGATGATAGATATCTATATGCACAATGAGAGAAGTTGCTGCGGTGTTTTCGAGAATTGAGAAGGAGTTAGCTAAAGTGGGTCTGATAGTAAATTAGGACAAGATAAAATTAATGGTTTCAACGAACAGGGTCTCCATGGGATTAGACCAATGCGTGAACCGTTATAATTGCGAGGTGGTGGACGAATTTATATACCTCGGATCTACAGTAAACAAAAACAACAACGTCAGCCTTGAGATCAAGCGGAGAATTGTGCTTGGCAATAGATGATATTTTGGGCTAAGCAAGCACTTTAGAGATAAAGCCCTCTCTCGAGTAACAAAAGTCTAACTATACCAGACTCTCATACAACCTGTCTTGCATTATGGCGCAGAATCCTGGGTCTTATCGCAAGAAGACGAAACATCTCTAGGAGTCTTCGAGAGAAAAATACTCCGAACAGGCGATGCATGAACCATGAGCTGTATGAACTATTTCCCGACATTGGCATATACTGAAAAAATATCTTTACATAAAATCGATGATAAATGTTCATCAATTGTTCTTCATTGAATTGATGACAAATTTTATAAACTCAATGAAAAGATTCTTCAGTTTGAAGATTATTCGTTTTTCACCTTTTTCAGCTCCATCGAACTGATGATCTTTTTTATATCAATCTTCAATTGGAATTTGGAAATAATTTGTGGGGTTGATTTAAAATATGGGCGTAGTATTGAAAAAATAAGGAGAAGTGAGAAAAACTAGTAGAAAATTGATAATAAATACATAATAGAAAATAGTGTAATAAACAGAATACTATATCCACGCTATGAACATTTTTCATGTGGTCTTATACCTAATTCCTGTTTGTTTTTTCAAATTTTTTACGTCAAAGTGATGACAAAGTTACATAAAATTCATGAGAAACTTACATCAAATTGATGGCAAACTTCCATCTAATTGACGATAAATTTACAACAAATTGATGAACAATTTACATCAAAATTTTTGAGAAATTTACTTCAATGTGATGACAAACTTACAAATTGATGAAAAACTTACATATCGTTAACTATTGATGAAATATGTACGAAATATTCTTCATCGATCTAATGAAATGTTTCGTAGGTTGGAAAATAAGGAAATGTTTCTTCAAATTGATAAAGGAGTTTATAAATTTGATGAAGCTTTTTCTTTTAGTGTAGTTAAGGAGATCCAAATAACGCGATTGCGCTGGCTGCGCGATGTCAGTATAATTGATGAAGACGAACCACCCCGAGGGGGTTTCGAAACCATACTCGAAGGAAGACGAAAAATTGGAAGTCAAATTCGAAAAATTGGCATCAGGTTGACGAATTCCTGTGTACTCTAGGTTTTACCAACTAGAGTTGGGTAGTTCATGAACTATATAGTTCATTTAGGGTGACCAGACATCACTTTCACGAACATAATGCACATGTTCGGTATGGCGAGTATGTTTGTGATTGGTATATTCGGGCACCTTAAATGAACGACTTCGAGAATTAGTGAACAAGTTCGACACAAGTCTATTATCAACTGGAGAGATATAGCAAAAGATCGATCTAGTTGCGGACATAGGTTATTTTCGTTTTGTAAGGTTCCTGACCCCCCGGGGTTGTTCGAGACCGGATAAGTAAGTAAGAAAAACGTAAAGGATGATGAAAGAGCACTTAAGTGTTCGCATATAAAACAATTTTTAAAACATAAATAAATATTCACCACTTAGTGTATAGTCACCCATTAGTATCGGCCCTTAATTATTTTACTGAAAACAATTTACGCAAGCATAACAGCAACACTGCTCTCTAATCCACCCAACTAAACTAACCGCTTTCTTATATTCCCAGCAAAACCAAATCATTAAATCATTTCTCATCATTTGATGTGAGAAATTACTTGAGATTTAATGCAAAATCCGCCCACAGTTTAGATTGAATGAAAAATTCCTAACACATGTACAATCCATACAATCCACTCCACTAAACATCAAATGCTTCACTGGTTGGGTTAACCACATCATTCTGATACCACAAACAAAATGCACATGAATGGTGCTCAATCAACTGACAACAACACCTGCAATAATACAATGATTATAAATTATTTTTGGACCATCACCTGCGCATTTTTTTTATATTTTTTCTCTATATTTTTCTGTTAATTGTAATATCACATTCATAAAATTCATTCTTTAAAATCAGACATGTGTGTATTCATGTGTAATGGAGTGGAACATATTATGAAGACAGATTTAATTATGACAGTCGTTATTACCACGAAATAATCCATATTTACGTATACATACATACGTAGATATATGTAAATTAAGGTGCCTCGTCTAAAAAAGTCAAGTAATAATGCACTCCGCTAAGTTCAAATCAGCTGATTACGGAAAAAAATCCAATAAAATCTATTCTTTTTCGAGGGGATGTGGTGCTCCAAAATTATTCAACGTAATTTATTTATTCATATTGTCAAATAATGTCAAAAAATATGATTTACTACACTGGGTCAAATTAAAGAGAAATAAAAACTCAACAAACACGAACATCTGGTCCATAGCCCAGTAACGAAAATATCCAGTTTGAAGGCCTCTTAAGAGGCCTTCTTTACAAATTACACGGCGTGACATTGGAGAGATAGTCCTTCACTCTCGCTGCTTAAAGGAGACCTTCAATAGTTTTGCTAACGAAGACCTACTGAACTCCTTATATGGGAAACCTTCAGAAGATCTTCAACAGATTATTTACAGAAGTTCTGCAATATAAGACCTACAGAAGGTGTTTGGCGGGAAACCTTTAGAAGACCTTTACCGAAAGATCTTCAGAAGGACTAATTTTTCTTTTTATTGTGCTTCCGCTCATAATTTTAAATTACTTTTGTTAGAAACACTTTCACTCACTTTTATTAGAAACACTTTGAACACTGACTCTTTTTCACAAAATACTTCTAGCTCCGTTGACGATTGCGAAACAATTAAGCAACAACACGTGCAGTCATAATATTTAGTATCAGAGCAAAAGAATTTTGTTTAACGGGATTATAACTGACAACACATGATTGTTGTTGCATATTTGCACATGATTTTTCATTTGTATTTAGAGATCGTCTGTATGACTCCCAAAAGCAATGAACAAAAAGGCACATAAGAGATCAAACAATGATCCCTTTTCCCTTCCTCTACCACAACTACCAACAATTTTTTATTTTTCTTTCGTTTTTTAATTCTGTGTCGCTGATATAAGAACACGAAACACAATATAAGAACACGATCAAATAACAACGTATTTTGGAAATGAAAAGGTATGACTCCAATCATTCCTTAATTTAGAAGGAATCTTGGTAGGTGTATACAATGTCAGAGAAAACCTACAGAAGCAGGTTTTTTGAGAAGGCCTAGCCAGTTTCGTTACTGGGAGACTAATACATACATAGATACATTTATTCTCTCATCTGACGTTTCATTTCACACTCTTCATCGTAGGTTTGTGGAAATGAGAGCAATTAAATTTAAAATTACCTACCACCAGGTGGAGTTACAAAATATGTTCACTTAACTTTTCCTGTCGTTTGGTGTAGAACTGAAAAATTTAAATGCATTTTGCACTTTTTTGTTGACTTTTATCGTTTGTATCAGAGCTGTAAACGAATCATTCATTTTTGAATTAATTCGCGAATCATTCATGCACTGAATTAGCAAAATTTTGAATTAATTCTTTTCCCAAAAAAAAGGAATTGAATGGAATTTGAATCAATTCAAATGAATTAGGCAAGGATGAATTGGAATTCAATTCCAATTCAAATGAATTTGCTAAATGAATTGCAATTCATTTCCAATTCAAATTTGAATTGGCAAAATGAATGGCAATTCATTTTCAATTCATTTGAATTGAATTGATTTTGAATTAATTCAAATGAATTAGAAAAGTGAATTGAATTATTTCGGTAAATGTTTGCAAAAAATTCACTATTGTTGCAATAAGAAATTCAATAACTGCGAAAGTATTATACGTAAGGAAGAGCATTTAAATTACCAAAACGTGGATCTCTATCAGATGATAACTTTGAAAAGTTATTATTGTTGAGAGTGAACGATGCATTTTAATGTAATCTACTTAGCATTCGTTTTGTAACTACAATAATACAAATATTAGTTGATTTTCCTAATTTCTTCTTTAGTTCTGAAAGACAATTTGTAAAATATATTACTAAGTGTTTTTCGTTGGGTGGGTTTCATAAATTATTAATTGCTTCTTGAATATTGAATTTGTTTTGTCTTTCGGCGTATGTCGAAACCAAAATAACTAATACTTGTAGAACGAAACTCCACACACCATGTTTACTTTGATTGATTGCAAATCAGTTTTGATTTCATTTATAGGAATTGCAATTCATTTTTCTAATTCATTTGAATTAATTCAAAATCAATTCAATTCAAATGAATTGGAAATGAATTGCAATTCATTGTGCCAATTCAAATTTGAATTGGAAATGAATTGCAATTCATTTTGCAAATTCATTTGAATTGGAATTGAATTCCAATTCATTCTTGCCTAATTCATTTGAATTGATTCAAATTCCATTCAATTCTTTTTTTTTGGCGAAAAGAATTAATTCAAAATTTTGCTAATTCATAATGAATTGAAGTCAAAAATTAATGATTCGTTTACAGCTCTGGTTGGTATACATTTGTATTGTATCACAGTGCAACACGAAAAAAAATAACCATATACGGACACCACTACGTGATAAAAGACTAAAAACAAAAAGACCCGTGTCTCCCAATTTTTCCCAAAGTCATGCACTTTTTTTTTATGGGCCGCCAAAGATTTGGGGCCTCGGTATCATTTTCGTAAAATGTGATCATTTTCTCAGGCTCATATCTTGCAAACCGTTCAGAATTTATATTTACTCTCTGAGGCTCTTGTCATAAAGAACAAAAATTGCGAACATATAAAATCATAAAAACTTCACCTTCCAGATCAAAATCGCAAAAAACTTAAAAAAATTCGATTTTTTTACCTTTTTTCCCGTGTTCAGGTCCATAGGTAGCAAACCGTTCAAAATTCAAGGAAACAATCAACTACAAAAATTTACCTAAGATCTCAATAAACAAATTTCTAGAACATATAAACTTCCTAGAGATGATTCTTAACACTGTTTAGGTAGCACGCAAAAGTGAAAAATTTGCTGAAAATTTTTTAATTTCATTTTTTTTACCTTTTTCTCCTGTTCAGGTCCATAGGTAGCAAAAAATGAAATATGCCTGGCCAGAACCATGTGTTTGTCCAAGGGTTAACACCGTTTAGGTAGCGCTTAGGTATCACGCGATCATGCACCGACACCAGCAGCACAGGCAATGCAGTAAGCTCAGCACACGCAACAAGGGACGCAGCACACAATATAAAAGCGACACGACGCTCACATCGAGGCATTACACAGCGCGGCGTCGACGAGAGCTTAGCGGTGAAAGTTATAAAGTGAAAGTGAAAGTAAAAAAAGTGAAAGTGCTACAGTATAATTCGCACACAACATTGGCAACTGACAATTTCAATATGCTGTGTGAAAATATGGATTTATTTTGCTACGATTGCGGTCATCAAACCAGAAAAAAACATCTACAAGATTTCAGAAGGAAAAGAATCTTTTAACTAGTGAATTCAAAAGAGCATATACATTGTTTTTCGACGAAGTGGACTTGACCGGTGAAAATTACACACCTAATATAGTGTGTCGCCAATGTTATAACAATCTCATGGCATGGTTGAGTGGAGGCAGAGGTACTATGAAGTATTGTAAGCCGGTAAACTGGATTAATCGCCCAGGTGATCATGATGCAACCAGTTGCTATGCATGCGTCAATTACACATGTCGTCTAAATCGACATTCTGAGAAAAACAAAATTTATAAAGCAACTGCAACAGCCACACTACCAGTGCTTGCACCTGAAAATTTTGTATCACCAAGGTCGCCAACTCCAGATCGTACTACAGAATTTACAGTAATGAGTACATCAAGTGGTGTTACTTATGAAGATCCATTTGATACCGATTATGAGCCCCAACAGGGAAGAGATGGACCACAACTAATAACACAAATGGAAATGGATTTCATTGTGGCCATATTGGGATTATCGCAGCGACTTGCAATATTTTTAACAGCTTTTTTAAAGCAAAGAAAACTCACACATGCTAATGTTAACTCTACGGCGTACCGCAAACGACAAGCTGAATTTCAGATGCTCTACACTCTAAATGATGACAATTCGTTCGCTTACTGCACCGATATAAAAGCTTTGGTGGTAAAAATGGGAATGAACTACATCGCTAGTGAGTGGAGATTATTTATTGATGGTTCTGTTTCAAGCTTGAAAGCAGTGTTGTTGCATGTGTCGAACCGAAAACCTTCCATTCCGCTAGCAATGGGTATCAACATGAAAGAAAGCTATGAAACATTGAAAGATATAATGGAAAAAATCAAATATTACGAAAATAAATGGAAGATTTGCTGTGATTTGAAGGTCATCAACATTTTGCAAGGGATCATCGATAAGGGCGGCTTCCCAAAATTCTTTTGTTTTCTTTGTAATTGGGATTCACGCTCACCTCTGAATCAATTCCAATGTAACTCGTGGAGGCCAAGAGGAAGTGTGGATGAACAAATACAACAACATAGACTGAAGAATGCACATGGTTCTGGCCAGGCATATTTCATTTTTTGCTACCTATGAACCTGAACAGGAGAAAAAGGTAAAAAAAATTATATTTTTGTAGTTGATTGTTCCTTGAATTTTGAACGGTTTGCTACCTATGGACCTGAACACGGGAAAAAAGGTAAAAAAAAATCGAATTTTTTTAAGTTTTTTGCGATTTTGATCTGGAAGGTGAAGTTTTTTTGATTTTATATGTTCGCAATTTTTGTTCTTTATGACAAGGGCTACAACTTTGCCTCAGAGAGTAAATCGAAATTCTGAACGGTTTGCAAGATATGAGCCTGAGAAAATGATCACATTTTTACGAAAATGATACCGAGGCCCCAAATCTTTGGCGGCCCATAAAAAAAAAGTGCATGACTTTGGGAATGTTTACTTTCCACCGTACCTATGACGTTTAATTTATTGAGCGAATAAAATTGTATATGTATGTATGTATTGGTCTATGCACTGGGGTCTCACATTTTATTTTTTATAGGGCGTTTACATGCACTCGATCTTGCTTTATTATCATGTGATTTCTCATACATTTGTGTACCCAAGATCGAGAAAATTTACCTGGATAATGATATTATCATGTCACAAATTATTTTAACCCCAGAGTAATATACCATAGAGTAATGACGTATAGAGCTGCCATTGTTCTCATCTGACGTTTCCTTTCACACTATTTGTGGTGCGGTCGGTGCGATAGAGAGTTATTTGACGTAAATTGACTTACACCAGGTGGAATTACAAAAATTGTTGACTTAAATGTTTCATGTCGTTTTGATGAAAAACTGTGAAATTTAAACGTATTTTGGACTTTTTTGTTATAATTTTTTGTTTGTATACACGTATTTGTGGTGTATTTACACAAAAATTATAACGCACAAAACGAAATGCCGTTGCTGATTTATATTTGGTTGGTTTGAGCCATTGCATCTATCTGGTACTATACTTTCCCACATTCAACCACCCATGTGCAACATACTACATGCCATCAATTTACTGAGAGAGTTATACGTGATTACACTGTGAGTATACGCACTTTCAGTATGATACCTTATGAACAGGAAATGGAAATTGAACATCAAAGAAAATGTACTTCACTGAACACGTTCAATAATGACAACATTAGTGGTCTTCATGAAAGCTCGAAAGAACCTCGTAAACTCGAAAACATCGTAAACTTACACAGCAAACGTCAAAACAAACAAATTTCCCATACAAAGCGACTTGCTCAAAAGTGGAAAGTTTTCGAGGCAAATTTGCTGCGCAAACGTGGGATGGGGAAACGTGTAAACTTTTGACATTTCGTTGTCATCTGACTAGGATGGATAAATAAGGTGATAGCACTAGAACAGTAGAAAAAGTACATATACATAATACATGCAATTGCTACTGCTACCACCTTATGTATCCATCTTGGTCAGCTGATATGGTTTTGAGCACAACTACGCTGAGCAACTTTACCTAGTGCCTCATGCAACGGTGCGATTGAAACTTGCGCTGAGCAAAAGTTCTCGGCTTTCACGTTTGCATGAATGCCGCTATTATAAAAACATGATTAATATAAGAGGTAGTGTTATAAGAACAGCTGATAGTGCTTTCTTTCTGTATTTTCTAAATACTAACAACATTTTAAGAAATTCTAAATATATTCGACATAAAAATATCTTTAATTAAACAAAAAGTTATTTCTACACATAGATAAATAGAAAAACTTAACTTAACTTGTAAAATTAAACTTTTAAACTTTTCTCCCCCTAATCTTTTAACTTTTTCTCCCCCTATGCAAACGAATGTTTTAATAAATTCAATATTTATTGGAATTCAGGGAAAACTAATTGGTATAAATTTACACTCCGTTTCACTTATTTAAAGACACTAAAAATTCCATATTCAGCAGTCTGTATCTTTTGCAATTTGTAACCGATTGCAGAATTTTAAAATGGAAATGGAAGCCAGACATCTTGAGATATAAACCAAATCATGACAATAGTGGTTTCTTAACTGAAGAGCAATTTATAAAAAAAAAGTCCAAAAATGTGATATTTTTTTGGTTCACTTGAATAAAGGCACTTTATTATTTTTAAAGTAAGCGATTATTTTTTGTAGGGAGCGTTTGTTTATAACATCTTAAGCATTTTACGAGTCAAAGTGGCAAAACAAAAAATCTATCGGAATAAACTAAGGCCGGGGCCACACTGACGTTTTCTTGTCGCACGTTTTCAAAAGCTTTCGTAGAAGTATACACAATCAACGTATACAACTCAACGTTGAGCTTTTTTTGCGTTAGAGCTTTTCAAAACGCGCGACAGGAAAACGCCAGTGTGGCCCCGGCCTAAAATCGATGTTCTGAAGCATATTCTAACCGCGCAATAGCTAAAAAAAATTGGAAGGAGCCCAACAGTTGTCGACAATTACATCAAGGACCACGAGGGGTATGGAAAAAGTTTTAAAGGAAGAGTTTCATTGTCTTTATCTACGTATGAGAAAAGAAAAATCATCAGAATTGCTTCTAATTCTGCCTTATCCTTGTCAAAAATAAAAGCTCAAGCTGGAGTGGAAGGGATCAAGTCATCAGTACGCAGAGTATTTAAGAGCTGTGAGTATCTTAAATACCTGAAATTACAAAAAAAGACGCCACTTAATGCTCCTCATAAGGAGAAGCGGCTTCAATTCGCAAGAGACAACATGGTATGGAATGTGCAGCCAAGAGGTCATGTAACTGACTGGATAACCGTTGTAACTATTTACGGATGAGAAGAAGTTTAATTTGGATGGGCCTGATGGCTACAACATGGGACTGTTCTTGAAGGTGAAAAGTTTCTGATAGCCATTCACTTGGGAGTGGCCAGAAATGATTCCATCATTGGGCAGTCCAAGCAGCTCACTACTTCCACGCAGTATGCCCTGGGCAATGGCTTATCGGAAACCTCCTTTAGCTAGCCAAAGTGAGAAGGCGAAACGAATGAAGAACCTGAGTGGTAATGCGATCACTGATACGTCTCAGGATTATTAGGCGACCCTGACACTGAAGCTGTTCGAAGTAGTGGACATATTCTTCTGTCCTTTGATCCATAATGGACGGCTGAAACATAATCATCCTGGCAGTAGGTAAAACGCAAATCACAGTGGGCTGGGTTTGCCTCCCTCCACCGTAATATTGGCAATGAAAATGTACGTAGAAAATAATGAACAAAGAAACCCCCCAACTGTTGACGACCCCCGCAAACGTTATAAGGACCATGATTTAAGGATATGTACCTGGAATGTGCGAACGTTATACAGGACTGGTGCCACTTTCCAACTGGCGGATGTCCTCGGAAAATATACAGCTGACATCACAGCGATCCAGGAAATGCGATGGACAGGATATGGTTGCACCGGAAAGAAAAACTTCGATATTTACTACAGCTGCCATGACCGAAAGCACGAATTTGCGTGCGGATTTATAGTTGGCACAAGACTGCGACACCTAGTTTCAAGGTTCAATCCAGTGAGTGACCGCTTAGCCACAATTCGCATCAAAGCGAAATATTTCAACATCTCGTTAATTTGTGTGCACGCACCAACAGAGGATACAGATGATGAGGTCAAGGAAACATTTTATGAGCGTCTGGAGGAAGTATATGAACGCTGCCCTGACCATGACATTAAGATTATTTTAGGCGATTTTAATGCCAAATTAGGAAAGGAAAGTGTCTTTCGACCAACCATCGGTAATCACAGTCTACATGATGGCACTTCCGATAATGGAATAAGACTGATGGACCTCGGCGCTCCAAAAACAAAATAGTAATTAGTAGCACGCGATTCCAGCATAAGGACATACATAAGGCGACCTGAATATCCCCTGAACAGCGGACGAAGAACCAGATTGATCACTTGGTAATAGATGGCTGGCACTCTTCTAGTGTAATGGATGTACGTGTGATTCGAGGTTCCAATATTCACTCGGATCATTACCTGGTGGCTGCGAGACTGAGCAGGGCGAAAAACGTACGAAGCCGAACACAGGAAAAGCTGGATATTGACAAGCTACAAATACCGGAGATATCAATGTCCTATCGACAGAAACTCTCTCTCCTGCTAGAGCAGAATACCCCCCTCCCGAAGACCAGGATGCGCAGTGGAAGCACATCTCCCATTCTGTGGAAACCGCTGCAAGGACTGAACTTGGCTATCGAAAACCGCAGAAGGATAAGCCATGGTACGACGAAGAATGTCGGATTGCAACTGATGAAAAAGACGCTGCACGTATGGCAGCGAAACAGTCAGGTAACGGGTCCGCCATCTAGCGTTTTTTTTCAACTAGTGCTTATTTCGTGAATGGTAACAGTTAGCTCATGTCTGATTTGACAGATAATTCGTTTCATCCTTCCGCTGAACGAATATGATTGAAATGGGCCTGCGATCGACGTACAGAAGATTCCGATTTTGCCAAAAAAAATCATCTTTCAGATGAAGCTCATTTTGATCTTGGCGGGTGTGTAGACAAGCAAAATTGTCGCATTTGGGGCACAGAAAACCCGCTCGCATACATTGAAAAGCCGGTGCACCCAAAACGGGCCAAATTGGGCCTTTTTTCTTCGAAAATGAGCAAGGAGTGGCCGTTACAGTCGATGGCGATCGTTATTGGGCCATGTTGAACGAATTTTTGTTCAAAAAAAATTGAAGAGGAGGATATTGCAACATTTGGTTTCAACAGGACGGCGTTACGTGCCACACAGCCGAAGCTACACTCGATGTTTTGCGCCCTGTTTTTGAAGATCGCAGTATCAGCCGCAGAGCTGATGTCGTTTAGCCACCTCGGAGCTGCGATTTGACACCGTTGGACTATTATTTGTGGGGTGCCCTCAAAGATAAGTGTTACGCCAACAAGCCAGAGTCAATTGACAATATTCGTGAAGCCATTGGTGAAATACAGCTGCACACAATCGATAATGTGTTTAAAAATTGGACCGATCGTGTAGGCTACTGCATGGCCAGCCGAGGCAACCATTTGAATGAAATTATTTTCCATTATTAACCGGAAGGATTGTACTTTCAAATAAAAAAAAAATAAAAAAAAAAAAAGTTATTTGGCGGACCCTTTACAATGCGTGCTGCGAGTGAGCGGTACAAGAAGCTGATAAGGGAGGAAAACCAACTAGACACTAGAGAGAGAGTGAAAGAACCGAAAAAGGATGAATGGTGAATCCCGAAAGTTTTTTTTAGGGGGTAAGAAGATATTAACGGGCCTAATAATGGGCCGCCCTCCTGCAAGGGCGAGAATGAGAATCTGGTGACTGAGAAGCAGTGTGTGCTCAAATTGTGGAGAGACCACTTTTCAGCACTACTCCACTCAGATTCTTCCACTGAAATTCAGGAGGTAATGATAGTGGAAGATAGTGCACATTGTACCTGCTTTCGATAGCCCCATACGGGGAAAACTGTACGAGGCTATGTTTGAACTTGGTATTCCGGCAAAACTGATCCGCCTCTGTAGAATGACGCTGACCAACACCAAATCAGCAGTGAAAGTGGAAAAAGACCTTACTGAACCATTCTGTACCAAGCGAGGACTTAGACAAGGTGACACACTTTCGTGCAATCTCTTCAACATCTTAATGGAGATAATAATAGGAAAGGCTGCAGTAAATACTAACAAGACCATTAACACGAAAAGCCATATGTTGGTGGCGTATGCTGACGACATAGACATCATTGGGCGAAATTTGCGAGCGGTTACTGCAGTATTTTCAAGAATCGAAAAGGAATCAGCGAAGGTGGGTTTCGCTGTTAATGAGGGCAAGACAAAATTGATGGTGTCAACGACTAGAGAAACCTCGCGACTTGGTCCGCACTTGAACATTGACAACCGATTTAATTTTGAAGTGGTAGATAAATTTGTCTACCTTGGATCCGCCGTGAACAAGGACAACAAAGTCAGCCTGGAGATAGATAGGAGAATTGTGCTTGCAAATATATGTTATTTTGGGCTCAGTAAGCAGTTTAGGAACAAACCCCTCTCTCGACGGACAAAAGTCCAGCTATATCAGACTCTCATTTTACCTGTCCTGACATATGGCTCCGAAACTTGGGTCATATCGCTAGCGGATGAAAAACACCTGGGAGTTTTCGAGAGAAAAATTCTCTTGGACATAGCTAGACGAATCAAAGTGGTCCAATTGCTAGGCCATGTTATCAGAATGGATGAGGATGAGCCAGCGCAAAAGGTTTTTGATAACGTACCCGATGGAAGCAGGAAAAGAGGACGCTGGAAAGACCAGACAGAAGAATCCCTCCGTATCCTTGGTGTTACCAACTGGCGGGAAAAGTCGAAGGACAGAGCGTACATATCCGAAATTTGTTTAATTTGTTTGTTTAATTAATATGTGTAAGACCTCTGACCTCATGAGGTTGTAGAATAGTCAATACAAGTGAAGTAAGATGGCTACAACTATTATTTCTATGATTTTCGCAAAGAGAAGCGTTTTTGGACCGACATCACAGCCGAGAGGGCGGCGTTATGGTGTGGGGTGCTATTATGTACTATGGCACATCGATCTTGAATTTCAAAGTGCAAAAATGACTGGTGTAAGCTATAAAACGTTATTGGAATCGGGTTCTCCGAAGTTCATGTTTGGTCCCATATCTTGGATATTGCAACACGATAATGCATCTGTACACAACGCCAGAGTAGTAATGGAGTTCATTGCAAGCCAAAATTTTAATATTCTTGACTGGTCATCCTATTCGCCAGATCTAAACATTATCGAAAAAGTTTGGGGTAGGCTATCTCGTAAGGTCTATGAAGGAGGTAGACAATTTTATGACAAGCAGTCACTAATTCAGGCCATTAAGGATGTTTGGAATCAAATTTCGTTGGATTACATAAATTCTTTATATCTCTCAATGAAAACCCGTATATTTGAAGTTATTAAAAACAATGGAGGTTGTACCCATTACTAATTGTTCTTAAATAAAGTAAAATAAATTAAAAAAACAAGAAAAACTTTTTTTCATTAAAATTAGTTAAAGTGCCTTTATTCAAGTGAACCAAAAAAAATAGCACATTTTTGACTTTTTTTTTATAAATTGATCAAAAAAAGTTGTTTAGTTAAGAAACCACTACTGTCATGATTTGGTTTATATCTCAAGATGTCTAGCTTCCATTTCCATTTTAAAATTCTGCAATCGGTTACAAATTGCAAATGATACAGGCTGCTGAATATGGAAGTTTTAGTGCCTTTAAAAAAGTGAACCGGAGTGTAGGTATAAATGAAATTAAAATACATTACAAATAAATATAATTCAGTTTCCATATTTTGGAATGGTGTGGAAAACTAAAATGTTTGTTTTTAAATCAAAATTAAATTAAATTGGGAATTCAGTTTATAAATGAAATCAGTCTTTGGAATTTATATTTACAAATAGAATTTCATTAAATGATTTTCCATTCGATGCAAGTTTGGACCGTTTATCTGTTAGTGTCCTTGCAATGGAAAATATTGCTTCTGAAGGGGCACTAGTTGCTGGTATAGCGAGTATTCGGCGACTCAGTTTATTAATTTTTTCTATCATTCCACCATTTTAAAATATTAAAATCAGGTTGCAGAGGCACATTCGTATTTTTATATTTAATTATTTCATTTTCAATTATATATTGGTTAGAATAAACTTCCTCTATTGCTTGAACATATTTTTCAAATAATAAATATATTCTAAATGAACTTGTTTCAGTGGGTGAATTAACAATATTTATTTTTAAGGCAGCAACAAAGATTTACATTGGTTATTACTTGTGTTTGTTCTTCTAAACTAAACTGAGTAAGTTGATTAGCTGGCGGAAATAAAAATATTGCTAAGTTAGGATATAATGTGATCTTTCTGTCTACTAAGGAAATTAAAGTATCATATATATTTCTTTTAAACTCCGAGATAAAACTAGGTTCATCACTATAGGTGGTATTACACATTGTTTTTAAATTATTAATATGTGGGTGAACTAAAGGAATAGTAACATAGGAGCTGCCTTCAAGTTCTGTGGAAGCATCCATGAAAAGCTTTAAAATTGAAACTAATTGGTCTAAATAATATTCTTGTATAATGCTAAATTTCTCAGTCATATTTTTCTCATTTATAATTATTTGAATATCAGTAAAATTTGATTTTATTGATATATATGTATATAGTATATATATGTCCTTTATTCATTTAAACAAAATACTATAGAATTAAAATATAATATTTAAATAAAAGGTTCACGAAGAACATAGGGCGTCAACAACATCTCTCCATCGATTTCTGTTTCTATCAAGTGATTTAATTTGATTCCAGGATAGTCGCGTTTGGTTGTATTCCTTTTCCAGGCGCCGCTTCCACGTATTTGGTGGTCGTCCTGGCCTTCGATACCATTGGGGGTTCCACTCTAGCAATATCCGATGTTGGACGCCTAAGTATGTGACCGATCCAGGTCCATTTTCTTCTACGTATATCGAATTCAATAGGGCTGTTATTTGTGCGTTGCCAGAGGTCTTCATTAGAAACTACATTCGGCCAGTAGATACGTAGTATTTGCCACAGACAACGATTGATAAACGTTTGGACCTTCTTCATAAGGATCTTCGTCAAGCTCCAAGTAGTACAACCGTACAATAGTACAAACTTTACGCTGCAATTAAATATTCGCAATTTCGTCTTTTGCGAGATCCTCTCATCACGCCAGATTTTGTGCAGGTTTAGGAATGCAACACGAGCTTTATTGACCCGATCATTTATAACCATTGCGGAGCCTCCGTCCTTGGTAATTTTGCAACCTAATTAGTTGAATGACTCCACGTCTTCAATTAAAGAACCATCAACTGTTAGTGGAGTAACACGTTCTGTGCGAATACGCATTAACTTCGTCTTCTTAATATTTATCTTCAATATTACTTTTTTCGCATTTTCGGAGAGTTTGTGTAGCTTGGCCTTGATATCGTCAAATTTGTGGGCCATAAGACATATGTCTTCTGCGTAGTCTATATCATGTAGGTGTTCATACATATTCCACTGAATGACGGACGGCGCTTCTGCATTGGTTGCCTCCATAAGCAGAAGGAATAACGTGGGGGACACTACGCATCCTTGTCTAACACCCGCAGATGTGGTGAAAGGCTGGCTTTCCTCTGTATAGTCCCTGTATAGTTTCCGAATCATGGAGACTATCTTGTCTGGTATCCCTTTCCTGGCCAGGGTGGACAACATTGAATCACGGTGGATACTATCGAATGCTTGTTCAAAATCAACGAAAAGTAGATACAGAGGCGATTGAAATTCAACCGATTGCTCAATTATTCTCCGGAGCGTATTAACGTGGTCGACACACAAACGACCAGGCCTGAAACCCGCTTGCTCCTTGCGCAGAATTTACTCCACCACTGGTGAGATCCGCTGTAGTATAAGAGTCACAATTACTTTGCCAATTGCATTGAGCAATGTGATACCCCTCCAGTTCTCGCACAGCGTTAGGTCACACTTTTTAACGGATAGTGATAACCACTCCCTCTTTCCACTCCGTAGGGATTACACCGTCTACCCATGCACTTCTGATGACCGGCGTAATGACATCTGCTAACACTGATGCACCATATTTCAACAGCTCCGCTGGAATGTTATCTGGGCCAAAAAGTTTTTTAATCCTTCAGTTTACCCAGAACGGCCTACACTTCCGTTCGCGTCGGGGGTTCCGTTGGAATATCTCTTCTCGGGTTGCGACGTGAGTATGTTGCCGAAGTGATACTGTGATCTTCATCATTTGGAGGACTAGACTGTGTCGTAAAGTGCTCGCGCCATCTTTCCACTTGTTGGTCTGGTGATACTATATTCGTACCATCCATCGCTTTTAAAGATGCAGTACTTCTGCTGTTGTTGTCGCCTAGCAGTTTTACTGAAGTATACACTTTATGTAGATTTCCCGTGTTTGCGGCTCTTTCGGTTTGTTCCGCTATGTTATCCAGATAGTCGCCGTAATCGCAACGCCGTAAATCTGTCCCATTCTTCGCGCCGATTGCCGTTGGTCTGCTCTTAACTGCCTTTTAACTGTTGGTGTCTTGGATCTTATACGCATATTGTGCAGGCGTTCACGATTTTTAATCTCGGCCTAGGATTCTGCACTAATCCAAGGTTTATTCTCACGTCTTTTCTCACCAAGGAAATCCTTGGCAGTTTCCCTCAGCACTCGAACAATGCCCGGCCAGGTATTCTGACTGTTCTGTGTCAAATTGACAGTCATGAGATGAGTCATGCAGACGGTCTGTGTTATGTTGAACGATTTTTTCACTAATGCCGTTGACAGCCGCTGGACGTAGACGGAAGGTGCCCATAAAGAGTTGGTGGTCGCTATCAATATCAGCACCACGCCTTGACTTGACGTCCAGCAGGGAACCCAACAACATTTTGCTGATTGAATTTTGTTTGACCATCGGGTGATTCCCATGTGTAATTGTGTATATTTTTATGGGGGAATTTCGTTCCACCGATAAATAAGTGATGGCGAGTACAGAAACCTATGAGCCTGTCACCATTGTAATTTCCCAGATTTCCAAGCCCATGTCTTCCCATAACTTCCTGTAGGTTATTGTTGTCGTTACCCACTTTGGCACTGAAATCTCCCATAAATACTTTTATGTCACCAACTGATAGGGAACTTACAGCAAAATCTAGTTGGCTATAGAAATCGTCCTTAGCACTGTCCTCATCAAGTTCGGTGGGTGCATACGTCTGTCCAAACAGAAATCCTGCGGAAATTCGAATTGAACCTCGTATTGATAATATATTAGAATATACTGTATTCCATCTTGTGGGTGTGAAGCTTTTCAATGAAGTGTTTAAATCACAATTTAAAATAGATTTCTTGAACATTTTTACCACTTTGGATCATGTTGTTTTAATACATTTTTCTATAGTATTGTGAATCAAGTGATTTATACAGTTGATATTTTCGTGATCTTTTAAAGCTGCTTTGATGTTACTGCTTCTATCTGTAACCACTACTACTGGGTCATTTAAGGAACAATTGAACTCATTCACTAGAGTATCCAATTTGTTTTTATATTAATGCCTATTTAATAAATAAATAATTTCAAATATAATTAATTACAGTTAGATATAGGATAGGATATTGAATAAAATAAATAACAATTTAAAAAACATTTGAAATTTAGTACAAAAATTTTAATTTATAAATGTAAGTAAAATTTAAAATTATTCTCAAAATTAGATGAAGAAGATAAAATTGAAGTTTTATGAAACACAATTTACATTTCATTTGACATCCTTGTGTGTTGGATATAACTAAAACTTTCCCCAAAACAATCAGTTTAGCAAACTGTTTGCTGTATTTACATACGAGCTTACACATTTTTCACCAAAATTTTTTAAGTTTACATTTATTATTTTACAGACAACTTACTTGTATTCGAAATTCCTTTCATAGACTTCACTCCCAGCAACTTGGTTGTATACACTCCATCCATAATGAAATGAGCCGTTAAGGCAAGGTAGGAAATTTTTGAAAAATTTTCAGTCCATAGGTCACATGTCAGAGCATAACCAATTTGACGTATGGATGCTATCTCAAATTGAAGCTTTGCAAAGGGTAGATAATAGCTATTCTCAACGTTTATATACTATATTGTTGTTGGATTTGGTATTAGGGAATCAACATTAAAATTGGTTCCAAATTTGTTTCCTAGGAATAACATCAGCTTGAGTACACTAAAGAGTAAGGGCGAATGTCTCCAAGAACCCACTCAGATTGAAACTTATTCTTTTCGGTCTGCCACAAATAAGCACTACAACAATTTTCGAAGAATTTAAGAATAGTTTCAACATTGAGCCACTCGATATAACTGAAATTTAAACTGCTAGATCTAACTCTGATGATGCGGTCTATGCTATAGAATTCGACCGAAGCCAGATATCCAAAAAGGAAGTTATTAGAATTAAATATTTCTATAATATTGTTGTACACTGGAGAAATCCTGTAAAACATTCTAAGGGTCCGACACAATGTTCCAAATGTACAATGTTCGGACACGGCGCAGCAAATTGCTTTCGGAAAACAGCTTGCCTTGGATGCGGTGGGTGCCATGACTACTCCTCATGCCAATTAAGCAAGTCACCTGATGATGCCACAATTGTCTATAAATGTTTTAATTGTGTGAGCAAGAAACTGAAAAATGTTAACAATAGAGCGGATGATCCTAGGATGCCCATCTAGACGTGAGTATTTAGAAATTCGGCAAAAAATTGACAAATAATTTTCTCTATCGGAAAGAATTTTCTCTATCGGAAATCGATTTTCCACAAACACTCAATAGGAATGAAAAAGTTCCAAAGTTTCTTTGGCCTAGACCCCAAAACACAAATGAAAAAGAGCGACGCATACCACCATCAAATACTGATGATAATGATATCTCCAATGAGAAATTTTTGGAAATATATATTTTGAAGCTCTAGATGCATTACAGAAATGCAAAAATAAATTTGACAAAATGCGAGCTTTAGGAATTTAGGAATCATTTAGACAAAATAAAATTCAAAGTCTTCACGTTATGCACTGGAACTCCCAAGGCATAACAAGTCACTCAGCAAATGCGAAAAAAAGATAGATATACTACTGATTAACGAAACATTCCCAAAGAGCCACCACAAATTCCGATTACTGAACTTTAAGGTCTACAGAAACGATAGAAATACCCATGGAGGTGGTGTGTTAATAGCAATAAGAGACTCAATCCCACACAGCTGTCTGCCAAATTTAGGAACAGTAAATATGGAAACTTTGTGAATTGCAGTGGAAATAAATGGAAGACCAATTAGATTGGTAGCTGCATATAATCCCAGATACACAGCAAATTTTACCGACGACTTAAATAAAATCACCACAGCAGCTAATGAGTTTTTTTATTTTTGGCGATCTCAATGCCCACCATACCAGCTGGAACTGTCATAAAGTCTGTTCGCGTACTGGATAATTTGTACAAATTTGTACAAATTATTACTATAGGTTTGTTCGAGAACTTTTCCAGCAAAAAATAGCAAGCAAAAACTATCTGGAGAGTAAGAATGATTTTACTCTCTCAATAAATAATAGCACAAAAAGTACGCGAACGACATCCAGCAAAAACTAGCAAGAAATAAGAACTTTGTATGTAAACAGCTGATATGCAATGTAAACATTGGAAGAAGCAACAAACGCAATTCGAACAAAACATTACAAATCACCAAAACTGTTTTCCTTTTCAACAGAAATACTTAAAGATTTATAACAAAACATTCAAAAATCACATTTTCTCTTAAAAACTAAAATTCCAATGATAAATTTATTATTTTATATTCTTTCTACGTCCTAATTTTGTTTGTTTACTTGAAACAACTGTTACGTTTGGCTTGCTAATTCGTGCTGGCAAAAATTTTCCCAGCACAAACCATCAACTTCTCCATCATTGAACTGTCAAAATATTCACTCTCTGGCTCTCTCGTTGCTGGCTGCTGGGAGTTATCCAACACTTTCCAGCAAAAAATAGTGATAATTAGTGCTAATTATCACGTTCTCGAACAAACCTTATATCGTTTACACCAAAAAGCCAGTAACGAGAGAGCAAGAGAGAGATTATTTTGACAGTTCGATGATAGAGAACTTGCAAGTTTTAACTGGAGAAATTTTTGCCAGTAAGAATTTGCAAGTAATAACATATGTTTTGAAACAAACAAAATTAGGAAATTAAAGAAATTTAACAATGGCAGATGTAAGTACGAAAAATAACTTTTATTAACATTTTATTGGAATTTCTTCATAAAATAGATTCCCAACAAAGTGCAGTGTGATCGTGGAGTTAACGATTTAATACAGCCGCAATCAGGAACACTTCCCGGTACCTCGACATCGTCAGCAGATCATGTTCAACGGATTGGAGGTATTTATAGTTTTGTTTAGTAAAAAGGCAAAAACGTAAACAAAGGCAAAAACGTAAACAAAGGCATAAACGTAAACACAAATCAGCTGTTTACAGACAGATTTTAATTTCTTGCAAGTTTTTACTGGATGTCGTTCGTGTACTTTTTCTGATAGTTTTTACTGAGAAAGCCAAATCATTCTTACTCTCCGAAAACTAGTTACTTGATAATTTTTACTGGGAAAGTACGCGAACAGACTTATAAAAACAACACTGCAGGAAAAGTTCTCTTCAATCAAAAGCTACAAAATAATTATTATATTTATGCTCCCCCTGGATTTACCCGCTTTGGTCAGGGCCTAGGACAAGTTCAGCCCTCCGTAGTTGATATTCTTTTGACCAACTCCAATCTCAATTGTTCGTCCCTTGAAACGTACCCGGGTCTTTTATGTTCAGACCATGTTCCGATCACCTGCGAATTATACGGTTCCGTTGTCAGTAAGATATACAATGTATGGTGCCATCATACCAAGATGCAGATTGGAATTTTATTAGAAAGGGAGTTGATGACCAAATCCGAGGGCTTGCAATCTATAAATATAACTGCTTCAAATATTGAACAAATATTATTAAACATCACAAATACCCTTCAAGAAACAGCTAGCAAAATACCGATGAAACGACGAAAATCTTGGCTTCGAAAACTTTCCTATTTGAGCCTGTATCTTATTGGCCAAAGAAATAGATACACTAGAAAATTGCAACGATCTCCTCCCTCGCAGAAACCATCGTTGAAATGTACTATTAAACTGCTAACTACACTAATTGATTTTCACAAATTTAGAGATACAAACACAAATTGGAGTAACTTTCTGCAAAAACTACCACATGGTAGCAAACAAGCTTGGAAAGTGTCAAAAGCAATGAGAGGTAAAAAATCAGCTGTTAGTTGCTTGAGTGTTGACAGTGAGAGAATAGCTAATGCGGTAGCTGATGTGTTTGAGAACGCACACTGCATAACAAAGGCAGTGAGCACACCAGCCGATCGAATCGTGATGAACCATGTGAATTGTTTAGACTCTCAAACAATTCCCACTGGCGCAGCTAACTTGACTACATTAGAAGAAGTGAGATATTATGCTAAGAAAATTAAAAACAACAAGTCACCTGGTAAAGATGGGATAAAACCAGTGGTGGAAAAGCAAATGTCAAATACATTTTTTAACTTCTTGACAGTTGTCTTTAATTGGTGCTTAAGCAACGGATATTTCCCCAGTATATTTAAAAATACTAAAGTTATACCAATTTTGAAACCTGGGAAAAATGTCAAATTACCGTCAAGTTACAGACCAATTAGTATGCTTAGCACAATTGACAAAATATTTGAAAATATTTATTAAGAAGAATATCGGAATTTGCTGAGGAAAATCATGTTTTAAAGATAGAACAATTTGGATTCTGGAAAGGCTACTCAACCGTGCACCAATTAAAGAGAGTTGCTAACATAATATCTGAAAATAAGAAGAACAGAAGAAGTATCGGGGTGGTTTTACTGGATATAGAAAAAGCATTCGATTCAGTATGGCATGACGGTATCGTCTTCAAACTTAATAATTTTATTCTCCCGATCTATTTACAAAAACTTCTTAGAAGCTTCTTAAAAAATCGCAAATTTTCCGTCTGTGTTGATGATGCAGAATCGACCAGCTGCTGGTGTTCCACAAGGATCGGTTTTATCACCTACTTTGTATTCAATCTTCATATCGGATTTTAAGATACCAGCAAATCAGGATGTCGCCTTTTATGCGGATGATTCGGCAATTATAAGTACAGGAAAGGTCTCTAATGCTATTATTAAGAAAATGAAAAAAGCTTTATCTCAAAAATATTTTGAAGAAAGGAAGGTAAAAGTCAACCAAAATAAAACACAGGCAATTATTTTCCCGTTCAATAAATCACCAAAGCGGGTACCTACTGAAACTCTTGAAATTCAGGGATCAGTTCTTCCAGTACAAGAATCACTAAAATATCTGGGTGTTATTTTGGTTAAAAAATTGAATTTCTCGAGTCACATCACGACCACGCGAGACAAAGCGCTAAAATGTGGAAGATCACTGTTTCCATTACTTAATAGAAAATCTGCGCTCAATTTGAAAAACAAAATGCCCGTTTACAATATGTGCATTCGTCCTACTATGACATATGGTTGTCTGGTCTGGTTTCCAAGAACTGCTAAAACGAACCTTAAAAAATTACAGGTTATACAGAATAAAAATTATTCACAATCCAAATCTCTATCTGATCTGTTACATGAACACTTCAACCGCAAACTACTTCATTCAATTTTTGTTGACTTACAACAACGATTCGAAGACAGCTGTAGATCTTCAAATTTATATAACTAATTACATTTTACAACTTTGGCAACAAAGTTATTATAATTAATTAATTTAAAATTTTTTATAAAATTGAAAGGTTTTTTCTATCTTTTTGCCTTAACCAGAATTAACTTCTAATGTAGACATTTTTGTTATAAAAGATTTATTTGCTGCAATACTTAATGTAAAATCTCAAAAATTGTAAATATTTATTTAATTTAACCATTGTACAATGATAGTATCAATAAAAAAAAATGGTTTCCCCTTACATCCCATGAAGGGACCGGGGAGAAGTTCTCACAATCACTGAGCTGTGCGCTTTGCAGTTTTCACTCACTGATTTTGAGAAGCTTTTTCATAGCTAAATACTCCATAGTGTCGCCGTCACTATGCGAGGTGACCGCCGCCGAAAGAAATTTGAAGGTGTTCAGAACAGGGTTCGAACCCAGGATCTCATGTACAAGAGCCGCGCACACTATCCATTGCACCACCGACGGCCAGTTGTAGTTGTATACAATTAATAAAAATTTTTAATGCAACAAAATGTATTGCTTCAACCTCGTTTTCGTCTTTAATAAGGTCAAAGCAATTCCATATCTTGCTTCGCCCTCTTTTCGCACTAATTTTATAGCCATCAGACAAAATCTTTTCTTTTATTTCGAAATTGTTCAGTTTTAAATATAATTTTCAGTTCAAATCACTTTTCACTTCAACATTAACCTACATATGTACATATGCTTCACGTAGAAATATGATGGTAGATGCAGTACGACAACAACTACAACAAGGCAAAACAACAGGCATTTTGTGTTTGCTCAGTGTCTGTATTGTGTCAAAGTCAGCTGATTGAAAAATGTAAACAAAGTTGAAAAAGCTGATATTTAGAAAATGATTGTGTTTTAGTTTATATTTTGAAAGTGTTTAAGATTGAAAATTATAACGTTTCTGTGTGATTTTTATAGATAAAACATTTGAAAAGCTGGAGTTATTGGTGAACGCCGGTTGCAGAGGAAGGTAAATGCTTCATTGTCATCGGTAGGTGTTAGTGATAATAATATTTCTAAGTCATTCCAGCAACAGCTTGAAAGTGAAATCTGGAGGCATATTTCCGGCAATCGATGAAAATTACGTGGCTTTCGTGGTACAAGTCAATGTCATGAATACTCCACAGAGTGGTTTGTAAGAAGCGGACACTTTGATTTGGATCATATAGTCATGGGTGATTCCATAGGTGATCCCGAAATGGAAAATTGTGTGCCATCACCGCGTCATATAAAAATTTGTTTCCTTTGTGATCACGTAAGTTTGAGGTGTTGAAGTAATCCTGACCAATTTAATAAATTCATGTTGTTTTCCGTTTTTTGCAGGCCGAACGAAACTTGGATAATTATCGGAATGTTTTTGATATTGTTGTTATCGATGGCCAAACTATGAATGTCCTACAGTTGGAAAATATGAACAACGACTGAAATGATTAACGATCGGATATGCCATACCGCTGAACAGACAAAATTTCTATCCCATGTTCCTAAATTTTTGTAATACATATTTATTTATTTAATGTGGAAAAAGTAGCCAAAACTTTGAAGCAAAAACTTCAAAAAAGGCACAGCACTGGGAATTAACGAATCTCTTTCTGCTCCTCTTATAATGCCTGAGAACAAAAAGTGATCGGCACATATGCAAGCATTTTGCTGATAACTGCATCCGACAAATATCACTACACTTGCTCTCCTGCGTTCATCACTTGGAACTTTGAAGAACGGTCCAGCATTACGACTAAGCAGCAAGCTCGCATTTTTCCTATTTATATTTCAAAAACATAATTTAACACAATTTTTGTAATTAATTCCGTTTTCATTCTCTCACACTTTTAAAACACTATTCAAATTATTTGAAATTTTCCAACCAAATAACGTAAACAAAAAATGTAAACAAACTTTGACATAAGAGAAATACTTACTCATACTCACTCAAGAAAAAACTTCAAATCAGCTGTGCTAGTGCTTCTACCATTTCTTTGTACCATGGATGAGAGTGATTGTGTGTTTCGTTTTTCATTCTCGTGAAAAAAAAAATCATGTTTCGTTTGTTTTGCTTTTTTGAACGAAACAGTGTACTATTCTATTCGATCTCTCATGTTTCATTACTCTCATGTCTCCATACTCTCATGCATGGTACAAAGAAATGGTAGAAGCACTAGCCCAGCTGATATGAAGTTTTTTCTGGACTGAGCGTGAGTAAGTTTTTCTCTTATGTCAAAGTTTGTTTACATTTGTTTGTCTGCAACCCCCGTTCGCTAGCAACTGCTGTTTTTAAAATATTTCTCTGCAAAAATTACATAGAAACGTTTTAATTTTCACACTTAAACACTTTCGATATATCAAATAACACTCAATCATTTTCTAAATGGCACTTTTTGCAAATTTGTTTACATTTTCATAATTTTTCTATCAGCTGACTTGACACAACACAGACACTAAGCAAAAACAAAATGCCTGTTGTTTTTGGCTTGTTGTATTTGTTGTCGTACTGCATCTACCATTATATTTCTACCATGCTCTCATGTCTCCATTCTCTGATGTTTCCACTCTCTAACTCAAGTATATTATAGTTTGCATTGGTTTTTTGAGAATGCGTGTTTCGTTTCGATTGCTTGACCCACACCGAATGAAGTATATATTTGTTTCGCTCGTTAGATGTATTCTCAATTAGAGTTCTGTTTTCGCTTCATTCTCAATAGACAGAAAACCAAAACATTGATGCAGCTCTTTAGTATAGATTTCCATTCCACAAAGAAAAATTGGCATGAGTACGGTTTTAACAATCCGTTTGCGAACATGCAATGGGTAGAAGAATTATTTAATCTTCTGAGAGTGAAAGATACTCTAGACACTACCATGCTAATATGATAATCAAAGGAAAGATGATCATCTAGATATAATCCCAGAGATTTATGATGGGAAACGTATTCAATGACAACACCGTCTAACATCAAATGCGGGACGCCATTGATATCAACCCCAAAATTCATAGCAAATGTTTTCGTCGGATTAACCATTATTCCATTATTGAGCGACCAACTTGATATACTCTTTAAGTCCTTGTTAAACAGCCAACAGAACTCCGACGTCGACACATTTGTATTTAAACATGCGTATAACTGGATATCATCCGCATAAATTCGAGCATTAAAAAATGATAACGAATCAATAATATCGTTGTCGTACATCATAAATAATAAAGGAGCCAAGACTGAACCCTGGGGAACGCTACGATGCAATAAAACACATTCTGACCTATTTTCAATCACTTTAACAAACTGTCGTCTGTCATTAAGAAAATACGCGATCAGTCTACAAGCGGAAGAAGAGAATATGAACTGTCGGTTCAATTTCGTTACCAATAAGCTGTGAACCACGGAGTCAAAAGCCTTTTTAAAGTCCAAAAAAACTACTACCGTGCCTTTCTCTATATCCATACCCTTCCTTATTCTCTCCACCACGGCCAAAACCAGAGTAGTGGAATTATGCCCAATCCGAAACCCTGATTGGTAAGGTGATATAAGACATCTCTCATTCAAATGATTTATAATTCTGTCATTGACTATAACCTCCAGAATTTTGGAGCAAACAGGTAAGATACTTACAGGTCTGTAGTCGGAAACACTGGAAGGATTACAGGATTTTGGGATGGGAACAATTCGAGCCAGTTTTTAGTTTTTTTAGCACAATTTTTTGGCAAACTGCACAATTTTTCGTATTGAAAGTTTCTCCTTTTAATTTATCTGAAAAATCTATGTTTACAGCATATTTATCGGTATATCGTTACATTTTTGCCTGGTCCTCACTAACCTGGTTGCGAAAATTTCGTGAACAAAATCAACTACAGGGTTGTTATGGAAAAGGAGGTTCGTACGAAAACAATTGTTTGGTACAGAAAATTTGATGTTCCGACTATTTTGTCAAATAAAATAACTCCACAGGCGTAAAAGCAAAAATTTAATTCATGAAATATCAGAAATATGTTACCCATTTAAAAAATTTCCCTATACAGATAAATGACAAAATTCCTTATAAATTCCAAAATGTTTTCCTGAAGTCAGGAGTGAAAAACCGATGTAAAACGTACGTTTTGTACCTGGAGTAATAATATGGGCGATTATTAACAAACTACAAATTAGTCGTTTTGGACCGTACATTGCCTTCAGTATCAAGATGTGACTTTTGTAAAACGGTCTAAATCCGATAGAAGTTTTTCTCGAAACTCCAGATATAAACTTCAGGGTAAATCTACGGCTTCATTTTGAGAGTAATATCTGACAAAGAAAATTACAAAGTAGAGACGATTTGATCACTCTTCTCTATGATAATTGGAACGGATTCCAAAAGAAGTTATCCAAAATTTGGGAAATTCTATTCTAAGATGATTAAAAGAAAGATGAGAAAGGAATCAATGGATCTCAACAAAATTATAAATAGATTTTTGAAGTTTTATTTAAACAAACATGTGATACTTATTGGAGCTGAAAATAACCCATAGTTTGGCTTTCGTTGTAGTTGTAGAAACTCTTAAAATATTTTAAATTAATGTTTTGTATCAAATTAAGATACAGGCTATACAAAATTAAAACCATAATAATGCTTCTTTTTAAGCTGAACGGTTAACGTATATCAGCTGTTTAAAGGCGAGATGACCACCCATTTCTTAGAGGGTCTGGTCTGTAAGTGTTCTGGATCAGAAAATTTTAGCATAATGATTTTGCAAACAGCACAATTTTTGAGGACATTTGGCATAATTTTTTAGTCGGTCTCTGGCAACACTGGTGTTGAAGCAAAACAATACAATAGCGGCATTCATGCAAACGTGAAAGCTGAGAACTTTTGCTCAGCGCAAGTTTCCCTCGCACCGTTGCATCAGGCACCAGGTAAAGTTGCTCAGCGTAGTTGTGCTCAAAACCATATCAGCTGACAAAGATGGATACATAGGGTGGTAGCAGTAGCAATTGCATGTATTAAGTATGTGTACTTTTTCAACTGTTCTAGTGCTATCACCTTATTTATCCATCCTAGTCAGATGACAACGAAATGTCAAAAGTTTACAAGTTTCTCCATCCCACGTTTGCGCAGCAAATTTGCCTCGAAAACTTTCCACTTTTGAGCAAGTCGCTTTGTATGGGAAATTTGTTTGTTTTGAAGTTTGCTGTGCAAGTTTACGATGTTTTCGAGTTTACGAGGTTCTTTAGAGCTTTCATGAAGACCACTAATATCTGTTACACTCATTCTCTCATTTATACCCATAGTAACAGAGATGGATATGGTATATTTGTTTTGAAAATAGTTACTTTCAGTTCCACTATGGCACGTCTTTAGTTTGTATTACGTTATGAAATTTCATAATTCTCACTTTACGCAACACACTAGTGTACATAGACTACGTACATTTATGTATATATGTACATATATTCATACGAGTATGTACTTACCTCGAAATATTTACAACGTTCCTGATAGCGTCTCAATTTGGCCCTTCGATGGTATATCATGAATAGCGTCATGGATAGAATGGCAACACAGAAAATGGGTGCTAATATTACGGCAAACAATTTCACAAAATGATTTTTCTCTAAAAATAAAACATAAAAAGATACAATGACGGAGAGAGATTAACAAATGCATGTTATTTCATTTGAAGGTACATATGCATACAAATTCCCAGTTACAGTCGAGTTAAAAATAAATACACAAGAACGGGAATGACACAACAATTACACTGTGCAACAACAATTTTGGATGTGGACGATTCATGTGCCAAATGATCACACTAGGTGATTTAGATCGCTGTGTGGCTACTAGAGTGTCCAAAACCGAAAAACCGTGGAAACCGGTTTTTTTTTGCTATTAACAGTGTGCCGGTTTTTAAAAAATTTAATTTTCGAACAAACCGGCAAACGGTTATTTGACGTCGGTTAAAAAAATTAATAATAAATGATAGGACTTTCGAATTTTAGTGAAATTTTTTAATTAAGAAACATGATTTCCATTTTGAAATATGATCTGAATGACATATCCAAACAATTATTTTTCAAAATGATTTTATGATTTGAATTAGAATTAATTAAGGTTTTCAAACATTTTTTTTTATTAAATTTCAAAATTAAAATTATTTGATAACTAAATGTGTAAAACTTAATATGATTTTCATACAAGAAAATCTTTTTCCAAATTGAATATGATTTTCAATTTTAAATCAGTTTAATGCGAATTTGAATAAAACTTTTAAATTTTATACAGGGTGGCTGATGAAAGCCCTTTTTCTATTTAATGAATCTCGTTAATTTTTTTTTATTTTGCAGATTGATTTTTAGATTTAACAAAAATGATTAAGTGGGACACTGAAACAAGAATTTGGATTGTCCGCCGATATCACGCACCGTAGTTTCGGACCAAAGAGAGTATAGGCGCACGTTTGGCGGCAATCCTCCGAGCAGAGGGACCATAATGAGACTTGTTAACATTTTTGCCGAGGATGGTACAGTCAACAGAAGACCTTACCATCGAAACCCTTCAGTTCGGTTGGAGGAAAACAGTTTCGACAAGAAGGTTATCTGCTTAAATGGGTATAAGCAGACAGTCATTGCAGTCAATTATGCACAAAAATTTGGACTTATTCCCATATAACATTCAAATGGCCAACAAGCTGAACGCAGCAGACTTCCCGATTCGCTTGGAATTTTGCCAGAAGATGCTTCAAATGGTGGAAGAGGACGGAAACATGTTGAACTGTCTTTTCATGTCTGACGAGGCCCATTTCGATTAAAACGCAACATAAACCAACAAAATTGTCGAATATGCAGTGCTTCCAACCCACAGATACTCCATGAGAGGGAATTGCATTCACTTCGTGTCACAGTGTGGTGTGCAGTTTCATTACGCTGCATTGTCGGGCCCTATTTCTTCGAAGAAAACGATCACACAGTTACGGTTACTGGAGATCGTTACTTGAGCATGTTGAGAGAGTTTTTCTATCCAGAATGACACCGAATGAGAATAACTTTCAATTCTGTGTGGTTTCAGCAAGATGGTGCAACTCCTCACATTACCCGGCCTATTATGACAGAAATGCGATGACAATTTCCTAATAAGCTGATATTCAGAAACTCCACATTCCGTTGGTCCCCCAGGTCGTCTGACCTTACTGCACCTGACTTTTTCTTATGGGGTTATTGCAAACAGGAAGTCTACAAACCAAAACCAACAAATTTGAATGAACTAAAGCAATCCATTGGAGAAACAATTGCGGCTATTCCTATCTCAACTCTCCAAGTAGTAATGAACATATTTTTGGTAAGATGCCGCACATGCATCAACGAGCACCGGGGCATTTAAATTCCATTATTTTTAAAACTAATTAAGCTATATTTAATAAAATTGAATGAGCTTCAACATGAATGAAAGAAATATGAATTCCATACACTGAAAGATAAGTTATTTGAGTTTCTTAATGTAGCAATATTCATCAGCCACCCTGTATTTAAGTCTATTTTAAATTATTTTGTTCGTCAATATTTCGCTACCCATTGGGTTGCATCGTCATGAAAATAAGCACAATTATTTTTAAAAATTTCATTTTAATTTGTAATTTCATTATTTATTTTTCATTGGTTATAGGTCGTATACGAACTCCTCTACTAAAATATATTCCACAGTAAATTGGTAAAACATTTGGATACGTTGTTGGTTATTTCGGTGCAGTTTTCTTGACATTGTTTCAAAAAAGGACGTCTGTAAATAAAGATAGAGAATTGACAACTCATAGTGAAATTTAATGAGGAATAAATTCGTAAAACATTTTGAATCCGTAGCTCGTTAGTTTAGTGTACCTTTTTGGTACTATTTGAACAAATGACGAAAAGGACCCTTTAAACTTTCAAATAGAAAATTTGAATATTCCACGAAAATAAACCTTGTAAAATTTCACTGAAGACATGTTATCACAAGAATTCGCTCAATTCAATATTTATACTCGATTTTTAAATTTATTTCGGACAGTATTGGATAAGAAAATTCAAACATGCCACGCCCATAAAAAAGTGTAGCTACACAGTGGTCTAAATTTTTGGGGTTTGACTATACTCACGTAGTGTGATAATTTGGCGCGGGAATCGTCCACCCCCAAAGCAAAAACCTAAATTTTGTTGCATAGTGTTAGAAAATACAAAAACCGAAAACCCGTATATGGTTTTTTCACTCCCACCTGACGCCTGCTGTTTGAAATTATTATCATTTACAAGGTATCGATGGAATCGGGGTTATTTTGCCGAGTCTAACGGTTTAAAATCAGAAAGCTAGACCGCGGCAAGCTGCAATTACTAGAGATAGCCACGGTCTATGAAGAGAATCTTGGTTATCACTCAGATACTTGGTTATGAAAACCGCTTAAAGAAAACCATAGAACGATGAAGAGTGGCAAGTGAGGAAAAGAACGCTGCACGTATGGCAATGCTTTAATCAGTTCCAACGCGAGCTGCGACGGAACGGTATAAGGAGAAGAGGATAGTGGAACCCCGTTTTAAAGAAAGAAAATCGGTTATGGGCGTCGGTGGAGCTATGGTTAGTGGCGCGGCTCTTGTACATGATTACATGGGTTCGATCCCTGATCCGATCTCCCTACATTTCTGCGACGACGTTCTCCTCGCTTAGTGAGTGCGACACTATCGAGTACTTAGCCATGAAGTAGATTCTCCAAATATCGTTCTGAACCGGTGTAAAAATTGTAGATCCCAATCCCTGAGTTCAAAACAAGAAAGTGCACAGTTCACTGGTTGTGAAAATCTCTCCCGAATCCATTCATGGGATATCATGGGAAACCATTTTTTGTTTTGAAAGCGGTTGTGGAAAAAGCGCGAGAGTGAGAATATTGAATCTTACAGGAAGAAGAATGAAATCCGTAAATTCTACAAAAAAAGTACAAAGCCAAGCCAACATGGTTCTCGTCCTTATCTCTACTAAATCGTGTCACAGATGTGCAGAGTATGTTGGAAATATAGAGACATTACTTCTCTGCTTTACTTGTCTCAGGAGACTCTCAGCAGATGCGGGTGTTGAGCCAATACAGGACGATGGCGTCAACTATCCTCCTCCAAGCCAAAGCGATATTAGAACTGCAATTTCCAGGCTTAAGAACAACAAAGCTGCTGGTGCTGATAGACTATCGGCTGAGCTCTTTAAGGATGGTGGCTTTGAGTTCAAAAGGTTCAAAAGGTGACGAATATATGCCCGACGATTGGATCCTCAGCATACTGTGTCCTGTTTTCAAAAAAGGCAACCCGAGTATATGTACCAACTATCGTGGAATAAGCATTTATCCATCGTATAGAAGGTCCTCTCGAGTGCAATGTGCGAAGACTAAAGCCGTTTGTTGCAGAAGTGATCGGAACTTATCTGTGTGGTTTCAGGCCTGGAAAGCCAACTATCGACCAAATATTTACATTACAAAATAATACTGGGGTAAACATTTCACCGAACCTCAGGCAGAGTGACGCCCTATCAGGAGATCTCAATTTTTATTGTCTATATTACAACCTCACGAGGTCAGACGTCTCACACATATTAACTAAACAAACAAATTAAACAAATTTCAACATATTCTTCCAACTGGCTCTATCCTTCGCCTTTACTCGCCAGCTGGTAACACCAAGGATACGGAGGGATTCTTCTGCCTGATCTTTCCAGCGGAGTCTTGGTCGTCCTCTTTTCCTTCTTCCATCGGGTACGTTATCAAAAACCTTTCGGGCTGGCTCATCTTCATCCATTCTGATAACATGGCCTAGCCAAAGCAAATGGCCCACTTTGATTCGTCTAGCTATGTCCACGTCAGAATAGAGATTATATAGCTCTGCGTACCATCGACGTCGGTACTCGCCGTTTTCAATAACAGGACCATGTATTTTACGGAGAATTTTTCTCTCGAAAACTCCCAGGTGTTTTTCATCCGCTTGCGATATGACCCAAGTTTCGGAGCCATATGTCAAGACAGGTAAAATGAGAGTCTGATATAACTGGACTTTTGTCCGTCGAGAGAGGGGTTTGTTCCTAAACTGCTTACTGAGCCCAAAATAACATATATTTGCAAGCACAATTCTCCTATCTATCTCCAGGCTGACTTTGTTGTCCTTGTTCACGGCGGATCCAAGGTAGGCAAATTCATCTACCACTTCAAAATTAAATCGGTTGTCAACGTTCAAGTGCGGACCAAGTCGAGAGGTTTCTCTAGTCGTTGACACCATCAATTTTGTTTTGCCCTCATTAACAGCAAGACCCACCTTCGCTGATTCCTTTTCGATTCTTGAAAATACTGCAGTAACCTCTCGCAAATTTCGCCCAACGATGTCTATGTCGTCAGCATACGCCAGCAACATATGGCTTCTCGTGTTAATGGTCTTGTCGTATTTACTGCAGCCTTTCTCATTATTTTCTCCATTAAGATATTGAAGAGATTGCACGAAAGTGTGTCGCCTTGTCTAAATCCTCGCTTGGTACAGAATGGTTCAGTGACCCACTTTCACTGCTGATTTGGTGTTGGTCAGCGTCATTCTACAGAGGCGAATCAGTTTTGCCGGAATACCAAGTTCAGTATAGATATGCTTTGTGAATATTTGGTCAGTTGTGGACATGCCTGGTCTAAAACCACACTGATAAGGTCCAATCAGGTACAATCTACACTATCTTCCACTATCATTACCTCCTGATCTTCAGTGGAAGAATCTGAGTGGAGTAGTGCTGAAAAGTGGTCTCTCCACATTTTGAGCACACACTGCTTCTCAGTCATCAGATTCCCATTCTCGTCCTTGCAGGAAAGCACCCCATTATTAGGCCCGTTATTCAATCTTCTTATCCTCTGGAAAAACTTTCGGGATTCACCATTCATCCTGCACATTTCGGGTTTTCCACTCTCTCTCTGCTCCCACTGCCATTTTTCCGCCTAAATAGTTGGTTTTCCTCCCATTCTCAGCTTCTTGTATCACTCACTCGTAGCACGCGTTGTAACTGACTGTTTCGTTGCCATACATGCAGCGTCTTTTTCATCAGTTGCAATGAGACATTCTTCGTCGTACCATGGCTTATCCTTCTGCGGTTTTTGATAGCCAAGTTCAGTCCTTGCAGCGGTGTCCATAGAATGGGAGATGTGCTTCCACTGCGCCTCTGGGTCTTCGGGAGGGGGGTATTCTGCTCTAGCAGGAGATAGAGTTTCTGTCGGTAGGACATTGATATCTCCGGTATTTTGTAGATCTCTTCAGCATATTAATTGAGAAGGAATCAGTGAATGTGGGGTTGGCAGAAAACGACAAGCAGAACATCCTCCCGATTGAACGAAAGGGTAAACGTTGATAACCGTTATAATTTCGAGGTATTAGTCTGCAGTGAACAGAAGCAATAACGTCACCCTGGAAATCAAACGCAGAATTGTGCTTGTAAACAGGTGTTATTTTGATAAAAAATAGTACTTCGACATCCCCTGATCAACAAAGCAAAAAACCAGATTGTTCACCTGGTAATTGAAGGGTTCGGATCAATACCTAGCTACAGCAATGGTTCGCACGAGGTTAAGCAGAGCGAAAATCGTGTGAAACCATACAAATAGAAACCTGGACATCGGAAAGTTGCAATTACCAGAGATAGCCACGGCCTATGCAGAGAAACCCACTCAGCTACTGGCGCAGAACGCACCCCCATCTCATGACTCTATCAAACTGCTGCGGAGAACGTGGACAAACAAACCAAGCAGGTGAGTGTCGTATGGCTTGTGACGAACGCTCGCTACAGCGAGTTGCGACAGAGCGGTATAAGGAAAAAAGGAGAGAGGTAACACGTTTAATTAAGAAGAAAAAAACGGGTGTGGAGAAAGCACGAGAGTGAACAAATTGAAGGAAGAATGAAGCCGGTAAATTGTACCCCTTTTGGAGAGATAAGGACGGGAATCTGGTCGCAGATGTGCAGAGGATGTTGTGAATACTTTTCACAGGAGACTTCAATATAGATGAGGGTGTTGAGGACATACAGGATAATGGCATCAACTGCCTCCTCCTACCAAAAGCTAAGTTAGAACTGAAACTTTTAGGCCTACTAACAACAAACCCGCTGGTGCTGCTGAGCTGTTTAAGGCTGGCGGCTATGAATTGGAAAGGTGCCTGCGTCAGCTCATACGCAAAATCTGACTAGACGAATACATGCTCGACTATTGGAGACTCAGCATACTGTGTTCTGTGTCCAACTATCGCGGAATAAGTATTCCTGCTAAGCTGACACACATTTGTAGAAAGACACTAACCGACACAAAATCCACAGTAAAAATTGGTAAAGATTTAGTTCGAGGCGAGGCCTCAGGCTGGGCGACACACAGTGGGGCGTAAGTAATGGTTTTGTGTTTAATTTTTATTAAGAAAATACAAATTTGGAGGGTTATTGAATGAAAAACTTGCGTGTTTACATCAAGAAAATCGTTGGTTTTCATTTTGGTATTTATTATCAAGGATGATTAAGATTTTTTCAAATGCAAATGTGATGTTAATTACAAAAATATACAAAGAATTAAATAAATATGTAAAGTTAGTACCTAGAATTTTTAATTTTTGAACCAAAAGTTTATATTAACAATGTTTTGTAATTAATCTTATAATTTACACTTAATACTACATAATAATAAAATTATGCTTATTCATTTTCAAAAGAATTTTTCACATCAAACATATGAATGAATGAACATTTTTTTTATTAACAAAAAAGGTTCTGACTTCTGAGACTTGATAACACAGGATCTGACGAATTCATCATTCTATTGAAAATATCTGTTAAATTTTCTTTTCTTGACGTGTTTCGACATAATTGTTCTCTGAAAATTGTACAATCGTTGTTTCGTGATTTTAAATCTTCTTCACTTAACTGACCAATCGGTACGAAGCAAGTAGAGCAATTAAATGCCATTGAATTAAGATTTTGTGCACTGTTGTTTGTACTCATATAGTACCAGGGATACAGTGTAATGAAATATCGGGCGGTATCTTCACAATAGATTTTGAATTTTTCGTTGTTGAGCTTGAAACCACTTGAAAGGAATTGCAAAATTATTTAAAACTTTTGAATTAAAAGTTCATCAATTCCAGTGATGGTGGCGGATAAAATACTTTTTTCAAAGAATCTCCTCGCAACACTACCTGTGTTGGTATCCGGATTAGGATGATCAACAATTTAGCCAAGTTTTTCTTTAAATTCTCTTTGAATTCGCATTTTATTTTCATTAACCGCAACTTCTTATTGTTTTGCTTGTTCTCCACTCCTGGACTGGAAGCTTATATGTAGGGATGCCAGATTTATAATCAACAAAAAAGTACATCGAGGAAAAAAAGGCAGTACAATTAAGAAAATAAAAGTACACTTTTTGTTATTAAAAAATCATAAAGTTCAGTACAGAAAAATAACAGTAACATAACAGTAACAATTTATAATTAAATTTATAAACGCACAAACTAAGAGACCACAAATATTTTTTTCATATAAAAACTAGTCAGGTGTTTCACATTTTATTTTTAAAAAGTAAAAAGGGTGTAATCTATTGTATATTAAAATTTTTTACTACTGAATGTAACTTTCTTGTTTTAATTATTTAATAATCAAAGATATCATTTCACAACTCATTGAACGAATTACAAATATATATATTTTGGACTTGATTAACTATTCCGTTTTTACCATTTTCTGATTTTAAAAAATTTACAAACTCATTTCATTACAAGTGTGCGTAAAATTAGTTTTTCAATTCGTTTTCTAAATTTTGAATTATAAGTTTATTTCGTTTTTTTTCTCCAAATTGAAACATCAAACTGAATATTCTTTCAGATGCCGTGTTAGAACGAGCAATTGAAAATACAAATTTACAGGAATTTCCGAAATTTTGAAATGACCCACTTCTTGGATCTCTCCCATTTCTCTTAAACGTATTTTTCTTTTGAAATATTTTCAGCAAAAGCATTTAAGGATATGCATTCGTCAAACTGTTGATCTAAGCCGGTTTATTTGATTGAAAATAATTCAATTGCGACATGAATGAAATGAATTGTTTGAATTAAAGTAAAACGGTCTTCTATGTAAATACTTATATACGCTTTTAGGTATAAATAACAAGTAACATTTTCGTATTTATTGTTGACATAACAAAAAAATGTACAAAAAGAAGTACTTTTGCGTACTTCTTTAGACGCTATGCAGTCAGAAGTACAATTAGTGAAAAAAGTACGCGTACTGCTGAAAACAGTACGTCTGGCAACCCTACTTATATGCAACGTACAGAAGATATTCAAAACGTCGAATCCATGCATGTAAAACAGAACAGCCAAATGATAAATATTGTTCCGATACCGGCAACGTTGTTGTTGAACTCTTTGCATGTACCATTGCATAAATAACATCTCATGGAAGATTTTGTGGCAGATAAACTGTTGCAAAGCTTGCCATCAATCATTGATAGTACCAATGTATGATTCACAACAAAGTTTTTGCTATTGATAGTTATAACGGGTTTTTCAATAAGAGCGCTACAAAAGTTTTTTTTAAATAAAACAAAACCGGTTTTAGATACCAATGAAATTCTTTATTCCTGTGAAAGTACGTTCACTGCCATTATGTATGGAACTCGATTTCTTTTGCATGGCCACCACGGGCACGCTTGCAGAATTCCAGACGCTGAACCCCATTTTCGACAGTTTTCAAGCATAAATCGGCCGATACTGCTGCAATTTCACGTTCGATATTCGTACGAAGTTCATCAATCGTCGCTGGCTTGTTGGCATAGACCATAGACTTGACGTAGCCGCACAGGAACTAATCTAACGGCGTCAAATCGCACGACCGAGGCGGCCAATCGACTGGGCCATTTCGTGAGATAACACGTTCACCAAACTTGGTTTCCAATAAATTGATTGTGGCATTCGCTGTGTGGCTTGTGGCGCCGTCCTGTTGGAACCACATGTCCTCCAAGTCCATATTATCCAATTGGGTCCAAAAATATTCGGTTATCATTGAACGGTAGCGATTCGCATTCACAGTAATGTGCCGGTCTTGATCATCACGGAAGAAGTACGGCCCAATGACGCCGCCGGCCCATAAACCGTACCAAACCGTAATTTTTTCGGGATGCAATGATGTCTCATGGATTACGTGTGGATTGCTGCTGTCTGACCAATAACGCATATTTTGCTTATTGACGAAGCCATTCAGCCAGAAATGAGCCGACCATAAATTGGACGTAGCGCTCTTAAAGTTTAGGCCACTGACTCCAAATTTCGGTAGTAAATTTTAATAATTTCGACTCGTTGTTGGCTCGTATATCTTTCCATGATGAAATGGCAAACCTTACTGAAGAGAAATGTCAAAAGAGCGGGAAAGAGCGTTAGCTGTCCCTATCGATTTACTTTTGTAGCGTCTCTGTTGAAAACCCCTTTATTTGACCCATGAGGATTTTGGATTTGTGTTTCTGTTATATCCTTTTCGATAATTGCAAGTTCGTCACGCTCTTTGTGAAAGTCAATTTTTAATGGACGGCAATAACGCGGAGATAAAGGATAGGGGATTTTCCACCGAACTTTTTGGTTAAATGAAAGTTGTAGTGGGACCAGACACTTTATAAAAGTAAAGTTATCATCACTCTCATGGCTCTCTAAATATTTTTGATGCTATTGGCTTATGACCTAACTAACTAACTGATACTAACTTTAATTCGTTTTCTGTATCTCACTGAAAGGATTTCAAAACGTTTATGTGATTGGTCAGTATTTTTTCACTGGTGTTATCAAGTACTTCAGCACAAGTTTCTGTTATTTTAATTTCAGCAGGGTAACAATTTTTCTTTTCATTTTAAACCTCTTTATAAGAAGGGAACACATTTTTTGCAAAGGTTCTTGTAATACTGTACTGGTGCCTTCACAATTTTGCTTCAATCATCATAGACAAGGCTTCTAATGAGGACACTCTTCTTGGTTCATCAAAACTTAGAGACTTTGAGACATTGTTGCTTCTTTTACCAAATCTGGTGCTTGCTTTTGACCTGACAAAACTAACAAACTTTACATAATGACCTTGATGTACCTTTTATAAAGACTGAAATAAACAAATATAGCCGCCGTTATTTAGAAAGGCTTAGCAATCATACAAATCTATTGGCTATCACGTTATTAGACGAGACTGACGAAATAAGAAGATTACAACGAAATCATATTTTAGATCTTCCATTCCGACATTAGTTATTTAAATGCAAACGTATTTAATTTTTAAATTTTATTTTAATTTTCTCTACATAATCAGCATTAAATTATAATGTAGTCTATTGCTATTGTTTCTAATGTGAAACAGTAGCCTATGTTAAATTTTACTTATTATACAATTTGCTTATTATTGTTAAAATAGATCGCAAATAAAATTACCAAAAAAAATAAAAAAATCTGGGCAGCATAAGTAAGTTCATTTGTAGGAACCGTATTTCTTAATTCCACAGTTCGTTTGCGTTTTTTGATTCAGTGCATGTTTCAGAGACTAGCGATGGACGTCCAGAAGATGGAGAAATTTTTTTCAAAGAAATGAATTCGTTGAGCCATTTTAACTCTGAAGCAAGAAAGGGTTTTTTTCTTCTATTTGAACGTTCCCATTTGGATTTTAGCTAATGTTTCAAATGCGTTTCGCTGCATAAAGTCTTAAGTTGAAGGAAAGTCTCAACATCCAAATATTTTGCATTAAAAGTCTTCTTTTCTCTGGCGAAAAATACTTCAACTAGTTGTTTTCTTAAACACTCATAATTTTGTGCTTCAGAACAATAAAAAATAAAAAAAAAATCAAACAGTTATTGATTCTGAGCTTATTAAAGGGTGTTTTTTCAAGCTTGATAGAAATTGTAAAAAAATAACACAAAAAATTAAATTTTCATCAAGTTTTTTTTTTTATTCGAAATATCAATACGTGGAATTAACATTTGAAAATGATTTCGGGCATATGGGCACCGCGGCTGTTCTTGACGAAGCGCATTCTGGACGTCCAATTTTTGGCCACTTTTTCGAGCACTGCTGGCCGTATGTCACGAAGAACACGAACAATGTTGGCCTCCAAGGCGTCAATTGCTGCTGGTTTATCAGCATAAACCAGTGCCTTCACGTAGCCCCACAGGAAATAATCGAGAGGTGTCAAATCGCACGACCTTGGAGGCCAATTGACAGGTCCATTTCTCGAAATCAACTTATCGCCAAATTTTGATTTCAATAAGTCGATGGTTGCGAGCGCCGTAGGGCACGTAGCGCCATCCTGTTGAAACCACATCTCGTCTGGATCAATGTCATCCATATTTTCAAACAGAAAATCATTGATCATGGTGCGGTAACGATCTCCATTGACCGTAACGCGAGCTCCATCCTCATTTTTAAAGAAATAAGGTCCGATGATGCCACCAGCGTGTAAGCCGCACCAAACGGTGAATTTTTCTGGATGTAATGGAGTCTGGAGGGTCTCTTGTGGATTGGTCTCACTCCATATACGGCAATTTTGCTTATTAACAAACCCGTTAGCCAAAAATAAAATAAAATAAAACAGCGCTAAAACAACTGGTCAGTTTTGCGTTGGCAGCGTTGTTCAAGCGTGAGTCTATTCATGATGATTTGCCAGAGTATACTGAAACAAATAATAGAAATTTTTTTATTAAAATTTAAGTTTTTGTGTTATTTTTTACAATTTGAAGTGCTATCGCACTTGAAAAAACACCCTTTACAATAAAAAAACAGCAATTCTAAAATAAAAAAAAAATATTTCCGACAAAAGTTTAACACTTCTGCTTTCACATTTATATTAAGTAAATATGTCTTAATTATGGACAATTAAAAGATCTGCTTAACTTTTGCCGGAACAGAAGATATAATGCAAAAATTAAAAAAAAAGTCATTAACAGAAATACTAGCTCTGCCAACCGCTTAATTAATTATAAGAATATATTTTTTTCATTTTGAAATAAACAAATAAAATGTACACATATTTACCTTCCCCGGACATATTTTATATTTTAAATCGCACTATAAATAACAAAGATATTGACAAATTAGTTGGAGCTACCTTTTTTTACACTTTACCAATTGCAAATTTCACAATGACGTTGTCAAATTTGATCGCTTGACTTATAAAAAAATAAATGGTTTCCCATTACATCCCATGAAGGGACCGGGGAGAACTTCTCACAATCACTGAGCTGTGCGCTTTCCAGTTTTCACTAACTGATTGGGACCTACAGTTTTACACCGGTTCCGAACGGTATTTTGAGAAGCTTTTACATGGCTATATACTCGATAGTGTCGCCGTCACTATGCGAGGTGACCGCCGCCCAAAGAAATTTGAAGGTGGTCAGAACGGGGTTCGAACCCAGGATCTCATGTACAAGAGCTGCGCACGCTAACCATTGCACCACCGACGGCCGATCGCTTGACTTACTTAGTGCTAAACATAAAACCAAAAAAAAATAATATTTCCTATCCAAAATACCGTACACTTTGTGAAAAGTCGCAGACTTTTCTTATTTACCCAACATTTCAAATGCATACCGTCCATGAACACGCAACTCCTTGACAGTTGATTAACACGTTTAATTGACTCTTTAAAACCAAACAATAGTTTAATTGAAGAATTTTAGAATGAATTCTTTTTGTGCAGTGTTAGTCAGTTTTGATACCAAAATTATAAGTACGATATTTTTAAAATCGACTCGGTCTGATATTAGTGCAAGCATTTGCTGCATGTGCATAGTTTCTGTCTACTGTTGTGGTACCGTGCAATAACTCCCAAATGAAATAACTCCCAATGAAATAACTCCCAATGAAATAACTCCCAATGAAAAAAATTCCAATAAGAATGAAATAACGCCCAACTGAAAAAAATGAAATAACTCCCAAAGGCAAAAATGAAATAAGTCCCAATTTCTGGGACTTATTTCAAAATGTAAAAATAAAACCCAATAAAAATGAATTAACTCCCAATGATATAAGGCCCAACAAAAATGAATTAACTCCCAATTTTTTATTGGCTTCCTTTTACAGAACGCTTTTTATTTCATAATTATATGTAAGCATATACATAATCGTAATAATAATTACGATCTAGCCGCCGGACCCGCGCCGCGCCGCGTCGCGCCTTCGCCCCCCCCCCCCTCCCGGTTGACATACATACCTTTTCGTAATATTCAATATGAATCAAAAGAAGTTGCTTAAAGCATCCAAGCGGTACAATTGAAAAAGTGCCATCGATTAAAATTCGTCTAGAATTGTTGCTTCTTTGGAGTGAAATAAATTCCAACAGGAATGCAATAAATTCCAATTAGTTAAAAAAAATGAAATAAATCCCAACATAATTTTGTTGGGAGTTATACGACTTAGAAGTTATTTCATTATGAAATAACTCCCAATTAGAAATTATGACATAAGTCCTAACGCATTGGGATTTATTTCATAATGATATTATTCCCAATTTATATGGAATTTTGTTAATTTTTTGTTGGGACTTATTTCACTTTTTTTTTGGGATTTATTTCATTTGGGAGTTATTTCACGGTACCTACTGTTGTACCATAACATGATATGTATGTGCGTGGCAATCCTTATATATACATACATATGTCATGAGGAATGTTTTTTGTTGCCCTGGCTAAACTAATTCTTCGACCACTATGCATGGAGAGCTACGCCATTTTAGGGTGGCTGTCCATACAAAACGGTTGAGAAATTGGTTTGGCGGCAGCTAAAAAACATACAAATACATATTTACCTCTACGTTCAGGCATAGATATACGTAAATGACTTTCACATAAACTTACCCGGAAATTGAATTACGGAATCCGCATTTTTAATAGCCAATGATGTAGCATTTCCGCCCATTGTAGATGCTGTTAGCAGCACATCGATATATGCGCTATATATTTCAATTTCCTCTATGAAGAAATTGTTCATATCCTGTGAAATAAAATGATTGTAAATTTATGTAAATGGTTGTTTTTGATAGCTGTTTGTTTTCAATATTTAAGGCATAGAGTAATGATGTATAGAGACGCCATCTTTCTCAGTATTTTGATTACATTCAGTGTGTTGCATATGGGCGGTTGCATGTTGGAAAGTCATGCTTTAATAAAACCAGATAGAGGCAATGGCTCAAACCATCCAACAATAAATCAGCAACGACATTTCGATGTGTGTAAATACACCACAAATATATAAAGGGTCCGCCAAATAACTTTTTTTTTTTGAAAATGCTATAAAAAAAAACTACTAAATATTTTCTCAAATTTCTATTTTATTTGAAAGTACAATCCTTCCGGTTAATAATGGAAAATAATTTCATTCAAATGGCTGCCTCGGCTGGCCATGCAATAGCCTACACGATCGGTCCAATTTTTAAGCACATTATCGATTGTGTGCAGCTGTACTTCACCAATGACTTCACGAATATTGTCCTTTAAAGCGTCAATTGTCTCTGGCTTGTCGGCGTAACACTTATCTTTGAGGGCACCCCACAAATAATAGTCCAACGGTGTCAAATCGCAGCTCCGAGGTGGCCAAACGACATCAGCTCTGCGGCTGATAATGCGATCTTCAAAAACAGGGCGCAATACATCGAGTGTAGCTTCGGCTGTGTGGCACGTAGCGCCGTCCTGTTGAAACCAAATGTTGCCAATATCCTCCTCTTCAATTTTTGTGAACAAAACTTCGTTCAACATGGCCCGATAACGATCACCATTGACTGTAACGGCCACTCCTTGCTCATTTTCGAAGAAAAATGGCCCAATTATGCCTCTGGACCAAAATCCGAACCAAACAGTGACTCGTTTTGGGTGCATCGACTTTTCAATGTATTCGTGCGGGTTTTCTGTGCCCAAATGCGACAATTTTGCTTGTTTACATACCCGCCAAGATCAAAATGAGCTTCGTCTGAAAAGATGATTTTTTTGGCAAAATCGGCATCTTCTGTAAGTCGATCGCAGGCCCACTTAGCGTTGTTCAAGCGCATACACAACCATATTCGTTCAGCGGAATGATGAAACTAATTATCTGTCAAATCAGACATGAGCTAAGTGTTACCATTCACGAAATAAGCACTAGTTGAAAAAAAAAACGTTAGATGGCGGACCCGTAACAAACAAACAATTATAACAAAAAAAATACAGCAGACAGTTGTCCGAGGCCTTCGGCCACGGACTGTCCCTGCAGGCTGTGTCAGAGACACGGCCATTAAGTTTAACGTAGAATACGCCATCCGATAAGACAGAAAACATATATAACAATAAATGATAAATAACATAAGTAAATGAATTTATTTATTATTTTAATTTACTAAACGTCAACTGTCAGCTGCTGTCAAACAGCATCAAGCAGCATTGTTATTTTGTTTACTTGACAGCACTTTCATTTAACATAAAAATGTATGAATTAATTTTTTCATACATTTTTTATAATTATATATCCATCTTAAATTCAAATTCACATTTAACATTTTGTTTCACTTAAATACATAAGTAAATATACGAAATTTCAATATTTCATCAATCAAAACAACAGCCAAAGGTTTGTGTCCACACTGAAACAGCAGCATAGTTTGTGTTCACGCTACAAACTCAAACACTCAACCAAACACCATACATATGTTTGAGTGTATGTGTTTAAACAATTTTCATTTGAGAAATTTAAATATTAGGAAGATATCAACCAATATGAAATGTATATCAAACGAAAGATAACATCTTCATTTACCTACAAAAAAATTTGTAAAAAAAGTTATCTCGCCGATTCCTCATAATCAATGAAATAAAGATTACAACAATAACAATCTGACATGACTCCCTGTACCGTAAGGTAAGACGTATTCTACGTCAAAAAGTCCAAAATGCGTTTAAATTTCAAAGACTTTTTGTATTTTGTAATTCCACCTAGTTTAAGTCAATTTACGTCAAATAACTCTCTGTCGCACGTACCGCACCACGAATAGTGTGAATGGAAATGTCAGATGAGAACAATGGTTTCTCTATACATCATTACTCTATGATTTAAGGCCTCAGCCAAAATGTGGCTGTGTGTTTTCGTTGTTTGAGTTTCATACAAAGTTAGTTAAATAACTAAAATGGAAATAACATGCAATGGAAATAGTGGGAAATGTGAATATTAACAGAGCGGGAGAGAGAAAAAGGAATTAAAAAAGGAAATGCATTGACGTATTTTCGCATTCGCCTTCAACTCTCTTGCACTTTGCCAAAGTCAACATTTTAAAAAATTTTCCAATACCAACAACCAAAAAACATTCTACACCTAAACCTGGGCGCATTTTGGTTGGAATCTTATAGAGAATAAACGAATAGATATATGATGGAAATCGATAAATTTCAATCGATTCGATTTAAAATAATAACACACTGCTACAAAAACAAAATACAACAACTTTTAAAGGGACCTAGCAGATGTGGTAGATGTGGTCGAGTACATAGTGTAGATGTGGTCGAGTACATAGTGTAGCCGAATCTCAATTTATCGTTAAAACCCCGTTCTGGTTGAATTTGTTTACTTAAAATTTCGTAGTTCATATAGTTTTAAATCGATTGTAGAGTTTTTAGCTGTTTTGGCAAGATGACAATAAATTTTATATTTTCAAAAGTTATTATATATTTATATAAAGGTTAGTTTAGGCACGACTGGACAAATTTCACCAGCGTATTCCTTGGCTCATTTCATGAAAATATGTCCATCTATGACCATCGCCGAAAATGCAAGGGGCGAAATGACAGCGATTTGAAAATTTTCGGATTAGTGGTCGGAAGGTACTAGGGTAAAATTGCTAAGTTCTGAACCAGTGGTCGGATTTTTTTTTACGTATTGGAAAGATCTTTAAGAGACCTTTCAAAATCATTAAAAAAAATTATAAAAGTGAAATCGCCGACATACGGAGCTTTCAAAAAAAAAATATGAAAAAAGATATAAAAACGTGTACATAACCTAAATTTTCTCATCCAGATGGCAGATAACTTATGTTTTTTGTCTCTTATAGCCCTACCTCTTATCTTTCCAAAATTACCTAAACGAAGCCCAGTGGTCTTACCGTTCCAAAGTTATGACTATTTGACTGAAATGCAAAACTTGTTTTTTTTTGGAAGCGAAATAACAGCACACATTTATTTGTTTGTGTAAATTAATACGTTTAAAATTTTATTTTATTGAAATTTTTGGCTGAAGAATCAAACACAAGGGAAAAACATTTGATGTTAAAGGAAGTTTTCAATGTGTCTCGGCGATTTCACTTTTTTTTAAACTTTTTTAATGATTCTGAAAGGTCTCTTAAAGGCCTTTCCAACAAGCCCAAAAACAAAACCAAAACCACTCGTTCAGAACTTAGCAATTTTACCCTAGTACCCCCCGACCGCAATCCGAAAATTTTCAAACCTCTGCCATTTTGCCCCTTGCAATTTCGGGAATGGTCGTTGATGGACATAGTTTCATGAAATGAGGCAAGGAATACGCTGGTGAAATTTGTCCAGTCGTGACTGAACCACCCTGTATATGTACAAGGTGTTTTAAAAGACCAAGGTCAACATTCGACACGAGTGCGAGAATCTGTCGCCCGAAGTTCTCGCCGAAGTGATGAAAAATGCCATAAAACGAGCCCGAATGGTAATCAATTGTGACGGTGCCCATTTAACCAATATCATCTTCTCAACTTATCCAATAAAATTCTAAAGGTTCAAATAAACATATTCAAAAACCAGAATCGAAGTTTTTCATTTAGAAAAAATATGAGAGCCAACCAACATCGGATGACTTCTTTTGAAACAACTTGCATATGAATTCCTGTTGTTCCTATAAGGAGCAAAGGGCCTCAACGATTGCGTTCCATTCTTTTTTGCCGAAAGTTCCATGATTTGTTAATTTTCCCTGTTTTCATATCCTGCTATCGTCGCCAAGTCTGACTTGGACCAGGGGGTTTCTATGGGACAGCTGATCGAAAACGAACTAGGGAAATGATATAGAATGAGAGACCAAAGAAGACATAGACCGTGCAGAAAAATTGTGTTTGATTGAGACTAATGACAGCTAAATTATGTTGTATGTTGTTTGCATCGAACGAAAATACGCATTCCCTTATATTTCTGTCCGTGTTGGTCCAACCAAAGTGTAAATTATAAAAGCAACTCGAACTCGATGAAATGGCCTACTACCTCGTCGTCATCAAGTGAAAGCGAAGACAGGGATAACGGCTCTTTTCTACTTCTCTATGCTTGGACGATCCCTTCTGCGGCTGCCTTGAGGATTCCATTCAATGGAGTTTCTGGTTATGTCGGATTGTGTTCTTCGCAATGCATGTCCAATCTATCTCAATTTTCGCCTTTGGATCTCAGTTTCGATTGGGGTTTGCCCAGTTTATTCCCAGAGCTGAGCATTACTGATTATGTTTGGCCAGAAGATTTGTACGATTCGCCGAAGGCATCGGTTAACGAAAACTTGAACTGCTCTGAGATCGCAACGAGCTGCACCCCATGATTCACATCCGTACAGGGCAATTGACTTCAAACCGCTGTTAAATATGTTTAATTTGGTTCGACTCGATATATATTGTGAATTCTAAACTTGATTCTGTTGACCATAAAATTGACTGGCTTTCTTGATACGATTCATAATGTCCTCTTTAGAGCCTCCGCATGTGTTATCGTGCATCCCAGACAGCATAATGCCTGAACGTCTTCAGTTTAGTGTTGTTGCTGTGTAAAATTGTTTGCATTTGCCGTACACGCCGAAAGAGTTGTCTTTTTTGTATTGTTTGGATGCAAATATAGCGTATTTGCAGTTTGTCGCAAATATAGTATACTTGTGTTCAAACACATTGTGTTTGCTATTCGATATAACATGTTTGGGACACAATGATTAATAGGTTTAATAGGAGAGTATAAGAGGGTCATCAAAAAGGCCAAGAGAACAGCATGGAGATCCTATTGTGAGTCGATTGAAAGCCTTGACCAAGATTATATCCAAGTATCGGTCAAATCGATCACTCATATGGAGGCTGGATGGATCATGGACTGAGTCACCACAGTTAACTGTAATGTCACTTCCCTGATAGCAGTGTAGGGAATAGTGATAAATCGACGACAGTAGAGGTGAGAGAAAATGTGTTGCAGATACACTGATCAATGTTCTCAAAATTGTGTGGGCGTCAAATAGTTTTTTTTGCCATTAAATTCGGCAGGCCCTGATGGAGTACTTCCGACTATGTTATAGAAAGTTATAAGGTTCGTTTCTCCTGGCTCAGGGCATTATACACCGCCAGTCTACGATTAAATCACATCTCAAGAAGTTTGAGGAGGGTGAAAGTCATAGTCATCCCCAAGGGTGGTAGCAGCGGTTATGAATCTGCTAAGGACTTCAGACCAATAAGTCTTTCATCATTCATACTCAGATTCTAGAAAGAATATTGGATTAACAGATCAGCTCGCTAGTAACTAATAGCGGTATATCGAGCAGCCAAGATAACTATATGAAGGGGAAGTCTATGAAGACAGTGTCGCACGAATTGGTTAGCAGGGCCGAAAGGGGGCTTTTCTATAAACAGTATACAATGACAATCTTCCTGGATATAGAGGGCGCTTTTAACTATGTCGAAACTGAAAGTATCATACAAGCCCTAAAGGATATGAATGTCGGCAAAAGTATTGTGAGTTGAATAGACTCAATGCGGTGGACAAGATGGATAAGCGCTCAGTGGGGTGAGGTACCGGCCACTAGGGCAGTCTGTAGGAGTACACCCCAGGATGGGGTGATAACACCACTAGTATGGCTAGTAGTTATGAACACTTTATTCGTGGACTTGGATATAAGAAGGGTAATGGTAGTAATGGTAGCTCCGTGATAAATGAAGTCATGGGAAATATGTTGGGAGATATCAGCACTTAGGCCACAGACTGTGGTCTAGGCGTTAATCCGGATAAATCTGATCTCCTACTATTGACAAGTAGGCAAACTATTCCACATTATCGGTTACCCTGATTCAATGTTAAACAATTAGAATTTTCGAATTGGGCGAAGTATCTGTGCGTAATTGTGGATCCGAAACTCAACTGGAAATTCAATATTGATCACAGAGTTAAGAAGGCACAAGGTGCCTTCTACGCTTGCAAGAAAACATTTAGGAGAAATGGGGCCTAAGCCCGCAGATGGTGTTATGGATGTAAACGGCGGTGGTTACACCAGTTCTAACCTGAGGATTATCGGTATGGTGACCGGCTCTGGAGAAAGGTGGAAACCTGTCAGCAGTTTGCATTGAAACGTGCATTACGGACGTGCCCATCTGCTGCTCACAATATGATGATGAATATTCTCACGATTAAACAGTTTCGAAAGAGTGCTTTGCAGATTAGAGAACTGAAATGTTTGACCCAACGAAGCTTTGTGCATTGTAGGATTTTGTGCAATTTGCCTAGTGGGGTCATACCTAAAAGAACTGACTATGTTGGTCCAGGATTGAACTTCCCGAAAAACTTCAGAACAGTCATACCGCATAAAGAAGAGTGGAAGAACCACTCACCATTGCAGGATGTTGACATATACATTTTTACGGATGGATCTAAGACGGAAAGTGGAGTGGGAGTTGGGCTTTACTCAACGTAACTGGGTATTACACTATCAATAGGTCTCCCAATGTTTAGCCTTACCTTCCAAGCGGAAGTAGTGGCAATATTGGGGGCATGTGTCGTCAGTTGCAAAATCACGCTATAGTAGCGAATAGTGTGAAAATCTACTCGGATAGCCAAGCGGATGCAAGACTCTATCCTCAGAGAAGAATATATTCATACTGTTACGTGAATGCAGCAGTCTACTAGAGGAGAACGGCGCCACGACAAGACTTTCAAGTGGATATCTGGATGGACGAAACATGATCAAAATCTCTCTAAGAGTGGTGGGTAACGTGATTGATCGCAACTTCCACCATGAGGTAGGCAGTAACTGGTGAGAAAATCGATGGGTATATGGCCCAGTTATGACAGGCGTTACTGTCGTAGTTGCGACGACGAACTTATGGCGGAAACCCTGGAACAATATCTCCTACAGTGACCAGATTTGGCAATTAATGGGTCTTCCAATAGGTACTTGACAACTTTGAATTTAATTTGCGAACGCACTATTTCACTGATCATCTAACTCTTACTTTCCTTTTTATCAGTAAACTCAACATTTGCATCATGGTAAAGTACACGAACGAACAACGTATGCAAATTATAAAAATGTACTACCAAAATTCGGAGTCGGTGACCGCAACTTTAAGAGCGTTAACTCCAATTTTCGGTCGTTGTTCTCGCCCTAGTAGACAAGCAATAACAAGTTTAGTGCAAAAATTTGAGTCTACATATTCATTGTGTGATGCTGCCGTGCCAGTGAGACAACGGGTTGGTCGAAGTGAAATATCGAAAATATCGCTCACGTTCAGGCGTACATAACGATCCAAACCAGTCGATTCCGCGGCGTTTTCAAGAACTGGGCATCGCCACGACCACTTTCAAGATCTTGGTTTACACCCATACAATATCAAGCTGACTCAAGAATTGAAGCCGATGGACCATTTGACCCGACGTACGTTCTCCGATTGGTCTCTGGAGAATATGCCCCAAGATGATAAATTTCATCGCAAAATCATCTTCTGTGACGAAGCTAATTTTTGGCTCAATGGGTTCGTCAATTAGCAAAATATGCGTTATTGGTTTGGTGAAAATCTACATGTGCTTCATGAATCACCACTTCATCCTGAAAAAATAAATGATTGGTGCAGTTTGCATGCCGACGGAGTCATTGCGCCATATTTTTTCGTCACAATAACGATCGTACGTTACTGTGAATGGCGATCGTTATCGCTCCATGATTACCGATTATTTTTGTCTCGAATTGGAAAACATGGATGGTGCCACAAGCCACACAGCACAAGTTACAATCGATTTATTGAAGAGTAAGTTTGGTGAGCGTGTTATCTCAAGATATGGACCAGTCAATTGGCCGCCCCGTTCGTCCGATTTAACGCCTCTAGACTTTTTTCTTTGGGGCTACTTAAAATCATTGGTCTATGCCAACAAGCTGACGACTTTGGAAGAACGCAGAGCCAACAATGAACGCGAAATTGCGGCCGTTATGGCCGAAATGTATGACCGAGTCAACGAAAATTGGGTCCAACGAATCGACCGCTGCCGACGTGCCCGCGGTGGCCATATGAACGAAGTCGAGTATCATTCATAAGTGTTTTGATTGTATTTCAAGTCGATCATAAAGTTTTGGAAATATCTCAAATGGTTTCTGTTTTATTTTAAAAAAAAAGTTATTGTAAAACCCTTTATAAGGAGGAATACTTTCGGAAACCCCTTTTTTGACACAATACAGAAACTGGGAGTATTGAACTCAGTCTCCTTCTAAAATACATTAACAGTAATAATTGGTTGTAAGTGCGTAACCTCAATTTATCACTGGCACATCCTTTTATTGTCTTTCCTGGGTATTGATTATGAGTTAGGTTTTAGTAAATTTTTGTTTGCTATTGCTATTTGACTGTCAGCAATTTAAATACTGGTTATCAGAACATTTGCTTAAAGTAAAACAGTTGCTAGTAATTTTTCACCGAACGACTGTTTCTGTCGGCAAGAAATGTGCATGTGCGCCGCAGTCGCAGTCGTTGCGGACAAAATTATTTTTTGGGTGGGCGTGCGGTTTCTTTTCTGGTTGTTCGATCTATTTCCGCAAACACAGTCAGTAAATCAGTTTACCAATGAAAATCAGTCAGCAATTTTAAACACTGGTTTTATTTCACTTGTTATCCTTTTCTCCTTCGATTTTATTATCACAAAAATACTCTCTGGTGATGAGATTTGTACTTTTGGTTCAACCGTATGGCCAACCAATTTTAAGCAACTTTTTTGGAGCAATTTATAAAAAAAAGTTCAATTGAATAAAGACACTTTATTATTTTTTTTATTATTTTTAAAGCAAGCGATCAGTTTTTGTAGAGGACGTTTGGTTATTACAATTTATTACATCTTAATCATTTTTCGAGTCAAAATGGCAAAACAAAATATTTTAAATCTATCGGAAAATACTAAAATCGATGTTTACCGTTCTGAAGGATATTCTAACCGTGCAATAGCTTAAAAATGGGATCCCGGAGGGGTATGGAAAAAATTTTAAAGGAAGGGTATCATTGTCTTTATCTACGTATGAGAAAAGAAAAATCATCGGAATTGCTTCTAATTCTACCTTATAAGAATTAAAAATAAAATAAGAGCTCAAGCTGGAGTGGAAGGGCAGAGTACTTAAGAGTGTTAGTATCTTAAATACCTGAAATTACAAAAAACTCCGCCACTTAATGCTCCTCGTAAGGAAAAGCGGCTTCAATTCGCCAGAGACTACATGGTATGGGATGTGCAGCCAAGAGGTCATATAAATGACTGGAGAACCGTTGCATTTACTTTAATTTGGATGGGCCTGATGGCTACAACTATTATTTCCATGATCTGCGCAAAGAAAAGCGTTTTTTGAGCCGGCATCATAGCCGAGAGTTTGGCGTCATTGTGTGGGGTGCTATTACGTACTATGGCACCATCGATCATCAATTTCAAAGTGCAAAAATGACTGGTGCGAGCTATAAAACGGTATGGGAATCGGCTTTTCCGAAGTTCAGTGAACTATTTGGTCCCATATCTTGGATATTGCAACAGGATAATGCCCCTATACACAACGCCAGAGTAGTAAAGGAGTTCATTGCAATCCAAAATTTTAATATTCTTGACTGGCCACCCTATTCGCCAGATCTAAACATTATCGAAAATGTCTGGGGTTGGTTATCTCGTAAGATCTATAAAGGAGGTCGACAATTTGATGACAACCAGTCACTAATTCTCTTAATGAAAACCCGTGTATTTGAAGTTATTAAAAACAATGGAGGTTGTACCCATTACTAATAGTTCTTAAATAAAGTAAAATAAATTAAAAAATCAAGAAAAACTATTTTTCATTAAAATTAGTTAAAGTGCCTTTATTCAAGTGAACCAAACAAACAATAGCACATTTTTTGACTTTTTTTATAAATTGATCAAAAAAAGTTCTTTAGTTAAGAAATCACTACTGTCATGATTTGGTTTCTATCTCAAGATGTCTAGCTTCCATTTCCATTTTAAAATTCTGCAATCGGTTACAAATTGCAAAAGATACAGGCTGCTGAATATGGCATTTTTAGTGCCTTTAAATAAGTGAACCGGAGTGTATTTTATTGGATTGTAAAGAAGACATGTTTCGATTAACCCTCGGAGGTATAACCAAGTCTGTGCAGACTTTTTGCATATAAAAATGTTTTTCATGTTAGAGACAAATCCTTCCATGTAAACCTGGGGCAACAATCTCCGAACACAATGAGCGAAAAATCAGAGCGATTGTGGATCCGGGTTCGGGTTAATCCGAGTCTACAAATATTTTGGTCCAAACGGTATAATCAGGTCTGTGCAGACCTACTACATGTAATTTGTATGGAATGCATGGGGGGGCAGGTGATAAAACCCGTTTTTGAGTGGGATTTTGAGGAGAAAATATATATAAAATGTACATATTGAATAGAGCGCAAACAATATCAGCAACATTTTAAGTCTAAACCATAAAACTTTTTTTTCATAGTATAAATAAAATATCGTTAGTATGTATCTACCTAAGATGTATAAAAATGCGGCTTTATTGTTCATTTTGTGGTTTTCCTAGCATAAAATGCATTTATACACACTTTTATGACACCTGACTATGCATTTCCATACAAATCCCATGTAGGTCTGCACAGACCTGGTCATACCGTTTAGCGACAAAAAACCCTTATACCTCCGAGGGTTAAGTGTGGAATAAAATATTCGTCAAATGGCCCCAACGGCTCTGATTACTCTTCTCATGAAATTTTCCAGGACTTTTTCACAGAGATGTGGCTGTATCTCACCGATGACGCGTTGGATCTCGGATTGCAACTCAGTAATTGTTTTGGTTTATTCGTATAAACTCGAGAGTTTACAAAACTCCAAAGAAAGAAATCGTACTGCGTTAAATCGCATGATCTTGGTGGCCAGTTGACATCAGAATTTCTGGAGATAATTTGGTCTGGAAATCGTTGCTGCAATAAATCGATTGACTCATATGACGCGCGGCAGGTGGCGTCGTCTTGCTGAAACCACATGTCGTCTGGATCCATGCCGTCCAGTTGAGGCCACAAGAACTCCGTTATCATGTTCATGTAGCGAATGCCGTTCACTGCAATTTCGGCCTCATCTTCAAAAAAGTAAGGCCGCCTGACCAAAATCCGCACCAGACAGTTGCTGGTTATGGGTGCATATGTTTCTCATAGGTTACATGAGGATTTTCTGAGTCCCAAATTTGAAAATTGCGCTTCAACGGAGAAGATGACCTTTTTTTAATAATTGGCATTGATTTGACGTTGCTCCATTATCCATTGGACGAACTGCCGGCGCTTTCCATGGTCTGCTGGTTTGAGTTCCAGAGTAAGCTGAATTTTGTATGCATGAAGGTTGAGGTCTTTTGTCAAAATTCGCTGCGTAGTGCTTCGTGAAATTTGAAGTTGTCGAGAACGATGCCGAATTGATGTATTCGGGTCTTCGGCGACACTCTCGTTTACAACAGCAATGGTTTCATGATACCGATCCGTACGTTGACGCACAGTAGTCTTACTGTCCATAACCGGTCCAGGTTCTTCAAAATTTTTGACCACATTAGGTGAACTTTCTCGACTGAAAATTCTTCGAAGTTTGCGAGCGGTCTCAGCATAACTTTCCACATTTTTGTAATAAGTTTTCACTATTATAACGCTTTGTTCTTTCGTAAAGCGCATAGTCGATCTGCTGAGTCATGGATAACCCCTGGTTCAATGCACAATGAGAAATGTGTGAAAAACGCATTGAGGAACCCTACATAATTGCAGTCATCTATCTCTATTTCTCTTTATTTCTTTATTCGGTATGTTTTTCCAACTCTAAGGTTGATCAGCTGTGGCATATAACCCCTCATGGGTGTGAGAAAAAAATTTACTCATGGAGTGGAATGCCAACAAAGAAAACGAGTGAAGCGCGTCGTTTGTCTGTTCTCTCTCTTACTCTCTTCGTTGAATATTTCAATATACGAGCAGTTTTCTGATGATGTTATTCTATTTAACTATAGAAATTCCAACCATATATAAGTATGTACATAAAGTATGTAAAAAATATGAAATAATCAAGTTATGACGCGGGAAAGAAATGCGTTTGAGTGAATCGCGTCGACTTTTTTGGTACTCTTCTACTAGGGTTGCCAAATTGCGCCGGGTTTTTTCTTGTCTACTTGTACATCCTTTTTGGCAGCTCTGACACTTTTTTACTTTTTATAATTCATTTTGATTCAGTTTTCATTTAAATACTAATATTCATTTACGAGATTTTATCAATAGATATTAAAGCGTATGAGATTTATAACACAGTGCAACGCGAAAAAATATAACCATAAACGGACACCATTACGTGATAACAGACAAAAAAACCGTGTCTCCCAGTTTTGCCCAAAGTGATGAACTTTTTTTTTATGGGCCCCCAAAGATTTGGGGCCTCGCCGTCATTCTTGCAAAAAAGTGATCATTTTGTCAGGCTCATATCTTGCAAATAGTTCGGAATTTTGATTTACTCTCTGAGGGAAAGTTATAGCTCTTGCCATAAAGAACAACAATTCTGAACATATAAGATCAAAAAAGCTTCATTTTAAAAGTCAAAATCGCAAAAAAAAAAAAAAAACTTTAAAAAATTCGATTTTTTTACCTTTTTTCCCCTGTTCAGGTCCATAGGTAGCAAACCGTTCAAAATACAAGAAAACAATCAAAAATGTAGCTAAGATCTTAATAAACAACCTTCTAGAGCATATGAACTTCCTTGGAATGATTCTTAACACCGTTTACTTCAACATTGGGATACTATGCTATCTCACCGACCGCAGCACCACAAGCAAAGCAGGAAGCTCAGCACACGCAATAAAGGACGCAGCACACAATACAAGAACACAAGAAAGTAAATCAAAATTCCGAACGGTTTGCCAGATATGAGCCTGACAAAATTATCACTTTTTTGCAAAAATGGCACCGAGGCCCCAAATCTTTGGTGACCAATAAAAAAAAAATTGCATGACTTTGGGCAAGACTGGGCGACATGGGTCCTTCTTTTTGCCTTTTATCACGTAGTGGTGTCCGTATATGGTTATATTTCCATGACTTAAAAAAATTACACACAGTGTCATAATCATAGATATAAATTATTTGAATGTTGTAATTTCGCAGCTCTGACATTTGACAAGCGCTACACAACCGAAAAGGCGCATTCTGAAACCCCGTTTCAAAAATGAGTTAAGTTACGCTGACATCGCTTTCAAACTTCGTGGATTTTGCACAAAATTTAATTTGGAATTTAAGGCACCCGGTCGATTGTGACAGTAAGGTTCCCGTGCGTTGACGTATCGACCCGTCCTTTATAAACATTGCTGCTCTGAATGGCAGTGTCGACGAAACCCCTGCGACATCAATTCGCATCGTTTACAACAAGTTCATATTTTTCGAAGCACCAGGCAGCGAATTTTAACGAAATACCTTCATCTTCTGCCTTACAAGATTCAGCTCATTCAGGAGTTAAAACCAGCAGATCATGCACAACGCCGACAGTCTGTTTAATAGGTGACCGAACAAAGGGAAGTGAATGCCGATTTTCTGAAACAAATAATCTTCCGCGATGAGGCGCATATTCATCTGAAGTGGAACGCCAAAAAACAAACTTGTCGAATTTGGGGTTCTGAAATTCCGTGAGCAACAAATCCATCCACATTGAGCAATTGGCTGGTGCATGATTGTGTCTTACTTCTTTGAAAACGAGGCCGGAAATACAATGACTGTACAGGGCATTCACTACAGGAACATTATAAGGGGTTCTTGTGGCCTCAAGAGGAAGGTATGGATCTGGGTGACATGTGGTTTCAGCAGAACCACGCCACCTGCCGTACCTCGCATGACTCAATCGATTTATTGCAGCAACGATTTTCAGAACGAATCATCTCCGGAAATTCCGATGTCAACTGGCCACCAAGATCGTGCGATTACCGCCGTGTGATTTCTATCTTTTAAGTTTTATTGAATCTCTGCTGTTTGCGAATAAACCACAAACAATTCCTGAACTCAAGAACGGGATCCAACGCGTCATCGGTGAGACGGGGTCGTAGATTTGTCAAAATGTCATCGAAAATTTCATGAATACAGCAATGGCCCGTGATCAAAGCCGGAGGTTGCCATTTACCGGATATTTTATTCCATACCGATTAACATGTCTACTTTAGAAGGCAACAAAATCATTACCACTCGACGAAAAACTATGCGTTTCTTTCTAAATTAAATCTTGAATTTATAGTGGGACCATTCTTTATTACTCTGTAGTTTTACCATTAGAACAGAGTACGAGGACAAAGCAAATTTTAAATCCTTCACAAAATTTATGAATTACAACTTCGTCCGGGTGATTAAACACCAGTCAGTACTAATCCATGTATGTTGTAAGACACTACCCAAGTTGATACGGATTTACAATCACACATAAGTATAAATGTGTTCCAAACCACTTCCACCTCCATACATACCTTTGAAATATTAAAATGGTGCACATGTCCTAATGGCGACAAATCCGTGATACTCAGGGTGTAATTATCCGGATAGTGTGTGGGTCGACTCCAACTAATATTGACCGAGTACACATTTTGAGCAGCAAAATATAATTGATACTGCAGGTTTTCTGGGGCATCCGGAGCTGAAATTTAATATAGAAATATTTCAAATTATAACTATGGAACCGTAATATCAAAGAAATTCTTACTAAAACAAAACGAGATATGAATTATTTTATAGAGATAAAATTGAAATATTCCTATCGAAATCTACATTATTTTGCGGTTATGTAGTAAATTATTTAACGGTTGTATGAAGGTGGAGGATGCCAACCATCATAGGGTGGAGTTTTTCTAATAAAACCCCCATTTTCTTTTGATATAGAATAAATCAAATACCTACAATCGTTTGCAGTTTTTTTCCTACCCACAATAAAATACGAGTACTGAGAATTTTTGCAAAAAATAACTGAAAGAGATTTGTGGTCATTCCGTAGAGCTCCGGTTGTTCTGACACATTTATGAGCTCCATTAGGTAGGTGGGGCAGGAAAATACAATTTTACACTGAAGTGAAAAACTTGGTCACACAAGTAAAATTGCTCATCGCCTGTGCGAATATGTTTTATTGAAATTAAGCTGTAAAGAGTCATTGCTGGAATGTGAATCAACACCTTCCTTCACTCGAAAAGTTTCGTCACTGTGAAGAACATGTTTCATTGCTGTGATGAATAGGTTTCAGTGTTGCGAATATATTGACTCGCTGCGATAACATGTGCGAGTCATGAACATTAACATCAAGCACTTCTTGTACAAGGTGTTTCAACAGAAGTCATCCGATGTTGTTTGGCTCTCATTTTTTTTCTAAATGAAAAACTTCGATTCTGTATTTGATTATGTTCATTTGAACCTTTAGAATTTTATAGGTTAAGTTGAGTAGATGATATCGACTAAATGGGCGCCGTCACAATTGATTACCATACGGGCTCGTTTTATGGCATTTTTCATCACTTCGGCGAGAACTTCTAGCAACAGGTTCTCGCGCTCGTATCGAATGTTGATCTTGGGGGCTTCCAGGGTCTCGGGCTTGTTCACGTAAACACGGGACTTCAAAAAACCCCACAAAAACAAGTGTGGAAGGGTTAAATCGGGCGATCTTGCGGGCCAGTGCAAATCGCCAAAACGAGAGATGAGGCGACCCGGGAACGCCGCCTTCAGAATATCGGTTGAGGCTCGCGCAGTGTATGCCGTTGCTCCGTCCTGTTGGAACCACATGTCCTCCAGTCCTAATTCCTCGAATTGCGGCAGAAAAAATTCGGTTAACATGGCACTATAGCGCGCACCGTTTACGGTTGTCGTTTGACCAGCGGCGTTCTCGAAAGAAAATGGCCCGATGACTCCTCCAGCGTGAACAGCGCACCATGCAGTCACTTTGAGCGGGTGTAATGGCTCCTCGTGCATTACTCGTGGATTTTCGGTGCCCCAGAAGCGATAGTTTTGCTTGTTCACGTACCCGCTGAGGTGGAAATGAGCCTCATCGCTCATTATGATTTTCAAATCATTATGAGCAAAAATGCTATAAAAAGAGCCCGTATGGTAATCAATTGTGACGGCGCCCATTTAAGCGATATCATCTTCTCAACTTAACCAATAAAATTCTACAGGTTCAAATAAACATAATCAAAAACAGAATCGAAGTTTTTCATTTAGAAAAAATATGAAAGCCAAACAACATCGGATGACTTCTTTTGAAACACCTTGTATATTCTGTAAACTATTTAATCCTTTTGACCTCATTTTAGCTCGATACATTGAGTGCAGAATTTAAGCTATTTTTGTATTCCTTCCTTAATAGGGTTTCTCTAGGTCCGCAAATAGGCGTTCGTATCAATGACGACCTCTTCTTAGTTACCTACTTACTTGGGTGGTCTCAAACAACTCAGAGGGGCCTAGGCTCTTATAAAATAAAAATAACATGGTCCCCAACCGGGTCGATCTTCACCTTTTCTTGTCCAGTTGGTGACGCCAAGCTCTCGAAGGCAATATCACACCTGGTCTTGCCAGCGAAGTCTTAGCCGTCCTATTTGTTGCTGTCATTCGTGTACAACAAAAAAATGGTTCCCCATAACCTCCCATGATTGAGGAGAGCTTCTCACAATTAGTGAGATATGCGCTTTTTAGTTTTTACACTCACTGATTGGGACCTACAGTTTTACACCGGTTCCGAACGGTATTTTGAGAAGCTTTTTCATGGCTAAATACTGTAGCCATCACTAAGCGATGTGACCGTCGTCGAAAGAAATGTAAGGTCTTCTGAGCAGGGATCGAACCCACGTTCTCATGCCTAAGAACTGCGCACACTAACCATTGCACCACCGACGGTGTACGTCTTCGAATACCTTTCGCACTGGTTCATTCTGATCCATTATACTTAACGGGCTATTTTGATACACAAAACTACGGATACAGATTACAAAGCTCGTGGTTCATCCGTCCTCGTATCTCGCCATTTTCTATTAGAAGACCATATAAGACTCCCAGTGATGTTTCATCAGGATGCGATATGCCCGAGGATTGTGCGCCATAAAGCAAGGCAGGTTGCATGAGAGACTCCTACATTTGGACCGTGGTTTCTCGAGAGAGGTTATAATCTCTACAGGGCTTTCTTAGTCAGAAATAACAGCTGTTTGCAAGCACAATTCCCCCTTTGATTTCCAGGCTGTTGCTATTGCTTCTGTTCACAGCTGATCCGAGGTAAATATACTCGTCCACTATCTAGAAATTATAATGGTTATTCACCTTCACCCTTTCATTCAATCGGGGTGATGCTCTGCTTGTCGAAACCATTAATTTTGCCTTGTCGTCATGTACTGTCAGACCCACTTTTGCTGACTCCTTCTCAATTCTCGAAAATACTGCAGCAAATTCTCGCAGATTTCGTCCAATGATAGCTACATCATCAGCATACACGAACAGCATGTGACGCTTGCTGCTGATGGTTTTATTCATGTTGACTGCAGCTTTTCTCATAATGATCCCCATTAAGATGTTAAAGAGATCGCACAAAAGGGTGTCGCCTTGCCTGAAGCCTCGCTTAGTTTCAAAAGGTTCTTTAAGATCCTTAACAACTTTCACTACGGATTTGGTGTTCGTCAAGTTTAGCATGCAAAGATGTGTGAGTTTTGCAGGAATATCAAGCTCATACATTGCTTCGTAGAGTTTCTCCCGTATCGGGCTATCGAAGGCCGCCTTATAATCGAAAAATTGATAATGGGCGTCGATTTGTTTTTCGTGGCTCTTCTCCAAAATTTGGCGTAGCATGAAAATCTGTTTAGTGGCCGATTTTCCAGGCGTAAAGCCACACTGGTATGGTCCAATCAGGTCAGGGATAATTGGTTAGCCTTACCTTATATGCTATGGATAAAAGGCTTACTCCACGGTAGTTGACACAGAGACTCGGGTCACCTTTTTTAAGTATGGGACATAGTACACTGAGACTCCAATCGCCGGGCATGCATTCATCTAACCTAATTGTGCTAATGAGCTGATGAATGCACCTTATCAGCTCATCGCCGCCAGCCTTAAACAGCTCCGGCGGTAATTCATCGGCTCCTGCGGCCGGGTAATAGCTGTGCTGACCTCGTCTTAGTTAAAAGGGGGACAATCGGCATCGTCGTCCAAATTGCGATCGATTGCCTCCTCGTCCTTGGATATCTCAGATACCAGTAGCGCCGAGAAATGATCTCTCCATATTCGCAACATACTCTGCACATCTGCAATGAGATTTCCGTCATTGCTTTGACAGAAGGGAGGCAATGAACCATGTCCATTGGTTCCTTTTTTTGACTTTTTGGTAGCATTTTCGGGCTACGTTCTTCCTTCTGTATGTCTGAATTTGCTCACTCTCGCGCTTTCTCCACTTCCGTTTCTTACGCCTAAAGAGACGGTTTACCGCCTTTATTATTTCGTTATACCGCTCATTCGCAACTCGCGTTGAATCGTACTGAAGCACTGCCATACGTGCAACGTTCTTTTCATCATTGGCTATGCGACACTCTTCATCATGCCATGGTTTATTGCGAAGCGGTTTTTCAAACCCAAGTACGGTTATTGCGGCAGTTTTTCTAGAGTCGAAAATGGGTTTACACTGCGCTTCAGGATCGTCATCAGGAGGGGGTGGGATATGTGCCAAAAGTTGCGCGAGCTTCCTTGAGTAGGCTGTGGCTGCCTCTGGTAATTGCAGCTTTCCGATGTCTAGCTTTCTCTGTGTGTGGTTTCGTACGATTTTCGCTCGACTTAATCTTGTGCGAACCTTTGCTGTTACCAGGTAGTGATCAGAATCGGTGTTAGCTCCTGTGAGTACTCGTACGTCCATTACACTGGATGAGGGCCTTCCATCAATTACCGCCCGATCAATTTGGTTCTTCATTCTTTGATCAGGGAATACCTAAGTAGCATTGTGGATGTATTTATGTTGGAATCTTGTACCCCTAATTACATGTTTTTGCCGCGGCAAAGTCAATCAGTCTCATACCGTTGTCGGAACTGTCAGCATGTAGACTAAAATTGTTAATAGTTGGATGAAACAGATTCTCCCTACGTACGTTGGCATTAAAATCTCCTAGTACAATCTTAATGTCATGGCCAGGGCAGCGGTCATATGTTTCCTCTAGGAGCTCATAGAATATGTCTTTGGCATCATCATCGTTCTCTTCTGTCGGGGCATGCGCACAAATTAGGGAAATATGAAAATATTTCGCTTTGATGCGGATTGTGGCTATACGTTCACACACAGGATTGAACCTAGAGACTAGATATCGCAGTCTTTTGCCAACTACAAAGCCGCAACCAAATTCATGTTTTTTCTCATGGCAACTGTAGTATAAGTCGCAGTTTCTTTTTCATGTGCAGCCATGTCCTGCCCATCGCATTTCCTGAATACCGCTAATGTCAGCCTTATAACTTTCGAGAACATCTGCCAGTTGGATACTTGCACCGGATCTTTATAGAGTTCTTACATTCCAAGTGCATATCCATAAACCGTGGTCCTTATAACGTTTGCGGGGGTCGTCAACAATTAAGGGTTGTTTATGTTTTCTCTTTTTTTTTATTTTTGTTTTAGTGTTATTTTTATTTGTACAAAAGTTTTTTAAGACATAAAGATGCCGGAATACATTATTGGAGCATAATGTCGTTTTCGTATATTCACTGCCATTATGAACGGAGGGAAACCCAGTCCACCGGGTTTTTGCATTTTGCCTACTGTCAGGATATTTGAGTGCAGCCACCCATTATGGATCAGACGCTGACTAGGATGCAATATGTCGAACCTGGATTTTATTCCATTGGTTTCAATCCGCCGTCGGCCCTTATGTTGGCTCATCCGCCTTTTAAGGACAAAACAATATGCCCGATATCTTGATGAGCTGCAGTGGCAGGGTCATCTATTAAACCTGAGACGTATCATAGAGTAATACTTATGAGTTTCCATTACTCTCTTGGCTGCCTTTTCATGACGACGAGGTAGTAGAACATTTCATATAGTTTTATATGCTGCTGTATTTTACCAATTTTACATTTTCGATGGACATAAAACGGACAGAAATCAAAGGGAATGCGTACTTTCGTTCAATGTAAACAACATAAAACATAATATAGCTGTCATTAGTATCAATAAACACTATTTAAAATTAGTTCCTGTCTTCTTTGCTCTCTCATTCTCCATCATCGGCCTAGTACCTTTTCGATCAGCTGTGCCATAGAATCCCCCTGAACGTATAAGTGATCGCATAACCAATAGCCTTCTCATTTGATTCGCCTTCTCACTCTAGCTAGCTAACGGAGGTTTCCGATTAAACCATTGCCCAGGACATACTGCGTGGAAGTAGTGAGCTGCTTGGACTGCCCATCTCATGTAGTGTCGCAACGACGTTCGGCATCATTTGTACTTGTGCGACCACAACGAAAGTCAGTAAACTACTTTATTACCACTGAAATCGATGGTGCAGAGTCCCCATAGCATTGATCAAGCTTTTCCTTGGTTTGATTGACGGTTTTTTTTTCGCAAAAAAATAATGTTTTTGCACTCGAAATTCACTTTTCTCCATTGTTAAATAAATGCACGAGGTTGTATGTTTGGAACAGCTGTTAAACGCAAAGTAAATGACGGAACTTGCTCAAAATTTGACAGTAGTCTATTAACAGGTGGTACTTGATGCATAAAGCAACTATTGTATAGAGAATAAAATTTACTCACGGAGTGGAATGCCAACAAAGAAATCGAGTGAAGCGTGTCGTTTCTCTGCTCGCTCTCTTACTCTCTTCGTTGAATATTTCAATATACGAGCAGTTTTCTGATGTTGTTATTCTATCTAACTATAGAAATTCCAACCATATTTAAATAAAATTACATAAAGTATGTAAAAAGTATGAAATAATCAAGTTATGATGCGGGAAAGAAATGCGTTTCAGTGAATCGCGTCGACTTTTTTTGGTTCTCTTCTACTAGGGTTGCCAAATTGCGGGGTTTTTTCTTCTTCACCTGTACATCCTTTTTGCTTGATGGGAGCAGTGTTGAATTTCGTATAACTATGAGTGAAGTTCGAAAAGTCGCGATCTTATTGATCCGCCCTCGTAATCTAATTTTTGGAAATTATTGTTTTTGGGACTTCTGAGATTCTTATTATAAAAATGTTTAAACAAATTTGCTTGTTATACATTTACATTACAAATGTGATAAATTTAACTGTCGTATCGCTAACCCTTCCCTCTATACCTTTTGTTTCCATAAATTTTATTTCATTTCGCAAAAATTAAAAATTTCAGAAATATTTGATTTAAAGTTAATTTATTATTTTAATTATGAAATAATTATTAAAAATTCATATAATTACATTTTTTTATTTGTGTCAAACACAAATGATTCATGCCATTATTGTCTACCCTTTATATCTAACAGCACGTGTTCATGCACTGACCAATATTAATTAAATTTATCCGAATGTTGTAATTTTTAATGAATAATATTGAATCAATTAAAACGACCTGATTACTACTTAATATTTGTGGGTACTAAAAGTACGAAACCACATGTATGTATGACACTAATTATTGTTGACAAAACAGGTAAATTAAATATTATGACGCAAGTGCAGGTACAACCAACAAGTTACGAAACTATTTATGATCTAGAAACACTTATTAAAGTATAATTCAAATGCAGTAGAATCCAAGTAATTAAAATTAATTTTACTAGTGATGACAATTGAAAATTAATTAATTGGCCTGGTATTTTATTAGGTACACGTTGAAAAATCTGTATATTTTGGATGCAAATACTAGTGTTTTGTAGCTCGCCGCAAACATAATTCACTCGTGTCCAAACACATTGTGTTTGCTATTCAATATTATATGTTTGAGACACATAGATCAATAGGCATATATTATATGTTTTGGAGACCCAAATGTAGATCTGTTTATTGAAAAATGCTGAAAACAAAAACGTGACATACAATAAAGACACAATAAGCAGCAGATCTTCAATTCATGATAACAATGCTTGCAAACACGTATATACATGTTTCCTGCAATATATTGCCGAAGCCGTTTTTTTCAGTGTGTAGATTATATTATTTGGAACTTCACCACATAACCGGTGGATTGCCAGATATGAATAATTTGTTTGGAACAAATAAATACTCAGAATTGTGCCCTTACCTGCCTGAAAAATTTATATTATCTGACAATGAAAGCGGTGGTCATCTAATTCGTGTTCTACTGGTAAATTACAGTAGCCGGACATAAACATTTCTGAATATTTTCTTAAGCCTTCGCTTTCTACAGTCAAAAGCAATTATAGTAATCTATAGTCGTTTGCGGATTAGGCAGTAACTTTAAGCGTGTGTAAAGTCTTTTCGTGGGTTATACGCGGATTTTCGGTGCCTCAGAAGCGATCATTTTGCTTATTCACATGTCCACTGATATGGAAATTGGCCTAGTCACTCATGATGATTTTCGATGAAAATATGTCTTCCTCCTGGTCGAGATCAAAGATGGCTTGAGTGTAAGTTACACGCATTTGGCGGTCAAAATGTAACAGCTGATGCATTCTCTGCAGTTTATAAGAGAATATCTTTAAGTCTTGCACTATAATTCTCTGTAAAGACCTCATATTGATGCCCAATTATGTGACACGCAGTTTGATCGATACTCCGGGGTCTTCTGCGACATCCTGACCCACAGTCGCGATATTCACAACAGAACGGTTGCCCCGTGGCCAGCGAGACCTGCCACCATTTCGTGTTGTCCCATATTCTACAAAGCGAGTGGATAAACACCGTAATGTTGGTGTCAGATGACAGGGAAATTTGCGCCGAAACTCACGCTGCCTTAACACAACCGACGAATTATTCCGTATACAAATTTCAGAGTTCGTATTTACACCCCCCCCCCCCACCAATATATCACGGAAACTATATCTCGGAAACGGATTGTCCAATCGGAAAAATATCCAATTTTTTAACGATTCTAAGTGATCCAATCGTATGCAATGATTTTTTGTCAAAAAATCGCCATAATAAGAAAAACGTTAAAATAAATAAATGGCTATAACGCAAACGGTGCGTTATTCAGTCGAAAAAGTAAAAATTTTTATCTCCGTAGAAGGCTTTAACCAATGGATGTCTTCAATATGGTATCACTTTTTTTTTTTTTTAAAATCGCTAAAACTAAAATTTTTCGAATAAAAAATCGCTAAAACGCCCTCATGTCCATATCTCAGAAACGGAACGTCCAATCGAAAAAAATAACCAATTTTTGAGGGTTTCCAAGGGGTTTTCATAAAGTGGTCCAATTCGAATGGAAGAAATTTTTTCCAAAAAATAGCCAAAATCAGAAAATCGCTAAAGTGAAAAAAATGGCTACAACTAGGAAACTGTGCATCCAATCGAAAAAATAATGACAAATTTACCTTCATAGGAGTCTTGGCAATAAGGCATCACTGTTTTTAAATCGCTAAAACTAAAAATTTTCGAACAAAAAACGATTGTGGCGATTTTTTGAAAAAAAAATTCCTTAGAAACCGGGAAAAATTGTTTATTTTTTCGATTGGACGCTCCGTTTCCGAGAAATGGACATGAGGGCGTCTACTCAATGCTTTATTCGAAAAAAAATATTTTTAACGAACGCCAAGAAAAGTGATGCCATATTGAAGACACCGTTTCCCAGTTATAGCCAGTTGTTTATTAAGCAGTTTCTTATTTTGGCTATTTTTTTAAAAAAAAAAAGTTCTTCCATACGAATTGGAAGAACCCCTTAGAAAACTTCAAACATTGGTTATTTTTTCGATTGAACGCTCCGATTCCGAGATACCGACATGAGGACATTTTACCGATTTTTTTATTTGAATAATTTTTGTTTTTTTGATTAAAAAAAAAAAGTGATGCCATATTAAAGACATCCATGGGTTGGTTAATTATTGTTTACTATTTTTTCGATTGGACGCACCGTTTGCGAGTTATAGCCACTTTTTTGTTTTAGCGCTTTTCTTATTTTGGCGATTTTTTTAAATAAAATTCTTCCATTCGAATTGGGCCACTTTATGATAAACCCTTATAAACTGGCAAAAAGTGGCTATTTTTTCTATTGGACGCTCGGTTTCCGAGATACCGACAATTCTTTGATAAATTTTTGTTTTAGCGAATTAAAAACAAAAAGTGATGCCATATTGAATACACCCATTGGTTAAAGCCTCCTATGGAGGTAAAATTTTTATTATTTTTTTCGATTGTACGCACCGTTTCCGAGTTATAGCAACTTATTTATTTTAGCGATTTTCATATTTTGGCGATTTTTCGGAAAAAAAAATCTTTCATACGAATTGGACCACTTTATGAAAACCCTTAGAAAGTTGCAGACATTGGTTATTTTTTCGATTGGACGCTCCGTTTCCGAGATATAGAAATGTTTTGATATTTTCGAATAAAAATTAGGATGGGTTACCAAGGTAACCCATTATTACCCACAAAATACGAACACTGAAAATTTTAAACAATTATTCCACGTTCTTGGGAAGTAAAGCGGTCCATATTGACGTGTATTTTCTATCTGTTTACTGCACAAATTTCAAAGCAGAATTGGGAAGCTATTTGCCAGCATTATAGCACCTTACGATAGGGTGACAACTTTTGCGCCACTTTGTAAATTGTGCACACCAATTTAAAGCAGCATTATAGGAAGAATGGGGTAAAGGACATCTTGTTGCCTGTAAAATAACTAGTTGGATCTATCCCAAGAAGTATGAACGCTGTCGAAAAACAAAACGGATAAGCAACAAAATATTGTTACGATTAAACACTTTGCTTTGCTTCATGCCGTTCGTTTTAACTATTTCTGGCGTTTAACTATTTCCGTATGTTCGCTACGATATTTTAACCATTACAGTTGAAAATAGTTTATTGAAGTTGAATCAAATTGTAATTCTGAGAGTACAAACTTACCACAAACATTAAAATTGTAGTTATGCCACTGTGCACAGGATGGGGCGTAAAATGTTTTCCAGAACAGTTCACTTTCCTTCATGTTTTTGGTGTTCTTGGCGCGAATGCCCACCTTGTACTCGGTGGAGAATGTCAGGTTGTCCAGTTGATATTTGTACAGTTGACGGGGCTACAAAAAACAAAACGAACGTTACGAAACAAATAAATTAGTGTAAGAACTTTCTACTTCACAGAATCGAAAGTATAACTAGATCTGCATTTATTGGATTCTTCAAATGTTTTTCGTCAAAACTTTTGACGCACATACATACCAACATGACACATGCTACATGTCGCCATCCTTACAATTTTGAAAATGAAATCAAAATTTATATAAAAATTTCCATTTGAATGGATTAATTTATAATGAATTTATATGAATTAAAAAGCGATATTTGAGTTTACTTAAGCGAACCACACACTAGTCATTCTTGAGCATATGTTTCGATTAGTTTGAGCACGCTGTTCGATTACTTGCTCACTCTACGTTTTTACTAGCCCAACGCGTTGTCATTCATAGATACGCATTTTCTTGTTTATTTCTTTCATTGACATTTAGTTTCCATGCTTTTAAAATGGGGTGTATTTTGTTTTCATTTCAATAAAAATGTTGCAAATGAAAAAGTAAACATTGATAAAAGCTTAACTTCTGGAGAGGAGATACGAATCCTGGAAAATAAACAATCCTATCGTAACCTCTCAAAATATTTGGGCACCAGAAAAATAAAGTGAACAAATGATAATGAAAAGTAATAAGGATTTATGCCCACATGCAAAATGCGACCGCTTTTATACTTCCTGAATGAAGGGACAGTTTCTTGCAAATGGGATATGATTTGGCCAAATTGTTAGACCAATTTTTTTTTCTTTTGATGGACTGAAAAATACTGGAAATTTCCTTTAATTTGAGCAAAAGGTGTAATTTCCTTAATAGATCACATTGTGTCTTCCGGATATAATGAAAAATTGTCTTCCGGAGACATTTTTTATGTATTCCCGGCGTGTTGAAGAAATTTGTCAACCGAACCAATTTATTATAAACAAGAAATGTGTCTTCCAGGAAATTTCTGTTAGAAAAGCTTCTCCGGACGTGCATACATACATAATTTGCATTTTTAATCCAAAACAAATATTATTGTCCTAAATATTCACTAAATCACTCAAAAGTTATTTAGTTTTACTTCTTCTGTTTCGGTTCTTTGTTTTGATATAAACTTCCTCTTCGAAAACGCATCTCAAATTTCGACATCATATAAAAACTTTATCGCTGCTGTTTCCATCACTATCTTGCTGGCAAAATTTTTTGGTAAACTGATATAAGTTTGACAAGCTAAAGAACAAACTATCAACTTTGAGCGTGCTCATGCTCACAACTGACTTATCTGTGGTTTGCTTTATGTAGCACATTCTGACTGATGTGCATATCGCACCCTAACTCAGGATGTCTCAGTAAATTTGCACTTTTGAAATTTAGTGTTTTTTTTGTGCAAGTGGCAACTCTGAAATTTGGCAGCTGTCACATACGTTTATTCCGATTATTAAAAATGGACCTTTACGAAAGAACAACGCGTTATAATTGTGTAAACCTATTACAAAAATTTGGAAAGTCATGCTGAGACCACTCGCAAAGTTTGGAGAAATTTCAGTCGAGAAAGTGCACCTAATGTCTCAACCATTCGTCGGGTATGAACAGTAAAGGTAGGTGGGATCACACGATTTGTACATTTGTACAAAAAATTACAAATTTAGATTTGTACACATTTGTGCATTTGGGTATCGACGAGAGGAGACAATGTTGCCAATATGTTCATTTTTTCTTACTTGTTATGGTTTCAATTTCTTTGCCATTTTGATTGAAATTTTGCTCCTCACCGATTTACACCAAAGTTTCACTATCGATAGAACTTTTTAAACGATTAAAAATGACCGACAATTTTTTTGGCGGTCGGTCCAACTTTTTGATATATAGGCCTTCAGAGCTTCAGTTTATAATCGGCTATATCTCAAGTATTTATGGTCCGATGTGGGTCAAGTGAGTATCATTAGAAAGCTCATACAAAATTCTATAAATTACATTATGTAAATTTTTTCATTTTTATTAAGCCATTGGCGGAAAATTAACAAAAAGAATTTTTTAACCTCACTTTTTTGATAGAAACCTATTTTTCTCAAAAAATGGACGTCGTAAAGTTAGTTTTTTTCTTGATTTAATGAGCAGACAACACTTCAAGCTTTTTTTTAAGGTATAGTACTCCTTATTAACCTTTCAAAGACCGTAGATATGCACGTTCAAAAAAATGCCCAGAGAGAAAGTTTGATAGCAAAATTCGGGCCGGAAGGGGTTTTTCGGTTTGTTTACAAAGTAAATTAATAACAAGGGAGTCTCAAGTCGGGATCCCGTATTTTCAATGTCCAATGTTATTATGTTGCTGATCACTGTGACATGCTACATTTTTTCAGTTTTATAACTTTGATATCTCTTGACCCAGATCCCTGGTGTTTAAAGGGTTACTGCAGAGTATTATACCTTAAAAAAAGCATGAAGTGTTGTAACTTTACGACGTCCATTTTTTGAGAAAAATAGGTTTCTATCAAAAAAGTGAGATTAAAAAATTCTTTTTGTTAATTTTCCGCCAGTGGGTTAATAAAAATGAAAAAATGTATATAATGTAATTTATAGAATTTTGTACGAGCTTTCTAATAACACTCACTTGACCAAGATCGGACCATTCATACCTGAGATATAGCCGATTATATACTCAAGCTTTGAAGGCCTATATATCAAAAAGTTGGACCGACCGCCAAAAAAAATTGTCGGTAAGTTTTAATCGTTTAAAAAATTCTATGAAATCGGTGAGGAGCAACTAAAGTGTAGTTATGCCAAATTATCAATCAAAATGGCAAAGAAATTGAAACCATAACAAGTACAAAAAAATCAACATATTGGCAACACTTACACTTGTCAACAATATTTGTCTATTTGGCACTTGCATTTGTCTTCAAGTGGCAAATCAGAAATTTGGCCATTTTCGTAAATTTGATTTGGCTTCTGTGGCAGCATGGCGTTCACACGATTTGGCATTTATGGTTGTTTTTGATTTGTCACAAGAAGCCAAATATTTGGCATTTCTGATAAATGACAAATGCAATTTAGAGACCACACGATTTGTCTATGAATATGACAAATTTTTAGCCAAATGTACAAATCGTGTGATCCCAGCTTAAGACTACTGTGCGTCAACGTACCGATCGGGCTCTTGAAATAATTGCTGCTGTAAACGAGAGTGTTGTCGAAAGCCCGAAAACATCAATTAGGCATCGCTCTCAACTACTTCATATTTCCGAAGCAATACGCAGCGAATTTTGACAAAAGACCTCAACCTTCATGCATACAAAATTCAGCTTACTCTGGAACTCAAACCAGCAGACCATGGAAAGCGCCGGCAATTCGTTCAATGGGTAATGAAGCAAAGTGAAGTCAATGACAATTTTTCAAAAACAATCATCTTCTCCGATGAAGCGCTTTCCTTCTGAATGGCTTCGTGAATACACAAAATTGTCGAATTTGGGGTTCAGAAAACCCTCAAACCCTCATGCAATCCATGAGAAACAAATGCACACACAACGAGCAATTGTCTGGTGCGGATTTTGATAGGGCATTACTTAGTTGAATATGAGACCGAAATTGCCACGACTGAGAACGACATTCGTTACAGGAACATGACAACGGAGTTCTTGTGGCCTCCACTAGATGGCATAGATCTGGACGACATGCGGTTTCAGCAAGACGACGCCACTTGCCACACCGCACATGAAACAATCGATTTATTGCAGCAACGATTTCCAGAATTAATTATCTCAAGAAATTCTGATTTCAACTGGACACCAAGATCATGCAATTTAACGCCGTGCGATTTCTTTCTTTGGAGTTTGGTGAAATCTCGGCTTTAAGCGAATAAATCAGGAACAAATCCTGAACTCAAATCCGAGATCCTATGGGTCATCAGTGAGATACAGCCACATCTTTGTGAAAAAATCATAGGATATTTCATGAAGAGAGTACTGGCCTATCAGCAGAGCGGTGGGGGGCCATTTGACGGATATTTTATTCCATACTTAATCGGAATATATATTCTTTACAATCCATTATAAAAATCACAACTATCGCACAAAGTACGTGTTTTTATTTTAAAATGAATAGAGACGCCCTTTACAAGAGTTCACGCTTAAAATTTATAAATTTCCTTCGGCCTCAAATAACTTCTTGGAAGCGTACATACATACTTCAGCTAAAATACTGCTGTAATTAGAATGGTTTTCTAGTTCATATAAATCCATTTTTTGTTTAAAAAAAAAAACTGAAAAACATGAAATTTCAGATTTCCAAAAACTGACTTTTGTTTCAAACTCGGGTTAGAAATCCTCAAAGTTTGTGGAAATTTTAAAACTTCTACTTTTTAAAAATTTGCTTGAGCTTACTTAATTCCAAGAAAAATATCGTCAATAACATAAACAATGAAAATTTTCTAGAGTATTGGGGGAAAACAGCTAAAATTTCAAAATCCGAAAACTTTGATCTACTTTTATTTTTTTACCTAATTTCCAATAGCGGCATTCATGCAAACGTGAAAGCCGAGAACTTTTGCTCAGCCCAAGTTTCCCTCGCACCGTTGCATGAGGCACCAGGTAAAGTTGCTCAGCGTAGTTGTGCTCAAAACCATATCAGCTGACCAAGATGGATACATAAGGTGGTAGCAGAAGCAATTGCATGTATTATGTATGTGTACTTTTTCTACTGTTCTAGTGCTATCACCTTATTTATCCATCCTAGTCAGATGACAACGAAATGTCAAAAGTTTACACGTTTCTCCATCCCACGTTTGCGCAGCAAATTTACCGCGAAAACTTTCCACTTTTGAGCAAGTAGCTTTGTATGGGAAATTTGTTTGTTTTGACGTTTGCTGTGCAAGTTTACGATGTTTACGAGTTTACGAGGCTCTTTCGGGCTTTCATGAAGACCACTAATGTAAATTTTGAATTCTTTATTTCGTTTGTTATACCCATAGACCAATACATACATAGATACTTTTATTCTCTCATCTGATATTTCATTTCATACTCTTCGTCGTAGGTTTGTGGAAATAAGAGCAATTAAATTTAAAATTAACTTACACCAGGTGGAGTTACAAAATATGTTCACTTAACTTTTTCCTGTCGTTTTGGTGTAGAACTGAAAAATTTAAATGTATTTTGCACTTTTTTATTGACTTTTATCGTTGGCATACATTTGTATTGTAGTTAACACAACTAGTTTGCCACAAAAACACGAAATTCGGTTGTTATTCGTTTGTTGATCGCTGTATACTATTGCCACCATCTGGTATTATTGGATCCATATTTTCCACCATCCAATGTTTACTTTCCGCCGTACCTATGACGTTTAATTTATTGATCGGATAAAAGTATTTATGCATGTATTGGTCTATGACGATACCTTAATGATGACTACTTTGTAAAAATCTTAAAAAAATATATGAACCTAATGTTTGGGAAGCATTAATTTTCATTTATAAGCAAAAAAGTTGTAGAGGTTTTAAAAATCAATAGGTAAACCTACAAACCGCCAAAATTTTGTTTGTGCTGTGTTGCCTGATGGAAACAAAACGCACATCGTCGTTGTTCATGCTTATACAAAGGCTACATTTTGGCCATTGGAAAACTATGACTCCAGCGTCAATTTTGATTTTTAATTTGTTTGTATTTCCTTTCCAAACCCACAATGATGATATATTTTCATACATGGGGCAAATTAATTATATGACAATTATAATTTGTAGTTTAATTGGGATTACCTTTCGAAATGCAAATTCAAAAAAATGTCAATACCATTGGCAATTGTTCTTATTATCAAATCATTTCCGTCGTATGTGGCAGTTTTGGTTTTCAAATATTTTATACGGTACCGGTTTATGAATTCGAAAGCATAGATAAAGTAAACAAATAGATGAACCACAAGTATTGGGAATATTTTAGTGTAATGCGTAATTTTCTTGATGTCGTTGAAAACAATAATTGGGATTTTTAACGTAGAATACGTTATACGGTAAGGTAGGGGTGTTGATCTGGAGCACAAAATTTTGAGAAAATGTTTGTCACTTTCATTATAAGTTTTTAATACTTTATGCATGCATTGAAGAAAATTCAAGTATGGTTGTAACATATTTAATATGTCTTCTTTTGATTTGTATTTAAATAATTATATTGCTACATATAATTTTTTTGATTCTATAAGTAAATCAAAATTAAACTCCTTCAAATTTTGTATTAATTTTCATATGCTTTGTATTTTATGTATTATAACATCATGTGTAAGAGCAGTACGATTATCTGTGTGTTCATCACAGAACCAGTGTGAGAAAGAGAAGAAGTATAATGACAATGCATGTTTTATGTGAACATTACAGAACCAGTGTTGCCACATGCAGTATTTACACTTGTTTTCAAAAGTGCATCGAATTGATAGAAAGTGTACTCAAATTTTGTTAAAAACTATCCTAAATTTTTAACATAAAAATTAAAGATAAATTTGATAGACTTAAATCATTTATCAAAAATTATATTTAATTCATATATTTTAATTGCAAAATGACTAACGTATTCTACGTCTGACCTATGCGCCCGTGTTATCTAACACAGGCTTCATATTTTTTTTTGTTCCAAAAAAAGTCAAAAAATATGACAATAAAAATCTAAAATTTCATATCAAAAGAAAAAATAATTTGGAACAAAAATATCAAGAATACAAGACGTTACTTAAAGTAGAATATCTGATGGCCATCGAATTGCAAAGCCATGTCACTCACCACCGTCTATGTCCTAATAAATTGGTTCTTCATCCGGTTCAGCTACCATTCCTTGTTGAGAGTCCTCAGACACTCTAACGGTTTTGGCATCTGCGACCACAGATGTTGCTACAGTTTTTGGGCGGGGAAGTTTTTAGATTAATAATGTGTTCCGGGATGTTCATCTTTGGGCGGTCTTACTGGTTTTCTCCTATTGATATCCCAACACCTGCCTCATGGCTTTGAAATAGTTTTTTATATAAGAAACAAATGCTATTATGTAAAATCACATAAATTTTGTCACATTTTCCATTGTTTAAATTATTTTCACAAAAATTTACCACAATGTTGAATACACGTCAATGAGATTTATGGGAAACTTCAGTGAAAGTGACAGTAGTACAGGACAGCACCTAGTGAACAAAGTTGACAATGGTCGTGCTATATCTTGTATTTAGTTTTATTTGTAGCCAGTGTTATTACCTATTATTATGACCTTTCCTATTATTATGATTTTCCAATATTTCGATCAAATTCGTTGATCATTTTCAAGGATGTAATATAAGAAAAACACAAAGATTTTATAAAAAATTAGTGAAAACAGTAAACACAAAAATTTTCTTTCAAATACAATATTGTCTGTTAGAGATTATTGTGTAGGAAATCACAATAATAGTTCTGCATATAATTACATTGTGAGGTAACATAAAGTATACAACTAGTCTTTGCTGCAAGCTTTTGTCAACTAATTTGATTTTTCCACCTAAGGGTGTCAATTGAATGTCTGTAAACTTGTGCAGATTGGTCTGTATCGTGCTTGTAGTTAAGTATTTTCTCAGATGGAACGTCAATAATATGTAGCATTTCCTGAAAGAGATGTCGTGAGTAAATCTTCTCTTCAGTTAGAATTTTCACTTCGTCAAAGTTTGGCCTGTGTCCAGTTAACGTACAGTGGGCTGCGAGTGCTGTTTTTTGTTCTAAAGGCTTATAATGTGCCTTTTGGTACGATTTATGTGCTGCAGTTCTCGTCGTCTTCAGGTTATTCATCGTAGTACCAACATATACCTTCTGGCATATGTTGTCTTTGTCTCCGTAGCACTTGATTTCGTACACCACATTTGGCTTATCATCCGTATCGATTTTCGACTTCGTCCTACTAAAGAGGCGATTTAGGGTAAAGTTAGACTTTAAACCTAAATAGTATTTCTCCCTCTCATAAATGTTTGAATGTTTGATTCTTTCCGAGAGTCCTGGAGGCTTTTGATACCAGTCAACTTTTAAATTTCCATCTTGTCTTATAACTATGCAATCAAGGTATGGTAATTGTTGGCCCTTTCCTCTTCAACTGTAAATTGAAATCGTCGATTGAAAGAATTGAGTGCCTACATCGTGTCCTCCACCTCAGATTTCCAGATGGTTACAAATATATCGTCCACATATTTAGTTTTAATTTTTGGTCTCCTCGTTAATGTATTGAGCGTCGTGTCAAGTAATTCTTCCAGTATAATGTCCGTCATTATCTACGACGCTGGAGAACCCATAGGCATGTCCTTTCTTTATTCATAAAATCTATCCTCATATTGAAAAAAGGGTATCCTTGACATAAAACGACAGTAATTCCATAAAAATACCGTGTAATCCGCAATTTTACTCCATTTTTCCTCTATGGCCCGTAATGCCAAATTTATGGGTATTCTTGGAAACAGATTGACTGATTCCAAAAGACCCTTCTTGGAAAGAATAATTTATCCACTAGTTTGTATTTTTCTCCTGAAGACTCGACGTCAGATCTCTCCTGACTCGTCTATACGTGCATATATCGCCCAGAATATTTCCCATCTTCATCTTATATTCGTCCTTTGATATCGGAACTATCTTTCCCACTTTGTCAGCGCTCATGATGAGAATGCCATTATTTTCCCCCAAAAATTGTCTCGCGCGACCCACAGTGCCTAAAATAATCGTATCCCTCATGTCCAATTTTGGTTTGTAGAGGTTACAAATTGTCTGTATGCACCCTTTGGCGATTCTTTTGAATAAAGGGAATGTTATCATTGTATTTGGCAATGCATACTTGGGTCCGAGAGACAGTAACCATCGATACGATACGTTTCACTCAAACTCTTCTGTTTCACGTCATTTCCTGATTGTTTTCTAATTTTTACGTTATGTATCTACAAATTATCAAAAACTGCATTGCGATAACATTTTAGAAAATCTGTTTTTATCAGAAAAGAACTGGAAATCTGTTAAACACCTAAAAAATCTGTGAAAAACAGATAAATCTGTTAATATAATAACGCTGATTGTAGCACACGACGCAAATAAACTGCTGGAACACACAAAGCAACATGGAAGTTTAGTTTTGTTTGCTTGATGTCCTTGATATATGTATGTATGTACAGTAGACCGGCTCACAAAAAATACCTCCTTTTGTCCACCCCTCAAAATGTACTTTGGTTTGTTTTATGATGGTTCCCAAAATATTTCGTGTCTAGCATTAAGATCCCGTGAGCTGGACCATTTTTAAAACAGATATTTTTTTAGTTTTTCAAGGAATTTTGTACTTTACGGGGGCTAACAAAAGTTCGCTTAGATGTTTTATAATTATATACTATTTGTTATAATCTTACGATTAATCACACTAATTTTCAGAAAGATGGGTCAAAATGGAGACTAGAAAATGTAAAATTAGTGAAGCAGTGTCAGTGGATATCCCTGTGTCAACGCAGCAAGAAATTCGGTTTGCTATTCTTTTTGGATTTCGGCGTAAGCTCAAGCCTGTGGAAATATTTATTTAGTGAATGCCAAACAGCGTTTGGAGTGTATGCGACATCCCTTGTGACTGTTTCAATGTGGTTCCGGAGATTCCACACCGGTCATTTTTCTGTGGAGGACGAACCTCGAGAAGGCCGTCCAAAATCTGCGACTGACGATGTAAGTGTAGCGCTGGTGAAGTCTAAAATTGACGAAGATCCAAGATTGACCCAGGAAATAATTGCAGAAGAACTGGGCTTGAATGTCATGGCTGTATCACGAATTTTAAAAAAATAATCTTGGATACTGGAAAAAATCTGCACGATGGGTTCCTTGAATTTTAACTGAAGCTCATAAAGAGGCACGTGTGCGTTTTGCTCACTATTTTCTTGACAAATTCAAAAACGGAAAGTCTTCCACTTTTCAGAAAACTGTAACAGCTGATGAAGCATGGTTTTACAAGTACGATCCTGAAACCAAACAACAAAGCATGGTATGGAGCCCTGAAGGTGCAAATATGAAGATTTTGAAGACTGTTTTTCAAGGTGGATTTATCGACTTAAAAAATGTATCGATATAAATGGCGATTACGTAGAAAAAATACAAAGAGATGAATACACAGTATTCAAATCAACATAAACATTCTCTATAAACAAACAAACATTACGAAGGCATTAAGCAAAAAGTTAAAGTAAATACAAAAACAACATAAAGCGAACCTACGCAAGTGATAATGTGCATGCACATTCTATTACAATGAAAGGGAAGAAACCCAAAAATAGTGTGACCACACCGAATGAGTGCAACAACAATTACTATTCACCATTGCAAACCATCGAAGATGATGACATTGAAAATGATAAAATAACAAGTGAAGTTAAAACACACATTCCACCAATAACAATTCTGAAATGCAAGATTGAAGAAATACATGAAATTTGCAAACTGGCGAAAATAAGTGATTATGCTATCCGAAAATTATCAATCGGACATAAAATTTTTTGTAATTCCAAGCATGATTTCGAAACTATGTGTAATAATTTAAAAGATAAATATGAATTTTTTACTTATGCTGCCAAGGATGAGAAACCTTTCAAAGCATTATTATTCGGTTTGGACTCTCAAGACCCAGCTATTATAAAAAGAAAATTAATTGAAATGGGACTTCAATGTATCGATCTCAAGATTGTTAACAAAAAATCCCATTATGGTAATATTGCAATCTTCGTGGTTTATTTTAAACGTAAGACTATCACCATCAAGGAATTACGGCAGAACTTTTCTAATATGGACCGTGTAAAAGTCAAATGGGATTTCCAAATGAACAAAAAGAATCGCATCACTCAATGCCATAACTGCCAAATGTATGGTCATGGCTCAAGTCAATGCAGAGTCAAAACATTTTGTGCAAAGTGCGCTGGCAATCACAATACCACTGACTGCAAAGAGAGTACAGTTAAATGTGCAAACTGCAGCGGATCACATAAATCAACTGATGATAATTGCCCTAGCAAAACACAATACTTGAATATGAAGCAACGACAGAATTCTACAAATAAACACCAAAGGTTGAATAGAAGCAATTTTGTAAACGATAACAACAACTTCCCCAATGCCCTGCAGCAAAATCCTAGATTACCACAACCATCTGGTGTATGGCAATACCTTGAACAACTTCAGAGTCAACAGCGCGAGCATTTCACCAAATTCTGGAGAATTATTTTCTATACAAGAATTACAATCCCTTACAATTGAATTAATAACTAACCTTAGAAAGTGTAGAAATAAGATAGATCAGTTCGAGGTAATAACCAACCTCGCATGTAAATTTTTATCATAATGTTAAATGATCTGAACATCATAACTTGGAATGCGAGAGGCATTAAAAACAAAAGCTTAGAATTTTTTCAATTTCTGTTAACCTATAATATACACATATGTTTAGTAACTGAGACATGGCTCAAGCCAAATATAGCACTTTGCCACCAAAAATTTAATGTTTATAGAAACGATAGGGATTCAAGAAGAGGAGGAGGCGTAGCTATTATTGTAAGTAAAAATATTTCCCATTTGACAACTCCTATTATTAATACTTCCCTAATTGAGAATGTTGGTATAAAAATTTTCACGGGAATCGGTAGTGTGAACATATATTCATGTTATTTTGCAGGAGGCCGAGTGGGTACTGACAATATTAGAAAACGAATGTTTGCTTCAGACATTCACAAACTTACCAGAGGCGAACGATACATCATTGGTGGCGACTTAAACAGTCGGCATCAATCTTGGGGTTGTTTAAGAGCGAACTGTTGGGGTAATACTCTATATGAGAAACAGGATTCCTACAGCTTCAATATCATATACCCTAATGAAAGTACACATATACCATCACAATTGAATCGCCAGAGTTCAACTCTTGACCTATTCCTCACGAATATACAAAACTTATCCTTAGCGGAGGTTATAAACGAGTTAAGTTCTGATCATCTGCCTGTTAAAGTAACTTTGAAAAGTCAATTTGACAAAAGAGAGCTAAGATATTCTGACTTCAAAAATGCAAATTGGCAATTGTTCTCTCGTTACATTAGCAGACACCTTATTCTTCCATTAGAAAATGTTATTTCAAGCTTTGAATTAGTGGACTCCGCTCTTCAACACCTCATTTCTACAATAAATGATGCGATCTTATATAGCGTGCCACAAAAACTAAGGAATAACTCCAGTAATAAGTTCCCCCGGAGCATTAAATCATTAATTCGGAGGCGTAACCATCACCGTAGGAAATGGCTACGGCATAGAGATGTTGACGATTATCATGAATTCAAAACTCTGAACCGCTTAATCAAATGGGAGATTAAACAATTTAAAAACAGAACATGGAATCAGTTATTGTCCACATTAGATAAAGGTTCTTCTCCTTTCTGGAACTTAACAAAAATTATAAGAAAGAAATTCAAAAACATTCCAACCTTAAAACATAATAATTCACGCTTCTCTACAACGGCAGATAAGTGTGAACTATTAGCTCAGACTTTTCATGATATCCATGATTACTCTATTAACCTTGGGAGCCCATCTACTGACATCCTAGTGAGAGACACAATTAACGAATTCAATTCCAGCTCATGTTCGAGTAATAATGTTTCTATTACTTATTCGAACATATCTGAAATAGTGAAGCGACTGAAATCTAGGAAATCCCCAGGAGTGGATGGCATAAACAACAGTTGTCTTAAAGCGCTTCCAAGAAAGGGCATACAATTTTTGACAATTTTTGTAAACAGTTGCCTCAAGTTAAACTATTTCCCTGACAAGTTCAAGGAGGCAAAAATAATTGCAATTAAGAAACCTAAAAAACCGTGTGACTCCCCATCTGCATACCGACCAATAAGTTTACTGTCGTCCATAAGTAAAATTCTTGAAAGAGTTATTAAGGAGAAACTTTTAAAATTTCTGGACGAAAATAATATTTTACCGCCTCAACAGTTTGGATTTCGTAGGGAGCACAATACCATCCATCCTCTAGTCTAAGGGCAGCCTTTGACTCGGTATGGCACGATGGTTTAGTATATAAATTAATACGTTTTAACTTTCCTTCAAATATTATAAAGATAATCCAAAGTTTTTTATCCACCAGAACATTTAGAGTTCATATCGGTTCAGTGTCCTCTGAAGTCTTCCACATAAATGCGGGTTGCCCACAGGGCTCTTGTTTATCTCCAATACTTTATAATATTTATACGGCCGATATACCAAGTTTAAATAACTGCATAATGTCCATATTCGCTGACGACACCGCTATATTATGCGCGGATAAATTATCAGCAAAAATCCTGTCAAACCTACAATTGGCCCTTGCAAAATTAATTGAATATTTCACAAAATGGAAAATTACAATAAATTGTGACAAAGGTCAGGCGAAATTTTTCACCAGAAAAAGGAAGGAATGTTTTATCCCACAAGATAACATAAATATTAGTAATAGTGAAATAAAATGGGAAAATAATGTAAAATATTTAGGTGTAGTCTTAGACACAACACTAATATACAAAGATCACATTTCTTACATTGTAAACAAATCTAATATACTTATAAGATCCCTTTATCCTTTTATAAACCGGAACTCGGCATTAAATATTGACAACAAAATGTTAATTTTAAAATTAATTTTTCATGCTGTTATGTTCTATGCAGCTCCTGTTTGGGCGAAAAGTGCAAATTGTCACCTGAAAAGGCTCCAGACCCTTCAAAATAAACTGTTAAAGTTAATTTACAATTTGCCTCGATATTACTCTACGGCAAGACTTCATCAACTTGCTGATGTTCAATTGGTGGCCGTCAAGATAGACAAATTGTCCAAAAATTTTAACGCCAAATGTTCCTATTCAGAATATAGTCATATCATTGAGCTGGCCTCACGATAAATTAATTAGTTTTAAGTAGTTTGTAAGGTTTTATCATATAAAAATTCATAAAGGTTTTTTGGAAATTTTTACCTCCATTTATAATATTAAAATCATTTCATAATATTACGAAAACCACATGTTATTTTTAAGCAGAAAAAGGAAAACACCTTAAACTCTTCACATATAAATATTATAATTATAAAAAAATCTGTATATGCTATGAAAAATAAAGAATTGAATTGAATTGAATTAAGCGAACTTTTGTTACCCCCCTCCAATCTATAGGCAATGTATACAACATTGGTATTATATGAAAAGCATTTTAAAACAAAAACGATGTACTAAAGTCGGCAGTCAAAATTTCTATTCATTCACATGCCAACAAACAAAACGAGTGAAGCCTTAATCATTATTTGCTCTCTCTCTCTCTCTCTTACTCTCTACATTGAATATTTCCATACACCTGTAGCTTTTTGATAATCTCATTGTATAAAACTATACAAATTCCAACCATGTTGAAGTAAAATTACATAAACTATGCTAAAAGTATGAAATAATCAAGATATGACGCGAGAGAGAAATGCGTTTGAGTGAATTGTGAGCACTTTTTGGCTATCGTTTACGAGGGTTGCCAAATTGCGCATATCTTCTGGTCGTCTACTTCTTGATCGTCTTAGTTTTAAGACACGTCCAACAGTATATAAAACATGCCAAAGAATGTCCTGACACATCCTTTCCAGGGATGGTCTGCAAAAAATAGAATTTCTAAGTTTTTTATTACGGAGATTGTATTGACTTAAATGTCAGATTAACATATTTTAGCCTTCAGTCGATTTAAGTAAATAGCTTTTTTTGAAATTCGCACTAGTTCCAGTTTTACCAAAAATACAATACGTTGCGAACATTATTACGTTCAAAACAGGTCCAAAATCGGTATCAAAACTTTTCTGTGGACTAGGAGATCATTGTTGTATAGATATACTTTTTTATTTTTTAAGACATTTTCAGAGATGCTCTAGACCAAACTTTCAATGTATAGAATTAATCCAAACTGACATTTATATCAGAAAAACCTCCGTACTAAAAACTTAACCCCCCGTCAAACACATATTTTGAAACCTTCGAGCAAACACATACTATGCCTGGCCAGACCCCTATACGTTTTTATGCATTTATGGCAAAAAGGGTACGGCAATTATGAATTTCTAAGTATGCTTGTTAATTATTTGTGTCTTTAGACTTGTTTTTTGGTTTGTTGATAAGGGGGTTTTCAACAGAGACGCTACAAAAGTAAATCGATAGGGACAGCAAACGACGCCATATTTTTTGTCTCCCAGTTTTGCCCAAAGTCTTCCAGGTTTTTTTTTTATGGGCCCCCAAAGAAGTGGGTCCTCGGTGACATTTTTGCAAAAAAGTGATAATTTTCTCAAGCTCATATCCTGCATATCGGTTCGGAATTTGGATTTACTCTGTGAGGCAAAGTTGTATCTCTTGTCATAAAGAACAAAAATTGTAAACATATAAAATCAAAAAAAACTTCATCTTCAAAGTCAAAATCGCAAAAAACTTCAAAAAATTCAATTTTTTTTACCTTTTTTCCCCTGTTCAGGCCCATAGGTAGCAAACCGTTCAAAAACAACTTATATGCTTTCTTGAATGCATTAGTTAAAAGATTATTTTCCTTTTACAATGTTGTGGAACTATTTTTTCTGATTTGATGACCGCAAACGTAGCAAAATAAATCAATATTTTTACACTGCATATTGAAATTGTCAGTTACCAATGTTGTGTGCGAATTATGCTGTAGCACTTTCCCTTTTTTTACTTTCACTTTATAACTTTCACCGCTGAGCTCTCGTTGACGTCGCGCTGTGTAATGCCTCGATGTGAGCGTCGATTCGCTTTTATATTGTGTGCTGCGTCCCTTGTGAATTCAATGCAGATGTTTGCTTCTAGGTAGTTTTTTCATAGATGTTTTTTTGATTTTATATGTTCACAATTTCATCTTTATGACAAGAGCTACAATGTGTTTCCAGGCTTTTTTTTATATTTTGGGTTGTTTTTATGTGAATTCAATGCAGATGTTTGCTTCCAGGTAGTTGTTTGATAGTTTGGGCACGGGAACTCACCCACCAGCTTGAGAATTTTATTAGAATCCACTTACTATCAGTGAAGGTACAGTGCACTGACTCACTCGGCCTCCTCACTGACAATTATTTACGTTTAAAGGTTTGGAAATCAACATTTTTTTTAAGAAATCGCTTATTTTCTTACACTTCAATTCTTTTGAAGCGAAAGTTTGGCTCCCAGAAAGTACTTTTGTTAGAAAAACCTCACTATCTCCGGTCTTATAAGGGTTAATGCGGATTATTATACCTTAAAAAAAAAGCTTGAAGTGTTGTCTTTTACTGAGTCTAGGACGAAATAAGTTTATTAGGGCTGTTTTTTGAGAAACCCAGATTTTTATTAAAAAAGTGAGGTTAAAATTTTTTTTTTTTTAATTTGCCCCAATGAGTTAGTAAAAATTAACGTATTTATATACAGATTTATAGCGTTTTCAAAGGTCTTGTCAATGATACCCATCTCAACCAGATCGGATAAGAAATGGGTGAGATATAAGCGATTATATACTCAAGCTATAAAGGCCTATATCTCAAGAAGTTGGATCGGGCTCCTTAAAAAAACTTTCGGGTTTTAATCAGCGCTGTAAGCCCTACCAGGCTAAAGAAAAATCGCTTATTTTTTAAAGTTTTTCGCGATTTTGACCTTGAAGATGAAGTTTTTTTTTGATTTTATATGTTTACAATTTTTGTTCTTTATGACTAAAACTTTGCCTCAGAGAGTAAATCAAAATTCCGAACTTTGGGCAAAACTGGGAGACAGGGGTCTTTTTTTTTGGTCTTTTATCACGTAGTGGTGTCCGTATATGGTTATATTTTGTCGTGTTGCACTGTGATATTTAAAAATTATAAAATCATAAGAAAAATCGAATTGATACAACAAGGGGTGGGGAACTGCTATATTAATCAAGAATATCATACAATACTACAGTTATGATAACAAAAGTATATATTCGGTGATGCTTTAGAGACAGGCGCCATAAGGATATCCGTTGACTGCAACAACTTTTTAGTTATTATAACTATGTGTGTACTATCCGGCCGGCTATATAAATTCAATACGAGCAGACTTGCAAAAACTATTTGATTCTCTGAATCTTCAAAATTCAAATAACTACTATGTACTAGCGGGAGACTTGAACTGCAAGCACACAGAATGGAGTAATACTGTTAATAACGCAAAAGGCAATAACCTAAAAAGTCAACATCGAATCGAACATGTTCAGCGATGCCCGCTTTCCTTAGCCGTAATTATGTCATAATGCCTTCCATTGAAGCCAGCACACTTCACAATGGCATGACTATCACAAATAAATAATAAAATAAATGGTTTCCCATTACATCCCATGAAGGGACTGGGGAGAACTTCTCACAATCACTGAGCTGTGCGCTTTCCAGTTTTCACTCACTGATTGGGACCTACAGTTTTACACCGATTCCGAACGGTAATTTGAGAAGCTTTTTCATGGCTATATACTCGATAGTGTCGCCGTCACTAAGCGAGGTGACCGCCGCCGAAACAATTTTTTTTTTTTGAAGGTGGCCAGAGCCGGGTTCGAACCCAGGATCTCATGTACAAGAGCCGCGCACACCTCCGACGGTCACAAAGCCAACATGAAAAAACACAACCCTCATATACGTCCCTGACTGCACAAATCTAGTAATAATTAACAAATCCTAAAAGTATGTAGAATAATACTGGGTTGTATATTGGGTTATAATAGCATAATACGGTTAAAAAAAGATTTTTTAAAATTTTTTCAATTAGCCCCCATCCCGCAACGTGCGATAAGGAACTTCCTTCCAAAATGAACACAAACACTACCTGGAAGCAAACATCTGCATTGAATTCACATAAAAACAACCCAAAATATAAAAAAATACCTGTAAACAACAATCTGCATTGTATCTGCAGAAAAATAACCCAAAATGTGTATAATAATAATTTATTTCATACGAATTGTATAGGGGCCGTTCAAGTATTACGTAAGCAGATTTATTACAATTATTAACCCCCCCTCCCCCTTGTCATCAAAAGTAAGAAAAGCTCTTAAACAATTGTGGTCTATCTGTTCCACTGGGAAGGTCGAATTATTGACCATGAATGTGCAAATAGTGCTCATTCTTATGTTCCGGTTTGGCCACCACATTGATCGCTATACATTATTAAGTTCTTACATTTAACATTGGCTTCACGTAATGCATAATGCAAGACCCTATTTCTTGTGGGCCACGTGAAGCTATTCCCTCATTCCAGGTATACATGAATGACTTGTTCGTGATAAGGTCATGAATACCAAGACAATAGGTCCATAGCTGTCTTTTGTAGTAAGCTACCCCTGTGGAAATGACTGGTGTCGGCAGAGTTTTCATAAGATCGAATGCTATAACTGCATATTCTTCCTTGTTAAGTTTCGAGTCCAATTGCATCCCAGTTCTAGCTGATTCAGCTTTTCGGTGATGTAAATCTCTTTCGCTCGTAATCCTTTCCTTTTCAGAAGGATCACCTGCGGCTTCGATTTTTACTTTAAAAGAATCACATTTTTTGCAGCTGTCGGAAATTGGAGCTCGAAAATGCAAATTAAAGTTTTGTGAAAAGATTTTGGTGAAAACGAATTTAGATACAACTTTGTCCATTTCCATAGTTCCACGATATAGCTCGTACATAATCGATATGTTTAAGGTAGGTGCGAGAAATTCTCTTTGGATATTCTTATTTCTTGAATAGTGGGAGTTATACCTCGGAAATTTATTGATAAATTCTTTCACGATTTCTGTAGCTTCAGCGCTGGTTTTATTATGAGGTGGGTGTCTTCCTCTTTGGTCCAATTTTGGTGTAGTTGTGCCACTTCCAGGTGCTCTATGCTTAAGTGCGCGTGTAATACGACCATCGGTTATTTGTAAGATCTGCTTAAAATATCTTTTGCAGACATGCATTCCGACATTATTTACTCCAGGAAGTTTGTAAATTCTTGTACTAGATCTTCGGCTTTCGCCAATAGACTTCTTATAAGATCTTTTTGTTTCAATTACTGAAATTTGTCCACATAAATAAGCATTTTGCAAATCATGTTCACCAATTTTATAAAAATTTCCAAAAATACTTCGCAAATTATTTTCGCTGAAATGCTGATGACATTTTAACGGACATGGACATTCAAGCGCATTAAGTGTTTTAGCTGGCTTCATAACTCCTTTCACAGTTTTATAAGATTTTCCGGAATTTCTCTGAACTTTACTTACGTGTTTTTTCCAGTTAGATTTTTTGGCAATCCGTTTTCTAGTAGATATTTTCAATTCATAACTGCTTTCAACTTCGATATCTGGTTCAGCTGACCTGTTTTCATTTTCTGTTATTCCGATCTGAGATTCTGTTGCCGCAAATCCCGATGGCCCAGGCAATGTATCTTCGAAAGAGCGCGATGAAATTGATGACCCACTTGGTGTTGGGACGTACTCCGATCCAGAATTTTCGAAGTCTTGTAAACTCATCGAGTCAGCATCAGACATGTTTATTCACGTACTATTTTTTTCTTGCTAATACATTTTCAATTAAAAAACTGATAACACAATTTAATAGATCTTATGAACTTACCTTTGACAAACTAGTGGATTTATTATCGGTGTTTGTTTCTATAAGTTCTCCCCACATCAAAATGTTTGCTCTTTTGTTTTGAACACAAGTGCACACACAATTACACTATGGTGTTAAGCATAGTGCGATTTTGAAATGCCGAGAACTAATCATAACAAAGAATACAACACACACACATGGCCCCATTTTACAACAACACGTTATACTATGGCCTACTCGATCGTTTCGCTTCAGGAAAATTCAAAAATTTGAACACCCATGGCTAACTTGATTAATTTTTCGAATATAATCTTGACTAAAGTGTAACATGCGTTTTTGGCCTAACCCACACATATTTTTTATTTCTAGGATTCGATTTGGCCTAAGCGGCTTAGGCCATTATGGCATCCACATTTTTTTGAACTTTGCATAGAGGAAAAACAGTTTTCAGCAGATAGCATAACCTAGTGTTATACTATACAATAGGGAGTTTTTTTAGTATTTATATCGAAAGGTTCCGGTTAGATCAGCATAGTCAGTTTGATTTTTTTGAAAATGAGAGTTAAGCCGTTTTGGCGCTGAGCGCCTCATATATACATTATAATCGTAATATTACGAATAAAACAAACTTCTTTTAAATTTTTGGTTTACATATTAATTCCAGTTAACAGTCTTCAGTCCATGACACCCGAATCCATGATTCTAAATTTTCGATGACATTGGATGTTTGCTGCTCAATGTTGTGTGTCTGCTCACTTTCATCCGATTTTGGAATGTCTACGTCGTTCTCATCGAGCCATTCAACATTTTGGTGCTCTAAATTTGGAATAATGCACATCAGTTCATTAGCACGATGAGCAGCCAGTCTTATAGGCCTAACTTTCATATCAGTGTGCGTGTTTACCTTTTAATGGATCTTCTCGATGTGACGATTTAGTGACTTGACGGAAGTATGATAAAGACCACACGTTTTGCATGTTCGATTTAATAGCTTCAGTTTTACCGTCGGACAAAAATAATCGTAGGGCATTTGCAAGAAATCTTTGAGTGAAGAATGTAAGCGTAGAGCTAAATTGACTGGGAGATTGAGAAATTGTCCATCATGCTGACGTAATCACCATATTGACCCCCCACTACCCATGTCATCAAAAATAAGCCAAGCAAAGATCCCCCCGCCCCCCTATAGTGCTTACGTAATACTTGAACGGCCCCATAGGGGTCTGGCCACCCATATGTGTTTGTTCGAGGGGGGACTTTTTTCAGTTTTCGTCGTGTTGGAACGATATTTTAGATTTTTTTTTAGATAGAAAGCCAACAATGTTTTAGGCGGCTACCGGGAAATACAGGTATCTACCTAAACTAGAAGTATGTTTAATTAACGCCCAAAAATTAAATATGCCTGGTTAGAACCATGCGTTTGTCCAAGGGTTAAATATGCGTTTTTTGCATGACAAAAGATGTGTCAGGAAATGTTTTGGCATAATTTATTTACCATTGGACGCGCCATAAAAAACGCTTTCATATGTTAGCAATATTGTACACATGGTCTTTAGCAAAAGTACGAATTTCTTTGAGACTAAAAAAATACCCTTTTTAAAATGGTCCAGCTCATGGGATCGTAATGCTAGACATGAAATATTTTGGGAAGCATCAGAAAACAAACCAAGACACATTTTGAGGGGTGGACAAAAATCTGTTTTTCCCCACCATACAACGTGAGTCGGTCTGATATATATGTTTGGAACATCCATATACTTACGTGCAATATCTACTGCTTTTTGTGTCAATTTGTCTGTCACGTTTTTGTTTTCAGCAGTTTTTAACACAGCCACAAATTATAGGGCTTCGTGAAATTTGAAGTTGTTGAGAACGACGCCGAATTGATTGATGTTTTTGGCAATGTTTTCAAGAGACCGACCAGTACGCTAACGCACAGCAGTCTTACAGTCCATAACCGATCCAGTTTCTTCAAATTTGTTGACCACTCTTCGAATGGTTGACACATTAGGTGGACTTTCTCGACTGGAATATCTTCGAAGTTTGCGAGCCGTCTCAGCATAACTTTCCAAATGTTTTTAATAAGTTTTCACAATTATAAATCGTTGTTTTTTCGTAAAGCGCTTAATTTGTAATAATCGGAATAAACATATGTGACAGCTTCCAAATTTCAGAGTTGCCACTTGCACAAAAAAAGTGAAATCTTACGAACACACCCTTTAACAAATATTTTTCATGTGTTAACATCTATAGGCGCGGGTAGGGACTAAACTCACAAAGTGAACACATACAAACACAGTTTGTCCGACAGCGATCACACAGATTGTTTGGCGTTAAACTCCTCCGAAACGGCTGGACCGATTTGTTCATCGGACAAAAACGAAATGTATTTTTCGTTTTCTTATACATATATTTTTATAATTTCGATTTTTTGAATGAAGTTTTGAACTGCGCTCGAACTCCTGCAATTCAACTCAAAACGATGTTCCAGCACGGTGTTATAATCGGTAACCTATTCCTCTTCGTCCTCAGCCATGCTGCTGAAGAATGGAACCTCTCCACAGGCGATTGAGGCCTTTACAATAATCACTGCATTGCTGCAAGCCGGTCATATTGCCTGCCTAAACGATCTGTACTTTTGTGGTACATTAAAACATAATTTCTCAGATTAACGTGTTGTTTAATCTTATCTTTCCGCCTTGTACCTGGAATAATTTCGGATTCGTTCCATAAGTCTTCACTCCACTGGTTTTGTTCATCCCGGACACAATGAGCTTTACTGCAGCTTTATTTCTTCCACACTATGTATAAACTGTTCTTGCATTTGCCCATATATAACATTGTCAAACATACAATTGCATTATTATGGGAATATGTATATTTTGCACTAAATATTGAAATGACTCGCTTCACAAATAAAACAATAATGCATTACTGTGTTGCTTCTGCTGCTGCTGGTTAAATTCCCACATGTTGTTTACATTTTAATCAGCTGATAGTGACAACTTATGTATCTTAGGCAAAAACAAAATGTATGTTGTTCTTGCCGTACAACAGCAACAAAATCTGCTGCTTCTACTTTTTCAATATATCTTGCAAGGCTGATCTACTTCAGGTTATAGCAAGCGCACAGCTGATTAATATTCTGAACAGCTGATGCCAAGGCGAATTGAGCTCGAATTGTCAAACTTATTCGTTTTGTTTACATTCTTATTGGCAAAGTGAAGTTAATTTATAAACTTGTGTTTTTTGAAAGTTTCCCCTTAAAAGTGAAAAAAAAGTATTTAAAGATGGTAAAATGTGTTATTTGCAATAAAAAGTTTGAAAGCGGTACGGGACCGATGTTTCATGTTCCACGCGACGACAACAAACGCTTGTTGTGGGGCAGTCATTGCCGGATGCAATTTCGTCCTTGCGGCATGGTTCCCGATTAGTGATGCTATAACCATGCTCCGCAGATGATAGGAACATCTGTAGTTATTATATATCGTCACTTGCATATCCGGATGCCTATTACGATCTTTTGTTTAATTAAAATAAAAATTTCGTCACAACAGAAACAGCACAAACAAATCAAAAATATGTATGTATATACGTATACGCATGCAATACAAATGTCATATTTTGACATTACCACAAAAGGCGAATTCAAGGCGAATTGCTATTTTTGACAGAACCAGCGCAAAAAGTAAGGCGAATTCTAGTGCTTCCACCACGTAATAAATTCGCCTTGATATCTTGCTTGTGTGGGTGCGAAGCACTCTCAGCGCCAAGAGAATAATGACCATAGAGTAATCTCATACTAAAGAGAATATTTAGCTCATCTGACGTTTCCTTTCACATTCTTCTTGATGCCGTCGGTGTGACAGAGAGATGTTTGACGAAAAGTGGCATACACCAGGTGGAATTACAATAACTTTTTGCTTTAATTTTTCATGTCGTTTTGGTCCAAAACTGTGAAATTTAAATTTGTTTTACACTTTTTTGTTGGCAGTTATTGTTAGCAGACATTTGTGTTGTATTTAACACAATAATTTTACCACTCAAAACGAAACGCCGTTGTTGTTATTTTGTTCGTTGTTTCGAACCATTGCCTCTATCTAGTATTAGTAAAGCAATTCTTTTCAATATCGAACGTAAATATCACACCAGGCCAAATGTCATAAATTTGGTGACAGAACTATTAGGTATACTATAAATATTAGTCTATGATAATAACGTTGTTATATGCAACGGGTTTTTCAACACAGACGCTACAAAAGTAAATCGATAGGGACAGCAAACGACGCCATATTTTGTCCCGCTCTTTTGACATTTCTCTTCAGTAAGGTTTGCCATTTCATCATGGAAAGATATACGAGCCAACAACGAGTCCAAATTATTAAAATTTAATGCCGAAATTTGGAGTCAGTGGCCTCAACTTTCAGAGCGCTACGTCCAATTTATGGTCGTCATAATCGTCCTACCAGATCAACAATTGAGCGTCTAGTGGAAAAATTTGAATCCACAGGCACGGTACAAAATGTTCCCGTGCCAGTGAGTCAAAGTAGTGCCCGTAGAAAGCCCAAATGTTTCTCTCACACGTCGTTCTCAAGCGTTGGGCATCTCTGTGATGTCGTTGTGGCGAATTTTGTGAAAAGATCTTGGCCTACATCCTTACAAGATCAAATTGGCGCAGGAACTGAAGCCGCTTGACCACCATAAGCGTCGTATGTTCGTGAATTGGGCTGAGCAACAACTTGAAAATGATTCGGATTTTCATCGGAAAATCATCTTCAGCGATGAGGCTCATTTCTGGCTGAATGGCTTCGTCAATAAGCAAAATATGCGTTATTGGTCAGACAGCAATCCACACGTAAGTCATCACCATGAGTCATCATTGCATCCCGAAAAATATACGGTTTGGTGGGGTGTATGGGCCGGCGGAGTCATTGGGCCGTACTTCTTCCGTGATGATCAAGACCGGCACATTACTGTGAATGCTAATCGCTACCGTTCAATGATAACCAAATATTTTTGGCCCCAATTGGATAATATGGACTTGGAGGACATGTGGTTCCAACAGGACGGCGCCACACAGCGAATGCCACAATCAATTTATTGGAAACCAAGTTTGGTGAACGTGTTATCTCACGAAATGGCCCAGTCGATTGGCCGCCTCGGACGTGCGATTTGACGCCGTTAGATTATTTCCTGTGGGGCTACGTCAAGTCTATGGTCTATGCCAACAAGCCAGCGACGATTGATGAACTTCGTACGAATATCGAACGTGATATTGCAGCAGTATCGGCCGATTTATGCCTGAAAACCGTCAAAAATTGGGTTCAGCGTCTGGACTTCTGCAAGCGTGCCCGTGGTGGCCATACAAAAGAAATCGAGTTCACAGGAATAAAGAATTTCATTAGTATCTAAAACCGGTTTTGTTTTATTTAAAAAAACTTTTGTAGCGCTCTTATTGAAAACCCCGTTATATAAAAATGAGATAGCAAGAGAGCAACGAAAATTGTGTGAACTTATGTAGCGTATGTACGAACATAACAATGTATGTATGTTCATGTGTCTGTTGCTTTGTATTCTCTTTGTTTTTTGTGCAAAAAAACAAAAAGTATTAAGCAAGAAAATAATGACACATGTGCTTGCACTGGTCTTTAAATAATTTTAAGTATTAATATTATTTAAATGTAACGTCATCATATCATTGAACGCTTTTTTTTATTTTCCAATGTACAATTTACTAATGTGTTCATAGAAATCGAATAGGTGTTACACATCGCCCGTGAGTTCGAACACTCATTGTATTTTTTTTATTACTAATTTTTTTAATTAATTTTTTTTTAATCGACAGAATTAAGAGGGCATTGGAGAAATCTGTGTGAAAAATATGAAACTGAATCTACATTTAGCCATGTTTCAAATACATAAAAAATCTTTATACGTTTTAAAACAAATCACTGTACCCAGTTGGCCACATCGTCCTAGACGAAGTAGTCGTGACCGATTTTTGATAGACATTTTGATTTTTGACCCTCACGACACTTGTCGCTTAAACAGTGTTTGATGAAGTTGTAATGGAAATTTTCGTTAACGACCAGCAGCACCGTCGCACTTTATTGACGACATGGTGAGCGGTAATCCCTTTAGGCTGTGATTGGTGTATTCAAAAAGCCGGTTTTTCAAAAATGTCGGTTTTCGGTTTCTTTGAATATTCCGATTTTGGCAAAACCGGTTTTCGGTTAAACCGAGGTGTAGAAACCGGTTAATAACCGGTTTCGGTTTTTATGCCAAAATGGTAAACTATGCATTTTATAAACATCGTTTGTTTTTACTTTAGTCCACAACCGAGTACATAGCCATGAAAAAGCTTGTAAAAATTCAAATCGGAACCAGAGTAAAACTGCAGGTCCCAATCAGAGTATGTAAGCTTATGCCTTCATGGTATGTGATGGGAAACTAAAGTGTGGGCCATGTAAAATTTGGAATTTAATTTCGCTTTAAAAAATACTAATGTAGACACTGTACCTAATTTTTCAGTTCATTGACGATTGTTTGGGACTCATTTTCGTATTTTAAGGCCACAGTGGACTCGGAATTGTTTGCGTAACATTTACCTTTCACGGCGCTCCAGAGATAATAGTCTACCGGGTTCAAATCGCAGCTGCGAGGCGGCCAAAGGACTTCCGAGTTTCAGATGATTATGCGATTTTCAAACACAGTGTGCAAAAGATCGACTGTAACGTTGGCTGTGTGGCAAGTAGCGCCGTGTTATTGAAACCATTCTTCGTTCATATCATCCTCTTCAACTTTTTGGAACAAAAAACCGCTGATCATGGCTCGCCATTGACGGTAACAGCGGTTCCTTCCTCATTTTCGAAGAAAAATGGGCCTATGATGCCGCCATGCCTAAAACCGCACCAAACAGCCACTCGTTGTGGATACATCGCCAGCATCTCGACGACGCACAGTGGGCTACCCCATACAAGTTAGCCGGCAAAAATTATTTTTAAATTTAAAATAGATGGATTTGGTGTAAAATGGGTCCATGAAAAATTTTGACAGGATCAAGGACCTATAAGACCTCCCGAGGGGTCCTTGAGAGCCTTAGGGTCTATTTAAAGGGCCAATGGGGTAAGAATTACTTCCCTACATTATTTTTCGATATTTTTCCAATGAATTGTGATGTTATAGATGATTCGCCGAATGGAGGTGATAGTACAGGGCTAGAACACAAAATACTGAGAGGGGGGGGGGGGGGGGGGGAGCTCAAGAATGCAAAAAAAAACAACAAAACAAATGACCCGAAATAGAAAATTTTATTTACTTTTGTAATACAATAGAAAAAAAAGAAGTGAAAAAACTTGTTTAAATTCTTATTATTCAATTTCAACAAAAAATATGGACTTAAAATTAAAATAGGACTGCTCATTCAATTTCATAATAAATGAGTCATATATTTATGAGTTAAACCAAACTCTACTCTACTATTCATCAGAATCAGATTCGCTAAAGTTTTCTGTTTCTTCAGTTTCACTTGCTCCTGCAAGCTCAAAACGTAAATCTTTATGGGCATCAAAACTAGGCTCAACTCAAAACCTTATAACTTCCGGTGGGAGCGATGAAAAGTTTTTGAAGGGTTTTTGTCGATAAGAATTGATCAGAGGATCTGATGTTATCAACAACATGTTAAGCAAATCTCTGTTTGTATTGATTCTTGAAGATTTGCGTGTGTGCGCAAACCTGTATCGCCTACAATCCTTGTTGCGAGCTTCCTGAGCTTCTTCAGATAACTGACCGATAGGTAAAATGAAATTTTTTATAACATCGATCGCATGGTATAATATCTTGTGCACGATAACAGGCATAGGGTACCAGTCGTAAAATTTTAAATATTTGTCTCTAGTTTCTAGGATGAATCCTTGAAACTCATGTAGATTAATTTCAAATCCTGATGACAAGACACTTAAAATAATATAAAAACTTTTAATGACTTCTTCGTCTAGTCCAGTTATTTCAGCACTCTTTGAATAATTTTTAAAAAACCTTCTGGCAGTATTTCCATCATTTGTCGTGCCATATCCCGGTTTTACACCATCAATAATCAGGCCCATCTCATTTTTGAAACGCATTTGAATATCTTTTTTTCGATTCGCTACAACCTCTTTATCTGCAGGTTGTCGAATCATGTACTTTTTCAATTCTAGCCGGTACGCAATATGCAGCATGCACTCTAATGTCTCTATCCACGCATGAAGGGTGGCCAGCCCATATGAATAAAATGCTGAATTAGGTTCTTTGACAATGTTGACGTTATTCATTTCACTGGGCTTAGCACCGCAAATGTAACAAGATTGCGTGGATTTGTGACTAGTTAAATAGTTGGTCATTTTCCCATCAATCATTGTTAAAAGAAATTCAAATATTATTGTTACTTTTTGGGAACATACAAAACAATCCAGATTATGCAAATTTTGTATTTGATTGCGTATGACTTCAAATTCCTGGACCGACATTTCTTATGTTTCTTTTGAATACAAGAATTTTAGGGGTCGGCAAAGACGGGTAGACCAAGGGCTAGAATTTTGCCATAAAACATTGGTTGGATTGTCTGTTGATCGTAGTTGTATCGGTACAAAGGATAAGACAAATAAAGACGAATCTGAGCAACCTTCTGCGTTAAACTTTTGTTTATAATTACTGTGGTTAGAACTTCCATCTCCTCCCCATTTACAAATAAGAGTTAATGAGTCCAACTTCGTACTTGTTAAAACTGATTCTTGAGCTTTTAGAAGCCTACTTGTTGTAAGGTGAACAATATCTTGCACATTGAGGTAAGCACAAGTTTCATCGACATAAATAGAGGTTTCTGGAGGAGAGCATTCCTGTTTAGCTTTTCTCAAGACATACTTGGAAGGATACAAAGAATGGCCTGCAGCGAGCGCTTGCTTACGCAAAATCAAATAACTGCTTTGAGAAAGTTTTGCATCGATGTACAAGGCAAGAGCCTCTTCACCAGTGTACATACGTTGTAAATTTCCCTTTTCAATGTTTTTGAGCATCAAAGCATTTTCTGGCTTCTCAGAAACACTTTGAATTATGTTTGCCACTGCACGAAAACCACTTGTTCGCTTTGACATTTGCGCTGCGTAGCATAATTCTGAATCAGAGCGTGACTCTAACAAATCTCGCACTTTGTATCGCTTTGCACTATCCTCGCAGGCATCAAAACTTTTGATAGGTCTTCCACGTTTAGATGTCGACGGTTGTTTATCCAACATATCAACATTAGAGCTTTTGCCGCAATAAAATTCCACAACAGTAACCTTTTGAAGCCATGAATCATTCTTTTTCAAAAATCTAAAAAAGTTGATCCGTTTGAAGCTGATAAACATATTTTAGATAAGCTTTTCTCACCTCTCCTTACGAGTACCTGCTGCAACCCACATTTTTTCAATATTCGAACAAAGCGCAGAAATTTTGTTTCTAACCTTTTTCTTTTCTTTATCATCAGCGTCAGAAATATTTATTTTATCAAATATTGTCGAACATAATTTATGAAAACGTTCATTTTTAGAAGCGGCTATCCACATTTCGAAAATGTTATTTTTCTTTGATCCATTTTCTAATTATTTAATATTATTATTTCTATAATTTAATTTCAAAACTGAATGCTTATTATTTGCTTTTCTAAGTGCACGTTTTTTGTTTTTTTGCTTTACTTTTCACATTTACTCATATTCAGAAATAAAAGTATTTTTGTTGTTGGTTTCCAATGCAAAACGCAATGCAATTGCATACATACATATATAAGAACATGGAACAATAAAAACAAATATAAATAAGCAAGAAGATGAAACAATAAATACAAAAATAATTGTAAAAAAAACCGAAGTTGAGTTTTCTCTATCGATCTTTAATGAGATTCTGGGGAGTAAAAGAGAGGAGAAGGTAATTTGCTTTGTCTTACACTTGACTTATGTATTAGTTTGTATGTATAAATCTTCTATATATTATATGTATGTGTATGCTGATTTTCACATTACTATTGAACAAATAACACAAATAAAGTACAAGGCAGTTCTACTGCGACCACCTTATGTATGCATCTTGCTCATATTGTGAATAGCTAATTTTGACTTTTGTGGCGTGCATATTCTACTGCTTCTACCGTGTAGTTATTATACCATGCACTTGACTTGAAATATTGCCTTTGACTTGAAATATTACATTGATGCGAAGTCGTGCGAAGTATCAATCATTCAAGATGTAAGAGAGTATAATCTAGAGAGTGTTTTAGCGAAGTTTCAAGTTTATGTCTCTTTATGTCACCAATGAGATGGTCCAACTTATATCAAATATTATGCTAATTTTCATCGAGAAAACCTCTAATTTGAGACAACTTTATAGGCACTTCTCTAAAGATATGATAATTGTTGTTATTTTTATTAAAACGAGCATATCTTTTTAAGCAAAATATGTTCCACCCAAAATTCTAGAGCAGCGTTTGTAGTAAAAATGAGAATAATTTGAATAAGATGTCTTTAATGCGCATGCAATTGAAAAAAATAGTTTTTGAAACTTCATCTTTGACCTACAAAATTATGGCTAGTAGACGGTTCAAAACACCCAAGGCTACTTTTTTTTATCTAATTGGACAATTCTTATTATGTCTGAATCACTAAAACACATAAAATTCATTTAGATTTTTTACCGGCTAGACCCTGCAAATAGCTCACTGTGCGACGTATGGATTTTCCGAACCCCAAATGCGACAATTTTGTTTGTTAACGTAGCCCCGAGGTGAAAATGGGCTTCAACGGGGAAACATTATTTTCGCTAAAAATTGGATTTAAATTGGCCCCCCGTTTATTTATTTATATTATTCAACCTATCTCCCTTCCTTTGGACGTTTTGTACTCCTTTCTGGATTGTGAATACTGTTTATTGTTTTATGCATTCTGGCTTCCAAACTACCTGTGTTTGCAGTATTCCGGAACTTTCATCTAAATCGGAGTTGACAGATATGACTTCTATTGCCTTGGACAACTTATTTCAAAAAACTATCGGCGAAATAATTCGTAGGCAAAGTCTTTGTGTCTGTCTGATGGGGTCAGTAACCATAGTGAGCTATGAATATGGACTTAGATTTGTAATTCTACGTTGTTATATCAGTTGTGTAAAAACCGGAAAACCCGGTTAATTGCCTTGAAATAACCGGCGATACCGGTTCTTCGAAAATAGTACATTTTAAAAAACCGACGTACGGTTAACCGCCTGGAATTCGGTTAATCGGTTTCGGTTTTGAATACACCAGCTGTGATGCAATCAAAAGCAATTTGATGTTTCCGTCCAAAGAAATCTGAGAAAAAACCACAAACCGGGCCAAATACGAACAAAATCTAACAAGACCTCAGCGATGCCCATGTGAAATTTCATGTAGAAACGGCTGAATTATTTCCATTTTTTTCGAGAAATCCTCCCGTGGGGCTACAAAAACTACTGTATGGAAATACAAAATTTAGCGAACTGCAGCTTTCTTTTCTTTAAATTGCTTATTTTTATACACAGAAAAAAATAAAATACTATTCAATTACAAAATATGTTTAGGCAGTTAAATATTTTGCTGATTTTGCACCAGTAAAAAATAATTGCTAATATTATTTAATAAAATTGTAAATTCTTTAAAATCAATAAAAAAAAATATAGCATATTTATTAAAAAAAATAATTGAAAATATTACGAGTTATAATCAACTATTTATTTAAATGAACTAAGAGTATCGATTGCATTTTCATTCGCTGAAATATCAATTGATTTAATTAAATATGGTAATAAGATGACTATGATGTTCAACAAAAATTTTAATTGAATGAATAATAAATAAATAAAATAAATAATAAAATAATGAATAAAATAATAATGAAAAGATCTGACCAAAATCAATTTTCCATTTATTTAATTTATTTAAATTAGTTTTCCAAATTCACATTTGTACTTTATTCACTTAGTTATTTTAAAATTTAGGGACTTTTCCTGCACGGGAATGGTTTGCATTGAATGAACATGTCCAATGGAAAAACACCTTCATCCAATAGTTATAAAGACTTATTAACCAAACATGTACAAATATATATATTTTTGTTTCTATATAAAAATGTTTATATTTAGAGAAATGCAATGGCTATTGCAAGTGCTAAACGAATCTGCTGTAATTTGCTCAAGGGGAATACACATGAAGTCGCTGGCGGCATCAATTGCATTTTTACACTAGATACATATGTATGTACATTAGACCGACTCACATTGCATGGTGGGGAAAAGAGTGTTTTTTGTCCATGCACCTTGGTTAGTTTTCTGATGATTTCCAAAATATTTCGTGTCTAGCATTAAGATCCCATAAGCTGGACCGTTTTCAAAAATGTTTTTTTTTTAAGTTTTTCAAAGAAATTTGTACTTTAGCCAAAGACAATGTATACAATATTATATTACACTGCTTTAAAAATTTTAACTTAACTTTAAAATTCCAAGAACGCGACATGCTACATAAATTAATTGGGACCTCCTGAACACGAAAAACGCTGTAATTTTTTTTCTAAGTCCCGTTTTTTCGATAACGGTACTTTTGTGTTTTTGGGTGTATGGTCCGAAAGTCCTATCAAGATAAATGGCATATCGTTGGAAAGGTAATTGACTGCCCTTTCCGTCGATATGCTATAAATTTCTATCTGATATTAAATGGCTAAGTTATGGCACCACAAAAGTTTAAGTCGCTCGTCATTTTAATTGAAATTTTTTGAATTAACGCCGAATATAGTGGGTGAGCAATGAAAATAAAAATATTGTCGTTCCACAAAATCCTTAATGAAAACTTTATTTTTGATCCGATTTTGTTCAAATGACGCCTAAAATGTTGGTAATTAAATAAACTATATGCTGAAAAAATAAAACATTCCAGATCTTCACTATAACGTAGAAATAATCGAAATAAAAATGAAAAACTTTGAAAAAAATGGCAAATTTTGAGGTGCTATAACTCAGCCATTTCTTATCAGATAGAAATTTACAGCATATCGACGGAGAGGGTATTCAATTACCTTCGATCTCGATCGAACTTTTCGGTTGGGCTCCACAAGGGTTTGAGTGGGACCATACACCGAAAAACACAAAAGTACCGTTATTTAAAAAACGATACTTAAAAAAAATAACAGCGTTTTTCGTGTTCAGGAGGTCCCAATTAACTTATCTAGGCATGTGGCGTTCTTGGTAATATTTGGCTGTAAACCAGTGTTATTAATGCACACATATGTAAAGGGGTTTTATGGCGCATCCAATGGTATATAAAATATGTCAAAACGTGTCCTGACACATTTTTTTTTCAGGGATATTCTGCAAAACAGCGAATTTTTAAGATTTTACTATTGAGGTTTTTCTGATTTAAATTTCAGATTGAAGTAATTCTAATATTCCAAACATGTGCCGGATTACCTCGGAAAATGTATTGCAAAAAAAGTTAATCTATACAACAATGCTGTCCTTGTCTAATACCCAGTTTGCCCTGTTTAGAACGTAGCGTTCCCACCGTATTGCATTGTTGGTAAAACGCGAACTAGTGCGAATTTAAAAAAAACTGAAACACGTAGTAACTAATATCGACTAAAGATTAAAATATGTCAATCTGACATTTGAAAAAGAAAAGTCTACGTACTAAAATCTTAAAAATACCATTTTTTTTTTGCAGAAAATCCATGGAAAAAAGAAAGTGTCAGGGGACATGCTTTGCTGTGTTATTGTTCATAGTTATTAGTTAGTTATTATTAAATTCTTTGAAAAACTAAAAAAAACATTTTTTACAAATGGTATAGCTCACGGGATCTTAATGCTAAACACGAAATATTTTGGGAATCATCAGACAACAAGCCAAGGTACAGTTTAAGAGGTAGACAGAAGGAATTTTTGATTTGTTAACATCTATAGGCACGGGTAGGGCAATCGATCAAAGTGAACACTTGCAAACAACACACAGCGTTAGCATCACATACGTGGTTGTTTTACAACAATAGCCTCTGCCTGAAAATAAGTATGATGGTATTGATGTAGCGGTAAGCAGGCCGTCGTCGCCAAAGATTATTGAATAGTACAGAGAACTCATGGAACGAATTGTATGACTCAAAAGCACTGGCCACATCTTACTCTTTTTTGTCATAACTTGGTCCATTCATAATTTTGCTGTGAAACATAGATGCCTTTTGAAGTATTTATGTTTTTTTGCATTGTTTTATATAATAACATTGTCGAAATGGTGCATTTATATTGAACTATTCTATAAATAGAATTCGACTCGTTTATGCTCTTTTACTCAGACTCTCTACATGAGAGCGGAAAAAGAGTGCAATAAGTTATCTATACTATTCAATACTTTTTGTCGTCGCTCTGTTAATGACAATAGCAAAAGAGCCTTCAGCACAAAAACTATTTTTGTTTTTAATATCCAATTTAACATTTACTAATGTGTTCATAGAAATCGAACAGGTACCGTGTAACAAAAACGTATTAACACATCGCCCGTGAGTTCGAACACTCATTGTTTTTTTTTGTGAGTCGGTCTAATGAAGATACGTACAGACACACAATAAGTTGTGATGTTCAGCATTTATATGCAGCCAGATGACGTCCACATCAACAAGGGTTGCTCTAAAATTGAACGCTATAAATATAAATATTATACAAGTATTGTCTTCACATTGTATTACAGATACAACACCAATCACTAACAATTTGTTTCCGTATAAATATAAAATCCACCCGGCCATGAACGCGCGGCTTACAACTGATGGCTTTTTCAAAGAAATAAAGTTATTAAGTTATATAACATTGGAGTGCCAACATTGTCAAAGATAATCAATTCCAAAACCTAAACCTGGGGTATTTTCCGGTGGCGTGGAAGGAAGCAGTAACGGTTCCTAACCCTAAGCCGGGTGCAGACTCCAGGCGGAGTGGGAGTTATAGGCCGATATCTCTTCTATCATCCCTTGGCAAGCTCTTCGAGTATTTCATATTGTCAAGGGTCAGAGGTACGGCAAAGGATAAAAGGGTCCTCAAGAACAACCAATTTGATTATCGGCGAGGACATTCATCCTCACATGCGCTCATGGCCTTTGGAGGCTATGTGACGCGAGAGTTGAATAGGAGACACGCCACGATTGCTGTGAGCCTTGACTTCGCCAAGGTTTGGACACCTGCCGTATGGTGGCCAACTTCTTGAAGGGATGCAAATTCAGTACAAAAGTAGGAGAAGCGTACTCAAGTGTTAGGGTCGTTATAGCGCGGGGGGTCGCTGTTGGGACCTATGCTATATAACATCTTCGTGAGTGACATACCACAACCACCTGAGGGTGGGCTCTTGCTGGTATACGCGGATGATATTCTCGTGGCCATGTCAGGCCCAAAGGCGGAGACCACCAACTCCAGGGTCAACGAGTACCTGGAGGTTTTGTCGGGATATTTCGACAGGTGGAAACTCACACTGAATGTTGACAAATGCGATGGAATGATCTTCAAGGGAAAACGTATCCTTTTGTTCCCTAATGCTAGAACTGTCGTACCTACCCTGCAGGTTGGGGGCCGCGTGATCTGGATCGCGGACGGATTTAAGAACCTAGGTGTCTTATTCCATACGAACTTTGAATTTGACCTACACATTTACCACAGTCTGGTCAAGGTTTAGGTGACCTTCGGTACATACCTCCATGCGCTACGTTGCCGTGGAGGCCTTTCGACTGAGGTTAAACTTTAGATCTACCGGCAGATCATAAGACCCATTATGCCCTACGAGTTCCCTGTTTGGTGTGGAATCTCTTCCTGCCAGATGGAGAGACTTAGGAGATGGGAAAGACGCATCCTAGTGAGCTGCTTGGGCTTGCGGATGCAGATAGCCGACGATGGTTCGGTTAGGAGGCCATCCTGTGTTACGATGTACAGGATGGTCGACTTTGACAGAATAGACGTGTACCGTGTTAGGGTCGCACTTAAATTTCTGGAAAGGCCAGCCTTTCCATAAAATGGGCATGTTGAGAGTAGTTTGGTCCCGGACGAGCGCCTGGAGCGACTTCTTGAATTAGGGTATAGGCCGTCGGTTGGCCTCGCGACCTTGGATAGGGGGGACTCCTCTTCGTAGATGACAAACTCCTATTCTATCATAGGAGGATAAGATCTTTTGACCTGGATGACACAGTATACATTACGGACCAGTAGTGGCACCTCTTACCAGTAGGTAGGGATTGTAAACAATTGTAAATAGTTGTAAATTTGTGTATATAGTAGTTTAGTATTAGTTTTTAAGTTTAGTAGTTAGAAAACGATGATTTGTCCCCTTTTAATTGTCCTTTCTTGAGGAAGCCTCTAATAGGCCGTTGCATTTTGATTTTTTGTTTTTGATTGTTTTATATGTAGGTTACTACTACTTAAGTTAGTTTTAAGTATATAGATCTGTAAATATTATTAAATGTAGGAAAATACGTAGCGATAGATTTAAGTTATCTTATAAGAAACATTTGTCAAATGAATTTTAGGGACTAATAAACATTGAATTGAATTGAATCAATTCCAAAAATGTAGAAACTCATCGCGGTATTCATAAAAAGTTGTGAGAGATTGAGACACTATAGTCTGTCTGTCCAAAATTGAAGCTACAAAATGATGTACTAAACTAGGCAGTCAAAATTTCTCATGACCCAAATGCCAACAAACACACGAGTGAAGCGTTACGACTATCTGCTCTCTCTCTTACACTCTTCATTGAATATTTTTCAGTACTCGAGCTGATTTTTTTGATGATTTTATTGCATCTAACTATAGAAATTCCACCCATCTTTAAATAAAACTACCAAAAAGTCGACGCGATTCACTCACACGCATTTCTCTCTCGCGTCATAACTTGATTATTTCATACCTTTTTTATACTTTATGTAATTTTATTTAAACATGGGTTGAATTTCTATATTTAGATACAATAAAGTCATCAAAACACTGCTCGTGTTTTGAAATATTCAACGCAGAGGGAGTAAGAGAGAGAGAGCAGAGAAACGAGGCACTTCACTGGTTTTCTTTATTAGCATTCCCATAGACGAATATAGTATAGACACATTTATTCTCTCGTCTGACGTTTCATTTCACACTCTTCGTCGTAGGTTTGTGGAAATGAGAGAAATTAAATTTAAAATTAACTTACACTAGGTGGAGTTACAAAGTGTGTTCACTTAACTTGTTCATGTCGTTTTGGTGTAGAACTTCCAAATTCATAAAATCAAGTCATGAAATCTATTCAAAATTTGAATATAAAGTTTGTTTCCAAATGTCATTTAGAACTTATTGAAACATAATATCATATGAAAAAAAAAAATCCAATGAGGAATTACACGGTACCTGTTCGATTTCTATGAACACATTAGTAAATTTTACATTGGAAAATAAAAAAAAGCGTTCAATGATATGATGACGTTACATTTAAATTCTATTAATACTTAAAATTGTGTAAGCACATGTGTCTTTATTTTCTTGCTTAATACTTTTTGTTTTATACCCACAAAAAAACAAAGAGAATGCAAAGCAAGAGACACATGTACATACACACATTGCTATGTTCGTACATACGCTACACAAGTTCACACAATTTTCGATGCTCTCTTGCTATCTCATTTTTTTTATACGTATAACCACGTCATTATTCTCTTTGCTCTAAACATAGACTAAAACTTATAACTAGTAGGCCAGGGGGATTCTATGACAAAGCTGATCGAAAAGGTACTAGGCCGATGATGGAGAATGAGAGAGCAAAAAAACAGGAACTAATTTTAAATACTGTTTGTTGATGCTAATGACAGCTTAATTATGTTTTATGTTGTTTCTATTAAAATAAAATACGTATTCCCTTTGATTTCTGTCCGTTTTATGTCCTACGAAAGTGTGAAGTGGTAAAATACCGCAGCAAATAAAACTCCATGAAATGGCCTACTACCTCGTCGTCATGAAGAGGCAACGAAGAGAGTAATGGAAAGTATTTCTCTATGAGTAGACCTAATAGTTCTCCCACCAAATTTATGACATTTGGCCTGGTGTGATATTTACGTTCGATGTTGAAAAGAATTGCTTTACTAATACCAGATAGGCGCAATGGTTCTAAACAACGAACAAAATAACAACAACGGCATTTCGTTTTGTGTGGTAAAATTATTGTGTTAAATACAACATAAATGTATGCGAACAATAACAGTCAATATAAAAGTTTAAAACACTTTTAAATTTCACAGTTTTTCACCAAAACGACATGAAAAATTAAAGCAAGAAGTTATTGTAATTCCACCTAGTGTATGCCACTTTTCGTCAAACATCTCTCTATCACACCGACCGCATCAAGAAGAGTGTGAAAGGAAACATCAGATAAGCCAAATATTCTCTCTAGTATGAGATTACTCTATTTCTTTGAGAGTGCTCCGCAACCTCACAATACAACTATTCGCTGCCGCTACATCAGTGTGTGTTTTTTCGCAGTCTGACAATCTGTGTTTCGTAGTCGGACAAATCTATGTTCTGTATAGGGGTGGGCAAACCTTATTATTTAGGGATATGAAAAATAGATGTTGGCCGATTCTGAGACCTACCCGATATGCACACAAAATTTCATACAAATCGGTCCAGCCGTTTCGGAGGAGTTTAACGCCAAACAATGTGTGATCGCAGTCGGACAAATGGTGTTTGGATGTATTCACTTTGTGAATTTAGGCCGTTAACACATCAAAATAAAAAAAATTTAAGTTATGTTTCTTAATTCCAAAATATCATTAAAATTCCATAATCACGTAATTTATAATAATATTGTTAACGATATTTAACACAAGTTGAGTAAAACCCGGTTATCCGATAACAAAAAACCGGTTTCTGGTTCGTTCGAAAGTTGAGTTTTTAAAAACTTGCACACGGTTAATACGAAAACCCTGGTAGCACCGATGTACACTTTACTCGAGAAGATCTTCTCTGGGGTTGTGTGAACTCATTGATTTATTCGAACGAACTGGAAACTTTGGATGCCTATTGTGCGAACCATTGTCGAGATATGGTCCCCATTATTTGAAAAGTGATCGAAAATTTGACTTCCAGAATGAGTCTCTTCCGAGCCAGCCGCGCTGCACGCACATGCACCGAATTATATTCAAATACTAATGGCATAAAATCATCTTTCTAATAAAGTCAATTTCCAGTATGAAATGATGTAATCTTATTATTTTATTTTAATTTAAAGTTTTATACACGTCAAAAAACACACATTAGTTAGTTACATTTTTGAAATTTCTCAGTTTTGTATTAAATCAATCAAATTGCAGAAACTTAAAATTATTTGAATAACTCGAGTTATATAAAATGCCTTCTCGACTGTTCGAGAAAGTCAGAAGACCTATTTTCGAGTTACTCGATTACTCGACCTTAGCAAAATCCCGAATAGTTGGATGCCCAGAAAATAACTAATACCAGTTTCCCATTACATTCCATCAAGGGATTGGGGAGAACTTCTCACAACCACCAAAATATAACTACTAGAAAATAACTACATGTCCTGTTGTATAATGCACCCTGTTGTATAATGATTATGTACATATATTAAGGACATCAAACGAACACAACCAAAATATTATGTAGCTGTGTTTGTTACAGCAGTTTATTTGCGTCGTATGCTACAACTAAAGCTAAATTCATATGTAAAGGGGGTTTCACTAAGGCCATAACAATGTTGTATTTTAATACGAATGCACCCTTAATTTTTTTTTTGATTTGGCAATGTTAAAACTTTAGTCAATGTTAAAATTTTTATCAGGGTGAAGTTCACGTACTAGCAACGTTTGGAAACAGTGATGCCAACTTAGCTCTTTTGGGGCTAGATTTAGCACGTTTCGACCTTGAAAAACGTGAAAAAAATTCATTGGCGCTTTTTTGCAAAAACGCGTAATGTGGATGTTTTATTTAGTTCTTTAGACCGTTTTCTATACAACACCAATTTGCTAAAGAATGTCAAATTGTTAGCTTCCACCGTTTAACACCGTTGTCTGTTTGCTTATATTTTGGCGTAGAATACGTTTTACCGTACGGTATAGGGAGTCATGTCAGATTGTTATTGTTGTAATCTTTATTTCATTGATTATGAGGAAACGGCGAGATAACTTTTTTTAAAATTTTTTTTGTAGGTAAATGAAGAATGTATCTTTCGTTTGATATACATTTCATATTGTTTGATATCTTCCTAATATTTAAATTTCTCAAATGAAAATTGTTTAAACACATACACTCAAATATATGTGTGGTATTTGGTTGAGTGTTTGAGTTTGTAGCGTGAACACAAACTATGCTGCTGTTTCAGTGTGGACACAAACCTTCGGCTGTTGTTTTGATTGATGAAATATTGAAATTTCGTATATTTACTTATGTATTTAAGTGAAACAAAATGTTAAATGTGAATTTGAATTTAACATGGATATATAATTATAAAAAACACAGCAGACAGTTGTCAGTTTGAAAGTAACTTTTAAATAATCAAATTGATTTGCGTCTGTTATTTATCATTTATCCTTACTCTTTTAATTTAAAAACATATTTATCCTATTTTTCCTACCATAAGCTTATGTATATTATCAAAAGTAACTATCATTTATCATTTATTGTTACATCATTCATTCCATGAGAAAACGCCACAAATCTGACCGAAGGTCTTCCGATTTTCTTCAAATTTTGCACGGAGAGACTCTATGGAGCCAAATATACATTTGCGTTTTTAGATTTTTAAAACTGTTAAAGATCGCGATTTTATTAGCATTTTTCATTTTTCAAAAAGTTAAAAAAATGGAAACAGTAGTGAACTTTGAAGAGCCACATTTCCATAAGTGGACCGAATTTTTCAAAGATTTAAAAAGTTTCTAAAAGCTGTTTTTGTCTATTTTATGATTTGCAGTTTAAAAGTTACCACTATAAAAAAAAAATTGTAGCAAATGCAGTTCTAAAGTGCATTTTGCAGTGCGTTTCCCCCTTCGATATTCAAAAAAAAAAAATTTTTTTAAAATTTATAATAGTATTTATTAAATAAATGTTCTCTTTTTCTGGGACAAAGAATTTTTCTATTTTTAATGATTTTTTAAAAAAAACATGTGAAATATTTCATATAAAAAGTTGTTATTTTTTAGTTTTTAAATAAAAAAAAAAAAGTTAATAATAAGACATTTTTGTACATATCGAGTCATCTCGCTCCAACTAATAGTTTGATTCGATCTTTGCTACTTTTGCTTGTCACAGAATTGTACACACATATGTACAAATGTGTACATAGTTGTGTATACACGCTGAACACAATAAAAAATAAAAAAAATAAATGGTTTCCCATTACATCCCATGAAGGGACCGGGGAGAACTTCTCACAATCACTGAGCTGTGCGCTTTCCAGTTTTCACTCACTGATTGGGACCTACAGTTTTACACCGAATCCGAACGGTATTTTGAGAAGCTTTTTCATGGCTATATACTCGATAGTGTCGCCGTCACTAAGCGAGGTGACCGTCGTCGAAAGAAATTTTTTTTTTTTTTTTTTTTTTTTTTTTTTTAAGGTGGTTGGAGCAGAGATCGAACCCAGGATCTCCTGTACAAGAGGCGCGCACACTACCCATTGCACCACCGACGGTCACAATACATGATGAAATAGGGAAGAAGTATTTCATCATCCAATTCTAGTAGCATGTAGTTTCCTAGGAATAAGTATTTGGCATCAAAAAGTAAGCCTACTTACAAAAAAATCAAAAGAAAAACAATTTTTTTTCTGTAGATTAGAATTTTTTGCAAAGTGCATCCAAAAATAGCATTTATATTACAAGTAATTGCATTCGCATTATTCTCAATCAGCATTATTTTAGAAAAACACACTTTAAATGACAACAATACCTTACAGTAACTTTTTAAATAATAGTAATGCGACAAAAACTGTTTAAAATATAGCAATTCAAATTTACATACCAAACAAATTTCTTTCATATTTTGTACAAACATTTTCAAAATCCTAAAAAAAATTAAATTTTATTTTTTTTATATGAAAAATCAAGTAAGTCTTTTTTTAAAAAATCATTACAAATAGTAAGCTGCCTTGTCCCAAAAAAAGATTACTTGTCTTTTTTATAAAAAATTCTGAATTTTGCAATGATGTTAAATTTTTTAAAATCATAGGGGAAAAAGAAGTGGAAAATGCATTCAAAAAGTGCAGTTGGTATTAAAATGCATTTCTGAAATCAAGCCCTCATTTTTAGAGTACGGATTCTACAAATAGACAACCGTATCATTCAGAAACTTTTTAAATTTTTAAAATAGTCCATCTACTTAAAAAACTTATGTCTTATCGGATGGTGTATTCTACGTTAAACTTAATGGCCGTGTCTCTGACACAGCCTGCAGAGACAGGCCTGTATGCTGTTTTTTTTTGTATTGGTGATTACGCTTAATACTTATTATATATTTTTAGGTGGAGAGACACCCAAAAATATCGGGAGGTAAAGAAAGCAGACCCCTCTCTTAGGAAGTGGTTAAACTCCCAATGATGAGTCCACGTAGGGGGTTTCTATAGCACAGCTGATCGAAAAGGTACTAGGGAATAAAGGTTTACGCCGATTGTTCCTGCTTCGGCGGCGGCGTAGTGACCTTGGCAAACCAGCGGCGATGGCTTGGTCGGCTAACATGGCGGCGGCGGCAAGACCGGCGTTTCCAGTAAAGGCCGGCACCATGCAATACGTTAAGTATGCCAATGTCATGATCGAACACAGTTAAACTTGAATCAAACATAACAATGCTGTAGCATGCCGTTCCGAACAAATACGTACAGCATTGCAAGGAAATTAAGCTGACTATTATTAGGAAATATTCTGATTGTGGGTTGTATGTAGTTTATAGTTTGTGTGTTGTAAATCAGGACAATGCCATTATTTGATCGATTATATGAAAGATTAAATAAAATGTCATACGCCGCTGAACCACGCCGCCGCCGCCGCCGCGCCGGTTTCCAGGTAGTCAAGCGGCGGCGCAGCAAAAAACTCAAAAAACGGCGGCGGCGGCGGCGTAAACCTCTACTAGGGAAATGACGTAGAATGAGAGACCAAAGAAGACATACAGATTATAGACCATACAGCAAACTTAGTTTAAAAGTGTTTGATTGACACTAATGACAGCTAACTTATCTTTTATGTTATTTGCGTCGAACGAAAATACGCATTCCCTTTTATTTCTTTCCGTATTGGTTCAACCAAAGATTAAATTACAAAATCAACTCGAACTCAATGAAATGGCCTACTACCTCATCGTCATCAAGGGAACGGCTCTTTTCTATCTCTCTATTGTCCAAGGCAATATGTATTTATTGCAAATGTATGATTGCTGCAAAACACTTCTCTATACGCAACAAACTATTCTGGATCACAAAAACGTATGAAAGACATGAAGCCTTTCTACAGAATTCCTTTGGTACAACCAGAGACAACAGAAACAGAAAACAAAAATGTCAGGCAAAGCTGGCACTTGTGAAATTAAGTGCACTGCAAACATCGATTTCTTCGGGTGCACATCTGGAAGGATACTCCAACCGAGGATGTTAAAATTTAATGAAACAAGTAGCGTGTGAGATATCACCGAATTCTTTGTTTTATTTGAAAGGCCTATCAAAAACATTATGTGGGGAATATGCCGCCTTTCCTCGCGGCTTCGGTGTATATTATGCTAAATTTGAACGAAGGGGCGGGCTATGTTGTCTGAGGACACTGGTATTTGTGGTTTATTGGCATGGATCTGCGTCTTAAGCAAACCGACGCCTCTGCGTGCGATAATTCTTAAATCGCTCGTGCAGAATGCCCGATGTGGCATCGGCTGCGTAGCACGTAGCGACGTCCTGAAGGAACCACAGATCGGTAACGCTCTCCGTTGACGGATCACAATCTAGACCAAATAATGGCATTCTACGCATGCATTGCCACTTGATATTGATTGGCATCGTCCTAAATCCGGCAATAGTTGCTGATGTACCCATTTACTCAAAAATGGGTGTCGACGCGCGCAGCGTTGCCATAAGGGAAAACCCATTGTGATAACAAAACAAAATGGTTTCCCGATACATCCCATGAAGGGATTAGGGAGAGCTTCTCACAACCAGTGAGCTGTGCGCGTTCTAGTTTTAAGCTCACTGATTGGGACGTACAGTTTTACACCGGTTCCGAACGGTAATTTGAGAAGCTTTTTCATGGCTAAATACTCGATAGTGTCGCCGTCACTAACCGAGGTGACCGCCGTCGAAAGAAATTTAAGGTGGTCAGAGTAGGGATCGAACCCACGTCCTCATGCACAAGAGCCTCGCACACTACCATTGCACCACCGGCGTCGTATTATTATAGTCGTATTATCCGCACGTTTTTCTCGACACCAGAACTTGTTATGGAGATTGCCCCTATTGTCGGAAATATAAATAACGGGAAAATTAATAGAATATAACCGACGTGAACCGTTAAAAGCTGCCTGTCACTATTGGAAATCCCCTTATTTATTAAGCGCGATTTAGCCCTTTTTGGGATTTTTCTGGTCGTTTCCGTTATTTGGCGCCTTTTAGCACTTTTTAGGTACTTCGACGGCGCGTTTCGTTCATGCATAATTGGCATCACTGTTTGGAAAGTATTAAAAAATACTACCAAAATTCTTAGTCGGTGGTCGCAACTTTAAGTTCGAAGAAAATAATGAATTTCATCGAAAAATTATCTTCGGCGATGCAGTTCATTTCTGGCTAAATGGCTTTGTCAACAAGCAGAATATTCGATTTTGGTCAGCAACAAATCCACAAGTGCTTCAAGAGAATACAATTCATCCACAAAAAGTTAAAGGAGCTCAGGAATAATATCGAATGCGAAATTGCCAACGTTCCGGCCGATATGTGTGGAAGAGTGGTGGACAATTGGCTTCACATTCTATAAACGAAATAGAATTCTATAATTAAATGTAATATGTTGACAACATTTGAAATAAATATCTCAAATATTCTGTGTTTTATTTAAATACAACATTGTTACGTCCCTATTGAAAAACCCCATATACACTCCGGTTAACTTATTTAAAGGCACTAAAAATGCCATATTCAGCAGCCTGTATCTTTTGCAATTTGTAACCGATTGCAGAATTTTAAAATGCAAATGGAAGCTAGACATCTTGAAATATAAAAAAAATCATGACATGTGTGGTTTCTTAACTAAAGAACTTTTTTTGAGCAATTTATAAAAAAAGTCCAAAAATGTGCTATTTTTTAAAGTAAGCGATGATTTTTTGTAGGGATCAATTTATTACATCTTAATCATTTTTCGAGTCAAAATGGCAAAACAAAAAATTTTAAATCTATCGGAAAAAACTAAAATCGATGTTTACCGTTCTGAAGGATATTCTAACCGCTCAATAGCTAAAAAATTGTACAGAGCCGAACAGTTGTCGACAATTACATCAAGGACCCCGAGGGGTATGGAAAAAATTGTAAAGGAAGGATTTCATAGTCTTTATCTATGTATGATAAAAGAAAAATCACCAGAATTGCTTCTAATTCTGCCTTATCCTTGTCAAGAATAAGAGCTATAGCTAGAGTGGAAGGGAGCAAGTCATCAGTACGCAGAGTAATTAAGAACTGTGAGTATCTTAAATACCTGAAATTACAAAAAAAGCCGCCACTTAATCATCCTCGTAAGGAGAAGCGGCTTCAATTCGCCAGATACTACATGGTCTGGGATGTGCGGCCAAGAGGTCATGTAAATGACTGGAGAACTGTTGTATTTACGGATGAGAAGAAGTTTAATTTGGATGGGTCTGATGGGTCATGGAAATGATCTACGCAAAGAAGAGCGTTTTTTGAACCGGCATCACAGCCGAGAGGGCGGCGTTATGGTGTGGGGTGCTATTACGTACTATGGCACCATCGATCTTGTGCAAAATGACTGGTGCAAGCTATAACACGTAATTGGAATCGGCTTTTCCGAAGTTCAGTGAACTATTTGGTCCCAATATTGGATATTGCAACAGGATAATGCCCCTATACACAACGCCAGAGTAGTAAAGGAATTCGTTGCAAGCCAAAATGTTAATATTCTTGACTGGCCACCCTATTCGCCAGATCTATATATTATCGAAAATGTTCTGGGGTATGAAGGAGGTAGACAATTTGATGACAAGCAGTCAGTGGAATCAAATTTCGTTGGATTACATAAATTCTCTTTATCTCTCAGTGAAAACCCGTATATTTGAAGTTAATAAAAACAAAGGGGGTTGTACCCATTACTAATAGTTCTTAAATAAAGTAAAATAAATTAAAAAAACAAGAAAAACTGTTTTTCATTAAAATTAGTTAAAGTGCCTTTATTCAAGTGAACCAAAAAAAATAGCACATTTTTGGACTTTTTTTTTGTAAATTACTCAAAAAAAGTTCATTACCCAGCAAAAAAAGAGTATACGAAGAAGTAGAATTTGCACCACAACTACTTGGTACGATGTAGTGCTAATTTAGTACTTCTTTTAATATGGCGTTGTCCAACGCAGCACTACTTCTTATTTGACTGTTCGGAAGAGCATTTTTATGCTACATTTCGTCCGCAAACGAGCAACCAAAACTATTATTTCAACAATTTTTAAATTTCTTGTCATTTGAAACTTTGCAATAAGTTATGATTTTAAGCTACAACTTTAGGTCTTAACTTTTTAACCTTTTATATAACTAATTATGTTATTAATTGACCTTTTATTAGTACTCCAAATGCTTCTGTCAACAGGTGAAAAAGAAAGGAAATGAAAAGCGATTTGAAAGAAAGTAAATACAAATTAAATACAAGTAATATATTTAGGCATCTTTGCACTTGTCCACTATCCGTTTAGCTCTTTAATAAATTTGCATCATAATGGATGTGATGCAAATGTAGATTTTTCGGAGTTATTTTTGATCAGAATAAAAATTGCATTAAAACTGCGCATAATGTCGCAGAAGATGTACAAAAATAATAACTTCTACTAGAACTACTTCATTTTATTTTTGCTGGCTAGTTAAGAAACCACTAAAAAAATGGTGTCCCTTAACATCCCATGAAGGGATTGGGGAGAGCTTCTCACAATCAGTGAGATGTGCGCTTTCTAGTTTTATACTCACTGATTGGGACCTACAGTTTTACACCGACTCCGAACGGTATTTTTGAGAAGCTTTTATCATGGCTATATACTCGATAGTGTCGCCGTCACTATGCGAGGTGACCGCCGCCGAAAGAAAATTTGAAGGTGGTCAGAGCCGGGTTCGAACCCAGGATCTCATGTACAAGAGCCGCGCACACTAACCATTGCACCACCGACGGCCACTAAGAAACCACTACTGTCACGATATTTTTTACTTCTCAAGATGTCTAACTTCCATTTCCATTTCAAAATTCTGCAATCGATTACAAATTGCAAAAGATACAGGCTGCTGAATATGGAATTGTTAGTGCCTTTAAATAAATGAACCGGAGTGTATATACAAACTCTCCAGTTGTATTTGCTTCCTATCATAATTATGACAATAGACAATTCATACATAGATACATAATACTTAAATGTACATATATAACATACAGGAGCACAATTGTTTATTTCCCTTTTGAATCTATGTAACTATAAAATATATAATTACTACATACCGAACCTTAACTATAAAGGAATCATAACTAAAAGGTTTCATTTCTATACACTGTACACAGTGTAGTCAAAAACGAAACCGGTTAACCGAATTTCGGCCGGTGAACTGTACTTCGGTTTTGTGAAAACTGCTATGTTCGGATAACTTTTTTAAATGTTTTGCACAACTGATATTACAACACAGAATAACAAACCTAAAACCTGTTTAATTGCTCACTATGGTTACTGAACCCATCAGACGGACAGAAAAGACTTTGCCAGTGATTTATTTCGCCGACTTTTTCCCGAAATATCTTCTCCGATGGTTGCTATTTATATTTCGTGACCAACAATATAAAAACAATTATTTATCATTGGAAATAGTTTTATTGTTTTTCAAAATATTCTCCGTGAAGATCAATGCACTTTTGCATGCGCTCAAAGCAATTTTTGAAGCACTTTTTCCACTCCCATTGAAACACCTCCAAAACATGGTTTCTGAACGCTTCAACAGCTGCTTTGGGCGTCGAAAAACGTTGACCACGCTGAAAAAAAAGTCATTGGGTTCCAAATCAGGGCTGAACCGTGGATGACCCATCAATTCGACATTTTGAGTGCCCAAATAGCCCATTGTTTCAGCTGATGCCTGAGGCAAAATGATCCGTCTTCTCATATTGTTTTTCCTTATTTATTCGAACACTGTTGGCAAACAGAACTCTCCAATGGTGGTATACCACTCAGAATTGGCCGTCCTATGTTCCACTAAAAGCCAAAAAACGCGATCATTTGCTTCTTGCACGAACAACTTTTGTTGAATTTAGCTCCTCTTGAAAGACCGATACGGTCGATTGCTCTTTTGATTCGGGCTCATACACGCAAAGAAAAAAATCGTTCCTCCCAAACGAAATTACAGATAGCTGAAGTTCGTTTGGGGACTGTAGTTGGGAGAAACGAACTGCTGTTAATCCATACATGTTATTTCGTTTGGGAGAACCGAAAAATGTTTGCAGTAAACGAGTTATGAAAAATTACAGCTGAAAATCGTTTGCGAAAAACGAAAAACGTTTAAATGAATTCCAATTTTGCGAAGAAGTTTTTGTATGGTTTATATTAGCTTGTAAATACAAAAATATATTCCGCAAATTTAAACAAAACAAGTAAAAGTGTTTAATTCACAAATGCTCACAATGCTCACAAATGCAAATGCTCACATTGAAAATGTACTTAAGAAAATGTACTTTGAAATGTACTTTGAAATGTACTTAATGTACTTAATGTACTTTGAAATGTACTTAAGAAATGTACTTAAGAAATGTCTTAAGAAATATACATCTCTTAAGTACTTAAGAAGAAATGTACTTAAGAAATGTACTTAAGAAGAAATGTACTTAAGAAAGAAATGTACTTAAAAAAGTTACTTAATGAAATGTACTTAAGAAATGTACTTTGAAATGTACTTAATGTACTTTGAAATGTCTTAAGTATGTACTTTTTTTTAAGAAAATTTACTTTTTTAAAAAAAAATATAAATAAGTTACTTGTTCACAAGTAAAATAAAAATGCATTTTTTAAAAATAAAAAAGCATTTTTTGAAGAACTGTTAAAAAAAAAATAAGCTGGGACGAGAGTTGAACCAACAACCCTCAGACTCCAACACGCAACCCTTTACCCATCAGACCACAGCGACCTTAGATGAAGTGTGACAAAATTCATATAAATGTATGAACACATGAAAGTACATCTAAACATTCTAAAGTACTTACCTATATAAAGAACAACAAAGATTTTCAACATGGAAATTCACCACACGGCAAAAGGAGTAGTTTAGTATAAAACTACAAAAATTAATGTGAAAATTTCATGAGTTTTTTTACGTTTCCAATCATAAAATTTTTTCCAATGGACCAATTTCGCTGATTTTCAATACCAAACTGCTCAGGAATACGTGGAACATTCTGACCAAAAACCAAACCGCGTTATCGCCGATTGAAGTCGTGAGAATGTTTTCAACAGACGGACAGACGGACATGGCTATATCGACTCCGGTTGTTATAAGGATCAAAAACATATTTACTTTATGGGGTCGCAAAGCCTTATTTCTATATGTTACAATCAGAATGACAAAGTGATATATACCCTCTATCACTTACAGTGGAGGGTATAAAATCACTATTAAAACCAGTGTAGATATTACGCCAAAAAAATGTTCCCTTGATTTTTCGGGTTTTATTTATCAATATTTTTTTGGAAACAATGTAAAGTGTTCAATTTAATATCCACTGACCCACTGGAGATCCTAAAGATAATCAACCACTGCAATCCCTCCATTTCTGCAACGGATTGGAAGGTGGTCAAGGTTGAGGACCCTGTTGGAAACTACCGGCAGGTAGTTTTGGTCCTGAACCAGGATTCCTTAAAACCCCTAGAGGAGTCCAAAGGCCAAATTTGGTTTGGGATAATGAGTGTACCCCTCAGGGTATACAAAGTGTATACGAGACAACCATGATCGAGGTAACCGGAGTTGAAGATCCTGTAGATGATGGAAGTCCTGCAGATAAATCTTCATCGCAGTAAGGCAGCATCTGACAACCTCATTCTCCATCTTGCGAAGGGTAGAGCCGATGTGGCCCTGATACAAGAACCATGGACGGTCAATGATCGTATATGTGGTATCAGGTGCAATGGATACAGGACCTTCGTCCTATCAACCCCAGGTAGCCCAATATCTTGCATACTCATTAAAAACTAATTTAATGCTCTTTTATTGCAGAATTTTCGTACATGGTGCACGACCATACTGAATCACCCCCTCCGAAGTGCGTCAGGGAAATTGTATCGGAGGCAAAATGACGGAATTGTAGCGTCATTATAGGTGCTGATGCCAACGCTCATCACACAATACGGGCGAGTACCGCCACCAATGATCGAGGTGAGTCTCCTTTGAATTTCATTATAAGCGAAACCCTGAGTATATGTAATAGAGGCAAGGAACCGACCTTCATAACTTCGGTGAGGAGGGAAGTACTAGACCTAACTTTACTACTTGGCTACGACTATGTAACTGTATCCGATTGGAGCGTACTTTTTGCATTTTGCAGAATTTTTTTTTGTGTTTTTAGTATAATTTCTTTACAATTTGCACAGTTTTGTTTGGTTATTTAGCATAATTTTTTGACGTTCTGGCAACACTGGTATACGGTCGACAGAATGAGAGAAATTTACGTTCTTCACCATCTGTGTTCTCATTAGAAAAATGGCTAATTTCAGATATCGCAAACGTTTTTTAAATTTGCTACACATTTGCGAGATATACGTTTATTCGGGAAAACTACATGAACGGTTGCGATTAATAAATTAACACAAATCAATCAAAGTATTGTTGCGGCAACCAAGCAAACCAAGGATTTATACGGCAATAGTCAGACCAAATCCTTCTATATGGCATCGTAGTTTGGTGGAGGTCCCTCCAAAACAAAAAATATTTTCTGAATTCCTTGATGAAAATACAAAGATCAGCACTGATTAGCGATAGTGGGGCAATGGGCACGACGTCAGGTACTGTACTTAGTGATATCCTGAACATCTGTACTCCTGATATCATGGCCGAATCGGCAGCCGCTACATGCCTGCTGAGAATCAGAGATTGTGGCGTTTTGATATCGGGGCTTTCCGGTCACGCTGATTTACTACACCGAATCAACTCTATTCCCGCAAAAACGGACTACTGTATCCCCCCTTCTACCAGCGACAAATCTTATGACTTCTATTCCGAACAGGAATACCTGGGAAAAATCACTGGAAGGGGACACCAGTAGCATCAGATTTTGCACGGATGAATCAAAGTTGGACGAGCAAGTAGGCTATGGAGTTCATTCACCGGTCTTAAATATAAATATCTCCTTCAAGCTCTCTGATCAATGTAGTGTATTTCAGGCGGAAATTACCGCCATACTGGAGGTTGCTGAACTACTGAAAAGTAGTGTCACAACCCTCCGGAGAATATGTATCTACACATATAGCCAGGCTGCCATAAACTCCCTGGAAGCCATGTTTGCTACGTCCCTGACGGTGAAAGAATGCCACTCATCACTTAGGGTGATGGCAGAGTATTTTGACATAAGGCTTATCTGGGTACCGGGACACTGCGACATTCCAGGCAATTGCGTAGCGGATGCGTTAGCTAGACAGGGCACTACCGCACAGGTTCTTCCGGCACAGGTTCACTTGGATTGCCCTGCTCTGGCAGGACTGAGAAGTAGGAAATTCGGAAAAATTCGGATATTGTTGTAGGTCTTATAGACAAAGTTATTGAAAGGGCAAGTTGGCTGGACGACTAGTCAAGAGTTGCTATGGAGGAAACTGCAGGTATCACAATGGGCTTTTAGCCTAAGTGTGCTGACAGCGCGCTGTCTTGCAGCCCATTCAACCAACCAACCAACCAAGCAATAAACGTGTTTTTTCTTTGCGTGTATACATAGATCCATGATTCGCCACCTGTGATGACGTTATACACTACAGTTGAGTTACCACGGTTGTATTTTTTCAAGGTTTCTTTGCTCCAATCGACACGAGACTTTTTTGAGATTATATGGGATCCCACGACAACAATCGGCCAAGTGAACATGCAATAGCTTATTGATGCCTGTCATACTAATACCCAAGGATGCCTCAATCTCACGGTATGTCACATGTAGGCTTTGCTTTATCAGTTCACGCACAGCGTCTATTTTCTTCACGAAATTTATCCTGGAGCGACCGGCGTCCGAGACTGAACTCTTGGTACCAGCGATTTACAGTGGTTTTTGATGGTGATTCATCACCAAAAGTCGAAACAAGTTGATTGAGACACTCTTGTCTCCATAATCCACGTCGAAAATCGAAAAAAAAACATTGCACGAACATTTTCACGAGTTAGTTCAATTTTGTGATCGATAGTGCAAATAGTGTCCGTAAGTGAAAACGTTGTATGTCTGTTTATGCTAAACAATTTCAAACTTTCCAATGGAAATTCCAGTTTGCATCTGGCAACACTAGTACAGTGTAACCTCTCTAGTCCGCACACGGTAGGTTATACTGTATTGCAAGGAACCAAACTAATGACAACACAAGTAGTATGTTAGCAAAAATGCATTAAACAATAACACTGTTGTAGTCGAAAAATTTTTTTTTTTTTTTTTTTTTTGAATATTTATTAGTAGTATTTTTAATACTTTACATTACATTATATGTTTTGTTTTTCTTTTTACAAATTATATCAATAACTCTGATTAAAAAATTTAAATATTTTTTATAAAAATTACAATTTCTCTTCTGAATAAATTTGGATTCATTTCATTCTTAATAAAATTTGGCATCATGTTGTATAGATTCAATCCTTTGTAGAAAAGTGATCTTTGCATTGTATTGTTATCTGGTCGTTGTAGTCTAAAATCCGTAGCGTTTCTTAAGTTGTATGGTTGAACATCCCCGACGTATCTTAGTTGTTCTACTAAATAATCAGGCGCCTCCCCCATTTTCATTTTTTGAATAAAATGAATTGTGTTTAGCTCTAATCTTTGTTGTATATTAAGCCATTTGAGTGTATCTAACATATATTTTATTGAGGTAAATCGATTGCATTTAAGTATTGCGCGCATAGCTTTATTTTGTAATTTTTGCATTCTTGATATTTGTTGTTCTGAGCAGCATGTGTATAACACAGTAGATCCAAATTCAAAATGTGGTTTAATCGTAGTATTGTAAATGTTTATTGCTGTTATAATTGATATTTTGTTTCTAATACGTTTAAAAAACCCGATTTTTTTTCCAATTTTTTTACATATATATTCAATATGTTCTTTTAATTTTAAGTCTTTGTCTATTAGAAAACCCAGATATTTTATATTATTAACTTTTTCTATTATTACATCGTTAATTTTAAATGTTATGTTAGTGTTCATATTTATTTCCATTATTTTAGTTTTATTTTCGTTTAACTTTAATTTATTCATTTTTAACCATTTATTTATATTATCCATATCATTTGATAAGTTAGCGTGACATAACTCCTCCGTGTCCGCTTCAGTGAAAATCAGCGTATCGTCAGCATATAGAACAATTTCACATTTCTCCAAAACTTTTTCCATGTCATTGATATATATAATAAATAGGAGCGCTCCTAAAATTGAGCCTTGTGGCACTCCAAACTCATTTATCGTAGCATTTGATAGCGTGCCATTAACATTTGTAAATTGCCTGCGATTAGTTAAATATGACTCAAACCATTTCAATTCAGCATCTTGAATTCCGTATTTATAAAGTTTTTGTAGTAGAATATCTCTATCGATTGTTTCAAACGCTCTTTTAAAATCTAAAAAAATCGCCATTATTTTTTTATTCTTCTTCGTGAATTTCCATCTATTTATAACATAGTTGACTGCTGTTTCACATGAAAACTTTTTTCGGAAACCCGACTGATATTTTGAAAGTAGCTTGTGTTGTTCCATATAACTTTCTAATTGATTTTTAACTGTCTTTTCAATGATTTTTTCAAAAGCTTTTAACATATTTATTGGGCGGTATTCTTCACATCTTTCTGTATTTTTAACTTTTTCTATGGGTGTAACCATAGATTCTTTCCAACTATTTGGGAAAATTCCAGTTTCTAGTGATTTATTTATAATTTGCAGCATAATGTTGCCAGCAATGTCCCAGTTATCCAAAATCATATTGATTGTTACTCTATTGTAGTCAGGGTTTTTTTTAATAGTCTTGCATATAGTTTTAAGTTCTTCTATAGATATTGCACGGAATTTAAACTTTAAATTTATCACAGGTATTTTGTTTTCATATTGCACATACTCGATGGAGTTTCTAATTTCTTTAATACTATTGACGAAGTAATTATTAAAGTTTTCGGCTATTTGAAAATTGTCCGTAAATTCTATTTGATTAAATATCACACTTGTTATTACCTTTCTGGGTTTTCTTAAAACTAGTTCTTTTATTATTCTCCACATTTCTTTCTGGTCCTGTGCATTGTTTATTTTATCATTTATATATTTATTTTTCTCATTTTCGATTTTAACTTTATATGTATTCCTAGTTATTTTGTAGTTAGTCCACGCTTCGTCGGTGTTTTCAAACATTGGGCATTGATATTTAAAGACCTTTTCCCTTTTCAACATTTTTAGATCGTTATTAAACCATTTATTATTTCCATTTTTATTTATTTTTGTTTTAAAACAGAATCTTTGTATAGTATTTTCAAACACATTATCGAAATTATAGACATTATTGTTAAAGTCGCTTTGTTCATTATATTCTAATAATGATCTTATTTCGTTTCTGAATCTAGCTTTATTGTATTTAAATAATGTTATTTCATTCTCTTGATTTTCATGGTCAGTAGTGTCGCACTCGATAAAAATGTCTATAGATTCATGATCTGCTATTTTATTATTCACATTAATTTCTGCCGTAATTAATTCATTATTAGTTATTATATAGTCTATTAATGTGTTTGATCTTTGCGTTATTCTAGTATATTCGTTTATTAAATGTTTAAGGCCGTTATCATTAAGAATACTTTTCAATTTACTCGTATAAAAATCCCGATTCCAGTCAATATTGAAGTCTCCGGCTATTAGAATGTCAGAGTTTTTATCACATATTTCATCTACAAAATTTTGGAATATATCACAGAATTCTGATTTCGATCCACTTGGTGATCTATATATTATTACTATTATAATTGATGTTTTTTCATATTTTGCCATATATGCACTAATCCAGTATGTTGAGTCTTTAATATTGTCTTTAATTTTATTGACATTCCAATGTTTTTTAAAATATATTATTACTCCACCAGTCCTAGACGAATTCGACAATGTACTATAATGGTCATATTGTTCAATTTCGATTTCATTTTCTTCTACTTCACTATTTTGATGTGTTTCCGTTAGTATTATAAACTCAGGTTTTTCAGTTTCTGCTATTATTTCCAGTTGATTGAAGTTATTAGTTAGGCCTTGAATGTTGGTATATATCCCATGTATCCTCTTTGATTGTTAGGCTGTTAACCCTATTCTTCTTCTTTTTAAGTTCAATTTATTTTGGTATACTGGACATTCGCGGTTGTTGGTTGCATGATTTTCATCAAGCCCTAAATTTAATCTCCTGTTTTCTTTCATGCAATTTACACATTTCATTACTATTTCCTTCGTACATTCTTTACCACTATGGTCTCCATGGCATTTGTAGCATACATCTTCATTCTTACATTCCACCGCTTTATGGTTATAACCTTGACATTTAAAACATCTCATTACACTTGTACCATCAAACACCCTGCATCTATCCCATCCAATATTCAGTTTTTGACCTGATATTACTTTCGGATATGATTCATTGTCTACGTTCAATTTTGCATTAAATGTTGTTCTATTATATCTTTTCGTTTCAAATATTTTAACCACTTCTAATTCACTATTTTTTAAAGTATCATTTTGTTTTTTTAGTTTTTCGATTAATTCTCTATCAGGATATTTATAGTTTAAGTCAGTTATTACAATTTGCATATTAATTTCTTTTGGTACCCTTATTTCATAATCTTCACTAATTTCGCTTTGTATCGCCTCTTTAATTTTTTCACGTTCTTCGACATTCTCGCTCTGGATCACTAATGTACCATTTTTTCTGTTTTCAACATTGGTTATTTTAAAATTAATTGGATCTACTTTTTTATTTAATTCAGCTTTTGTTTTTTCTACACTTTGTTTTTCCTTTGGTTTAATAATTAAGGGGACATTTTTCGATAGATCTGGCATCACCATATTATTTGTCAAAGTTTGCGCATATGACATTTTTGTTGTTTTTGTACTTGTTTCTTTTATAACCTTTTTTATTTCGTTGCACATTTTTGTGTTGCTTTTTTCGATCGTATCATACATATCTTTGTTGTTGCTTTCAAACTTATCTATATTTCCATATAGGTTTTTTACTTCTTGGACATTTTTTTCACATAGTTTTTGTATATTGTCAATTTTTTTGAATCTGTCATCATACCGTCTTTCTATTGCTCCTAGTAATGCTTTAATTTCATCTTCATTTCTCTTTAGTGCACTTTCAAACTCATGTTTGTAGTCTAACAATGTTTGTCTATTTTTGTTGACACTTTCTTGAATTTCCTGCATAGCAAAGTCTATATTTTGGATATATTGCATACAATCATCGCACATATATCTCACAAAACCTCCTTCAGAAAATATTTTTTCCGAATATTGATCAATACCAGAACATTTTTTTGTAAAGTGATACACTTTTTTACATATTCCATCGCATCTAATGCCACTTTCACCTCTTATGCCTAGTTTGCAATTGCTGCATTCAGCCATTGCAGCGAGTTTTTAATACAACTTTTATCCAAGTTAAAACACTTATTTTTGTTGATATTTTATATTCTGCTTAATAGAAATTACTTATTTTCTTCTTTTTAATAGTCACTATCTATTTTTTTAATACTCATTTATTATTTATTATTATTTTAATCAGAGCTTCTGTATTTTGCTTGTTTATATAACAGAGTTGCCAACAGAATTTGAAATGTATCAACGTTGTAGTAAATTGTATTGGTTAGAGGCAAGTCTACTCAGTTCATCGGTACCCATGAAATGTCTGTATCTTGTGAATTTTTTGCCGTTCTTATGTTTCATGGTTTTTTAAAATTAAAAATTTTAATTTTTAACCAAAAGTGAACAAATGCAAAAAACACACAGCGTTAGCATCACATACGTGGTTGTTGTACAACAATAGTCTCTGCATGAAAATAAGTATGATGGTATTGATGCAGCGGTAGGGAGCAAACAAGCAGGTCGTCGTCGCCACAGAGTATTGAATGGTATAGAGAACTCATGGAACAATTGTATGACTCAAAAGCACTGGAGATATCTGGCGAATGATTCGAAACGAATTACTCTCTTTTTATCATAACTTGGTCCATCCATAATTTTGATGTGAAACTTTGATGCATATTGAAAAATTTTTGCTTTTTGTATTGTTTTATGTAATAAGATTGTCGAAATGGTGCATTTATATTGAAATATTCTATAAAGGGAATAAGACTCGTTTATGCTCTTTTACTCAGATTCTCTACATGAGAGCGGAAAAAGAGTGCAATAAGTTCTCTATACTATTCAATACTTTTTGTCGTCGCTCTGTTTATGACAAAACAAAAACAATTATTTCAGTGAGCTAAGTATTGCTTTATTTATTTTAACAATATTACATCTAATGTTAAAGCAGATGTAAGAGAAAATAAGGTGCAATAGCAAACGAGCCTTCAGCACAAAAACTATTCTTTTTTTATTTTCCAATGTAACATTTACTAATGTGTTCGTAGAAATCAAATAGGTACCGTGTAATGAAAAGGTGTTAACACATCGGCAGTGAGTTCAAACACTCATTGATTTTTTCACCATTCTTTTTTTTTATAACTGTGAAACTGTTTATTACATTAAGAAATAAAATAGGAATAGATTAAAGGTATTGTAGTCTATTCGGACAAAAATTGACACTTCGTTCTCGAGTAATATGTCATAGACAGGGTGGGCCAAAAGTTACCATGAAGTTTAAAAATGTAATAACTTTTTGTTTATATATTTTTGTATTTTTTTTCCAGATTATAAAATATACAAAATGGAAACAAATGGAAACACTAACACCCCTATTCTATGTATGTGGCAACAATCAAATTGTAACCACAAAAAAATTATACAAAGTTGTCACCATTGTCTGTATCTGCAATTCTGGCAACACGGTGACAATGAAAAATTCACCTCGTAACAAATAACTCACCTCACAATAACAGGTTGTCAAAAGCATAGAAATCAGACCAAAAACATATGGCCTCCTGCACAACATGAAAGCAGCAAAAATGGAAAAGTGAGTGTTTAATATATTTATGTTGTATTGAATTAAAATTAATACATTATTATTTAAGAAAGTTGAGGGCACCGCAAAGGCACAGCTGGAATGCCTTATAATAATATATAAAATATTTTACAAAATTTGTCACCGGAATTCTAAAAGTGTCACTATCGTCAGGAAGACATCGCAATACACGCTTACTTTCTTCTTTCAACTCCATTTCCATAGCTCAATCTAACAAAAGTCCTTCCTCCATTTAATAATGCCCTCTGGTCGTTTGGGTACAATTTATATTATTTACTTTTTCCCGTATACACTTTTATTGTTTACTTGAAGAATTTATTAAATATTTTTATTTTAACTTTCCGGCAAACAAAACAGCTGTCACGCGCTGTTACCTCCTCTTTGGCAGGTAACAGTTTGTCAGGTAACAGCAAGTAACCTTTGTCACCAAAAATATCTGTCAGAATACCAATTTCTAACAATTGTCACACTGCTGTCAAATAGCAACCGTTGTCACTTTGGTAACCCTGCCAGAATAGGACTGCTAGAGTATGTTTTGTTCGCTAATCTTAATGTGTGTAAGCAGCGCAATGAACCCACCTGTACTACTCCAGATAGACAAGAGTTCCTTGATGTCACCTTTGCATTACAGGAGTCCTTTCAGTTGAACAAAAATGGGGGTTTCGGTGAGATTTAATTTTGCGACCATCAGAAACGTTCGTGAAACAAACTGGATCAAGTACAAACAAAGTTTGAACTGTATTGTAACAAACATTCCTCTCTCCGTACCAGCTAATATCACTGAGGTTGATACCGATGCTCTCACCTCAGCTCTTAATACATCATTTGTTTCCGCATGTACCACCGGTACACACAGGGCTAAGATGAAACCACCGTGGTGGATCTTGAAAAAGTCTTGCAGAAAGCTTTTTTATAAGTCAAAATCCTTAGGGACGGAGTGAGAGTGGAATATGTACAAAATTAAACTTAAATAGTATAAGGAAGAGTTAGGATTTTCAAAGAAGAGGTTTTCGGAACATTTCTGCGAAGATAATGGAAATTCAGCGGAGACTTCTAGACTGCGCAAGGTCTTCTCGACGACACCCACATCCCTAGGATATCTGAAGGAAACCCCGGGCGATGAACAACATCGAGTGCTGACTTCGGTAGACCTCCTGCTTAACCATAGAGCAACAGACAATAGTCTCTATTCCTCTCTTTACTTTCTCACGATGACGACGAGGTAGTAGGCCATTTCAAGAGTTGTATGTTACTCTTTGTTTGGACATAAAACAGACAGAAATAAAAGGGATTGCAGAATTCCGTTCGAAGCAACCAATATAAAATATATTTTAGCTGTCATTAGTATCAATCAAACACAATTTAAACTTAGTTTGCTGCATGGTTTGCTTCTGGTTGCTTATCGTTCTCTAACCCATCCACTCTATTTTCTATCAAATTCCAACTAGAGTTGGGTAGTTCGTGAACTACCTAGTTCATTTAGGGTGAGCAGACATCACCCTCGTGAACATAATGCACATGTTCGATACGGCAAGTATGTTCGTTATTGCTACGACCGGGCAGCTTAAATGATCGAGTTCGAGAACTGGTGAACGAGTTCGACACAAGTCTAATTCCAACTTCTAAGTTGATCAGCTGTGTCATGGATGGTACTAAATCTGTTGTGTTTGTTATATTTTTCTTGGTTTATTTAGTAATTGATAATACTACAATGGTCTTGTTTTAATTCTATGGATCGTCGTCGTTAAAATATTGCTTATGTCGATGCACGCTTCCAACAGCCAAACCGGATATAATATACCTAAGTAAGTAGTAATATTCTTCTTGACTTTTTGACATTTCTTCTCATTCTTTGTATGCTTGTTTACTTTGACGATCGTTCTTGTCATTTGCATGCTTGTTCCATGGATACCCTCTGATTTAACTCTAAATTAAAAAATTACATGAGGTGTCAGGGGACACCCAGTTGGAATGAAGTTCCTTTCGCTATATATTATGTACTAGTTAGTTCCAACACGCCTAAGGCGCCCGTTCAAAATAATTTAAATGTATCTTTAAGAAAATATACTTTTTGTAAAATGATAAACTATTTTAAAGAAATATTTTATTTATTGAATGTATTTGTTTAAAAAAAGGATATCTTTAGGTCCCTTTTGTAAGAATACGTAATATATTTTCCCTATAAGGTCCTTTCTTTGATGAGAGGTACTTCTTTCATTAAAATCTAATGTCTTTATGTAAGAAAAAGCCTAAGAGTATGCTTTTTTTTTTACAAAGAAATACTTTTTTTAAGACCAGGTACTTTTTAAAGAAGTTGTTACTCTTTCTAGGATAAGGTTATTTTTTTAAGAAAATTTACTTATTTTCAGGAAGCCTACTTATCTCAAGAAAAGTAAAGAAAATGTGTTATTTTATTTTTAAGAAGGGGTACTTTTAAGAAAAGGAATTTTTATAAGAAAAGATATTTTTTGTAAGAGAAGGTATTTTTTTTTCGAAGAAAGGCTCTTGTTTTACGAAAGAATAGGCAAAATTTTAAGAGTAGGTACTAAGGATGCCAAACGGGAAATGCCGAATATCGAAACCCTGTGATTTTTCGGTATTGATGAATTTTGATGAATTTTTCGGGATTATTATTAATTTTCAAAAACATAAAACTAAAAACATTGACAAAAGTTCAGTGTGGTTATATTTTTTTGGTAGAGTCGAGAGGTGCACCTCAAGCAAAATGCAAATAGTGCAAAAAGGGTTTAAAAACCAATTATTATTATAAATTTATTGCGTCGGGTAGAACATGTTATATTCAGCAAAGAAAGTAAAATAACAAAATCGGTGCAAATGCATTGTTTCGGAGTTATGGACCCCGACATTTTGGATACTTTTTCCAATAACGTACCGTGCAAAGCCTTTGATATCACTTTTTTGTATAAAACAAGTCATAACAAACTCAATAAATTATGTAGCATTTTTCGATAAGTCGCTTAGTTATCGAGTTATCGGATGTTTCGTTTCTCAAACAAAAATTTTAAAATATTTTTAAATAATTTTTGTTTTTGTTGAAAAAAAAATATTCGAAAAATCGCGCGATGTTTTTAAAATAATTTTTGTTTTTGTTTGAGAAAAGTAAAAAAAAAATCGATAATTTTTCTAAATGTCAACATCCGATAACTCGATAAATAAGCGACTTATCAAAAAGTGCTACATTATTTTATGAGTTTGTTTTAAATTTTTTTATATAAAAAACTGATATCAATGGCTTTACACGGTACGTTACCGCCATAACCCTCTCACATATCCGAAATTTCGGGGCCCGTAAATCCGAAACTATGCATTTGCCCCGATTTTGTTATTTTAATTTTTTTTGCTTAGAATAACGTATTCTACCCCCCTTGTGGTTGTTTTTTTGCAGTATAAGCCGTAAAATAGACCTGTTACCAAAAAATCCCGAATCCCGGGATTTTGTAAAATCAGCCCCGTTTAGCATCCCTAGTAGGTACCTATCTCAAGAAAAGTTATTTTGTTTTACAACAAATTTACTCTTTATTCGTTTTTTAAGAAATGCCAATTTGTTGTAAGATAATGTACTTTTTTAAGAAAATTTACTTATTTAAAAAATTAATTTTTTTAAGAAAATGTACTTTGTGTAAGAAAGAAAATTTACTTTTTTAAGCAAAGGTACTTCTTTAAGATAAGGTCTTTTGTTAAGTAAAGGTACTCTGTTTAAGAATATGAATAGGTTTTTTTTTTGAGAAAATTTACATTTTTAAAGAAAACGCACTTATTTAAGAAAATTTTATTTTTTTACACTTCTTTCACTTTGGCTTTTCTAAATTTACTTTTTAGGCGGTTCAAACTACAATACGTAATAAACAGGCTCCACCTAGAAAATTTCCCATGAAACAAGAAATATCCCCCATATGTTATGTGTTAGTCTAGACACAAACCAAGCAAAAATACTATTGTAAGAGTAAGTGTGCTGCCAAATGTAATTCCATGCTCTGGGTTGTACTTAATGGATTTGCCAGTGTTGTACTTTAGCTTTTCTAAATTTACTTTCATTGGGTTCAAAACTACAATATGTAATAAAGCGGTTCCACCTAGAAAACTTCCCTTTAAACCAAACCAAACCAAAAGTACCCAATATAGTAGATAATAATGGGTTGTAATAAAGTATGTAGTTAAAAAAAAGTTGTTTAAAATTTTTTCATTTAGCCCCCTTCCCGCAACGTGCGAAAAGGAACTTCGTTCCAAAAACAACTCGGTTTTATTGTTAAGAAATGTTTTTAAATTAATGATTTTAGAACAAAGTCACCTTCAGTGATGAGGCTCAATTTTATCTGATGGCTTCGTTAATCGTTAAAACGTGTTGCAGTCTGGTATTGATTTTGGGCCATCGGAACATTATTCTTAAAAAATGCGGCTGGACGGGCAATAACAGTTAATGGTGCTCTGTCGCGTAACGATAATCTAGTTTTGTTGTTCTTAAATTGCATGATATGGATGTGAACGACATGTGGTTACAACAAGACACATGCTATATATCCCGAGAACAATTCAATTTCAATTCAATCTTACGTGAATTTTGGTACGCCCTTTATTTTAAATAATAAAACAATATTTTTTACAATATCTCGCGTGCCCTCTTTAAATGAGATATGTGTCCTGATAATCCGGTTCGCAATCTACCGCTCTGTATGCTCACATAGTTTTCCCATTCCCAAAGCAATATATTTTGTGTTTAACGTTGGACTTTTCCATTTTCTCAACCTCACCTTTCGTATTTGAGCATTACTGTCTTAGGGCCATTATCACAATATCTGGTTATAGACAACTGAAAGTTATAATTTTTAATTTCCATACAATCTGACAGCTAAACCTTTTAGTTAGCCTTGACTGTAGTATAAATTGAGCTGGTGTTAATGTATTCGAAAATTTTAAATTTATTTTATATTTTTCGGTATCGTATATTCGAGATTTTACCGTATTGCTCCTGTCGCGATTTAATTTTTCCTCTTGTCCTTGTGTATAATGTTGTCAATTACTTTATCCGGAAATGAGTTTTCAGTTAAAAGTGTCCTTAAGTTTAATTATGTGTATAATCTCCATGGAATTGTCTGTCGCTGATGTATATCACTCTCTTATTCGCTTTTGTAAATGTCATACTTCAGGTTTGACATGAATAATAATTCATTATTCGTTCCGATGAGGTTGGTTTTTGGTACCAATTGATCTAAACCATATTATTTCCCCTCACCAAAAATGTTGCCAGTCAAAACAGTCCCCCTTTACTATGAAAGTGAATTTAAATTGCTGGTGACACTCGTTTAGTTTATCCTGAGTCTCCTGTATTTCCAGTTAATAAAATGTTAAACATTTTATTTTTGTGACTTTGGATTATTATTAGTCCTGTGAGTTTATCTTTGTCTTACATTGCACTGGCTTTTATAAATTTAACTGTAATATTGTTTTTGTGTTCTCCATTTTAAGTTAAGATTCCTGTAGCTGCTATCCAAAGGATAACGAAACCTCAACTTGATTAGTTTTGATTAAAAGCAGAATATTTGGGCTTTTTGGGGGAACAACATTAAATTGCACATGAACTTCTTACAATCAATTTATTTCTGGAGCATTTGACATTCTTCTTTGCGTTTAAATTCCTAAATCTCATAACTTTATTTAAATTTGACAATTATAGTTTAATTTTAAATTAAATTTGAAATCATATTGTAATTTACATAGAGTAATCCCATAGAGCTGTCATTCTTCTCATCAGACATTTCCTTTCACGCTAATCGTGGTGCGGTCGGTGCGATAGATAGTTATTTGACGTAAATAATCTTACACAAGGTGGAATTTTAAAAATTTTTGATTTATACCTTTCATGTCGTTTTAATGAAATACTGTGAAATTTGAACGTATTTTGGACTTTTTTGTTAGAATATATTTGTGGTGTAGTTACGCAAACATTTTATCGCACAAAACGAAATGCCGTCCCTGTTTTATTGTTAGTTGGTTTGAGCACTTGCCTCTATCTGGTATTATTATATCAATACTTTCCAACATGCAACGTACATATGCAACCACTCCACACTTCGTAAATTTAATGCGAGATGTGTTTAAAATAAAATTTTAAATTTTTATTCAAATTCACTTCAATTTCATTAAAACTCATTTGAATTTGGGAATAAATGTTGAAAGAGGTTTCGATATTAGAAAATATTAGGCTCGTTTTTTTCGTCCAGTATATACTAGAAGTGTATACTGGTCGAAAACAACACATCGCCTTTAAGCAAAATTATTTTGACCGCACTTTTGTCGACTGTCAACTCTAGCAGTTGAAAAATAGAAATATTGAACATTTTCCCGAATGCATTTGCTTCTTTATTTGTCACTTTAGCTGTGTCAGAGCTTCTGGCCTAGAGCATACATTTTTGCCTACAAATCGATAGAACGTGAGTTCAAACCTCAGATAAGGCACACAATTAAAATATATTTTTAATTATTTCTCGTAATTACTTTACTTTACTTTTATTGACTATATTACAACCTCATGAGGTCAGACGTCTTACACATATTAATTAAACAAACAAATTAAATAAATTTCAAGCTATTCTTCCAACTGGCTCTATCCTTCGCCTTTTCTCGCCAGTTGTAACACCAAGGATACGGAGGGATTATTCTGCCTGGTCTTTCCAGCGGAGTCTTAGTCGTCCTCTTTTCCTGCTTCCATCGGGTACGTTATCAAAAATCTTTCGGGCTGGCTCATCTTCATCCATTCTGATAACATGGCCCAGCCAACACAGGACCATATATTTTACGGAGAATTTTTCTCTCGAAAACTCCCAGGTGTTTTTCATCCGCTTGCGATATGACCCAAGTTTCGGAGCCATATGTCAAGGCAGGTAAAATGAGAGTCTGATATAGCTGGACTTTGGTCCGTCGAGAGAGGGCTTTGCTCTCGTAATATTTACTCTATTTTTTAGCGTAACTCATTTACCAGCAATATTAAAAAAATGAAATCATTAAAAATATAGTTAAAAATTAAACATAAAATTAAAAGGATACGCACCTTAACTAAGATTCGAACCGACATCTCGCGGTTGTTAGTTGCATGTGCTACCCATCATGCCACCTTCGAATTTCAAACTGCGAGACATTACTTGGGTACAGTAAAATTTGAGTCTGTCTAAGGGAACGCCGAAAATATTGAAACTATAAACCTTGAAACTAAAAACCTTGAAACTAAAAATCGAATTTGCACATATGTTTAAAAAATTTAAAAAAAAAACCCTATTTAGATTTGATATAATTATCGAAACATATTTAGATTTGAAAATAGACAACATGATTCCATGAAAAATTTGTAATTTGAAGTAAGTTGGCAATTTGACGTGTTTGAAGTGACGGATTATTAGTTAAAGGTTAGAAATTTTCGAAAAGGGTCGCTTTACTTAGTTACTTATCCGGTCTCGAACAACCCCGGAGGGTGTAGGACCTTACAAAAAGAGATAACATATTTCGCCAACAAGTTCGATCTTTTACTTTATTTTTCTAGTTGGCAATACCAAGTGTACGCAGGGATTAGTGGACCTGATCCCTCCAGCGGAGTCTTAGGCATCCTACTTTTCGTCTTCCTTCGAGTTCGGTTTCGAAAACTCCTCGTGCTGGTTCGCCTTCATCCATTCTACTGACATGGCCTAGCCAGCGCAATCATGTTATTTTGATCCGCTTAACTATGTCAATGTCGGGATAAAGCTCATGCAGCTCATGGTTCATGCGTCGCCGATACTCGCCGTTCTGCACTATAGGGCCATACATTTTTCGGAGTATTTTTCTCTCGAAAACTCCTACAGATGTTTCGTCTGCTTGCGATAGGACCCATGATTCGACGCCATAAAGCAAGACAGGTTGAATGAGAGTCTGGTTCAGCTGGACTTTTGTTACTTGAGAGAGGGCTTTATCTGTAAAGTGCTTGCTTAGCCCAAAATAGCATCCATTCGCAAGCACAATTCTCCGCTTGATCTCAAGGCTGACGTTGTTTTTGTTTACGGCGGATCCGAGGTATATACATTCTTCCACTACCTCGAAATTGTAACGGTTATCAATGTTCACGCTTTGGTCTAATCGCATGGAGGCCCTGTTCGTTGAAACCATTAATTTTGTCTTGTTCTCATTTACCGTCAGACCCACTTTTACTGACTCCTTCTCAATTCTCGAAAAAACCGCAGTAACTTCTCTAATTGTGCGCCCAATGATATCTATATCATCAGCATACGCGAGCAGCATGTGACTTTTGCTGCTGATGGTTTTATTCATGTCGACTGCAGCTTTCCTCATAATGATCTCCATTAAGATGTTAACGAGACCGCACGATAGGGTGTCGCCTTGCCTGAGGCCTCGCTTAGTTTCGAAAGGTTCGGTAAGAGCCTTACCGAATTTCACTGAGGATTTGGTGTTCGTCAAGGTCATCCTGCAAAGGCGTATGAGTTTTGCAGGAATACCAAGCTCAGGCATTACTACGTAGAGTTTCTCCCGTATCGTACTATCGAAGGCCGCTTTATAATCGACAAATAGATGATAGGTGTCGCTTTGTTATTCATAAGTCTTCTCCAGGATTTGGCGTAGCGTGAAAATCTGGTCAGTTGTCGATTTTCCAGACCTAAAGCCACACTGATATGGTCCAATCAAGTCAGCGATAATTGGTTTTAGTGTTTCGCACATTATATTTAATAGATAAAAGCTTAAAAAGGCATATTCCACGGTAGTTGGCACAGAGACTCGGGTCAACTTTTTTAAATATGGGACATAGTACACTGAGACTCCTATCGCCGTGCATGCATTCATCTAACCAAATTTTGCTAATGAGCTGATGCATGCACTTTATTAGCTCATCGCCGCCAGCCTTAAACAACTCCGGCGGTAATCCATCGGCTCCTGCGGCTTTGTTGCTTTTCAGCCGGGCAATAGCTGTTATGACCTCGTGTTGGTTAGGAGGGGGGCAATCGACACCATCGCCCAAATTATGATCGATGGTCTCGTCATTGGATATCTCAGGTACCAATAGCGCAGAGAAATGATCTCGCCATATTCGCAACATAGGGTGAATTCCAAAACGTCAAAACACATTGCACTGATGCGGTTTAAATGCAGTTTCGATACAAAGCAAACAAGTGTGTTGTTTATTTTGTAATAAAAACACTTTGCATATTTTTCACGTTTAGAAACAGGTTTTTGCAATCAGTTGCTTTGAAAATGGTGCTGTCGATAACAAAAAATATTATTTTGGAAAAATTGATGGGATTACTGGAAGAAACACCTCAAAATAATTTTAAAATTTTACAAAACGCTCTATTGCCTTATATACAATAACCAACATAAAAGTGCGGAGAGGTGTGCCAAAATGTAAAGAATTTCCTAAAACTATTGATGAAATATCTGATGACATTTTTCACTAGAAAAATTAAAAAAGTTTCTTTAAATAATAATAGCTCTGTTCGATTACTCGAAAATTTGTACAACATTGTGCAAATTTTTACTGAGCCGTGTTCTTTTACTCCAAAAGTTCAGTAAATGAGAGCCAGAGAGCGAAAATTTTGACAGTTCGATGTTAGAGATCTTGCAAATTTTGGTTGGAAAAATTTTAGCCAACACAAATTTGCAAGATATAACAGCTGATTGAAATCAGCTGTTTTGTGTAAACAACTAAAAGTGAAAAATAAATCAACAACGGCATAAATAGTTACAAATAAGTTTTTTAATATTTTATTGAATATATCACTGAAATTTAGTAAGAAAATGGAAGCAATAATGTTCAGTGGCATTCAGAAAATTCTGTGGAACCGACAACGTCTTAATTGGACAATTGAGGCAGTAGATATGTAATGTAACTACAAGCCAAAATGTATGTAGCAAACGATAAAACTACATCAGATGTTTTCTTGCATACTGTTTGTGCAAATTTTCTTAAAGAGAGCAACATTGTTCTTTCTCTCTCAAAACTAGATTCTTGCAAATCTTAACTGGAAAAGTAAACGAACAAAGCTAATATAATACCATCAACAGAAATATTTCCTTATCTTTCATCCGCCATTGTTGTATTTGCACTCTCTTTTTTATAAATGTTAAATGTCAACAAAGCATCAACAAAATTAGTGATGCACAGTTTGCTTTTTGTATACGCACTGATTACTTTTATGATACATTTAGGGATGTATGACATTGTCAACGTTTACATGGTTGCGCTTAGGAATGCATGACTTTGTTCAGTTGCATTGCAAATTACCTTTTGGAACTCACCCATACTCAGCACATCTGCGATGAGATTTCCGTCCTTGTCTATACAGAAGGGGGCCCTGAACCATGTCCATTAGTTCCATTTTTGACTTTTCGATAGAATTTTTGATCTTCGTTCTTCCTTCTGTATATCTCAATTTGCTCACTCTCGCGCTTTCTCCACTGCCGTTTTTTACGCCTAAAGAGACGGTTTATCTCCTTTTTCCCTATACCGCTCAGGCGCAGCTCGCGTAACAATTGATTGAAGCATTGCCATACGTGCAGCGTTCTTTTCATCATTTCCAATGGGACAGTCTTCATCGTACCATGGTTTGCTACGAAACGGGTTTTCAAACCCAGGTACGGTAGTAGCGGCGGTTTTTATAGAGTCGGAAATGGGTTTCCACTGCGTTTCAGGATCGTCATCAGGAGGAGGTGGGTTCTGTGCCAAAAGTTGCGAGGGCTTCCTTGAGTAGGCTGTGGCTACCCCTGGTAATTGCAGCTTTATGCTGGAACTTGGTCATATATGCATGGTGATCCTACACGTGGCTGTCGGTGGTGCAATGGTAGTGTGCGCGGCTCTTCTACATGAGTGCGTGGGTTCGATCTCTGCTTAGGCCACTGTCAATCTTTTTACGACGGCGATCACCTCGCTAATAACGGCGACACCTTCGAGTATTTAGCCACGAAAAAGGCTTCTTAAAAGTACTGTTCGGAACCGGAGTAATACTGTAGGTCCCAATCAGTAAGTGTAAAGCTAGAACGCGCCCAGCTCACTGGTTCTAAGGAGCTCTCCCCAATCTCTTCATGTGATGTAATGGGAAACCATTTTGTTTAACCTACATTTAGTTTCTCCAGATTACCTATCATCCGCATGTCCCTAATCTCACCAGCTCATCCGTTCTATGGTCTGCTGGCCAATCTAATGTAGAGATCCGCGGAAAAACTAAGCAGTTTTTGAAGTCAGGAATGAAGACTGCATAGATTTTATAGTAGCCGGAATGTCAGAGAAGGTGTTGATACCCCAGGGGGTGTTCACGATTCGTCCCAGCCATAGGACAACTATTCCAATTGCCATGACTTCAGTCTGGGAGATAATGCCACAGTCTGGTAGCCTTAGCACAAGGTCTGGACCCCCAACTTTAGATTAGACTCCACAATAAAATTTGACATCCACATATTTTGGAGCCATCAGTGTAGAAACCTAAATATCTTCTAGAACCTGGTATGCGTTATTTTAATCTTGCTTGTCCAGGATATGGTGCTACGTAATCTACTTTTGTTGCGGGTTGGCACAAATTCTTTAAAATGGTTCCATGACCATAAGGGCTGGGGATTTCTCAGGCGTATTGCCGATGATGCAGCCATTGGGCTGCCCGGCAAATTTGGAGGTAACAGCTGAAGCATAACCCTAAACCCTCGGTAGCAGAGTGTGGAGCCGCAGGGGCGCTCCGTCGCCGAAACTGTCGGACACACGGCTAGACAACCCCGTTGTTTCTTCGAATGTCATTGACTTATATCGGCTGAAAAGCATATGTCGATGATTTTTATGTCAGCATAAATTAATCTTATTTTGACATTTTTCTTCCAAATATCATTTCAATATCCAATCCAGCCGCTGCCATCGTGACTGTGAAATAACGAAAAAAATAGGCCGCAGCATATATCAACTTCGAACAGCGCCGTCTTCGTTGACTGAAAAGCAAAACAGCAGCAAACGATATCCGAGATCGTTTTGCCAATTTTTGTACAATTCCTTCCAATATATATAAACCACAGACTTGTCATTCATGAGTATGAACATCAGCTACCGTCGATGTTTATTGTCGGTTTACCGCCCCTCTTGATACCAAATAAGAATGTAATCGAAGTTGTTCCCATCACTATCATATTTACAAAATTTCGTGGTAATATTATTTCAAATTCATCAACCAGCTAAAAATTATTCGACCAAGGTCATGCTCACGAAAGATAAGTATGTGGTTCGCTTTACATAATAGATATCTGGGGTTGAAATTTAAAAAATGGTTACCTTTTTTGAGGTATCGCTTGGCCCAATAACCCTGTAAGCACCAGATATACTAAGGGTAATAGCTTTATGCGTGGCCAGCCTTCAGCCGGTCTTATCAACACTGGCTTCGGCAGGTTTTTTTTTTATTAAAGCTTTCAGCGTTGCCTGATTTAAGGATTTTTCGTCTTCAATATTAGAAAAACATAAATATTTCTAAATTGTAAACCCTGGTATCTCGTTAACTAAGTGAGTTCCCGAAAAATGTTATACAGGGTGATTCAGGAAGTTCCGGACAAATTTTTCCAGCGTATTCCTTTGCTCATTTCATGAAGAAAAGTCCACTAGGACCATGTCCGACTGAAACTGAAAAAAAACATAAGTTACCTGCCATCTGGCTGAGCAAATTGAGGTTATGTGAATTTTCTTTCTGTATCTCGGCGATTTGACTTTTTTCTACTTTCTTTTTATTGATTCTGAAAGGCCTCTTAAAGACCTTCCCAACAAGTCAAAAAATCCGACCACTGGCTCAGAAGTTAGCAACTTTACCCTACTACCCTCCGACCACTATCCGAAAATTTTGAACACGCTGCCATTTCGCACCCTTGCATTTTCGGACATGGTCCTAGTGGACTTTTCTTCATGAAATGAGCCAAGGAATACGCTGGAGAAATTTGTCCGGAACTTCCTGAATCACCATGTATAAAGTAATTTGTCCGCTTTGTTTTGGGTTATGCTACAGTAAAATAAAATCGGATCGAAAGACATCCATAAAAACGTCGAGCTGATTTCAGTCGGCGTGCCGCCGTTGCCGACCAAGAATTGTTTCAGCCGCCGCCACCGCCGATAATTACGGGTCGGACCCACTCTCTGCTCGGTAGGGGCTGTGCGAAGGTCACCCGTGATGCACAAAATTATCATTCCCTAGACTTTTGTCAACAGGCTTAGTAAGTAACTCGGATTTTAAAGTACCGGCCATCAGTCGGCAATGTCGTAGAGCAATATTAGGCGGGCGCCAGCAGTATACATCCAGTGAACTATTCTAGATAGATAGAAAGGAAAATAGGATAGAAAGGAAAATAGGAAGGAAAGGAAATAGGCGCGCGCCCGGGGCCCCGCAGTTTTGGGGGCCCCGTGACTTTATCACTCTTCCTATAATAAGCTAAGTCATACAAAAAGGGTGCAGAAATCAAGTTTTTCTTCTACATATAAAAATTAAAGTGTTTATTTTTCTACCAAAATATCCATTATATATTAAAACAAGGACCAATCTTTATCAAATGCTGCAAAAAAATTTACCTATAATGGTCCAGAAAACTAAAATGGAACTTATTTATAGAAAATTTCATTTTCATGAACTTTGAACGCCCACTATTTTTGTGAAGCCAATCTATAGTCCACCTGTTGTAACGATGTTTATCTTTATTAATTTTGAATTATAAAATTATATACTTATATTTATGTCATTACAAATAATTAGTATCAGGTGGCATTCGAAATAAATTTGTTTTTAAGACTTTAAATCAATTAAAAATTGTCCTCCCAATTGTATTGCAACTTTCCTCACGGTGAATTATTTACAAACTGTACCACGAGTTTAACAATTAAAACTGCATGATAAAAATATTGTTACAAATCATTCTCGTGAATTTTAAATAACATGTTTCAGAAGGCAATGTTTAAAAACTTATTTATTTATCTGCAATCTTTGTTTTTGAAACATAATACGAACAATGATACGCCATTTATCAGACGCTGAAAAAAGAAAAGTTAAAAAACAATATGAAGAAGTTATCAACCAATAGAAGGGAGCATTAGATAAATTTATGATCACTCTAGGTAATTCTGTGGGCACAAAAAAACAGATGCACTTACAGCTTCCACCAGCCGACAAAATGAGTTTACTGAAACTCTTGGTATAGAAGAAGGCATACGTGAAATATCTGTAGACAAAGGCAGGCAAGATATGCCGATGGAAAATATCGATAGTAAGTCGCAAAATATTTCATTGGAAATAAAATTAATGTGGATTTATACGGGCAATAGTCAAAACAATACTTCTCTATGGTATCGTAGTTTGGTGGAGGTCCCTCCAAAAGAAATATATTCTGAATTCCTTGATGAAAATTCAAAGATCAGCACTGATTAGCGTTAATGGGGCAACGGGCACGACGTCAGGTACTGCACTTAGCGCTATACTGAACATCTTTACTTCTGATATCATGGCCGAATAGGCAGCCGTTACATCCCTGGTGAGAATCAGAGATTGTGGCGTTTTGATATCGGGACATTAAGGACACACTGAATTACTACACCGGATCAACTCTATTCCCGTAAACACGGACTACTGTATACTCTACCTTCTACCAGCGACAAATCTAAGGACTTCTATTCCGAACAGGAATACCTGGGAAAAGTCACTGAAAGGGGATACCAGTAGCATCAGATTTTTCACGGATGGATCAAAGTTGGACGAGCAAGTGCGCTATGGGGTCCATTCAACGGACCTAAATATAAATATCTCCATCAAGCTGCCTGATCACTGTAGTGTATTTCAGGCGGAAAATTACCCCCAAACTGGAGGTTGCTGAACTACCGAAAAGTAGTGTCACAACCTTCCGGAGAATATGTATCTCAACAGACAGCCAGGCTGCCATCAAATCCCTGGAAGCCATGTTTGCTACGTCCCTCACGGCGAAAGAATGCCACTCATCACTTAGGGTGATGGCAGAGTATTTTGACATCAGGCTCATCTGAGTACCGTGACACAGCGACATTCCAGGCAATTGCGTAGCGGATGCGTTAGCTAGACAGGGCACTACGGCACAGGTTCTTCCGGCAAAAGAAGGTGTTAGTATGCCAGTCTCTACCTGCCGGTTGCAGATCAGGCAGTGGGCCACAATATGTTCAAGGACAAGTGGAGACTTCCTTCAGCTTGCAAACAAGCCAGGGTCCTCTGGCCACAGGTGGACAGGAAGAGGACTAGCCAACTACTTAACTTGCCGAGAGGCAGGTTATCCACAATGATAGGAACACTTACGGGACATTGTCTTGTAGGAAAACACGCCCTCTGATTGGAACATAGAAACTCCACTCTCTGTAGATGCTGCATGGAAGAGGACGAGGTAACGACGAAACACCTTCTCTTGGATTGCCCTGCTCTGAAGTAGAAGTAGGATATTCGGAACACATCTAGTTAGCACAGTAGGATATTCCTGTAGGTCTTAGGATATTCCTGTAGGTCTTATAGACAAATTTATTGAAAGGGCAAATTGGCTGGACGACTAGTCGATAGTTGCTATGGAGGAAACTGCAGGTATCACAATGGGCTTATATAGCCTAAGTGTGCTAGACAGCGTGCTGTCTTGTAGCCTTGCCAACCAACCAACCAAATAAAATTAAAATATATTTTCTCTGGCCTAATGTATTAAGAATAGAAATGGTTGAATTTCTCATTTGTAATAAACTAATAAATACTGGCCATATTAGTCAAATTAAATCGATATATAAACACGGTGATTGCATTTTTATAGGAAATCGTTGAGTGGAGAATGTGAAGAAATAACGTGGATAATTTTTTCCGAAACATCCAAATCTATATAATGCTATCCATGAAAATTATTTTTGGGCTCAAAATCCAAGTTGACAACTGGGTTTCAAAATTGGAAACATATTGGAGCTACTTTGTCCGACCATAAAAAATCAAAGCAACATGTCGCCTCAATGTGGACACTCTACAAGCGCTCCATGGTTTCAAATTGCGTTAATGCACAAAATGCGAAAATTGTAATGCAAAACGAAAGGTTTTGGAGAAACATTTTACGAAGATTTGTATCCACAATAAAATTCCTTGAAATTAAATGTACAGGACATAACGAAGTTAAAGATCTTCCAGTATGATGGTTTTTTAAAGTCATACTTGCACGAATACAGTTGCGCGAATCATTACTTTTACATTAAGACTTTTAGTTATGATTTTGGTCTTACCCATAAAGTTTGTTCTAAAAAAAGTTGAAATTTTTGTTTATTTTATCACTGTTTACGTACACGTCTGTCTCGCCTTGCATTCAAATAAAAACTAAAAGCTCAGCAAACTGCAACGCGTCAATTGTCCATCCAAGATATATTGATAAGGTAGAACTACAAAACATCGAAAAATGCCTACCAACCAAATCTACGCACACTTTTGTGATGGTTTGGTTTTCCCAAATATAAAATGTGTGAATTCATTAGTGGCTATGACATCATTGACTAATTTTGTCGGCAGGGCGAAGTCTGCCGGCTCAGCTAGGAGTTTAGATAAAAAAGCCAAAGATATGAAAGAAACTTTTCCAAATGTGGAAACGATTCTGGAGAAGGATCATTTCTTGTCTTAAAAGAGTAAAGAATTATTTAAGAAATTCCATGACAGAAAGAAAGACTCAATACTATTGCTGTATTGCATATAGGTAGTGACTTACTTAAAATTATTGATATTAATGATATAATTTACAAGTTTGCAAGCCAAAAAGATAGAAAAAATTTTCTGTATTTTAATTAGTACTTAAAGTAATTAAAGTACGTTTTTAAGTTTTATAAAATTTTGGATTATTTCAACAAAAATGTGGTTATTTTTTGATTATTTTTCAGGGGCCCAATATTTATTCTGCGCCCTGGGCCACATCCAACCAAAATCCGCCTCTGAGTAGGACCTAGTAGTTCTGTCACCAAATTTATGACATTTGGCCTGGTGTGATATTTACGTTCGATGTTGAAAAGAATTGCTTTACTAATACCAGATAGAGGCAATGGTTCAAAACAACGAACAAAATAACAACAACGGCATTTCGTTTTGTGTGTTAAAATTATTGTGTTAAATACAACACAAATGTATGCTAACAATAACAGTCAATAAAAAAGTGTAAAACACATTTAAATTTCACAGTTTTTCGCCAAAACGACATGAAAAAGTAAAGCAAGAAGTTATTGTAATTCCCACCTGGTGTATGCCACTTATCGTCAAACATCTCTCTGTCACACCGACTGCATCAAGAAGAGTGTGAAAGGAAACGTCAGATGAGCCAAATATTCTCCGTAAATAAATAAATAAATGGTTTCCCATTACATCCCAAGAAGGGACCGGGGAGAACTTCTCACAATCACTGAGCTGTGCGCTTTCCAGTTTTCACTCACTGATTGGGACCTACAGTTTTACACCGAATCCGAACTGTATTTTGAGAAGCTTTTTTCATGGCTATATACTCGATAGTGTCGCCGTCACTAAGCGAGGTGACCGTCGTCGAAAGAAATTTTAAGGTGGTTGGAGCAGGGATCGAACCCAGGATCTCCTGTACAAGAGGCGCGCACACTACACATTGCTACGGTCAATTTTCTCTCTAGTATGATTTACTCTATGGTTACCACATGCTACGACAGTTCAACCCGATCCCTTCAGCTCAATCAAAACACTATCCAGCGCTAAGTTCCTCTCTTCACATTCCTTGTACACAGCTGATTTAAAAGGTGCTAGGAAAATGATGTAGAATTTGTGAGCAAAGAAGACATAGGATTATAGACCATGGAGCAAACTAAGTTTAAATATTGTTTGGTTGATACTTATGACAGCTAAATTATACTTTATGTCGGTGACATCGAACGAAAATAAGCATTCCCTTTTATTTCCGTAAATAATAAAATTACAAAAGCAACTCGAACTCGGTGAAATGACCTACTACTTCGTCGTCCTCAAGGGAACTTGTCTCTTTCTCTATTAGTTGTACCAACAGTACCGATCTTATCGATCCCGGTAAGACGATGTTAAGGCAACCCTCGTTCTCGTCAAATGTGACAAGAGTAAATTCTTTTATGTAAACAGATGTCTCTATGAAGACCACTACGATGGAGCGTGCAGAGCGTTTTCCGTAGATATGTTCTTGTTATAAGCGTGCTGGAACGTGGACAGGTACTACCCATTCTTCTAAGCATATGGCAATGTCTTTTTATAATTCCTCATTTTCGTAAAATTTATATTTGCAAATATTTTCATAATAAAAATTGGATGTTATTTACAAGACACTAAAGTACTTATTCCAAACAAAAAATTCTTTTTCGTGACGTCATTTTTCTTTTATGATGAATTGTAGTTATGCTATATTCTACTGTACAACGAATGTTTTAATGAATTATTTTCAAATAGCTATTAGTAAGTCGTTGTTAATCATGTAAATTTTTTTATGGATTCATTTGAGAGGTAAATCGTTGTATTTGTTAAAAACAGAGAGATATTGAAATTTAAAAATTGTTACGTGAAGGATATTGATCTGCGAAAATTGCATAAATTAATTTACTGTATTTTACATATTCGTGGAACTTTTGAAATATTTCAGAGTAATAGTTTCAATTTTATTATCATAATAAAACCGTTACATCAGTCACGCAAAATTTAAAAATCAAAAACTTTTAACTTTTTTCCAATTTTACCTTCACTTGAACTACATTTCATCCAACTATCGTAATAAAAAATAATAATTGAAGCCAACTTCACTTCATTGTGGTAAAATACGAAAATTGGCAACACCGTACCATGATACTATTTACTATAGGTAGGCGCGAGTCATTTTCAGGTGCCGTGCCGCTACCTGTAGTAAGAGCATCATGCGCCGTACAAACATATATGTTATATATATATGACACATTATTATTGGAGCGTCTAATCTGAGGCACAAAATTTTATCGCTGTAATTTTTTGTGAAATTATTCTATAATGGTAAGATTTAGTTTAATTCTTTGTATAGTCTTTTACGTTAAAATGATTTTGAAATACAGGATTATGAAAAGCCTAAACCAATGTCCGCTGCAGAAAGAAAGAAGCGTCAACGACAGAAAAATTATGAGAAGAAAAGTAAGGAGTGGAGCCGGATTTATCGTGAAAAAATTAAATATTCGCTAAGTGAAACTGCTGAAAAAAACTCGAAATGAAAAAGCGGCTGAAAGGATGAGACAATATCGTCAAAGATAAAAACTTCTTCAGTCCAACTCTGAATCTGGTTCATATTTTTCTTCACCTCAGGTGAAAGGTAAGGTGATCAAAAAAGTGCGTAGAGTTCTGACAGGATCGCCTAGTTTGCCACAGAGAGTGAACGTGCTCGTCACACAATTTTACGATGACGACGAAATAAGTCGAGCATCACCGAATCAGCGCGATTGTATTATCGTTAAAGATGGTGATAAAACCATTATTTTGCCGGCGAGATACCTTCTCTATTCCGTTCGAGAAGTTCATGGTATGTTTCTCCAACAACATACGTCTGAAGAAGAACATGTAAGCTTCTCAGCATTCGCGAAGCTAAAGCCCAAACACGTCAAACTGTTTGGGTGTTTGTCACAAAACGTTTGTTGTTGCATACTCCATGAAAATTTAAGATGTAGACTGACGGCGATAAAGAAAAATGCTGCGGATTTTGCTGGTATTCATGTCGACTCGGGAGCATCTCAATTTTGTTTGCAATGATCCTTTGCCAGAATGTTTTCAGGGTATGTGCTCACAGTGCCAGAACCATCCAAAATTTCAAGAGAAGGTCGGCCAAATTGATAATCCACGCCAGGAAATCAAATGGAACAAATGGGTAAAAACATCGAAGGAAAGTACCACATACTGCAATGTTGAAAATATGTCAAAATGTGGTACTGTTACCGACCTGCTGTTGGAAATCACAGACACAATCGAAGATTTCCTGAATCATGAATACGTTAAGCTTTATCAGGCTAAGGCGTATCACAATAACGAACCAGAATGAGGTGCAGTCGGCACATTATGGACAAACACCAATTACTATTTTTACGGTGGCGGAATATTTTAAGGGATTGAAAAGTAAGGTGATTGTGTCGGATTTCGAAAAACAAACAAAAGATTGTATTATTGCTTTCATTGTAAGAATCATGGAGCATTTACCACCAGAAATTCAGATGGTAGACATCTTTACTGACAACGCCGGTTCCCAATTTAAGAACCAGTATTTAATGGAAAGTCTAAAAACAATCCAGAAAATGCTTGGGAAAACCATACGTTGGAATTTTTTCGCGCCAATGCATGGCAAATCTGTGGTTGATGGGATAGGAGGAAGCGTTTTGTACGACGAAAAATCTTGGCTCACGAATTGATTTTGAAAAATGCGCAAGATTTTCAAATGGTTGCGGTTGACATGGAAAATGTGGAAGCCATATTCACATCCGTAGCTGAAATTGAGGAAATGAATGAAAAATTAAATCTTACGCAAATTATTAAAACAGCCCGTCCAATCAAAAATATTAAATCTTATCATTATTTCTACGTCACTCCTAATGGACGTTCTAACGTGGAACGTGTAATCGGAGAGAGAATTTCGCATCAGTTATAGATTAAGTTTATTGTTTACTTTTGTTATAATGAAATAAATTGAAATTATGTGAATAAAAATTTAACTTTTGATGATGTTTTCACCCCCATTTTTACCACACAATAGCGTACGAAGATGATGGATGGTGATGATGGTGATCATCCGCCAAAACATACCCTAAAATACGGAACTCATACCAACTAACAAAAAATCAAACACAATGATATACAATTACATGTACACCGGCTTCAGAATGTAGCTTAACGTATTAGAATTGTTCAATACCAAAAATGTTACGTCAGTCACGTTACGTCAGTCACGGAACTTATTTCGCTCAAACCTCAACATCTTTAGAGCATAATTTTTTGACGTATTTATACTGATTGTATTCTAAACTATAGACATAGAAGAAGATATCCGGACAAAAAAAATAAACTTCACATTGAAACTTTTAGAGAAATGCCATTTGGCAAAGTGACCTGAATTATTGGTGAAAAAATGCGTTACGTCAGTCACGACAAATTACACCAATTTTACAGCCAAAATTCAGTAATTTTTTTTCAATGAAATCACTGATTTTAATTAAGCTTAAACTAAATAATTTTTCCAAAAAAAAATTATAGCTCTATGTTCAACAGTTCAAGAGATAGAATAATTTGAATGTTGATAATTTGAATGATAGAATAATGTTGCGAATGTTACGTATGTCACGAAAGACATTGCCATATACATATGAGACGATCATATATTCCGATGGGTTCCTAAGAAATGTCTTTTGGACTAATATGTAAGGATTTCACCGCTATCGAAGTGAAAACCATCTTAGATTCTCTCCATTTAATGGTGATGCAATGGTTAATTTGCGTGACTCTTGTACAAGAGAACGTGGTTTCGATCCCCTGCTCTGACCATCTTTCATTTCCTTCGAAGTCCCAATCTTACTTACTTACTTACTTATCCGGTCACGAACAACCCCGAGGGGTCAGGGACGTTACAAAACGAAGATAACATATTTCGCCAACCAGTTCGATTTTTTGCCTTATTTCTCCAGTTGGAAATACCACATGTACGTAGGGAATCGTCAACCGGAGTCTTGGTCTTCCTATTTTTCGTCTTCCATCGAGTTCGGTTTCGAAAACCCCTAGTGCTGGTTCGTCTTAATCCATTCTACTGACGTGGCCTAGCCAGCGCAATCGCGTTATCTTGATACGCTTAACTATGTCAATGTCAGGATAAAGCTCATACAGATCAAGATTTATGCGACGCCGATACTCGCCGTTGTGCACTATAGGGCCATAAATTTTTCGGAGTATTTTTCTCTCGAAGACTCCTACAAATGTTTCGTCTGCTTGCGATAAGACCCAGGATTCTGCGCCATAATGCAAGACAGGTTGTATGAGAGTCTGGTATAGTTGGACTTTTGTTACTCGACAGAGGGAGAGAGCTCTTTACCTCTAAAGTGCTTGCTCAGCCCAAAATAACATCTATGTTGTTGTTTTTGTTTACGGCAGATCCGAGGTTTATAAATTCGTCTACAACCTCGAAATTATAACGGTTATCAACGTTCACGCTTTGGTCTAATCGCGTGGAGGCCCTGCTCTTTGAAACCATTAATTTTGTCTTTTCCTCATGTACCGTCAGACCCACTATTGCTGACTCCTTCTCAATTCTAGAAAACACCGTAGTAACTTCTCTAACTGTGCGTCCAATGATATCTATATCATCAGCATACGCGAGCAGCATGTGACTTTTGCTGCTGATGGTTTTATTCATGTTGACAGCAGCTTTTCTCAGAATTATCTCTATTAAGATGTTAAAGAGATCGCACGAGAGGGTGTCACCTTGGTTGAGGCTTCGCTCAGTTTCGAAAGGTTCGGTAAGATCCTTACCAACTTTCACTGCGGATTTGGTGTTCGTCAAGGTCATCCTGCAAAGGCGTATGAGTTTTGCAGGAATACCAAGCTCAGACATTGCTTCGTAGAGTTTCCCCCGTATCGGCTTATCGAAGGCCGCCTTATAATCGACAAATAGATGATAGGTGTCGATTTGTTTTTCTTGGGTCTTCTCCAGGATTTGGCGTAGCGTGAAAATCTGGTCGGTTGTATGGTCCAATCAAGTCAGCGATAATCGGTTTTAGTCGTTCACACATTATGCGTGATAGAACCGTATATGCTATGGATAAAAGGCTTATTCCACGGTAGTTGGCACAAGTCCCAATCAGCTAGTATAAAACTAGAAAGGTCACAGCTCACAGATTGTGAGAAGTTCTCCCCAGTTCCTTCATGCGAAACTAAGAGTGTCTCAGTAAGAATGCACTTTTTCATTTTAGAATAAAGACAAGTATTTTTTGAGATAGGTGTGATTTTTTTACTGGATTGTAAAACAGACATGTTCCGATTAAGTATGGAATAAAATATCTGTCAAATGGGCCCCACGGCTTGATGATGACAGGCCATTGCTGTTTTCATTTAATTTCCATGACTATTTCACAGAGATATAGCTGTATCTCACCGATGACGCGTTGGATCTCGGATTTGAGCTCAGGAATTGTTTCTGGTTTATTCGAAGAAACCTGAGATTTCACAAGACCCCAAGAAAAGGAATCGCACGGCGTCAATTCGCATGATCTTGGTGGCCAGTTGACATCAGAATTCCTTGAGATAATTTGTCTTGGAAATCGTTGCTGCAATAAATCGATTGTTTCGATGGCACCGTCTTGCTGAAACCACACGTCGTCCAGACCCATGCCGTCTATTTCAGGCCAAAATAACTTCGCTATCATGTTCCTGTAACGAATGCCGTTCACAGTCACTGCAATTTCTGACCAAAATCCGCACCAGACAGTTGCTCGTTGTGGGTGCATTTGATTCTCATGGATTGCATGAGGATTTTCGGAGCCCCAAAATCGAAAATTTTGTGTATTCTCGAAGCCACTAAGATGGAAATTCGCTTCATCGGGGAAGGTGACTTTTTTTGTTAAAAATTGGCATTTACATCACTTTGCTCCATTACCCATTGATCGAATTGCCGGCGCATTCCATGGTCTGCTGGTTTGAGCCCCTGAGAATGCTGCAGAGCTGTAAACGAATCATTCATTTTTGAATTAAATCGCTAATCATTCATGCACTGAATTAGCAAAATTTTTAATTAATTCTTTTCACCAAACAAAAAGAATTTAATGGAATTTGAATCAATTCAAATGAATTAGGCAAGAATGAATTGGAATTCAATTCCAATTCAAATGAATTTGCAAAATGAATTGCAATTCATTTCCAATTCATTTGGGTTGAATTGATTTTGAATTAATTCAAATGAATTAGAAAAATGAATTGCAATATGAAATCAAAAATGATTTGCAATCAATCAAAGTAAACATTTTGTTTGGAGTTTCGTTCTACAAGTATCGGGTTTTTTTTAAATAAAACAAACCCGGTTTTAGATACCAATGAAATTCTTTATTCCTGTGAAAGTACGTTCGATGCCATTATGTATGGAACTCGATATCTTTTGCATGGCCACCACGGGCACGCTTGCAGAAGTCCAAACGCTGAACCCAATTTTCGACGGTTTCCAAGCATAAATCGGCCGATACTGCTGCAATTTCACGTTCGATATTCGTACGAAGTTCATCAATCGTTCTCTGGCTTGTTGGCATAGACCATAGACTTGACGTAGCCGCACAGGAAATAATCTAACGGCGTCAAATCGCACGACCGAGGCGGCCAATCGACTGGGCCATTTCGTGAGATAACACGTTCACCAAACTTGGTTTCCAATAAATTGATTGTGGCATTCGCTGTGTGGCTTGTGGCGCCGTCCTGTTGGAACCACATGTCCTCCAAGTCCATATTATCCAATTGGGTCCAAAAATATTCGGTTATCATTGAACGGTAGCGATTCGCATTCACAGTAATGTGCCGGTCTTGATCATCACGGAAGAAGTGCGGCCCAATAACGCCGCCGGCCCATAAACCGCACCAAACCGTAATTTTTTCGGGATGCAATGATGACTCATGGATTACGTATGGATTGCTGTCTGACCAATAACGCATATTTTGCTTATGGACGAAGCCATTCAGCCAGAAATGAGCCTCATCGCTGAAAATGATTGAGGCCACTGACTCCAAATTTCGGTAGTAAATTTTAATAATTTCGACTCGTTGTTGGCTCGTATATCTTTCCATGATGAAATAGCAAACCTTACTGAAGAGAAATGTCAAAAGAGCGGGAAAAAATATGGCGTCGTTAACTGTCCCTATCGATTTACTTTTGTAGCGTCTCTGTTGAAAACTAATACTTTGGTTTCGACATTCGCTGAACGACAAAATACATTCAAAATTCAAGAAGCAATTAATAATTTATGAAACCCACCCAACGAAAAAGATTTAATAATATTTATGTAATATTTATTTTACAGCATAAAATTGTCTTTCAGAACTAAAGAAGAAATTAGGAAAATCAACTAATAATGGTATTAATTGCATTTCATTTGCTGTAATACAAAATCAATACAAATGAAGTGAAAATGAATGGCAATTCACTTTTCTAATTCATTTGAATTAATTCAAAGTCAATTCAATTGAAATGAATTGCAATTAATTTTTCTAATTCATTTGAATTAATTCACAATCAATTCAATTCAAATGAATTGGAAATGAATTGCAATTCATTTGAATTAATTCACAATCAATTCAATTCAAATGAATTGGAAATGAATAGCAATTCATTTTGGCAATTCAAATTTCAATTGGAAATGAATTGCAATTCATTTTGCAAATTCATTAGAATTGGAATTGAATTCCAATTAATTTTTGGCTAATTCGTTTGAATTGATTCAAATTCCATTCAATTCTTTTTTTTTTGGTGAAAAGAATTAATTCAAAATTTTGCTAATCATAATGAATTGAAATCAAAAATGAATGATTCGTTTACAGCTCTGGGGGTGGATTCTGGTTCTGTGAAAAGTTTTCAGTGATAATTCTTGTACCTAAAACAACACTGGAGATTTTTTCATTTCACAGTTTCACAGAAACAGAATCGACCCTCTGGTATGCTGAATTTTGTACGCATGAGAGGTGGAGGTCTTTTGTCAAAAATTAATTTTTTTTAAGAAAGTATACTTAAAGTATTTTCTCAAGTAAAGAAAATAAAATGTATTATTTTATTCTTAAGAAAATGTACTGGTTAGGAAAAGGAATTTTTGTAAGAAATTTATTTTTTTAAGACAAGGATCTTTTTGAAGAAAAGTTTCTTTTTAAGAAATGGGATTTTGCAAGAATAGGTAAATTTTTAAGAGTATAGGTACTTATCTCAAGAAAAGTTATTTTGAAAAGTTATTCTTTAAGGAAAGGTTGTTTTTTAAGAAAAGGTACTTTTTGTAAGAAAATTTTACTTTTTTTAAGCAAATGTGCTTCTGAAAGATATGGTATTCTTTTTAAGAAAATGTACATTGTTTAGGAATATGGATATATATTTTTTTTTGAGAAAATTTACTTGTTTTAAGAAAAGGCAGTTATTTAAGAAAATTTTCTTTTTTAAACTTCTTTCACTTTGGCTTTTCTAAATTTACTTTTTATTGGGTTCAAATTTATAATATATATTAACAGTGCTATTCTCGACCGCGTGACAAGCGATTTGTCGTGACAGTAAATACATTAGTGACTTCAATTTGCTATTCTGGATGTCAAATGAAAGCTCTTTTTGTTTTAGTTGACAATGATAGTTATAACGTTCTCAGTAGCACATGACAATAAAAATGTTGTGTAAATAAACAGGAGAAATTTAGAAAAATGGCTATATCTCGCAAAGGGAGTGTCCAAACGAGTGTTTGAAAAGTTCCAAGTGTTTTTGAAAAGTTGGTTCAATGCATATGCTAAAAAGTTTTGGCGATTTTTGACAACATTTACGATGTGAATTGAGCCAAGATTTCTAAAAACCGTGGAAACTCGGAAAATTGGTTAATTTGCAGTTTGGACTCTCCGTTTAAAGAATATTTGTATGTAGCAATTTTTCAAATTTGAAATAAGTAGGGATGGGATTTCAATGCATCCAGGTTTTTTCTTAAAAGTCTAAAAGTAATTACACTAATCACCTTAACGAATCACACAATTTGCAGAAAACCCACATTGACTTGTTGGTGCACATTTTGGATTTTTTTTATAAACGCCTCATTTTCTCTAAATGCATATTTTTTGCATATTTAAAAAAACTATGTCTATGTATAAAAAAAAGGCAAAAGTGCCAGTCCACGGGAGAGGCTCAAAATTGCGCCAAGAAATTAGTCGAAAATACTAGAACATCAAAAATTTTAAAATTCTTGAATGACGACCCATGGAACCTACTTGGTACAAAAAAGGATTGCGAGGACGATGTGCTGGCTTTTGTAGAAGGCCTCAAAATAAGCAAAAAATATATATAACTGTGTTTGATAACTCGATTAGTTATCGGGTCAAACGCCTGCTTCGTTTCCGATTCACAAGACTCCCTAGATCGTGGTACATTAGGGTTATTTGAGACCCCAGATGACGAACCACAAAACTAAAGCCATCATTAAATGTGCGAAAAGAATGCCTTTCATTTCAGTAACCCCACTTGCCTGTTTTTAGCCGCGCCTAAATGGGCCCGTATTTTAGACTCTGTAAGCCTCATATATCCGACTGATATAAAAATAATTTATTGTTTTCTATATTTATCTCTAATTTGGCGATTAAACGTTATTGACAACGTATTGCTAAATTTTCAATGTGCTGATTTTTTTGTTGACGTGAGTAATAACAAATGTTAAAATACATTTTTATAAATGCATTTTTTATAATTTTTAGGCAAATTTTGAGCAGTTACGAGAATCTCTTATGGCCAGTTTCACAGTTGAAAATTCTCCATTTAAATGTACTTTAAATGCCCGATGCTTGTCATGTATGAAACTCGCCCTTAGGCGCATATTGCTCAACAATAAATGCATGAAACCCCCATCCCTAGCAATAAGTATTTGTTAGGCAAAGGTATTGCCAGATTGAAAAATTATGAATTTCAATTGTTTTCAACAAACACAAAAGCTCTGCATAATGTAGTTTTTAGTTTTGGTAACAATGATATTATTTTTAAAACAAAAAAGCTTTAATCTTGTCACAGCAATTACAGAATAGGTAATTGAAATGCCAGTGACAAGAATTCAATGACAATAAATGCTCGTTCACAATGATAGCAACATATTCAGCAGGCGTTCACAATGCATGCAACAAATTTGTTCGAATAAGTTCGAAAAAACAGCTGACTGGCAACATTGTTTACATTATAAGCAGTATACATATTTGGGGATTGAATACCGTGGAGAATTGCAGTAAACGAAAAGCAAACAGTAAAAAATAGAAAAATTAAATGTGAGACACGGACCTAAGATTTGTACCACTACCCGGAGCAAAAAGTATTAAGTGTTTTTCTTTAGAAAACTTTTCAAATTTTTCAATAGAAGAGTTTTAAACTTTTTCTATAGAAAAGTTATCAAATTTTTCTATACAAATGTTTTAAAATTTTTCTTTAGAAAAGTTTTAAAATTTTTCTATAGAAATGTTTTAAAATTTTTCTATAGAAAAATTGTAAAATTTTATAGAAATCTTTTAAAATTTTTCTATAGAATTGCTTTAAAATTATTCTATAGAAATTTTTTGAACTTTTTCTATAGAAATTTTCTCAAATATTTCTATAGAAACATTCTAAAATATTTCTATAGAAAAGTTTTAAAATTTTTCTATAGAAAAGTTTTAAAATTTTTCTATAGAAATATTTTAAAATTTTTCTTTAGAAATATTTTAAAATTTTTCTTTACAAATGTTTTCAAATTTTTCTATAGAAATGTTTAGAAACTTATGTTCCATAATATGTCATGGCCTTGGACGGTTTCGATAAACCTGAAAATGTCAGCTTTTTTAAACTTTTTTCTTTTGTTTATTAATAAAATTGGCGCGAACTACACTTACTACAAACAACTACACATTTCACATTTGCATCAGCTGATTTGTTCGAAAGCCAGCGACAGTGTTGTATTCTTGGTAATAAAAAAATATAATTATATGTGAAATTATTGTTATTGGCAGATTCTACAGACAATATTATTTATTAAAATGTTTGTTTTGATACAAAATGTTTACATTTTCATTCATACTTTCAAGTTTTAAAACAAAATTCGAAGTATAGCGCCCCTAGCGGTCAGTAGAATAAACTGATTCGAACAAATTCCAATTTGAAGTAGAAGTAGAACCTACTTCTATGACAAATTTGAATTCCAATTTCACTAAAAACATGAGAGGGCATTAAGCCGGAATCACAATGCAAGCAACATTTTCAAAAGGCGTTCATAATGCAAGCAACAGTTTACTTCGAATCGAGATGTTTGTTGTAACAGGTGATACCAGTATTACGGCTAATATATCAAGGCAACAATATAATATATTTTGTTTTCATGTCAAAGTTAACACAAATGTTTGTCAAGAATAAAAGTAAGCCAGAAATTATAAAACCAAATACATATGAATTTGATTCTTCATATAATGAACAGAAGGAAAAGCAAATCATTTAAGTTGTTCTTATAACACAACCTCTATTAGTTGCATCATGATTCAAATGTCACAAATGTTACATCCAGGGTTGTATTTCGAATATTAACAAATGTTAATGTATTTAAACATATTTGGTATTAAAAGATTCTACAGATAAAATAACGTTTTGTAATGCGTCTTTTAACACAAATGGGTTCAATTTTCATTGATGTTTTTAAGTTTGAAAATGAAATTCGAAGTACAGCGCCATCTACCGCTTAATAGTACATTATTTATTCGAACAAATATGTTGCTGGAGTAGGAATAGATCAACTTCAGCGACAAATTGGAGTTACATTTTTGTAAAAAAAACGAAAGGCCATTATGTGAAATTCTGTGTGTGAGAACGAGATAGCATGAAAAACGAAATTGTCGCTTGCATTGTGAATGCGGCTTTATATGCAATACTGGGAGTGGGAACAAGAGGGCTTGAATTACAAATACGTTGCTGCCATTGTGAACGCTACTTAAACTCATTTTATTTATTTATTTATTTATTACTCCGCTACAAAAATTTAATTTCAGCTGGAGGATTAATTTTTCAAATTGCACTTACGTACTATGTTACAGAACATCTCTTACAATGTATAAAAATTTTCAGTAAATTAGCGTTTGTAAAAAAAAAAAAAAAAAGTGGATTTGTGATATTACGTGGAAATATTGCTTAGAATTGTATTAAGAATGGTATTTAATAGATTAAAAAGGCGAAATTATGAAATTATTATTTAAATAATATTAATATTATATTAATATGACAGTTGTCATGAATTTGAGAATGCACTGTTAGTATTGGTTACAGTCTCCACCTAAAAAACTTCCCATTAAACAAGAAATTTTTGAAGATATGTTAGTGTAGACACAAACCAAAGCAAAAGTACGCAATATAGTTGATAATACTGGGTTGTAGCATAATAGTGTTAAAAAAAATTGTTTAATTTGTTTTCATTTCCACAAAAACTTTTGATTAATAATTCCAATTTCAATTTCTATCGCGCTTAAAAAACACCTGTAAATAATTACTTAATACAGCCCGTACAAAGGCTCGTGGTTGGTCGTTGGATCCGACTTTATTTCTTCTGGCCATTTTTCGGGAAAGTTTGTGTTTGCGCAAGCAAGAGGTCTAACGATTCATCACTGGATGTTGTCCACCGCCCGTTTTGTTCTTTCAGATATCCCAGAGATGTGGGAGTCGTTGATAGGACTTTGCACAGACTTGAAGTCTCAGATGCATTTTAAATGTCATCACAGATCTTAAGGTTTTCTGTTATCCTTTAAGTTTTAATTAGTTTGTGTGTTCATCTACGAGCAGATTATATTGATGAACTGCATTTCAGGGAAAGCGTAAGTAAATTTTATTGTTCCTAAATTTAAGGACATGAATGTGGACGACATGTGGTTTCAGCAAGACCGTGCCACATGTCATATATTCTGAGAAACAATTCAATTACATTCCATCTTGCATGCATTTTGGGACAACCTTATTCATAAGGACACATTTTTATTCAAAATACATATTATTCAATGAAATTTAACTCATGTGTTTGCGACAAACATTTTTCGTTTCTCCTAATTTTTTGTTTGTTTTTTAGTTTCTATAACTCGTTCGCAGTAAATGAAGGAGCAGTTTATGAACAAATTTTTCATTTATCGTAAAGAGTTTAGATTTTGAGTGAACAGTTACGATATATCGTTTGCTGTAAACGACTTAAATTATTTGTCACAAAGGAAATGATATGTTTCCTTCAACTAATCTCCCTATACTTCACCAGCATATCCCCAAACGAAGTTAATGCGTCTTAGATTTCAGTTGGGCGTTACGAAATTTTTCTTTGCGTGTAATGTGAAACAGAACAATGACACTTAATTTCAGTGGAAACGCATAGAGACACATTTTCATAGAAACCGCAAGGCAACAACGACAACTGAAAGAGAAACAATTCTTTTCAAAATACCTACATTTCGTAAGAACAAGGAAATCAGTTGACTTTTGAATATTAGTTAGAATTGACATAAATCGAATGCTGGATGGAGCCTCTTTTTGGCTTCATTCAATTCCAAGGAACTAAATAAACTTAAAGGCCTTTAAGTTGAAACAAAGGCAACGCACAACTCGTGCGAAAGCTTATAGATGCCATGCAGATGACTTAATAGGAGTACGTACATATATCCATAGAGTAAATTTATAGTAGAGCCGCCATTTGTCTCATCTGACGTTTCCTTTCACACTCTTCGTGATGCGGTCGGTGTGATAAAGAGATGTTTGACGAAAAGTGTTATACACCAGGTGGAATTACAATAACTTCTTGCTTTAATTTTTCATGCCATTTTGGTGAAAAACTGTGAAATTTAAATATGTTTTAAACTTTTTTATTGACTGTTATTGTTAGCATACATTTGTGCTGTATTTAACACAATAATTTTAACACACAAAACGAAATGCCGTTGTTGTTATTTTGTTCGTTGTTTTGAACCATTGCCTCTATCTGGTATTAGTAAAGCAATTCTTTTCAACATCAAACGTATACATCACACGAGGACAAATGTCAGAAATTTGGTGAGTGAAAGATTTTCTCTACCCATATTTACTCTATGCATATATCCTTACGACTACATAAGTATAATTGAGCATACAAGAATTTCCTATCATACCATATTAACATAATAGAAAATCTCGATAATGTTATCCAGGGTTTAAGTAGCGTTCACAATGGCAGCAACGAATTTGTAATTCAAGCCTTCTCTTTCCCACTCACGGTATTGCATATAATGCCCTCTCATGTTTTTCGTGAAATTGGAATTCAAATTTGTCATAGAAGTAGGTTCTACTTCTACTTCAAATAGGAATTTGTTCGAATCAGTTTATTCTACTGACCGCTAGGGGCGCTCTACTTCAAATTTTGTTTTAAAACTAGAAAGTATGAATGAAAATGTAAACATTTTGTATCAGAACAAACTTTTTAATAAATAATATTATCTGTAGAATCTGCCAATAACAATAATTTCACATATAATTATAATTTTTTATTACCAAGAATACAACACTGTCGCTGGCTTTCGAACAAATCAGCTGATGCAAATGTGAAATGTGTAGTTGTTTGTAGTAAGTGTAGTTCGCGCCAATTTTATTAATAAACAAAAGAAAAAAGTTTAAAAAATGCTGACATTTTCAGGTTTATCGAAACCGTCCAAGGCCATGACATATTATGGAACATAAGTTTCTAAACATTTCTATAGAACAATTTGAAAACATTTCTAAAGAAAAATTTGAAAACATTTCTAAAGAAAAATTTGAAAACATTTCTATAGAAAAATTTTAAAATATTTCTATAGAAAAATTTTAAAACTTTTCTATAGAAAAATTTTAAAACTTTTCTATAGAAAATTTGAGAATATTTCTATAGAAAAATTTGAGAAGATTTCTATAGAAAAATTTGAAAACACTTCTATAGAACAATTTTAAAACTTTTCGAAAGAAAATTTTAAAACATTTCTATTGAAAAATTTTAAAACTTTTCTATAGAAAAATTTGAGAACATTTCTATAGAAAAATTTCAAAAAATTTCTATAGAATAATTTTAAAACAATTCTATAGAAAAATTTTAAAAGATTCCTATAAAATTTTACAATTTTTCTATAGAAAAATTTTAAAACATTTCTATAGAAAAATTTTAAAACTTTTCTAAAGAAAAATTTTACAACATTTCTATAGAAAAATTTCAAAAAATTTCTATAGAATAATTTTAAAACAATTCTATAGAAAAATTTTAAAAGATTTCTATAAAATTTTACAATTTTTCTTTTTTCTTTTGTTTATTTTAAAACATTTCTATAGAAAAATTTTAAAACTTTTCTAAAGAAAAATTTTACAACATTTCTATAGAAAAATTTGACAACTTTTCTATAAAAAAATTTTAAAACTCTTCTATAGAAAAATTTGAAAAGTTTTCTAAAGAAAAACACTTAATACTTTTTGCTCCGGGTAGTGGTACAAATCTGAGCTCGGTGTCTCACATTTAATTTTTCCACTTTTTTACTGTTTGGTTTTTCGTTTGTATTGCAATTCTCCATGGTTTTCAATCCTCAAATATGTATACTGCTGTATAATGTAAACAATGTTGCCAGTCAGCTGTTTTTTCGAACTTATTCGAACAAATTTGTTGCTTGCATTGTGAACGCCTGTTGAATTTGTTGCTATCATTGTGAACGAGCCTTTATTCCGAAGATATGTACTATGATGTCATGTTAAACTGCATGATTCGTGTATTCAAAACCGAAACCGGTTAACCGAATTCCGGCCGGTTAACCGTAAGTCGGTTTTTTAAAAGTGCTATTTTCGAAAAGCCGGTTTCACCGGTTATTTCAAGTCAATTAATCGGTTTTTTCGGTTTTTACACAACTGATATACACGCTTAAAATTTGTTACTCTTTATTGTTTGGACGCAAAGATAACGAATTTGTAACTTGTGTCCAAACACATTATGTTTGCTTTTCAATATAATATGTTTGGTACACAATGACTAATAGTATTTGTGACCCAAATATGGATTTGTTTGTTGAAAACTGCTGGAAACAAAAACGTGACAGACAATAAAGAAACAAAAATCAGCAGATCTTCAATTCACGAAAACAATGCTTGCAAAAATGTACATGATTCCTGCAATATGTTGCTGGGGCAGTTATTTTTCAGCGTGTCACAACGCAGAATTATAAATCTAAATCATGTTACATAGCTCACTGTGGTTACTGACCCCCTCAGACAGACAGAAAACACTTGACTTTGCCAAAGATTTATTTCGCCGATAGTTTTCTGAAATAAGTTGTTCAATGCCATATAAGTCATATCTGCCTAATCCAATTTAATGACAACATGTTAGCAGACATTCATAAAACAATAAATATCATTCACAATCCAGAAAGAAGTACAAAACGTCCAAAGGAATATTTACTCAACGATGATTTTGCCTAAGAGCAGTATTGCACCATGAATTTATACCAGGGTTCGTATTTCGTGGGTTTTGAGTAACCCTGGGTTACCCAGGGTAACCCATTATTTTTGCCGTGGGGAATTGGTAGCGTTCGTTTACCCATAGGGTATGGGGAAAATAATGGGTAGCTACCCATGAAAGTGAGGAATTACCCATCACGATTACTCATTACCCTCAGGGCAATGGGGAAAATAATGGGTAGATACCCACGACGATGGGTAATGGGTTACCGAGGGTAACCCATCCCCATTTTTGATCGAATATATCAAAAAATTAGGACAAATCTCTTTATCTTGGAAACGGAGCGTCCAATCGAAAAAATAATACCCATTTTTTCTAGTTTCCAAGGGGTTTACATAAATTGTTCCAATTCGTATGGAAGAATTTTTTTTTTTCGAAAAATCGCCAAAATAAGAAAATCGCTAAAATAAGAAAGTGGCTATAACTCGAAAACGGTGCGTCTAATCGAAAAAATAACCAACGGGGGTCTCCAATATGGCATCACTTTTTTTTCGATTGATAGCCACCTTTTTCTTTTAGTGATTTTCTTATTTTAGCGATTTTTGGAAAAAACAAATTCTTCCATACGAGTTGGAGGCAGGAGGGAGAGCTTCTGTCGATAGGACATTGATATCACTGGTATTTGTAGCTTGTCAATATCCAGCTTTTCCTGTGCTCGGCTTCGTACATTTTTCGCCCAGCTCAGTCTCGTGCGAACTTTCGCAGCCACCAGGTAATGATCCGAGTCGATATTGGCACCTCGAATCTCATGTACATCCATTACACTAGAAGAGTGCCTGCCATATATTACCAAGTGATCAATCTGGTTCTCCGTCCGCTGATCAGGAGATATCCAGGTCGCCTTATGTATGTTCATATGCTGGAATCGTGTGCTACTAACTACCATGTTCTTTGCAGCGGCGAAGTCAATCAGTCTTATTCCATTATCGGAGGTGGTACAATGTAGACTGTGGTCGAAAGACACTTTCCTTTCCCAATTTGGCATTAAAATCGCTTAGAATAATCTTAATGTCGTGGTCAGGACAGCGTTCATATACTTCCTCCAGACGCTCATAAAATGTTTCCTTGACCTCATCATCGGTGCGTGCACACAAATTATCGAGATGTTGAAATATTTCGCTTTGATGCGAATTGTGGCTATGCTGTTACTCACTGGGTTGAACCTTGAAACTAGGTGTCGCAGTCTCTTGCCAACTATAAATCCGCACCCAAATTCGGGCTTACGCTCACGGCAGCTGTAGTAAATATCGATGTTTTTCTTTCTGGTGCAACCATATCCTGTCCATCGCATTTCCTGGATTGCTGTGATGTGAGCTTTATATTTTCCGAGGACATCTGCCAGTTGACAAGTGGCAGCCGTCCTGTATAGCGTTCGCACATTCCAGGTACATATCCTTAAATCATGGTCCTTATAACGTTTGCGAGGGTCGTCAACAGTTGGGGGGTTTCTTTGTTCATTATTTTCTACGTATATTTTCATTGCCAATATTACGGTGGCGGGAGGTAAACCCAGCCCACCGTGGTTTGCGTTTTACCTACTGCCAGGATGATTATGTTTCAGTCGCCCATTATGAATCAGACGCTGACCAGAATGCAGTGTGTCGAAACTGGATTTTGGTTTCTTCAATTTTAATCCGCCGTTGGCCAGGGGTGTTGGCTGATCCGCCTTCAAAGGACAGAAGAATATGTCCATTACTTCTAAGAGCTTCAGTGACAGGGTCACCTAATAATCCTGAGACGTATCAGTGATCGCATTACCACTCAGGTTGCTCTTTCGTTTCGCCTTCTCACTTTAGCTATCTAAAGGAGGTTTCCGATAAGCCATTGCCCAGGACATACTGCGTGGAAGTAGTGAGCTGCTTGGACTGCCCAATGAAGGAATCATTTCTGGCCACTTCCAAGTGAATGGCTATCAGAAACTTTCCACCTCCAACGACAGTCCCATGTATATTGCAAATGTATACTGGAAACTAATCCATAAACTAATTTACACACCTAAACAAATCTTTTTCAACTTAATTAGAGACTTTTTAATAAAATGTATCGTTTAATTCAATTTTACCACATTTGTCTAGCCGTCACACTGTGCACCGATCCGTTGCTTTTGACAAAGTCGAGATGATGCTGCACACTATCGGCCGTATTCACAAAAAGTTGTGAGATGTTTGACAGCCATTTTTTGTATGATAAATCATCTCTCAAACCTCTCATAACTTTTTATGAATAAGGCCGTATATCTCCACGGCCTTAAGTAAATCAGAAAAATGAGTTTTAGTACCTGCAGTTGTATTGCTGCTCTTTCTCACATCGACACCATCATTATCGATCCATCAATTCCCCCACATGTCTAATCATTTGATTTTGGTTTATTTTTGCAAACGGATGTGGTTAACATCTCATGTCATTACTAATAAATTCAATTAAATTAATTATTAGTGATTGTTTTAATTGCCATTTCATAAACTCTTATTTCATAATAAATTATTTTTTAATAGCGAATGTTTAGCTCATATATTGCAAAACTTGCAAATATCGTAGTAATCGCAGTGAAGGGCCAGGTCAATTCACTGGAATTTCCAACTTGATTGATTTAATACCCAATTGTACTCGAGTCGATTCCGTTCTACTCTATACAGAGACTATCGTACATTTACGTGCTATTAATCTCTAATACTCGAGATGTATTAACGACAAAGTACTAAGTACTAGTAACTAGCGCCTAAATGCTAATTAAATACATATATAATTACATAAATAACATTAATGATGACGTCGGCATCTGTTCCAGTGAAATGTTTACAAAAATATCTTCGCTGTTTATTTGTAATCATCTCCATCAATACAAATGGAACATATTATTCAATACTGACACAAATGTAGTTGGTGGTCATATTTAATGACCATTCATATGAACACATGTACTATGAACGTATCAATCGATATTCCACATTAAGAATATTGATTGAAATTACGGCTGTCAGTTTGCATGGAAGTAAGCGGATCAAATAACCGCAAATAATACAAGGTATTGTATAATTATGAAGCAGAATGAATGTTGTATCCTCTTACGGAAAATCTTGATACGAGGGCCGTCCCACAACTAACCGACCTAACAAAGAAGCCATAAAAAGCTGGGCAAAATTTTCTTTATTTCTCCTTTTAGCTCGATACACTTTTCCAGTGATATTCAAGTTTCGATAACCTTTTTTATAGTAAGAACTGCCAAACTCCTGAAAATAGCCATCAACCGCAGACTGCACCTCTTCATTGTTGGCAAATCTTTTACCACCCAGCCACTTTTTCAAGATTGGAAATAGAAAATGGTCAGAGGGAGCTAAATTTGACGAGTAAGGTGCGTGATGAAACAATTCGAACTTTAACACATTAATTTTGGCCATCGCTATGGTGGATGTGTGAACTGGAGCATTGTCTTGATGAAACAACACTTTCTTTTTCGGCAAATGCGTTATTTTTTCCACAATTTCATCACTTAAACGCTGCACTAAACTGGCATAATATTCGCCGTTGTTGGGTTTTCCTTTCTGAGGAGAATCAATAAAAGTTATCCCATGCGCATCCCAAAAAACAGACGGCAAAACCTTGCCTGCAGATAGAACCGTCTTCGCCTTCTTTGGACACTATTCTCCCATTCCAGTGCACTGATTTGACTGTTGCTTTGTCTCAGGTGTGAAGTGGTGGACCTATGTTCCATCGTCCATCGATGCAAAAATTCATCTTTTTTTAGGGTGAAACATCACCAAACACTCCACTGGAGCATCTTCCCGACCCTGTTTCAGCTCTATTGTAAGTGAGCGCCGCACCCACCTTGCGCACAGCTTTCTCATCTTCAAATCTTCGGTCAATATAAAGGGTGATCCAACCAAAACACACGATGTTAATTGTAAATAAAACAAAAAGTTTTCAGAGAATTATCTTAATATTTTGTATTATGATAGAAGGATCTACGATAATTATGTGTGAAACAAAATACGGCCAAATGCTCGCCGCGGCTTCGGTGGCATACCTCTGTTCGATGGTCCATATTTTCAATGACTCTGTGACATAATTGGCCGTCGGTGGTGCAATGGGTAGTGTGCGCGTCTCTTGTACATGAGAACGTGGGTTCGATCCCTGCTCAGACCACCTTACATTTCTTTCGACGGCGGTCACCTCGCTTAGTGACAGAGACACTATCGAGTACTTAGCCATGAAAATGCTTCTCAAAAAACCGTTCGGAACCGGCGTAAAACTGTAGGCCCCAATCAGTGAGTGTAAAACTAGAAAGCGCACATCTCACTGATTGTGAGAAGCTCTCCCCAATCCCTTCATGGGATGTTATGGGACACCATTTTTTTTTTCTGTGACATAATTGAGGTTCAATGTCGTTAATGTGCCGAATTATCTCTACATTTAGCTCTTGAATTGTTCTTAGCTTATTGACGCAGACTTTTTCTTTTAAATATCCCCAAAGAACGAAGTCCAACTGTGTCAAATCACATGATCGTGGCCGCCAATTAACTTCGCCACGACGTGAGATAACACGGCCTCTGAATATCTCGCGCAAAAGAGGCATTGTTTCGTTGGCTGTGTGGCAAGTGGCACCATCCTGTTTGAACCACATATCGTCCAGGTCCATATAATCAATTTCTGGCCACAAGAAGTCCGTTGTCATGATGACCAAAAAAATCACTAAATGCATTTTGACTTGAACGCCCATTTTCGTAAAAGGTTTCAACAATCTTAACGCGCTGCTCAGATGTGGCTGAATTTGTCAAACACTGAAACAAAGAAATATCAAATTAAGCTGGGCAAAAAACTTGGCGTTAAGGTGTGACTCACAATTAATATCATGCGTTATGGTGGGACCACCCTTTACGATGTACAGCACTGTTTGAAATGCCTATCATGCAGAGTTCGTATTTACCCCTCCATGTGTAACCCATACGCATCGTCGTGGGGAACGTGTAATGAACGTTTACCCATTACCCACAGGGTATGGGGAAAATAATAAGTAGCTATCCACGAAAATGAGGAATTACCCATCACGATTACCCATTAAAAAAATAATGGGTAGCTACCCACGACGATGGGTAATGGGTTACCCAGGGTAACTCAGGCCCATTTTTGATCGAAAATATCAAAAAATTAGGAAAAATCTCTATATCTCGGAAACGGAGCATCCAATCGAAAAAATAATCAATTTTTGCGGTTTCCTAAGGGGTTTTCATAAAGTGGCCCAATTCGTATGGAAGAATTTTTTATCGAAAAATCGATAAAATAAAAAAGTGGCTATAACTCGAAAACGGTGCGTTCAATCGAAAAAATAATAAAAATTTTACCTCCATAGGACACTTTAACCAATGGGTGTCTCCAATATGTCATCACTTTTTTTTTTAAATCGCTAAAAATAAATAAATTAATTAGTAATAGTGATGGGTAAGTCCCCAATTCGCGGGTAGCTACCCATTATTTTCCCCATTCCCCTGAGGGTAATGGGTAATCGTGATGGGTAATTCCTCATTTTTGTGAGTAGCTACCCATTATTTTCACCATACCGTGTGGGTAATGGGTAAACGATCACTACCCATTCCCCACGGCAATAATAATGGGTCACCCTGGGTAACCCATGATCAACCAACACCAGTTTGTGGATTTTCTTAACGGTGTCAGGTGTGGATACCTCAATTGGTCGACCACTACGGTGTTCGTCTTGGCAGCTCGTAAGGCCTCGTTTAAGCTCAGCTAACCAATATTTTGCAGTCGTAAACGAAAGAGCAGACTACCCCAGAGTAGAATCTAGCTCGTTTTTAATATTGCTTGGACTGAGGCCTTTCAAATGGAAATATTGAATTGCATAACGTACACCAATTTTTCCCAAGTTTGCAAATTCACTGAGATCGTTACTTTTGATGGATTAAATGAAAATACTGAACAACGTGTCGCCTTGAAACTTAAAACATATGTTTCATAAGGTTACCACTTTTCATCAAAATAATTTGTCTCAAACTACTGGCACCATTTATCCGTCAGGTCGGCTAGTTTTGAGACCGCCCTCTTATATCGCACCCTAAACAAAAGTGTCAGAACTCAAAATTTAAAAATGTTTAGTGGAGTCAAAAATCGGATGTTTTTTAATTTAAAAAATGAATGCAGATTCTCAATAATAGACATATTGAAATGGTTTTTTTGATGTGTTAACATCTATAGACACGGGTAGGGCAAACAACACACAGCGCTGGCATCACTTACATGGTTGTTGTACAATAATAGTCTCTGCCTGAAAATAAGTATGATGGTATTGATGTAGCGGCTGCGAACCAAAAATGAGGTCATCGTCGCCAAAGAGTATTGAATAGTATAGAGAACTCATGGAACGAATTAGATGACTCAAAAGCATTGGCGGAATCTGGCGAATGATTCAAAACATATCACTCTCTTTTGTCATAACTTGGTCCATTCATAATTTTGATGTGAATTATTGATGCCTTTTGAAAGATTTATGCTTTGTGTATTGTTTTATGTAATAACATTGTCGAAATGGTTCACTTATATTTTAATATTCTATAAAGAGAATAAGACTCGTTTATGCTCTTTCACTCAGACTCTCTACATGAGAGCGGAAAAGGGGTGCAATAATTTCTCTATACGATTCAATACTATTTGTCATCGCTATGTTTGTGACAAAACAAAAACAATTATTTCAGTGAGATAAATATTGCTTTATTTATTTTAAAAATATTACATCTAATGTTAAAGTAGATGTAAGAAAGCAGAAAGTGCAATAGCAAAAGAACCTTCAGCACAAACACTATTCTTGTTTTATTTTCCACTGTAACATTTACTAATGTGTTCATTGAAATCGAACAGGTACCGTGTAACAAAAAGATGTTAACACATCGCCCGTGAGTTCGAACGCTCATTGATTTTTTATACCCTCACCCATAGGGATGGGGGTATATATCATTTAATACGGAAAAAAATGTAAACCATAGACGGAGCCATATTAGATCCTCAGTAACTTTGGACGAAATTAATTTTGGGAGTATTTAATACGATTGTGCCATGTCCGTCTGTCTGTCTGGCTGGTCAACACGATAACTGCCATAAATCTTTATCGATCACAGCGAAATTTTGTCAGTGACTATTATTTGTCCAAGGTTAGATTGGGATTAAAAATGTGCGTTTTGGTCAGGCCCCTTCTGGTACCTCCCATACAAATCGAAACATTTAGTACGAAATGATGTTTCTTCTAAAACCTTTTTCTGGTAAATGTGATTAGCTTCAACTCAGACGTTGGTTAATAATCTGTAAATATCTACTTATCAGAAGAAAATGTGCGGTGTCGGCACGCCCATTCTGGTACCTCCTATACAAAAGCTTAGTGGTCGTCCGTGTTGTCAATGCGATAAGTCGCGTGAAACACTTCCGATCTTAATGAAATTGGGCATTAAGCTTCATGTCAATGAACGCCGGTTACCGATTAAGATAAATGTGTTTTTGCCACGCCCATTTTGGTCCCTCCCATACAAATGTTGTTCGGCCGGCTGGCTGTTCGGCTAGATACATCCCGTAAATATTTGCCGATCACAATGATATTTTGTCAGTGACCATTATTTGTCCAAACTTAGGTTGGCCCCGCCTCTTCTGGTACCTCCCATATAAATGCTTAGTTGTCGTCCGGGTTGTCAATACGATAAATCGCGTGAAACACTTCAGATCTTAATGAAATTAGGTTATAGGCTTCATGTCATCAATCGCGAGCCACCAAGTAAGACAATGGTGATTTTGCCACGCCCATGTTGGTGCCTCCCATATATAAGTTTTTCGGCCGGCTGGTTGTTCGGGGAGATAACTCCCTCAAAACCGAACCAATCTTTACGACATTTGGTACTAGACTAAATTTAATTAAATGCCACTCTTCTATGGAAAATGAGTAATTTTGCCACGACCATTCTGGTACCTCCCATACAAAAGCTTGGTGGTCGTCCTGGTTGATAAGGCGCGTGAAACACTTCCGATTTTAATGAAATTAGGTTATAGGCTACATGTCATCAAACACGAGTCACCGATTGAGACAAGGGTGACTTTGTCACGCCCTACCGAAAACCGCACCAATAATGAAATTTGGTACTCGGCAATGTTTTCCAAAAATTAAAGATTAACTACTGTTCACGCCCATATTCTTAGCACCCATACAATAGTTGGACGGCTTCCGGCTGGCCGAATCGATATCTCTCGTATACCACAACCGATCTTAAGAAATTTGGTACTGATCAATATTTTGTACAATACTGTGAAAAAACGGATGACCATATAAACGGTCCCATATACATAAATATTGGGCGGACAATTGGCTGGTAGTCACGATAACTCCCCATAATCACTTAGGATCGTAATTAAGTTGGGTATTGGATAATATTTAGCGTAATGCGACTCTGCTATTAAATATTGGCACATTTACCAATACTCAATAGAACTCGGTCGCAATGGATGACTTCGGGTGAGGGTATGTTTAAGTCGGTTTACCCGACTGGAATTTCTGTACTGGTTTTTATTTATGGCATATCCGAGGTATATAAATTCGTCCACCCTTTGGTCTTATCGCGTGGATGCCCTGCTCGTTGAAGCCATTAATTTTGTCTTGTCCTCAGACGCACTTTTGCTGACTCCTTCTCAATTCTCGAAAACAACGCAGTAACTTCTCTAATTGTGCGCCCAATGATATCTATATCATCAGCATACGCGAGCAGCATGTGACTTTTGCTGCTGGTGGTTTTATTCATGTTGACTGCAACTTTTCTCATAATGATCTCCATTACGATGTAAAAGAGATTGCACGATAGGGTGTAGCCTTGCCTGAGACCTCGCTTACTTGGGAAAGGTTCGGTAAGATCCTTGCCAATTTCCACTGCGGATTTGGTGTTCGTCAAGGTCATCCTGGAAAGGCGTATGAGTTTTGCAGGAATACCAAGCTCAGACATGGCTTCGTAGAGTTACCTCGCATCGAGCTATCGAAGGACACCTTAAAATAGACAAAATAGATGGTTGGTGTCCATTTGGTTTTCGTGGGTCTTGTCTAGAATTTGGCGTAGGGCGAAAAACTGGTCAGCTGTCGAGTTTCCAGGTGTAAAGCCAGGTTGTCCTTGTATTACAGACGGAGGGCCCTGAATCATGTCCATTAGACCCGTTTTCGACTTTTTGGTAGAATTTTCGGGCTTCGTTCTTCCTTCTGTATGTCTCAATTTGCTCACTCTCCAGCTTTCTCTACTGCCGTTTCTAACACCCAAAGAGACGGTTTACCTTCTTTCTTTTCTCCCTATATCGCTCAGCTGGAGCTCCTGTTGCAATTGACTGAAGCCTTGCCATGCGTGCAGCGTTCCTTTCATAATTTCCAGTGCGACACTCTTCATCGTACCGTGATTTATTGCGAAGCAGTTTTTCGAAACCAGGTACGGTTGTTGCGGCAATTTTGGGTTTCTACTGCGCTTCAGGATCGTCATCGTGAGTGGGTGGTTTCTGTGCCACAAGATGCGAGAGATTCTTTGAGTAGGCTGTGGCTACCTCTGGTAATTGCAGCTTTCCGATGTCTATCTTCCTCTGCGTCCGGTTTCGTACGTTTTTCGCTCTACTTAGTCTAGTGCGAACATTTGCTGCTATCAGGTAGTGAGCGGAATCGATGTTAGCTCCTCTGATCATTAATATCTCCTAAAGCAATCTTAATGTCATGGCCAGGGCAGCGGTCATACGTTTCCTCTAGGTTGTCATAGAACATGGCTTTGGCATCATAAACTTTGGCATCATAAACTTTCTCTTCTGTCGGGGCATCCCTTATATGCGGATTGTGGGTATACGCTCACTCACAGGATTGAACCTAGAGACTAGATGTCGCAGTTTTTTGCCAACTAAAAATCCGCAACTAAATTCATGTTTTTTCTCATGGCAACTGTAGTATATGTCGCAGTTTCTTTTTCTTGTGCGGCCATGTCCTGCCCATCGCATTTCCTGGATAGCGGTAATGTCAGCCTTATAACTTATAACTGTCGATAATTGGATACCTGCACCGGATCTACTTATATTCTTGCATTCCAAGTGCATACCCGTAAATCATGGTCCTTATAACGTTTGCGAGGGTGGCCAACAAATGGGGGTTGATTATGTTTTATTTTTCGTTTTTGTATATTCACTGTCACTATGAGCGGTGGAGGGAGGCAAACCCAGTCCACCGAGTTTTTGCATTTTACCTACTGCCAAGAATATTTGACTGCACCGCCCTAGTGTGGTTCAGACGCTGAGCAGGATCCAATATGTAGAACCTGGATTCTCTTCTTTTGGTTTCCATCCGCCTTCTAAGGACAAAAGATTATGCCCGATAATTTGATGAGATTCATTGACATCAGTCACCTAACCTAACATAACCAATCAGGCTGCTCATTTGTTTCGCCTTCTCACTCTAGATAGCTAACATAGGTTTCCAAAAAAGCCATTGCACAGGACATAGTGCGTGGAAGTAGGGAGCTGCTTGGGCTGCCCAATGAAGGAATCATTTCTGGCCTCTCCCCAGTGAATGGGTATCAGAAACTTTCCACCTCCATGGGCTGTCCCATGTATGTACTTATGTATGTATATAGAAATGCTCCTGGTTGCCTATCTATCTCTCGCCTATCCACTCACTTTTCTATGCTACTACATAGTAGATCAGCTGTCATAGATACCGCCTGGTATTTATTAAATTATGTTTGATTGATGCTAATGACTTTTGAAGTATGTTTGAAGCTAGTTTTGTTATCTGCAACTCCAACTCAATGAAATTCCAACCTGCGGCGTGACATCCGTGATAGCTTTAACAGCTGTTGCACACTCTGGTTATATTACTCTTCCAACTACACAGTCGATCAGGTGTGTCATTGATACCCCCTGGTTTGATTCACACTAATGACAGCTACATTATGTTGTATGTTGGTTGCATCGCACGAAAATACGCATGCCCTTTTATTTCTGTCCGTTTTATGACCAACCTCGTCGACATCGAGATAACGTAAAGAGACGGCTAGAGACTCTTGTCTATTGCTCTATGGTTCGAATTGCTGTTGTATCTTCCTCTTTGGTAGGACATAATACGGGCAGGAATTAAAGGGAAAGCGTATGTTCGTTCGATGCAAACAACATAAAACATAATTTATACATTTCCATACAAATCCCATGTAGGCCTGCACAGACCTGGTTATACCGTTAAGCGACAGAAACCCTTATACCTCCGAGGGTTAAACTTAGTTTGCTGCATGGGTCTATAATCTCTATGTCTACTTTGGTCTCTCATTCTACATAATTTCCCTACTACCTTTTCGATCAGCTGTGCCATAGAAACCCCCTGATTGAATATGGCCGTCGGTGGTGCAATGGTAGTGTGCGCGGCTCTTGTGCATGAAAACTTGGGTTCGATCCCGTGAGTTCGTTCTCACCTTAAATTTATTTCGACGGCGGTCACCTCGCTTAGTGGCACTCTCGAGGACTTAGTCATGAGAAAGCTTCTCAAAATATCGTTCGGAACCGGTGTAAGCTGTAGGTCCCAATAAGTGAGCGTATAACTAGAACAACCACAGCTCACTGGTTTGCGAGAAGCTATCCCTAATCGCTTTATGGGTTGTAACGGGAAACCATTTGTGATGTGTTAACATCTATAGGCGCGTGTAGGGACCAAACTCACAAAGTGAACACATCCAAACAAAGTTTGTCCGACTGCGATCACGGATTGTTTGGCGTTAAACTCCTCCGAAACGGCTGGACCAATTTGTATGAAGTTTTGTGTGCATATCGGGTAGATCTCAGAATCGGCCAACATCTATTTTTCATACCCATAACTGGTAAGGGTGACCCACCCCTATTTAGAACACAAATTTGTCCGACTGCGAAACACAAATTGTCTGACTGCGAAAAAAACACACTCTGATGTAGCGGCAGCGAATAGTTGTCTTGTGTGAGTGCGGAGCACCCTCAGAGAAAAGGGAATAATGACGTGTTATACGTATATAAAAATTAGATGGCAAGAGAGCAACGAAAATTGTGAACTTGTGCAGCGTATGTACGAAATAACCAGGGTGCGCAAAAATTCGCTCGCAAACGATTAAAAATACGATCTTCTCGTATAAGCTCATTTTGCGATTGAATTTTAACTCGATAAATACTTCATCGAACGAGCGTTCGTCACAACTTTTCGTTGGGTTTTTGTTTTTGAGAGATTGTATGCAATGAGAGAGCATACAACAGCGATCGTTCGTCGCACTGGTGAGAGAAATCATTCCAGGCAATCTCTTACCAAAGAAAACGAGTGTTTGTGACAGCGATGCCAACTTGGTGCTTTTCGCACTATTTATGGTGCTTTTTAGACCCTCCAAAACGCGAAAATAGGGTCCATAGCAGAGAATGTCGATAAGTACCATTTAGAATACACTTACAAGTATTATTCGCAAAACAAATACAAATACATACAAGTAATAGACGAAACGCATACAATACTCTACATATTTATGCCAACGATAACTTAAGTAGCTACAAGTGCTAACATTCGATGGGTAGTACATAAGTACAATTGCGAGTTAGGGTTGTTGTTGGGCGCTTGTTAAACGAAAGTAAACGAAAACACTTGACTGTGTTAGGTTATACAGAAGTATACAAAATCACTAGTGTGTGTTAGGTTATACAGAAGTATACAAAAACACTTGTGTCTGTTAGGTACTTAATACCCACTGGGTATGAGTAAAAAATTGGTTGCTGTGTAAAGGAACGCTGTTGTACGGTGAAATTATGTGGAAATATGTATGTATGTATGTATGTATATACATTTACAAAGTGTGGAAAAGTGAATAATAGAACTAGAAAATATTGAAAATTAGCGCACTGGTTTTTAATTAACATTTGAATATTGGGGCTTATGCAACAAGACCTGGTAATGCATTGTTTTGACGTAGTTTAGTGGCCTTATTAAAAAATCGACAACAAAATTTAATCTCATTCTGGTCCTCAAACAAAATAAAATTGAATTTAAAAATTATTATTTTCGATGGGTTTGGTATTAAGGACCATTCAAGCCATTCAACATTTCTCAGTTTCTCACTAAATCAACTACATTTTTCCGTTTCCACAGCACTTGCTGTATACTTATAATAACTTGTGTGTACCCATACTTATAACACGACTCTGTATACAAATTATGAAAAAATACTTCAGTACATGTGTGTACAATCTTCTTTAGATGTATTCTGGCGAAGAGAGCGAATAGGAGTGGATGTGTAGAGAAAATGTTCCTTATAAGTATAGAGTACACACATAAATTGTACAAAGCAAATATGTGGTGGTATGTATTCTGCGTGTTAAAAATTTGGGTACACACAAGTATGAAAATTCTGTGTACGTACTTAAGTATACTTTTGCAACGAGTACTTATTGCTATTCTCTGGTCCATAGTGCCAAAAGGAAAAAAAGCGCTATGCGTACGCTTTTCATGTTTTCCGTTGGTGCTTTTAGCGCTTTTTGGCTTTTCAAATGTGGCAACGTGTATACATTCGAATATTTATTGCTATTGCAAGTTTTTACATACATACATGTGTATGTAAGTCTCTTTCATTCCTTCAGTCTGTCTTAAGCACCCCATATACTCGTACTGCTACTGCTATGGTATAATTTTTTATATGGTATAAGACGAGTTGTTGTAATTTGTATACATGTTTGTTGTTTTAACAGCACTGACGAAATGTCATCCTCTTGTTCTTTTATGTTTTCACCGAAAGAACAAATGAAAAAAAGTTTTAATTATTTAAAAGATCCTATTGAAAATTGTTTAGACGAATTTTGCTTTCTTGGGCATAGTTTTGAAAAAGCGTGCAAGGATTCACTGATTTCAGAACACGGAAAGAAAGGAATTAAGGAAAAATGTATTATATTCACTAAACATCTTATATACGAAATCCGATGTGAACTTCCAACCAACTTTGGAACACTACAAAAAATATCATTGTTTAGTGTAAATACCAGTCTCTATAACAGCAATAGAGACGAAATACTGGCATTTATTAAATCGTATATTAGAGAAGCGGATGTCATTTCTTATATGGAACTAAGTATTGATAATATTAGAAACTGTGTATGGAAGAACAAATATCGAACAGATCTTTTTTGGATAGAACTAAATGAGTTCAAAGATTCCGTAGGGCAAAATCCATTTCGAGAACAGTATTTAGTTTTAAAAAATGTGTTCTATTGAAAATTTAGTCATTTTGAGTAGAAATAAAGCCAAACGGTTTTTACGCTTTTTTAAGGAAATTTTTACCCTTTTTTACGCTTTTCTGGTTTTTAATTACGCCTTTAGCTCACAAAATGTTGGCAACACTGGTTTGTGAATGCTCGCAAACGCTCTTTTTGTTGCTTGAGCGTGGGTGCAGTAAATACTTGTGTTTAGTTTATCGTAATACGAGTGCAGAGGATAATACGCGGCCGGTTTTTTAATTATTTTGTGTGTTTGCTAGGCTGATATCAAAATGGGCAAAGTGTGATGGAAACAACGACACGTAATAATCATTTTACAAAACCTTCTAACGCTTTCCTTTTTCATTCATAGTTGAATATATCGAATAAACAAACAACAAAAAAATCTTCAATTTTGTAAACAGGATCATAAAACTGCCAAATAAAAGCGAAAAAATCTTGCAAACAAGATCATAAAAAAAGCCGTAAACAAATTTATAAAATCTTCACACACTCATGCACCAACAGTGCGAACCATAGAGTAAATATGGGTAGAGAAAATCTTTCACTCACCAAATTTCTGACATTTGTCCTCGTGTGATGTATACGTTTGATGTTGAAAAGAATTGCTTTACTAATACCAGATAGAGGCAATGGTTCAAAACAACGAACAAAATAACAACAACGGCATTTCGTTTTGTGTGTTAAAATTAATGTGTTAAATACAACACAAATGTATGCTAACAATAACAGTCAATAAAAAAGTTTAAGACACATTTAAATTTCACAGTTTTTCACCAAAATGGCATGAAAAATTAAAGCAAGAAGTTATTGTAATTCCACCTGGTGTATATCACTTTTCGTCAAACATCTCTCTATCACACCAACCGCATCACGAAGAGTGTGAAATGAAACGTCAGATGAGAGAATAAGTTTATCTAGGTATGTATTAGTCTATGGTGCGAACGAATGTACATATGTATGTATTTGCAAAATAGCAGAAACTGTATTTTTTTGTAATCAACAGCCTAACTATCTACCCTTGTTTATACGAATTTCTGAATGAGTTTTACAATGAACGCTCTCAAACAACGAACGATCGCGGAAGATTGAATCAATGACGCTTGCAGCGAAGATTTCTCGTTCGTGCATTTTACGAACATAGCTATTGTTCGTGGAAGATTGTAAATACTTTTAATCTCATCGTAACTTTATCGCTCGTGAGAAATTGCAAGCAATTTATTTCTCGCGGATTTTTAATGCCCATCGCGGGGAAAAATGTGTTTTAGTGGCTAGCGGAAGTTTTAGCGGTTTTTTCTGCGTTTGAGTCTAAACATAATCAAACACGCTACAGACGACGACGTTTTTTCTACATAGGAATAAACGTGACGGAAATCCGCTGCGGCTGACGACTCGCCGCTAGAATAGAATCTTTTCTAATTTCTTGGCGGCGCTCTCACGAAATCTTTCAATTGAGAGAATGAAGTTGCCGCATGTTTAAGAAAATCATAAGAGAAACCAACACATATATACGATGGTACGTACATGTGAATGCAACAGAAAATTAAAGAAATGATTAAAAATAATTTATTGTTAACACAATACAATAAAAGTTAATACATTTTTAAAAATAGTAAAAACAATTTTATTCCTGTACAACTATAATATTATTTTCAAACAAATTCAAGAAAAGAGCCGCAAAAATTTACGACTCAGAGAGAAAAAATCAACCGTAGTCGCCAGACGCTCTCTCTCCCATTTCGTTTAGACGCTAGAGATTTTTTCCGTCGTCGTCTGTAGCGTGTCTGGTTCTGTTTGAACTCTTTGGAGGTAAAAAAATTTCAATACTGTATGTGCAACATTGTTTAACAGTTGTATATTTTAGCATTTTAAGAGCTGTACATTGTAGCATTCCCTGTGATGTACACAGATAAAAAATCATTGTTATTTTACCCAATTTCGTTGTCTGATAGCTCAGCCCTGAAATTTGTTTTCATGATTTCATAGCAAAATTATATTTGATTGAAAGTCAAGGCGCATTGACAAGGTGGTGTAATTACGACAACATACACCCCAAGCCAACAAAACTAGGCATTTTGTTTTGTCTAGTATTTTTTCACAATCAAATTCAGCACAAATGTACACCAGGCATAAAAAATAACTACAAAAGCAAAATATATTTGAATTTAAGAAACAAGAAATGCAAACAAAATGTGTAGACTGTTTTAGTGGTACCACCATTTCAATTCTCTTGTCAAAGACGATTTACAATTAGACGACCAGAAGATGTGCACAACTTGGTAACCCTGGTAAATGAGAACCAAAAAGTGCTAGGAGTTCACTCAAACTCATTCCTCTCTCGCGTCATATTTTATTTCATACTTTTTGCATAGTTTATGTAATTTTACTTCAACATGGTTGGAATTTGTATAGTTATATACAATAAAACTATCGAAAAACTGTTCGTGTATTGAAATATTCAATGAAGAGAGTAGAGAAGTACTAGGGTTTCACTCGTTTTGTTTGTTGGCATTTGAGTGAAGAAAAATGTTGACTGTCTACTTGTACATCGTTTTTGCTCTTGTTTGAATTGGTTGTAAACAAAAGTGCTTTTCATGCGTAAAACAGCGTTGCATAAAGCAAATTAGATACTTTTTCTTGATTCTCAGACACCCGAGAAAAAATATCCGATTTTGTTGAGTCAGCTTAAAATCAAGAAAATCGATGTCAGTGCGAATTCTCAGATATCAGCGGCAAAAATGGCAACAATTTGCAGATCTACCTAATGCGTATTGGGTAATTTATTCAATGTATTATGGGTGAAAATTGTATTCATTTAATTGTGAAGTTTAATTGAATGCATTCTGCCTTTTTATCATTTTATAGGAACAAATATTTGTTGTTGGTTTAAATTAAATAGATTATATAATATTTATAATTACTTTGTTATAAACGATTACAGTATAACAATAAAATTGCACGATCCCGGAAAGAAGTGTAAATGCACCAACTGTTGTAGACCACAACCATTGCCAACCTGACCACCCGCCCCACTTTTGCGGAATTGTTCCGCTTTTTGGTGCTCCCTCTCGACTTGAATCCAACTTAAATACATGGTTATACACAAAGTAAAATTCTTTATTTAATATATTTAGACCTATTTTAGCTAAGTACATGTATTTTTATTAAAAAAATTAAAAATGAAATTATTAAACTGTTGTCATTACCTTGGTCAAATGCAGAGGTCGAACGAGTTTTCAGTCAATTAAATAGTGTTAAAACTAAGTTACGAAACAGATTAATAACAAGTACTGTAAATGCTGTGCTTAATGCCAGGTAAACTTTTGAATTAATAGACATACGTATATTTTCAACAATATTTTTCTCATTTTTTAAATTTCAGATATGGTCTCCAATGTAATAACAAATGTGGTTACGGGTATGAAGTTCCAACATCATTACTTAAAAATGTCGGAACATTTGCCGCATATAAAGGTTCCGCCATCTAACGCTTTTTTTTCAACTAGTGCTTATTTCGTGAATGGTAACACTTAGCTCATGTCTGATTTGACAGATAATTAGTTGTATCCTTCCGCTGAACGAATATGGTTGTGTATACGCTTGAACAACGTTGGGAAATATTCCGACATTACTTTGAAAATCATGGTAATGTTGCAAAATGTGTGCGAAAATTGCGTACGGATTTTGGAAGAAGAGAAGGTATGAAGAAGGAAGAAGAGAGGGTAGGTAAACAAGCAAAATTGTCGCATTTGGGGCACAGAAAACCCGCACGAATACATTGAAAAGCCGATGCACCCAAAACGAGTCACTGTTTGGTGCGGATTTTGGTCCAGAGGCCATTTTTCTTCGAAAATGAGCAAGGAGTGGCCGTTACAGTCAATGGTGATCGTTATCGGGTCATGTTGAACGAATTTTTGTTCACAAAAATTGAAGAGGAGGATATTGGCAACATTTGGTTACAACAGGACGGCGCTACGTGCCACACAGCCGAAGCTACACACGATGTTTTGCGCCCTGTTTTTGAAGATCGCATTATCAGCCGCAGAGCTGATGTCGTTTGGCCACCTCGGAACTGCTATTTGACACCGTTGGACTATTATTTGTGGGGTGCCCTCAAATATAAGTGTTCCGCCGACAAGCCAGAGACAATTGACGCTTTAAAGGACAATATTCGTGAAGCCATTGGTGAAGTACAGCTGCACACAATCGATAATGTGCTTAAAAATTGGACCGATCGTCTAGGCCAGGGGTCGGCAACCTGCGGCTCGCGAGCCGCATGCGGCTCTTTTGGTATTAAGATGCGGCTCTCCAGTTCCATGCACAAAATTTAATAATTTTACTAATTTATTTTCAAATCTCATAAAAAATAGTATACTGGAAAAAAAGCTGTAAACATTCCCTTCTTCCATTATTTACTCTTTTACTCAACCAAATTCCTTTGTATTGTCACATTCCAATTCTATGTACATACTATTTACTGTGCATGCTCATGTGCACAAGCAGACATACATACATATTAACTTGCACCTGTTTTGCACATTCTCTCATTCTCATCAAAGTGTATTTATCAAGTGGAAGCATTAGAGCAGCTTATTAAAAATCAAAGATTTGCCACTATCTGCTAAAACAGCATCTGGCTTCTGCTTTATCGCTTGCTATGGATGAGTCTTGCGACATAAAAGACACGGCACAAGTTACCCTTTTCGTTAGGTATATGTCGTCCCAAGGCCCAAAAGAAGAACTGCTAGGATTGCTGCCGCTCACAGGGCAAACTCGTGGAGAAGATATATCAAATGCTGTGCAAAAATGCCTGGAAGATTGTAAAATCAATATTAATAAAATCGTTTTTATAGCAACTGATGGAGCCAGAAGTATGACAGGAATACATAAAGGGGTAACAACGCTTCTTCGACAAAAAATAAACCATGATATTTTAACGTTTCACTGCATAATTCATCAAGAGGCGCTTTGTGCGCAAACATTTCCGACTGAAATGGTTGAGGTCATGAACTTCGTTATTAAGATAATTAACAGCATTTTGGCCAAAACACTCTACCATCGCCAGTTTAAGGAATTTCTTGAAGAAATAGAAAGCCAGTATTCTGACTTACTTCTGCACAATAAAGTGCGTTGGCTTTTGCTTCCTGATTGAGTGATATAAAAACATTCTTCAATGAAAAAGGCATTGTCCATCCCGAATTGAAAGAAGACAAATGGATGCAAAAATTCAACTTCATAGTGGATATCACAAGTAAATTAAATGAGCTCAATGTAAAACTGCAGGGAAAGGGAAACGCAGCCTATGCCTTGCTTGAAGAAGTGGTTTGTTTCGAAAATAAATTACTTCTGTTTATCGAAGACATGGAGAGCGGTAAATTACTTCATTTCGAAAATCTGAAGCAATATCGCGACGAAGCCAATGTAACTATTGACACGAATTACTTCAGCATTACGATAAATAAAATGAAGGATGGATTCGCTGAGAGATTTCAACAATTCAAAACAAACGCAAGTACTCTGGCGTTCATAGTGAATCCTCTCAACACAAATGCAAATGAAATCAACATTGAGCCATTTGGAATTGATACTGGTTCGCTTCAAATGCAATTGATTGATTTGAAAACCAAACAGTTGTGGAGTGGTAAGTTCACAGAACTCAAGAGCAATTTAGAAGAGTTGGAGGTTCAGAAAAGCATGAACGTAACGCTGCACAAGTGGACAGCTCTAAAAGAAATGCCTCGAGTTGAGACACTCATATTTGACGCATGGAATAGTCTTCCAGAATGCTACAGTGAGGTGAAGAAGTTGGCATTCGGAGTACTGACGATCTTTGGGTCAAACTATTCGTGCGAGCAAGCGTTCTCTTGCATGAATATAATAAAAAGTAAAGTAAGAAGCCAACTAACAAATAAAAATCTAGAGGCGTGCTTGAAACTGAAAACAACAAGTTATGATCCAGATTTAACCAAACTTTCAAAAGACATGCAAGGCCAAGGCTCCCATTGATGATGAAATATTATTCAATAATTATAGTCATATTACTTGATTACATATTTAATTATTCTAGCAGAGCTAGATAAAATACTTTAATATGTTTTGTGCCAAACATTTATATGTTTTTATATGAATAAATATTATTTCATATTGAAATCTAATTATTTGGAATCAGAAATCAAATTCTTATACCTAATCCTAATCAAATACCATAACATTGAAATAAAAATGTAAGTGGCTCTTTAAAAACTGGGAAATTTTGTAAATTTTAGCTTTTGGCTCTTCCGTCACAAAAGGTTGCTGACCCCTGGTCTAGGCTACTGCATGGCCAGCCGAGGCAGCCATTTGAATGAAATTATTTTCCATTATTAACCGGAAGGATTGTACTTTCATATAAAAAAATAAATTTGAGAAAATGTTCAGTAGTTTTTTTTTTATAGCATTTTATAAAAAAAAAAAGTTATTTGGCGGACCCGTTACATACCAGTGAAACAGCGGGAGACGGGTCATACATTTTTAACTAAATACTTTACTCTATCCATATTAAAATGGCAGGAACTGAAAACTAATTCCATTCTAAAAGCTAGTTTCATCATAAATTTAACAACAAATTCCAAACTTTTTACACTATACGTATATGTATATATATGACCGTATATGTGACCGTCGGTGGTGCAATGGGTAGTGTGCGCGCCTCTTGTACCGGAGATCCTGGGTTCGATCCCTGCTCCAACCACCTTAAAATTTCTTTCGACGACGGTCACCTCGCTTAGTGACGGCGACACTATCGAGTATATAGCCATGAAAAAGCTTCTCAAAATACCGTTCGGAATCGGTGTAAAACTGTAGGTCCCAATCAGTGAGTGAAAACTGGAAAGCGCACAGCTCAGTGATTGTGAGAAGTTCTCCCCGGTCCCTTCATGGGATGTAATGGGAAACCATTTATTTTTTATGTATATGTATATATACATATACATATGTATATTCCTTTTTAGGAAAAATAAATAAAATTCGTAGGTGTGTCGTAAATAAAATGCGTTTTATTTCGATATTCTTATAATTTAGTGGATTTTTGAAAAATTTTCCCGCTAAATAAATTTTTTAGCGGATTTTTGTATACGTTTGGCGGTATTTTACAGAAAATACTTGGCAACATTGCCCAGCACTCACGCTCCCCATTTCCGCTTGCTGGCCTCATTTTTACGCTCACCCATTTTTTTGACTGCTTTTCTCTCTTTATCTTCATAAAACTTAGTTTCATTGCAATAACGAAATTGTTTCGTTAACTATAAATGTTGGCAAAACTCCAAAATAAATAAATAATAAAAATAATCAATAAAAAGTAAGAGATACTCCAAATATCAATAGTTTAAATCTCCTGCACTTCCTTTTTTTTAATTTTTAACCCATGTTTCTACACAATTCAAATAAAATAAAATTGTTGCAGGAACGAGAAGGCAGTTCTTGCAGCAACGAAATGAAAAATTGCCAAAAAATCAAGTGTGAAATTTTTTGTTGCAGCAACTACCAAATTATCTGATATACGAAACTTTTCATTGTAGCAACGAAAAAACATTAACGAAAATGTTTCATCCATACTCTGAAGCATTATTCTTTCAGTGTATGGAAACAACATGAAAGGTCGTGTAAGTGGTGTGCACTCTGACGCAGATAAGAGAGATATTTTGAGAGAAGTTTCAAATTCAAACGATTCTGTGGACACGATTAAGGCTAATTTAGGTGTCCATGCTAGCAAGACCACTGTATGGCGTGATAGTTCAGGAGCAAGACACCTCAAATTAAAGAAAAACCCACCACTTAACTCTGCACATAAAGAAATGCAGTTGACATTTTGCCGAGATAATATGGCATGGAGCAACGAATGGCATCGCGTTGTTTTTTCCGACGAGAAGCAGTTTAATTTGGAGAGACCTGATGGCTATAATTACTATTTTCATGATTTGAGGAAGGAGACTCACCAGTTGGATCGATTATACAGTCGTGTCGGCGGAGTTATGGTGTGGGGAGCAATCTCCTCTTATGGCACCTTCGAGCTCCAGTTCTTAAGTTCTACTATGAACGCTAAAACATATCATTCCCATCGTTTGAAAATCTTTTTGGTCCATTGCCGTGGATTATCCAACACGACAATGCCCCAATACAAACTGCCCGTTTGGTAAAATCGTCAATCGTGTCCAAAAATGTCACCCTCTTAAATTGGCCGCCATACTCGCCGTACCTTAATATAATAGAAAAAGTTAGGGGATGGCAGTTTACGAGTCTAAAGCCAAACTTATTGATGCCATTCAACGAGCGTGGGAGTCAATTTCTCTCGACTTTTTAAAACACTTTTACGAGTCAATGCCTAATATTATATACACTAGAGTGTCCCATAAATAAAAATTATTTTTGGCTCAAGCTTTATTTGAAATCTTATAGGGTAAAGTATTTTTGAGAATTTTTTCAGATTTTTCGGGAGTGGTTTAGAGGGCGAATTTCCCCCAAGTCGAATTTCCCCCAAGTCGAATTTCTCCCAAAAATTGGATATTCCGGGCGTTTTTTGAATTTTACTTAAAACTCGGTCAATAACCACGATTTTCTTAGTCAGAAAATCAACATTTTTGAAGCTAAACCTCCAAACTTTTATTGTAAAGGGTTATCCATTTCGTGGTTTCAAAAGTATAGGGCTGGAATTCGACATCTGTCAAACTAAGTTGTTAAACCAATTTTTTTTCTATTCAGTTGAAAGTCTGACATTGACGAAAATGGATCGCTTAAGTATCACACAACGTATACAAATTATTAAAATCTACTACAACAATGGTGATTCTGGCACAGCCACATATCGTGCTTTAAGAGAAGATTATGGTTTATATAATCGTCCAACTAGGCAAGCAATTGGCAAAATTGTGAAGAAATTTTGAAGATACTGGGGCGGTGACAGATATTGTAAGGCCTGTGCATCATCGTTTCGCTCGTTCCGCTGAAAATATCGCTGCTGTAAGTGAAAGTGTTGCCGAAGAACCGAATATGTCGATTCCTCGCCGTTCTCAGGAATTAGGACTGTCTTACGGCACATTATGGCGTATTTTGCATTTGGATCTACACCTACATCCATATAAAGTCCAGCTCACACAACAACTGAAGCCAGCTGACCATTCACAACGTCGTAGATACGTGGAATTGGTGCTTGAACAACAGGCGGTGGACGGCGATTTTTCGAACAAAATTTTCTTCAGCGATGAAGCACATTTCTCACTCGGTGGGTATGTTAATAAACAAAATTGCCGTATTTGGGATTCTGAGAATCCTCAAGTAATTGAAGAGAGGCCATTACATCCAGAAAAAGTCACTGTTTGGTACGCTCTTTGGTTCGAAGTTGTGATTGGACCTTACTTCTTCGAAAACGACGACGGAAAGACTGTCACAGTCAATTCGGAGCGTTATGGTCATATGATAACCGACTTTTTTTTTTGCCTGCTATTGAAGAATACGGCTTGGAGAATATGTGGTTTCAACAAGACGGTGCCCATGCCACACAACTCGAGCGAATATGGCTCTATTGCAAGAGACATTTCCTGGCCGCGTAATTTCTCGTCGTGGCGATATCAACTGGCCACCAAGATCATGCGATTTGACACCATTAGACTTGTTTTTGTGGGGCTACGCGAAAGACCGTGTTTATGCAGATAAACCTTTAACTCTTGAGCACTTAAGAACCAACATTCGTCAAGTTATGGCTAAGATACCGCCCAATGTGTGGCAAAAAGTGGTCGAAAATTACCTCAAAAGAATCAATGCTTGCAGCACTTCGCGTGGTGGTCATTTAATTGATGTAGTGTTTCACACATAATGTCAACGTTCAAACTTTATAATAAAAAAGAAATAGCATGAAAAAAAATATATTGTATATGTCTTTTATTTACGTTTACTTTTGAAACCGCAAAATGGATAACGCTTTATATGCACAAACCAGCAGTTTTGGCAATGAATTTGCTCAATATGGTACCACGTAATTTTTTAGTAAATTTTGGATAAATTTTGTTAGTAACGCTTTATAACTTTTAAAATTCCTACGCAAATTTAAAAAACTAATGACGCACTTTAAAAGACGCATACATAAAAAGTTTTGAATTTGCAGTTACTGTTCCAGAGTTATCCCATTTTAAAATCCATTATATGAAACTAATAATACTATAAACTCTTTGCCAATTTTTCATCGGATTTGCTCTAAACACTATATTCATAAAAAAATCTACATGCGCTAAGTAACGACAAAGAGTTACACGCAGAAAAAAAACGGCCCCAGCAGCATATTGCAGGAAACATATATATGTTTGCAAGCAATCAAATATATGGTTCCCACAATATGTTGCCGGGGCCATTTTTTGCTACGTGTAATTCTTTGTCGTTACTTAGCGCATGTAGATTTTTTCAATAATACAATGTTCAAACCAAATCCGTTGGAAAGAGACAGACAGTTTATAATATTATTATGTTCATACAGTGGGTAAAGAGTTTTAAAATGGCATAACTCTGGAACAGTAGCAGCAAATCCAAAAATTTTTTCTACAAAATTGCTTGGCATTTATACGTCTTTTAAAGTGCATCATTAGTGTTTTAAATTTTTGTAGAAATTTGAAGCAAATCCGATGCAAAAATGGCAAACAGTTTATAATATTTTTATGTTCATACAATGGGTAAAAAGTTTTAAAATCGTATACCTCTGGAATAGTAACAGCAAACTCACAATTTTTTTTACAAAATTGCTTGAAATGTATCCGTCTGTTAGAATGCAGCATTAGTTTTTTAAATTTTCATAGCAATTTTAAAAGTTATAAAGCGTTATATACAAAATTTCTCCAAAATTTACAAAAAAATTTAAAACATGTTACTTTATTGATCAAAATCATTGCCAAAACTGGTGGTTTATGCACATATGTATAATAAAAGATTGGACGTTTTTCTTTAAAAGTTTTGACTTAGAAACTACAAAAATCGTGTTCATTGACCAATTTTTAAGTAAACTTCAAAAAACGTTCGGAATACAAGATTTTTGGGGTCAACTTGCGCGACCCCTAAACCTCTTGCGAAAAATCTGGTAACAATCTCAAAAATACTTCACCCTATAAGCTTTCCAATTAAGCTTGAGCAACCTGAAAATCGAAAAAGGAAAATTTTTGTGAAACACTCTAATATACACCACACAGTGAAGAGATTCGTTGTCACAACTATATTTACAGCCAACTAAAATTTGGCGGTTCCATGGACTATCACATTATTCAGTTGTTATTACCAATAATTGTGTTCCGTATCACCAAGTGTTGTGCAAATCAATTGGTTTGTAATTCAGTTTTGGTTGCAAGAACTGAATTATTTAGTTAAAGCCACAGTAACAAGAAAAAAAATGTTATTTGCCAATCAAGTTTTAGTTTTAGTTCTATCAATCAATTATCCTGCCGAGGTGAATATTCTATTTGTTGGATCAACGAAAAGTTTAAAATCTAGTTCGGTTGTAATAAATAATGTATTGGTATGTTCAACTAATTACTTGAATTTGATTGCTGTCACAAGCATTTGACGATGCTTTAACCACTTATGATTTTTATAGAAAAAAAGTAAAAAAATATTTTTTTATTAAAATTATGTATTTTATATATAAATATAAACAAAATTATTATTATTTATAACCAGGGTTCGTATTTCGTGCCCATTTTTGATCGAAAATATGAAAAAATTTCTATATCTCGAAAACGGAGCGTCCAATCGAAAAAAAAACAAATTTTTACGAGTTTCTAAGGGTTTCTCACAACGTGTTCCAATTCGTATGAAATAATTTTTTCCCAAAAACTCGTCAAAATAGGAAATCACTAAAACAAAAAATGGCTATTACTCGCAAACGGTGCGTCCAATCCAGATATAGAGAGTTTTTCTAAATTTTTCAAATTTTCGATCACAAATGGGGATGGAATACCCTGGGTATCATATGTATGCCTAAGCTAATTTGTGTCATCCACAATAATAGTTCCTCCAGCCAAGCACCCACAATTGTTTGCATGTGTTTGTGAAGGCGTCAATAGTGGCGTCATATTCAACGATTACAAGTCTCACTTCACCTCAATTTATGATAATATGTATTCTTCGCTGGCTGATATACATATATACACTATCGTTTTTTCACATCTTTGGTTATCACTTTCTGTTTAAAATATAGTTTTCCCGAAAAGTCCAAATTTTCTGTAAAAAGAGAACAAAAACAAATATTAATCATCGAAAATCACTTTATTGTTTTTCAAAATATTCCCCATGAAGATTTATACACTTTTGCATGCGTTTGAACCAATTGTCGAAACACTTTTGCCACTCTGATTGAGGTATCTCCAAAACATGCATTCTGAATGTGGCAACCGCTTCTTCAGGTGTCGAAAAACGTTGACCTCTCAGTTTGTTTTTTACGTACGGGAATAAAAAGAAGTCATTCGGTGCCCAAGTCAGGACTATACGGCGGATGACCCATCAAATCGATGTTTTGGGTGCTCAAAAATGCAGTTGTTTCAGCCGATGTGTGAGAGCTCGCATTGTCGTGGTGAAGAGTGATCCGTCTTTGGCGGTTGGTTTTCCTGATTTCTTGGAAGACAACTGGCAAACAAATGGTTGTGTACCACTCAGAATTCACTGTTCTGCGTTGTTCTAGTGGTACGGTTCCGACATGTCCGGTTTTTCCGAAAAAACAAGCGACCATTTGCTTGGAAGTGCTTCGGGGGCGAACAACTTTTGTTGGATTTGGCTCATCTTGAAACACCCATACAGTTGACTGCTGTTTACTTTCGGGCTCATACACGTAAATCCAGGATTCATCACCTGTCACGATGTCATAGACGTGTTTCGAAGCACCGCGATCGTATTTTTGGAGCATTTCTTTCGACCAATCGGCACGAGCCTTTTTTGAGCGATTGACAAATTGTGTGGGATCCAACGCGAACAAATTTTTTGACGGTCAAATGTTTATGCAATATTGAATGTATGCTGGTCCCACTAATGCCTACGGTTGTCTCAATCTCACGATAGGTCACTTGACGATCTTGCAAAATCTGTTCGCGCACAGCATCAATGGTTTTCGGAACAACAGCTGATTTTGGACGACCTTCACGAAATTTGTCTTGGAGTGAACTACGACCACGATTGAATTCACCATAAACACCAAACACTGGTCCTTGATGGAGCTTCATCGCCAAAAATTGAATTAAGTTCATCCATGCACTGTTGCTGAGTTAATCCACGTCGAAAGTTGTAAATAATAAACGCACGAAAATGATCACGATTTAATTCCATTTTTGGGCCGAGATGAATCTTTTAAGCTACTGTAAACAACACAAATAGCGCTCGTATGTCAAAACGTTCTAAGTGCGCATAACCTCAAAAATGTCCAACTTTACGATAGAGCTGTCAGCTTCTAGATTGCAACACTAGGGTTGCCAAATCCCGAAACATAAAATTCAACCCTCTATGTAGTTTCTCTTTAACAACAAAGCCTCTTGTGAACAATAACCAGTGTTTTTGTGACAGAAACAAAGTTACCCGTATGATTACTGTGACTAATATTTGAACACGAATGCTAATATTGTACTTTTTATTAGTGGTATCTTCCCTTTCAGATGAATGAGGTTTTAGAAATACGCAAATTGTTTAATAGAACTTAAGTTCGGTAGTAGCAACTTGTATTTAGTAAGACCGATTTTTAATCTATCAATAACATCGACAAATAGTTCTGATGTTTGACAATTAACAAGGGATGCTCAACCCATTACTAAAAATCCATATTTATATTTTAATTTTCATAAAAAAAACCAAAAAACTAAAAAAAAATTAAAAACCATTAATAACACTGTGAGACAAAATTAGATTTTTTCAAAATGATGGGATTCTGTCAACGGATTCTGGTAGAAAAGTCTAAAAAAAAATTTACGTGTATCGGCGTTTCACCAGATCTGATCAGATTTTTTTTTAGGGCGGGTCAAAGTTTCTGCCCCTCGGGACTTTTCTGCAACACATCGGCATGCAAAATTGTGTGTTCCTTACTTCTGAGGTACAAAGTATGTTCAGAAGTTTTATAGAAAAGATTCAGATAAACATTTTTGTGGAACAAATTAACCCTCTATCTGTCACGTATACGAGTAAACATAATTTTTACTGTTTTTTTTAAAACTCTCAAAAAACTGCTCCAAAATGGCGGGTGGCGTGGTCAAAATGTTCTACAAAAATTATCGCCATAAAATTTCACTATATGTGTCCGAACACTCCAAAACACAAATCTTAGCCCAAGTGCTAGATAATATGCAAAAACTAACTGCCTACTAAGATTTTGTCATTTTGCTGTTTCCATTGAAAATAGTCCACATAATATATTGAATTCTATCATGTTTCATCTTTTATCTAGCACTCGGGCTAAGATTTGTGTTTTGGAGTGTTCGGACACATATAGTGAAATTTTAAGGCGATAAGTTTTGTAGGACATTTTGACCACGCACCCCGTCATTTTGGAGCAATTTTTTGCGAGTTTTAAAAAAAAAAGTAAAAATTATGGTTATACGTGACAGCTACAGGGTTAATTTGTTCCACAAAAATGATTATCTGAATCTTTTCTATAAAACTTCTGAACATACTTTGTACTTCAGAAGTAAGGAACACACAATTTTGCATGCCGATATGTTGCAGGAAATTTCCGAGGAGCGGAAACTTTGACCCGCCCTAAAAAAAATTCTGATCAGATCTGGCAAAACGCCGATACACGTATATATTTTTTTAGACTTTTCTACCAGAATCCGTTGACAGAACCCCATAATTTTTTGTTGGTGTCGCACAGTGTAACAAGTCATTTAATGCACATTTATTCAAAAGTGTGCTATACAAGTGAAACAGAATTTGTTTGTTATTTTTTGGACATTTTTCTTTTTTATATTGTACTATTTAAAAAAGTGTTTAATACAAGGAAATATTTTTTATTTTCTATTAACAGCTATCAATTGCGCTACATATGCAAACTAAAAACTATCCGCTGTTTTAATTTCCTACAAAGATAGGGGGGAGTATCTCAATATGTACGGTGTGCTATTCAAGTGAAACACACTGTATATGGATGCCAAGTCTATGAAATTTGTGCAGTGTGCAATATAAAAAATTTTCAATTTGCCATAACATTTCTCAACCAAAGATTACCAAAGATAACTATGTAACAGAAAAATTTAAATATTTATATAGTTTTTCAAACAATTCTTTGACAAGACTGATATAATCAAAGACGTATCTTGTTCTTAATTATATGTGACTGGTCTGACTTCTACTAGATTATATACATTTATGTACACGCTGAAAATGCTGCATTTCTTTGTTGTTTGGATGTAAATATAGCGTGTTTGTAGCTTGTCGCAAATATAATATACTTGTGCCCAAACACGTTGTGTTTCATATTCAATATAACATGTTTGAGACACAATGATTAATAGGCTATAACATATGATTTTGAGACCAAAATTTGGCTTTTTTGTTGAAAACCGCTAAAAACAAATATGAGACAAACAACAAAGAAACAACAAACCAGCAGATCTTCAATTCATGAAAGCGGTGCTTGCAAACATGTACATGTTTCCTGCAATATGTTGCTGGGGCCGAAATTTTTCAGCATGTATGTATGTATATAACTCATGCATATCAGAGGATTTTTAGAAATAACTTAATAACCCAGGTCTCTCGATTAGAGTTGGGTATTTCTTGAACTATGTACTCATATGTATCACAAACATAATGCACATGTTCTATAATCCGATAATGTTCGTGAGTGTTATACCCGAGCACCTCAAATGAACGAGTTCGAGCACTAGTGACAGAGTTCGACCAGTTGATCCAAAATATACTAGGGAAATGATGTATAATGAGAGACCAAAGAAGACATAGATTATAGACCATGCAGCGAACTAAATCGAAATAGTGTTTGATTGATACTAATGACAGCTAAATTATGTTTATATTGTTTGGATCGGACGAAAATACACATTCCCTTTTTATTCTTTCCGTATTATGTCCAACCAAAGAGTAAATAAGCTATGGATAAAAGCCTTATTCCACGGTGGTTGGCACAGAGACTCGGGTCACCTTTTTTAAATATGGGACTGAGAGTCCAATCGCCGGGCATGCATTCATCTATTCAAATTCCCCTAATGAGCTGATGCTGGCACCTTATCAGCTCATCAACGTTAGTTTTTAACTGCTTCGCCGGTAATCCATTGGCTCCTGCGGCTTTGTTGTTCTTAAGCGGGCCAATAGCTGTTCTGACCTCGTTTTGGTTAGGAGGGGGCAATCGACGTCGTCATCCAAATTGTGATCGATTGTCATTGGATATCTCAGTTACCAGTAGCGCAGAGAAATGATCTCTCCATATTCTCAACATGCTCTACACATCTACGATGAGTTTTCCGTTCTTCTGTTTAGAGAAGGGGGCCCTGAACCATGTCCATTAGTTCCGTTTTTGACTTTATGGTACAATTTTCGGGCTTCGTTCTTCCTTCTGTATGGTTTAATTTTCTCACCGTCGCGCTTTGTTCACTGCCGTTTCTTACGCCTAAAGAGACGGTTTACTTCCTTTCATTTCTCCATATGTAGCTCGCGTTGCAATTGACTGAAGCATTGCCAGACGTGCATCGTTTCTTTTCATTATTTGCGATGCGAAACTTTTCATCGTACCATGGTTGGTTCCGAGAGATTCCTTGAGTAGGCTGTGGTTACCTATGGTAATTGCAGCTTTCCGATGTCTAGCTTTCTCTTTGTCTAGTTTCGTACGATTTTCGCTCTACTTAATCTTGTGCGAACCTTTGCTGCTACCAGGTAGTGATCGGAATTGATGTTAGCTCCACTGATCACTTGAACGTCCATTACCCGATTGGATGAAATGGTGAACGTTGATAATCGTTATAATTTCGAGGTAGCGGACGACTTTATTTACCTCGTATCTGCCATGAACAGAAGTAATAACGTCAGCCTGGAAACCAAACGGCGATTTCAAAGATAATGCCCACCCCCAGAAACGAAGATCCAACTATATCATACAGGTTATATGTCTTGTTTTATGGCGCAATATTCTTGGTAATATCGCACGCTGTTGAGACATCACTGTGTCTTCGAGCGAAAATGCTCCGAAAAATATATGGTCCTATACTAGAAAAGGGCGAGAATCGATGACGGATGTACCACGAGCTGTATAATCAGTATCCATAGTTATGCGAATCAAAATAATGCGTTTACGCTGGCTAGGCCATGTCAGATGAATGGATGAGAATGAACCAGTGCGAAAGGTTTTCCAAGGCGTACTTGATGGACATCGAAGTATAGGACGACCAAGACTTCGCTGGACAGACTAGTTGAAATATTGCCTGCGAGATTGAGCTGGTTGGAGAAACATGTTATCCTCATTTTCTAAGGCCCTTGACTCATCTGGGATATTCGAGGCCACCTAAGTGAATAAGATTGTTAACATTCTAAAGTTATTTTGACATAAATGTTTGTGAAACCATACAGTGAAAACATTTAATGTCACAATACTTATAAGGGGCATGGAGATATCACTACTCTTCGGTTATCATTTCTAAGAATTTTCTCTTGATTATTAAATGTCGTTCGCCTCGTCTCAAGTGGTAGCTCGCTGCAGCTAACGTTACATGCGCCAAATGGTGCATTGTTGGCTGGGCTTTTTGAAAATGACTTAGATATACATATTAGCCTCCCCATACAAGTGGTTAATACTTGTTTAATTTTTCACATATTTGTGCTAAATTGTAAAAATATAAATGCAATTAGTACGAGTATTATTAATCTACATTCTATAAATAAAAGTTAAGTGTATTCACGATATGCATGTAACATGTACTGATTCACCCTTGCTATGGTTGGCGTCGTCGACACAACGGTATTTGTGTAGTCGTTATCTAAAATTGACGAATTGATGCTGTAATTGAATTAAAACGACTCTATTCCAGGCGAAACAGTTTTTGGTGACAAATTTGGATTTTTTCTTATGCCCCTATTACCGTTCACCAGTCAACTTAGTTTGGTCGACTTAGAGACGACCCAACTTCAACACGACCAAAATTATCTTTTGTATTGTGGTCCACAACTGTTTTTGGTTGCAATTGTTATGGTGTTACCAGATCGAAATATCAATTTTGACAAGTAAAAGCAGCTGATTTATGTGAAAATAAAAGAAGTTAACAATTGTGTTGTGATTGCAAAATCGAAATGGATATAAGTAGCATAAATTAGTTTTATGAAGATGGATAGATATTTTGCATTTAAGAAGAAATATTCGTGATGCATCCAACCCTCTGGAACTACCCAGTACAAGGTATGTATTTGCATATACACGTTGCCATTCATTCATGTTCTGGTTCTGCGCGGTGCCAAATATTACATAATACAAAAAAAGGTGTCCCATTACATCCCATGATGGAATCGGGGAGAGCTATTGACAACTATTGAGGTGACAGCCGTTGAAAGAAATTAAAGGTGGTCCGTGCAGGTATCGAACCCAGGATCGCAAGTACAAGAGGCGCGCACACTAACCATTGCACCACCGATTATATTATATAACGGCTATATAGGGCATATATTATTGTTAAATTAAAATGTTCAAAAGTTAAATGAAAATTATAATTTGAAGCCAAAATAATACCTACTTACGATCTGTCCATTCTTATCAACTTAAAAACATGCACAACTATAAACTCAACTGCTCTCAAGCAGTGGTGTAAATTTAACGCATTTGTCGACCAAACTACCACAGAGTTGCCAGCGGCACTACGACAAAAGTAAATGAACACAACCAAAAAATCAGCTGTTGTTCAGTTGAGTTGAGAACTACAATGCCAATTCATCGATTACGACCAAACTCTCACAAAAGTTGAGAACCGTAATAGGAGCATTAATTAAAAGAATACAGAGTTTAATTTTTGAATTATGGATTAACAAAATTAAAATTCAGAGTGCACAATGTTTGAACGCGGACGAAAAACTTCAAGGACGGCTTGCAGGAGTGATCCAGAGCAAAACTTGCTTTAAGCGTTTGACGAATAAGTAAATCCCCCTGTCTGATAGTAGATGCATAGTTTCAATAAGTAAATTTATAAAAATAGTTGTTTAAATTGGAGTTGAATAATTGGAATAAATTGGAATTGAATTGAATTGTTCATTCAATCAAGATTGATTTACTTAAGGCCTCACTTAAACCATCACTGCCTGTAACATGGTTTTATCTTAGACTGAGGCAGTCTCAGTCGTCTCCAGCGTCGTTGTAAGGACCCATAAAAACCTTACGAAATGAAACAGTGAATTTCTCCCTGACTAGGACGCTAATAAGTTCGTCGATTTACTCAGTTTAATTCACAAAGTTCATATATTAAATTTCGACGAAAACGATCCAAGATCCTTTCAATAGGTAGATAATAAGTACCGGTGTGTGCTCGAACGTCGGTACTCGAATGACCTAGGACGATAGGGAGTTAGGTTGTAGCGATGGATAGATTCGGGTTACAGGTGCGGTGATAGTAGATGATGGTGAGTTACTCTGGGTTCACGACTTCTGCATGAACGTCGGGATTCGGGTAGCCTTAAAATAAGCAGATTTAGTCGGTGGTGAAAGGAATGAGAACTCGGAATTCGGTTATTCGATCAGAGTCGTTCCTGATCAGGATCTGGTACGGGCACCCCACCAGGCGTAAAGCTTTTATAATAACAAAGGTACAGTACTCACGAAGAGTAAATCCATCGTAATAACAAAGATACAAATCCTACGAGGCGCAATGTCATCGTAATAACAACGGTGCAGTACCCACGAGGGGTAAAGCCCACGTAATAACAAAGCTGCAGTACTCACGAAGAGTAAAGCTTTCGTAATAGCAAAGATATAAAGCCCACGACAAACAACATCTTCGTAATAACAAAGGTGCAGTACCTACGGCAGGGATGCCAACTCTTCCGAGACAAAAATCGCTACAGACAAGTTGCTAAAAATCACCACAAATCTCTACTGACGGATATTAAAAAACACTACGAAAAAGTGTAAAAACGGCAAAAATTAGTAATAACTACACAGAATGTGAGAAAATTAAAAAAGGCACATACATGCATACGTATTCTAAAATTCAATTTATTTATTGTAAACATAAATAATTTTAGCTAAAACATAAAACAAACTAAAACTTAAACAAAAATACTTCACATAAACAACAAAAACTTTGAATTTTTCGTAAATCAACATACTGCATGCATACAGTATAACCAATTTAGGAATGACTTAAAACTAGGGATCGCAAATAAGAGTAATGAGATAGAACAAATCAAAGCGAAAAATAATTGTAGATGATTGTGAATATGAAATGAATTTTTCTAATAAAAGTTTACAACAATTACTATTTGTCAACTTTTATTAAAAAAATTTAAAATAAAAATTGATTTTAAGTTTCTTTTCAATAAATTTTCTTATAAATAAGACTTATTTGGCGATATTTTAAAAAACATTGAAATTTAATACTTATTTCATAACTTTTTTTAGGACAAAAAAACAAGATTTTAAATTAATTTATTTTGGTTGTATGTATAGTTGACCTTTGTAATTTTATTCGTTTAAATATTTTTCGGCTTTGAGGTCATAAATAAAAAGACAGTGGACAACAAAGTCTTACAGCACGTGTCGGTACAGCATAAGTACTATTGTTATCTCAAATCCTTGAAAATGATCAACGAAGTTGATCGAAATATTGGAGAAATAAAAGTGATATAAACCACACCGACGTATAACTCTCACGAATACACTCACCATGTTTGTCCAACCGTTTGAGCGTCTATACCGCCTGTGACTATTTGCACTCTCACACAAAATTGAGTAAGTCAATTTGCAAACACATCAACTCCAACATAGAAAATTCCGTTATTCTTTTTCGTTTGCTTCAAAAGTAATGGCAATAAACAATGTTGCGTAAAAATCGCTACAGCCGCTACCTTAAAACAGCGAAAATCGCCACTGTAGCGATTTAAAAAAATTGCTACAATTCTAAAACAGTGGTTTTTGTGTGTCAAAAATCACCACAAGTAGCGGGAAAACCTCCAAGTTGGCATCCCTGACCTACGGACAGCAAACTGTTCGTAATAAAAAAGATCCAGATCCCACGAGGAGCAACGTCTTCGTGGTAACAAAGGTGCAGTACCCACGAAGGGTAAACCCTTCGTAATAACTACGGTTTAGTACTCACGAAGAGTAAAACCTTCGTAATAATAAAGATGCAGTGAAAAACCTTCGTAATAATATAGGTTCATTACTCACGAAGAGTAAGCCTTCGCAATAACAAAGATGCAGGGACCACAAGGAGCAAAGTATATAGATCACAAAAATAGTTGTCCTCAATTTGTCAATGAACTTCGTCTTGGAGAGATAGCCGACGATTACTTTTTTTTTTAAATGCATTTATTTTTTCAAACCACACTTATTAACAAACATAGAATACGGGGTAAATATAACCATAAGGGATTCATACAACTTATTCCTAACATTAAAAAATATTCTAAGGACTATCCATTCTACTACTATATACTTTACATTGTTCACCATGAGGCGCCTACATATCGTTTATACTTTTTCTTAAAACTATTTACTGCAACTGGTGCTTAAACCCTAAAAAACCGGTCCAGTTAAAACTGGGTTAAATTCAACCATAACAACTTACAAACTAACACTTAACACTACTTAAAACTACTATTTACATATATACATTATTTACATAGTAAGGTGCAGTCACTGTGCGGTATTGTAGACCGTGCTGCTAATGTCGCCGACGATTACTTCAAATCACAATCGACTGTTTATACAACGACTACCATAACCTCAACGAGAATAATAAAGGTGGCTCAAAATAGTGATCTACTTCGGGACTCGTATTCTGCCGCAAACCGATATGACATCGTCTGTCACTCAATACAGATGGAATAATGTCGTACGGGTGTACTATTTGTGGACAGAGTTGGTAAGTCTTCGTATACATTTACTATTCGCGGGTGTCGTATAAACTGGTCCATTATATTGTCGTATTCGGCGTTATGTAATTGTAGATGCATATCCTTGGCCACGGTGGTTGACATTTTGTATTACATACACCTGTTTTGCGCCCTTTTAACGCCTGTAACGCAATATACAGTTCAAATACTGTAAGCCCAGAACGTCATCCTTATTTTTTGTACACAAACGAACGACCTTATAAATAATATCACGAGCTAAAATTACAACCAAAATTAATGATATTTTTTTATTTCGTCAATTTTTAATTAATATTCAAGAACAAATCATCTTGCAATTGCCTATAAGACAAATTACGTCAAAACAAACGAAAAAAATCAAATTTGTCAATTTCCTTTGAGCTATACAGAACAGGGTTTTTTCTGTAATTATAAAAAATTTCAACAATCGGCTCCAGGATTTGAACTCACGTTGGCGGACGATCGTTTGTAATGGAGAGAGCTGGAAAACGAAGAGAAATCCCAACGACGACAACTGCAATTAGTACAATTTGAACAGGACGGTCACTGGCCTAGAAATCGAAAAATATGCTTCTAAGAAATAATTTCAGATCGAATCATATATAACAAAAAAACATATTTACAGCCCTATTCTGGCAGGGTTACAAAAGTCACCACTGTTACTATTTGACAGCAATGTGACAATTGTCACAAATCGCTATTCTGACACATTTTTTTGGTGACAAAAGTAACAAAAATTGTTACCTGCCAAAGAGGAGGTAACAGCGCCTGACAGCTGTTTTATTTGCCGGAAAGTTGATACAAAATCATTTTGTAAATTCTGCAAGTAAACAATAAAACTGTATACGGAGGAAAATAATAATATATTTTGTACCAAAACGACAAGAGGGCGTAATTAAATTAAGGAAGGACTTTTGTTACTTTGTCCTATGGAAATGTAGCAGAAAGAAAGATCTTGATTTTGTGTTAGAAAGATTGAAAAAGCGCGAAAAGTATTACAAAACTTTTAACGTAAATATCTTTCTGTCTTTCAAGGGATATTGAATATTATACCTTTAAAAAAGGCTAAGCTCTTGTATATTATCGAAACCTGCCAAAAAATAGGTATATTAGGGTATTTTTTTGAAAAAAAAAATTTGCAGAAAAGTGGGGTTAAAAAATGTTTTTTTAATTAGCTCCCCTGTGGGCTAATAAAAATGAATATGTTTATGCACTGATTTATATAGCTTAGAAAGACCTTTATAATGATTCCCATTTCAACCAGATCGGATTATAAATCCCGGAGAAACGAACGATTATATACTCAAGCTTCAAAGGCCTAATTCTCAAGAAGTTGTACCGAACGCGGGGGGAAAAACAAGTTTTTCAACTCAACGCAGAAGCTTTTGTCGGTGGTGAAATTTTGATGTAAATCAGAGAGTTGGCGCTAAAGTAAATTACTTCTTCTATATGGCACGGATGTGCAGGAGTATAGCATCTCCGGATGTTCCTTGAGGAAGACAATATAGCATTCCAGCTGTGCTTTTGCGGTGGGCTCAAATTCCCTAAATAATAATGTATTAATTTTAATTCAATAAAACATAACTATATTAAATACCTACTTTTCCTTTTTTTACTGCGTTCATTTTGTGCAGAAAACCATGTGTTTTTTTTGTCCATGCTTTTGACAAACTGTTATTGTGAGGTGAATTATTTGTTACGAGGTGAATTTTTCGTTGTCACTGTGTAGCCAGAATACCAGATACAAACAATGGTGAAAACTTTGTAACAATTTAGTGGTTACAATTTGATTGTTACCAAATACACAGAATAGGGGTGTTAAGCTCAAAAATAAAATCGTGCTTCGTCGTTTTGACGAAGGATGACGGTGCAGGATTAAGATAACTGAATGTTCCATGCTGAATTTGATGAGACCATATCTTGCTCACCACTTCGTTATTTGTCTCGCAATACGTGCAGCTCTTGGGCCACTAAAGTCTGCATGGAGGCACTGCTTCCATGCGCCTGTACTGGTAGTATCGGGCGTCTGGATACCGAAACTTCTAAATCGGAGTCCATACCATTGCGAAAATTAAATACTTTTTAGGCACATCAATAACCAAATTAAATAAAATATCTGAAGTACAAATGGAAATGTACCTTCTTCTTCCTGCTTTCATTCTCTAAGGGTGGTATTATATAAGTCGTGAATCCATAGTCTAATACATCCATAGATACTTTTATTCTCTCAATAAATTAAACGTCATAGGTACGATGGAAAGTAAACATTGGATGGTGGAAAATATGGGTCCAATAATACCAGATAGAGGCAATCCAACAAACGTCCAACAAAGGAGCAACAACAGAATTTCGTGTTTTTGTGGAAAAATCGTTGTATTAAACACAATACAAATGTATACAAATGATAAAAGTCAACAAAAAAAGGGCAAAATACATTTAAATTTTTCAGTTCTACACCAAAAGGACATGAAAAAGTTAAGTGAATATATTTTGTAACTCCACCTGGTGTAAGTTAATTTTAAATGTAATTGCTCTAATTTCCACAAACCTACGACGAAGAGTGTGAAATGAAACGTCCGATGAGAGAATAAACGTATCTATGTACGTATTATGGCCGTCGGTGGTGCAATGGTTAGTGTTGCGCGGCTCTTGTACATGAGATCCTGGGTTCGAACCCTGCTCTGACCACCTTCAAATTTCTTTCGGCGGCGGTCACCTCGCATAGTGACGGCGACACTATCGAGTATATAGCAATGAAAAAGCTTCTCAAAAATACCGTTCGGAATCGGTGTGAAACTGTAGGTCCAAATCAGTGAGTGAAAACTGGAAAGCGCACAGCTCAGTGATTGTGAGAAGTTCTCCCCGGTCCCTTCATGGGATGTAATGGGAAACCATTTTTTTTTTATGTATGTATTACAGCCAAAGTCACGATGTCGAACGTTAATGTTCGCTTTCTTTCTATGCGACGAACATCTGATTTGGGAGTCACTAACAAGCGAACGAAAACATATACAATTCAGTTCAAAATCGGACCCCACTTACACCCTCTCCAACAAAATCCAAGCGAACGAAGTCAGTTACTCATTTTCGTTTCAAAAAACGAGTCACTATCTTTCGACTTGTCGTTCGCATGGTTTTACGTGTGTTTGTGTGGTTGTTGTTCAAAGCAATAACATAAAGTTGACGTTCGCCATTTAATTTCGGAGCGAGAGAGAAGAGTATGAAGAACTAGTATCTGCAGGCAGTGTTGCCAGTTTAGGGGATTTATCCCCGAATTGGGGATTTTTTTTTCCAAACAGGGAATTGTTTTTTTGGTGTGGGGATCCGGGGATTTTTTGGGGATGAAAATTTAAGATGTATTTATTAAAAGTGCTTCTTTTGTATCATTGTTTAAAGTTTTGATCTGGCACTACCTAAATCAAAGCAAGCATACACACACGAATAATATTTGGTGTTGCGTATGTGTGACTGCAACAACAAAGAGAAGAAAGTTAATGTGGCAAGTCTATACTGTTTTCTTGCGTTGCGAGAAAACGCTTGCAAATCGTTATTGCTAAATGTTGTCAGCAAAAAGAATTGCATACACTTGTCCGTAGACTATACTAGACTTAACAGTTCTCTCAACAAATATCTTACATTTGGCCTGGTGTGATATTTACGTTGGATATTGAAAAGAATTGCTTTACTAATACCAGATAGAGGCAATGGTTCAAAAGAACAACAACGGAATTTCGTTTTGTGTGTTAAGTACAACACATTTAAATTTCACAACTAAAGTCATAAGTTATTGTAATTCGACCTGATGTATGCCACTTTTCGTTAAACATCTCTCTATCACACCGACCGCATCACGAGGAGTGTGAAAGGAAACGTCAGATGGGTCAAATATTCTCTATAGTAAGATTTACTCTATGCACTTGTCAGTCCCTGAAAATATCAGAATGATGACAACAATAAAACCAGTAACAAACATTTTTGATATTTGGCGTTGCTGAAAATAATAGAAGCAGTGGAGAAGAAATAACGAGATATACTAAAATTATGTACAAAACAAATAATGAAGTAGATGAATCTGAAAATTATGAGACTGAAGTGTTTGATATACTAAGCCTTAATGACTTTTAACCAATGTCCAGATCAAAATCCAGATCTCATTTGCCATAATCATTTTGTTATAACTAATTATTATTAAAATAATTATATAATATTTATAATTAAATAATAACATAATAATTTATTATGTTTAAATTTCTCAATATTTAAGTTTTCGTTTTGTTAAACTGAATTCTAAATAAACTTTTATTTTAAAACTTTCTCGAACTTCCTTTAAAACTCTGGGGATTTTTCCGGGGATTTTAATTTTTTTTGGGGGATTTTAGGGGATTAAAAATAACAATTCGGGGATTTTGCCTAAAAAAAAACTGGCGACCCTGTCTGCAGGTGCCGCAAAATTGTCGTTTTTGCGCTGAAATGGAAATATATTCTAATAACAAATTTATTATAATGACATTATTTTCTGTTCATTGTGTTTCTTCCATTGAATTCTATATAAATTGGTTTTGTTTCAAGCTTTTATTTGATTTCCAGCTATACGACAACTAAAAGACAAGTGACTGGTTTTGACATTTTCGTTCGAATAGATGACAGCGAAAATAGTTAGTGGCTTCCGATTTTGTAAACACACAACCACACATTTACATTTAAAGCCAGAAATACGAACAAATGTGAGTGACTGGCTTTCGTTCGCTTAGGTTTTCTTTCGAGATCGTGACTTTGGCTGTTAGTCTATGCGTGAATCAGTCTTTTGTTGTTTTGGAAGTTTATAAAACGTTACAGCTGTTCGGTGACTACCTGCGTTGAGTTGCGTTATTTGATGGGTAGTATATAAAACACAGCGCAATGTTTTTGATCACTTCAGCTGTCAAATTAAACACGCCACAGTTCTTCGCGTTAATTGATGAAATTACAAATTTAAAGAAAAATGTCGATCGAGAATAGGCAGATGGAAGTATTTTGCGTTTCATTGCTTATAAGTAGTTGCCAATTTTGAACTGCGTTAGACAGATAGAGCTCAAACTTTTTTTTTTAAATAATTCAAATTATACTGTTTACGCACTGAAATTCTTATTTACAATAATAAAATTAGAAATGGAAAGTTCAAATTAATAATGCGTTGCAAAACTATTATAATTATATTTAAATATTATAGACATCACTTGATGTTGACATTAATAAACAAAAGAACCAACACATTTTAAATAATGGCACGTGTTTTTGAAAAGACAACTAATTTATTATAGTTTGGAAAATTTATTCAACATTGCAACCAAAAATAATATGGGGTTTTTACACATTTTATGGGAATATTGTTGGTATTTGCGGTATTATAAATATTTAATAGCAATCTTTAAATTTGTTGATCTATTGAAATAGAGCTAATTTTTGTAATCTTTTTCATTCTGCGCATTTCACTCCAGATAACTTTTCCTAGTCTACATATTTGTTTATTTTGGTTGGGCAACTCTGTAAACCAAAAATGTCAGTGACAGCTTTCGATAGCGAATGCAAGCGCGAAGTGATGTATAAACTACAATTTTTTGACTTTGGCTTTCGCGTTGGCTTTTGCGTTTACGTCCACTTTCGGGACTTTTAGAATACTACCCTAAGACTGACTTTGATTGAATTTTGTTTGTGGTTTTGATATGTTATCGATAAACAGTCGACGACGCGTCCTCTCAAGACAGAAAATACAGAATTAGTATCGATGTGATGTTGATATAAAATCGACGACGACGTTGAGGATGCCAACCGCAGTAAGGTCGATTGTCAAATTGATGCAAAACACCTCGGTTATATAGTGATTAAAGTAGAATATTACTATGATTTTCTCATGAATCCACCTATTGATCACTTATGTATATTTGATGATACTGGCAAAATAATCTAGCCTAAGGCGATGTGTATTAACTACATGAGCGCATGTATAAAGGATGTTGAAACCGAAACAATTTTTGAAATGCTCATTACTGGAATAACCGAAAAACCGGGGATAATCGGTTCGTAACTGTTGGTTGGTGAACATGAGAACGTGGCTTCAATCCCCGCTCCGACTACCTGTCATAATCTGGCTAAGTGACGGCGGCGCATTGGAGTAATAAGTTAAAAAGGCTTCTCAATACGTAACCGTTCGTATTCGGTGTAAAACTTTAAGTCCTTATAGAGCCTACAAATTAGAAAGCGCATAGCTCCCCCTATCCCTTCATGCAATGTTTCGAGAATCTAATTTTAAACGGTTTTGAGTTTAAAATTTAAATTGGAAAAAAACCGAAAACCGTCTTTTCGACAAAGTCGGTTTTGGGAACTCTCTAATATAATTCACATGCACGTGCAATTACGTGTAAATAAGTAAATATAATCTGGTGATTAAAAGACCTTCAGTACGTCTACCAGAAAATGCCTTATAGCTACGTACGTACTTGCAGTGTGAATGTGAATGTGAGTCGTGTTAACCTTACACCTTGATTGCATTGAGTAATCTATACCAAATATTTTAAGGGAATTAAATAAAACGCAATTAAGACCAGTGTTGCCAGAAGCTGCTACAAAAAGTTATAAAAAAAACAATTTATGCTAAACAAAATTGTATCAAATATATAAGTCTCTTAAGCCGTAATACCCATGATGTTATAAACAACAGTTTCTGAGATTTGAAAATATTCTGAACATTTCAAATTACACTGTGCAACAATAAATTATTTATCGAATGACACTAACGGGAAATGATAGTAGAGTGTCCTAGACATTAATCCCTAAAAGGTTTTGGAAATTTGGTACAATTTAGTTTATTCACTTTTGAAGTTATGCCAAAAAACGTAGACCTCGCAATTTGTTTTTATTGTGCCGAAGTAAAAATAAATCGTTAGATGCCAAATCAGAGCTGTAAGGTGGATGACCCATCAAAGCAATATTTTTGCTGGTCGAATAAGCGTTTGTGTGAGCCGATGTTTGACAGCCAGCCCTAGAGTAAATATCACGTCGCAAGTTGGAATTTTATTGAGTTGGAGTTGCAGATGACAACACAAGCATCAAACGTAATTTAAAACTCATTATTCAAAAATAAGTAAAACGCCATTAGTATCAATCGAACATAATTTAAGACATTAGTATCAATGAAAATTTAAACATAGTTTGCCTATTGCTCGTTCCTGCAACCACTTCATTTTGCATGATTTTCCAACCTCATAGTCGATGAGCTGAGGCATCGAACCCACCAGGGGTGACCCATCAAAGCAATAATCGCTGGTCGAATAAGCAATCCATAGAGTAATATAACTCTATAAAATGGCCTACCAAATCGTCGTCATGAAGAGGCATCGAAGAGAGTAATGAAAACTCTTAAGTATTACTCTATGATTTACTCCTGAATATGGGCGTAATACAAACAATAATAAAGGGAAATTGTTGTCGATTGCTACACACAGGAAAAAGATTAGTTGGAAATCAATTCAGGCATTGGAAATTCTATGCTAAACCATAGAGAAATACTTAAGAGTTTACATTGCTCTCTTCGATGCCTCTTCATGACGACGAGGTAGTAGGTCATTTCATAGAGTTTTATTTGCTGCTGTATTTTACCAATTTTACACTTTCGTTGGGCATAAAACGGACAGAAATCAAAGGCAATGCGTATTCTCGTTCAATGCCAACAATATAAAACATAATTTAGCTATCGTTAGTATCAATAAACACTATTTAAAATTAGTTCCTGTCTTCTTTGGTCTGTCATTCTCCATCATCGGCCTAGTACCTTTTCGATCAGCTGTGCCATAGAACCCCATAAGCGGCATATTTCATAAGCATGAAGAGAATGATTATAAAGGGTTTTTCAACAGAGACGCTACAAAAGTAAATCGATAGGGACAGCAAACGACACCATATTTTTTCCCGCTCTTTTGACATTTCTCTTCAGTAAGGTTTGCCATTTCATCATGGAAAGATATACGAGCCAACAACGAGTCGAAATTATTAAAATTTACTACCTAAATTTTGAGTCAGTGGCCTCGACTTTAAGAGCGCTACGTCCAATTTATGGTCGTCAGATCAACAATTGAGCGTCTAGTGGAAAAATTTGAATCCGCAGGCACAGTACAAAATGTTCCCGTGCCAGTGAGACAAAGAAGTGCCCGTAGTGTCGAGAATATTGCTGCCGTTGAGGCTTCGGTTCAAGAAAGCCCAAATGTGTCTCTCACACGTCGTTCTCAAGCGTTGGGCATCTCTGTGATGTCGTTGTAGCGAATTTTGCGAAAAGATCTTGGCCTACATCCTTACAAGATCAAATTGACGCAAGAACTGAAGCCGCTTGACCTCCATAAGCGTCGTATGTTCGTGAATTGGGCTGAGCAACAACTTGAAAATGATTCGGATGTTCATCGGAAAATCATCTTCAGCGATGAGGCTCATTTCTGGCTGAATGGTTTCGTCAATAAGCAAAATATGCGTTATTGGTCAGACAGCAATCCACACGTAATCCATGAGTCATCATTGCATCCCGAAAAAATTACGGTATGGTGCGGTTTATGGGACGTCGGCGTCATTGGGCCGTACTTCTTCCGTGATGATCAAGACCGGCACATTACTGTAAATGCGAATCGCTACCGTTCAATGATAACCGAATATTTTTGGACTCAATTGGATAATATGGACTTGGAGGACATGTGGTTCCAACAGGACGGCGCCACAAGCAACACAGCGAATACCACAATCAATTTATTGGAAACCAAGTTTGGTGAACGAGTTATCTCACGAAATGGCCCAGTCGATTGGCCGTCTCGGTCGTGCGATTTGACGCCGTTAGATTATTTCCTGTGGGGCTACGTCAAGTCTATGGTCTATGCCAACAAGCCAGCGACGATTGGTGAACTTCGTACGAATATCGAACGTGAAATTGCAGCAGTATCGGCCGATTTATGCTTGGAAACCGTCGAAAATTGGGCCATGCAAAAGAAATCGAGTTCCATACATAATGGCATCGAACGTACTTTCACAGGAATAAAGAATTTCATTGGTATCTAAAACCGGGTTTGTTTTGTTTAAAGCTCTTATTGTAGCGCTCTTATTGAAAAACCCGTGATATATACGGATAGTGTCAACGGCTTTCATCACAATAAACCAGTGGTCATAGAGTAAATCTTAGGAGAGAAAATATTTGGCTCATCTGACGTTTCCTTTCACACGATTTTTCATGTCGTTTTGGTGAAAAACTGTGAAATTTAAATGTGTTTTAAACTTTTTTATTGACTGTTATTGTTAGAATACATTTGTGTTGTATTTAACACAATAATTTTAACACACAAAACGAAATGCCGTTGTTGTTATTTTGTTCGTTGTTTTGAACCATTGCCTCTATCTGGTATTAGTAAAGCAATTCTTTTCAACATCAAACATAAATATCACACCAGGCCAAATGTCATAAATTTGGTGGGAGAACTCCCTGCAGTTTCACAAGCAGTGGTAATCTGTAAAGTGGTATCTATTGTTGTTCGTTAATGAAGTAACCTTAAGAATTTAATAGTGTTATTTTCACCTAATGCTTTAAGTTGTTAACTTTGTAGTTGAATTGAAATAAAAAATTTGAGTTTAAAAAACACAAGTTGCTACTTCAGATAATTTATTGTAGGTACAGTACTTTTATTCAAATTTGACTATTGTTTAAACGCATTCTTTTCAAAAGTACTGACACTGCAACGAAATACCAACTTTATAGATTAGTTATTATTTGGATAAACTGTAATGGGAATTCTGTTACCAAGAACACATGCCACATGAGAATTAAAGAAATATCAACCAAGCAACAACAAACGCCACATGAGACAAACAAGCAAGAGTTACACAGAATCAAAGAGATAACAACCAAAAAAAAAACGCGTGCCATAGGACACAAACAAAAAACTGTAACGAGAACCGAAATAAAAAAAAAACCCACGAACACATGCTACATTGCAAATAGAAAAAACGAACAAAAACGCATCATTCATTTCGCACACTTGAGAATATGAACTTGGTTGAGGGACGCAAGAAAAAGAGTCATTAAGTGTTTGACATTAAAAAAAAAGACGTGCGTCGAAAATTGCTCTGTAAAATTAAAATGCAGAATAAAGTTTTTTTTTTAAATCTTATTGGATTCCCTTTGTGAAACAATAAAGTGTATTACAAATTGCCGGAAAAATTTTTTCATTTTACCGCCAAAAACGGACAAATTTGTTTTGAAACAAACAGGAAATATCGTTAAGAACGACATCGGTTATTTAAAAAAATTATTTAAAAATAAAAATAAACCTTGCTATCACTGTTTGTCGATGAAATAGTCGACGAAATGTCACCGACAAATTTGTCGATGAAATGTTACCGAGGAATCGATCGACGAATGGTAGTTCAAAGGGTGAGCCATCACCAAAGCGGCCATACCCTTGTTAAATTCGCCACTCAAAAGCATGACGGGTAGTTTGGCAGGTAATCGATGGCTTTTTGTGGTAGTCGATGAATTCATCGACGTAGAGTCGATTCCCTTTACTGCAGGGCTATTAGATCTTCTATAAGTATTAATCTATGCCAGTGGTAGGCAAAACCGAACGCTCGCACACAAACGTAATATGTGCTTGTGTGCGGTCGCAAACGCACAGGCATAGACTAGGGATGCCAAAGGGAAATCCTGGGATTTTTCGGGATTGAAGAATTAATAAGTAAATCCCGGGATTTTTCGGGATTATTATTAATTGTGAAAAACATAAAACTAAAAACAATGACAAAAGTTTAGTGTGGAGTTATTTTTTGGAAGAGTCGAAAGGTGCACCTCAAGCAAAATGTAAATTGTGCAAAAAGGGTTTAAAAACCAATGGCGGCTCTAAAAACAAAAATGGTGTCCCATAACAACCCATGAAGGGATTGAAAAGAGCTTCTCACAATCAGTGAGATGTGCGCTTTCTAGATTTACACTCACTGATTGGGACCTACAGTTTTACACCGGTTCCGAACGGTATTTTTGAGAAGCTTTTTCATGGCTAAGTACTCGATAGTGTCGCCATCACTATGCGAGGTGACCGTCGTCGAAAGAAATATAAGGTGGTCTGAGCAGGAATCGAACCCACGTTCTCATGTACAGGAGCCGCGCACACTCCCCATTGCACCAATGGCGGCTCTACAAAAGGTTAAATAACACATCTTAACGTAAATTAATTTTGCCATATGTATGTCTATTAAGTCGTATAATACTCTCCAAAAATTACAAAATTTATTGTGTCGGGTAGAACATGTTATATTCAGCGAAGAAAGTAAAATAAAAAAATCGGCGCATATGCACACTTTTGGAGTTATGGACCCCGACAGTTCGGATACTTTTTCCACTAACGTATCGTGTGAAGCCATTGATATCACTTTTTTGTATAAAACAAGTCATAACAAACTCAAAAAATTATGTAGCATATTTCGATAAGTCGCTTAGTTATCGAGTTATCGGATGTTTACGTTTCTCAAACAAAAATTTAAAAATATTTTTTAAATAATTTTTGTTTTTGTTGAAAAAAAAAAATATTCGAAAAATCGCGCGATATTTTTAAAATAATTTTTGTTTTTGTTTGAGTGAGTGTAACAACTAGAAAGCGCACATCTACTGATTGCGAGAAGCTCTCCTCAATCCCTTCATGGGATGTTATAGGACACCTTTTTTTTTGTTTTTGTTTTGAGAAAAGTAACCGGAGAAAACACGATCTCTTATAGTCTTAAAGAAAATTACAACTTTAAACATAACGAGGATCTAGGACAACTAAAAAGTAAAAAAATTGATAATTTTTCTAAAAGTCAACATCCGATAACTCGATAACTAAGCGAGTTATCAAAATGTGCTACATTATTTTATGGGTTTGTTTTGAATTGTTTTATACAAAAAACTTATTTACACGGTACGTTAACGCCATAACCCTCTCACATATCCGAAATTTCGGTTCCCATAATTCCGAAACTATGCATTTGCCCCGATTTTGTTAATTTATTTTTTCTTAGAATAACGTATTCTACCCCCCTGGTGATTGTTGTTTGGAGTGTAAGCCGTAAAATAGACCTGTTCCCAAAAAAATTTAAAAATAGAATCCCGAAAATCCCGGGGTTTTTTTTTAAATCAATACCATTTAGCATCCCTAGCATAGACTGATGCTTCGAATCAAACATAGCCCAGCGGCGGAAGTCATGACCTGGAAGGCCTGAAATCATGACCAAGCAGGCCTTCTTTAAAATACGGAAGGCCTTCCCTACACATTACCTCCTCCTTTCTTGTTAACATTGCGTGAGATTGGAAGGCAAGGCCTTCCTTGCCCATTGCCTAAAGAAGGTCTTAGAAGGCATGCAAAGAGGAATGCCTTGGAAGGCATTTACTTTAATTTACTTAAGTATGTATCTATCGTAGAAAGTTGTACTACGCCCAACTTCAAATTGCAAATTTTAAAAATACCCTGAAAAATATTAAATAAACAATATAATTTTTAAATTTCTATGAAAATTTTCAATTAAACTACGGTTAAAAAGAATCGGAAAAGAAGTTTCTCAAAATTGTAAAAATCTTCTTCATGGTTATATCTGGTGAAAAAATTCATGAATTCCGCAGGCCTTATTTTAGGAAGGCATTACAAAAGAACCATTCCGCATTACTTATTTGTAGAAGGCCTTGCGACTTCCGCCGCTGGGAGTTGTTGAGTACATGTGACTTGCCGATCGTGTGTGTGTGAAAAACACGAAAAAAATACGATTATTGTCTGCCTCGTCAAATGGCCCCACGGCTCTGATGACAGGCCATTACTCTTTTCATGAAATTTTCCATGACTTTTTCACAGAGATATGGTTGTATCTCACCGATGACATGTTGGATCTCGGATATGAGCTCAGGAATTGTTTCTGGTTTACTCGCAAAATCCCAAAATTTCACAAAATCTCAAAGAAAGAAAACGCACGGCGTTAAATCGCATGATCTTGGTGACCAGTTGACATCCGAATTTCTTGAGATAATTTGTTAAGGGAATCGTTGCTGCAATAACTCGATTGTTTCGTCCGCGGTGTGGCGTGTTGCTCAAACCACGTGTCTTCCAGATCCATGCCGTCCATTTGAAGCCACAAGAACTCCGTTATCATGTTTCTGTAATGAATGCCGTATCTTCAAAAGCGTAAGGCCAAATCACGCCGCCTGACCAAAATCCGCACCAGACAGTTGCTCGTTGTGGGTGCATTTGTTTCTCATGGATTGCATGAAGGTTTTCTGAGTACCATAGTGGACATTTTTGTGTATTCTCGTAGCCATTCAGATGGAAATGCGCTTCATAGGAGAATACGATTTTTTTGTGAAAAATTGGCATTGACATCACTTTGCTCCCTTACCCATTGAACTAATTGCCGGCGCTTTCTATGGGCTGCTGGTTTGAGCTCCTGAGCAAGAGGAATTTTGTTCGCATCTCGTGGAATTTGAAGTTGTTGAGAACGATGCCAAACTGATGTTTTCGGGTTTTCGGCGACACTCTTTTCTGTCTTCAAGAGACCGATCGGTAAGTTGACATACAGGAGTCTTATTGTCCATAACCGACCCAGTTTCCTCAAATTTGTTGACCACTCTTGGAACGGTTGATACATTAGGTGCACTTTCTCGACTGAAAATTCTTCGAAGTTTGCGAGCGGTCTCACCATAACTTTCCAAATTTTTGTAATAAGTTTTCACAATTATAACGCGTTGTTCTCTCGCAACGCGCTAAATTTTTATAATCGGAATACACATATGTGACAGTTGCCGATTTTCAGAGTTGCCACTTGCACAGAAAAATAATGACACTAAATTTAAACAGTGCAATCTTACTGAGACACCCTTTACTTTGTTTTGTACTTTTTTGCTTTCCTGTGTTGTTGGTATACTCATGGATTAATTTATATATAGATTCGTTATCCGCCTCATTGACGTTTAACTTTGTGCTTCTTCCGCGAGCTGTTTTGCTGTTCATTTACAACAAATTGTGCGAACATCGAACAAAATCCTCCATTTTTAATTTTGTACCACATTCACATTCACAAAAACCTCAGCGACAGAATTTAGAGTTGGGTAGTTCATGAACTATATAGTTCATTTAGGGTGACCAGACATCACGCTCACGAACATAATGCACATGTTCGATATGGCGAGTATGTTCGTGATAGTTATGTCTGGGCACCTTAAATGAACGAGTTCGAGAACTACTGAACGAGTTCGACACAACTCTAACAGAATTCTTCTCTTGACGTTCAAACTTGCAACTTCCACTAGTTCGCTTCTAGAGTTGGGTAGTTCATGAACTATATACATTTAAGGTGGCCAGTCATCACCCTCACGAATGCACATGTTCGATATGGCGAGTATGTTAGTTTAGAGTTGGGTAGTTCATGAACTATATAGTTCATTTAGGGTGACCAGACATCACGCTCACGAACATAATGCACATGTACGATATGGCGAGTATGTTCGTGATAGTTATGTCTGGGCACCTTAAATGAACGAGTTCGAGAACTACTGAACGAGTTCGACACAACTCTATGTTAGTTAGTTATTGTTATGTCCGGGAACCTTAAATGAACGAGTTCGAGAACTACCCTGCAGTATTGGTAATCGACTCTACGCGGATGAGTTCATCGACTACCACAAACCTTTCGTCGACTACTCGCTAAACTACCAGCAATGCTTTTGAGCGGCGAATTTAACAAGGCGACGTCCGCTTTGGTAATGCCTTACTGTTCGTCGATTACTTCATCGGTAACATTTCGTCTACGCATTTATCGGTAACATTTCGTCGACGCATTTATCGGTAACATTTCGTCGACAGGTTAAGAAAAACAATAGAAAATCTCTGGAGACACTACCTTACAGATTACCACTGAGTACCAATGTAATCGGCGATGTAGTCAATGAAAAATCAATGGCGATATAGTCGATGAAATGTTGCCAGCCACTACTTGTGAAACTGCAGGGTAGTCAACGAGTTCGACACAAGCCTATTCGCTTCCCTTCAATCATTAAGCAGAAACCAAATGCCGGTTGTTGATGCCTGCCAGAGAATAACTTCGAGTACTTGGGAAAAAGGTATTCCCATGTACATATTTATAATTACAAATAGCATACAAAATATGGGCGGCTCAAAATTCAAAATCAAAATTGATCTTACTGAAATTTGGTACTTGGCAATATTTTCAAAAGCTACTGTTTAATTGAAAATGTTTGAGGTAGCCATTTTCGAACCTCCCATACAAATTTTGAGCGGACAATTACCTGGTAGTCATGATAAATATCCCAAATACACAACACATCCTAATTAAGTTGCTCATAAGATAACATTTTTTTCAGATATCACTCTGCTACTGAATATGGGCAAATTTGCCACGAGAAACTGAAGGTTGATCGGCTGCCAAAACAAAAATATGAACCTTTTTTAATGGAACTCGGGCTCAAAGGATAACTAAGGGTGAGGCTATGTTTAAGTCGGTTCATCCGACTGAAATTTCTGTACTTGTTTCGAGTTAGGTTTAGCCAAGCCGTATTCAAATTTGAAATACTCAACCATATAAACTCAAAAGCGGTTAACCAAGTAACCGCTCTAATAAATCTTTTTCGTTTTTTAATGTCATTAAAGTAATTAGGCGGTTGAATCGTAAATTCCATTTTGACCAGTACTAAACTTGAGGCAAAATTCATAAACAGACAAAATTATTTTTGTTTTTTAGAGTCAATGAAGTTAATAAGAAGTCTGGACCAACATAGTTTTGCAGGAACGGATTTTTTAAATGCCAACTAACGTACATATTTATCATCGATGCCCGTGATAATTCTATATGTATATGTTACAATTCCTGGTTGGAAATAAGCATTATTTCAGAGTTCAGTTCCGAAAAACAGATCTACATTATAAAAAAATGCAATTTGTCGACAAAAAATGCTAAAAATGTGCAGAAGCCAAAAAACAGCTACAATTGCACTTAAAGTGTTACACTGGCAACACTGATTCACTAGGATGGTAGCTTTCAACAAAGCAGGTTGTTCTCGCTTTAATTATGAAATGTTCTGTCTGATATATTACCAGTTTTTCCAATCGGCGTTATACATACATATGTACCTTATGTTTAATTGTTACAGAACAAATAAAGAAGATAGTTCACATATTTTGAAGAAGTAGTGAGAGTACTGTACGTGCAGCCCGACACTTTAGAGCAGGGCTTCTCACGTAGTTTTGCTCCACGGACCCCTAAAGGCATTTGAAATGGTATAACAATTTTATTTCAATTTTGTACAACCCAAAAAAATTTTATGAATAATAACGCTTACGTTCTAGAATTATTTATATTTTATTTCAAATTCATAAGTGAATAGATAACATGTAAATTAATACAATTCCTGTAAATATGTACAGTCATATATAATTAAAGTATTTCAAAAAATTGTCTACTTTTATTAATAATTTAAATAACACTGTGATAGTTTTTGACCCGAAAAAAAATGAACTTCGATGAATCCTTTTCGAACTATTAGGGGGGAGTCCCCTGAGTACGAAAGTACGTTTGGAAGTGTCAGATTGGCTCCAGTTTTTGAGAAATCGGTATATATGGATATAGCTAAGTCTGCGCTATTTAAACAAATTTTACCGGCCATAGGCCAATTTTGAAAGTTTGAAATACAAAAAAAAATTAAAGTTTTTTTACTTTTTTTTCCAAAATTTTATTTATTTTCCTAGCATAGGCCTCAAGTTAAGCTTCAAAATCAAAATATTGGACTTTTATATATTTCTTTCGTTTTTTTTTTAAGTTAATTAATTATAATTAACCAACTTTAATAAAATATCTTTGTACGATGTCTTTGAACATAAATATCTCCGGTCTTAGAAGGGTTAATGCGAAGTATTATACTTTAAAACAAAGCCTGAAGTGTTGCCTACAACCTGAGTCTAGGTAGAAAATAGGTTTACTAGGGCTCTTTTTTGAGAAAATCAGATTTTTAGCAAAAAAGTGAGGTTAAAAAATCGTATTTTTTAAATTTCTCCCCAATGGGTTAATAACATGTAATATATTTATATGCAGATTTAAAGAGTTTTTAATGGTCTTTGTAATGATATTCACCGGAACCAGATCGGACCATAAATATGTGAGATATGGCCAATTATATACTCAAGCTTTAAAGGCCCATATCTCAAGAAGTTGGACCGACCGAAAACATTTGTTTTTTCTATTTTAATAAGCTTTTTAAGCCCTTTTAGGCCAAAAAAAATTGGCCTATGGCCGGTAAAATTTGTTTAAATAGCGCAGACTTAGCTATATCCATATATACCGATTTCTCAAAAACTGGAGCCAATCTGACACTTCCAAATGTACTCAGGGGACTTGCCCCTAATAGTTCGAAAAGGATTCATCGAAGTTCATTTTTTCGACTATCACAGTGTAATATAAAAACACATTTAAAATGAGTTTCAGAGACCATACATTTTTTAATTGCTAATTGCATAACAGTTTAATAAATACAGCTCGTAAAACTCAGCAAATATTAAAAAAAAAAATCTTGATCAAAGCTAATTTTATAAATCAAAAATATGTTGCTTTTAATTTTCGAATATATATATTATTTCAGATAAAAAATACTTTAAAGCATTTACAATTTCTTTTCCCGAATAAGTTCGTTAATATTCGGATGAATTTCTGACAACGCGCATCTTATATCGCTTTCAACATTCATACACGATCGATTTTTTGATTTTATACATAAAAGGCTTGAGAAACCAGTTTCGCAGAAATATGTTGATGAAAACTGTATTAAAAGTTGTAAAGCTTCAGTCCCAATCAAAGGATAAATTGTTTAATACTTTAACCAAAACGTCAGCTTCCATTGCTTCAAAATCTTGTTTAGCATAAGAGTTGCATTTTAATTCAATTAATTATCCTTGGATATTATCGGGTATATCAGAAATACATATAAATGGATTTCGAAGCACATTGCTTTGCCAAGATTCTGTTTTTAGCTCCGGGATAACGTTGAAACTCATCATAAAGCGTATTTAAGTGTTCTATAATTACGCATTTCAAATTTGCATTTTGCTCATGACTTGAATCAATTGCATCATTAAGAAGCAGATAGAATGAATAGTTTGGAGAAAGTGCTTATAGCCGACTCTTCCACAATATAATTTTGTTCACGACAGCATTTATAGAATCATATGCTGTTAAAATATTATTTTTCTTACCCTGCAATTTTAAATTAAGCATGTTTAATTAATGCTTCGAAAAAGTCTTTTATATACGCAAAATACAAAATAAAATGTTCTTCGTTAAAGCTCTTGTAAAGGACGTCACTCCCCTCGCTCAATAGAAAAATTTCTGATTCTGTCTTCAAAATGTACAACCTTTTAAGTATTCAAATCCAGTTCAGTTTTCAAAGCGCTTGTTTTCACAAAATTTCCCCATCTATACCAATTTGTAATGCAGTTTTTAATTCAAAAGTAAAGTTTTTGAAGTAAGAGCTTGTCAGTGATTTATACAGTGTGATCCAATTATGCTGGGATTTTTATCCTTTACCAATTTTAAGAAACCGGACTGGGTCCCTATCATTGCTGGCGCTCCATCAGTGCATATTCCCACTATTTTCTCCCACGATATATTATTGTTTACTAAGAATACAGTAAGTGCCTGAAAAATATCAGTATCTTTTGATGTTTTTAACAAGGGCTTAATAAATAAAATATCCTCGCATATTTTATTGTCCGCAATATATCGGCAGTAAAATAAAAGCTGACTTGCGTGCGATACGTCAGTGGTTTCATCGCATTGCAGTGCAATGAATGCGGATTTCTTAATTCTGTCAATTAATATGTCATCTATTCTCCTTTTTATTGTGTTATTTCATAAAGATATTTTATTTAAGTCGTCTGTGTTGGCCTTATGCAGCATAAATACATGGTTTAATCAGGTTTTCAGCGATTGTATGAGGTTTTTTGTTATTCGAAATGAGCATTGCGATTTCGTAAGACGCTTCCATTGCCTTTTCTCTTTCTACATTGAAGTCATTTTCATTCTATGAAGCGTTTCAAGTTTGGAAGCAAAAAAGCTGAACCTTTGCCTTTGACTTCTGGACGATTTATAGAAAGATGTCTTGCCATTTTTGACAGTTTCATAGTGTCATTACAAAATGATTTGTGGTAAACTACACATTGTGGGAGTTCATCATCATTTTTATTTATATATTTTATTTATAGTATTTTTTTAGACGACATTTTATTAATGACAACTTTTAAAATTAATTAACTTCTTGTATCACCAGTAACTGAAGAATAACTAAAGAACCTGCGATCAAAAGAAAATCAGCTGTTTAATAAACTCATATGGTTGAACAATGCAAGAGAAGAAATAATTTACTCATACTACTTATATCTATGAACTCGCGATCGTGAAATGGCGTTATTTGGTGACTGGTGTTTCAAGATTTATATTCATGTTGTCTTATTAGAGCAGTTTATTTAACTTTTTTCATGCCGTTTACTTTACATTTGCTAGTGTTAGCCGTTTGAGTTGAATTGACCACCTTTGATATATTTATTTTTATACATATGTATGTATGTAGATGCCCTGTCGGACTTTTGCGAGCTCACTCAAAATCAAGTTAACTCATTATTAACATGTTAACAACTGACTGAATGGATATGCAGCAATGAACCAGCTTCATGCTCACTCAAAGCTTATGTAGATGTATGTACAAATTGAGCCATAGTAATAACAAAATTCACAAATTTCCATGAAAAAATAAGCGAAGAAAAAAAGCAAAACATAACTGTGAATGGTGAAGTCAAGATGTATGTACTAGAGATGGGCGCGTGAGTGATTTTCAGCTCACGGCACGCACGCTCACGCTACAAAATTTTCCGTTCACGCACAGTCACGTTAAACAAAATAGTTAAAGCTCACGTCACGCGCGCTCACGGCTGCAAATTTTACATTTACATTTTTCGCAATGGCAGCTCCAGTGGCAGCTAAAATTACTTGCGAGTAGAATTTGACATTTGCCTGCCACTAAATGTCAAAACGATAAACAATGTTACCCTGTTGAACCTTTAATGCAAATTTACTGGATTACTGTAAAATTGTAATTAAAGATTTAACTTGTTAAATGTAGTATTATGATATATTTCTTGAAAATCGCATGAAAAAACGCAAATTTGTTAATAATAGAGCATTAATACTATTAAAATAATACTAATAACAATAAATGTTAATCGTTTCCCAAAACATTTGCTTATGTGATGAACTCGGTAACTCTATATTATAAACGCAAATGCAAATGCCAATAGACGCAAATGCAAATGGCAACAGATTCGACTATTTCTTCTTCTTTTTCGTTGATAATATGTTTACAACAATGGCATGCTACTACTGGCATGTGTAAAGGCAGAGTAAAGTAATGCTTGAAAGTTGAATCACGCATGTACACACACGCACACTTAAATATATCACGCTCACGCATGTTCACGCGAAAATTATTTCAAGTGCGTGCGTGATCACGCGTGTCACGTCACTCGCCCATCTCTGGTATGTACATATGTACATAAAGTGATAGCGGGAGGTGTTGTTATACAACAACACCACATCAAGGCTGTCAAGCATTGGGTGATGTGTTTTTGTATATTTCTTTCAGTATAGCTTGAGATTTGACCAGACACGTGTCGTTTTTAATAGTAAGTGAAAATAAAAAATAAAGGGAAGTGTGGTTAATTTAATTTTCAATAGCAAAGGCTGAAATATTTAATTTTTTTTAGTTTTACTAATATATGTACATGTCGTGAAGTTTTAATTTAATTTTTAATACATTTTTAATTTAATGTTTTTTATAGTTTTACTTACATAATAATAAAGTTGGTTTTAAATTATTTTTCGTTGATTTACTTAAGTATGTATGTGATTAGCTTATGAAAAGTCTGTCATAAGCTAGTCAGTTCTGCACTATTAAATAATAAAACTAACTAATAGTGAGCTAGCTTGTGGTTAACTGAAACTTTTGCAGAGTGAGTGAGTACTGACTCGCTGCAATGCCGTCATGTGTAAAAACTGAATAGCATTTAACAACGAAAATGAGTCAGCTTTCGAGTCACTTGTGACTCATCTTTGACTAACCACTTGTTAGCTTGAAGTTAACTCAATTCCCGACAGGGTGGCAACGTTTTCAAAGGGAATTACCCACCTAGTACTCAATAGGAAACTTTTAATTCTATAAAAATTGTTACTGAAGTATAAGTACGAAGAGCAGTTTCTGCGACAAAGTTGAAGTTTGTAAAAAAACGCACTTAGTCAGAACGAGAGGGCGTAAAAAACAAAATTGTTGATTGCATTGTGAATGCGGCTTTAATTGTCAGAAATCCGCGGACCCCCTTTTGAGAAGTGCTGTTTAGAGTGTCTGTGTTTACTTTCGATAAGTATAACTAGCACCAGACGCAACCGACACTTGTGACCACTTGTAGTTATGCATGCACAAGTATGTGCGGATACTGGACATCGACGACATCCATTTGTAGTTACTCAAATTGTAGTTGGTACGAATACGTTGCGTATGGTGTGGTTTGATCGTATACTCTTCACACTTGTACATGTTTGACAACTAATACTTCAACTAGACTTGTGTCGAACTCGTTCACTAGTTCTCGAACTCGTTCATTTAAGGTGCCCGGTCGTAACAATAACGAACATACTCGCCATATCGAACATGAGCATTATGTTTATGAGGGTGATATCTGGTTGTAAAAATGAACTAGGTAGTTCATGAACTACCCAACTCTAACTTCAACAGTACTAGAGTTGTGTCGAACTCGTTCAGTAGTTCTCGAACTCGTTCATTTAAGGTGCCCAGACATAACTATCACGAACATACTCGTGAGCGTGATGTCTGGTCACCCTAAATGAACTATATAGTTCATGAACTACCCAACTCTAAACAGTACTCTTAAGGGGTGTTATGTCATTGCTGCTGTGTACTACAACCACTACTGCTACTAAAGGGTTTACAATAAGGCCTTGCCAACTTTTTTTTAAATAAAACGCAACCATTTGAGATATTTCCAAAACATTATGATCGCCTTGAAATATAATCAAAACATTTATGAATGGAACTCGACTTCGTTCATATGGCCACCGCAGGCACGTCGGCAGCGGTCGATTTTTCGGACCCAATTTTCGATGACTCGGTCACTCATTTCGACAGTAATGGCCGCTATTTCGCGTTCAATGTTGGCTCTGAGTTCTACAAACGTCGTCGGCTTGTTGACCTAGACCAATGATTTGACGTAGCCCCAAAGAAAAAAGTCTAGAGCCGTTAAATCGCATGAACAAGGCGGCCAATTGACTGGGCCATTTCTTGAGATAACACGCTCACCTAACTTACTCTTCAATAAATCGATTGTAACTTGTGCTTTGTGGCACCGTCCTGTTGAAACCACATGGCGTTCAAGTCCACGTTTTCCAATTGGGGCCAAAAATAATCGGTAATCATGGCGCGATAACGATCGCCATTCACAGTAACGTGACGATCGTTATTGTCGACGAAAAAATATGGCCCTATGACGCCGTCGGCATGCAAACCGCACCAAACAGTTATTTTTTGTGGATGAAGTGGTGATTCATGAAGCACATGTGGGTTTTCACCAAACCGGTAGCGCATATTTTGCTTATTGACGAACCCATTGGGCCAAAAATGAGCTTCGTCACTGAAGATGATTTTGCGATGGAATTCATTGTTTTTATTTCATCCTTTATTCATAAAAAGTTATGACTGGTTTGAGAAAACGATTTATGATACTGAAAACGTCTCTCATATCGCTCACAACTTTGTATGAATATGGCGCAAAAGCCAACGCGAGAGCCAGTCATTTATTTGAACTTCCCCTTGGACAATTTTCTTTCAATTTGTAATTTCTTCAATTAACGTCAGGAATCGAGTGAATAGGGGAACTTTTCAGGGTGGAGTCATCTCTACCCTACTTTGGTTACTCGTGATCAACAAAATTCTACAAAAACTGGACAATATGAGGATCAAAACCGTGGCGTATCCGGATGAAGTGGTTTATTCCCATCCGTGTTGAGGGACATCCTGAATGGGGCCTTGAAATCACTTAACGATAGGGCCACTGGGAGTGGTCTTAGAGTGAATCCAGGGAAAACTGAGGTCATGCTTTTTACCACGAAGACCAAGATACCAAAGTTTAATCCTCCTAGGCTAAGTGGAATAGAGATTCCACTATCAACTCACGCCAAGTACTTGTGCGTGATTCTAGACCCTAAACTATCCTGGAAGCGTAACATAGAGCACCGCGCACAGAAAGCAATCGTTGCATACTACGCTTGTCGGAGAATGTTCGGAAGCCGATGGGGTCTTCGGCCGAAAATGGTGCTACCGATATACAGTAGTATAATCAGACCTATACTCTCATACGGAGCAATAGTATGGTGGTCTGTCGTGGGGAAGACGCCCACCATGAAACTTTTGTATAGAGTTCAGAGATCAGCTTGCATCGGCATAACAGGGCAATGAGGACGTGTCCATCTGAAGCCCTTAATACAATACTTCGTATTATACCAATTGAAATTCCGACTAAATGCTCTTGGAATCTGGAAGAGCAACGCATATGGACATGCGAGAATACTACAGGCAATTCGGAGAGAACTCAATATAATCACCAATTACTGCACCCCCTCATTGACGTTCGATAACCCATTCGATGTCAGGTTTCCCAGAAGAATAAAAAAAAATAAATGGTTTCCCATTACATCCCATGAAGGAATTGGGGAGAGCTCCCCACAACCAATGAGTTGTGCGCTTTATAGTTTCATACACACTGATTGGGACCTACAGTTTTACACCGGTTCCGAACGGTATTTTGAGAAGCATTTTCATGGCTAAATACTCGATAGTGTCGCCGTCACTAAGCGAGGTGACCGTCGTCGAAAGAAATTTTAAGGTGGTCGGAGCAGGGATCGAACCCACGATCTCCTGTACAAGAGGCGCGCACACTAACCATTGCACCACCGACGGCCAGAAGTATAGAGTGGAGTGGGACTGACAGATTTTGACACCAAATTATTTACGGACGGATCCAAAAAGGAATGTGGAACCGTTCCGGGTGTCTTCTCGGAAGAGGCAATCCTAAATTTATCATGCAAACTCCCAGACAAGTGCAGTGTTTTCCAAGTGGAGGTACTGGCCATCAAGGAAGCCTGCGCCGAACTTATACTACAACGGAGAACAGAGCGCATTAGAATATTTATTGAAAGCCAGGCGGGTATCCCATCACTTAAATCTAACAACACTGCATCTAAATAGAATAGAGATGTGGCTCTCACATGGATACCAGGCCATTAGGGTCGCCTTGGGAACGAAAGGGCAGACGAACTAGTCAGGATAGGATCGTCTTCCACCGAACTCCATATGGTGGCAGTCGCAACGTCTATAGGGTCGGTCAAAAGAGGTATTTTCCAGTATTACCTTGAACGAGCTAAGGCCAGATGGTAGAGAACGGAAACGTGCCGCATATCCAGAGACACATGGCCAGAATATAACATTCACCGTACTAACTCCCTGATTAGCAATAATCGGGTGAACATATCAAGGCTAATTGTTGTGCTGACTGGGCACTGACCAATCGGTAATCACGCAAGACGACTGAATCTTCCAAATAATGACTACTGCCATGCCTGCGCAGATGCAGAAGACTGTAAAAAAGCACCAGGGGGTTGAATACCAAAGCTGATCAACCTTAGCCTGACGACAGAGTGAGCGCTAGAAGCGAAGCGAGAAGCGATAATACTTCGTACTATATTAATGCTGCAAGACGTTTATATTTTGTTCCTTCTCTGGGTTTTAATAATTTTGTAGTCTTTTCTCGGTGCTCATTTGTTCGAGATGGATTCAGACGAAGAGTATTTTATATCAACCAATACTTTTAATGTATTTTTTGATAAAAATGAGGGAATGCATGAAATAAATAGGAATTGTTGAGAACAAGGAGAATACAATTTGTATCATGGCCTGAGGACACATCCTCAAAATTTTTTTAATTATTCATGAATGTCATTAGACACTTTTTGATTAAATTTTAAATAAAATCCAATCCAAGCTTGAAAAAATGTTGTCCAAAATTTCATAACAAATCCATAACAAAATATGACAAATGCGAAAAACCCATATAAAAAAGAATGCTCATATTTACACAAATCATAGAAAACACCCCAAAAACCAACAAACAAACATAACGACAAAGCGACCCAAGCTACACACCATTTCACAACCTGCTTTGACGCTAGAGAGAAATGCGTTTGAGTGAACTCCTAGCACTTTTTGGTTCTCTTTTACCAGGGTTGCCCAGTTACGCACATCTTCTGGTCGTCTAATTGTAAATCGTCTTTGGCCATCAAACAAAACGCGTGAAGCTTTAATCAATCTCTGTTCTCTCTCTCTCTTACTCTCTTCATTGAGTATTTCAACACACGAGCAGCTTTTTGATAGTCTTATTGTATATAACAATACAAATTCCAACCATGTGATGTAAAATTACATAAACTTTGCAATGACCCAAGAGAGAAATCCATATGAGTGAATTGTTCCCACTTTTTGGTTCTCTTTTATGAGGGTTGCCAAATTGCGCATATCTTTGGCTCATGACGACATGAAAAATGTAAGTCAAAAAATTGTGTAATTCCACTTGGTGTAAGTCAATATACGCCAAACAACTCTCTATCTCACCGACCGCACCACGAGTAGTGTGAAAGGAAACGCCAGACGAGAACAATGGCAGCCCTATACGACATTACTCTATGCTCGTAATAATTCAAATTTATAAACTTGTACTGTATAAAGTATTTGAAAACCAAAACTGTCAAATATGAAGGAAACGATTTCAAAATAAGTGTAATTGCCAGTGGTATTTACATGTTGAAAATGTCAAATTAAACTGCAAATTATAATTGTCATATACGAGCGCGGATCAATAAGTCCGTGACTTTTCGAACTTCGCTCGTGGTTCTATGAAATGCAACACTGCTCCCATCAAGTACCACCTGTTAATAGACTACTGTCAAATTTTTAGCAAGTTCCGTTATTTACTTTGCGTTTAACAGCTGTTCAAAACATACAACCTCGTGCATTTTTTTAAAAGTTGAAACTAGTGAATTTCGAGCCTGATTAAACATATTTTTTGCGAAAAAAAACCCTCAATCAAACCAAGGAAAATCTGGAAACCAGCGATTTCAATGGTAAACAAGTGCTTTACAGACTTTCCTTGTAGTCGCACATGTACAAATGACGCTGAACGTTCTGAACGGCCAATTAAGGTCACTACACCCGAGACTGTCGAAAAAATCCACGATATGGTGATGGCCGATCGAAAAGTAAAACTGCATGAGATTGTTAATGCCATAAGCATTCCATTGGGCAGTGTGGTTTCGATTTTAAATGATCAGTTGGGTTTAGGAAAGCTGTCTAAAAGATGGGTGCCGCGTTTGCTCTCAATTGACCATAAACGTAATCGTGTGACAACGTCAAAGGATTGTTTGTAGTTGTTTAACTGGGCTACGAATTGGTACCTCATCCGCCATATTCTCCGGATTTAGCACCCAGTGACTATTTCCTATTTCCAAACCTAAAGAAATGGCTCGGTGAAAAGAGATTTAGCTCCAACGATGAAATTATTGATCAAACAAATGCCTATTTTATGGACCTCGAAAATCCTATTTTTTTGGAAGGGATACAAAAATTGGAGAAACATTGGCCTAAGTGTATTGAACTAAAATGTGATTATGTTGAAAAATATTTTTTTTTTTTTTGCAAAAAAAACTGTGTTCATTGAAAAAGTCACGGACTTATTTATTCGCCCGTATGTAATTAATTGGACCCATTTATGATATATGTACATACATGCATTGGACTTGTGTCCCAAGTGTAGTGAGTCGTCTTCCCTTTTATCAGAATCCAGAATTCGAAAGACTTTTAACGAAAAAAAACAATTTTTTCGGAATTAATCGAGATTTTATGTGGCTACGAATATAGCTTCCATACATGAGGACTGTAGAACAAATTTTGACTTGGTTACCGTGTTTTTTGTATTGTCGATCTGAACAAGTCAGCCGTTTTGACTAACTTGAAAAAGGAAGTGGCAGCTGAAATAAGTTGTACACTTTCTACAATTTATTGATTTCTGCCCACATTGTGAAAATTTGAAGAACATTCGAAAAATACACACAATATCTGCCGACATGAGGGATAACAATATCTTAAAAACCACATTAACTTGAAAATTTACAAAATTGTAGCTCGTCGAGACAAAGTATAAAATTGAACTAAATTTTGATTGCACAACGATTAAAAAGTACCAATCTGGAAAAGCCATAAAGAAAAATCGACCTATGAATATCTTTAAATTCCTTTTGGGGTTTTAGTCTACTAATAGTCTACTCTCATTTCTTATTTCTTCTTCGTGATATAATCGGTGACCCAACATATGTTGCACAGTGTTATTTAACATAATCCTGTTTTTAAATCCGATGACAGTATACACAACTCACTAACAATAGACAAGAGTGGCCAAAACCAAAAACGAAATTGAATTTTAAATTTGAACTAGAACTTGAATGACAAATTTAAACTCAAATGTGGAATTTAGCATAAATGAATGAATTTAACATAAATAAACGAATTTGACACAAGTGTCATTCGGTATTAACGTCTCGCAATATTGTTATCCGTGATATGCCAGGAAGGTCCCTACACAGAAAGAAATAGATGAGTAAAATATTCAACAAACCAGTTTGTTGAAAACAAAAGGTTGAATCAATAACCCTTCGTATCTGATTCAAATACTATGTTTAGCAGTGTTGGAAAATATCACTTACTAAATTGCTCCTTTGCAAAAAAGACGCCAATCTCATGCCAATCGTTGTTCTTTTTTGAAACAACAACATCTATGCAATGGTTTTCGATGAAAGCATGCATAGGAAAGAAATGTTGTGCACATTGATGGTTATGGTAAAGTATTTATTGTGGATGTTTTCGCACAAGTAGGAGTGTTGAGACAATTCTCGCGAAGTTGGGATTTGTTTATCCCTATAAGAGAGCTGATGATGTTACTTAGTGGTCATTGAAATAGCTATATTCCCAACCATCCACCATAATAATCAATTTCATTTACATATTTCTTTTTAATATTTTCTATTAAAATGTACTTTTTCATAGAAAATTTACTTTTTAATAGTGATTGATCTTGAACCGAACAATTACACTAGGTCACAAATAACAAAATTTTCTCTGTGATTTGTTTCTAGCATACTTTTTCTCATTGATTTTGACCTACTAAACACGAAAATGAGTTTTAAAAATTTTTCTGTTGATTGGTTTTGGAGATACAAATTTTTGAACTTTTTTTTTTAAATTTTTGGAGGTACACTTACAATTTTGAGCATATCTTTCGTCTTCTTTGACGTATTTGATCCTACTACTACTCAAATTAAAGCAAATTGAGCCGTCTACAACTCATTCTCAGAAAATTTTCAAATCGGGTGAGTAGTTTTGATGTTGGCGGCTTAAAAATGTTAAAAAACTGCGTTTTTTAGTAAAAATGTGGCAGAAAAATTCATATAAAAATTCATATAAAATATAAAACGCGATGCTAACAGCGATTTTGGTTTTTTTACGTATAGCTGGCATTTTTCCAAAGAAAATAAGCACTTACTTAACAAAATCTGACAACAAATGGCGGACTTATAATTTTTTTGGTAAAACACCGAAATTCCGCTATTTCACGATATTTTGATTTTCATTATTTGCACAGCTAACCTACTAGGAGGGATCGAAAAAGCAAGTTTTTTATAATCCTTTTGGAATAGAACGGAACAGTTGCTCCTATACATAAGTTACTTCTGTTCAAAATTTCACCACCCTGGGTTAATGTCTTCTGTTCTGGCAAGGGACGTGAAATTTCAAAAATTTAGTGAAATCAGCAATTTTTTTTTTTGGAAATTTTTTTCAAATGTCACAGCACTTAGCAGTTTTGATAAAATTTTTAAATTAATATTAATAACACAAATATTTCATAATTGTAAAAAACCTATTTACAATACCGTAGGGACGTTTCGTCGATGTTGTTAAGAAAATGGTATAATGAAAATGCAGAACATAGAAACACAGGTGCATTTTACGATACGAATTTTGGCAAACCCACTTTACATGTACAAAATTGTTTGGAAAAAACGTTTACGTAATTTTTATGATTCTCAGAATTAATAAAAATAAGTAATACACAAATAGTTATTTAATTTTTATGATTGTGGTTGCAGAGTAATATACGCTTCTGAATGTGCGTGGACGCTCTTCGTGTTCCTTTATGACTGCTACTCCGTTCACAGTCAATTAAAGGGAATTACACTTTTTTATTGATGTGTGTTTTCCCGATGGCTATCTGTATCGGATTTTTTTACAGAAATTCCCCCCACATTTGTGAGTGGTCATTATTTGGAAACTTTTCCACAATTTGAAACGCACACTTGCTGAATCAGGTATATAGCCAGGTATAGTATTTATAGGTGTTCATTTATCGTTTTTTGTCATTCAACAAGTGTCTACGAACGCGAGTAGTACGAGTAAAAAGTGAAACAAATTGAATTTAAGTGCATATAATACCTACCCAACAAGTAAGACAATGAGTAAAAGACTACGTGTGTTCGAGTGTTTGAACAATCCAGACAATTTCTGCAATGTTTGTGGCGAGTTTATAAAGAATAATCACGCACACACGTTTACTCCAGCAGTGCAATTGCACTATTTGAATTATTTTGGTATTTCACCAAATATCACAGAATCATGGACACCTAAGTCGCTATGTCATCTTTGCTATATAATCCTAACCAACTGGGCAGCTGGCGGAAGGTAAGAATTTTTATTTAAACACATTAAGCAAAGCAAATATAGTAATTTATTTTAATTTTAGGCGCCATATGAAATTCGATACACCAATGATGTGGAAAAAGCCGCTATGCCATTCCACAGACTGTTATTTTTGCCTCACCACATACAGTGGGGTAGGGAGATTTTTAAAATGGAACTACGCTCAAGTGGGATCGTTTGCACTTCCAGTACCACATTCGAATGATGTACCATATCCAGTGTGCCCTGGTGCATCTCTTCAAAAAGCAGAATCGTCAGATCAAGAGTCCGAGTCAAGTGCAAGCGAATTTGAGGCGTGCAGAAAGCGAAAATTACTGTCACAGGCCGAACTAAACGATTGGGTGCGCGATTTTGGTCTCACTAAGGAGAAATCCGAACTTTTTGCGTCTCGGATGGTACAGTGTGGATTTGCGGATTCAGAAGTGAAAGTAACAGCGTACAGGAAGCGTCACCAGCAGTATGCACAATTTTATACAAAGAAAGACCAAATATGTTTTTGCAGCGACATTTCCGGCTTGTTCCAAGAGCTTCACCAAATTCACAACCCCAATGAATGGAGGTTGTTTATTGACAGCAACAAAGAGAGCTTGAAGGCAGTTCTCTTACATAATGGGAATGAAAAGCCATCTCTTCCTATTGCTCATGCGGTTCATTCAAAGGAGAACTATGAAACTATGAACATTTTGCTGAAATGCATAGAGTATAGCAAATGTAATTGGAAAATATGCGCCGACCTCAAAGTTGTGGCCATTCTGTGTGGACTCCAAGGAGGCTATACGCGACATTGCTGTTTTCTGTGCGTTTGGAATAGCCGCGCTGATGATCAGCATTATATTCAAAAAAAATGGCCGGAACGAACGAAACCTGTAGTTGGAGAAGCGAATGTTCAGCGCAAACCACTAATAGAGAACCGTGAAAATATAATACTTCCGCCGCTGCACATAAAATTGGGTTTGATAAAAAATTTTGCCAAAAAATTGGACAAAGAAGGTGAAGCTTTTGCCTATTTACGGTCAATTTTCCCTTACCTTTCGCTGGCAAAAATTAAAGAAGGAGTCTTCGCAGGACCCTATATAAAAAAAATGTTGAAAGATGAAACATTCCCGAACCTGTTATCACCCATCGAAGCCGCAGCATGGAATTCCTTCAGGCTTGTTGTGGAAAACTTTTTAGGAAACAACAAAAGCCATAATTATAAGGACATAGTTGAGGATCTGGTAAAGAACTATGAAGCAACGGGTAGGTTTTTTTTGAAACAACTGTTAATTTAAATAGCGTTTTAATTCTCGTTTTTTTTTCATTTTTGGGTAGGAGTGCACATGTCACTTAAAATACACTTTCTGCATTCCCATTTGGATTTTTTCCTGAGAATTTAGGAGACGTGAGCGACGAACACGGCGAGCGCTTTCATCAGGAATTGAAGGCTATGGAACGACGCTATCAGGGCATCTATGACACGGCTATGATGGGTGACTACATTTGGACCCTAATACGTGAGACCAATTGCAGCGAATACAAAAAACAAAGAAGAAGTCAGCTGTTTTTCCACATGGCATAAAATGTACAGTTATATATTTGTTTCTACTCATTTTTTATGGGCGTTGATTTGGTTAATTTCGTTAGTTTAGCTAACCTGGCACATCCATTTCTAATTGTGCCATACATTGAGTATGTAGTGCTCTAAACAAATTAAAAAATAATATACTAAGACTAATTTGTTTATTTTAAATTAAGTTCAAATGTATTTATTCCTTTGCGTTGGGTAGGTAAGCTGTGCAAATAATGAAAATCAAAATATCGTGAAATAGCGGAATTTCGGTGTTTTACCAAAAAAATTATAAGTCCGCCATTTGTTGTCAGATTTTGTTAAGTAAGTGTTTATTTTCTTTGGAAAGATGCCAGCTATACGTAAAAAATCGCTGTTAGCATCGCGTTTTATATTTTATATGAATTTTTATATGAATTTTTCTGCCACATTTTTACTAAAAAAACGCAGTTTTTTAACCTTTTTAAGCCGCCAACATCAAAACTACTCACCCGATTTGAAAATTTTCTGAGAATGAGTTGTAGACGGCTCAATTTGCTTTAATTTGAGTAGTAGTAGGATCAAATACGTCAAAGAAGACGAAAGATATGCTCAAAATTGTAAGTATACCTCCAAAAATTTAAAAAAAAAACTTCAAAAATTTGTATCTCGAAAACCAATCAACAGAGAAATTTTTAAAACTCATTTTCGTGTTTAGTAGGTCAAAATCAATGAGAAAAAGTATGCTAGAAACAAATCACAAAACGACTGTTGGCTAGTGTTATTAAACACAATAACGATCAAATTTGAAATAAAATAAAGAAAATATTTGAATCAAATGTTCCTTGTGTTTGTATGCATAGTTGCGAAATATTGCGAGATATTTCGACCCTTCGTATATTAAAGAATTCTCAATGCAATTAGGTTTTCGGTTGCTTTTAGTTTGATGTATTTTTCAATAGCATCATTCCACACAACTGTTGACAAAGATCTCCGGCTACAGGAAATGTAACAATTTTTGTTAATGAATACGTGAGTTTCGTATTGAAATGCTAAAAATATTCTTTTGTTCAAGTGATATACGTATGTGTATACAGAAGCCAAAGATTGGGAGCTTTCTGTTACCAAGCATGTGCCTACGATTTTTTTCCCCACGCGATGGTTCTCGGGCAACGGTAGAATATTTTTTTTTCTCGCGGCTCTCCGATGATCAGCCTAATTGGCTATTGATGCATCTCATGTTTAGTAGGTAACTGATGTCACTGAAGCTCATGAAGATATCGGGCGTATTCTAGCCCTTAGAAGACGCATGAGTCACACATGTGGGCCAACGGCGTATAGAATCCAAAAGATGAAAATCCAGATTCGACATGTTGCATACTGGTCAAGGTCTGATCGATAATGGGCGGATGCAATCAAATATCCTGGCACTAGGTAAAATGTAAAACCCCGGTAAACTGGGTTTGCCTTCCGCCACCGTGAATATACAAAAACGAAAAATAAATCATAAACAACCCCTATTTGTTGACGGCCCCCGCAAATGTTATAAGGACCACGACTTACGGATATGCACCTGGAATGTAAGAACTCTATATAGATCCCGTACAAGTTTCCAAGTAATCCCCGAAAGTTATGTAGCTGACATTACCGCTATCCAGGAAATGCGATGGGAAGGACATGGCTGCACAAGAAACCAACAGCGACATATACTACAGTTGCCATGAGAAACACATGAATTCAGTTGCGGATTTGTAGTTGGCACAAGACTGGACATCTATTCTCAAGGTTCAATCCTGTAAGTGAACGCATAGCCACAATCCGCATAAAGCGAAATATTTGTATATTTTCCTAATTTGTGTCCATGACCCTACAGAAGAGACAGCTGATGATGCCAAAGACATATTCTATGAGCTCCTAGAGGAAACGTATGACCGCTGCCCTGGCCATGACATTAAGATTGTACTAGGAGATGTTAATGCTAAAGTTGACAGGGAGGATGTGTTACATCCAACCATTGGCAATTTTAGTTTACATGCTGAAAATTCCGAAAACGGTATGAGACTGATTGACTTTGCCGCGGCAAAAAACATGGTCTTTAGTGGTACAAGATTCCAGCATAAAGACATTCACAAGGTTACTTGGGTATCCCATGATCGAAGGACGAAGAACTAAATTGATCACGTGGTAATTGATGGAAGGCACTCATCCACCTTTTGGCACAGAACCCACCCCATCTCGATGACGATCCTGATGCGCAGTGGAAACCCATTTCCGACTCTATAGAAACTGCCGCAACAACCGTACTTGGTTTCGAAAAACCGCTTCGCAATAAACCATGGTGCGATGCAGAGTGTCGCATTGCAAATGATGAAAAGAATGCTGCACGTATGGCAATGCTTCAGTCAATTACAACGCGAGCTGCCACTGAGCAGCATAGGGAGAAAAGAAAGGAGGTAAACCGTTTCTTTAGGCGTAAGAAACAACAGTGGAGGAAGCGCGAGAGAGAAAAAATTGAGAAATACAGAAGGAAGAACGAAACACGAATATTATACCAAAAAGTCAAGAGCAGAACTACTGAACATGGTTCAGGGCCCCCATTCTGTAAAGACAAGGACGGAAATCTCACCGCAAATGTGCAGAGCATGTTGGAAATATGGAGAGATAATTTCTCCGCGCTACTGGTACCTGAGATATCCAATAATGATGAGATAATAGATCACAATTCGGACGACACCGAGATAGCTTGTGCGATGCCTTGGACACTTTAAAACCTCATGCTCATAGAGAAATATACTAAGAGTTTGCAACAGCTGTTAAAGCATTGACAAGTTGGAATTTCATCGAGTTGGAGTGACAGATATGAAACCTAACATCAAACATAATTTAAAAGTCATGATTATCAGTCAAACAAAATTAAAACGCCATTAGTATCAATCGAACATAATTTACAAGACATTAGTATCAATCAAACACAATTTAAACATAAGTTGCTTATCGCTCATTCCTTCATCCACTTTCTTTTGCATGATTTTCCAACTTCATAGTCGATGATCTGTGGCATCGAAACCCCCTGCTCATGCTTATATTGCAGAGGCACATGCGCTTTATTTTAAAACTCTCAGGGATAATATAGCTGAAGATCAAATTATCGTAGAATGTGATTTTGCAAAAAATTATAGTTTTGTTGTCCAAGATGTTGCCCGCCCAATCGTTTCATTGGAATAATGACCAAGCAACACTTCTGACTTCGGTTTTTTAGTACAGATATGGGTTTTAAGTGAAACACGGCAGCACTGTTCTGACTTCAGATGACCTAAAATGTGATACGATACAGCCACTTTTAACGCATTCTACACAAGCATTTGACGCAACATTAGTTGCGTCACAAATTATATATGTAACCGATGGGGCCCCACAATAATTTAAAAATAAATTCAATTTTGTGAATATATTTTATTATAAAGATGATTTCAGTACGGATACCGAGTTACATTTTCACACAACATCTCACGGAAAAGAGTCATGCGAAGCTCTTGACGATACTCAAAGTGCGAGGATTTTTCTGCAACCAAGGTTTGATTCTGCAATCACCATTCCCTTAACTAAAATGTATCATACCTTTATTCCAAAAATCGAAGGCTTATTTATAAATAGAACTAGTACTGGCATAGATTCTCAATGTAAAACTGTACAAATTAGAAAACAAAATCATTATTAATTTTTAAATTCTTTCTATCACCAAATAAATGAATTAATATATGAAAACAGTCAATTACATGTGTATATTATTTAATTTTATTTTCGTTAAGTTTAAAACAAGCTACGTTACAATAAAATTGAGCAGAAAATTACCATAAAGGACTTCCCAGAAGCAGTTAAAGGCATATTTGGAAAACAGAATGTGTAGTCATAATAATTTACATTTATGTACATTATGGAGAGTTTTAAAAAGAAAAAGGGTTACAGGTAACATCATAGATTAGTTTACACATCTATTGAACCAGTGCATATCCCATTTTGAAATTTCTAATGTACTATAAGCTAATTTAGAATTTAAAAAAAAAAATTAAAAAATTAAGCCAACTTACACAAATTTGGGTTTGAAATGGGTTTTGCACTTGAACAAATGTTCGTTGTTCATTTTCTTAAGTTGACATAAATAGTGCGACCAACCAAATATTGGTTCCTGTCAACAGGAACTTATTCAAATCAGTTCTGGCCACAATACAAGCTTTGGGAATGCTAATGGACGGGTATGCCAATTATGTTGTATCCCTTCGTCTTCAACCCATAAAACCTGTCGTTGCAATCCAGGGCTCTTGTACTAAGACCATATCTGCCCCAGGCTGAAAGTGGCAGATGACACTTGAATATTATGAAGATTGATTTGAAAAAAAACCCAACCCAACAACAACTACTGTAAAAAAAGGGCCTATTCGGAAATGCAACAGCTGGTGCAGATGCTTGTTTGCAGCGCATTTTGTCAGATGTTGCATTTACGAACCTGCTGCACATCAGATGCTGAACAGTGATGCATTTCCGAAAAAGCCAAAGAGTATTCACCGTGTCGCCAAAACGATGTACAAGTAGACAGTCAAAATGTCTCTTTATTCGAATGCTCTCTTCTTCGAATTCGAATGCTTCTCTTCTCTCTGTCCTACTCTCTTCATTGAATATTTCAATACACGAGCAGCTTTTTGTGGTACTATAGTCGCAATGGTATTAACAGCCATTTATTCCTGATCCGCTTATAAATATTCAGGCCTATTTTCCTAACACCAAACGAGACCACCCCAGCCGATATTTCTAGAAGTGACTCGCTGTTCTTTACCAGTATCATCGGGTGAGCGAAGTCTCTTATCTGCTTGTTCCAATATGGTAGCTGCTGTAATATCTTGATTATCAATAACATTACGTTCCCATTTCAGAAATTCTCTCTATCTAGCAGTGAGTATTTCCTTATCGATGTTAACATTTCCCTTGATAATCCGAAGATCTTGTTATCGATCGTAAAAATGATTTTTGGAAGGCTGATATATTTTGGAAGGCACCTGTTGTTGTTATTTGTAATTTTGGTTTCCTTGAGATGATAAGAGATTTGAGGTCTTCCACACTATGGCCTCCAGAAACTGGTCGAAGGATACATTATGATACCCCCGACTGCAAATAATTCGCACGCACGGTACGCATGACACCCAGGATTGGGGGAGCTAGTGTTGAATGGCTATTACAGCTTCAGATCAAACCACTGATGGATTTTGATGGTTCATCGACGAACTATTGAATTGATTTAAAGAGTGTTCAACTAATTGATCTAAAGTCTGCACATTTGAATTATTGGGTTGGCAAGCAATCTAGCGGCGGAAGTCGCAAGGCCTTCCACAAATAAGGCATGCGGAATGGTTCTTTTGTAATGCCTTCCTAAAATAAGGTCTGCGCAATGCCTGAATATTTCAATCAGATATAAACAAGAATAAGATTTTTAAAATTTTGAGAAAATTCTTTTCCGATTCTTTTTAGCCGGAATTTAATTGGAAAATTTCATAGAAATTTTAAAATTATATTTTTTATTTAATATTTTTCAATTTGAATTGGGCGTGGTACAACTTTCTAAGATAGATACATACATACTTAAAAATAACTATGTAGACGTAGTTAATGATTTTATGATAAAATAAATTATTTTAATTTTATTTTTGTTTAACAAAAATAAATTAAAGTAAATGCCTTCTAAGGCCTTCCTCTTTGTATGCCTTCTAAGGCCTTATTTAGGCAATGGGCATGGAAGGCCTTCCCTCCCAATCTCACGCAATGTTAAAAAGAAAGAAGGAGGTTATGTGTAGGTAAGTCCTTCCGTATTTTACAGAAGGCCTGATTCGTCATGATTTCAGGCCTTCCAGATCGTGATTTCCGCCGCTGGGAAGTAACTTCGGTTTTCTCATATAGATGGTGATTTTATTATTTTTTGAAAAGCTTTTGATCAGCTGATCAACTTCGCCAGGCCTATTTTTGTACCTACCATTTAAATATTGGGCAATTGGCTGGTAGTTACTATTAATCCCAAAATCACTTAGGATTCGTATTAAGTTGGGTATTGAATAATATTTATCGCAATGTCACCCTGCTATTGAATACTGATACATTTGACACCATCATTCGTTCAACGTAAGGGTGAATATGTGTGTTTGTTTTAATAGAACTCGGTCGCAATTGATGACTTAGGGTGAGGGTGTGTTATGGTGCTGAGGGTATGATGGAGACTTACCTTTGCCGCCCCCTTTCTAGACACATTTTTATAATTTTCTAATCTTTCTAAACGAGTTTTCTCGCACGTTGAATATTTGCCCTTTTCACCCCGCTTTTTACCCACATTCACCATATTCCTAATCATTCCAAACTAATTTTCTCGTTATTTGCAGTTTTACTCACATACACTATTTTTAACACATTCATAATCGCTATGACTTTTCCCGCACTTTAACGTCTTACCCCAATTGTCTCCTTTTAACACCTTCCAATCCATTCAAAGGATTTCCCGTCTCAAAAATTTTACAATTTGTTGCCCGCTTAATTAATCACACATACATATGTAAACTCGGGCGTTGAAAAGATTTTAATCTTCAAAGAATAAAAAATTAACCTCCCTTATCGATTTAACCACTCAGTTGAGACTATAATGGCCAGTTTTTAAGTGGGTAGTTACCTATTGGATTACTTAATCGTAATTCTAAGATAATTACAGGTTAACTTTGCATTTTGTTTTTCAGTGGTGAGTTAATGTAAGTCGCCATATTGTCATCTAATATGGCAACCCTTGTATTTTTATTGGAAAAAACGTGTGTTTTAGGATAAATACCAAAACAACAAAGGGGAACAAACAAAATGGAATTATGTAAAATAAGAAATACATGCATAAAATCGAAGTCATTTTAACAAAAATGTATAAAAAACTATATAGGCGCAACAATTTAACGATCTAGACTCAACGTATGTGTACAAATACGCAAATCTGAAACATGTATTTTATACAATCTTCATTTCTCCCTTTGACACTCAGTAATTTGATTGTCAAAATAATATGCTTCTGACTATAAGTTAACCAACCAACATTGGGTGATTAAATCATAGTTAAACAATGACTAAAAAACACAAATCGATGTTAAACCACAATTTAACTAAGAATCGAAGATCACCAGTGACTGGAAAACTGGCCATTAGAGTTACAAGAAGTGTTGGCTTAAATTTGTCATGTCGTTTTGGTTGAGAACCGTGAACTTTAGTTCGTATACATTGGTGTTGTAATTAACACAATAATTTTAACACCCAAAACGAAATGCCTTGGTTGTTGTCTTGTTGGTTGGTTTGAACGGTTGTCTCTATCTGGTATTATTAAAGCAATTTGTAAATCTCCTCAGCTGGACAATCTTAAGGTAGGTTGTGGCTTCCAATAAAAGAATTCCTCATGAAATAATGCTCGAAATAATAACGCACCGTTTTTGGGATAAAAAGTAGAAGAAAACTGGCAATAAGGGAACACAGATCTGCAACTATTCTTACCGTAGATAACCGATGAGGAAGTTAAAAACAAGAATGGTTTTACTCTACCGAATTGTATGACACAACTTTATTGAAAGAGTCTTCAAAAACTAGTAAAGTGTTTCGTGACAATGGAATTGTGTTCTAAAACGAATAACATTCGATTCGTAGTTCGAAACTCTACATCTGTAACTAGAACGACATCTGGATATCAAGATTGACTACTACGAGGCACGGTAATTCGGCATCAACACAATTCTTTGCAACATCCAACGATCATGTCACGCCAGGCCAAATGTCATAAATTTGCTGTGAAAAAGAATTTCTCTATATGGTATTACTCTATGGTTTTAACAGGGATGTTTAATGAACAGAGTATAAGAAAACAAATGAAAGATTTGTTTAAGTATTATTACTCTCATGAACTCTTTGCAATTATAATTGTTTTTGTCATTGCCAGTTCGAAACGTTTATAACTTCACTCACTTAAGTTCATTTGAAGGGGTAAACACAAGGTACAATTTTGTAAATATCTCTTTTGTGGCATAAACGACTACTTCGTACCAGCATCTCAGTCGTTTCATCAGCTTTAAATGTTAAGCAAAAAGGAAGTTACAATAACACCATGTCCAACAGTTACGTATATTAGTTAACCTTTTCTCTCTCTAAAATTCGCAATAAATTTCTTCGTTACAGCAACGAAAAAGGAGCAAAATGAATGCAATGAATGAAGTAACAAGAGGAGGCCACAGTATTAAAAATCATCACGACACCACTCGCTTGCAAAACTCTGAAGAACTGTGCAATTACAAATTAGGAAATTTCCTCTGTGTACCTAAGGTTTCTCTAATTTTTGCAACACAATCTTTAGGAGTAACCCCATCTCAGTACCTGAACTTGCACTTGCACGTGCACTTGCACTTTTATTACAATTAAATAAATATTCCGTTCAAACACCAAACAAATTTGACAGAACTAAAGTCATTATGGTGCTGAGACTTAGCACATCTTATCACCAGCATCATCAGCTGTAACTGCAGCAGCAGTGCAAACAATGACAACTAACACCATCTCATCATCGCCGTCATCATTAGCATCAAGTACATGGAAAGCTTCATCCGGTTGTAAACGAGGTGTTAGAAGCGCTGGGACTGGGGGGGTTTCCATCACATAACGCAAGTATGGCATTCCCGATAACCTGAGCGAAATATAAATCTCACATCCGTCAATAGGTCAGTCGACTATAAAAGCCACACCGTCTAACAGCTTGACTATCAGTAATTATATTATAGTTGACCAGTAAACAAGTGGAATTGTAGTTCATTATATTTAAGAGCATTATGAAAACAATTGTGGTGAGTGTGGAGATGGGAAGAGGTGTAATCCTTTTGGTTATTCGCTTCCTAAACGGATGATAGCGCAACTAATCTACTTTAATTGTTTGTGTTGGTCCAGGTGGCGGTTGTTGCTTTAGCAGCGCTTAATTGTGCGGTCAGTGGATTGCCGTATGGTAGTAAACACATTGGCTATGGTGCCGGTGGCGGAGGAGGCGGTGGAGGTGGTGGTGGTGGAGGTAGCGGTGGTGGTGGTGGCTTTGGCCCTGGCGGCGGAGGTGGTGGTGGCCCCGGCTCTGGAGGCCATGACGGTGGCGGCTTTGGTCCCGGTTCAGGGGGTTCTGCTGGATTTGGCCCCGGCTCCGGTGGTCATGGTGGCGGCTTAGGTGGTGGAAAAGGCGGTGGCGGTGGAGGAGGCTTTGGCTCCGGTTTAGGTGGCGGCGGTGGCAGTGGAGGCTTTGGCCCTGGCAGCTCTGGCGGTCACGGGGGCTCTAGTGGTTTCGGTCCAGGCGGCGGAAATTCCCTTTCACATGGTATTGGTGGTGGCCAAGGAGGAGGCAGAGGTAGTGGTGGTGGAAGTGGAAGTGGGTTAGGTGGAGGCCAGCACGGTTCTAGCAGCTTTTCGAGTAGTAGTGCCGGAATTAGCGGTCATCATGGCGGTGCCGGAGGCGGTGGTGTAGATAGCGGCTTTGGCGGACCTGGTAGCGGTGGTCATGGTGGCGGAAGCGGCCTTGGCGGTGGAAGTGGACTTGGCGGCGGTAATGGTGGTGGAAGTGGACATGGTGGTGGTAACGGTGGCGGAAGTGGACTAGGCGGTGGTAACGGTGGCGGAAGTGGACTGGGCGGCGGAAGCGGACTTGGCGGCAGTCATGGTGGCGGAAGCGGACTTGGCGGTGGTAACGGTGGCGGAAGCGGACTTGGCGGCGGAAGCGGACTTGGCGGCGGAAGCGGACTTGGCGGCGGAAGCGGCCTTGGGGGCGGCCATGGTGGCGGAAGCGGACTTGGCGGCGGGAGCGGCTTTGGGGGCGGCCATGGTGGCGGTAGTGGTTTCGGCGGAGGCGGTGGCAGCGGATTTGGTGGTGGTCACGGCGGCGGCTATGGTGGTGGTGGCGGTTTTGGTGGTGGTGGCGGCTATGGCGGCAGCTCAGCTGGCGGTTACAAGAAACATGGCTACTAAAATGTGCAACATGTGAAAATATATCAACGCAATATGAACTATTTTTAACGATACTGTGATGTTTTTTTACCTTTGAAATACTAATAAATAATAAATATTCCAAATGTTACCAATCGATTTCAACAATTAATTTATTTAAACTTTCATGACCTAGCAAACATTTTCAGCATCTATTGCGAACCCCATATGTTGCAGAACAATTTAGTTTGTAACGACCTTCACTTCCATGACAATTTGGAATATAAAATAAATATATCAGGAAAATTAGCAAATATAGTAGAGAAGTTTATTATCTCATTAATTTTAACTTCATAGGTATGGTTGCATGTAAACGTTGGTTGGTTCCATAATACCAGATAGAGCCATTAGTACGTAACATCCAACAAGAAAACAAATTAGACAAATTAGAAAAAATTTATATATCTCAGAAACGGAGCGTCCAATCGCAAAAATTTCTAATTTTTGCGGGTTTCTAAAGATTTTTCATAAAGTTGTCCAATTTTGCAAAAATAGTTTAAACTAAAATTTAGCCAATGTTAGTGATTTTTTTGACACATTCATTGGTTAAAATCTCTCAAGGAGGTAAAAACTTTATTATTTTTGCGATTCGACGCACCTTTTCCGAGTTATAGCTATTTTTCTATTACAGCGATTTTCTATTTCTGCGCATTTAAAAAAATAAATTCTTCCAACAAATTGGACCTCTTTCGAAAAACCCGAGATATGTATGAAGTAATTTTTCTAATGTTTTCATATTTTCGATCCAAAATGGGAATATAAATGGACAATTCTAAGTCGTGATGGGTAATTCCTCATTGTCGTGGGTAACTATCCATTATTTGAGTAATGGGCAATTCCCCATTGTCGTGGGTAGATACCCATTATATCCCCCATACCCTGGGATAATTTGTAAACGACCGCTACTCACTCCCCACGGCATTAATAATGGGTTACCCTGGGTACCCCATTCCCCACGAAATACGAACCCTGCTTGCAATGATCCAGCTGACGCCGACGACAAATTGAGGCCGGTTTTGAACCCTCCGGCAGCCCGATTATCACCGTTTTCTAGTAGATCAAACTACAATCTTGCCAATTGATGTATGTTATACAAGGTGTTTCAAAAGAAGTCATCCGATGTTGTTTGGCTCTCATTTTTTTTCTAAATGAATAATTTCGATTCTGATTTTTGAATATGTTTATTTGAACCTTTAGAATTTTATTGGTTAAGTTGAGAAGATGATATCGTTTAAATGGGCGCCGTCACAATTGATTACCATACTGGCTAGTTTTATGGCATTTTTCATCACTTCGGCGAGAACTTCGGGCGACAGATTCTCGCACTCGTGTCGACTGTTGACCTTGAGGGCTTCCAGGGTCTCGGGCTTGTTCACGTAAACACGGGACTTCAAAAAACCCCACAAAATAGTCTGGAACGGTTAAATCGGGCCATCTTGCGGGCCAGTGCAAATCGCCAAAACGAGAGATGAGGCGACCCGGGAACGCCGCTGTCAGAATATCGGTTGTGGCTCGCGCAGTGTGTGCCGTTGCTCCGTCCTGGTGGAACCACATGTCCTCCAGTCCTAATTCGTCGAATTGCGGCAGAAAAACCTCGGTTAACATGGCACTATAGCGCGCACCGTCCACTGTTGTCTTTTGACCAGCGGCGTTCTCGAAAAAAAAATGGCGCGAACAGCGCACCATCCATTCAGTTTGAGCGAGTGTAATGGCTCCTCATGCATCACTCGTGGATTTTCGGTGCCCCAGAAGCGATAGTTTTGCTTGTTCACGTACCCGCTGAGGTGGAAATGAGGCTCATCGCTTATTATGATTTTGGTGGAAAAATCGTCCACTTTGTCCACGAGATTGAGGATGGCTTGGGCGTAGGTTACACGAGTTTGGCGGTAGACAGACAGCAGCTGATTGACGGACTGGACTTTGCATGGGAAAATGCGCAGGTCTTTGTCCAAAATTCGCAAGAGGGACGACCGGCTGATGGCTAATTGCGAGGCTCGGCGTCTGGTCGATGTTTCCGGCGACAGCTCGACATCCTCGGCAACAGCGGCGATATTCTCGGCAAAACGGGCGCTCCGGGGCCGGTCACTCCTGGCAACGTCTCTCAGATGTGTGACGACACTGGCTCGTAACTGCATTAGGTACATTTATACTACTCATATGTATATTGGTTATGTCAAAAGTTTGACTGATAAACCATCCATTTGAAATAATTTCCCACTTTGTCAAATAAATGCTGCAATCGAAACTGTCGTTGAACTTAAAGGCCAAATTCTTCAACAAATGTAACCCACAACTTTTGGCATCAACATTTACTCAAAGGCTCTTGAATGCATTAAGAATTCGATGTCAATTGCTATTGTTTGAAATATTGTTGCAATGTAGTATCTGTACACGCAAATAAAAAAGTGTAGTGCCTGTTGGATCAAAAATATTTACTTTGCTCTAAAAATGTTTAGCGTGCTACTTACTCTTCTGGTTGACCTCAAAAGTTTATACTTTTCCTGCAAATAAAAAAGTTTTTGTGAACAACCATCTTTCCTTTATTCCAAAATGCTCGTGATTTGCTTTTGCAGCAAATAAAGAAAATCATTAGCGGCATTCATGCAAACGTGAAAGCCGAGAACTTTTGCTCAGCGCATGTTTCCCTCGCACCGTTGCATGAGGCACCAAGTAAAGTTGCTCAGCGTATTTGTGCTCAAAACCATATCAGCTGACCAAGATGGATACATAAGGTGGTAGCAGTAGCAATTGCATGTATTATGTATGTGTGCTTTTTCTACTGTTCTAGTGCTATCACCTTATTTATCCATCCTAGTCAGCCGACAACGAAATGTCAAAAGTTTACACGTTTCTCCAGCCCACGTTTGCGCAGCAAATCTGACTTGAAGACTTTCCACTTTTGTGGAAGTTGCTTTGTATGGGAAATTTCTTTGTTTTGACGTTTGCCGCGTAAGTTTGCGAGGTTTACGCGTTTACGAGGCTCTTTCGAGTTTGCATGAGGACCACTATTAATTTCAACCGAAAAAGTGTATACACATGGGGTTTCTGTGGCACAGCTGATCGAAAAGGTACTTGGGAAATAATGTCTTATGAGAGACCAAAGAAGACATACAGATTATAGACCGTGTAGCAAACTAAGTTTAAATAGTATTTGATACTAATGTTGAATGTTGGTTGCATCGAACGAAATTACTCATTCCCTTTTATTTCTGTCCGTATTATGCCAACCTCGTCGTCATCAAGAGAGCATGAAGAGAGAGATACCGGCTCTTGTCTACTTCTCTATGGCATACACACTCACCTACACCCAAAGGTTTTCACTCGCAGGAATTACTTCTCTCTACTTTCAAAAGAAACAAATAGGCAAATCCTAATGTTAAGGTTTTGTACGCTTTCGCGCAACGGATGTGATGGCTCTTTGAACAGATGCGCGGATTTGCATGAATGGTACCTGGGATCTACACCACTTCTGGGGTATACTTCTATTCAATGATTGTATACTTCTATTATGAAATGCAACTCGCTAGCATTAAGCGAAAAATCAGTTTGTTGCAAACACTTTATTTTTCTCAAGAAAAAAAATTTTGAGTCTAGAGCAGTGTCGGGCAGTTTCGCAAAATCCAACCACGCGTGAAATATTCTGCCGACGCACTGCTTGCACACGTACAGTATAAGCTAAGCAGTTCTCGGAAACGATCGTCTTCGTTCAAGTCTAAGATTGCATATAGGCATTTGCTTTCTACACTTTACAACAAAAAAAATTTGGGGGAAAATGATTTTTGTAGAGGGGAAAGCGCAATGTATGATTTGTTCCAAATTGTGAAGCCCCCTAAATTGTTACAACTGTTATAAATCCTTCCTTGTTTGAACTTTATGCAAGATATATGTAAGACAAAATTAGTCGTTATACTGTGCTCTCATTAGGACATAAGGAAAACAAGAATGCAGTCAAGTAACATATTTTTTGTGAATGAATATAAATCAACACTAATATTTTCTGTTTTTGTAAGGGAACAAAAGTTCAAATCAGTTTTTGTTTCATAGTGTAAAGTGCGGCGCAACCGCTCTCTGTGGCACTCACACAAATATGATGCTCTCTGTGTTAGTGTGCCCATCACTGGTCTAGAGTTACTAAAACTCGTTTGCGGTAAACGAAAGACTAGTTGATTGAAATGTTTTTGATTCTCGTAAACGTTTTTTAGGTCTGGAGTTACTAATCCTTTTCGGGTATAACCCTTGTTGTAACCCTTTTTTGGTTCTCGTAAACGATTATAACGGGTCCTCCAAATAACTTTTTTTTTTTTGAAAGTGCTATAAAAAAAACTACTGAATATTTTGTCAAATTTCTTTTTTTCTTCTTCCGGTTAATAACGGAATATAATTTCATTCAAATGGCTGTCTCGGCTGGCCATGCAGTAGCCTACACGATCGGTCCAATTTTTAAGCACATTATCGATTGTGTGCAGCTGTATTTCACCAATGGCTTCACGAATATTGTCCTTTAAAGCGTCAATTGTCTCTGGCTTGTCGGCGTAACACTTATATTTGAGGGCACCCCACAAATAATAGTCCAACGGTGTCAAATAGCAGCTCCGAGGTGGCAAAACAACATCAGCTCTGCGGCTGATAATGCGATCTTCAAAAGCAAGGCGCAAAACATCGAGTGTAGCTTCGCCTGTGTGGCACGTAGCGCCGTCCTGTTGAAACCTAATGTTGCCAATATCCTCCTCTTCAATTTTTGTGAACAATAATTCGTTCAACATGGCCCGATAACGATCGCCATTGACTGTAACGGCCACTCCTTGCTCATTGTCGAAGAAAATGGCCCAATTGTGCCTCTGGACCAAAATCCGCACACTTTCTGCCACAGCAGCAATATTCTCGGGTGTACGCACTATTTTTGGCTTTTCACGCTTTGGTTTATCGAGTTTCTTTCACTTTGTTCACAAGATAACGAACTTACGGAGCTGACGGTGCTTCTCTTCTTCCAGCGGAAGGATAAAACTAATTATCTGTCAAATCAGACTTGAGCTAAGTGTTACCATTCACGAAATAAGCACTAGTTGAAAAAAAAAACGTTATATGGTGGACCCTTTATTTGTTTATCACAATGGAGATGATTTAACTAACTAACTTCAATATCATTCTACAAACGTTCAGATTTCATTTGAATGTTACACAATTTTTCTTTACGTGTATGCTTTTCAATCAGTGCGGCCTTATTTAAGAAACACAAAAGCCCATAACTCCTTATGGAAATCACTCTATTGTTTGTGCAGCTCTTAACATCTGCATTACAAATAATTAATTCCTGCAACCATTTGCAAATAGTAAATCATTTCTTTGAGTACAAGCATTCTCTCATTAGAGTGAACCGTTTTTGTAAGGTTTTTCTCTTTCTAAATTTGTATTACATTTTGTGATTTCAGCTTTTCAAACTCAAGCCAAACTCTGTTATCAGATTTTCAACCCAGAAGTTGTTTCTCATGTATGAAAAATCCCAATATGATTTTGACAGAAAATATCCATATTTTTCTATCGACTTAAAAAGTGTTTTCAAAGCACGATTTCATTTTCATCCTAAATTCACTTTAGATCATGGTTGAAATATGAGATTGTGTTATAAGAAGAAGTTTTTTCAATTTGTTATACAGTGGCTCAAAATTAAAATGGGACACCTCTTAATATTACTTATGTTCCCTATATTCTACTGAACCAACTAGCTTAAGAAATCAAATTTATATAACGTTTTAATGCTAATGCGATGAGTTTATTGAAAATATAAACAGAAGTCATTGTCATTAGTACAAAAAGTAAGAAACAAAAAAAAGTAAAGTAATTCATAGTATTAGGGTCAAAGTAATAATGGGACACGAATTAAAAACTAAGTAAATAATGTATCATATTCAAAACTTCAATATTTTGTTGGGAGGCCCTTTTGTTGTATTAGCGCTTTCAAACGTTGCGGCATCGACTCAACCAGCTTTCTGCAATAGTCAGGTGATAGTTTTTCCCATTCTTCCTTAAGAGCAACTGTAAGTGTGTTTTTGTTGTTAATGTGGTGATTTTTTAATTTTTGTTCCAAATAACTCCACATGTGCTCAATCGGGTTTAAATCCGGCGATTGTGGTGGTGTTTCGAGTACATGTGGGCAACAGTGCCGTAGCTTCATAGAGGCAGGAGGGGGCACTGCCCCCTCACGCGTTTTCAACCGACGCCCCCTCACGCATTTCATAAATATCTGTGCAGCGGGCAAAAGCAACTAATAAAATTCGAGACATATAGCGAAACACATGTTCTTTATTAAACGTTCAACAACAATATAAAAGAAATTCAGAAGAGTTGCACCTTACGATTTTTGAGTTCATTGAATCTCTTCAAAACCGTATCCAAGCTCAGCGACTCGAGTCGCTTATGTTCAAATGACAAGAACGATAGATTGTTTAATCGTTTTGTGAGCCTTCAGACTCTTTGGGGCCGGCTGATTCTGGTTAACGCCGAGAACGATGACTCACATATGGCCGTTCCGGATGGAAAAGTCTCAATCGTTGCGAAGAGATTGTACACATCCTCCATCCCAGCACGCACCTTGTATAGCTCAGTCAACGTCAATGTTTTGATTTTATCATCCGACTTTCTTTCTTTGTTCAAGGCTTCGTGCTGCTGATGAATCACTTTCATGTGCTCTTTCGCTATATCCAGCTGAATTCCAGTTGGCAATTCAATGCCCAGCTCGGCCAAAAGCTGAAATTTTTCCAAATCCATTTCATCAGCTGTGTCAATTGCCGTGAGAATCGAATTTTCTTTCATGAACCGATTTTCCATTTCAATCAAAACAATATCGATTGTTTCGAAAAATGATGATTTCAAGTTAACCGAAATATCGCTTCGCTGTCCAAGTGTTTCATCGACGATTGAATCTTTGAGCAGCGTAGATTGACGGCGACTGCGAGTAGCGCGACCTTGCGCTTGCGGTAGCAGATCAGTTGCTTGGGCCTCATATTTTTCAAAACTCTCATCTGTCCTCATTTTTTTGATCGTTGAATGAACAGCTCGGATGAAAGGCATCGCATTTTTGTAGACCGTTTCGCGCCTTTGCAGAATTTGATTACAATATCAATAAACAAATGGATGTGCTGTCGCCGATGCCGGTCAACGTAGCTAACGGAGTGTGCGTGTCCGAGTCCATGCGTCATTGAACACAAACACCGAACCGCGAACGCTATATTTTCGCATAAACATTTGACGATCGTCTCCTCTTTAGAAATAATACGTTGAAATACGTTAGCCGAATTTAAATTGAAAAGGCGTTGGAAATCGTTTGCCCCTCACGGAAAATCGCGTTGCTACGGCACTGGTGGGCAATTATAGAGCAACCAATTCCGAACATAATAAGCCTTATGCTTTGGATCATTGTCCTGGTAGAAATAGTACTCGTTGGAAAGGCCTAATTTTTCGGATGTTTCTGAAAGGTTACATCGCAAAATGTTTAGATAGTACTTGTGGTCCATAATTCCTTCAATAATATGAAGATTCCCAGGACCAGCTGCCGAAATTGCACCCCATACCATTACTGACCCTGACCCGTGCTTGACAGTCGGACGTACATTTCTTTCGCGCAGCTCTTCGTTCAGCTTTCTCCATACGTATGACTGCCCATCTGACCGGAAAATATTAAATTTACTTTCATCAGTAAAAATCACTTTGCTCCAAAACGAAAAATCGTTTCCTCTGTGCTCTTTTGCAAATGATAGTCGTTTCAGCTTGTTGACTTTACTGATATGAGGCTTCTTCCTAGCTACTCGACCGTTGTATTGATGCTTTCGTAAAATATTTCATATGGTTTCGGGATTAGCATTTTCCCCCAAAAATATTTCCGCTTCAGCCGCCAGTTTAGGTGCGCTAAGATGTGGGCGTTTCTTTATTTGCTGTAAGAGCCAACGCTCGTCTGAATCCGAAAATATTTTTCGCTTGCTCGGTTTCCCAATGTTTTCAAAATTTTCTGAGTTTTTATATCTTTTAATAATATTAAACACTGTAGATTTTGGTCGGTTTACTATTTCCGCGATATCTCGCACAGATTTTCCAGACTTTGAGTGGGTAATTATTAATCTCCTCAGCTCTGGCGATGTTTGGGAACGACGTGGCGCCATGATGGATATTTATAACACAACTCACTGAAATATTCTATATAGAGTTCTCTTAAAAGTGCCAGTCAAAAAAACAAAAAAAAAAACAATTGGTACCGTTATCTAGCTAAACTGATAATGGTTGCCATCTGTCCCATTATTACTTTGAGGGTCGTGATCTGTATTATTGTGAATGAATGCTTATAAATTTATTTCAATTGAATGTAAGGCAGCAATTATTTCCTTAAATAATAAACACTAACGTGGCAATATGAAATCATAAAAATAAAGTCAAAACTCCGTTACCATATTTTTAAAATAATATATATTTTATTATGTGGGTTAGTGTCCGTCCCATTATAATGTTGAGCCACTGTCAAATTTTATCAAATTTGTTTGTTTATTTAATAAATATTTAACAGATTTCAAGAAATTCGATATAAATCCAGTTTGACCACATACTAATTTAGTTAATTAAATGAAAAGTTGTTTGTACAATTAAAGAAAAAAATAGAAAAATCAACTGAGTTTGACAGAACTCTGTATTACTAATCCATACACAATCCTCCTGCTATCACCTGATTAATTGCATCATGCTTTAGATCGTAAGACTACACTGTACTAAACCAGAAACTAATATAGTAGTAGTGTGCAACAGCTGTTAAAACTTTCGCCAGATGTAACAGAACCAGTGGGTTTCGATGCCACAGCTCATCGACTATGAAGTTGGAAAATCATGTAAAAGAAAGTGGATGAAGGAATGAGCGACAGGCAAACTATGTTTAAATTATGTTTGATTGAGACTAATTTCTTTTAAATTGTGTTCGATTGATACTAATGGCTTCTAAATTATGTTCGATTGATGATAATAACTTTTAAATTATGTTTGCCTCTAATTTAGTCATCTGCAACTCCAACTCGATGAAATTAAAACTTGAGACGTGACATCCAGTCAAAGCTGTAACAGCTGTTGCACACTCTATGTATATTACTCTATGAACATAACAACTTGGAATTTCATCAAGTTCAAGTTGCAGATGACAGAACTGGCATCAATCATAATTTAAAAGCCATTAGCATGAATCAAACACAATAAGCGAACATATGTAAATCAAAAAGCATTAGAATCAATGAAACCACAGCCACAACCGATTGACTATGAATTTGGAAAATCATGGAGAAGAAAGTGGATGAGGGATGGAGCGATATACAAACAATGTTTAGATTATATTCGGTTGATACCAAGAGGTTACGATACCACAGGTCATCGACTATGAAGTTGGAAAATCATGCAAATTAAAATGGATGAAGGAATGAGCGACAGGCAAACTATGCTTAAATTAAGTTTGATTGGTACTCATGTCTTTTAAATTATGTTCGATTGATACCAATGGCTTTTAAATGACGTTTGATTAATGATAATGACTTTTAAATTATGTTTGACGCTAGTTTTGTCATCTGCAACTCCAACTTGATGAAATTCCTACTTGCGACGTGGCATCCGGTCAAAGCTTTAACAGCTGTTGCACACTTATGTTATATTACTCTATGGTTGATACTAATACCATTTCAAGTAGGTTCGCTTGATATTAACGACTTTTAAATATCTTTTTTGTATGCTGATGGCTTTTAAATTGCGTTCGATGACAAATAGTTCTGTTGCCTGAAACTCCAACTCTAAGAAATCCTAACTACCTCATTGGCATCCGGTGACTGTATATAATACACCAGGAGGTTTCGATGCCACAGCTCATCGACTATGAAGTTGGAAAATCATAAATTATATTTTATGTTGTTTGCATGGAACGAAAATACGCATTCCTTTTAATTTCTGTCCGTTTTATGTCCAACAAAAGTGTAAAATTGGTAAAATACAGCAGCAAATGGAACTCGATGAAATGGCCTACTACCTAGTCGTCATGAAGAGGCAGCGTAGATAGTACTAGAGGCTCTTAAGGATTACTCTATGGCTGATCGACTATGTAGTAGGAACATGATAGAGAACAGAGTGGATAGACGAGAGAGCGCTAATCAACCAGAAGCAAACCATGGGGCAACCTAAGTTTAAATAGTGTTTGATTGATACTAATGACAGCTAAATTATGTTCTATGTTGGTTGCATCGAACGAAAATTCGCATTCCCTTTTAGTTCTGTTAGATTTATGTCCAACCAAGGAGTAAAATACAACAGCAAAACGAACTTCTTGAATTGACCTACTTCCTCCTCATCATCGAGAGAACGTAAAGAGTTGAATTTCTATTAATTTCCTGCTACATAGTCGATCATGCCATCATGTCTGGAAACCCCCTGGCAAAAGATGGTCTGTCCATTATAGGGGCTCTCTTTTATACAGATTATGTGGTAGGTGCCTATTGTGGGTGCGTATTAGACCGGGTCACTAAAAATATTTCGCAAAGTCGAGGGAAAATATTAAACATCATCTCGAGACAACTTATAAAAAAAAATTTCCTTTTTGAGCAAGGGAAAACAACGAAAATCGTTTTCTATCGTAGTTTTTCTGTTTCTGCCTCGATCGTAACATACAAGACTTCGTTGTATTGGTCTCTCCAAGGTGCTATATTTTTTCTATAGATGGCGCTGACGTACGACATCATCTTGTAATGAAGGCCTCATTTAATGCAGTTTCTACCTATAAAATTTAAAACTATTTATTTTAGGATTACAGACCCTTAAAAACCAAGAACATTTTACTTTCGAAGTATACAGTTTTATTCAAAAACATATAAGTTATGTATGACAAGATGTATCTACAGCATTAATACAAATATTTGTTCATGTTGTTTGTAGTTACCGCAAATTATGGAATACGTTTTAGCGCTATAGAAAATTTTTTGAAATAAATATTACTGCACACTTTTTAGCGCAAATTATTGCATACATTTTAGCGCTATCGAAATTTTTTTAAAATATTTTCCTGGGATAATTAATTGTTAATCTAGTTACCAACCATTAAAATCTTGAGTTGGTTTTATTACAAATAGACCGACCCGGTCTAGTGCCTATGTTAGTTACCTATGAGTATAGTATGTACCTATGGTAGGTGACTATGCTAGCTGCCTATGTTAGGTACCTGCTACTATCGTATGTTCAGGCCACCGTGGGGTTCAGTAGGTAGCGGATAGCTGGGCGGCCTACAGATATATAGATTAGCGGAGAATAATATACAATCCCTGACCCTGCGCGGAAGATTCCATGGGGGTACCATGAAAGGATTTAAATGGTAAAAGAGATCCTGCGAATGACGAAAGGATGCATTCATTTATTAAATATCTTCCCACAAAGGACCCACACAAGAGTGGTAATATCAGAAGAGTGACACCTCCGTACATCAAGATATTTTCTAGACTCATTTGAGGAAATTCACACAAGTCCCTAATGAGTAGGATCCCATAATATATATCCATCTGGCAACTACACCATTTCCAATTGAAATTTGAAAATAATCAATTGAAATTTAAAAATTCTATTTAAAATTTGAAATACATCAATTGAAATTTGAAAATTCTATTCGAAATTTGAAATACATCAATTGAAATTTGAAAAACATCAATTGAAATTTAAAATACATCAATTGAAATTTGAAACACAACAATTGAAATTTAAAAGACATCAATTGAAATTGAAAACACATCAATTGAAATTTGAAACACATCAATTGAAATTTAAAAGACATCAATTGAAATGTAATTGAATTTTGAAATACACCAATTGAAATTTAAAAATCTAATACATAAAATCGGTTAATAGTTTTTAAATTTCAAGTGTCGAATTTTAAATTTCAATTGATGTCTTTCAAATTTCAATTGATGTGTTTTCAATTTCAATTGATGTGTTTCAAATTTCAATTGATGTATTTTAAATTTCAATTGAAGTGTTTTAAATTTCAATTGATGTATTTCAAATTTCAATTGATGTCTTTCAAAATTCAATTGATGTTTTTTTAAATTTCAATTGATGTATTTCAAATTTCAAATAGAATTTTTAAATTTCAATTGATGTATTTCAAAATTCAAATGGAATTTTCAAATTTCAATGGATATTTTTCAAAATTAAATTGATATTATTCAAATATCAATTGGAAATGGTGTAGTGCTGGATACATGTGGCGTAGATGTTCAGTGGATTCTCCCTCGCTCTCATCGTTACTACCTCTACAGAATTTATTTGACCTGACCTTTAGTCTTGCAGTACGTGCACCAATCAGACAGCGTCCCATCAAAACTGAAACAAGCATAGATACTTTGAGTCTGGCTGGAGACAGAAGATTCACGTAATGATATACACTATCGGCAATATATGCCTCACGCGAACGCAATCTGCGCCCCTTGTACACCTCTCTAGCACAATCATACAGGCTCGTTCATGCAGAGTATGATTACAAGACTTTAGTGGCTTGCAAACACGTTCCAATTTTTGTGGAAACAGTAAGGTAGTCCCTAGTGTCGCCAGCTCATCCCCCTGCAGCTCCCAAGAATGCCCCTGTGTCATGGCATTCATATAAGGTGAATATCGTACTGCTGTCTCATCTCGTTAAAAGATCTGCTGTAGTCATGGGCAGATGTTGATTTCGGAAATTTTGATTCGAAGGTTTTAATTATCGCCTGACTGGCAGAGAAAACCTTGACCACAATGGCCTATTATCCCTCAGCCAGCCGGTCACTCCTTAATTGCCAAAGCACATTACAATGATCATGTAATTTACGAGCATGAGACAACCCCACTTGGGAAGAGAAGACTCCATACGGTATATGATCATTCAGTTTCAACCCATCGGTGTACAAGTTTACACATCGCTCTATACCAGTAACAACTCTATTCCAGGAAATTCTTGCGGGTATGATCGTGTGGTGCAATGGTTAATAAGGGGCGCCCTTATACATGAGAAAGTGGGTTCGATCTCTGCTCTGACCACCTTACATTCCTTTCGATATCGGTCACCTTGCTTAGTGATGGCGACACCATCGAGTACTTAGCCACCAAAAAGCTTCGCAAAATACCAATCGGGACCGGTTTAAAACTGTAGGTCTCAATCAGTGAGTATGAAACTTGAAAGCTGACGGGTTTTGAGAAGCTCTCCCGAATCCCTTCATTGGATGGAATGGGAAACCACTTTCAAACCACAATCAAACACTATTTGAACTTAGTTTGCTGCGTGGTTTGCTTCTGGTTGCTTATCGCTACTCGTATCTTGCCTATCTACTCTAGGGGCGCTCGCCCCTAGCGCCCGACCCCTTCAGCTAAACGAATTAAATAACCTTTGCTCTTAAGTTATATTTAGGTCACTTATCGAAAAGCGGCAAGTTTGCTACACCCAATCTGGTACCTCCCATACAATAGTTGGACGGTCACTTCGGTGCTCACATAAAATTAAATTCAACACTGGGCAATGTTTGTCAAACGCCACTCTGTAATTGAGATCGGACGAGTTTGCACGCACATTTTAGTACTTGTCATACAAGTGTTGGGACTAAAAGTCACGAAAAATTCAACAGATCTTAATTAAATTTTGTATTAGACAATATTTTCCCAATCTGCTATTGCATATAGGCAAATTTGACCTTCGGAAAACTGCAGGTTGGACAGCAGAGAATGAAGTAGTACACACATTTCAGTCTTAGGAACTGACTTAAACTTACCCTCACTCTAAGTCATCCATTGGCTTCGAGTTCTATTAAAAAAGTTTTATGTATGTATCTTTGCGGACAACCAACCGTCAGTTACCCGAGTGGGCGTAACAATTCGGCCATATTATTTGAATTCTAAGAAGTTTTTGGAGATTTATAGTGACTACCAGCCAATTGTCCGTCCAAATAAATAGGCGTGCAAATTTGTCCTTTCGCAAGTACACAGTAGCCTATGACAAAATATTGCCCAGTTACAAATTTCCCTAAGATCTGTTGTGGTTTACGGGAGATTTCGGGTCAATCAACTGCACGCTGAAAACCCTGTATTTTTTTTTTGCTGTTTGGAAGTGTGTTTGGAGCTTGTCTAAAATATAATATATTTGTGTCCAAACACATTGTGGTTGCTACTCAATATTACATGTTTGAAACACAATGATTAATATGTTATAATATATGTGTTTACGACTCAAATATGTCTCTGTTTGAGATGCAAATACAGTTGTGTTTGTTGAACTGTTTATGCTCTCTCGAGAGCAAGAGAAAAAAAGAGGAACAGCGAGAGAGTCTATCTTGTAAGTGTGTATCTATATTTTTGCATTATTCTCTCAGTCAGTGATTCCTATATATTCCTGAATGTGCGTGCAACTTGCAGATGAAGTCAGTGTTTCTTATTTTGGCTGATGTATTGCGTGTTTCAGTCATGTTTTCAGTCCTCAATGATTCATCGGACAGACGACATCAACAGCGCTTGATCAGTGAAAAACGAATAAAAGAAGACTTGGACGGTTAAATGTGTGTATGTGTTTATATATGAATGTGCGCTACCAAAGTGAGAAACTGGTTTGAGGAAACAAACTGGAAAGGGCAACAACGTGAAGCCCTTTATCTGTCCGAGCCTTTAGTGAGAAAATAGGAACGGCGGTTCATTTGTGAAATAAGTACAATAAAAAAAACACAAGTAATTAATCCACGCTTGACTTGCATGAGATAGATTTGTATATTGTTTTTGTACCAACGCATAACTGAAACCTTCTGAAAACAAAAACGTGAGAGATAACAAAGAAAGGAGAAGCAATAGAACAGCAGATTCCCATTTCATGAAAATATATCAAATAGTAAGTAAACGTAAAATGGGGTCTTTTAAATCTTTTAATTGTTTGTATTAATTATTTATAAATTTGGATTTATGTTGATAAAATTAATTATAATAAATAATACATATAGTATATTGAAGTCAAAGAATAATTCGATTCTCAATATTATTATGTTTGGGAGGAAATATGCATATGTTTCCACGTAAGTATATGTTGGTTTGGGGGAAACAGGCGAATACTTCCACGTAATTATATGGATGTTTGGGATGAAAAACGCATGTTTCCACGTAAAAGTATACATGTTTGCCAGTACACATGATACTGTTCACATTTAAATACAAGTGAGTTTGGAACTTGCAAACATATGAATGTTTGAAGTGTGTTCCAAACATATATATGGTTCCTGCAGAATATGTTTGCAAGAATATGTTAGAGAGGCCGTTTTTTTTTCACCGTGTAAAAAACCGTCAAACTTTCGTATGGGAGGTATAAAAATGGGTGTGGCAAAGTTGTCCATTTTGAATTACAAAGTAGTTTCTGGCAAAAAGTTGTTCAGTACCAAATTGTGTTAAGATCGTCTGGGGTTTTTGAGAGTTATCGTGTCGACCTACCGGCCGCCAAACTTTGGGCTGGAGGGTACCAGAATGGGAGTGGTAAAGTCACTAATTTTTCATAGACATTTGGCTAAATTTAATTAAATTTCATAAAGATGTGCTCGGTTTTACGAGAGCTATTTTATCGGGAGGTATGGGTTGGGAAAATGACCCGTGTGTTAATGGGTGACTGGCGTTTGATCAAATTACACCAAGTATGTAATTTCATCAAAATCGGATTTATTGTATGGACAACCTTGACGAAGGCCCAGGCCCAAAGATACCTTGTGTCTAATATGACTAATTTTATGCGTTTCCCGAATCAAGAGATAAAGGGTATAAAAATACGCCTTTCGCTCTTATAGTGTTCTAAAGTTTGGATTAAACTCCGTAACACATTCGCAGTCAGTTCATTTCCCATGGTGCCTTTACGCGGCATGAGATATGTCTTCGGAATTGCTGAAGATAATTAATCCAGAACTGGAGTAAAATTATTAGAACTAAGAAACAAATTTAATTATGTGTTTAACAATTAAATTATGAGTTTACCAATTTAATTTTCAACAATTTTTTTAACAATTTAATTTTCCGGTTATTGCGGGCATGTCCCAGCCACAATCCCGAAATGGTAATACAGGACACATCGTAAACTCCCCTCTTAATGGCTTTATCCAACCTAGTTGGTCGAAATTGTTGGCGTTATATGCCGTCCTATCCGCGAATATGCTAAATCAGGGGGTTTCTATGGCACAGCTGATTAAAAGGATGCTAGGGAAATGATGTAGAATGAGAGACCAAAGAAGACAGAGAGGTTGTAGACTACACAGCAAACTAAGTTTAAATAATGTTTGATAGATACTAATGACAGCTAAATTATGTTTGCAATGATCGAAATTACACATTCCTTTTTATGTCTGTCCATTTTATGTCCAACCAAAGAGTAAAATACTACAGCAACACGAACTCGATGACAGGGCGTACTAGCTCGTCGTCATCGAGAGAATGTAAATATAGGGATTGGGACTCTTGTCTCTGTGACCTAACCCACAGTGGGGCAATAGGAAAAGTTCACTAAACGTTGCCCTCTAATTCTTAAAACTACAGAGTGCCTAAGTTGATGAACACTTGTATACTCGTGTGTATGAAATATGAGCAAGGGTACATTAATTTTTGCGGTTAAGCTCAGGCACTCAATCAGAATAACCACACCAATCAGCAACATGTTTAGAACTCTCAATTGATGACAACCGCAAAACCAATTTGCAGCAAAATTAATGACTTCACAAGAAGGCTTCGTTCATAGACTAATTATTATATATAGACTTAACATTTCGCTCAGCAAATTTATGACATTTAGCCTGGTGTGATATGAACGCTGGATGTTGATTAGAATTGTTTCAATAATACCAGATAGAGGAAATGTTTCGAAACAAGCAACAATATAACAACAACGGTATTTCGTTTTGTGTGCCAAAATGATTGTGTTAAATACAACACAAATGTATGCTAACAATAACAGTCAACGAAGAAGTCTAAAACACATTTAAATTTCACAGGTTTGCACCAAAATGACACGAAAATTAAAATCAGAAGCTTTTGTAATTCCGCCTGGTCTAAGTCAATTTTGGTCAAACATCTCTCTACCACACCTACCGCAACACGAAGAGTGTGAAAGGAAACTTAAGATGAGTCAAAATTTCTCTCTTTAAAGAATTACTCTATCGCTATGTTCGGCGAGTATAGCTACTTCTTGTGATCACGTGTATTCCGCGAAGATTCGCAAGAATTATTTCGTAGTACATTCAAATGATTTATATTTTTAATTTTCAAAATATTCAGTCTTTGATTGTTCGAGTTGCAGTTGAATTTTGAATTGAATGCGTATTTTCGTTCGATGCAACCAACATGAAACATAATTTATCTCAATTAGTATTAATCAAACACTATTTAAACTTCGTTAGCTGCATGGTTTGCTTCTGGTTGCTTATCGATCTCTCGCCTATCCACTCTGTACTCTGTCATATTCCTAGTACATAGTCCATCAGCCATAGAGTAATATATATAGAGTCTGCAACAGCTGTTAAAGCTCAGAGTGGATGTCACGTGGCAAATTGGAATTTCATAGAGTTGGAGTTGCAGATGACAAAACTGGCTTCAAAAATAATTTAAAGTCATTATCATTAATCAAACATTATTTAAAAGCCATTAGTATCAATTGAACAGAATTTAAAATACATTAGTCTAAAACATAATTTAAACCTAGTTTGCCTATCGCTCATTTCTTTTGCATGATTTTCCAACTTCAGAGTCGATGAGCTGTGTCATTGATTTGAACTTTTTCTGGAGTGAGTCATACATGAATTTAGTAGTATAGACACATTTACTCTCTCATCTGACGTTTCATTTCACACTCTTCGTCGTAGGTTTGTGCAAATGAGAAGGTGGAGTTAAAAGAACTGTTGACTTAACTTCTTCAATTCATCTTCGTATAGAACTGTGAAATTTAAATGTATTTTGCACTTTTCTGTTGAATTTTATCGTTGGTATACATTTTTATTGTATTTAACACAACTATTTTGCAACAAAAACATGAAATGCAGTTGTTGTTCCTTTGTTGGACGTTGTGCACTTTTGCCTCTATCTGGTGTTATTGAACCCATGCTTTCCACCCACCAATTTTCACTGGAGAGAAATATACTAAGAGTTTGCAACAGCTGTTAAAGCATTGAACGGATGTCACGTCGCAAGTTGGAATTTCATCGAGTTGGAGTTGCAGATAACAAAACTAGCATCAAACATAATTTAAAAGTCATGATAATCAGTCAAACATAATTAAAACGCCATTAGTAAAAATCGAACATTATTTAAAAGACATTAGTATCAATCAAACACAATTTAAACATAAGTTGCTTATCACTTATTCCTTCATCCACTTTCTTTTGCATGATTTTCCAACTTCATAGTGGATGATCTGTGGCATCGAAACTCCCTGACCATACCTATGACGTTTAATTTATTGAGAGAATTAATGTGTCTAAACAAAATCGGTCAATGGAGTGAGTATGTGGGTGTTTTTCTCTTATGTCAAAGTTTGTTAACAGTTGTTGTCTACAACCCCCGTTTGCCAACAACTGTTATTTTTAAAATCTTTTCTCTTTAAAAATCACATGAAAACCTTTTAATTTTCACACTTAGGACCTCATCATGTAAATCACTTTCACATTCACCTCATTTTTCGACATCATCCCTTGACTAAATTAAGAACCTGACTTTTCGCACATCCCTCCTAGTTATCTGAAATGCAACACTGCTCCCATCAAATACCACCTGTTAATAGACTACTGTCAAATTTTGAGCAAGTTCCGTCATTTACTTTGCGTTTAACAGCTGTTCAAAACATACAACCTTGTTAATTTTTTTTGAAAATGGAAAAAAGTGAATTTCGAGTGCTCATTAAACATTATTTTTTGGGGAAAAAAACGTCAATCAAATGCTATGGGGACTCTGCACCACCGATTTCAACGGTAAATAAGTGGAATATTTTGGACGGCCAATTCAGGTCAATACACTCGAAAATGCCGAAAAAGTCCACGATATGGTGTTGGCCGATCGAAGAGTAAAAGGGCGTGAGATTATTGATGCCATAGGCATTTCATATGACAGTGTGGTTTCGATTTTAAATGATCAGTTGGGTTTAAGAAAGCTGTCTGCGAGATGGGTGCCGCGTTTGCTCTCAATTGACCATAAACGTAATCGTGTGACAACTTCAAAGGATTCTCTGGAGTTATTTAATTGGGCTACGAATTGGTACCTCATCCGCCATTTTCTCCGAGTTTAGCCCCCACTGACTATTTCCTATTTCCAAACCTAAAGAAATGGCTCGGTGGAAAGAGATTTGGATCCAACGATGAAATTATTGATCCTATTTTTTGGAAGGGATAAAAAAACTGGAGAAACGTTGGACAAAGTGTATTGAACTAAAAGGAGATTATCTATGTTGAAAAATAATTTTTTTTTGCAAAAAAAAACTGTGTTTCATTCAAAAAGTGACGGACTCATTGATCCGCCCTCGTACGCATTCCTTGGTTTCAATTATACATAAAGATGTACCAAAATCTTACAGCAAGTACTTAGTTTGTAGGTTATGTGACGTCGAAAATGTCAAGTGAAGTGAATGTGGTTTGTGCGATTAGGTCGTTAATCACTTTTAAAATATCAAATAAATAACAATTATTTGGTAAATGGACCCATTCCCAATTTAGTTTTTCTTAGTTTTCTTCATTATTTTTCAATCAACAGACAAACAAAATGTCTGTTGTTTTTGCCTTTGTTGCATTGGTTGTTGTACAGAATTTTCCATACTATTTGTACCATGCTACCCAAGGAACAGGGCATTAAAATTAAAAGGTATTCGATACTCACATTGCGTATTTCCACTGGCTGCATTTCGAAATCATTACTTATGGGTGAAAAGCAGATAACGTCATAACAACAAGTCATATCTGTAAAAAAGATTCGAAAAATTTACATACATAAAGTTAAACATGTTATGAAGAGGCTTTAGTTGTAACTATGAGATACTATATTAATTTTTAAATAATAAATTTATAAATTATAAATTTATCGGAAACCTCCGATAGATAGCTAAAGTGAGAAGACGAAACGAATGAGCAGTCTGATTGGTAATGCAATCAGAGATACGTCTCAGGATTATTAGGTGATCCCGTCACTGAAGCTCTTCTAATGGCCAGTTTTTAAGTGTGTAGTTAACTATCGGATTACTTAATCTTAATTCTAAGTTAATTAGAGGTTAACTTTGCATTTTGTTTTTCAGTGGTGAGTTAATGTAAGTCGCCATATTGTCAACTAATATGGCAACCCTTGTATTCTTATTGGAAAAAACGTGTGTTTTGGGATAAATACCAAAACAACAATGGGGAACAAACAAAATGGAATTATGAAAAATAAGAAATACATGCATAAAATCGAAGTCATTTTAACAAAAATGTGTAAAAAACTATATAGGCGCAACAATTTAACGATCTAGACTCAACGTATGTGTACAAATACGCAAATCTGAAACATGTATTTTATACAATCTTCATTTCACACTTTGACAGTCAGTAATTTGATTGTCAAAATAATATGGTTCTGGCTATAAGTTAACCAACCAACATTGGGTGGTTAAATCATAGTTAAACAATGACTAAAAAACCCAATTCGATGTTTAAACACAATTTAACTAAGAAACGAAGATCACCACTGACTGAAAAACTCGCCATAAGTAGTGGAGTATATTCTTCTGTCCTGTGAAGGCGGATGACCCAACACCCCTGGCCAACGGCGGATCAAAATTGAAGAAGAAACCAAAAAATGGCGGCTGAAAAATAATCATCCTGACAGTCGGCAAAATGCAAAAACCCTGTGGACTGGGTTTGCCTCCCGTCTAACGGCGGTGAATATAAGTATGAAAACGAAAACAAACAACCCCTATTTATTGACAACCGACGCAAACGTTATAAGGACCACGATTTACGGATATTCACTTGGAATGTACGAATTGGCAGATGCCCGCGAAAGTTATAAGGCTGACATTACCGTTTTCCAGGAAATGCGATGGACAGGACATGGCTGCACAACAAAAAGAAACTGCGACATATACAAGTACTACAGTTGCCATGAGAAAAAACAAGAATTTGGTTGCGGATTTGTAGTTGGCAAAAGATTGCGACATCTAGTTTCTAGGTTAAATCCTATGAGTGAACATATAGCCACACTGAAAGAAAAACACATCGTCGCATGGATGAAACATTTTCGTTAATGTTTTTACGCTGTTATAGTGAAAAGTGTCGAATATTCGACAATTTGGTAGTCGCTGCAACGAAAAATTTCATACTTGACCTCTTTGACAATTTTTCATTTCGTTGCTGCAACAACTTACTTTTCGTTCCTACAACAATTTTATTAAATTTGAATTTTGTAAAAAATGGGGTTGAAAATTAAAAAAAGTAAAGGCATGAGTTTTAAACTTCTGATATTTGATTTATTTATCCCCTACTTTTTATAGTTTATATTTATTATTTATTTACTTTGGAGGTTTGCCAACATTTTTAGTTGACGAAACAATTTCGTTATTGTAACGAAACTAATTTTTTTGATCGTATAGAGAGAGAAGCAGTCGAAAAAATTAGCGAGCGTAAAAGAGGTCAGCGAGAGAAAATGGTGAGCGTGAGTGCTGGGTCACGTACACATCTTAAATCAGTTCCATTGCAACAATCGAAAGTGGGAGACATATTTCTCCGCCGGAATAATTTAAATAAAATGGTTAAAACATTCTAATTAGTTATACTTAGTAATAATCTTTTATTGTGAAATCTAAATTGTGTGAATTTATGTTTTTGCTGTGATCGTGTGTGTAACTTGCGAATCTATAAATAAAATAGATAAATAAACAGAATGCAAGGAGCAACACGACAGCAAAGAAAGTGACGCATCGGCAGCAGAAAAACTACCCTGAAATATGTAACTGAACTTTTGTGTGTGTGTGTGTGTGTGTATGCGCCATAGACTAATACATACCTAGATAAACTTATTCTCTCATCTGACATTTCATTTCACACTCTTCGTGATGCGGTTGGTGTGATAGAGAGATGTTTGACGAAAAGTGATATACACCAGGTGGAATTACAATAACTTCTTGCTTTAATTTTTCATGCCATTTTGGTGAAAAACTGTGAAATTTAAATGTGTCTTAAACTTTTTTATTGACTGTTATTGTTAGCATACATTTGTGTTGTATTTAACACATTAATTTTAACACACAAAACGAAATGCCGTTGTTGTTATTTTGTTCGTTGTTTTGAACCATTGCCTCTATCTGGTATTAGTAAAGCAATTCTTTTCAACATCAAACGTATACATCACACGAGGACAAATGTCAGAAATTTGGTGAGTGAAAGATTTTCTCTACCCATATTTACTCTATGGTATGCGCGTGACGATACCAATCGCAACAAAACGTTCGTGTTTTTGTGTTTAAATCATAATTCGGTCGCGCCTGTTTCGTTGTTGGTATTTGGATGCAGAAAAAAACGAAAGACTTACAGTCCAAGTCAATGAAAACGGAAAAGTCAAAGAAACAAAGTGTTTCAAGTGAGACGAACATAAAAAATAGCAATTCAACATACAGTCAAATGAATCTAATCGAAATTTTAACAAATTTGGTTAAAATAAATAAAAGAGCAGTTGAAGAAAATGCTTACCGAGCGATCACTGGCTTAATGACGGGGACATTGGGCGCTATAATTGAATATTAAAACCCTCAACACAACAACAATTGCATGATTTAACAAAACAATGATGTGGTTCTGTATTATAGGAGTAGAGCATAGGGGAGTAGAGCTTATATTCATGGTAAGTACAGACATATGTAGGTATGTACATATTTTAATATGAAATCTTAATTAATTCCTCCTATTTGTTTTCAATTGCAGGACCTGAAAATGACGGCCACAATAACACTCAACCCCTCGACTACCACAATCTTCTCCAACATGGAATGATTATAATCTATTTAGCAAATAGATTTTTGAAAACAAAAATTCAAAATTTTTTTTATCAAAACACCTGCAATGTAATACTAACAGTATATTTATTTACAATTGTCAATAAATATTTTCAAACACACTTCAAAACATTCATTGCAGCAATGAATCAAAATCACTGTAGGAATGAAACATATTCATTAGAACAGACACTCAAATTCGTTGCACTAATGAGACAAATTCATAGCAGCAATGAACAAATTCATTGCAGCAATGAAGCAAATTCCTTGCAAGAACGATACCTATTCATTGCAGCAATGAAACAAATTCATTGCAGCAACGAAACATATTCGTTGCAATAATGCAGCAAATTCATTGCAGCAACAACCATATTTTCACCACAGCAACGAACAATGACCGCTGTCCTGGCCATGACATTAAGATTGTACAAGGAAATGTTATTGATAAAGTAGGCAGGGAAAATGTGTTTCATTCAACTATTGGCAATTTCATTCTACATGCTGACGGTTCCGACAACGATATGAGACTGATTGACTTTGCAAGGGCAAAAAACATGGTCATTAGTGGTATAAGACTCCAGCACAAAGCCATCCACAAGGCTAGTTGGGTATCCCCTGTTCGAAGAACGAAGAACCAAATTGATCCCGTGGTAATTGATGGAAGGCACTCATTCTGTGCAATGGACGTAGTACGAGTGCTCAGAGGAGCTAACGTCGATTATAATCACTACCGGGTAGCAGCAAAGGTTCGCACAAGATTAAGTAGAGCACAAATTGTACGAAACCAGACGCAGAGAAAGCTAGACATCGGAAAGCTGCAATTACCAGAGGTAGCTACAGCCTAATCAAGGAAGCTCTTGCAACTTTTGGCACATAACCCACACCCTCCTGATGACGATCCTGAATTGCAGTGGAAACCCATTTCCAATTACCAGAGATAGCCAGAGCCTTCACAAGGAAGCTCTCACAACTTTTGGCACAGAACCCACCCCCTCCCAATGATGATCCTGCAGCGCAGTGGAAACCCCTTTTCTGAATCTATAAAAACAGCCGCACTTGGTATTGAAAACCCACTTCGCCAGAAACCATGATACGATTAAGAGTGTCGCATACCAAATGATGAAAAGAACGCTGCATGTATGGCAGTGCTTCAGTCAATTGCAACACGAGCTGCGATTAAGTGGAATAGGGGAAAATAACGGAGGTAAGCCGTCTCTACGCGAGGGTGAGAAATTTGAGACATACAGAGGCAAGATCGAAGCCCGAAAATTCTACCAAAAAGTCAAAACCGGAACTTATGGACATGGTTCAGGCCCCCCGTTTTATAAATACTAGGACGGAAATTTCACGGCAGATGTGCAGAGTATGTTGGGAATATATATTTATCGGTACCTGAGCTATCCAATGACGAGACAATCGACCACAATTTGGACGACGACTTCGAAAACGAGGTTAGACCAGCTATTGCCTGGCTTAAGAACCACAAAGCCGCAGGAGCCGTTGGATTACCAGCGGGGCTGTTTACTGGTGGCGGCGATGAGCTTATAAGGTGCATGCATCAGCTCATTACCACAATTTGGTTAGATGAATGCATGCCCGGCGATTGGAGTCTCAGTGTACTATGTCCCATATTTATAAAAGATGACCCGAGTCTCTGTGCCGACTACCGTGGAATAATCCTTTTATCCATAGGTTCTGTCAAGTATAATGTGCGAAAGACTAAAACCAATTATGGCTGACTTGATTGGACCATACCAGTGTGGCTTTAGGCCTGGAAAATCGACAACCGACCAGATTTTCAGATAAATCCACACCTACTTCTATTTGTCGATTATAAGGCGGCTTTCTATAGCCTGATACGGGAGAAACTCTACGAACTCTACTCATACGCCTTTGCAGGATGACCTTGACGAACACCAACTCCGCAGTGAAAATTGGTAAGGATCTTGCCGAACCTTGTGAAACTAAGCGAGGCCTCAGGCCCTATCATGCGATCTCTTTAACATCTTAATGAAGAGCATTGTGAGAAAAGCTGCAGTCGACATGAATAAACCCATCAGCAGCAAAAGTTACATGCTGCTCGCGTATGCTGTTGAGGTAGATATCATTGGGCGCACAGTTAGAGAAGTTACTGCGGTGTTTTCGAGAATTGAGAAAGATTCGGCAAAAGTGGGTCTGAAAGTAAATGAAGACAAGACAATGTCATGGTTTCAACGAGCAGGTCCTCCACGCGATTAAACCAAAGCGTGAACGTTGATAACCGTTATAATTTCGAGGTGTTGGACAAATTTATATACCTAGGATCTACCGATCGTCAGCCGTGAGATCACGGGGAGAATTGTGCTTGCGAATAGATGTTATTTTGGGCTAAGCAAGCACTTAAAAGATAACGCCCTCTCTCGAGTAACAATAGTCCAGCTGTACCAGACTCTCATTCAATCTGTGTTGTTTTATGGCGCAGAATCCTGGGTTCTATCGCAAGCAGACGAAAGATCTGATGGCGTCTTCGAGAGAAAAATACTCCGAAAATGTATGGCCCTATAGTTCACAACGGTGAGTACCGGCGACGCATGAACCATGAACTGTATGAACTTTATGCTGACATTGAGCTATGTAGTTAAGCGGATTAAAATAACGCGATTGCGCTGGCTAGGCCATGTGACTAGAATGGATGAAGACGAACCAGCACGAAGGGTTTTAGAAACCGAACTTGAAGGAGGACGAAAAATAGGAAGACCAAGACTCCGCTGAACGGATCAGGCCGACCAATGGTATTGCCAACTGGAGAAATAAAGCAAAAGATCGAAGTGGTTCGTTGGTCCCTGGCCCACCGAGGTTGTTCGAGACCGGATAAGTAAGTAAGTAAAGCCACTCTTTTCGAAAATTTCTAACCTTTAACTAATAATCCGTCACTTCAATCACGTCAAATTGCCAACTTGCTTCAAATTCCAAATTTTTCATTGAATCATGATTTCTAGTTTCAAATCTAAATATGTTTCGGTAATTATATCAAATCTAAATAAGATTTTCAAAATATTCTTATTTTTTTTTAAATTTAAATTAATATACAAATACATATACATACATACATATGTGCAAATTCGATTTTTAAATCTAATACAATTTTCTAATAACGAAACCTCTTTCAACATTGATTCTCAAATTCAAATGAGTTTGAATAAAAATTGAAGTGAATTTGAATAAAAATTTAAAATTTTATTTTAAACACATCTCGCATTAAATTTACGAAGTGTGGAGTGGTTGCATATGTACGTTGCATGTTGGAAAGTATTGATATAATAATACCAGATACAGGCAAGTACTCAAACCAACCAACAATAAATCAGCAACGGCATTTCTTTTTGTGCGATAAAATGTTTGCGTAAATACACCATAAATATCGTCACCTGAAATGCAAAAGGCCGTAACTAACAACATTTTCAAAATTGACTTTTTGATTGAAATTGGTACATAATACCAAACTACACGTAATCGTAAATTTTTAGCCTTCTCCCACTAAAAACACCGACATTATTAACGAAATTCTTAAAAGATTTACGAACAAATGTGAATAAATTTATTTTATTTTTTGCTTCTCCTGAACAATTTTGAAAATGTTAGTTACGGCCTTTTGCATTTCAGGTGACGATATATTCTAACAAAAAAGTCCAAAATACGTTTAAATTTCACAGTTTTTCATCAAAAGGACATGAAAGATATAAATCAAACATTTTTAAAATTCAAATAACGTCAAATAACTATCTATCGCACCGACCGCACCACGATTAGCGTGAAAGGAAATGTCTGATGAGAAGAAGGGCAGCTCTATATGGGATTACTCTATGTAAATTACAATATGATTTCAAATTAACATAATTTAAAATTAAAACATAATTGTCAAATTTAAATAAAGTTATGAGATTTAGGAATTTAAACGCAAAGAAGAATGTCAAATGCTCCAGAAATAAATTGATTGTAAGAAGTTCATGTGCAATTTAATGTTGTTACCCCAAAAAGCCCAAATATTCTGCTTTTCAACATAACTAATCAAGTTGAGGTTTCGTTATCCTTTGGTTAGCAGGTACAGGAATCTTAAATTAAAATGGAGAACACAATCTAAAACAAAGATAAACTCAAAGGACTAATAATAATCCAAATGTTTAACATTTTATTAACTGGAAATACAGGAGACCCAGGATAAAGTTTCACCAGCAATTTAAATTCACTTTGATAATAGATGGGGACTGTTTTGCCTGGCAACATTTTTGGTGAGGGGAAATAATATGGTTAAGGTCAATTGGTATCAAAAACCAACCTCATAATGAATTATTATTCATGTCAAACCTGAAGTATGACATTTACAAAAGCGAATAAGAGAGTGATATACATCAGCGACAGACAATTCCATGGAGATTACACACATAATTAAACTTAAGGACACTTTTAACCGAAAACTCATTTCCGGATAAAGTAATTGACAACATTATACACAAGGACAAGAGGAAAAATTAAATCGCGACAGGAGCAATACGGAAAAATCTCGAATATACGATACCGAAAAATATAAAATAAATTTCAAATCTTCGAATACATCAACACCAGCTCAATTTATACTACAGTCAAGGCTAACTAAAAGGTTTAGCTGTCAGATTGTATGGAAATTAAAAATTATAACTTTCAGTTGTCTATAACCAGATATTGTGATAATGGCCCTAAGACAGTAATGCTCAAATACGAAACGTAAGGTTGAGAAAATTAAGAAGTCCAACGTTAAATTCAAAATAAATTGCTCTGGGAAAGAGAAAACTTCAAACAAACATATATACAGACATAGTCATATATATTTAGACAAATTAAAAATGTTAGTATGCTTACACTGAAAGAAAAACGCTGCATAGCATCAATGAATAGGTTACATTAATGGGTTTACATTGATGCAATGAAAAGTTTATTTGATGCTATGAAATGTTACATTACTTCAATGAACTCCTTCATTGCTGTAGTTTTTGAATTTGTAGACTGTCATTAATGCTAAGAAACCTTTTACATTGATGGAATGAAATATGTTTTTCATGGAAATATGGGAAACTATAGAGAAAAATTGCAGACATTTTATCGACATTGTAAAGTAGAATCTATTAAATAGGCCATTCTTTACATTACACTCATTTTATTGAATTTTAAAATATTTTTTCTAAAAAAGCAATAATGAAACATCTTTCTTTAATATAATGTACCATTTCATTAATTTTGAACGATTCATTAATTTGGTTAAAGGACAATATTTATATATGTAGGTACGATTTTTAGAAATGTATGTATTTATGTATTATTTATGTACAGTAGCTGTGATACAATATATGAGTGCCAGTATGAGATAAGGAATAAATAAGAAATAGATAAAAGGCTGAAATGCAGAATCCCGCGCCTTTTAAAAAAACCCGAAAATCGAGCAAAATAAGGGCATTTCAAAAACCAAAATTTTTTTGCCGGCCGTACCTATGGGGACCCACAAGGTCCAAAAAACGGGCCCACGCAGGGACACTTTTGTATGGGTAAATTTTCTCAAAAATCAAAAAATTTCGAAATCCAAAATTTGCAACAGAGATATTCCTCTCCCTGGCCCCGTTCCAGAAAACCTAATAGTCGAAAAAAAATCGTGCCACAAAAAGCCAGAACTTTGGAGGCCCATAACTTCTAAAATAGGGATTCCCTCTAACTTTAGCATTTTACATTTTTTGCTTAGAATTGTGTGTCCTACCCCCCCCCCCCCCCAAACATTTTTTTCGCCCCAATCTGAGCATACCAGCAATGAAATATCTTCATACTATCGATGAATTGTCTTCATAGTATCAATGAAGTCGGTTCATACCATCAATGTATCAATGAAGTCGGTTCATACAGTCAATGAAACGTGTTATACTATCAATGAAACATATTCATACCATCAATGAACCCGGTTCATACCATCATTGATACCAACAATGAAACTTGTTCATACCTCATGTTCATACCGTCAATGAAACGTGTTACACCATCAAAGAAATATGTTCATACATCAATGAAACATATTCAGACCTTCAATGAAACATGTTCAAACTATCAATGAAACATATTCATTGCATTAATGAAACATGCTCATGGCGTCAATGAAACATGTTCATATAATCAATGTAACATGTTCATTGCATCAATGATTATGTTTCATTTCATCAATGAAACGGTTTATAATATAATCAATGTAACATGTTCATTGCATCAATGATTATGTTTCATTACATCAATGAAACGGTTTATAATATCAAAGTAACATATTTCTTTAATACAATGATAATGTTTCATTCCGGTTAGAAAGTTTACAATAATTTCAGGTCTATGAAACATTTTCCGTTTTATGTAACATTGATAAGAGCATTAATGCAGCCCGACATTGGCTCAAAAACAATGACACTTTTCATTAATGCAATGTAAGAATTCATTAATAGTATGAAGGTTTTTCTTTCAGTGTAGGAATAAAACTAAATTTTGCTGCTTTAGGAATAAACTAGCTGAAAAGCCCGATACTTCGTTATCGGTAGTTTTATGAACTTTTTTTAAGAGTTTTCTGTGTTACATAATTTATTTTAACTCGTAGTACCATACCAGGGAGTAATGGCATATCCGAATTAACAAATATTGAAAATTTCAGCTTTTTAGCCAAAGGTGTTTGGGCAGGCCGCCATGGTAGAGACTTTTCTGCTTTTTGCCCCTCCCCGTAGGAATTTCCAAAAATCCCGTCTTAGCGGACGTCAGCGCTAGAGGATGGACCTCCATGCCAAATTGCAAGTTCCTAGCTCCAGCGGTTAGGGTTGGGCGATGTTGAGTCAGTCAGTCAGTAACGTTATTCTTTTATATATATAGACTAGCTGACCCGGCAGACTTCGCCCTGCCGACAAAAGGTATTCAATCATATCATGGCCACAAATTAATTCACACATTTTATATAGGAAAACACATCATCACAAACGTGTGCGCAAGCCGGAAATGCGTAGATATTTTTCGATGTTTTTTTGGAACGAAGTTATGGACTAAATGAAAAAAATTAAACAACTTTTTTTATCAACTTTATTACATCCCAGTATTATCAACTATATTGAGTTCTTTTGCTTTGGTTTGTGTCTAGACTAACATATGGAGGGAAATTTCTTGTTTAATGGGAAGTTTCTAGGAGGAGCGCCAGTATTCAATATCTATCTATACATATATAAGTATAGCTGGACCTGGCAAACTTCGTTTTGCTTTCAAAGTTTTTGTAATGCCCAAGGGTGAACAAAATTATTTTGTTCCATTACGTTTAGTTGACAATGGGCAAGTAAACCTGTAGAATGTAAAATAACAATTTGTTAGAAGTATTTGTTTAGATTTCGATCGTGTGCTGATTTGTCTAAAACGCTTCTCATTATACTATAATAGCTGGTACCCCCTGAATTGTAATTTTAATGATTCACAATTTTGTTATTTTTTTTCTATTTATTCAAGTGCTCTAGGATATACAATATGTCTAGTTTTGCCATCTGTTGCAAATGTATATTAGTCGGAAGGTTTACCTACACGTGAACATGCAACATATATTGTCCGTGGGAAACACGGATTTGTCAAATTTAAGCGACTGCCCTTGCGCTTTATTAATGGTCATCGCAAATGGTAACAGAATCGGAGACTGGAATTTTTTGAAATCGATGTGCATGGCTGTAGGTATCATGGGAATGCGCGGAATCAGGGCATCGGTTCCATTATAATTTCCAGTGATTATAGTAGCGTCTATAAGATTATTCAGATTTTTTTTAAAAAATGCATTATTGGGATTACGATATTTAGCATGCTCTCGAAACTGACCTCAATGATAAAAAAATAAAAATGATATTCATATTAATTCGTACCTGTGGTCACTTTCTTAGCGTTATAGTCTGACCTTTTTAATAGCCGTATTTTTATTGGTTTTCCCCAAAAAGTTATTTGCATCATATCAGTAGTATACCTACCTAACCTCACATTCCTACACTGTATCAAACAGTGAACTTTAAAAAAAATGGTTTCAATCGAATCGGCCGTATATTTTTTGAGATACATTGAAATATGTTGTCATCAAACAGTGAACTTTAAAACAAAATGATTTAAATCGAATCGGCCGTATATTTTTTGAGACACATTGAAATATGTTGTCAAGTGCCTGGTTTACGGACAATTGTTTGATATAGTATATGTAATAGTCAAATATTGATGGGTGTGGGCAGCATCTCGGCCCTTTTTGCCAACTTGCTTCCAAAGACCCTGTTCGTATATCTAGGCCAACTGTAAGATACTGTGAAATTTTCAGGACGATCAAACTATTACTATGACTGCTTTAACGGTTTATTTTAAAATGGGTCTGGTACACCGCACATATATACCAAATCTCACCTTCATACCTCTGATAGTATGATTGATATAGCCATTTGAAATTTCAAATGGTATGGGCGGGGCCACGCTGCTTTATCCAATCACTACCAAGTATAACCAAGGACTATCAGTAGATCATCAGTAGCACATTGTAAAATTTTCATTACAATCGGTACATTAAAAAAGCCGCCAGTGCGATTTTTGAAAAGGGGGCGTGGCACCGCCTACTTATAGCCTGGCTGTAATTCATACTGTACCAACAACATACATACAAAATCTCATCTTCTTACCTGTGATAATTCATGAGTTACTACCATTTTAAATTTCAAGTTGTATGGGCGGTGCCACGCCCCTTTATCCAAACATTTCCAAATATAGCCAAGGATTGTCAGCAGGTCATCAGTACCGCATTGTGAAATTTTCATAACAATCGGTATATTAGAAAAGCGGCCAGGGCAATTTTTGAAAAGGGGGCGTGGCACAGCCTGGGTTACCCTTATCAATAAGGGGTATGAAAAATAGATGTTGGCCGATTCTCAGACCTACCCGATATGCACACAAAATTTCATACATATCGGTTAAGCCGTTTCGGAGGAGTTCGAACACAAAATCGTGACACGAATTTTTTATATATATAGATTTGCAGCAAGAAAACTTCCATATTGTAATCCTCAAAATGCATAGATTACACTGTTGTACTTTTTTAAATGAAGTTTTTTTATCAGCGTTCTAGAGTCTACTGAGTTGATCGGTACTCCTGAAATGTCTGTATCACGTGAAATTTGTGAAAAAATCTATTTTTACCAATTCTCTGATTTGTTTTCCATTTTTTCTTTGAAAACAATGGGTTTTTTAACTTTTTGCAGCATAACTTCAAGGGACTCCAAGTTTTTCACTCGTAATATTTGGCAAAATGGTAGCCATCTTAAAGCTAAACAACTTATGTGAACACCTTCATACAATCTGAACGTATCTGGCCACCCTAAAAAGTACATAAAACCACTTTGTATCTTATAAATGGTCATTTGTATTTATATGCCATCAGTACTCGAGAACGACGTGTTCGATTTTGTCCGAATAAATTTAGAAAGTTTAGAATTACAATACCTTTAATCCATTCCTATACTAATTCTCAAGGTAATGAACAGTTTCACAGTTATAAAAAAAAAAGAATGGTGAAAAATATTTTTTCCCTTAAAAAATTTTAAATTTTTTACATGAAATTTAAGAAACGCTAAAAGTGTAAAGTTTTATTAGTTTATCCTAAAGTCACATGATCTGTGAACAAAATAAGACATGGGTCATAAAAATCGATGCTTTCGTTTCGCTTTTATTCACAATTTAGTGAAGGTATCTCATTTTGCCAAGAATTATGATGTGTTGATTACATTGAAAAATGCTATAGGAATAGATTAAAGGTATTTTAATTCTACACTTTTCGAAGTATATTCGGACAAAATCGGATACATCATTTTCGAGTAATGATAACATATACATACACAAAAATTACCATTTTTAAGATACAAAGTGATCTTTTTGAGCTATTTAGGCGTTCAGATTGTATTAATATGTTCACAAAAGTTGTTCAGCTTCATCGTGGCTACAATTCTGCTAAATGTTGCCAGTGAAAAAATGTGAGTCTCTGCAAGTTATGCTGAAAATAGTGAAAAAACTCTTTTTTTTCAGCAAAAACTGCAGGAAAATCTTAGAATTGGTAAAAATCGATTTTTACCAAAATTTGACATGATACAGACATTTCAGGGGAGCTGATCAACTCAGTAGGCTTGCCTCTAACCGATGTAATTTACTAGAACGCTGATAAATATTTCGACTACAATAGTGTTATCCAAGTTTAAAATTTTTTGCAATAAACTTGAACTCAAAAACAAATTGATCAAAAACATAAAAGAAGTCGGCACCTCATTTTTCAAAATTTTTTACACAAATATATTTACATTCAAAAGTATTTGCACAACAGAAAAAACATTATAAAACAAATAAAAAAAATTAGTATTACTTCTGGACTCTGGGGTGGCCATGAAAGAACATCTTGTCTAACTCGATTTAAAAACGTTGTTGGTAACCATGCTTTGTAGCATACAGCATTATCATGCTGCGAAAATCAATTTTCATCAGGAAATAATATCTGAGCCGAAGGAATAGCATGGTCATTCAAAATATCTAGGTATCCTGTCTGGTTTAGAGTGTCATGTATTGGTACCAAATCTCCAAATCCATTGAGTGAGACACATCCCCAAAACATTACTGAACCCCCGCCAAAACGAATAAGTCGTTGTACTGCTTTAAGCTTCGATCCTTTGGAAAGGTGTGTAAAAGTTTTTCCAAATGACCCTTCGAATTGAAAAGAGTCATCATCCGTCCATAATACATTGTGCCAGAACTTCACTGGCATCTGGATATACTCCAATGCAAACTCTAGACTTTTTTTTTGGTTTTTTTCAGTTATTTATTTATTTGAAACTCAGCCTTTATCCAATAGGAGGATACATCCGGTAAATAGTTTCAACAACGTTATAATTAAAACAAAAAAGTAACAAAAATTATTAAAAGTAAGAACAAAAATTAAAAAGTAATGACGGTAAATAGGGCTACAAAATTTGGTCTGAAAATTACATTAAAGTTAGTAAAAATGAAAATATAAGAGAAAAACGTAAAACAGGTGTGGAAAAGATCAAATATTTGTTTGAACGAAAAATGCATACATATGTATATAAATTGATTCCTGTAGTTAAATTATTTTGTCTTGTCCTCATTTACCGTCAGACCCACTTTGCTGACTCCTTCACAATTCTCGAAAAAATCGATGATATCTATATCATCAGCATACGCGAGCAGCATGTGACTTTTGCTGCTGATGGTTTTATTCATGTTGACAGCAACTTTTCTCAGAATTATCTCTATTAAGATGTTAAAGAGATCGCACGACAGGGTGTCACCTTGTCTAAGGCCTCGCTTAGTTTCGAAGGGTTCTGTAAGATTCGTACCAACTTTCACTGCTTATTTGGTGTTCGTCAAAGTCATCCTGCAAAGGCGTTTTGCCTTTGGCCTCGCTTAGTTTCGAAGGGTTCTGTAAGATTCGTACCAACTTTCACTGCGGATTTGGTGTTCGTCAGAGTCATCCTGCAAAGGCGTAGGGTTTTGCAGGAATACCAAGCTCAGACATTACTTCATAGAGTTTCTCCCGTATCGGAGTATCGAAGGCCACTTTATAATCGATAAATAGATGATAGGTGCCGATTTGTTTTTCGTGTGTCTTCTCCAGGATTTGGCGTAGCGTGAAAATCTGGTCAGTTTTCGATTTTAAAGGCCTAAAGCCACACTGGTATGGCCCAATCAGGTCAGCGATAATCTGTTTTAGTCTTTCGTACATTATGTCTGAAAGAACCTTATATACTATTTATAAAAGGCTTATTCCACGGTAGTTGGCACAGATACAGCTTTTTTAAATATGGGACATAGTACACTGAGACTCCAATCGCCGGGCATGCATTCATCTAACCAAATTGTGCTAATGAGCTGATGCATGCACCTTATAAGCTCATCGCCGCCAGCCTTAAACAGCTCCGCCGGTAATCCATCGGCTCCTGCGGTTTTATTGTTCTTAAGCCGGGCAATAGCTGTTCTGACCTCGTCTTGGTTAGGAGGGCGCAATCGACGTCTCCATATTGTGATCGATTGTCCCATCGTCCTTGGATATCTCAGGTACTAGTAGCGCGGAGAAATGCTCTGTCCATATTCCCAACATGCTCTGCACATCTGCGACAAGATTTCCGTCCTTGTCTTTACAGAAGGGGGGCCGTGAACCATGTCCATTAGTTCCGTTTTTAACTTTTTGGTAGAATTTTCGGGCTTCGTTCTTCCTTCTGTATGTCTCAATTTTCTCACTCTCGCGCTTTCTCCACTGCCGTTTCTTACGCCTAAAGAGACGGTTTACCTCCTTTCTTTTCTCCCTATACCGCTCAGTTGCAGCTCACGTTGCAATTGACTGAAGCATTACCATACGTGCAGCGTTCTTTTCGTCATTTGCAATGCGACACTCTTCATCGTACCACGGTTTATTGCGAAGCGGTTTTTCGAAACCAAGTATGGTTGTTGTGGCAGTTTTTATAGCGTCGGAAATGGGTTTCCACTGCGCATCAGGATCGTCAACGAGAGGGGGTGGGTTCTGTGCCAAAAGGTGGATGAGTTGAGTTGAATGAATTTGGTTCTTAGTTCTTTAATCAGGGGGTACCCAAGTAGCCTTGTGGATTTCTTTATGCTGGAATCTTGTACCACTAATGACCATGTTTTTTGCCGCGGCAAAGTCAATCAGTCTCATACCGTTGTCGGAACTGTCAGCATGTAGACTGAAATTGCCAATAGTTGGATTAAACACATTCTCCCTTCCTAATTTGGCATTAAAATCTGCTAGCACAATCTTAATGTCATGGCCAGGGCAGCGGTCATACATTTCCTCTAGGAGCTCATAGAATATGTCTTTGGCATCATCATCTGTCTCTTCTGTAGGGTCATGGACACAAATTAGCGAAATATAAAAATATTTCGCTTTGATGCGGATTGTGGATTGAACCTAGAGACAGGATTGAACCTAGAGACTAGATGTCGCAGTCTTTTGCCAACTACAAATCCGCAACCAAATTCATGTTTTTTTCATGGCACCTGTATTATATATCGCAGTTTCTTTTTCTCGTGCGACATGGCTGCATTTCCTGGATAGCGGTAATGTCAGCCTTATAACTTTCGAGGACATCTGCCAGTTGGATACTTGCACCGGATCTATATAGAGTTCTTACATTCCAAGTGCATATCCGTAAATCGTGGTCCTTATAACGTTTGCGGGGGTCGTCAACAAATAGGGGTTGTTTATGTTTTCTTGTTCGTTTACGTATTTTCACTGCCATTATGAACGGTGGCGGGAGGCAAACCCAGCCCACCGTGTTTTTGGATTTTACCTACTACCAGGATATTTGATTGCAGCCGCCCATTATGGATCAGACGCTGACCGGGATGCGATATGTTGAACCTGGATTTTCTTCTTTTAGTTTCTATCCGCCGTTGGCCCGTATGTTTGGCTCATCCGCCTTCTAAGGACAAAAAAATATACCCGATTGTTTGATGAGCTTCAGTGACATCAGTCACCTACTAAACCTGATTTGATGCTCATTTGTTTCGCCTTCTCATTCTAGCTAGCTAACGGAGGTTTCCGAAAAGCCATTACCCAGGACATAGTGAGCTGCTTGGACTGCCCAATAAAGGAATCATTTCTGGCCACTCCCAAGTGAATGGCAATCAGAATCTTTCCACCTCCACGGACAGTCCCATGTCTTAATTAAATGTTGTTTAATTATTAGATATGACTCTGACGTTGGTAAAGTTTCATATATTAACACGGGGAAAGGGATTATAAAAGTCATATTCAAAGCGGGTCATCGGTAATTTTATGGGATAATAGTATCTAGACGACATACGGGGAACATTAAAGTGGATTTGACTTAAGAGTAAGATTGAATCAATAGAGCTCCTTATAAGTTTTATAATAAACATTGCACTTAGCATCTTTCTGCGTGTTTCACGTGTGGGAGGAAAATGTTCAATATTCCAGGCCAGACCACATAACGCAAACAAAAGAAATTGCCTTTGAATAGATTCAATACGATCTATGTATATAACATGAATTATAAGGGCACCAAACGACACATCCACATTCTAAACTAGGTCTAACAAAACAGACAAACAGACGTTTAGTAATGTACGGATCATTAAATTCTTTCGCCCATCTCTTAATAAAACCTAGCAAAGATCTATATTTATTAATGTAAGTATTAATATGAAGGTCAAATAGCATTCTATGATCGAGCAAATCGCCTAAGTCTAAGAAGGATGACACACTTTCCAATTTCCGAGAGCCAATATAGTAATCCACACACAGGTCGGTTCCTCTGTAAAACGATAGTTATTTGCAATTAGAGAAGCTTAGACTCATCCCGTTAGTCGAACACCATTCTGTGAGCCCATGCTGAAGACATATTTAATCATCCACCGTCTTACAGGAGCGAAATAATTTTACATCCTCTGCATACATTAAAATATCAGAAGATCTGATTATAGATGGAAGGTCATTTAAATATAAAACGAAAAGTAAGGGGCCCAAATGACTACCTTGGGGAACTCCGGACGTAACTTCTGTATACGATGTTAAGACGTTTTTAAACTTTACCCTTTGAGTAGGACCTTTAAGATAAGAAGATAACCATCACAACAATGTCTGTGGAAACCTTATCACATCAAGTTTGTATAGTAGCAAATCATGAAAAACTGTGTCAAACGCGTTACTAAAATCCGTATAAATAGCATCTACCTGATTATTCTCTCGAAAAGCTGTAAGTATGTAAGATGCGGTCACCTCGCTTAGTGACGGCAACACTATCGAGTATTAAGCCATGATAAAGCTTCTCAAAATACCGTTCGGAACCGGGGTACAACTGTAGGCCCCAATCAGTGAGTGTAAAACTAGAACGCGCACAGCAGAGAATAGCACAAACCACCGTAACTACAATTGCACCGGATAGATATCATGTGTTTTTGACACCCGGGTTTTTTTAAAACACAGTAAGGAAGGTGCGATCACTCACTCAACAACAGAAGATAGCAACCGCAACTACAAGTGCACCGGATTAGTGGTTTGCAAGAGTCACTTTTTGCCATTCTATTCACACTCATTGAAATATGAGTACCGGCGCTACTCATCACCCAAAAACAAAGTAAGAAAATCGCATACACATAAAATAATGTGTGGTTGAAACAGGCCTATATATCGCGCACAATTGAAAACATTGGGCCTATTCGGAAATGCAACAACTGTTGCAGATGCTTGTTTGTTGCGCATTTTGTTTGCAATTACGGTCTCAAAACACCTGCAAAGTTGTCAGATGTTGCATTTACGAACGTGCTGCGCATCAGTTGCAGAGCAGTGATGCATTTCCGAAAAGGCCCATTGCGTTTTGTTTTTGTTTAGGCAGACACCCAGTTATTCTTCGTTGACTTGTGCCGTTAGTACTTGCACACATAACGATTCTAGGACTAGACAAGGAAAAAAATGCACAAAAAATATGTAGGCAAAGCGCCGGTGTTTTAAAGACACCGGAGTGTTTATGCACATATTGGATGGTTTGTTTTTGACTTCTTTTGTTGTTAGTGATCAAGTGATCACTTGTTATTGGGCAAACGCTGCGTCACATAGAAAAAATAAAAATTTCTTCACCTCGTCAGAGTCTATAAACAAAGAGGTGTCACCAATGTTCCAAATGAGTAATAGTATAAAATAAACACAAAATTATTGATTTACTGCTTCAATGCGTATTTCATATTTTATTGAATATGATATCAAAGTTATATACCTACAATAGTTAACCATAGTAGTGAATATATTTTAAGGAATATTTCAGTTCAATTTAAGTTTAATTCAATTAAAGAAAATAGTAAAAACTAAATAATAAGTAATACAAATAATATTACATTTAATGGAACAAATCATTTCAGTTTTAGAAATTTATCAGTTTTCTGTTTTTAAATAAATTAAAGGAATTGGAATTCAAAATAAATAAAAAAAGTAAGGAAAAAATATATTCAGATTAATTAAAATTTTTATAATAAGAGTGTAAAAAAGCAGGCTGTCTACAGATTTTGGCCCTAACCTATTTCTCTTTTCTGTTATTACGTTACCTGCCAAAGAAAATACTCTCTCAGCTGCTGCACTACTCGCAGGTATTGAAAGAACCTTCAATGCTAATTTTGACAAATGAGGGTAAAATTTTTCATTACTTTTCCACCAACCAATTGCTTCAAAATCTTCGCTTATAGCTACTCTTTCATTACAATATCTTTCAATTTCTTCTAATGGTGATTCTTTAGAGTTGTAATTAGAAGTTGAAACCAGCTTTGAGAAAAAGAATGTGGTTTTGGGCACAGATGTTTGTCTTATTGATGTAGTTAATAATTGACCACTTGGACTTCCTGGATTGGATGTGTCTTGACTCGAAAAATTATCCGTAAGAGAGCTTCCTATTGCAGAGGTATCAAATTTTTCCATTTGGGAAATGCAAAACATCTTTATTTCAGCAGCAGGTGGATATAAGAAAAATGCCACCTTGTGCCATATGCTTAAATTTTCTTGCCAAATTTTGGTAACATTTATAATAACGTTTTCTTTTAGTAAAGCAATCGATGAAATGTCTAAAATGTTAGGTTCGCATAGCTCTGCAATTTTGGCAATCGATGGCAATACAAAGCATAATGACGGCGACCTACACGTTTGTAGTTCCTTAAAAATTCGTTCGAAATCTTGAAGCAGTTCTACCAAAATATTTAATGTGGATATACATATTTACATGTGTAAGTCTTTGGGCCTGTTGATTCTCACTTAAAATTTGGCTAACATTGGCCCAGTTATCGACAATAGACTTCAGCATGGTGTAGCTTGAATTCCATCGAGTAGGACAGACACTTTTTAAAGTTGTGTTTAATTTATGCTGCAAATTTGCCTTTTTAAAATATTTCACGATCTTTTTGCATGCTATTAATGTGCAATGGTTAGTGTGCGCGGCTCTTGTACATGAGATCCTGGGTTCGAACCCGGCTCTGGCCACCTTAAAATTTCTTACGGCGGCGGTCACCTCGCATAGTGGCGGCGACACTATCGAGTATCTAGCCATGAAAAAGCTTCTCAAATTACCGTTCGGAATCGGTGTAAAACTGTAGGTCCCAATCAGTGAGTGAAAACTGGATAGCGCACAGCTCAGTGATTGTGAGAAGTTCTCCCCAGTCCCTTCATGGGATGTAAAACCATTTATTTTTTTTTTAATGCTTCGTCAAGCTCGGTAGTTTCCTCGAATGATTTTTCCAAAACATTTGCGAACATGTGGCTGCTACAATTTAATCGAATATTGTTCTCCAATGCTTGTTTAATATTTGCTCCTCCATCTGTAACAAACTTTATGTCATCGATGTTTTCAATTTTAACCAAAATATTTTCGCCGATCGATTTTTTAAAATCCAACGACTTTAATCTCAAAATAATATCATATAGTTTGTAGTTTTTTTCATAATGGAGAGTGAACCCCAAAAAATTTCGATTAACGTATTGGTCAGTCCACATATCGATGGTGGCAGTGACTCCTCCGATATCCGCAGCTTGTTTTATGTCATTTGAGATGAGCGCCCTTTTTTCTTCAGCTTCTTTTTGCGCATTTCTACTCAATGTGGTGGGATGGGGTATTAAGTCATCCAAATCAACGCTATCCCTATAAGTTGCACCAAGTTTTTTAAAAAATTGAACCATTTGTGTAAAACCAGAACCAGCTACTGCCGAGAACGGGCGACAGTCTTGCACAACCCATTGTGTGAATTTTTCAATGGCCTCTTTTTTGTCGGTTTCTGAAACTTGTTTAAGTGGTTTAGGTTTTTTTAATGTTAAGCAACATTTATGGCGTGACGAATTTGATGTTTGATTTATATTATATTTAAGCAATTTACGTCATATGGTACATAAAATCCATCCTTCTACAACAGTCCCGTCTTCTCGTAAAATTTCGCATAAAATATTCCACATGAGACTTTTTCCTTTATGACATGTTCCAGACGATGACTTTGCACCCGTGCTTTTTGTGTTCATTCTCTTTTGGCCACCCATCGAAAATTAATGTGCGTCCAGACGTTGACTCTTCAAATACAACCATGCGTGATTATTTTTGACGTTTTATCGCCCAACCTTTTGTTTTTTATTCGTAACAATCTTCATCGACGAAATAACATTGTAATTGTATTTATTGTATTGTATAATTGTATTGTATAATTGTATTTATTGTATTGTATAATTGTATTTTTTTCTGATTACTTCGAAACAATTGTTCGCCACTTTTTGTTTATGATGCTTTTCCGCCATTTAAAAACACGAAAGAGATGAATGAGAAATGTCAAAGATCCCCCCGATTTTCCAATTCGTGACTGTTTTGAAACCTCTCCCCCCTTCACCAACAAGCACGACAGTCGTGACTCTGAAGTCATCGTCTGGAACATGTCTATGTCTTTCACTTCTAATTTTGTCCAACGGTTCTGACATTATTGCGTGCTTCACCTACTTCACCAAATAAAAATTGACAAACAACAAATTTTATCTTTTTACTGATCACTAACAACAAATGAAGTCAAAAACAAACCATCCAATATGTGCATAAACACTCTGGTGTCTTTAAAACACCGGCGCTTTGCCTACATAGTTTTTTGTGCATTTTTTTCGTTGTGCATTCCTAGAATCGTTATGTGTGCAAGTACTAACGGCACAAGTCAACGAAGAATAACTGGGTGTCTGCCTAAACAAAAACAAAACGCAATGTTTTCAATTGTGCGCGATATACAGGCCTATTGCAACCACACTTGATTTTATGTGTGTGCGATTTTTTTATACCCTCCACTGTAAGTGATAGAGGGTATATATCAGTTTGTCATTCTGATTGTAACATATAGAAATAAGGCTTTGCGACCCCATAAAGTAAATATATTCTTGATCCTTGTAACAACCGGAGTCGATATAGCCCATGTCCGTCTGTTGAAAACATTCTCACGACTTCACTCGGCGATAACGCGGTTTGGCTTTTGGCCAGAATGTTCCACGTATTCCTGAGCAGTTTGGTATTGAAAATCAGCGAAATTGGTCCATTGGAAAAAATTTTATGATTGGAAACGTAAAAAAACTCATAAAATTTTCACATTAATTTTTGTAGTTTTATACTAAACTACTCCTTTTGCCGTGTGGTGAATTTCCATGTTGAAAATCTTTGTTGTTCTTTATAATAGGTAAGTATATTAGAATGTTTAGATGTACTTTCATGTGTTCATACATTTATATGAATTTTGTCATACTTTATAAGGTCGCTGTGGCCTGATCGGTAAAGGGTTGCGCGTTGGAGTATGAGGGTTGTTGGTTCAATTCTCGTCCCAGCTTGTTTTTTTTTTTTAACAGTTCTTCAAAAAATGCTTTTTAATTTTTAAAAAATGCTTTTTTATTTTACTTACTACTCCTTTTGCCGTGTGGTGAATATCCATGTTGAAAATCTTTGTTGTTCTTTATAATAGGTAAGTACTTTAGAATGTTTAGATGTACTTTCATGTGTTCATACATTTATATGAATTTTGTCACACTTGATAAGGTCGCTGTGCCCTGATGGGTAAAGGGTTGCGCGTTGGAGTCTGAGGGTTGTTGGTTCAACTCTCGTCCCAGCTTGTTTTTTTTAACAGCTCTTCAAAAAATGCTTTTTTTATTTTTAAAAAATGCTTTGCAGCTTGTTTTTTTTAACAGTTCTTCAAAAAATGCTTTTTTATTTTACTTGTGAACAAGTAACTTATTTTTATTTTTTTTAAAAAAGTAAATTTTCGTAAAAGAAAGTACATTTCTTAAGTACATTTCAAAGTACATTAAGTAAATTTCAAAGTACATTTCTTAAGTACATTTCATTAAGTACATTTCTTAAGTACATTTCTTTCTTAAGTACATTTCTTAAGTACATTTCTTCTTAAGTACTTAAGAAATGTTCTTAAGTACATTTCAAATTACATTTCAAAGTACATTAAGTACATTTCAAAGTACATTTCAAAGTACAGTTTCTTAAGTACATTTTCAATGTGAGCATTTGAGCATTGTGAGCATTTGTGAGCATTGTGAGCATTTGTGAACATCCTGCATTTGTGAACAAGTAATTGCATTTGTGAACAAGTAACTTATTTTTATTTTTTTTAAAAAAGTACATTTTCTTAAAAAAGATCATTTTTAAAATTTAATATTTTGCGGGTTAACACTAAGGTGGAGGGTATCAAAGATTCGGCACAGCTGAATTTAACACTTTTACTTGTTTAGTTTGCGTTTGGGTGATGAGTAGCACGGACACACTTGCTTGTTCTTTGATGTGCGCTTTGACTACATAGAGCGATATACAGGCCTCTTGCAATACATTCATGATTTAATGTGTCTGCGATTTTCTGACTATAATATACCGAACTGATTTCGTTGCTGAGGAGAAAGTTAAACACCTTTTTAGTTCCTCTGTCAATTCCAAAGTGAGTTTTACTTTATTCTTTCTTCTTCTTATTTTCTATGTTCATGCATTCAGCTTACATGATTAGCTTATAAGTATGTAAATACTTTAAATCCACTTGTAATAGATTAGTGATTGCAAAAAGTAAGGGTATGTTCAGGTTGATTAGTATTTACATATTACAGCTTTAATATACTACACTTACTTTTTTTAATGAGTGTGAATAGAGTGGCAAAAAGTGACACTCTCCCTAATCCCCTCGTGGGATGTAACGGGAAACCATTTAATTTTTTTATATAAGATGCAAATTCCATTAAATTCATCGAGTTCGAGTTGCTTTTGTATTTTTCTCGTTGGTTGGACATAAAATGGACAGAAATAAAAGGGAATGCGTATTTTCGTTCAATGCAACCAAGATAAAACAACATTTAGGTGTCATTAGTATTAATCAAACACCATTTAAACTTAGTTTATGTTGGATACCCCCTGATTCGACGTAATTTGTTGCTTGCATTCCAGGAATTTCACTCGGGAATGAGTTTGTTTGTTTTAATTTTTCAAAAAACTCATCACACAAATTGCCAAATTTTGTTGCAACGCAAAAATTTTAGTGTTGAACACCCATGTAAGTGTACAGCTGCTGTCAATAAATAGTAGTGGGTATTGTTACAATTTTAAAGAAGTAAAAAGGACTTAAAACTATTTTGTATATTTTCAAATTTTATTTTTGTTACATTGTTTTTGCTATAAATTTTAACAAAAAGAAAAAAAAAAACATAAATTAAGTTCAAGTTGGCTATGGAAATGGAAAAATATTTAAATTTATTCAAATATAGCCTGTCAAAATAATAGTACTGCTATTAATTTAATGGATATTATTAACTAAAATAAATTAAAGCATCAGCTATTTTTTTCTAAAGAGTAGACATTTAAATTGGTATTTAGTGGCAAACCCCTTGTTCGCAATTACGGCCTCACAGCGTCGTGGCATAGAGTTGACTAACAGCCAAAGGCACGATGTCGAACGTTAACGTTCGCATGCTTTCTAAGCGACAAACAGCTGATTTCGAAGTCACTAACACGCATCAGAACGACAAGTCGAATGAAGATCAATGCGAACGAAACGTAAACATTTCAGTACAAAATCGGTAGCTACTAATTATTTTCGCTGTCATCTGTGCGAACACAAATGTCAAAAACATTCACTTGTGTTTTTGTTTTCGTGTAGTGCCAAAAAAACCAGAATTGAATTTAAAATTCTTATAAAATATTCAATCAAATGGAAAATAAATGGTAAGTAAACGGTTAATTATTTTATATATTTCAGCATAAACAAGTCAACGTTGCTGCAGCTGCAAGCATTTGTGAGAAATATGGAGGAAAATACCGAGTTCGTTAGTGGAACGCGTCTTTGGAGGCTCAAAAGAGGAGCAGTGGAAAAAAGTGCCGGTATATTATTAAGAACTTTATGTTAAATAAATAAATAACAATAAACAATAAAAACAAGAAGATAAATGCATCATTTATTGCAAATTTATATCAAAAACCCACCCTTAATTACAAAATTTTTGGTTGGATCGCATATGATTTGTTTGTTTGTTTTGCTTTGCATTTTGCTGTCAATTTTTTCCAGCTTAGTGGTACAGAGATGTCCTTTTTTGTAACTATTTAAAAAATTGTAGCGTTTTTTCACGAATATAGCGATTTTTTTTGGTATTAACCTTTTTTTTGGAATTCTTGATCTGGTAGCTTTGTCATTTGACAATGGTTAAATGCCTTTGTTTACAACACGTGAGGCCATGCGAAAGACAAGTCGAAAGATAGTGACTACCAATTTGAAGCGAAAGTGAGTGCATTGCTGTCGTTCGCTTAGGCTTTCTTTCGACATCGTGACTTTGGCTGTAAATTTTGGCACCTTTCAGCAGGAATTGACTTCCATGCATCCTTCACAACTTCCCATGATATTTTTGATCGAGTATATTGGTCCAACTCCGTAGAACGAAAAGCATGCCCAAATCATAATACTGGATCCTCCATGTTTAACGTTTTCAATGTAAATTTGGGGTTATATTCTGAATTAGGAGGCTGTCTAACGTAAGCTCGTGAGCCTTTCCCGCCATATAGAACAATTTTGGACTCATCGGTCCACAAAATATTCCTCCATTTTTTAGTGGGCCAATTTAGATGCTCCTTAGCAAATTTTAGTCGTTTACCTACATGTCTTTTCGTCAACAACGGAACCTTTCTTGGGCTTCGCGCTGGCAAATTTGCATCTCGAAGACGTCTGCAGGTAGTTGCTAAGCTTGCTTCCACACATAGTTTGTGTTTTATTTCCGTAGCGGCAGCAAAGGGGTTTTGTTTTGAATATCTTACAATACGCGCAACACTTTTTTTTGATAATGCTGGGGGACGGCCACGTGTATCACTAGCGGCAGTGTATTTTATTGCATTGCGTACCATATAATATTTTGTACTTCTTTATAAGTTTTTCCCTCCGAAATCAGCTTTCTTATAAATAAACGTTTTTCTAAATAATATATCGTTGAAAAATTTACTTATTTTAATTAAAATAAATTTTTTTTACCTCTCAATATCCAAAGTTTGCAAAAAAGATGTTTTTGCTTAAAGAAATCGGTGACTACTGACAGCACTACTATTATTTTGACCGCCAAAAACCTGTTATTATTTGAATATAGTCATTACAACAACAACAAGAACAATGGTATGAAAACAAAACGGTACATTTCTTGTTGTTGTTACATAAGGCTACGAAATGGTAAAAAGATACCTAGAGAAGAAAAGCAAATGGAGAAGCTACAAAACATAACAAAATTTGTATAAAGCCACTACTATTATTTTGACAGCAACTGTATGTGTTCAAAACACTGACACTTCAAAACACTGACACTTTCTAATAAGCGTTTTGCAGCTTATTGGAAAAATTAGAATGGAAAAAAACCCATTGAAACCGTTTAACCGGTTTCTTTCTGAATGTAAAACAATTAGGGTAATCACAAAGCGTACTAAAGTGTTGTATTTGTCAGGCCCGTGCGCAGGGGGGGATTAGTGGTCAGATAATCCTTATCCTTATTTCTCCTTACACTTATTTCTCTCCTCTTCTTTCGTTCCCAGCGGCGGAAGTCATTACCCGGAAGGCCTGAAAATAGAGACGGCCTTCCCTACACATTACCTCATCCTATCTTTTTAACATTGCGTGAGACTGGATGGCAAGGCTTTCCTAAAGAAGGCCTTAGAAGGCATACGAATAGGAAGCCTTTAGAATGCATGCAAAGAGGAAGGCGTTAGAAGGCATTAACTTTACTTTATTTTTGTTGAACAGAAGTAAAATTAAATTAATTGTTTTTATCACAAAATCATTATCATATTTATCAATGTGTATTTATGTATGTGTCACATTCAAATTAAATGTCGGTGTCTTCTAAAATTTTAAAAATATCCTGAAAAATATTAAATACAAAATATAATTTTAAAATTACGGTGAAAAAGAATACGGTGAAAAGAAATTTGTCAAACTCCATCTTGGATATCTGAGAAAAAAAATCATGCATTCCGCAGGCCTTATTTTACGAAGACATTACAAAAGAAACATTCCGCATTCTGTGCTACTTCTCCAAACATATACATATGTCAAACAAATGGTGGTGTACCATTCCGAATTGCCTATTTTCTCGAATGAAACGAAAGCGACATGACCGGCTTTTACTAAGAAACATCCGACTATTTGCTTCGAGGTAGTCTTGACTTGACTCGTTTTGAATGATTCATACAGTCGACTGCTGTATCGTTTCGAGCTTATATGCGCAGTTTCAAAATTTCGCCGTACCAATCGACACGAGCGTCCATTTAAGCTATTGTCAAATTATACGTTATCAATCTCGAAGAAATGTTTTGGACGACCAAAAGTTCAAGCAATACTAACTGTATGGGTGTGGAAATTATGCCAAAGCATGGTTCAATTTCTGAATAGGTCACATTATAATCTTGGAATTTCAGTTCCCGCAGAGTATCAATGTTTTCTGTTACAACAACCGATTTTGAAAGACCCTAACGAAATTCTCTCTGAAGACAACAACGGTCACGATTGACTTCGAAAAGCCACCAAAACACGGTGCCCGCGATGACAATTTATTACCAAAATTCGTCATACCCTTGATTAGTTGATCTTCGACGAAAATCATAAAAAGTCATAGCAAGAAAATGTTCACGATTTAGGTTCACTCAATATGGCGACACTTGCTAGGGATGAGCACAATTAAAAACGGCAAACTTAAAGGTGCTGTTATCAGAGTTGACGCATCTACACTAGTGTTGCCATATCTCAAAACACAAGTGGCAACCCATAGAACTATCACCAAAGACGAATTTAGTATAGACACATTAATTCTCTCAATAAATTAAACGTCATAGGTATGGTTGGAAGTAAACAGTGAATGGTAGATAGCATGGGTTTCAATAACACCAGATAGCGGCAATAGTAAACAACGTTCAACAGAGGAACAACAACCGAATTTCGTGTGTTTTGTGGCAAACTAGTTGTGTTAAATACAATACAAATATATGAGTCATTCCATGTCAGACCGAACACCTTTTTTACAACACCTCTTCCGATTTACTTTAAATTTGCCAGACGTATTAAACATTAAAAAAATATTTTACCCGTGTTTCCAGAAAAAAATTAAAAAAATTTTTTGAAATGGTTATGGGCATTTGAAAATCGTCACAGCATTCGCTGTGTGGTTTGTTCCGCCGTCCTGTTGGAACCACATGTCCTCCAAGTCCATATTATCCAATTGGGGCCAAAAATATTCGGTTATCATTGAACGGTAGCGATTCGCATTCACAGTAATGTGCCCGTCTTGATCATCACGGAAGAAGCACGGCCCAATGACGCCGCCGGCCCATAAACCGCACCAAACCGTGATTTTTTCGGGATGCAATTATGACTCATGGATTACGTGTGGATTGCTGTCTGACCAATAACGCATATTTTGCTTATTGACGAAGCCATTTAGCCAGAAATGAGTCTCATCGCTGATTGTTGAGGCCTCTTAAAGTTGAGGCCACTGACTCCAAATTTCGGTAGTAAATTTTAAGAATTTCGACTCGTTGTTGGCTCGTATATCTTTCCATGATGAAATGGCAAACCTTAGTGAAGAGAAATGTCAAAAGAGCGGGGAAAAACATGGCGTCGTTTGCTGTCCCTATCGATTTAGTTTTGTAGCGTCTCTGTTGAAAAACCCTTTACAAACAACATAAAACATTATTTAGCTGTCATTAAAAACTATTTAATAAAAACTATTTAAAATTAGTTCCCGTCTTCTTTGCTCTCTCATTCTCCATCATTGGCCTAGTACCTTTTCGATCAGCTGTGCCATAGATTGCCCCTGGTCAACTGTTCTTGCACCTCCACCTGCTGTAAGTTAGTTTTGTCGAATTTCTCTCATTTCCACAAACCTACGACGAAGAGTGTGAAATGAAACGTCAAATGACAGAATTAATGTGTCTATACTAAATTCGTCTATGACTATCACAATGAACTGTCAGTCTTAATATATAGCCGTCTCCTTGTTACATTTTACAATCGACGACTTGGAAATATTTCGAGTCACCTCCAGTGATTCAACCAAATGATTGTTCGTTAACAATTCTGGCGATTCTGATTTAATTGAATATACTGAGAGACAAAGAAACTTCATGTAGTTAATATTACCTGGGGGTGGTTTCCATGTCACCGTAGCCGATAGATGCGTTGGATTCACCATGTCCTCTATGAAGTTCACAACTTTAATATTGGTAATATTGCCGGGAGTATAACCGCGTCTAAGTGTTTGAAACTGTTCTCCCAGAGCAATCACGGAATATTTATTGTGGGAATGAACAGCAAATGCTGTAACATTGTATGTAGTATTTGGCGACAGGTGGTCGAGGGTAAAGAATTTGTCATCCGACTGAAATAGAAATGAAAAAAGGATAACGTTAAAAGGACAATTGGTGGGGCAGAATATTAAAGATTGTTGAAAGGAAGAGAAATATAGTTAAGTCTACATAACAAAGTCCAGTTTAGTTGTCATTCTTGAGCAAACAAAGTCATTAACATAATTCCTTTTTTAGATGCAGAACAACGATTAAAGAAACAATTAATTTCATTCTTTTATTCACTTAACTTCCAAGTCTTAAACGTTTGGAAGAAGGTCATTGATACAAGCAAATTATTACGGAGAATCTTGTTTTTGTAAGGACCTTGCAATTAACCAAGGAAGCCATAAAACTGTTTTATTACAAATTGTCATTAGTACATAAGTACATTGGTATTTTAATTTCAAAGAGACTACAAATGTCTGTTGAGGTTTCAATTGACACTGAATTTAATACTGAAATATGGGATCATTCCCAATGTCCCCAAAAATCCTTGTAGCAATTCCATAATCAGCGCACTCCTTCCCGCTTTAGGTTAAGTATCCACTCGTAATGCCATCGGACCCGCGTGTGAGAGGGCGATTGGTTAAGTAACACGAACATCATGTTAATACCGATTCGTGTTAGGTGTTTAATAAATAATTTATGAATTAAGAACTCACTCTGAAAAATCGCGACTCAAGCAGGTTAAATCGTGCATCTTAGGTCTAAACGAAGTACGTTGGTATAATAGTGGCCCACTCCAGTTACCATCTGGTCACTGCTTTATATACTCCGGCAATCGCATGCAACGTAGAAATTACACCGGCCTTCTTCTTTCACCTAAGGCTACAAATGTTTTAATATCGAAATTCCCCACGATTTCTGTAGTTTTCTCCCACTGTCCCTGATGGGGAAAGTGGTGTCAACCTCTAATGAGGTTGTGTCAATCTCTAATGAGGTTGTGACAACCTCCAATGAGGTTATGACTGCCTTCAATGAGGTTGTGACAACCTCTAAATTCGGTTACGGATAATTGGGCTGTTGTTTGTCTTTCGATCTAAATTTCTCGAACATTTTCCACTTTTATACAATTATTGTCGGCACTCTTTGGTGCGCATATGTGATATTAAGGCTGTTTTTTAATCCATTCAGCTCTTGCCACTTACGACTTTCAAAATAAAACGATCCAAACTTAATACTACGAAATGTGGCAACATTTGTGGTAATGGGTGAAAAAAATTCGATACGGCAACACGTTTGTAACCAGTGCCATCAAATACATGGTAGCAGCAAATGTTATTGTAGTCAGTTCAGTTGTCAAACTCTACACAAATATATGCCAACTATACAAGAATACAAAAAAAATCAATGAGTGTTGGAACTCACGGACGATGTGTTAACCACCATTTTATTACACGGTACCTGTTCGATTTCTATGAACGGACACATTAGTAAATGTTACAGGTTCTTTTGCTATTGCACTTTCTTCTTTCTTACATCTGCTTTAACATTAGATGTAATATTTTTAAAATAAATAAAGCAATATTTATCTCACTGAAATAATTGGTTTTGTTTTATCATAAACAGAGCGACGTCAAAAAGTGTTGAATAGTATAGAGAACTTATTGCACTCTTTTTCCGCTCTCATGTAGAGAGTCTGAGTAAAAGAGCATAAACGAGTCGTATTCTATTTATAGAATATTTTAATATACATAAATGCACCATTTCGATAAAGTTGATCCGCATTTCCACCACGAGGCAGACATAAACTGGAGAGAACTCACTACCTGCCACATATCACGAGGTATTTTGCCTAGATATGACGTTACGAGAACAGAGTTCCTTATGAATAAACATGAATACAATAGCCAGAATGACAGCTGTTATAAGCGGTCACTGGACGATTGTACCACACGCTGTTAACATTGGAATAAAAAAATCAATGAGTGTTTGAACTCACGGGCGATGTGTTAACACCTTTTTGTTACACGGTATCTGGTCGATTTTTATGAACTCATTAGTAAATGTTACATTGGAAAATAAAAAAGAATAGTTTTTGTGTTGGAGGCTCTTTTGCTATTGCACTTTCTGCTTTCTTACATTTACTTTAACATTAGATGTAATATTGTTAAAATGAGTAAATCAATATTTAGCTGACTGAAATAATTGTTTTTGTTTTGTCATAAACAGAGCGACGACAAAAGGTATTGAATAGTATAGAGAACTTATTGCACTCTTGTTCCGCTCTCATATAGTGTCTGAGTAAAAGAGCATAAACGAGTCTTATTCTATTTATAGAATATTTCAATATAAATGCACCATTTCGACAATCTTCTTACATAAAACAGTACAAAAAGCATAACTGTTTCAAAAGCCAGCAATGTTTCACATCAAATTATGAATGGGCCAAGTAATGGCAAACAGAGAGTAATACGTTTTGAATCATTCGCCAGATGTGGCCAATGCTTTTGAGTCATACAATTCGTTCCATGATTTCTCTATACTATTCAATACTCTTTGGCGACGACGACCTGCTTGTTTGTTCGCTGCCGCTACATCAATACCATCATACTTATTTTCAGGCAGAGACTGTTGTTGTACCACAACCACGTATGTGATTTCAACACTGGTGGCCAGTTTTTCAGTCGGAGATCATCTTTGGATATGAGTTAAACTACGTTTAAACCAGATTTTCATTTTTTCAGTCAAAGGTAAAACTACGTTTAACTCGCCAATTTGTGCGAGTTAAACTAAGTTTAGATTGTGTTGGCTTTTGACAGCACCAATGAAAAACAAGAAGAAGAATTTTGTGTATGTAAACAATAAAACATTTTGTTGATATTTTTTAGAGTTTTGAAAATGAGTTTCTCCTCGGATCTAGAAGACATTAGTGACAACAACGCACAATAATGACCCGGACAAATCACTTCAATTTGCTTGGCGATAATAACTTCTATGTAAGATTCCATCTAACAAAAGCATCTGCATATGCTGTTCTTGAATTGATTGGGACACGTATAAAAAACACATTTAAAAAAGAAGCTGCAACCACATAGAACAATTACCAAAACAAAAAAGACAAATAACAACAAACAACTGTTGATATATTTGACATTTGCACAGGGTTGCCATGACAAAGTTAAAAAATTGTGATGTATTTAACTGTGAACTGAAAAACAGAATGGACAGTTAAAGTAATCTAATCTCAGTTTTAGTAATCCGCGGTTTAAAATCGCTCTGAAAAACTGGCCATGTGTGTTGTTTGCATGTGTTCACTTCGATAGATTGCCCTAACCGTGTCATAGATGTTAACACATCAAAACGTATAAAAACAAATGACAAGTGACAAGTGAAACGAAAAATGACTTGGAACAAATGTCATCACCTGTTTAAACGACTATACCTTTATCCATCAGGTATAGTCGTTTAAACAGGTGATGACATTTGTTCCAAGTCATTTTTCGTTTCACTTGTCACTTGTCATTTGTTTTTATACGTTTTCATGATCAATATGTATAACATTTACCGCGCGTTGTTGTGAGCAATTAAATTCTAATTTTGTTTTGAATCGGAAATAAAAATCTATCCTTCAATTTATTCGTTGTCTTCCATTAAATAAAATAATTTTAATGAACTTAAGCCATTTTGCAAATTTTTGCTTCTGGGTCTCTCCTTGATAACATTTTCATTCGCAAGAAATAATAACAAAATTTTCCTAAGATAACTTTTTGTTGTCATTTCTTGGCATTTAACAGGTGGCAACATTGTCATTGCTCAAATCGGAATTTAAGTGGCAAATTTAAATGCCACTTAATATCGCTTAGCTGTCCCGTACAAATTAAGCTATAATTAAATTTTGCGGGGTAAAAAAAAACACATTTATTGTTTACTTGTTTTAGCTGAACTTATTTCGTTTAATTCGTCTATGAGGCTGCAGGTGCAACATCTGACAACCATTTGCATATTTTACTGTTTTTTTTTTGAGTTGTTGCTTTTTTCCACAGAGCTATTTTATACTTAACTATTGCTTATGTAATTTGTTGCTTCCTTTTATATTATGGCTGGGGAGCCAACTAGTTATTATTTATAGATTTATATAATGTTGTATATATGTATATTATATCATTCGTTTCATAATTATTAATGATTATTTTTTTACTCAGGGTATTATAATTTTGTAATATGTTATATTCGCCTTGTGGGCTTTTGTATTGCGAATGAATTGAAAATAGAATAAATAAAAATATAAATATAATATAATAAAATGTCAACTTATGAATCTACATAGTTGTAAACTGATACATTTAGATACGCTTGTTAACCGTGGAACTAAGAAATTAATAATGCTGGAATATTAATTTTTTTCTGGTCAAATTGACTCTCCATGTCTGTCTTCTTCATCTAATTGGCTTCAATGTTCATATTATACGTCTTAGATTTAAGGAATTTTTCAACGTATCAGTTCGTGAACCCATCACAATCGCTATAAAGGAATGTAATTTAATCAATATGAAATATGATGTGTCCAACCTAGGAGTAACAAACAACAGCGACTCGAACTCGATGAAATGACCTACCATCTTGTTGTCATCGACTGAACGTAAAGAGAGGAATGGCGACAGTTAACAGCTTAAAACTCGAAACAAACTGTAAGTATTTTGTTAACTTTTTTTGTACCCTAAATATTATAGATCTAAATAAAAATATAAAAAAGTCCTTTCTCTTTATACATGTCATGGACTTGTTTTCTTTCTATCCCAAAACACAGATTTTATGACTTCAACTCTGAACCACCCACCCATGTATAAAAAATGTAAATTATTTTAATTTTAGCATAATTTTTTACATTTTGCAAAATTTTGTTTTGGTCTTTTTGGCATAATTTCTTTATATTTTGCACAATATTTTTGGTCATTTAGCATAATTTTGTTGACGACTTCTGGCAACGTGGCCAACTGACTCTCTGATGAATTGTGTCTTAAGGACGACTTGTGTACATGTCATAAGGTAATCGCCACTACTGACAAACTGCGGAAAATTCTTGCTGATTTTTTTCCAAATGTATGAAAATGTCATATTCGGAATAATCGGTATCTGGAAGCCTTTCTCTTTGGTAATGACTAGCGCTAATTTTTCTGGCTTTTTGCCAGAAAAGGCATTTTTTTCCATAGTTTAATTTTTTTGTAGAGAAATACTTATTTTGGATCACCTTGCATAAAAAAGCATATTTTTCACTCTGGCAACGCGATTAATATATAACGACTCATACCCGTAAGGGTGTCCCCACAAGAGCGCAATTTTTTTTTTTGATGCAGCAATTGAATTGTTTCTCTGGCTGTATGACATGTGGCGCCGTCTTGTCGGAACCACATGCCCTCCACATTCATTTCTTCAATTCGAGGCAAGAAAAAACTGGTTATCATTTTACGATACTGAACACCATTGATTGTTTGCGCTTGACCTGCCTCATTTTCATAAAAAAAAGGTCCAATGATTCCTCCAGCCCAAAAACCACACCACACAGTGACACGTTGAGGATGCATTTGCTTCTCGTGAATCACTCGAGGATTTTCCTCACCCCAAATGCGACAATTCTGCCTATTGACGAAGCCATCCAGATGGAAATGGGCCTCGTCACTGAAGATGATTTTAGCGGCAGAATCAGCATTTTTTTGGTAAAACAATTTCACAATGAGAATGCGTTGTTTATTCGTGTAGCGCTCCATTTTTACTAACCTCGTACCTTCTACTACCAAACAATAACAATTGTTCAAATGTCAAACAATGACACTTCGAATGTTGCCAGATTTAAAAATTGCGTTCTTGTTGGGACACCCTTTATAACTCAAACTGGTGTAAAAGCAATTCACATAAAATATATTTATATATCTAAAATACTCGCATTTAAATACGCTCCGGTTACATCTACTGATGTTGAACGCATATTTTCCATGTATTCATCTTTTTTATGTGACAATAGAAGATCATTTCTTTTTGAAAAATTAAAAAAAAACACATGATTGTTCATTGTAATAAAGATCTCTTTGAATAAACATAATTTGAAGTAACAAAATTGTTGATTTTATTTGTGCATATTTTGCATATTTGTGCATATAACCGTGCATATTTTGATATTTGCATTTTTTTCTGCTATTTCTGGCGCATATTTTGAATTTTTTTTTTGCATATTTTAATTAGCCCAAGTAATGACTCTTTGGTTTTTTGCTAGTAATTCTTTGCCGGATTTCTAAATATTCTCTATGGAACGGACAGCGCAGATCATCAGCTCGGTGATTTGCATTTTTTCGCTTATTTTTAATGCAATTGTAGCACTTGTAGATTACTGGGCCATTTGATGGCACTTTGTCCTAAGTACAGACGGAATAGTCATGAGGTCCTCCACAGCCTAAACATGCGACTTTTCTATGGCAGTTTGAAGCTCCATGACCATACATGGCGCATTTGGAACATTGGGTAGGTCCTTCTTGCTTGGTAGCGGATTTCTGCATTGAACTGCAATTCCGCAAAAGTATCTGATTTTTATAATCTCACGCTTTGAAATTTGATCTCTATTGAATTCAAGCATATACAAGGCATCGTCTAAATTAGATCGAGCCGTTTTTATCTATTTTACAGATAAAGGTTCTATATTGAACTTTGCCTTGACATCCTCATTGATCGTCCCCGTACTGATCTGTGGCAATCCAAATAACATGAGCTTAAACTTTTGGTTGTCTTTAATCGGGTGTGTAAAGAAATCAATGTTCCTGGACTTCAGGATGTTTACAATTTCTCCGTAGTCTGCCAATGTGTTGGACATAATTTTCGTACCAATTGACATCCTTTTGTACTTACATTTTTGTACTAGCAATTCGATGGTATTTTTGAAGATGAGCTCGCTGTCAACAACAATAGGTGACACTTTAGTTTTTCAGATGGAAACAAAATGTTTTTATAAATAAATACACGATAAACCTGCTGAATTGCAAAGTATTCTATTTTGTGGTCTACCACATGATAAGGAGAACATTGTAATGGCGATTGAGACTCAAGATACATTATTGAGACTCGATAAATTGATGTCAAAAATTATAGAAAAGGAGCAAGTCGACAACGGGTCGAAACACGTTTTTTCCATCAAAAGTGATAATACGAACACCAGCACTAAAAGCAATGTAAAGGTTACGCCAAATGCAGCTCGTTGAACAAAAAATGTTTAATGTTATGGTTGTGGTAAAAGTGGTTACATCCCTTCAGTCGACGTAGCTAACGAATTTTTAGTTATTTCCCTAACTACCAATAATTACCATTAACTACCCGCCAGACTACCAGCAATGCTTTACACTGACGAATTTAACATGAGGATGTAGTCAGTGGCGACCCTCTGCACTACCATGTACCATGCAGATCACCAGTTACATGGAATTGACGAAATATATAACAACATTGTACTAACTACTTGACTAATACAATCCGCTTGATGAATTCGACGGACCATAATGAATTAATGTTATGAATAAATCTTTTTCATTATCTTCACCACATTCTTTTTCTACATTTCCAAACTTTTGCACAATTTTTCCCTTTTCTTTCTTTAATAAATTTTAATAAATATTAAAATTCACTTTTTTATACTTCTAACCCACGTACGTTGTCACGATGACACTTCTACGAACGTTTAATAGTAACTGACGCCAACACAAAAAAATAACAAAGCAACCAACAAACCATAACGGGATAACGGTTCAGTGCATTGTTTTTTTTCCTTGTTTTCATACTTATCCCTTTCACGTCCATAAGGAAACCAGGGTTATTTTTTAATATCCAATGGATTTTTTTAATTGATTTTTATACAAAATAAACTAAAATTGCAAAGTAATAAAAATCTCGTGGCTAGATTTTCTGGAATTTTGTGGGAAATATTTTTCCCAATGGGCGATAAAGGGGGAAAAAATACTTCAGTTTATTGATTTTTTATGAATGATTTTACAACTAAAAAAATTGAATGTAAAAATAGGTTTAAAAATACAAAACTAATTGTGGTATTCTGCAAAGCAATTCCTTTTGCTTGTAAAGCAGAGATGGACGTTGCACATAGCACAAATGGTATGCGTTCTATTTTCTACACGTTTCTTTGCGCAATTTACACATCTTTTCATTTTGTTCGCTTTTTGCATATTGTGCGCTGGTAAATTACGTTTTGTGCTAACGTTAGCCTTCGCGCCTTCCCTTTGAGTAGGTCTTACTCTCTGCCTCGATGTAAAATTACTTATCAAATTTCGTGCCACTACTTGTCGATACTCTAAACTGGTCAAAAGTGATCCCTCGACTCGTTTTTGTTTATGTAATTTTATATATACTACATAAGCGTTATTCATTGCAATGTCCATAATATCAAAAAACAAACGTAAATAGTATTTTATTTTTGCTTTGCGATCCACCTCATAACAAACCTTACGCTGGTCCATGAGATCGACACCACCCATATATTTATTATAGTTTGCGATCACTTCGGGACAAATTATGTTTACTTTCTGAGCTGATCCTGATTGTCTTCTCTTTACGAAAGTCGTTTGTTCTGGTGATATAAAATTGGATAGCTTTTGTGTCCATCCATTTGACAAAAGAGATTCCTTGAGAAGTTACGGAATAAATGTCACCACGTCTCATTGTTTTATCGAATGGCAAATTTTTGGGTATATTTTTTCTGTTTGTACGAACAGTACCGCAAGCTTTTAAATTTTGCGTCATTAGTTTATATTGTAAGCTGGGGGAATTGAAGAAATTATCAATATAAATTTCGCAGCCAAGGCCATTCAACTTTTGAGTCAAGTTAAGTACAACGGATTCTCCCAAACCTACTTCCGCACTAGTTTTTTTGCCCGTATATAGATCAAATTCAAAAAGGTAGCCTGTTGAAGACTCAGCTCTGCACCACATTTTGAATCCCCATTTTATAGGCTTGTTTTTGATGTATTGCTTCATTACGTTGTGTCCTTTAAATTTTATCATGTGCTCGTCAATAGATTGCCTCATCGAGTTGTTCATAGCATTTTGAAAACAATGGTTGAAATGATCAAACACAGGTCTTATTTTATATGCCCTATCGGTAATTGATGACTCACAATCATTATTGGAGAAATGCAAATTTTGACGTATTTGCTCAAATCTTGTTCTAGTCATAATGTTAGCGACGTAAGGGACACCCATATCTTCATCAGTAGACCAGTAACTTCGAAGATTTGGCAAAACTTTGTAGCTCATTACAAAATTCATTCCTAAAAATGCTTTCATTTCGTCTACTTCAACAGCAAAGGATCTTCCGTTTTGATCCGCATATCTCTTACTTTCCGGAATGATAATATCACACAACACCTCATTCAGCTTTGTAACTTCCAAAAAAATTTCCATTGGAGTCACCATATCTTGCCTATCAGAAAAGATGTTTACACGATCAAACTCATAATTACTTTCATAATATGTATGAGGTGTATAAGAGCCACTTGTCCATCTGAAAACAGGTTCTTTTTCCCTATGAAGAGCTGTGCTGGCATCCACAGCTATGTTTTGACCAGTTTCTTGTACTGCATTTTCGATTTCAACCACATCTGCAGCCTCTTCAATGTCTTCTGCTAAAAAGTCTTGATCTTCTTCATCTAGGGGAAGTTCATCTTCCCCATCACTATTATCCGCCATTAGCAGCTGTAATATCTCATTTTCGCGTAAATGGAACTCCCTACACCTTCTGCTTGTCATTGCTAAAATTTAAAATTAATATTGTGAACATGTAAAAAAACGAAATATCAATAGAGTAGTAAGAGTAAATTTTCACTTCTGGTCCATAGGGAAAAATGTTTCCCTTAGAGTAAATTTACAAAATTGAAGCACTATTGGCCACTTATTCATTTTTTATTATTATTTATTACTAGCTGACCCGGCAGACTTCGCCCTGCCGACAAAAGGTATTCAATCATATCATGGCCACAAATTAATTCACACATTTTATATAGGAAAACACATCATCACAAACGTGTGCGCAAGCCGGAAATGCGTAGATATTTTTCGATGTTTTTTTGGAACGAAGTTATGGACTAAATGAAAAAAATTAAACAACTTTTTTTATCAACTTTATTACATCCCAGTATTATCAACTATATTGAGTTCTTTTGCTTTGGTTTGTGTCTAGACTAACATATGGAGGGAAATTTCTTGTTTAATGGGAAGTTTCTAGGAGGAGCGCCAGTATTCAATATCTATCTATACATATATAAGTATAGCTGGACCTGGCAAACTTCGTTTTGCTTTCAAAGTTTTTGTAATGCCCAAGGGTGAACAAAATTATTTTGTTCCATTACGTTTAGTTGACAATGGGCAAGTAAACCTGTAGAATGTAAAATAACAATTTGTTAGAAGTATTTGTTTAGATTTCGATCGTGTGCTGATTTGTCTAAAACGCTTCTCATTATACTATAATAGCTGGTACCCCCTGAATTGTAATTTTAATGATTCACAATTTTGTTATTTTTTTTCTATTTATTCAAGTGCTCTAGGATATACAATATGTCTAGTTTTGCCATCTGTTGCAAATGTATATTAGTCGGAAGGTTTACCTACACGTGAACATGCAACATATATTGTCCGTGGGAAACACGGATTTGTCAAATTTAAGCGACTGCCCTTGCGCTTTATTAATGGTCATCGCAAATGGTAACAGAATCGGAGACTGGAATTTTTTGAAATCGATGTGCATGGCTGTAGGTATCATGGGAATGCGCGGAATCAGGGCATCGGTTCCATTATAATTTCCAGTGATTATAGTAGCGTCTATAAGATTATTCAGATTTTTTTTAAAAAATGCATTATTGGGATTACGATATTTAGCATGCTCTCGAAACTGACCTCAATGATAAAAAAATAAAAATGATATTCATATTAATTCGTACCTGTGGTCACTTTCTTAGCGTTATAGTCTGACCTTTTTAATAGCCGTATTTTTATTGGTTTTCCCCAAAAAGTTATTTGCATCATATCAGTAGTATACCTACCTAACCTCACATTCCTACACTGTATCAAACAGTGAACTTTAAAAAAAATGGTTTCAATCGAATCGGCCGTATATTTTTTGAGATACATTGAAATATGTTGTCATCAAACAGTGAACTTTAAAACAAAATGATTTAAATCGAATCGGCCGTATATTTTTTGAGACACATTGAAATATGTTGTCAAGTGCCTGGTTTACGGACAATTGTTTGATATAGTATATGTAATAGTCAAATATTGATGGGTGTGGGCAGCATCTCGGCCCTTTTTGCCAACTTGCTTCCAAAGACCCTGTTCGTATATCTAGGCCAACTGTAAGATACTGTGAAATTTTCAGGACGATCAAACTATTACTATGACTGCTTTAACGGTTTATTTTAAAATGGGTCTGGTACACCGCACATATATACCAAATCTCACCTTCATACCTCTGATAGTATGATTGATATAGCCATTTGAAATTTCAAATGGTATGGGCGGGGCCACGCTGCTTTATCCAATCACTACCAAGTATAACCAAGGACTATCAGTAGATCATCAGTAGCACATTGTAAAATTTTCATTACAATCGGTACATTAAAAAAGCCGCCAGTGCGATTTTTGAAAAGGGGGCGTGGCACCGCCTACTTATAGCCTGGCTGTAATTCATACTGTACCAACAACATACATACAAAATCTCATCTTCTTACCTGTGATAATTCATGAGTTACTACCATTTTAAATTTCAAGTTGTATGGGCGGTGCCACGCCCCTTTATCCAAACATTTCCAAATATAGCCAAGGATTGTCAGCAGGTCATCAGTACCGCATTGTGAAATTTTCATAACAATCGGTATATTAGAAAAGCGGCCAGGGCAATTTTTGAAAAGGGGGCGTGGCACAGCCTGGGTTACCCTTATCAATAAGGGGTATGAAAAATAGATGTTGGCCGATTCTCAGACCTACCCGATATGCACACAAAATTTCATACATATCGGTTAAGCCGTTTCGGAGGAGTTCGAACACAAAATCGTGACACGAATTTTTTATATATATAGATTTCTCTTTACTCACCACGTAGTATTTATTACTTATAAAACTTAGAAACGTAACTTTATCCGCGATAAAACGAGCCAAATCAAAACGACCTTACGATGTGGAAAAATGGGATTTCCCTTCCTTGATTAGCTATACACGATTAACAGTATTGCCACCTTTTCACTTTTATTTACAATAAATCATCGCTGTTGTACGACGTCTAGTTGTCAAAATAAATATTTGAAACAAATTCGTTACTAAAGTAACTAATTCAAATTTTGGGAAAAATGTTTCCCATTGACGTGGAAGGGTTATAATAATCAAAAGGCGAACTCTAGCATTACCTGTAGCCACTCAAGTAGCTAGTCAGGCTTTTCGCTAACGAAATAACTGACTACATAGGACCACTAGCTATTTTTGAAACTGCAGGGATTAAGTCACAATGTAGTAATCCAAATAGTAACAACATTTCTACATGTGTCATGATCACTCACGTTTCAGTAACATGGTGTAATTAAACATACTGTAAGAAAGAATTATCCAACAAGTTTTATTCGTCATGACAGCAGCTGTTCTCATGACGATATGTCATGTCACCTTGCCTGAGGCCTCGCCTCGTACAAAATGTTACGGTGAGATCTTCACCTATACAGGTGACTGAGGATTTCGTGTAGGTCAGAGTCATTCTACAAATGCGTGTCGGCTTAGCGGGAATAAGAAGCTACGACATAGCTTGGTACAGTTTACCCGGATCGGGCTATCGAAGACAGCCTTATAATCAATCTACTTATACAAAGAGGTGGTAGGTGTCGATTTGTTTGGATTTTCTCCGGGATTTGTCGTAATGTGAATATCTAGTCGATAGTCGACTTTCCGCGCGCTTAAAGTCACACTCACAAGGTTCGATCAGGTCTGTAACAAATGGCTTTAGTCTTTCACACCTTGTATGCCATGGGTAAAACGCGTATTATTTAAGTGTACATACCTAACATACTTTGTACGAACTTTGTTTTTTATTGGATTGGAAACAGAGCAAATAGTTCATGTAAAAACCACGTTTTATTTTTGTAAGTAAATTTTGCGTGATTGTCGTGATTCACGTGAATCACGCGTGAATCTGTAAAACAAAACCTAAACGATGCACGATAAATTGTACAGAAGACTACAACATAATACGTTGGGGCTTTTTTGTTATTATATTCAAAACTACACGCTGAAAAATCTGTCGTTTTTTTTTGTTTGGATGCAAATATAACGTGTGTTTGGAGCTTGTCGCAAATATAATATACTTTTGTGCAAACACATTGTGTTTGCTATTCAATATTACATGTTTGAGGCGCACCGAATAATATGTTATCATATATGTGTTTGCGACCCAAATATATATGTGTTTGTTATGCAAATACAGCTGTGTTTGTTGCAGAGACTAAAAGAAAGGAAAACGAGAGTCTACCTTGCAAGAGTGTATCGGTATTTTTGCATTATTCTCAGTCATTGATTCATAATATTCCTGAATGTGCGTGTAAATTGCAGATGAAGTGTCATGTATTCAGTTGTCAATAGTTCATCGTACAGAGGATATCAAAAGCGCTTGATCAGTGAAAAAATGATAATCAAAGGCTCGGACGGTTAACTGGTTTTTGATGTTGCTGTGGTTTTTAGGGATGCGTTTCGTATACATGCATGAGTGTTACCAATGTTAGAAACGATTTTAAGGAAAGAAACTGGAAAGGGTAACACCGTGAAGCCCTTTGTCTGTCTGAGCCTTTACTGAGAAAATCGGAACGGCGGACCATTTGCCCCTTCTCTAAACAAAAACGTGAGAGACAACCAAGAAAGCAGAAGCAAAAGTGCAGCAGTTTCTTATTTCATGCAAAAAAACCAAATTATTTGCAGGAATACCAAGCTCATACGTTGCTTCGTAGAGTTTCTCCCGTATAGGGCTACCGAAGGCCGCCTTAAAATCGACAAATAGATGATAGGTGTCGATTTGTTTTTCGATGATCTTTTCCTGGATTTGGCGTAGCGTGATAATCTGGTCAGTTGTCGATTTTCCAGGCTTAAAGCCACACTGGTATGGTCCAATCAGGTCAGCGATAATTGGTTTTAGTCTTCCGCTCATTATACTTGAGAGAACCTTATATGCTAAAGGCTTATTACACGGTAGTTGGCACAGATACTCGGGTCACCTTATTTAAATATGGGACATAGTACACTGAGACTCCAATCGCCGGGCATGCATTCATCTAACCAAATTTTGCTAATGAGCTGATGCATGCACCTAATCAGCTCATCGTCGCGAGCTAGGAGGGGTAAATCGACGTTGTAGTCCAAATTGTGATCGATTTTCTCATCGTCATTGGATATCTCAGGTGCCAGTAGCTTGGAGAAATGATCTCTACATATTCCCAACATGCTCTGCACATTGCGATGCGATTTCCATCTTTGTCGTTACAGAAGGGGTGTCCTGAACCATGTCCATTAGTTTTGCTTCTGACGTTTTGGTAGAATTTTCAGTCTGCGTTTTTCCTTCTGTATGTCTCAATTTTCTCACTCTCTCACTTTCGCCTAAAGAGACGGTTTACCTACTTTATTCTTTCCCTATACCGCTTTGTCGCAGCTTGCGTTACAATTTACTGAAGCATTGCCATACGCGCAGCTGTTTTTCAAAACCAAGTACGGTTGTTGCGGCAGTTTTTTAGAGTTGGAAATGGGTTTTATACAGCGCTTCAGGCATGTCATCGGGAGGGGGTGGGTTCTGAGCCAAAAGTTGGTAGAGCTTCCTTGAGTATGATGTGGCTGCCTATTCTGGTAACTGCAGCTTTCCGATGTCCAGCTTCCTTCGCATCTGGTTTCGTACGATTTTCGCTTTACTTAATCTTGTGTGAACCTTAGCTGCTACCAGGTAGTGATCAGAATCGATGTTAGCTCCTCTGATCACTCGTACGTCCATTACACTGGATGAGTGCCTTCCATCAATTACCACGTGATCAATTTGGTTCTTAGTTCTTTGATCAGGGGATACCCAAGTAGCCTTGTGGATGGATTTGTGCTGGAATCTTGTACCACTAATGACCATGTTTTTTGCCGCGGCAAAGTCAATCAGTCTCATACCGTTGTCGGAACTGTCAGCATGTAGACTGAAATTTGCTAAAATTAGATGAAACACATTTACCCTGCCTATTTTAGCATTATCATCTCCTAGTACAATCTTAAAGTCATGACCATCATACGTTTCCTTTAGGTGCTCATATTAATGTTTTTGGTATCATCATCTCTTTCTCCTATCGCGTCATGCACACAAATTAGGGAAATATAAAAATGTTTCGCTTTTATGCGGATTGTGGGATTCGCAGGATTGAACCTAGAGTCTTTTGCCAACTACAAATCCGCAACCAAATTCATGTTTTTTTGTCATGCATGAAAGTAAACGTCGACTAAAAGCAATGATGTTTTGATTTCGAAATATTGCACTTCGTCTGTGAAGACATGACGGCAGTAAATGATATGAATTAATACTTTGAATAAGAAGATGCAACGCTGCAAAATTGTATCAGTTGCTTGAGTGTACATGAATATCTGTATATCCGCGGACGAAATAGCGGGTGTTTGCTATTGGACTCTCTATATCCTCTGCGTTTAAGCAAATGTTATAATTGGTGTTTTACAATTCTAATTTGAAATTCTGAGTGTTCACTTTCGATATTCATATTTTTTTTCTTATTTTCTTTTTATGTAGTCGTTTGAAATCATCTCAGTGAAGATTCGAATTTAACATTTAAAATTGATACAAAAAAAAAACTCTTGAAACTTGAATATTCAAAAATACCACTAGAATACATTTGCAGCAATCCTGGCACAAAGGATATCAAACTATCGGTATTATGAGCAGCATTTGCAATTTAGATTTTAGTTCTTTTTATTTCCACCGAACAACAACAATTTAATTCACCATGCCGTTTCATAAGGAGGCAATTAAATGTTATGTTGTCATAACGAGGAAATCGATTAAATACCATAATCCTACTTCCTACGCTTTATTCCTAGAAGATGAAGTGAAACGGAAATGCATATTTAAATTAACGGGAAACATAGTATCTGTGGAATCTGTTTGAATAATTTCAAATATACAGCTGGTTACATATAACTGGAGACCTAAATATAACTAAAGCAATTTCCTAATAAATGTCATTGCAAATGGAACAGATTAACACATAAGTGGTGGAAACTTTAATAGAAATGGTTCATAGCCGTTAATTATCGGAAAAAGGTTTGTTCCTGTTACGAAACATGGTACACACAATATTGATTCATTGATCTGAAGCCAATGACGCGTCTGACGGTTTTCGTACGACTGAATATGAATATAATATGACTGAATGTAATATGACTTTGTGCTGCAAAGAATACGTTTCGTTGTTTCGATTAATATTTATCATTGCTGCGATCGGTTTGCGTTATATTTACAATGAATATGTTGCAGTGCAGAATTGAATTTGTTTTGTTTGAAGTTCCAAATGTCTCATGGATGGAACGATATTTACTTATACAAAAAGGGTGGTTAGTATTTGAACTTATTTTCTAAAATACTATTAAATAAACAGGTACAAATATTTTTGAAAAATGTTTACCCTCTGGCAAAAGCTAAACGTTCTATTATTGATAGAGTAAAATTTCATTCACACGGGATATACTTGTGTCGAACTCGTTCACTACTTCTCGAAGTCGTTCAGTTAAGGTGCCCGGACATAACATTCACGAACATACTGCACATGTTCGATATGGCGAGTATGTTCGTGAAGGTGACAACTCTTCACCCTAAATCAACGATATAGTTCATAAACTACCCAACTCTAATCCGACTGCCTGCGCTAGGACGACGGAAGCATCTTCCGTCAATTCCAGTACTGTATTTAGGCTTCACGAGATCATAAGCAATATCGACTTCGTAAGTAAGTAGTATTAAACATCTTTATGGGAAACTTATTTTTCAGAGGTTCACAAACTGACGACAGTCGTTATTCCAAAAAAATGTACCAATCACTATTAAGTTTCGCAAGCTTAATCCTATTATGGTTCATCAATAATTATCAACTCCAAGCGATGCGTCGGTGGTCCTCGGGTCTTATTTGGACCAATCATTAAATCATTTGTTATTTTGACACTGATAGATTTTTTTTGTTCGATTTATTGACCATCAGTCGGTATCATACCTCCGCGAATCAAAATGAGCCGTTTCACGTTTGACCAACGTTGGGGAATACTGCAAACCTATTTCAAAAGTGAGTGCCGTGTGAAATGAAGCACCACCGCGCGTACTAGTCGCAAGTTTGTGCAAAAAGTTCATGGGACTCGCTTGGTACTGGACAACACTCATGGTCCCTGTCCGGTTCCATACCGACCATAATCTGGCTGCGGTGGCCGAAACTGTGCAACTCAATCCAAAAACATCGACTCACCATCAATCAACATCAAACAATTAATTCAATTCAATTCAATTAAATATAATTCAATTCAATTCAATACAATTCAATTCAATTTAATTGGATTCAATTCACTTCACTTCAACTGAATTCAGTTCATTTAAATTCAATTCAATTCAATACAATTCAATTAAAAATAATTAAACTGAGTTCAATTCAAGTTAATTCGACTCAATTCAATTCAATTGAACTTAATTCAATTCAAGTAAATTTAATTCAATGCAACTCAATACAAGTAAATTCAAATCAATTGCATTCAATAGAATTCAATTTAGTTCAATTCAATTCAATCCAATTCAACTTAATTCAATTCAATTCAACTCAATTCTATTCAATTCAATACAATTCAAATAAATCCAATTCAATTCAATACAATTCAATACAATTCAAAACAATTCAATGCAATTCAATTCAATTCAATTCAATTTAATTTATTTATTTATTTATTTATTATATTGAATAATAAAATATAATTTACATTACAAATGCTTATTCCCCCGCGAAGCCTTACGCTTGTATGCAGGGATATACAAATATGCAGAAGTATATATAAAAATATAAAAAAAAAGTTATAATTCAAATTTACAGATCTTATAAAAACTTCTACATCTGTTAGTTACGATGTTCATTCATTGCGAATTTATTAAATAATTTTTAATTGTTGTTTTACGCTTAAATTTATTTTGTATTTTTAAAACATTTAGAATGTTTATAGGCATTGCATTTAATATAGTTGGTAATTGTACATCCAAGGTGCTTCTCCCATGTTTGTTTTTAAATTTTGGTGTTTTAAATCTTCCTTCATCTCTTCTTCTCGTGCTATATCGATGGTCTATTGTTTCCAAAATGGTCTCATCTTGGAATTCGTTGAGTAAAACTGATTTATATATGCTCTTAAAATTTAGTATATTTTGTTGCTGCATGAATAATTTGATTTGAGTTTCTGAATTGTTAGTTGTTAGTTGTGTTGTGTTAATTTCACGTTGTATATTTTCTTTATTTTCCATTAAAATTTTAACCATTCTGTTTTGTGTTTTTTGTAGAATATTGCAATGTGAGGCGTTTCCAAATGCTGTTATTCCGTGGCGCATGTACGATTGAGCCGGCGAAAAATAGGCTTGCTTGGTGACTGTTAATGGGGCGCAGTTATTTAGATGGTAAAGCACATAGGAGGCCTTACGTAGCTTTTTGTTCAACGCTAAAATATGGTCCTTCCAGCTTAGATTTTGATCTATTATAACGCCTAAATATTTGTAGTTATCCACTAATTCAATGACAGTGTCGCATTGGTCATTATAGAAATTATGGCAGAGTTTGTTTTTGTGTAGGCAGTCTGTGTTGTGGAGTTTTATGTTTATGATACTCCTTGGAATATGTGGTAATCTGATATGCATTAATTTTGTTTTATTGGCATTAATTACCAAGCCGTTGTCGTGACACCACCTTGTGATCACATTAAGTTCCAATTGCATTGAGTGTACCGCGGTTTCAAGATCCTCATGTGATACTAGGATAGCCGTATCATCAGCATAGGCAAAAGTTTTGCTATTTTTTAGTTGGTTTAACATATCATTAGCATATATTAGATAGAGTATTGGACCAAACTTAGATCCCTGTGGTACGCCATGATCCAAATACTTTTCTTTGCTCTCATTTCCATCTATTTTAACCCTGTAAGATCTGAATTCAAGGTAGTTTTTAAACCAGTTAAGGCACTGTCCGCGTATCCCATTTCTTTCCAAAATACAGAGAAGGTTCTTATGTGACAGCGTATCAAACGCTTTGCTAAAATCAACAGAAAGTGCCAAGCAGTGCATATTGTCATTCAAAGATTTGTTTATGTGGGTGGAGAAATGGCCCAGCAGTTTATTAATATTTTTTTCCTTTTTGGAAGCCATATTGTTGTTTATTGATTATTTTGTACTTGACGAGAAATGCATTAAGACGTCTAACAATAATCTCCTCAAGTATTTTTTCTACTACCGGTAAAATTGAAATTGGACGATAATTATTGTATTCGTTTTTAGAGCCACTTTTAAAAATCGGTCTTACAATTGATGTTTTTAGAATTTTGGGAATAGTGCATTCATTTAGGCTTGCGTTTATAAAATGGGTTATTATTGGGGTAAGTGTTTCCGCGTTGTATTTTATGTCTTTAGGTCGGATGCCGTCTACTCCTGCTCCTTTTCTTGAATTCAGTGTATTTATTATGTTTATAATTTCTTCCTCATTTGTTGGTTCGACATAAATTGTATTTTCTATTCTTATTTCAGACGAAAACAGTGTTTTTATATTACAATCATGTAAAATGTTTTGTACATTTTCTTTGAACTTAATGGCAAAATTTTCAGTTACAATTTTTAAATCTTGTTTAACAAAGTTTTTTTTAATAGTTTCATCAACATTATCCACTTTTTTGCCAATAATGTCATTTATTAATATCCAGGTTCCTCGCATGTTGTGTCTGTTTTTTATAAATTCCCTTCGACGATAATCATTTTTTGCTTTCAGAATTATCTGATTAAGTTTATTGTTGAAAATTTTGTATTCTCTCGCTTTACTTAAATTTTTTTCGCTTTTTTTATGTCTTTGATAAAGTTTATCTCGCACTTCACAATAGCTTAGTATTTGATCATTAAGCCAAGGATAGTCATTTCGTTTTTTGTTTTTAATTTTTGTTTGTTTAGCATTGTGGTATATTTCTGTAAATTTATTATATATAAACTAGCTGACCCGGCAGACTTCGCCCTGCCGACAAAAGGTATTCAATCATATCATGGCCACAAATTAATTCACACATTTTATATAGGAAAACACATCATCACAAACGTGTGCGCAAGCCGGAAATGCGTAGATATTTTTCGATGTTTTTTTGGAACGAAGTTATGGACTAAATGAAAAAAATTAAACAACTTTTTTTATCAACTTTATTACATCCCAGTATTATCAACTATATTGAGTTCTTTTGCTTTGGTTTGTGTCTAGACTAACATATGGAGGGAAATTTCTTGTTTAATGGGAAGTTTCTAGGAGGAGCGCCAGTATTCAATATCTATCTATACATATATAAGTATAGCTGGACCTGGCAAACTTCGTTTTGCTTTCAAAGTTTTTGTAATGCCCAAGGGTGAACAAAATTATTTTGTTCCATTACGTTTAGTTGACAATGGGCAAGTAAACCTGTAGAATGTAAAATAACAATTTGTTAGAAGTATTTGTTTAGATTTCGATCGTGTGCTGATTTGTCTAAAACGCTTCTCATTATACTATAATAGCTGGTACCCCCTGAATTGTAATTTTAATGATTCACAATTTTGTTATTTTTTTTCTATTTATTCAAGTGCTCTAGGATATACAATATGTCTAGTTTTGCCATCTGTTGCAAATGTATATTAGTCGGAAGGTTTACCTACACGTGAACATGCAACATATATTGTCCGTGGGAAACACGGATTTGTCAAATTTAAGCGACTGCCCTTGCGCTTTATTAATGGTCATCGCAAATGGTAACAGAATCGGAGACTGGAATTTTTTGAAATCGATGTGCATGGCTGTAGGTATCATGGGAATGCGCGGAATCAGGGCATCGGTTCCATTATAATTTCCAGTGATTATAGTAGCGTCTATAAGATTATTCAGATTTTTTTTAAAAAATGCATTATTGGGATTACGATATTTAGCATGCTCTCGAAACTGACCTCAATGATAAAAAAATAAAAATGATATTCATATTAATTCGTACCTGTGGTCACTTTCTTAGCGTTATAGTCTGACCTTTTTAATAGCCGTATTTTTATTGGTTTTCCCCAAAAAGTTATTTGCATCATATCAGTAGTATACCTACCTAACCTCACATTCCTACACTGTATCAAACAGTGAACTTTAAAAAAAATGGTTTCAATCGAATCGGCCGTATATTTTTTGAGATACATTGAAATATGTTGTCATCAAACAGTGAACTTTAAAACAAAATGATTTAAATCGAATCGGCCGTATATTTTTTGAGACACATTGAAATATGTTGTCAAGTGCCTGGTTTACGGACAATTGTTTGATATAGTATATGTAATAGTCAAATATTGATGGGTGTGGGCAGCATCTCGGCCCTTTTTGCCAACTTGCTTCCAAAGACCCTGTTCGTATATCTAGGCCAACTGTAAGATACTGTGAAATTTTCAGGACGATCAAACTATTACTATGACTGCTTTAACGGTTTATTTTAAAATGGGTCTGGTACACCGCACATATATACCAAATCTCACCTTCATACCTCTGATAGTATGATTGATATAGCCATTTGAAATTTCAAATGGTATGGGCGGGGCCACGCTGCTTTATCCAATCACTACCAAGTATAACCAAGGACTATCAGTAGATCATCAGTAGCACATTGTAAAATTTTCATTACAATCGGTACATTAAAAAAGCCGCCAGTGCGATTTTTGAAAAGGGGGCGTGGCACCGCCTACTTATAGCCTGGCTGTAATTCATACTGTACCAACAACATACATACAAAATCTCATCTTCTTACCTGTGATAATTCATGAGTTACTACCATTTTAAATTTCAAGTTGTATGGGCGGTGCCACGCCCCTTTATCCAAACATTTCCAAATATAGCCAAGGATTGTCAGCAGGTCATCAGTACCGCATTGTGAAATTTTCATAACAATCGGTATATTAGAAAAGCGGCCAGGGCAATTTTTGAAAAGGGGGCGTGGCACAGCCTGGGTTACCCTTATCAATAAGGGGTATGAAAAATAGATGTTGGCCGATTCTCAGACCTACCCGATATGCACACAAAATTTCATACATATCGGTTAAGCCGTTTCGGAGGAGTTCGAACACAAAATCGTGACACGAATTTTTTATATATATAGATTTAAATTTCTCATCACAGTTTTGATTTTGTATTGCGGTATTATTCCAATTTGTTTTATTGATTAAATTATTTACTTTGTAAGTGTTTATTCCTGTATATAGTGTTTTTTCCGTACCCTGGTTGTCATTTACGTTTGTTTTGTTTTGTTTATTTGTTTCTCCTACACAGCCAAACAACGAATAGTGGTCAGAGATGGTAGTCAAAATCACAGCTGCATATGCGAAAGTTATTGTTTTGTTTTTGCGCACATACATGTGATCAATGCAAGTGCCTTTGTTTTTACTCACTTCTTCTCTCGTTGTTTCGTTTACCATACTTTGTAGTCCATTAGAAGACATCATATCAATGTACATTCTTGTTGTTTTGGTTTTTTCTTTTGCAATGTCAATATTCATATCACCAATTACCATCATTGCACTGTTTTTGTGAATTTGGTTTATGCTCTGTTCTAGTTCGTTTATGAAACACTTAATGTTCGACCGCGGTGGACGGTAGACAGGTAGAAGGGTTGCTGTTTTTGTACCGAAAGTTAAATCGACGCGTAGTGATTCATAGTGTTGTGTATTTAATGATGTTGTTGTATAATTTATATTTTCTTTTATATATATATAGCAATGCCACCACCTGTGCCTTCTCTATTTAGGAAAACACTGTTAAAATTATTAGTTAAGTAGAAAAAATTTTCCTCATCCGTTATATTTGTTTCTACCAGTATTATAATTTCGATTGAATTAATAATTTTGTTTAGATAAATTAACAAGATTAAAGTTTATTCCTGTATTGCGCTGCTTAGAGGAGCGACTTCTTTATTTAATGATTCAAAATGAACTGACTTAAATTAATTACAAAATTCTTAATGATAACTACCTTACCAACTAATGATGACGTCGCAAAATGTGCACCGTCGCGTTGACTGCTGGCATAACGTAAATTACCTCTGGGGTCGTTGTTCTAATTGTGGCACGCTTAACAGCGTCAGCATTGTTTGATATTACTTATGGCACAACGTCTGCGATCGTTGCTCCAATTGTGGCACGCTTAACAGCGTCAGCATTATTGGTTATTGACCCACCAAACATTTTTGGTGTTAACACCTCCCCTTTTAATTATGAGCGTCCTCGATCGTGACATTTTAGAAATATGGTATTTGGGACAATCTTGGGGTCTGTTGCGATTCCATAAAATTTGTGGTGGCAACTTCAGGGAGTGAGAGGTGTACTGCTGGTATAGTGGTTACAATTTCTTTGCTTGTTTGATTTCTTCCTCTCACAAGCATCACTACGAATAGTATGATAATGGTGGATAATCCAAAATTAATTCCTGAAGTCCATCTGTTCTTGACATCTAGGAGACCGATTTCTTCGGTATTCTTGAGGTGAAGTTCTTTTACTGATTGTAAGGTAAGCGTTTTCTCAATCGTTGATCCAGGTAATCTAGGCTATTGATGCATTATGGTACTGCAGAATGTAGGTTCCGGTCAGATCCCGTGGTTCTTCGTTAATATGAATAGTTTCGTTGATTTGATTTAGTAGGAGTATTCCAGGAACAATTTCTTCAACAGTGGGTATGTCGGCATTGTCTATTAATGTGCAATTTGAAGTGTGACTTCTCAGTAAATTTGTTAGGCAGGTATCATTATTTATATTTTCAACATTAATACTATTACAGATGGTTAATTTATTGTATCTGTAAATCACTTTATGCCAAAAGTTGAGTTGTTACATAACAATACTTCGTTATACAGAATCTTATTAACGTATTTTCCAAATTTAGTAGGTTTAACTATTAATTTATTACATGAATTTACATCGGTAGTTGGTATGGTAACAATATAAATAAGATGACTATTGCTGGAGGCTATTTTAACTTCAGAGAACTCGAATGCTTCTTCTAAATTAATATAAGGGATGGCTTCCTTTTCAAAAATTTGTTTAACAATATTTATTTCGTTGTTTGTGAGAATGAATGAGTTTACTATTCCAGCTTTTGCCCAGTGGATGGCATATTGAATACTTAAAAGTTCTTCTTTTAATAATTTTATTTTGTATTTAAGAGTTGATACTTGTGATTCATTGACTATTTCATGAGAATTGAAATACTTTACAATTTGATTAGTTGTTTGAGCTAGAGCATTCATATTATCTATAGATAGTTTATTTACAATTACTTGTCTATCATTATTTCGCAAAACATTATTCATTTTTTGTTTAATTCTATTGAGATGGGCTTGGAGTTGATTGGTTTCATGGGATAGGAAGGGGTACAGAGGATGGGATGTGCTCACGTTGTGGTGTAGGGTCAGTTGTATTTTGTCTATTAGATTCTGTGATGAGCTCTCATCACTATGTTGCGTTGCTGTCATGGAGTTAATATGTGTTACCTCCTGTGGAATTCTTGACAGTGCGTCTGCAACAACATTAGTGTTTCCAGGTTTGTACATTAATTCATATTTGTAATCTTCCAAAAAGGCCTTCCACCTTTTCAGTTTGTAATTCGAGTTTTTATTATTTAACGCATACGTTAAAGGTAAATGGTCCGTGAAGATTTTCATCTTGGCTGCGCCATAAAGATAATTTCTAAGAGACTTGAGAGCCCATACTATTGCGAGCATCTCCTTTTCGTTCGTCGCATAGTGCTCTTCGGGCTTATGGAGAGTTCTTGATAGAAAAATTATTGGTCTATTATCCTGGGATAATACAGCGCCGAGGGCAAAGTTAGAGGCATCCGTAGTCAATTGGAATTCTTTTTCGAAGTCCGGGTAAGCTAATAAGACATCTTCGGATATCAGTGTATTCTTTAATTTCTTGAAGGCATTTAAAGCCTCTTCGTCAAGATCTACTTTTATTTTACTCGAAACATGTTTGGACATGCGTCCATTTTCCCCCCTTAAAAGTATTGTCAGGGGTTTTGCTATTTTAGCATAGTCCCTGATAAAACGTCTATAAAAGTTCGCAAGTCCGAGGAAGGATCTGAGATCTTTAAGTGTGTTGGGAATCGGAAAATTTTGAATCGCTTTTACTCTTTCCGGATTTGTCTTAATTCCCGAATCTGATATGATAAACCCTAAGAATTCTACTTCTTTTTTTAGGAACTCACATTTGTCCAACTGGACCTTCATATTTGCTCCTTGTAGGGTCTCAAAGACTATTTGCAGGTTTTTCAGATGTGTCTCTTCATCCTCTGCGAAAATGATGATATCGTCAATGTAGACGAAACAAATTTTCCCTATATGCTCACGTAAGATATTATCGAGAGCTCTTTGGAAGATTGAAGGGGCATTTTTCAGCCCGAAGGGAAGTCTTGTGAACTCATATTTTCCATTGTTCACAGAGAATGCAGTTTTTTTCATATCACTTTCCTTTAGCGGTATTTGGTGAAAACCACTCTTCAAGTCGATTACAGAAAACCATTTACTTTTGGATAGTTGTGGCAAGATATCATTTATATTCGGGATTGGGTACTTGTCAGGTATAGTAACATCGTTTAGTTTTCTGTAATCGATAACTAAACGATATTTCTTTTTCCCTGAGGCGTCAGCCTTTTTCGGTACGATCCATATCGGCGAGTTATATGGTGACCGAGATGGTCGTATTATATTGTTATCCAATAATTCTTTAATCTGACTTTCGACTTCATCTTTTAGGTGCAGTGGATATGGGTAATACCGTGAGTATACCGAATTTTCGTCCTTGGTTTGTATTTCACCCATGACCGACGTGGTGACAGTTAATTTCTCATTCGGGTCACTAAATAATTTTTCATACCTCTTCACAATTAAATCTAGGTTGACTTTTTGTTTTTGAGTCATATGGTTGTTCCTGATGTTTATCGTATTTACGGATTGGGAGTATTGTTGCTTTATTAGCACCTTTGTTCTATTATCTATTAACATATAATTTTCGGAAGTAAAGATAACCGCATTCAATTCCTTTAAGCTATCGTTTCCCAGGATAGCGTTAAAAGATTTCAACGTTGGTAACAGAAAAAATTTAGTGCCATTAGAATTTGTATGGAAAAGATCTATAAACGTATGGTGTGTAATTTTGGTTTTACCACCAACAGAATTCGCGTAAAACGTTTCATTATTTGGAATTGGGTTTTTGATAAGTTCGGGTTGGACATAATTTTTATTTGATCCCGTGTCAATTAAAAATTTTAGTGTTTGACCTGAGCTCGTCCTACACTCGATATATGGTAGGGACGAGCTTGTTAGCCTAAAAAATGAATATCAATGAATTCCTGTGTTTCATTCTGTTCATCCTCTTGATTGAAGGTGTTATATTCATTAACATATTCATCTAATGGTTGTAATTCTTGATCATTTTCATAATTGTACATTTCCGATGCATAGTTTTCTTCATTTGAATCGTTTTGAGGTGCATCTGTTTGGAGGTGAAAATTCCTTTGTATTTTCGCTGGTTGATGAACCTGTGCTGATTGATTGGTAGGTCTTTTTCCTACAAACTTGTTATCCTGCACCGGCCTATTCATATAATTGACCGCTTTCGATCGCATGGATTGATCTACATCCATTGGTTCTGGTTTGGCTTGCGGCTTCGGTGCCGTTGGACGTTGGGGAGCGAAACCATAGCCATTTTGATAATATTGCCGTTGAGGCATCTGGTTAAAGAATTGTTGTTGAGATATTGATGGCTGGTTTTGGTTAAAATACCCTTGAGGTATTTGATTGAAGGATTGTGGAATAAATCCTTGATTTGGATTAATATATTTCGGATTATAGTTCTTACGAGGTGGAGGTTGCTGTTGAGATTTCTCGGTTTTTGCATGGGAATTTGCATACTGTGCTCTATATTGTTGGTTCTCTAATTTGAGACACAAATGCAGAGCTTGAGGAAGGTCTGTGGGTTCCCTTATTCCCAGAAGACGGGGCAAATCACCTTTAAGTCCTCTGATAAATGTATCCAGCGCTTTGTCCCTATAGGTTTGTGTTAGAATATCTAACGATTCACGTCCCATCTCCATACTGGAGAGTTTATTTGTTATTAGAGACAGGTGGGAGTATACCACCTGGTAAAATTCTTGTATAGTACAATTGCCTTGTACAATAGATATCATTTGGTATTCCAGGGTTGACAAATCCCTTTTGTCTGCATAATGCAGTGTCAGACAGCGGGAAATGCATTCCCAGTTTAGAGGAGTATTGTAAGATTCTAGGGCGGCGTCAGCGCTGCCAATAATCTTATTTCTGATAACGTTGAGGATACCGAAATATTTCGGCGTTCCCTTATAGGATTCATATAGTTTTAAAATTCTTTCCACGCTCTTTTTCCAGGAGCTATACTCGGATTGGTTGCCAGAGAATTCCCTAAGACACCTAACCACGTCTGGAATTTTGTCCAGTTCGGTAAGATTTCCCCTATATCTTTCCTCTATGTCTTGGTCTATTCCCGAAATATCTGCGTTTGGATTTAGAATTTGCCTGACTACATTTCGGGATTGTTCTGCACACATTTGCCTTATCGCGTCGATATCAATCGCGTTCACGTTAGGTTGAATTTGGGGTATGGGAGGATTTTGGATGTTTAGGATAGGGGGTCTCACTAAATTGCTTGGGTTTGCCATTTTATATTTTTCTTTTCTTTTATATTTTGAATATTTTATTTTTAATCACTTATTTATTATGTTTAAACTACACAGGATTGGTTTTTACAATTTTCTTACTGCCGCTAGAGGGTCCCGTAGGATTCGTAGTGGCTTCTAGTCACTTATCACTATACTCACACTAAAATAATTGCTAGCATACTGGGAGCCGGAAGGTCGACAGAATCCTTTTTCTTTGTTGGTACTCAGGGGTCAATTTTTCACAGCTGCTCTCAGTTGAAGGTCCTACGGTCTCTTCCTGCTGATTGTGTTGAATTTGTAGCCTGTTCGGGTACTTGATTTAGTTGCACTTGTAGCCTGTTCGGGTACTTGATTTAGTTGCACTTGTAGCCTGTTCGGGTACTTGATTTAGTTGCACTTGTAGCCTGTTCGGGTACTTGATTTAGTTGCACTTGTAGCCTGTTCGGGTACTTGATTTAGTTGCACTTGTAGCCTGTTCGGGTACTTGATTTAGTTGCACTTGTAGCCTGTTCGGGTACTTGATTTAGTTGCACTTGTAGCCTGTTCGGGTACTTGATTTAGTTGGGCGCCAATTAACAAGATTAAAGTTTATTCCTGTATTGCGCTGCTTAGAGGAGCGACTTCTTTATTTAATGATTCAAAATGAACTGACTTAAATTAATTACAAAATTCTTAATGATAACTACCTTACCAACTAATGATGACGTCGCAAAATGTGCACCGTCGCGTTGACTGCTGGCATAACGTAAATTACCTCTGGGGTCGTTGTTCTAATTGTGGCACGCTTAACAGCGTCAGCATTGTTTGATATTACTTATGGCACAACGTCTGCGATCGTTGCTCCAATTGTGGCACGCTTAACAGCGTCAGCATTATTGGTTATTGACCCACCAAACATTTTTGGTGTTAACAGATATACAAGTAGAGTTGAAAAATTTTTTCGTAAGGAACGAATATTCATGTACACAAATGACAATGGATAATTCAAAAAATTGTCATTAATTTCATTAAAGTTGTATAGAGATTTGGTTTGATTATTCATTTTAATTCAAGATAATAAATTCACACAATTCAATGTTTAATTATTTTTCTCTTTAAGAGGTTTATTAATAATAATTAATTTTTTGTGGTGCTCTTTATTTTGATTAGGCTTTTGTGGTATAAATTTTAAATCGCTTTATAATTACGAGTCTCTTTCTCACTATGTTTCTATTTTTTAATTTTATTATTATTGTTTTATATTTTTTATTAACAAATTAATTTTATATCGGATTCATTGTTCAGAATTACAATCGATGTTTTCTCTATTTTTCGCGCATATATTTCCCCATTACTGATCCGGACAAATTTCCAATTGGCCTCTTTAGCCTTTGTCTTTGCTAACCAAAGCAATCGTCTTTTTTGCACAGTCAGCTGATCATTAATATATAAATATTTATGTTTATCACTGCCATCATCATTGTTGATACCATCTGCATCAATTCTGTGTCGCTCTATCTTACTCATAATTTCTCTCTTCTTCCGGAGAGAGCTAAGCTCAACCACAACTTTTTTCTTTCCTTTTGTATGGTATACGTTTTCAACATCAGTTTCCTTCAACTCCAAATTCAGATTTGTTGCTATTCTTTTAACAACGTCGACCGCACTCAAATCTTCGTTGTTTATGTTATTTATTTCAATGTTCTTCTCTATTAGCTTCTGCTCTAATTTGCAAATTCTCATTTCCATCTCGCTCATCCTTTTATCTTTATCCACATTTTGTTGCTGCAGCTCAATGACCTGACTGCTGAGATTAGAAACATTTTCGTTTATCTGTATGAGTGTTGTTTGTTGAATTTGTAGTTGGGCGCTAATGGATGTAAGTTGTGTTGTCATCTTTGCCATGTTAAGCATCATTATTTTCATAGTTTCATGTATTTCAGCGGTTTGTTGATGTTGTTGTGTTGGTCGCTGCGAGATATGTTATGAACCGTTTGTTATTGTCGTCGAAAACGTCATCGACATCATCATCGTCCTCGTCTTCATGTCTTTTTTGCTTTTGAGTACCAGAGTCTGATACAATTATTTGATATGCAGAGTTCTTACGCTCTCTACATGTACTGCATTTCCAAGCCGCCTTTTTTTCAGCATTCATACCATTGTAGGTTGTTTGTTGTACTGGGCAGCAAGGTGAAAAGTGAAAGCAGGCACTGCACACGCTGCATTTCATATGCTTGCTAGTCAACACTTGAAAGCATTGTTTCTTGCATTGTTGCCATTTCGACTCTCCCACTCACGAGTGTTTGTTTAAACGATTTTTATGCGCGCAACTAAAAGACACGTCCGTTCGCAATGAAGGCTAGAACTCAATTGAAGGCTAGAACTCAATTGATGAAGGCTAGGCTAGAACTAGAACTCAATTCAATTCACTTCACTTCACTTCACTTCAATTCACTTCAACTGAATTCAATTCGATTAAATTCAATTCATTTCAATACAATTCAATTCAATTCAATTCAGTTCAATTCAATTCAATTCAATTCAATTCAATTCAAGTCAATTCAATTCAAATCACTTCAATTCACTTCAAATCTATTGCATTCAATTGAATTCAATTCAGTTTAAGTCAATTCAATTCAATCTAAATCAACTCAATTCAATTCAACTAAATTCAATTCAATTCAGTTCAATTTAATTCAATTCAATTTAATACAATTTAATTCAATTTAATTCATTTCAATTCAATTAAATCTAATTCAATTCAATTTAGTTCGACTGAATTTAATTTAATTCAAGTCAATTGAATTCAATTCAATTCAATTCAATTCAATACAATTCAATTCAATTTAATTCAATACAATTTAATTCAATTTAATTCAGTTCAATTCAATTCAATTAAATCTAATTCAATTCAATTTATTTCGACTGAATTCAATTTAATTCAAGTCAATACAATTCAATTCAATTTAATTTGATTCAATTCACTTCAGTTCAATTCACTTCAACTGAATTCAATTCAATTCAATTAAATTCAATTCAATTCAATACAATTCAAATTAATTAAATTCAATTTAATTTGCCTCAACTCAATTCTATTCAACTGAATTCAATTTAATTCAATTCATATAAATTTAATTCAATTCAATTCAATTCAAGTCAGTTCATTTCAAATCACTTCAATTCAATTCAATTTAATTCAATTCAATTTACTTCAATTCAATTTAATACAATTAAATTCATTTCAATTTATTTCAATTAAATCTAATTCAATTCAATTTAGTTCGACTGAATTCAATTTAATTCAAGTCAATTCAATTCAATTCAATTCAATTCAATTCAGTTCAATTAAATTCAATTCAATTCAATTTAATTTGATTCAATTCACTTCAGTTCAATTCACTTCAACTGAAATTCAATACAATTCAAATTATTTAAATTGAGTTCAATTCAATTAAATTGCCTCAACTCAATTGAATTCAACTCAATTTAATTCAATTCAAATAAATTTAATTCAATTCAATTCAGTTTAAGTCAATTCAATTCAATCTAATTCAACTCAATTAAATTCAATTCAATTTAATTCAATTCAATTTAATACAATTTAATTCAATTCAATTTAATTCATTTCAATTCAATTCAATTAAATCTAACTCAATTCAATTTAGTTCGACTGAATTCAATTTAGTTCAAGTCAATTCAATTTGATTCGATTCAATTCAATTCAGTTCATTTTAGTTCAGTTCAGTTTAGTTCAGTTCAGTTCAATCCAATTCAAATCTATTCAATTAAATTTAATACAATTCAATCAGTTTAATTCAACTTAATTCAATTCAATCCAAACAAATGTAACATAGTCTAATCTAGTCTACTTCTGTTCAATTCTTGTTATCGTCATAAGAAAAATACTAACTGATGTGTTATTTTAAAGAAAATTTAAATATATTACAAATCTGAATAATAGTGTCATATTTTCTGAAAGAAATTTTTTTATTTTTAAGTTAAGAAAATTATGATATTTTGTGCTGATAGTTTGTCTACAAAAATGTGAACATTGTATTCCATGAAAATCGAAAAAAGCGAAAGGAACCGTCAGTAAAGCTGAAAATAAAACGGTTTCACCAGCCTTATCCATTCTGTGACCGGGCTACTTATTGTAATCGATGTCATAACTCCCGTTTTATAGATATGTCCACTCATTCTTCCCAAGATTCACATCCATTTCTGTCCTAGAAGAACATATCCTCCAGCTAGTGCTATATCTAGATATATTAGGTTCTTCTTCATGTCCTGGCCTAATTCTGTTGCAATTGTTTTAATACTTTCCGGGAATACTTGAAATTTTCAGAACAGATTTCAAACTAATATTTTCTTCTACAATAGGAAAAATGGTTGGTGTCTTTCGTCGATACAAACTCACTTCTAATTTTACTATAAACATTTTCTATTTTCAACTTCAACTGTTGCTGTCAACGTAACAAAAACATATTTTCTCGGCAAAGGACTTCCTAACGTTTGTTTTTATTCTCGTTCAGGGAAAAATTTGGACAATGATACGGTAGATATATTTTCGTCTGTATTCATTGTACCAGAATGGCGACCGCTTTGGTTGTGGACTAACACTCCAGTTTCACGAACTTTCTGCGTAAATTTGCGTATACTCCATTTTGCTGATAACATTTCCTTGTTTCGATTTGATGGATGCTGGTTTTTGTTATTTTTTTCTGTTAAAACTGTCCACGAGTTTGTGCATAGTTGCAAAAAAAAAGTTTTAAGTGCAACCAGTCGAATACTATAATTTCATACACGCCGAAAAAAAACGGCATCTATAACTTATTCTCCCAAACATATTCTGCAGGAACCATGTATATGTTTGGAACACACTTCAAACATTTATATGTTTGCAAGTCCCAAACTCAGGTGTATTTAAATTAAAATATTAGCATGTTTATTAGCAATATGTATGCTTTTACGTGGAAACATGTGCGTGCTTCATCCCAAATATCCATGTACTTACGTCGAAATATATGTATATTTCCTCCAAAACATAATAATATTTAAAAAACCAATTATTCTTTCTTTTTTATTTATTATAATTCTTTCTTTCTTTAATTCTTATAAATAAATAATTAATACAAAAATTAAAATATTCAAAATGACCCTTTTAAATTTACTTGCTGAATGCATTACTTTTTTATGAAATGAGAATCTGCTGCTCTTTTGCTTCTCCTTTCTTTGTTGTCTCTGACGTTTTTGTTTTTAGAAGGTTTCAACTATGCCTTGGCTCTCACTAAGCGTTGGTACACAAACAATATACTTATATACAACTCTAGTTCATGCAAGACAAGCGTATATTAATTACATATGTTTTTTACTATATTTCACAAATGGTCCGCCATTCCGATTTTTTCAGTAGAGGCTCGGGCAGAAAAAGGGATTCACGTTGTTGCCCGTTTTAGTTTCTTTCCTCAAAATCATTCCTCACTTTGGTAGCACACATAAATATATGCGAAACACATGCACAAAAACCAAAGCAACATCACAAACCAATTAACCGTCCGAGCGTTTGTTTATTCCTTTTTCATTGATCGAGCGCTTTTGATATCATCTGTTCGAAGAACCATTGACGACTGAATACATGAAATTAAAACGCAATACATCAGCTAAAATAAGAAACACTGACTTCATTTGCAAGTTGCACGCACATTCAGGAAATACAAAAATACAGACACACACTTACAAGATATACACACTTGTTGCCCCTCTTTTATTCTCTTCCTCTCGAGAGAGCATAAACAGTGCAACAAACGCGGCTGTATTTATATCACAAACACATATATTTGGGTCGCAAACACATATATTATAACATATTAATCATTGTGTCTCAAACATGTAATATTGAATAGCAAACACAATGCGTTTGGGCACAAGTACATTATATTTGCGACAAGCTCCAAACACATGATATATTTGCAACCAAACAAGAAAAAACTACAGATTTTTCAGCGTGTAGAAATAAGTTTCGTCCCGAAACAACTGCCACGCTGTAGTTAGTGACATACTAACTGTGATTACCCAACTAACAATACATTAAATATCAAATACGTAATATGTAATATTATTTATTTAACCTTTTTCTCCACCAAATAACGGAGTACAGTCGACGATGAAGATAATCTTGTCTGATATTGTAACGAATTTTATAATCGTCCTGATTAACGCTGTTTTATTTCTAGTTAATAATGCAAGGTTCTTTTTAAATTGCGATACGTACAAAAGTTTACGGTATTTTACTTATGCACTTTACAATAACTTTCAAACTACGTCCGCATTCCAACTTTTATCTACGAGTATTACGTACTTTTGAACGATTAATAACAGAGTGGCTCGAAATGGGGCACAGTAACTTCAAGTCGAAATCAGCGATATCAGCAGATTCGCGTAGTGAGATTTAACATTTGCCGAGATTAGTTTTTATTCTTCTAACAATGACATATTTTTAGGAGCAAATACAATTATCAAAATAATCAGGCCATATCATTAGTCGCCTTTGACATATACATATATGTTGTTATGAATTTCCTTAGTTGTCCTTTTAGCGCTGTTTTATTCCCGTTAATAGAACAAGGTCCGTTTTTAAATTACGATAAGTGCAACAGTTCGAATTCCTTTTATTTTTAGTTCAGTATATTTACACAACTTGACATTCACATTTGTCTATATTCAACCGTTCACTATTGTGTTTAATCACAGGTTACCTCCAAACGCCAATGACCTCAGCTATTTATACGAGTTATACTTCTTACCACCAGTGTCTAGATTGTTATACCAGATTCCTGAACCTGTAGTATAGGAGTTTTAAAATAACGCATTCGCAGCGGAATCGTCAACTGCTCGCCCTGTTCTTTACACTATGTTAATTTGGTCATTAAGAGTAAGTGAAAGCTTTAACTAAATCATAAATCACCATACCCATAGGCACAACTTCGCGTTTTCCTTACAGCGTTACTTTTTCCAAATGCACGACCTTCATTTTAGCTCTTGGACTTTGGCTTTTTTGATTCTATAAACCACGTCAATACAACCTTCTAGGGGCCGTCGCACCTTTCCTGTGATTTGAACAGTAAAACTAGCTGTCCTTCATGGAATTCTTCGGAATTTACCACTTGGTAGTACCTGGCTTTCATCTTATTACTGGCCATCTTCATACCATCATTCTCATTACTGTCGGAGGTTAGACAGTTGCTATACTCCAAAGTTCTAGCAGGCTTTAACTGCTCTGACACTACCTGGTGTTAGGCCGGTCCACACAGAAATTTCCTCGCATTTGGGCCACATAAAAAAAATAAATAAATGGTTTCCCATTACATCCCATGAAGGGACCGGGGAGAACTTCTCACAATCACTGAGCTGTGCGCTTTCCAGTTTCACTGATTGGGACCTACAGTTTTGCACCGATTCCGAACGGTATTTTGAGAAGCTTTTTCATGGCTATATACTCGATAGTGTCGCCGTCACTATGCGGGGTGACCGCCGCCGAAAGAAAAGCCGCGCACACTAACCATTGCACCACCGGCGGCCACATAAATATATATTATAACCTACTAATCATTGTGTCTCCAACATGTAATACTGAATAGCAAACACAATATGCTTGGACACAAGTATAGTATATTTGCGTCAAGCTACAAACTCGTTATATTTGCAGCCAAATAACAAAAACTACAGATACACGACAGCTTTGCTTATTTTTTGGGACCTTTACTCGGAATAGCGTATACATTGGGTCATTTACTGAAGTAGTCCATAACGACTAGGACACACTGGTTCCCAGAGTGTACTTGTTAGAAATGCACCAGCCACATTCATTGATGTTCGCTCGAAGGGAGCACCTGGGTTCTCTTGTTGTTTTGCTCACAATTCCTTCAAGTTGTTCCTTTAGTTTCGAATCACTGAGTGCGGCCTGCAATCCAATATGATACCGCCTTTAGCCGAACAACCAACCCAATAGAAACGTGATTTAGTTTCCCTACGGATTTGGTTATACCGTCGTGTCTACTACTCGGGTTATGAGGTTCTGCAATTATCTCTTTCACTTTCGGGGCAAGTACCACAATTAGATTCTTCAGCCATCTAGAAATCTCAGACTATTCCACTGGGGCCAATATAATTTCAAAACAAGGTTTTCTGAAGCGATTTGAATTCACGTTACTCGTCTAATCGTTTCATTTGCCACGAATCTTCTCTACTTCTCTGTCCCATTAACCAGTCGTCATCGGATTCAATTCTCAGAACCGGACGTCATTAATCTGCTCCTTGATCTTTAGAATACTGTTTGTGGAAGGTTATTTACTAGACCGCTATCGCGCGTCGTCGCTGGAAATCTAGATCGTTTTCGGGGGTTTTTGTGAGAATCTGTACCACTTCTCTCAGTTCGCTAACGACTCCCTTTAGATCTTTTGGTTTTGTGGCCGTTTCAATTCCCCTCGCATGATGTATGCATATTCTGCCTGGAAACAATCCTCGCTGTCACATTCGCCAAAGCAACAAATGTAGCTTTTTCGTGTCACACCACTCATACATAACGTCAGGCCCATCAGGAAATTCCCTTAACAAACGCAGCGATCTTAAATTGTTTTAAGAAATTGAGTGGTTCTCCAGGATATGCCTAGAGTTGGGTAGTTCATGAACTACCTAGTTCATTTAGGGTGACCAGACATCACCCTCATGAACATGATGCACATGCTCGATACGGCGAGTATGTTCGTTATTGTTACGACCGGGCACCTTAAATGAACGAGTTCGAGAACTAGTGAAATAGTTCGACACAAGTCTAGATATGCCATCAACACCAAAAGTTCCACCTCGGCCTCTGCACAAGACCTTTTAATTTCATGCACTATGAGCCTTTCTTGTAATCGCTACCATGCTTACGTTGTAGCGTAGCCAGTATTCCATCGTAGTTGTTTCTGGAACTAACGAGATTGCTCTGCAGGACTTTTGCTGCGCTTCCTTTCAGTGCCAAAATCAGCATTATTACTTTATCGTTGCTGTTCCACAAGTTCGTGATTGCGACTATTTCGAGATGGAATTAAAGGACATTAAATGGTGTAGATCCATCAAAACTTGGAGCGTTAAATCTACTAGATCCTTCGAAAATTACTATTATTACTGGCCCGTCTTAAATGTGAATATTATTTAATCTGCACTTCACACACATCATTTTTTTAATTCCTGTTCGACTTTCTCAAACTTATGTTCGACTTGCTTAATCTTCAGCTCAACTTCTTCGAACTTATGAGCCGAATTGCTCGTTTACTTGTGTCTCCATGCTGTTCACAACTTTCGAAATTTCTTGCAGTTTCTCATTTGTGGCGTTTGATGTTGCCTGAATAATTCTAGAATTCTCCCTCGATTTTTCGCCACCATTCTAGACTTTTCGAGACATTTCTTTTCAAGTTTCTCGTCCATAATTCTTGAATTTTGACTTCATTTCTCGATCATAATTTTAGAATTTTGTTTGAATTTCTTATTTATAGCCCAATAATTTTCGTTGAATTTCTTGTTCTTATTTGCATTTAGAGTTCTAGAGTTTCCGTCCAGTTTCGGTACCATAGTAACCAATATTGCAGAAACATACATATTACCAGTTGCTTCTTCTCTACTTCTTCTTTGCACCCAAACTACTACGACTGGTACCTATGATTCGGCTTTTAAATTCCTCAATCAGCCTCCTCTGCAGCTCTACCTTATTACCAGCTGTTGGTTGATCAGACTTGCTCAACTCCTTTTTTAGTTGTTCGACTTTGAGTTCATCAAACTTTATCGTTATCCTTAAATTGTAATTTACCAATGTTAGTGTGTTGGGGATGTCCCCTGTAAATGCAGTGCATTGCATTGGACTTAGGAAAAGGGGATAGGAGTAGGGGGAAAGAGAAAGAAGTACTACTTGTAATGTTTGACTTAAACTTGCTGATGTGGTAAGAAGTGGGGAATACACTTGCCGGAAGCTTATTCCACATACGGACTGCTAGGCTGAAGAACGAATTGTTTCTGTAATGCGCAGTTCGGTCCAACGGCCAGTAAACAGAAAAGGGATGAGTTTCATGTAGCTCGACCGAATACTTTCCATGAAAATACCTATAAAATACCGAGACACAGCTAACATTTCGTCGATGCTCCAAGGAGGCAACAGTGCTGGATACACTGCTGTCGCCTATCACCTTCAACTCTCTCTTTTACACGCGGTCTAGAAGCTCCAAGGTGGACGCTGGAGCCCCAGCCCAAATATGAGAGTTGAATTCCATTTTTGGCCTAATATACGTGGTGTAGATATTGAGGAGATCGGGTGGGGTGAAGAATCTTTTACACTGCTTTAAAAAGCCCAGGCACTTGAATGCTTCTTTCGACACGTTGAAAATGTGCTTATTCCAACGAATGTCTAATCAGATGCAAGTCATGATTAATCGTGTCATTCATTATTCGTCTCTTTCCTTGCACTACGGAAATATTGGATCGACGATCGAACGAATATGATTGACATAAATTACTGTCATCAGCGAAGGAGTAGATGGGATTTGTTCGTTGATGAAAATAAGAAAAAGAGAGGGAGAAAGCACAGAGCCTTGAGGTACTCCCGCATTAAATCTGTACTCATCGGAAGAGATACCGTCTATTACAACTCGTATGGAACGGCCTCTGAGAAAACTCGAAATAAATCGAGAGAAGTTTCTACCTAAACCAAAAGCATTAACCTTTGATATGATTGGCTGGTGCCAAACTCTATCGAATGCTTTAGAAATATCTAAGGCCACTATTTTGCTCTCACCCAGTCTATGCACGGACCGATTCCACTGTTCCGTGAGGACCGCCATCAGGTCGCCAGTTGAATGGTTTCTGCACAACCCATACTGACGATCACTGAGTAGACTGTTAACTTCCAGGTAACTCACCAAATGGTAATTTTCCATGGTCTCCATCACCTTTTAGAGCGTAGAACACATCGAAATTGACAGGTAGTTATCGGGATTATTAGCCTCTCCTGTTTCGAGGATCGGCTGGACATTTGCAACCTTGCAGCAAGTAGGGAAAATACCTGTACGGTATGACAGGCTGAAAAGGTTGCGCAGTGGACGAGCAAGCGTCGAAGAACACTTGCTCAAAACTAGTGCCGGAATTCCATCCGGACCCGGAGACTTTCCTACGTTCAGCTCCTCAAGGACCTTTATAACTCCTCGCGTACGAAAAAAAATCTCAAGCATGGAGCTAGTTATATTTCCGATGACGGTGAGTGGTTGAGAGCTAATCGGCAGGGAGGAGTTTTCTGCAAATATTTCGGCAAAAAGGTTAGCCTTGTCAACCGGGTTAGTGTATATTATGTCATATTTAATTAAGGTTGGGATAGATGAAGAATTATTATTGTTCTTAATGCTCTTGACAAATGACCAAAAGCTCTTACTTCCCCTGGGATAAGAATGAACTTTGGCGCGTAGACGCTATTCATGCAGGAAGTTGTACCTCGTAGCGTCATAGTACCTTGGCACGATTTGATCTAACTAACTGGCGCAGCATATCAGTAGTTGGAATTTTATTCAATTTCCAATTACTGAAAGCTTATCAGAAAGTTTAATCGAAATTTTCTTTGATGGAATGAATATCTTCATTCCCGTTAAAATAATGTTTTCCACAATTTCATTGACATCATCGTCTAGAAAACGTAGTTCCTATAAAATTCGTTGAGCTCATCCCAACGAGCTTTTTCGTACATGAATATAGAACGCTTCCTGGCCGGCGTTGAAGCGACGTGAAGATATGAGTACGAAAAGAAGGCAGAAACAAGGCAGTGATCTGAATTTTCATATTAAATGATAAAAGTCTAGCATTTAAATTGCGAACTTTCAACTTTGAAATTGAGCATTAATGACCAAACAACATTATGTAAATAACAGTGCGATTAATGCGGCACCTAAAAGTATACCCTTACCACAAACCAGTTTACGGGTCGGCTGCAAGTATCCTATTTTTAAAAAGTGCTCTACTACAGGATCTAGAAACAGGGTGACGAGAAGCATAACTCGTATAAATAGACGTGTTTTTTGGCATTATAAGTAAGTCTGTAATTAAACGCCGGAAAGTAAACAACGCGAAGGATTATTGATATAGGCTAATATAGGGTACATATACATATATTATAGACAATTGTGAATGTTAAGTGGTAAAAATAAAGTAAACTGTTGTACTGTTTGACTAAAATAAAAGGAATTTAAACTGTTGTAATTCTCATAATTTAAAACGAACCTGGTTTTATTATTGGGAATAAAACAGCGCAAAAAGGACTATTAAGGAAATTCGCAACAATATGTTAATTTAGGCATTAAGCATAAGTAAAAATTTTAATCGCGACAATATGCAATTTTGCCACGGTAACACAATCGTCGGGCAAACCAGAGAATATATTTCATCACTGCGACGAAACATTTGCTCTTCAGTGTTTTTGAATCCTATGCATAATTTAAATTTACTTTTCGTTAGATAAATTTTATTTAAACTATGTCACGGAAGTCCAATTATAAATTCTTTTTACTGTTAAACATGGAATAAATATACAATTTATTTATAGAATGCAGGTTATGTAGGTAGAATTGATTTATAGAATACAGTATTTCTATGCGTTGCAATATTATAGTAAATATCAAATTTTCAATTCAACACAGAATTTAAATTTAAAAATTTAATTGAACATAAAAGGCTTAAAACTGTTCATAACTTCTAAACAATACAGAGGAAAAAGTATGTTGTCTGCCAGCCTTATATTTATAACTGCTAAATTTCAAAATGACTGTCTAAAAGGATATTTATCAGGTGTTCTTTTTGCGTCACTTACTGCGTTATATTCCAGATTTAAAGTTGTCAAATCACCTATTATACTAAAGTTTCTAACACTTGTTATGTAGTTACTTTAAAGAAAAGTTTTCCAATCATCATAATATCATAATAAAGTTGAAAAACTTTTTCATGTTTGGTTTAGCAGGAGAGTAAAGAGGTCGATGCATTTGTACTTACACGTACGCTTGTATGTCATCCTGCTGTGTGCTATTCATGCTCCTAGGTGTACTTTTACATTATTGTTTCCATAAAAAATTCGTACAGCATACAAATTTCCGCAGTGTTCTCCAATCCGTCCCACTACCCACCTCCCAAACTGGGTATTGTATCAGTGGAAAGGTCTGCATCGATAAATATCCTTAGTTGAGTTTCGAAAACAAGTATGTAGTTGATTTTTACAAGAAAAAAATATAACTACGGCAATCATTCGTTACTACTGATTTAGTTGTTAGCAACTCCTAGAAATCAATTGTCAATACATATATAAAAGCCAATTACCATAAATAGTGAAAATATTTTCAACTGAATATATTTTCAACTTGAAAAAGATTTCCCAAAATGTACCGTGAATTGAAACCGTAGACATAATTTTGTCGGTAGTGCAACGGTTAGTGTGCTCGGGTCTTGTACATGAGAACATAGGTTCGATCCCTGCTCTGACCACCTTACATTTCTTTCGACGACAGTCACCTCGCGCAGTGCCGGCGGCACTACCCAGTAGTTAGCTATGAAAAAGCTTCTCATCATACCGTTCGAAACCGGTGTAAAACTGTGGTCCCCAATCAGTAGAACTAGAAAGCTCGCAGCACACAGTTTATGAGGAGCTCTCCTAAATCCCTTCGACGTTATGGGAAACCAATTTTTTAGACATAATTTTGCACACGCTGAAAAATCTGTCTTGACGCAAATTTAATATACTTGTGTCCAAACACCTTGTGTTTGCTATTCAATATTATTTGTTTGATGCACAATGACTAATATGTTATAATATATGTGTTTGCCACCCACATATATTTATATTTGTGATACAAATCCAGCTGTTTTTGTTGCACTGTCTATGCTCCCTCGAGAGCAAGAGAATAAAAGAGGGACAACGAGAGAGTCTATCCTGTAAGTGTGCATATGTGTTTTTGCATTATTCTCTCAGTCAGTGAGTCATATCATATCAATATTCCTGAATGTGCATGCAAATTGCAGATGAAGTGTTTCTTATTTTGGCTGATGTATTGCGTTTTAGTTTCATGTATTTAGTCGTCAATGGTTCATCGGGCAGAGGATATCAAGAGCGCTTGATCAGTGAAAAAAGAATAGACGAAGAAAACGATTTTGAGGAAAGAAACTGGAAAGGGCAAGAACGTGAATCCCTTTTTCTGCCTGAGTCTCTACTGAGAATCGGAATGGCGGACCGTTTGTGAAATATAACAAAAAAAACACAAGTAATTAATACACGCTTAGCTTGCATGAACTAGATTTAGCGTACCAACGCATAGCTAAAACCTTCTTAAAACAAAAACGTGAGAGACAACAAAGAAAGGAGAAGCAAAAGAGCAGCAGATTCTCATTTCATGAAAAAAATAATGCATTCAATGCAAATAAATCTAAAAAGGTCCGTTTTAAGTCAATTAAATTGTTGTATTAATTATTTATAAATATGGATTTATATTGTTAAAATTAATTATAATAAATAATACATATATATTGAAATCGAAGAATAATTCGTTTCTTAATATTATTATATTTGGGAGGAAAGTCGCGTATGCTTCCACGTAAGTATATGTAGGTTTGGAGGAAACACGCGAAAGCTTCCACGTAAGTATATGGATATTTGGGATGAAAAATGCATATGTTTCCACGTAAAAGCATATGTGTTTGTCAGCAAACATGATACTGGTTGCATTTAGATACAAGTAAGTTTGGGACTTGCAAACATATGCATGTTTAAAGTGTGTTCCAAACATATACATGGTTCCTGCAGAATACGTTTGGGAAAATTTTGTTAGAGATGTAGTTATTTTTAAGAGTGTACGTGCTAACTAATTTTTAAATATAGATATGTCGTCTTACAGGAATTGGTAACAAATCTGGGATGAATTAGATCAAATACCACAAGTTCTCTTGAATTACGAATTCTGATTGTACAGTTCCGAATATCTCCTGCACTTGGAGTCTACTGCTTTGTTTCTATGTGTATCACAGGAGCAGTAATTTTAGTTGAAGGAAATTGAATAGCGTTAAGCATATAGAAAGGAAGGAACTAGATATCGCACACATCTTGGGAAATATCTTGTTCAATGGAATATTTGCTAGATGGAGGAGCTGCAATCAATAATTATAACATTTGTACCAAAAAAAATATACCATGCAAGATGTATTCGAGGAACCAGTTCTTTACAAAAACTGACCGAACCGGTGCTTGCAGGAAACGAATTATGGTTCCAAAAGAACCGAAAACGGTTTCAAATGAACCGAAAGACGAGTCCAAACGAACCGAAACCGGTTATTTAAGAACCGAGAAAGGTTCTTAAAGTACCAAAAAACATGTTCAAATAACCGATAACGGCTCCAAAAATACAGAAAAACAATCCTAAACGAACTGAAAAACGGTTTGAAGAGAACCGTAATACGGTTCCAGAATAACAGGACCGATAACGACTCCAAAACCGAAAGACGAGTCCAAACGAACCGAAACCGGTTATTTAAGAACCGAAAAAGGTTCTTAAAGTACCGAAAAACATGTTCAAATAACCGATAACGGCTCCAAAAATACAGAAAAACAATCCTAAACGAACTGAAAAACGGTTTGAAGAGAACAGTAATACGGTTCCAGAATAACAGGACCGATAACGGCTCCAAAAATACAGAAAAACAATCCTAAACGAACTGAAAAACGGTTTGAAGAGAACCGTAATACGGTTCCAGAATAACAGGACTCGTTTCCAAAGGGATCAAAAGTATTAAACTTTGGATGGGGGTATGAAAATGTGATTTTTTTTATCAAATTTCATATTCTTATACTATGGATGATTTGATCTTATACTAACTTAGGCAATTAAGCCTCTTTAGGGCAGCAATTGTCTGAGAACCGGAACTAGTCCAAATACCCGGTTCTTCTCGGAACCGGACTCGATAGAACCTGTTCTTCCAATACGCGGAACCGTACATCACTAATATTTAGAACAGATGATAGCAGTAGGTGTTTAAGGTAACATCAACAGGCATTTTGTTTTTGTTTGGTGAGACGGTGCTCTCAAATTCAATACAACCTAATACCAAAAATAACAGTAAACACGAAAGCGCACAATCAAAATACATTTTAACTTGAAAGTGGCGAACCACAACGACTTGAAAAAACTGAAATTAGTTGTCCGAATATCACAACCTAGAAAATTACTTACATACTGTTTTGTATGTGTTGAACAAACGTCAATGAATGTTATGAGAAACTTCAATGAGAGTTACAAAACGACAACAAAGCACGTAGACACAATACCTGACAGCGCATGTGCGACATCTAGTGCGTTAATATTCGTTCTATTGTGCGTTCTATGGCGTTAAGATGTGGCGCGTCGAGGTCAAAGTTAAATTTTGTATTAATTGTAGATAAAACTACGTCATATGCTTAAGGTATTATAAAGGATATTTTAGAATGTTGTATTCGTTAAAAATATTTTCCGACTATACAACTAACTATTCATCAGACCAAGAATATTAGAATATATAGAGGTAATCTAATTTCAAAAGTATCGTCATTTGGGTGCAGTTCAAATGGGTCAAGATAAGTAGTCAACTTTACCTGATGCAAAAAATATTCATAAGAATCTCAAAATCACAGATTTGTTTATAACTCGACAATTCAGCGTACATCTTCCACAAAATCCTCATACCAAATGATGCGCTAAGCCTTTAAAAAGTTCCCTCAAACAAGGGTGAAATTGTTGTCTATTCTCGCTCTTTTTTTTATAGTTTATTGTTTTTTCTGGCTTCTTATTTCAATCTTTCCGACACATGACTTTGCGTCTCCTTGTGAATACCTTAATTGGTTATGAAACGGAAAACGTTTCTCAAATTGCAATCATGGATTCAATGTATAATACATATATATATATATTCAGTTGTTAACCCTAAAGATAACCATACGGGGGCAACGAAAAATCGCCCAAAGAAAAATCGCCCAAAAAAATTTACGAAAAATTGCCCAAAAAAATCCCATACAAAAGTGGGCGAAATTTCATATGAAATATCGCCCAGAAAGAGTGGGTCTTATTTCATAAATTGTGGGCAATATTTCATTTTCATCCTTTGGGCGATTTGTCGTACGAAAAATCGCCCAAAATACGTTTGTGAAAAATTGCCCATTTGGATGTTTTTTCATAAAATTAAATATGAAAAAAGACCCATTGTGGCCCATATTTCATAATTATAAATACGAAAAATGGCCGAAAAATAATCCAGCACAATTCCGAAATTTGTGGGCGATTTTTCGTTTTCTTATTTTATGTAAAACTGATATTGCTATTGAAACGAGACTACTCGAAAACGTTACTTACCTAAACGCTCTTAGCAACCATCTACAGTTTGTGTTGTTTACGTTTAGCTGATTCTGTTACTGTGATCATTTCATTACAATACAAGATCATTCTGTACAGTAAGACGACACTGAAAGCATCATATTAAGTGCACGTAGTATTTACAATGGAAAATATGGAATATGAATTTTTTTGCCACACAAAAAATTATTTCTCCAAAATTGCCCTATTTTCGGACCGCACCGCACCGCTTACTTAAACACAAAATAAAATTCTTTTCGAATAGAATAGCGTGATTTCTTAAAAGTGACTTTACTATAGCGGCGCTCCCTAAAACTAAACATGAAGAATTATTTCGAAAAAATCGCGCGATTATGGAGAAATAATTTTTCGCCTGCGGCGATTGCACCTATACATTATGAAGGAATTATTTCTCCAAAATTGCCCTATTTTTTGACTGCACCGCTTACTTAAGCACAAAATAAAATTATTTTCGAAAAGAATAGCATAATTTCTTAAAAGTGACTTTACTATAGCGGCGCTCCCTAAAACAAAACATGAAAAATTATTTCGGAAAAATCGCGCGATTTTGGAGAAATAATTTTTCGCCTGCGGCGCTTGCACCAATACATTATGAAGTAATTATTTCTCCAAAATTGCTTGATTTTTTGACTGCAGCGCTTACTTAAACACAATACAAAATTCTTTTCAAAAATAATAGCATGATTTCTTAAAAGAGACTTCACTGTAGCGGCGCTCGCTAAAACAAAACATGAAAAATTATTTCGGAAAAATCGCGCGATTTTGGAGAAATAATTTTTCGCCTGCGGCGCTTGCACCAATACATTATGAAGGAATTATTTCTCCAAAATTGCCCTATTTTTTGACTGCACCGCTTACTTAAACACAAAATAAAATTCTTCTCGAAAAGAATAGCATGGTTTCTTAAAAGTGACTTTACTATAGCGGCGCTCCCTAAAACAAAACATGAAGAATTATTTTGAAAAAATCGCGCGATTTTGGAGAAATAATTTTTCGCCTGCGGCGCTTGCACCAATATATTATGAAGCAATTTTTTCTTCAAAATTGCTCGATTTTTTGACTGCAGCGCTTACTTAAAGACAAAATAATATTCTATTCAAAAAGAATAGCATGATTTCTTAAAAGAGACTTCACTGTAGCGGCGCTCGCTAAGACAAAACATGAAAAATTATTTCGAAAAAATCACGCGATTTTTCGACTACAGCGCTTATTTATACACAATACAAAATGGCTATAAATGGCTGAGATTTAATCTTTTTCAAATATTAAACTTTTGTACTCCTACATGTATTTCTTATTTCATTCTCACTATGATTTTGGGCTATGTTTCATATGAAAATTTTGCACAAAATGGTATTAGATGACCAATTTTTCAATAAAAAAATGGCCCAAATTATTTGGGCTAATTTTCATATGAAAATTTGCCCAAATAATTTGGGCCATTTTTTTTAAGAAAAATTGCCCAATATTTTTGGGCGATTTTTCATTTTTCTTTTGGGTCATTTTGCATATATTTTTGGGGTAAATTTCATATGTAATTTTGGGCAATTTTTCATATTTTGACCCAATTTTAAAAATTGGGCGATTTTTCATAAAATTATTGGGTCATTTTTCTTTTGGGCGATATTTCATGCCGCCAACCATACGCCTAAAAGACGTATGCTAGCTTGAGGTCTAATTGGTAAAGGTTCCAAAATGTTTTAAAATAAAAATTAAGAAGATTAAGTCTTGCTCTATAAAAAATGCTATCTAAAGAAAATACCTCAAATTTTAAACTGCAAAACCGACGAAGAGTATTCCCCTTAAGGCCAGTTTTTAAGTGGTTAGTTAACTATCGGATTACTTAATCTTAATTCTAAGTTAATTAGAGGTAAACTTTGCATTTTGTTTTTCAGTGGTGAGTTAATGTAAGTTGCCATATTGCCAACTAATTGGGCAACCCTAGTATTCTTATTTTAAAAATCGTGTGTTTTGGGATAAATACCAAAACAACAAAGGGGAACAAACAAAATGGAATTATGTAAAATAAGAAGTAGATGCATAAAATCAAAGTCATTTTAACAAAAATGTGTAAAAAACTATATAGGCGCAACAATTTAACGATCTAGACGCAACGTATGTGTACAAATACGCAAATCTGAAACATGTATTTTATACACTCTTCATTTCTCACTTTGACAGTCAGTAATTTGATTGTCAAAATAATATGGTTCTGACTATAAGTTAACCAACCAACATTGGGTGGTTAAATCATAGTTAAACAATGAATAAAAAACACAATTCGATGTTTAACCACAATTTACGAAACGAAGATCACCACTGACTGAAAAACTGGCCATTAAAAATCAAAGAAATAAATAAATGCATATTTGTCACACGCCCCAGAGACGTACGTTATATCACTTTTATTGAATATTTTACAACTTTATGAGGTCAGATGTCTTACTCATATTAATTAACCAAACAAATTTCAATATATTCCTCCATTTGGCTCTATCCGTTCGTTCCTTGGTGTTACTAACTGGCGAGAAAAGGCGAAGTCTCGCCAGTTGGTAACACCAAGGATATGGAGGGATTCTTCAGCTTGGTGTTTCCACCGGAGTCTTGGTCGTCCTATTTTCCAGCTTCCATCGGGTACGCTATCGAAAACTTTTCGCGCTGGCTCGTCTTCATCCATTGTGATAAGATGGCCTACCCAACGCAATTAACCTAATTTGATTCGCCTAGCTATGTCCACGTCAGAATATAAATTATATAGCTCCTGTTTCCATCGACGTCCTACTCGCGTTCGTTCTCTAACAGGACCATATATTTTACGGAGAACTTTTCTCTCGAATACTCCCAGGTGTTTTTCATCCGCTTGCGATATGACCCAAGTTTCGGAACCATATGTCAAGACAGGTAAAATGAGAGTCTGCTATAACTGGACTTTTGGCCGTCGAGAGAGGGCTTTGCTCCTAAACTGCTTGCTGAGCCCCAAAATAGCATATATACGTTATCTCACTAGTGTTAAATATTCTGAGTTATTAAATTTTTCATCGTTTTGAAATTAAAGTTATTTGTATTCAAAGTAGTGTGTTTTCAAATTAGTGTTTTTTGTGGGATTTTTTTTTTTTTGCTTCGGAAAAGTTGGCATCACTATATATTAATGTAAAGACAATATTAATGTGACGAATATACATACATAGGTATAGATATATACCTGACGAATATAGGTATAGATACATTTATTCTCTCAATAAATTAAATGTCATAGGTACAGTGGAAAGTAACCATTGGATGGTGGAAAACATGGGTTCAATAATACCAGATAGAGGCAATAGTGAACAACGTCCAACAAAGGAACAACAACCGCATTTCGTGTTTTTGTGACAAACTAGTTGTGTTAAATACAATACAAATATATACCAACGATAAAAGTCAACAAAAAAGTGCAAAATACATTTAAATTTTTCAGTTCTACACCAAAACGACATGAAAAAGTTAAGTGAACATATTCTGTAACTCCATCTGGTGTAAGTTAATTTTAAATTTAATTTCTCTCATTTACACAAAACTACGACGAAGAGTGTGAAATGAAATGTCAGATGAGAGACTGAATGTATCTGGGCCTATATTCGTCTACGTGTGAATGATTCACTTCGGCTTGGTTAACATTGTGGGTTAGAATGTAAATAACAGGGTGATTAATGTTATGCCTGAAAATATGCCTTGCACCACATTGCAGGTCGCCAAACCAGTATCACGAATACGCTTTATGATTTTTCTAGTGGGTTCTACACGCTTCCAGAGCGCGTTAATATAGGCAGGATTGCTACTAGATGGATTCATTAAGTAGCGTTCACAATGGCAGCAACGAATTTGTAATTCCAGCCCTCTCGTTCATTTCATATAATGTCCTCTCATGTTTTTCGTGAAATTGGAATTCAAATTTGTCATAGGAATAGGTTCTGCTTCTACTTCAAATTGGAATTGGTTCGAATCAGTTTAATACTACTGACCGCTAGGGCCGCTTTATTTCGAATTTTGTTTTAAAACTTGAAAGTATGAATGAAAATGTAAACATTTTGTCTCAAAACGAACATTTTAAGAAATAATATTATCTGTAGAATCTGCAAATAACAATAATTTCACATACATTTATATTTTTGTATTAACAAAAATACAACACTGTCGCTTTCTTTCGAACATATCAGCTGATGCAAATGTGAAATGTGTAGTTTTTTGTAGTAAGCTCATAAAAAGCTCACAACTTTTGTGTAGAAGTTGACAATTTTTAAATTTTTCCCATTTCTAAAGAAAAATTTGAAAACATTTCTATAGAAAAATTTTAAAACATTTCTATAGAAAAGTGTACTTACTTTTTCGTTTGTATTACAATTCTCTATTTTTTTCACTCCACAAATAGTATACTGCTGGATAATGTAAACAATGTTGCCAGTCAGCTGTGTTTTCGAACTTATTCGAAAAAATTTTTTGCTATCATTGTGAACGAGCCTTTAAAGAATAAAACGACATTAAAATATAACGAATAAAACGATCTCGAATTTGCTAGAGATAACACTGCCCCAAGCACGGTTGCCGCGGTTGGTGATATCCAACCAAAATTGGTAACATTTAAACGGCTTGGTAACATAGTAACATTTTATTCATTTTGGTAGCTTTTATAGATAGATATAGGTAGATATAATATACTTGTGCCCAAACGCATTGTGTTTGCTATTAAATATTACATGTTTGAGATACAATGATTAATATGTTATAACGTATATATGTGTTTGCGACCCAAATATATTTGTGTTTGTGATATAAATACAGCCGTGTTTGTTGCACTGTTTGTGGTCTCTCGAGAGGAAGATAATATCTTGTAAGTGTGTATCTGTACTTTTGTATTTTTCTCTCAGTGAGTGATTCATAAATATTCCTGAATATGCGTGCAAATTGCAGTGTTTCTTATTTTGGCTGATGTATTGCGTTTTAATTTTATGTATTCAGTCTTCAATTGTTCATCGGACAGAGGATATCAAAAGCGCTTGATCAGTGGTTTATGTTGTTACTTTGGTTTTTGTGTATGTGTTTCACATATATTTACGGGTGCTACCAAAGTAAGAAACGATTTTGAGCAAAAAAAAAAAACTGGAAAGGGCAACACCGTGAATCGCTTTTTCTGCCCGAGCCTCTACTGAAAAAAATGGAATGGCGGACCATTTGAGAAATAGAATATAAAAAAATACACAAGTCGTTAATACACACTTGTCTTGCATGAACTGGAGTTGTATATGAGTATATTGTTTGTGTTCCAACGCATAGTGATAACCAAAACATAGTTGAAACCTTCTGAAAACAAAAACGTGAGAGACAATAAAGAAAGGAGAAGCAAAAGAGCAGCAGATTCTCATTTCATGAAAAAGTAATGCTTTCAGCAAGTAAATGTAAAAAGAGTAATTTATTTTTTTTTTGTTTTTTAATTTTTTGTATTAATTATTTATTTTAATTATAATAAATAAAGAAAGAAGGAGTAATTATTAAATATTATTATTTTTGAGATATGCGTTCGTTTCCACGTAAGTATATGGAGGTTTGGGGGAAACGCGAATGCTTCCACGTAAGTATATGGATGTTTGGGATGATTCACGCTTATGTTTCCACGTAAAAACATACATGTTTGTCAGTAAATATGCTAATGATTGCATTTAAATACATCTGAGTTTGGGACTTGCAATCATATAAATGTTTGAAGTATGTTCCAAACATATAACTACATGATCCCTGCGGAATATGTTTAGGAGAATATGTTACAGAGGTCGTTTTTTCAGCGTGCGGGAATAAATTCGTAGCACGTAGTACAGTTCGCAATTTTCCACAAAAAAGACATGACAAATTCAAGTCAAGAGTTCTTATAACTTCACCTCGTGTAACTCAACCTAATGTGAGTCGAATATGTCGCTATGGCACCTACCTCTCCACGAAGGGTGTGAAATAAAACGTCAGATGAGACAGATGGTCCCTCTGGTCTACATTATTCTATACGGAGAAAAAACGACCACATAAAATGAAGAATGAAGAACAACAATGGTTTTCATCCAAGAAAATTGTCGCTTTAAAATCATAGAGATTATCTCTTGGTTTTTTTGAACGAGGAACCACATATTAGTAAGAAGAACTCTTCTTGTATTTAATAGGAATCTCTTTGAACCACTTTTATTTTAAGGCGAAATCATGTTATTTGCTAACAACAGGAAGTTATCTACATAATATCAAGAGGAAAGCGCATTGTCTTTACGTGAATCTCTTTAAAAGTATATGAAAGCCACTTAAAAAGTACGTGAGTTCACATTAATTTGTTAACCTTTTGATTTTAATGTGGCTCCCTCTAGAGCGGTTTTGAAATTATATGAAGATATCTTATGAAAACAACATTTTATACGGATGTCACATAATTTGAAAAATGTGAGCACCACATTACTTTTGAATTTCCACATTATTTAATACAAATAGTATGATTTTCTACATAAAAACTATAAGGGTACCTCATTAAAACGTTTCTCTATGAATTCAAAGAGATTTCTCTATGGAAATCAAAATTGATATTGAGTTTGAATTTGAATTTGTTAGTTTTAGTTAATTATGAGAAGCTCATAATACTCCAAGCTTATAAGGTCAGGAAAATTTTTCTAATGTGAATAATGGTTGGATTTTGTTGGAATAATAGACAATTCGGTTAAGCTCAGTCACTGGCATGACTAGTTGTGAAGTCCGTGGGAAGTTCATTATCAGATGCCTAACTACTGTGCCTGAATTGATACCATCGGTATCATTTCGACACAGTCCAAGTCCCGACCCCTATTGAATTGTATGAAACTTGGACAGAAGTTTCTCCTCCTCCCCACGAATTCTATGACACCAGGATTGAGTCAAAATTCAAAGTAGTTTTTGTTTTATGGTTCGTTGAAGTGGGTATTGTGTATGGAACTTTCTGAAAAAAGAACCTGACTTAAAAATTGCATATCTTTGGAATGCGTTAATGGATTTAAAAATTTTGGATATCATTTTAAAGCTGGCAATAACCGCTTTAATAATAGTCGAAACAACAGTCATGTCGTTGTGCTTCAATGATATTGTAACCTCCAAAGTATCCTTTATCCTTGAATATACTGGGATAACGTATCTTAAATTTTTCATTTCCCCACCAAAAAGAAAGTCCATCTTTTTCTGTACATCATAGCCAAATTTCATAATGGGATCTCCATGGGATCAATAGATACATAAGGTTTGGTAAAGATTGCTCGAGTTTTGCTGTTTTAGTTTCGATTTTTCAAGTAGTGACTACGTATAACAGTTACAAAAAACACTAAATTAGAAATACCTGGGAAGTGACAGTAATTTTCTTGTAGGTATTGTCAAGTGAAATAAGAATCTGTTTGTGAAATATCCCAAACACCCCCAAAATCTTGAAAACCGTTTAAAAACACGGTTTTTCGTACATTTACGCACTTATTAGCATGAAAGTTAGTTGATTAATAACCGATGTTCACTTTCTCACCGAATTTAAAAAGAATAAACTTAGGCCTTTCAAACGATATAAACGTTATTTATGAAAATTTGAGAAGTCTGTGTGTATTTGTAAAGCAAACTGATATTTTTAAATTTTTTTCGCCATTTTTCAACTCCGACGATGATTTCACACATTATTTTATAAGGAAACTATAATACTCTTGAATTTATTTAAAAGGGACGTTTCCCAATGAGTACAACGCAATTTTGTTTTTAAAAATCCGATATTAATTGACTGAGTTATTGAAGTTTTTATTTTCGTCTGACCGTTTTTTAATTCGTATGACCGAGGAGAACTACTGTCCAAATTTCATACCAATCAAAAGTGGTCGGGTTCGAAAATGCTGATTTTTGTGTCGATTTGTTTTTGGAATTACCCTATATACAAACTCAAATATGCAATTTACATACGCGAATTAGTATCGATCGAAGATCCCTACGCAGCGGCGGAAGTCATGACCTGGAAGGCCTGAAATCATGACCGAACAGGCCTTCTTTCAAATACGACAGGCCTTCCCTACACCTTACCTCCTCCTTTCTTTTTAACATTGCGTGAGAATGGGAGGCAAGGCCTTCCATCCCTCTCTACTAGAAGGCCTTATGAAGGCCTGCAAAAAGAGTAGATTTAGAAGGATTACGTAAAAAAAATATACATATATGGAAATTAGCTTCATATTTCTGATTTATACTTTAACCAATTGTAATTCTTATAAATGATTCTTTTTTAAATTCTGCAGCCACAGAAATCGAATACACGACCTTAGAACTTACAATCGGACGCTTTATCTACTGGGCTATCGGATGTTATGATTTTGCAACGACGAATTGCGAACAGGGTCTTTTGGCATTCTTTTAACCGGCCTGTGGAAGCCTTATAAAATCATGCATTTCGCAGGCATTATTAAAGTAGGCATTACCAAAGAATGATTCCGCATGCCTTATTCGTGGAAGGCCTCGAAAATTCCGCCGCTGGGTAATTACCAACACACACTGAAAAGTCTCTAATTTCAACACTTCCAATTCCTCCAAGTTTTTCTTTACCACTTGCATACTCGCAAGCCTCTCACAACTTTTTGTGAATAAGTCCGTAAGAGTCTGCAACAGCTGTTTTTCTTGGACCAGAAAACACAGAAAAGTCACTGGAAAAGTTGGAGCATAGAGTAATAAAAACTTGGCAATCCATGCAGAATGAAAAAAATCTTTATTTTTATAAATTTGTGCAACCTTTATAAATAATTTTACTCTAACACTTCATTACCTTTTGCTTTATTACACTCATTATTCTTTTTCCCATCGATGTAATTATCACGAAAACATTCTCAGTTGATGAGCATTGTTGTTTTGGTTCAATACACAAAGGCAAATGTGTGAAAATCGTGATGCGCAACCCAAAGTACTTCCTGTCATCTATCGCATTTCTCTTTCTTACTTTATTCTACATATTTCGCCAACTCTAAGGTTGGTCAGCTTTGGCATAGAACAATAAAAGTATACTGCCTCTTATTGTCGCGTGTCCTAAACCTAACCTAACCCCCCTTGTTCGAACTATTCTGTTACACGGTTAAACCATAGAGTAATAAACCGAGAGTGTGCAACAGATGTTTTTCTTGGACCGGAAACCTTTGAAAGTCACTGGAATAGTTGGTATTCGCATAGAGTTCAAATTGTTTTTGGCTTAACTAACTTTGACTGCAAAATAACATTAGAATCACAACAAACAATTTGTGATGCATACTGCAGCTTGATTGCCTAATCTTAATTACGTCTAAAAGTATACCACAGTTGCAAGTTAAAAAATCCAATTCACCACCAACTATTCCTTCGCTAAGACCCTCCGAAAAGAATTGAGAAACTCAAAGAACACAAAAATTCTGCATATAACATATCTCCTGAAATAAAGTTCCACGATAATGCATGTCTACATAGACAAAACAATCCAATAGATACCTGTACTGCAGTCATCGAATAGGTACAAGACATATAAATATCTTGGCGTTGTAGATGTAGACAGTAACTTTAAATGGAATACCCATGTTGAGAATCTACAGAGGAAACTTAGGAAATCGCCATATGCTCTATTCCACTTAAGTAACTATGCGACTGACAGCGTTCTTAGACAGACTTATTTTTCTTTAGCCGAGTCATATATCCGGCGCGGAATAGCTGCTTGGGGTAGCGCAACATATTGCAGAACGCTGCAAAACACTCAGAACCAACTTCTCAAAATCTTATGGAAAACTCAACATTTCGCTGCAAAGAACCACCAATATACAAACGATAACAGAAGTACACCAGTAAACCACTATGGCAATAACAGATACGACGACAATGGTATCGCAAGCAACAACAGAAACACAGACGCATACAACAACAATAACTGTTTTGTGAGCACCCAGTAAACAATTGTTTCCGACGCGTCGGACGTCTGTAAATTCTCCTAAATTATATCAGACAATTAGCCGAAATATCTGAAATTCCTTCAGTCATTTAAACGAGTTTTCTGTATATTCTCTGTCAGCCGGTTCTGCACCTTCTCTGAAATTCCATACGAAAATCATGCGACGTTTCTGCACATTCTCTGAAGGGAATTTTTTATTCTATTTGATTTGATTTTCATTCCGTAACCATGCGCCAGTAAGGGAATTCCCCGAAAATATTTTTACTGTATAGTTTCAGTGAATTGTATTGTTGCTTTTGTTTTGGTTGCATCATTTTGTTTGTTGTCTTCAGTTACAAACGAGCAAGCAAGTGCTTAAGACGTGTCGGCCGTCAAATAAAAATAGTAATTAAATTGTACGTGCAGATGTACGTAAATGATCCGAAAAGTCGGAACATTCTCGCAAGTTTGTTCAGACGTCTCTCTAAAGTTGCCACGACAAATAGTACAATGTGCCAGAAAACGATCGGAAAAGTTGGACCATTATCGGATGTTTTTTCAAATTTTCTCCGAAATTGTTACGACAAATCGGACAAAGGGTTAGAAAATTATCGGATAAGTGGGACCATTGTCGGATAGACTTTATGACGCCTTCGTTCAGCTACGTCTAAAAATCCTTAAAAATTTCCCTCAGAAATCTCACAGAAATCTGTCCGATAACTCTGCACACTCTTTCGAATTTCCTCCGACAAAACTTTCCGAATTCTTGTCAACTGCCCATACGATTTTCTGTATGTTATCTGACCGACATCGGCAGCTTGTGCAGAGTCTCTGACAGATTTTTGACCGAATGCGGAACAAATTGTTTACTGGGCAACTACAACAGACAACCAACACCAACAACAACGTTAACAAACAACGCTAACAACTGATTACAACAACGAGACCATGATAGCGTACAACAACAGAGTGGAAGACAACATCGCACACAACAACGTCGCATTAAATCATATCTCATCAACACCACAGATAGTAAGATACACAATATCCTCAACGACGACAACAACTCCACTCTAAACAACGCCAATAATAACGAAATCGACAGAAACAACGACGATAGCAACCGGAATGATAACAACAATGAAAACCACCAGTAACAGCAACATAAACCATAACAATACCCAGATCAACAACAAAATCGCACACACACTACTTGCAACACTAACAACATAGCAAAAGATCTGAACGTCCTTAACGTAAAAAGCATCTACCACACAACTCTAGCGAATGAATTCTTCAACGACTCGAGATTTCTCCAGCGAATCAACCATGCCCACAACACAAGACGTAATGCTGCAGGGAGATTCAAAGAAGGACGCTTTCACAATGAATACGTGCTTAAAACACTGGACGTAACGCTACCAAAGATCTTCAACTCTATACCGACACTTATAATGAACATAAAGGAAAAATATAGAAGATATAAAATGATTAAGAATCACTTTTTAAGCTTGCAATGAATTTAAAGTATTAAAATACATCAATTTAAAGTAGTAAAATTTAAGAATTTAAAATATAATAGAGAATACACAAACATGAAATATAAAACAGTAATGATAATTAAATATTTTGAAGCAAAACTCAGATATAATATCCTGCAGACAAGCCGAATGGCTTTGTGGGTTTAATATTTAAACTTTGTATAAAAATTTAATGATCAAATAAAAATTAAAAAAAAAATAAATTGTAAAAGTACCTTGTTTGATTAAGGGTAAATAATACAACGCTAGAAGGACAATTATAATATTCGTAACAGTATAAACAAATATGAAACTGCAGCTTAACATCGCACAATAAAAAAATCCTTTATACCCACACTTCAAAGAATGTCTATATATTGAAGGATATAATTTTGTAGTCAATTGTGGGAATCTTTTCCATTCGTACAAAAACAAAATCGGAGTGTTACTTTGTTATCAAAATTTTGATGATCCAAAGATGAAGAATTGGGTACACAGTTTTACCACATATCACCTCTAGTTTCACAAGCATATCCAAAGTACTGTTGTGCGGTATTGAAAGTTGAAAATGATGCAAGTAAAAGGTAACTTTAAGAAAATATGGTTAATGCAGTACAAAAACAATAATATATTTATATTAGGGCTACGACTTTTTAACTTTTTATGTATTACATACAAATACATGGTCAAACGATATGACAAATAATACAAAAATGAACAAAATATTATTTTAGGTTAATTTGTTGACAATAACCTTCCCATGAAATCGATCAAAATTTACGGATTTTTGAATTTTATCACTGATTTCAAATTGTCTAGAAAATGTTCTTGGGATGGATCAGTTCATTAGATGGTTTTCATTAGATTAGTTTGAAATCAATTCAGTAACTCTAAGAATTCAAAATCCGAGTTTGAAATCAGGCAATTTTTGAAAATAAGTGAAATTTCATGTTTTTTCGTTTTTGTCCAAAAACTACATTCAGTTAACCTAGAACTGCTACTACTAAAACAGTATTTTATAAATGGCATTTATGGACTTTACCAACGATATCATGGTGAGATGGTGGGTCAGTATAGGGTACCTCAAGGAAAAAGAGTCAAGATGTCGTAATATGGGTGCTAGATAGAGTGTTTAAGACCGAAAACCCGGTCAACCAAATATTAATGCATTTTTGTAATCTATTTTCAAGTATAATTTTATACATTGAATAAGTTCTGCATGAGATTTTAAACATTTTTGTTTAAATTTGTAGATGATTTTATAATAGGAATTAAAACAAAATAATTTAAATTAATATATAACTTAATTTTTTACATTTTATAAGATTTACATGTACGATTATTTAATATAAATATAAATTAAACTTGAAAATTTTACATTAAACAGCAACTTGGAATATGATTAACATTTAAATTTAAAAATTAAATTAAAAGGTGGTAGTCAAATTTAAATACAGCTGCGAAATGTGATATTGAAACACCAATAAGAATATTAAGTTCAAATGTGATATTGAAACACCAATAAGAATATAATTCAATTCAATCAAATTTAATTCAATTCCATTCAATTGAATTTAATACAATTCAATTCAAAACAATTCAATTCATTTCAGTTCAATTCAAAACAATTCAATTCAGTTCAATTCAAAACAATTCAATTCAAAACAATTCAATTCAACTAAGTTCAATTAAATTCAATTGAGTTCAGTTCAGAGCCTTCGATTTAGTTAAATTCGATTCAATGCAGTTCAGTTCCATTCAATTCAATTCCATTCCATTAAATTCATTTCAGTACAATTCAAATTCAATTCAATGCAATTCAATTCTATTTAATACAATTCAATTCAGTTCAAAACTATTCAATTCAGTTCAATTCAATTCAATTCAGTTCAATTCAGTTCAATTCAATTCAATACAATTCAATTCAAATCAATTCAGTTCAATTGAGTTCAATTCAATTCAATTCAGATCAATTCAAAACAATTCAATTAAATCCAAATCAAGACAATTCAATTAAATACAACTCAAGTCAACTAAGTTCTATTAAATTAAATTCAATTCAATTCCATTCAATTCAATTCAGTTCAGTTTAGTTCCTTCGATTCAGTTAAATTCGATTCAATTTAGTTACATTCAATTAAATGCAATACAATTAAATTCAGTTCAATTCAAAACAACTCAATTCAAAACAATTCAATTCAGTTCAATTTCATTCAATTTCATTCAATTTCATTCAATTCCATTCAATTCAGTTCAATTCCATTCAATTCCATTCAATTCAATTCAATTCATCTCAATTCATTTAAATTCAATTCAATTTATTTCAATTCAATTTCATTCAATTCAATTCAGTTCACTTCGGTTCTATTCAGTTCAACTCAACTCAGTTCAATTCAATTCAGATCAATTCAATTCAATACAAATCAGTTCAATTCAATTAAATTCAATTCAGTTCAGTTCAATTCAAGTCAATTCAATTCAGTTCAGTTTAGTTAAATTCAGTTCTATGCAAAACAATTCAATTCAATTAAAATAAAATCAAATTAATTAAATTCAATTCAATTACCTTAAATTCAATTCAGTTCAATTCAATTAAATTCAATTCAATTAAAATCAAATCAAAGCAATTCCATTCAATTCAGTTCAATTCAATTCAAAACAATTCAATTCAAAACAGTTCAATTCAACGCAATTCAATTCAACTCGACTTAATTCAGTTCAGTTCAATCCAAGCCAATTCATCTCAATTCAATCCATTTAGTCCAATTCAATTCCATACAACCTATTTTCACATGCTAGAAGTATAATTCAGTTCAATTCTTTAGCTGATGTGTCAAAAAAAATTAAAATATATTCAAATCTAAAGAATGTTGTTATAGAGGGCGGACTCTATAAATAGGATTTTTCGAGGTCCATAAAATAGGCCTTTATTTGATCAATAATTTCATCGTTGGAGGTAAATCCCTTTACACCGAGCCATTTCTTTAGGTTTGGAAATAGGAAATAGTCACTGGGGACTAAATTCGGATAATATGGCGAATGAGGTCGTAGCCCAATTCATGGAATTTTGCTATTGAGACTATAAACGTGTGCACCCGTGCGTTTATGGTCAATTGAGAGCAAACGCGGCATTCATCTTGCAGACAGCTTTCTTAAACCCAACTGATGATTTCAAACCACACTGTCATATGAAATGCCTATGGCATCAACAATCTCACGCACTTTTACTCTTCGATCGGCCAACACCATATCGTGGACTTTTTCGACATTTTCGGGTATATTGACCACAAGTGGCCGTCCAGAATGTTCAGCGTTATTTGTACTTGTGCGACCACAACGAAAGTCAGGGAACCACTTTTTTACCATTGAAATCGATGGTGCAGAGTTTCCATAGTATTTATTAAGCTTTTCCTTGGTTTGATTGACGGTTTTTTTTCCCCCAAAAAATAATGATTAATGAGCACTCGAAATTCACTTTTTTCCATTGTAAAAAAATGCACGAGGTTGTATGTTTGGAGCAGCTGTTAAACGCAAAGTAAATGACGGAAATTGATCAAAATGTGACAGTAGTCTAATAACAGGTGGTACTTGATGGGAGCAGTGTTGCATTTCATATACCTACGAGGGAAGTTCGAAAAGTCACGGACTTATTGATCCGCCCTTATTTAAATATAACATTAAACAATAGTGATCCCTGTTACGGGCAAAGAAAACAAGACAAGAAAATGTTATTTGTGCTGATTTTATATTAATTTATCTGAAAACATTTCAACCTATTGTTACCCATGCAAAACGAAAAGGCCGTAAAGAAATGGTAAATAAAACCAAAAATTAACCTGTGAAACCATAGAGCAATAGACAAGAGTCTCTTTTTCTTCTCTTTACGTTCTCTCGATGACGACGAAGTAGTAGGCCATTTCGTCGAGTTCGAGTTTTATTTTACTCAGTTGTTGGACATAAAACGGACAGAAATAAATGAAATGCATAACATAAAACATAATTTAGCTGTCATTACCATCAATCAAACCCTAGTTAAACTTACAGCCAAAGTCACGATCTCGAAAGAAAACCTAAGAGAACGAAAGCCAGACACTCACTTTTGTTCTTATCACAAGCTTTAAATGTTATTGCGTGATTGTGTGTTTGCAAAATCGGAAGCCACTAACTATTTCGCTGTCATCTATGCGAACGAAAATGTCAAAACCAGTCACTTGTCTTTTGGTTGTCGCATAGCGGGAAATCATATAAAAGGTTGAAACAAAAACAATTTAAATAGAATTCAATGGATGAATCACAATTTACAGAAATTTGTTATTAAAATATATTTCCATTTCAGCACAAAAACACCACCTTTGCGGCACCTCCAGATACTGGTTCTTCGTGCTCTTCTCTCTCGCTCCGAAATTAAGTGGCGAACCTCAACTTTATGTTATTGCTATGAACAACAAACACACGTAAAACCATGCGAACGACAAGTTGAAAGATAGTGACTCGCATTTTGAAACGAAAGTGAATGACAGACTTCGTTCGCTTGGATTTTGTAGGAGAGGCTGTAAGTGGGGACCGATTTTGTACTGATTTGTATATGTTTCGTTCGCTTGTTAGTGACTCCCAAATCAGCTGTTTGTCGCATAGAAAGAAAGCGAACGTTATGGTTCGCCATCGTGACTTTGGCTGTTAGTTTGCTTCTGGTTGCTTATCGCTCTCTCGCCTATCCACTCTCTTCTCTATCATGTTTTTACTACGAAGTCGATCAGCTGTGTCATGGATACCCCCTAGTGGACCCGAAATCGGTTTTCCGAAAATGTGATTTTTCGAGTAAACCGAAAACTGGTTATACGAAAATGTCGGTTGTTTGAACACTAGTGCTAGATCATTAAGACATCAAAATGTGAGTGAGATACAAAACTCCAATTTAGTCAAAAAAAATCGGATTTGACAAGTATACATATTCAAATACCGACTTTAGTAACCGGTTTGTAACCAGGGTTTTAAAACCTGGAATTGTGACACGGTTTTAGAAACCGATTCCGAAATTTGAAAACATGTTCAAGTACACAGTTTTACCCAGGTATTTCTGTTTTCAACCGGCTGTATTGATTAAAATAGATTCTAATTATCTCTACTTGGAACTGGTTTATGGAATCGGGACTTTTAATAGGGTTAAAACCCAAAGATGGAGTATAACTCCCATATATGGGCAGGTGCTCCTAGGACTTCTTTGGAGCTTCTCGACCGTGTCCAGAGGAGAGCGACGGTGTTAATAGGGGACAGTAGGGTATCCAACTCTATTGCCTCCCTTGAGCATCGTCGAAATGTGGGTTGCGTGTCACTGATCTATCGATATTTCCACGGTATGTGTTCCTCGGACATCCGTAAACTTATGCCGGACGTGAGGATATTTAGCCGAAGTACGCGGCTTTCCAGGAACTCTCATCCGTTTTTTATCGAGTGGCCGATTGACCGCAGTACACACTATAGAGAAAATTTGGTCTTCAGCCGTACAGTCCGTATGTGGAATAAACTTCCGGCTGGTATATTTCCCACCAATTGTGACATACAAACATTCAAGGCAAATGTCAACAGACACTACACCTCTTTCCACCCTCTACTACCACAATTTTCCTTCGCCAACACAATGCACTGCATTTATAGGGGGCATCCCCTGAGTGTTGGTTTGATAAAAAAAAAAAAATTAGAACCCGTTTTCATGGCACGGCGAATTATTTTGGTTTTAAAACGGGTTTATTGATTGAAATCTATTTTAATTATCTGTACTTGGAACCGGTTGCAAAATCGGGCCATTCAACAGGGTTATAAACATCGATCTTGACACAGGTATATCGATTTCCTGGCAAAACTTGTTGTCACCAAATAAACAAAGTTTTGTAACATTTCGCATAACATACGACCATGTAACTTCAAGGTGGCGCAAAAGTAATCCTCCTATCAGAAAATGCTATAAATTTTGCGATTGGCCCCTAATGTCAGTTCTGTTTTGACATTTGTGTAGTAAACACATGCGAAATACACGTTAATAAACAATGTTACGCCACTGCTCCAGAACGCGGAATATTGCTGACTATTTATTTGACCAATAACACTAGGTCACAAATAACAAAATTTTCTCTGTGATTTGTTTCTAACATACTTTTTCTCATTGATTTTGACCTACTAAACACGAAAATGAGTTTTAAAAATTTTTCTGTCGATTGGTTTTCGAGATACAAATTTTTGAACTTTTTTTTAAAATTTTTGGAGGTACACTTACAATTTTGAGCATATCTTTCGTCTTCTTTGACGTATTTGATCCTACTACTACTCAAATTAAAGCAAATTGAGCCATCTACAACTCATTCTCAGAAAATTTTCAAATCGGGTGAGTAGTTTTGATGTTGGCGGCTTAAAAAGGTTAAAAAACTGCGTTTTTTTAGTAAAAATGTGGCAGAAAAATGCATATAAAAATTCATATAAAATATAAAACGCGATGCTAACAGCGATTTTGGTTTTTTTTACGTATAGCTGGCATTTTTCCAAAGAAAATAAGCACTTACTTAACAAAATCTGACAACAAATGGCGGACTTATAATTTTTTTGGTAAAACACCGAAATTCCGCTATTTCACGATATTTTGATTTTCATTATTTGCACAGCTAACCTACTAGGAGGGATCGAAAAAGCAAGTTTTTTATAATCCTTTTGGAATAGAACGGAACAGTTGCTCCTATACATAAGTTACTTCTGTTCAAAATTTCACCACCCTGGGTTAATGTCTTCTGTTCTGGCAAGGGACGTGAAATTTCAAAAATTTAGTGAAATCAGCAATTTTTTTTTTTGGAAATTTTTTTCAAATGTCACAGCACTTAGCAGTTTTGATAAAATTTTTAAATTAATATTAATAACACAAATATTTCATAATTGTAAAAAACCTATTTACAATACCGTAGGGACGTTTCGTCGATGTTGTTAAGAAAATGGTATAATGAAAATGCAGAACATAGAAACACAGGTGCATTTTACGATACGAATTTTGGCAAACCCACTTTACATGTACAAAATTGTTTGGAAAAAACGTTTACGTAATTTTTATGATTCTCAGAATTAAAAAAAATAAGTAATACACAAATAGTTATTTAATTTTTATGATTGTGGTTGCAGAGTAATATACGCTTCTGAATGTGCGTGGACGCTCTTCGTGTTCCTTTATGACTGCTACTCCGTTCACAGTCAATTAAAGGGAATTACACTTTTTTATTGATGTGTGTTTTCCCGATGGCTATCTGTATCGGATTTTTTACAGAAATTCCCCCCACATTTGTGAGTGGTCATTATTTGGTGTTATTTATAGGTGTTCATTTATCGTTTTTTGTCATTCAACAAGTGTCTACGAACGCGAGTAGTACGAGTAAAAAGTGAAACAAATTGAATTTAAGTGCATATAATACCTACCCAACAAGTAAGACAATGAGTAAAAGACTACGTGTGTTCGAGTGTTTGAACAATCCAGACAATTTCTGCAATGTTTGTGGCGAGTTTATAAAGAATAATCACGCACACACGTTTACTCCAGCAGTGCAATTGCACTATTTGAATTATTTTGGTATTTCACCAAATATCACAGAATCATGGACACCTAAGTCGCTATGTGATCTTTGCTATATAATCCTAACCAACTGGGCAGCTGGCGGAAGGTAAGAATTTTTATTTAAACACATTAAGCAAAGCAAATATAGTAATTTATTTTAATTTTAGGCGCCATATGAAATTCGATACACCAATGATGTGGAAAAAGCCGCTATGCCATTCCACAGACTGTTATTTTTGCCTCACCACATACAGTGGGGTAGGGAGATTTTTAAAATGGAACTACGCTCAAGTGGGATCGTTTGCACTTCCAGTACCACATTCGAATGATGTACCATATCCAGTGTGCCCTGGTGCATCTCTTCAAAAAGCAGAATCGTCAGATCAAGAGTCCGAGTCAAGTGCAAGCGAATTTGAGGCGTGCAGAAAGCGAAAATTACTGTCACAGGCCGAACTAAACGATTGGGTGCGCGATTTTGGTCTCACTAAGGAGAAATCCGAACTTTTTGCGTCTCGGATGGTACAGTGTGGATTTGCGGATTCAGAAGTGAAAGTAACAGCGTACAGGAAGCGTCACCAGCAGTATGCAAAATTTTATACAAAGAAAGACCAAATATGTTTTTGCAGCGACATTTCCGGCTTGTTCCAAGAGCTTCACCAAATTCACAACCCCAATGAATGGAGGTTGTTTATTGACAGCAACAAAGAGAGCTTGAAGGCAGTTCTCTTACATAATGGGAATGAAAAGCCATCTCTTCCTATTGCTCATGCGGTTCATTCAAAGGAGAACTATGAAACTATGAACATTTTGCTGAAATGCATAGAGTATAGCAAATATAATTGGAAAATATGCGCCGACCTCAAAGTTGTGGCCATTCTGTGTGGACTCCAAGGAGGCTATACGCGACATTGCTGTTTTCTGTGCCTTTGGAATAGCCGCGCTGATGATCAGCATTATATTCAAAAAAAATGGCCGGAACGAACGAAACCTGTAGTTGGAGAAGCGAATGTTCAGCGCAAACCACTAATAGAGAACCGTGAAAATATAATACTTCCGCCGCTGCACATAAAATTGGCTTTGATAAAAAATTTTGCCAAAAAATTGGACAAAGAAGGTGAAGCTTTTGCCTATTTACGGTCAATTTTCCCGTACCTTTCGCTGGCAAAAATTAAAGAAGGAGTCTTCGCAGGACCCGATATAAAAAAAATGTTGAAAGATGAAACATTCCCGAAGCTGTTATCACCCATCGAAGCCGCAGCATGGAATTCCTTCAGGCTTGTTGTAGAAAACTTTTTAGGAAACAACAAAAGCCATAATTATAAGGACATAGTTGAGGATCTGGTAAAGAACTATGAAGCAATGGGTAGGTTTTTTTTGAAACAAATGTTAATTTAAATAGCGTTTTAATTCTCGTTTTTTTTTCATTTTTGGGTAGGAGTGCACATGTCACTTAAAATACACTTTCTGCATTCTCATTTGGATTTTTTCCCTGAGAATTTAGGAGACGTGAGCGACGAACACGGCGAGCGCTTTCATCAGGAATTGAAGGCTATGGAACGACGCTGTCAGGGCATCTATGACACGGCTATGATGGGTGACTACATTTGGACCCTAATACGTGAGACCAATTGCAGCGAATACAAAAAACAAAGAAGAAGTCAGCTGTTTTTCCACATGGCATAAAATGTACAGTTATATCTTTGTTTCTACTCATTTTTTATGGGCGTTGATTTGGTTAATTTCGTTAGTTTAGCTAACCTGGCACATCCATTTCTAATTGTGCCATACATTGAGTATGTAGTGCTCTAAATAAATTAAAAAATAATATACTAAGACTAATTTGTTTATTTTAAATTAAGTTCAAATGTATTTATTCGTTTGCGTTGGGTAGGTAAGCTGTGCAAATAATGAAAATCAAAATGTCGTGAAATAGCGGAATTTCGGTGTTTTACCAAAAAAATTATAAGTCAGCCATTTGTTGTCAGATTTTGTTAAGTAAGTGCTTATTTTCTTTGGAAAAATGCCAGCTATACGTAAAAAAACCAAAATCGCTGTTAGCATCGCGTTTTATATTTTATATGAATTTTTATATGAATTTTTGTGCCACATTTTTACTAAAAAAACGCAGTTTTTTAACCTTTTTAAGCCGCCAACATCAAAACCACTCACCCGATTTGAAAATTTTCTGAGAATGAGTTGTAGATGGCTCAATTTGCTTTAATTTGAGTAGTAGTAGGATCAAATACGTCAAAGAAGACGAAAGATATGCTCAAAATTGTAAGTGTACCTCCAAAAATTTAAAAAAAAAAGTTCAAAAATTTGTATCTCGAAAACCAATCAACAGAAAAATTTTTAAAACTCATTTTCGTGTTTAGTAGGTCAAAATCAATGAGAAAAAGTATGCTAGAAACAAATCACAAAACGACTGTTGGCTAGTGTAATCGGTCGGTGACTTTGGCACAACGTGAATTTCGTCGCAGATTTCCTGGCCGTCCAACGCCTACTGGTGAAACACTGCGACGTTTAGCCGCTCGCCTCGAAGAGACTGGCACAACACGAGATGCTGCCAGGCGTGGCAGACCCCGGAGTAGCCGTTCTGCAGAGAATATTGCTGCTGTAGCCGAGGATGTCATGGATGCGCCGTCGACATCGACCAGACGACGTGCCACGCAAATGGGTATCAGTCGACGGTCTTTACAGCGAATTTTGGTACAAGATTTGAAGATGTTTCCGTACAAAGTCCAGACGGTGCATCAGCTGTTAGCTGCTGACCGCCAATCGCGTCTAACATACGCTCAAGCCATCCTTAATCACCACCAAGAGGAAGATGATTTTTCATCAAAAATAATCATGAGTGATGAGGCCCCTTTCCATCTTAGCGAGTAAGTAAATAAGCAAAATTTACGCTTCTGGGGCACTGAAAATCCGCGTGTAACCCACGAAGAGCCATTAAACCCGCTCAAAGCCACTGTATGGTGTGCTGTTTTCGCTGGAGGAGTCATCGGACCTTTTTTCTTCGAAAACGTCGCGGGCCAAACGGTTACTGTGAATGGTGAGCGCTACAGAGCAATGATCAACGAGTTCTTTTTGCCGCAACTTGATGAATTGGGATTGGAAAACATGTAGTTCCAACAGGACGGTGCAACGACACACACTGCACGTGCCACAACCGATATTCTGAAGGATGCATTTCCCGGGCGCCTAATCTCCCGTTTTGGCGATTTGCACTGGCCAGCAAGATCGCCTGATTTGACCGCTCCAGACTTCTTTTTGTGGGGCTTTTTGAAGTCGCGGGTTTATGTCAACAAGCCTCAGACTCTTGCAACTCTTAAAGACAATATCCGTCAAGAATGTGAGGACGTATCGCCGGAAGTTTTGGCCAAAGTGATGGAAAATAACATAAAAAGGGCTCAAATGACAATCAACTGTGGCGGCGGCCATTTACATGACATCATATTCTCGACTTGATGTAAAGAAAATTAAAAGACCAAATAAAAATAATCCACAAGAAGAATCAAAGTTTTTCATATTTTTTTTTAAATTACAGCCAAAAAACATCGGAAGTTTACTTTTGCGCCACCTTGTACACATAGTGTTACTAAAAAGTCATACCCCTAATACACATACATGTATATGTACATAGTATGTGCGCGTGTTGTCATGGTATTGCAAACTAAATGTACGTGAAAGGGATACGCTTGACAGTGTTTAATTTTACATTTCTTAAGAAAAGAAAGTCAGAGCAAGCAGTGAGCAAATGGCTCCTTTGGATTGGCAATAAACCATTTTCCAGGAACGTTTTGTACATAGAACAATTCCATCAGGTTTACGTAAATCGCACCCCCATTGATTTAGAAAATTTATTTATATTTGGTGTGTCAATATTTGACGTCATTTTAAAGCAGCCCATTTACTTCTTCAAATGGATGCCAATCATTACAATCAAGTCCCATCGACATTTAAGGTACACCTGGCGAAACTAGGCGATATTTAAGCGACAGATAACTTTTTTTTACCAAAACTATCTTTCTTAACTCAAAAAGCTAATACCCCTCTTCGCAAAGGAATTCATTGTCTGGCACAAAAATCGTATAACTCAAAATTAGGATATGTTTTTTTTTAGTGTAGGGAAAAAAATGAGACTCATGCCGCGCATAAGTCGCCAAAGCAGTCATAGTTTGAATATAACCAATATGAAAACCATAGACTAATACTTATAGTAGACTTTATGACATTTGGCCTGGTGTGACATTTACGTTTGATGTTGAAAAGAATTGCTTTACTAATACCAGATAGAGGCAATGGTTCAAAACAACGAACAATATAACAACAACGGCATTTCGTTTTGTGTGTTAAAATTATTGTGTTATATAAAGGGTCCGCCATCTAACGTTTATTTTTTCAACTAGTGCTTATTTCGTGCATGGTAACACTTAGCTCATGTCTGATTTGACAGATAATTAATTTTATTAGTTTTATCCTTCCGCTGAACGAATATGGTTGTGTATACGATTGAACAACGTAAATCTTTCAAATAAAAAAAGAAGTTTGAGAAAATATTCAGTAGTTTTCTTTTTATAGCATTTTCAAAAAACAAAAGTTGTTTGGCGGGCCCGTTACAACACAAATGTATGCTAACAATAACAGTCAATAAAAAGTGTAAAACACATTTAAATTTCACAGTTTTTCACCAAAATTACATGAAAAATTAAAGCAAGAAGTTATTGTAATTCCACCTGGTGTATGGCACTTTTCGTCAAACATCTCTATATCACGCATCAAGAAGAGTGTGAAAGGAATCGTCAGCTGTGCCAAATATTCTCTCTAGTATGATTTACTCTATGATGAAAACTATCCACGCTATGTAAACAATACAAACACAAATTAGACCATAGATAAATAAAAATCCATAGATGGTGAAAGATAAGTGGTGGCTTTGAAAGTGAAAGGAAATTTTCTAGATGGCGCCGGAGTCGTGGATATGGGCAAATATCCCTGTAAACAAAAACTATTGAAAAAACTATATAACCATGCTTTTTTGCAGTTTGTAACAAATATCAAAAGGGATATGCTTTTCTATTATTTATATTCTAATTTCAAATTTAAACAACAGAATCGAAATAGAAATGTTGTTTGAGTGCTTTTTCGTCGCATCCGATTGAAAAATGGTCGTACGGAAACAGCATGTGCCCTCTGGTGAAAATGGTGAATGAATCATCTATGGTATATCTATCATCCTATAACGAGACAGTCCCAAAACTAGCCGACTTAACAAAGAACACACAAAAATGTTGGGAACATTTTTCTATATTTTTCAACATAATCTACTTTAGTTCGACTCATTTCCAACGATATTTATAGTAGAACCTTGTTTATAGTAAGAACTGTCAAACTCCTTAAAATAGCCATAAACCGCAGACTCCTCCATTGCTAGAAAATATTTTACCATCGAGCCATGTTTTCAAGTTTGGAAATATAAAATAGTCCGAGGGAGGTAAATCTGGCGAATACTACGGTGCGTGATAAGCAATTCGAACTTTTATTCATTAATTTTGGCCATCACAATAGTGGATGTGTGAACTGGAGCATTGTCTTGATGAAGCAACACTCTCTTTTTCTCCAAATGCGGCCTTTTTATTCACAATTTCGTCACTTAAATGCTGCACTAAACTGGCATAATATTCGCCGTTGATGGTTTTTCCTTTCTGAGGAGAATCAATAAAAGTTGTCCCATGCGCATCCCAAAAAACTGACGCCATGACCTTGCCTGCAGATGGAACCGTTTTCGCCTTCTATGGACACTATTCCCCCACTCCAGTCCACCGCTTTGACTGTTCCTTTGTCTCAGATGTGAAGTCGTGGACTCATGTGACATCCATGGCTAGAAATAGACGCAAAAAGTCGGCTTTATTGCCATGAAATATCGCCAAACACTCTACTGAAACATCTTCACGACGCTGTGTTTGCTCTATTGAAAAAGCAAGCGCGGCAACCATCTTGCGCACAGCTTTCTCATCTTCAAATCTTCGATCCATAAACGACGTATAACACTTTTTCAAATGCCTATCTTTTCAGCTAGCTCTTGCCATCTGCAGCCGATGATCGTCCAATACCATTGTGTGGATTTTCTTAAACGTGTCTGGTGTGGACACCTCAATTGATCGACCAATACGGTGTACATCTTGGCTGTTTAAGCTCTACTATCCAATATTCTACAGCCGTTAACGAAGAAGCAGACTCCCCAGAGTAGACTCTAGCTCGGCTTTAATATTGCTTGGACTGAGACATTTCAAATGGAAATATTGTATTACATAACGGTGACCAATTTTTTCCATGTTTACAAATTCACTGAGATCGTGTACTTTTGATGGCTCAAATAAAAATCGTAAACAATGTGGCGCCTTCAAACTTAAAACATATGTTTTATAAGTTGCCATTTTTCATAAAAATATTTTATTTCAAACTACTGGCACCATCTATACGTCAGGTAGGGTAGTTTTGGGACCGCCACGTAAATATGCAATATTACCTTTGTTTTATTAGCCCATACCAAAAATGATGTACAAGTAGACAGTCAAAATTTCTCTTCACGTGAATGCCAACAAATAAAAAGGAATGAAACCCCAGCCTACTATTTCAATACACGAGCAGCTTTTTGAATGAAGTTCCGGGATGGGAGCTAAATGAAAAAATATTAAACAAATTTTTTTTAACACTATAACCCAGTATTATAAGGTTTATTGGGTACTTTTGCTTTGGTTTGTGTCTAGACTAACATACAAATTTCTTCTTTAATGGGAAGTTTTCTAGGTGGGAAATTTCTTGTTTAATGGGAAATTTTGTAGGTGGAGCCTGTAACCAATATTGAACCCAATAAAAAGTAAATTTAGAAAAGCCAAAGTGAAAGAAGTTTAAAAAAAAGAAAATTTTCTTAAATAAGTGCCTTTTCTTAAAAAAGGAAAATTTTCTCAAAATAAAAAATACCTATTCATATTCTTAAACAAAGTACCTTTCTTACAAAAAAAATATCTTAACTTAAAGAACTACCTTTGCTTAAAACAAGTAAATTTTCATACAAAAAGTACCTCTTCTTAAAAATAGTATTTTTTTTTAAATAAGTACCTTTTCTTAAAAAGTACATGTTCTTACAACAAGTTGCCTTTGCTTAAAAAACTACATTTTCTTGTTGTGGAACTATATAACTTTTCTTGAGATAAGTACCTACCCCTAAAAATGTACCTATTCTTCAAATAAGGATCAATTCTAAAAAATTTACATTCCTTAAAATAACCTTTTCTTCAAAAAATAATACTTTCTTTAAAAAAAAAAAATACCTACCTTTCTTAGAAATAAAATACTACATTTTCTTTTCCTGAGATATGTAGCTTTTCTGAAAATAAGTCAATTTTCTTAAAAAAAAAACCTTTTACTAATAAGAGTACCACTTCTTTAAAAAGTATCTGTCCTTGAAAAAGGCACTTCTTTGTAAAAAAAAAATTCATACTCTTATGGCTTTTCCTTACAGAAAGTACTTCTCTTTAAAAATAGTACCTTTTCTTAAAACAAACATTAGGTTTTAATAAAAGAAGTACCACTCTTTAAAAATTTACCTTTTCGGGAAAATGTAATACACATTCATATAAAAAGGACTCAAAATATGCGTTCTTTTTTTAAAAATACTTACTTATCCGGTCACGAACAACCCCGGGGGTCAGGGACCTAAATTGGGGAGAACTTCTCACAACCAGTAAGCTGTGCGCTTTCTAGTTGTATACTCAATGATTGGGACCTACAGTTTTGCACCGGTTCCAAACGGTATTTTGAGAAGCTTTTTCATATATGTACTCTATAGTGTTGCCGTCACTATGCGAGGTGACCGCCGGCGAAAGAAATTTTAGGTGGTCAGAGCAGGGATCGAACCCAGGATCTCAAGTACAAGAGCCGCGTACACTGGCCATTGCACCAATACATTCTACAAAAACAAAATTTCTTAAAAAAAGTTTCTCATTTTACAAAAAGTATATTTTCTTAAAGATCCGTTTAAATTATAGTACTTTTCAACGGGCGCCTTTGGAGTGTTGGAACGAACTACGACATGATATATAGTGAAAGGAACTTCGTTCCAACCGGGTGTCCCCTGACACCTGATGTAGTTTTTTTTTGATAGTGTTATTGTATATAACTATACAAATTCCAAGCATGTTGAAGTAAAATTACACAAACTAAGCAAAAAGTGCGAAATAATCAAGATATGATTATTTATTGTTACTATTAAGTAAAAGCTTTTACTTACGCTTAATGCCCAAATTAACATAATGTAAATGACAGAGCGATTAATACTGCGCCTGAAACTATACCCTTACAACAAACCAGTTAGTCAAATATGCTGCAAATTCGTTAAGATTTAAAAACTGCAACCACTGGTTCTTGAATCGAGTTATCTCCATATGCGACTATAACGATATAACGCAAAGATCGAAAAAGGGGTTCTGAAAACGGATGGAACCTTCTGGAGAACCTAGCGGTGGAAAAACATAGTACTCATATAAATATCTGAGGTCTTTGACACTTGGAGTTAGTATGTTATTAAACACAATAGTGAACTGTTGCAGGTAAATACGTCGGCAATAACGATATCAACGTTAAGTAATAGTAAAAAGGATGAAAAATAGACTTTTAGTTGAGTATTAACTGTTGTGCATACCGTAATTTAAAAGAAACTTTGTTTTATTAACGGGAAATAAAACAGCGCGATAAACGACAATCAAGGAATTTATTAACAATAACGGGGTTTTCAACAGAGACGATACAAAAGTAAATCGATAGGGAGAGCAAACGACGCCATATTTTTTCCCGGTCTTTTGAAATTTCTCTTCAGTAAGGTTTGCCATTTCATCATGGAAAGATATACGAGCCAACAACGAGTCGAAATTATTAAAATTTACTACCGAAATTTGGAGTCAGAGGCCTCAAATTTAAGAGGCCAACTTTAAGAGGCCTCAACAATCAGCGATGAGGCTCATTTCTGGCTGAATGACTTCCTCAATAAGCAAAATATGCGTTATTGGTCAGACAGCAATCCACACGTAATCCACGAGTCATCATTGCATCCCGAAAAAAATACGGTTTGGTGCGGTTTATAGGCCGGCGGCGTCATTGGGCCGTACTTCTTCCGTGATGATCAAGCCCGGCACATTACTGTTCAATGATAACCGAATATTTTTGGCCCCAATTGGATAATATGGACTTGGAGGACATTTGGTTCCAACAGGACGGCGCCACACAGCGAATGCCACAATCAATTTATTGGAAACCAAGTTTGGTGAACGTGTTATCTCACGAAATGGCCCAGTCGATTGGCCGCCTCGATTTGACGCCGTTAGATTATTTCCTGTGGGGCTACGTCAAGTCCATGGTCTATGCCAACAAGCCAGCGACGATTGATGAACTTCGTACGAATATCGAACGTGAAATTGCAGCAGTATCGGCCGATTTATGCTTGAAATCCGTCGAAAATTGGGTTCATCGTCTGGACTTCTGCAAGCGTGCCCGTGGTGGCCATGCAAAAGAAATCGAGTTCCATACATAATGGCATCGAACGTACTTTCACAGGAATAAAGAATTTCATTGGTATCTAAAACCGGATTTGTTTTATTTAAAAAAACTTTTGTAGCGCTCTTATTGAAAAACCCGTTACCATAAATTTTCTTATTTTTAAACTGATGTGGCTTCTAAAGACTGCGTATTAGGATTTCCGGCTAGTAAAACTCAACTAATCACGGAAAAGTAAAAAAATTGTACTCTTAGAACCTGAATACGGAAAATATTACCGAAGTTTTAGTTCGGATACGTACGTTTAAAAAATATCAAAAATTTCGTAAAGCAATATTTTGCTCAGTATACATGTGGATGGTAATTAGCTCTAATCGAAAATTTCGCGAACAAAAGCTATTACAGGGTTGTTATGCCAAAGTTATTTCCTACCAAAACCATTTGTCTGAGACTGGAATTTCGGTAATTTTAATAAACAAAATTATCACCTACACGAGTTAGAAAAAAATGGTGGTAACTCTCTACAACAAAAATTTCCTTGGGGAAATAAATGACAAAAGTTCTGACGAAAATTTTGCAAGTATTGGATACCGGCGTTCGCACCCATGTATATTTAATACAATTGCAAAAACAAAAATTAAATAGCAGAGTTACTTTTACTTTTATTGACTATGTTACAACCTCATGAGGTCAGACGTCTTACATATATCAATTAAACAAACAAATTAAACTAATTTCAACATATTCTTCCAACTGGCTCTATCCTTCGGCTTTTCTCGCCAGTTGGTAATACCAAGGATACGGAGGGATTCTTCTGCCTGGTCTTTCCAGCGGAGTCTTGGTCGTCCTCTGTTTTCCTGCTTCCAACGGGTACGTTATCGATAACCTTTCGCGCTGGCCCATCTTCATCCATTCTGATAACATGGCCTAGCCAACGTAATTGGCCCACTTTGATTCGTCTAGCTATGTCCACGTCAGAATATAGATTGTATAGCTCTGCGTTCCAGCGACGTCGGAACTCGCCGTTTTCCTTAACAGGACCATAAATTTTACGGAGAATTTTTCTCTCGAACACTCCCAGGTGTTTTTCATCCGCTTGCGATATGACCCAAGTTTCGGAGCCATATGTCAAGACAGGTAAAATGAGAGTCTGATATAGCTGGACTTTTGTCCGTCGAGAGAGGGCTTTGTTCCTAAACTGCTTGCTGAGCCCAAAATAACATATATTTGCAAGCACAATTCTCCTATTTATCTCCAGGCTGACGTTTTCGTCCTTGTTCACAGGGGATCCTAGGTAGACAAATTCATCTACCATTTCAAAATTAAATCGGTTGTCAACGTTCAAGTGCGGACCAAGTCGAAAGGTTTCTCTAGTCGTTGACACCATCAATTTTGTCTTGCCCTCATTAACAGCAAGACCCACCTTCGCTGATTCTTTTGCAATTCTTGAAAATACTGCAGAAACCCCTCGCAAATTTTACCCAATGATGTCTATGTCGTCAGCGTGCTCCAGTAACATATGGCTTTTCGTGTTAATGGTCTTCTTCTTATATACTGCAGCTTTTCTCATTAAAATCTCCATTAAGATGTTGAAGAGATTGGACGAAAGTGTGTCGCCTTGTCCCAGTCCTCGCTTGGTTGGTGAGGAATGGTTCGGTGAGGTATTTCCCCACCTTCACTGCTGATTTGGTGTTGGTCAGCGTCATTCTATACAGAGGCGGATCAGTCTTGTCGGAATCCCAAGTTCTACACTATCTTCAACTATCATTACGTCCTGATCTTCAGTGGAAGTATCTGAGTGGAGTAGTGCTGAAAAGTGCATGGGACTGTCCTTGGAGGAGGAAAGTTTCTGATAGCCATTCACTTGGGAGTGGCCAGAAATGATTCCTTCATTGGGCAGTCGAAGCAGCTCACTACTTCCACGCTGTATGTCCGGGGCAATGGCTTATCGGAAACCTCCGTTAGCTAGCTAAAGTGAGAACGAAGTGAACGAATGAGCAACCTGGGTGGTAATGCGATCACTGATACGTCTCAGTCCTTTGAAGGTGGATAAGCCAATAAGATCAAAATTGAAGAAACCAAAATCCAGTTTCGACACACTGCATTCTGGTCACCGTCGGATCTATAATGGACGGCTGAAACATAATCATCCTGTCAGTAGGTAAAATGCAAACCACGGTGGGCTGGGTTTGCCTCCCGCCACCGTTATATTGGCAATGAAAATACACAAAGAAGATAATAAACTAATAGCAGACTAATATGTACAAATATTGACCAGAAATTGACGCTACAGTGTAACCACCTGAAGATATGAAGTTTCACAAATTTGAGTTCAAATCCTACTAGTGACGGTTCAAACTTTTCACTTGCAAAAAATCGATCTGTCAGGCCATAACAAATATATTTTTTTAACCAAAATTAATTTTCATCTGATAAGTTTTCCATTCTGGTTGGACATAAAACAGAGAGAAATAAAACGGAATGCGTATTTTCATTCGATGCAACCAACATAAAACATAATTTAGCTGTCATTAGTATCAGTCAAACACTATTTAGACTTAGACCTAATTTTTGAGTGGAAAGTCATCTTTGATCAACGATCAAACATAATTTAAACTCTGAATCCACTTTTTAGGTTAATAGTTAATTGCTGTTTAAACAGCCAAAGTTGGGCATTTAAACTATGATCAAGTGACCATATGATTTTGACAGAAAACAACAAGGAGAACAAACGCACATTTTCTTTAATTATTAATGTGAACAATTTTAATCACCATCCTAGTTGAAATAACAATAAAAACGTATCATTTAAATCGTAGTGCAATTATAACTTTATTTCTGCTCAAATATTCTCCAATTTCATTAAATATTTTGTAATTTATCACTTCACTTTTCTTTTGCAAATGGCGTCAGTATGAATACCGGTTATTTTCCGTAGCATTTGCCACATGGTAAAAAGATTATTTGACAAAGCACTGAAAAACTCTTTTCGTATTTTAAGTCAGATCAAACATAAATCAAAATCTACTGATTACCAATTTAAATAACCAGTCAAAAATTGCTTGGTTTGCTTCTGGTTGCTTATCATCCAAAAACGATGTACATGAAGACAGTCAAAATTTCTCTTCACTCAAATGCCAACAAACACAATGGGTGAAACCCTAATCACTCTCTGATCTCTCTCTTACTCTCTTCATTGAATATTTCAATATACGAACAGCTTTTTGATAGTGTTTTGTATCTAACTATACAAATTTCAAACATGTTGAAGTAAAATTACATAAACTATGCAAAAAGTAGGAAATAATCGAGATATGACGCGTGAGAGAAATGCCTTTGAGTGAATTTCCAGCACTTTTTGGTTCTCTTTTACCAGGGTTGCCAAATTGCGCACATATTCTGGTCGTCTAATTCTAGATAGTCTTTGTATCATCTCTCGCCTATCCACTCTGATTTCTATCAATTTCTTACTACACAGTCGATCATCTGTCTCATGAATACCCCGTGCCAGATGAAGACCATGCAGATCGAAAAGGTACTAGGGAAATGATGTAGAATGAGAGACCAAAGAAGACATACAGATTATAGACCATGCAGAAAACTAAGTTTATAAGTGTTTGATTGATATTAATGACAGCTAAATTATGTTGTTTGCATCGCAGCAAACTAAATTATGTTTGATGCTAATTGCTTCATAAGGGGCTAAGACCACTGCACATACTTTGTTATGGGCTACCAAGCGATAGCGAAGTTACTTGTCACTAAAGAGAAATGAAGTGAATTGTAACTAGGGGTCAATAACTACCAGCGCCACAGCCTCGTGCTCCTGTTCCCATTTCTGCGAGTCTTCATCGCCAAATTGTGGTAGTTCCTAGTTCCTTGCATTACTGATTCGGTTTATAAATCTTCACGGTTATCTGCCCAAAGGCAAACTATGTCCTATGCGCGTCGTAGTACTTTGGCACAATTTGATCTTGTTTTTTTGCGCAGCTCGTCAGCAATTGGATTTTTATCCACAGTCCAATTACTGAAAGCTTCCTCTTTGGATCTGACAGCTTCTTTGCATGTCTGATTAAACCAGCACTTATTAGATGGTTTAATCGATATTATTTTCGTGGGAATAAATATTTTCATTCCCGTTAAAATAATCACCCCTATTCTGCATTTCGATTACGCTCCCGCATTACGTTACGCATCGATCGAAAATTGGTATTCCACCAAAAAACCTAATCGAAAGAATAAGAAGAAGACAAGTGTGTTTTCACAATAAGCTGTTAGCCTCTGGAACGTGCGAGATCGAAACAGAAAACAAGCAATTTTGTAAACATTGTAACAAAAAGTTAAATTTGTACAAAACCAAAATAAAAAGTGAAGAAAATTAAACAGTGATTTAATAGTGAAAACAATTTAAACATTGTGAACTTTAATATAAAACACAGCAGGTGAACTTTAATACAAAACACATAAAAGAAAAAAAACCAGAACCTAAGGCAGTGGATTTTGTGGGCAAAGTATTCTAGTATGAAGAATACTTCGTGCCGGAGGCGATATTTTCATTTGTTTAACATCATTGCAGTACAAAACTATTTTTTTTTTGTATTGCAATAGAAATGGAATTGACTGCAGCGGCGGTTTTGTTAGAAGAGGAGAACAACGTGCTCCAGAATGCAGAGACAAGGATGGTAATGAGAAAATTGAGGGATAGTTCTAATCCGTTCGAGATGACAGATCAAAGGTAGGACAGTTGTTTTAATTTATTCATTTTAATTTTAATTTAATTTACATTTATAGATTCAAACTTTCGCTTAAACAAAGACGCTTTTAAGTATGTGCTAGACACTTTTGAGCACGAAGCACGGGCGACTACGTTAACCTCTCTATCACCGCTGAACAGAGTAGTGGCAGCTTTGAGATTTTTTGCTGAAGGAAGCTACCAGCACGGAGTTGGAGCAGGCTTTAATGTTGGCATGGCTCAATCGACAGTGTCCAAGTCACTAACCCATTTCCTCGACGTTATGCAGCGGAAACTTTGCACTCAGTGGATAATGTTAGACCAGACTGAGGAGGAAAAGATACTACAAGCGAAGCGAGCATTTTATGAGAAGACGGGCTTCCCAGGCGTCACTATGTGTGTTGATGACACTCAGACATCCTTTTGTGGTAACCACTAGCAATGTCTGTCTTTGTTGCCAATAAATTGTACAATTCCTCATACTGCTGTGGTGTTGTTGTTTTCGACCTGCAATTGAAAAAAAATATTTATAAACATCATAAATAAAACCCTTAATTGTATTTTATACTTACATTATTTTTAAATTACACAATTTTTCAAATTAAAAACACAATCGAAAAATTCTCCGCCACAGAATAAACAACTTAGAAAAACGTAGCTACGATCGTAATGCAGAATACATACAATCGAAAAATTTCCGCATTCGGAACGGAACGGAACGCAGAATACCAAAGTTGCCAAAACGGAGAAAATTCGATCGTGATCGAAATGCAGAATAGGGGTGAATATTTTCCACCATTTCTGCCGCAGCATCGACATCATTGTCAAGAAAACAGAGTTTCCAATTGAAGTTTTTATAGAACTCGTTGAGCTCAGCCCATCGACCCTTTTCATATAAAAATATGTACCGCTTCGTGACTGGTTTTGAAGCAGTCGGAAGATTCGAATATGAAAATGATGCAGAAATCGTGCAGTGATCCGAGTTTCCAAGAGGTGCAAGAATATTAACTTCATACTTGTCAGGGTGTGAAGTTAGGAAGAGGTCAAGAGTGTTAGAAACTTGCCCTTCAACACACGGAATGTGTGTTGGTTTATCTACAAATTGCACAAGGTGATTGTGTGCTGCAAAAAGCTCAGCCCATTGGCCCTCCGGAGTTGAATGGCTCGAATGGGAAAGTCAGGAGTGATTGTGAACATTGAAATCACCAGCGATCACAATTTCGCTGCTCGGGAAATTTTCCAATACTTTTGTTATTGAGTCAGAAAGGGCGTCAAAACCATTAAATGAAGCCTCCCTTCCTTGGTTTGGACTTCTATAAAGAAATCCGAAATGAATGACGTGTGATTTGACTCTGAATTTTAACCAAAGGCAGTTAAATTCAGGATCTGTTGAGTCCAGTTGCGGCATGGACTGAAATACAACGCCATTTCGAACGCAAACCACAAGGGCTTGTGAGGAAAAAAATAAGAAAAGATGTGATAACCAGGGATGTAAAAATCATGCGGGTCAGAATCTTCGCAAACCTGGGTTTCACAAAGAGCGAAAACACTAGGCCGATTAACCTGGATGTGAGCATAAGCAGAGAAGAAATTTCCTCTCAGCCCTCGTATATTTGCAAAATCTATACCGAAATCACCTACCATATCGAGAGATGAATTTCAAACATATTTAACCGTATGCACAAGTGGCAAATGGTATTTTTGTTGTTTCTCTATTTTTCAGAGTTATACCTTCAACAATGTAGGAAACAACAATAATAGTGATGGGTCGGTTGTATCGAATTCGTTACATGTACCGAGTATTCTAATGTAACGATGCGATACATTTCGTTACTTCTCAGAATATGTCGGTACTCGGTACTTTCGCTGAGAGGCAGTGTTACAATCTGCTATGCCTGCGACAAGCGACTTGATTTTAACAGCTGATTTGTATTTGTGCTTTCAGTGAGGCTTGTTCTAGGAACTTTTTATCAATTTTAAATTAGTTGGAAATTTAAATTCGTTGTGTAAACTAATTCTACAACCAACAGTAAGTATGTAATTTTTTTAAGTTAAATAAATAGAATAGAACACATAAATTCACATAATAATGTAGCCCCTATTGGAGCTATATAATATTTCTCTATAAATTAATTTTAGAGAAATTTTTATATACACATATAGCTCAATATTTTAAGGGTAACATGAACTTAAATACAGAGATCGAGATTGTTATTTATTGATAGTACTTATTTAAATTTTTGGTTATTATATTAGGCTAGCGAAAAGTTATGGCATCAAAAAAAAGAAGCTTTATGTGGGATCATTTCTCAGAAAACCCCAAAGTACCCGACTCTGCTGTTCGCAACATTTGCAAACAAAAAATTTCCATCAAAGGAGGAGCTACAACCAACTTAAAAAAGCACTACCAACGAAAACACCCCACAATCAATTTAACCTACCCAAAAAATCAAGCTTCGACACCTATTGCAACACCAGCAACTGTAGAAATACCGGATTCTTCAACAAGCAACGCAACAAGCAACACCAGTCAAGGAACTTTGCAGGACTTTTTGCTAACAAAAAAAATTGGAGCTGTTAAAAAACTAAAGATTGACAGCCTTATATTGAAAATGATGTATGTTGATCTTCAGCCGTTTTCAATAGTTGAAGACAAGGGCTTTCGGGAGTTAGTCCATGAGTTAAACCCGGCGTACCAAATTCCTTCAAGGAAAATATTTTCAAAGACACTCTTTCCAGCCAAATTTGAGGAACTCTCGACCGTTATTCCGAAAGAGCTTCGAAGTGGACTCTCATTTTGCGCAACGTCAGACTGCTGGTCGTCCACCACAGCAAAAAGCTTCATTGCAGTGACTGTCCACTTTTTAACTGAGGACTTCCAGCAGAAATCTGTGCTATTAAGCTGCAGAGAGATTAAAGAGAGGCACACTGCGGAAAACCTGGAGCAGACCATAAAAGAAATTTTGGAAGAGTGGAACGTGCCAATTGAAAAAGTAAACTTTTTTGTAACGGACAATGTCTCAAATGCAATCAAAAAACTAAAACATTTTGGATGTTTTGCACACTCTCTAAATTTAGTAATGAAGGAGGCGCTAGAGAGTGTTCAAGAGCTGCTGGAGAAAGTGAGAGGCATAGTTCGTTTCTTCAAGAAGAGCAATGTAGGAAATTACAAACTTGAAGAATATTTCAAAGCAAGAAACGAGGAGCCCTCTAAACTAATTCAAGACGTTCCCACTAGATGGAACTCATCTTTTTACTGTCTCAAACGGTTTGGCGACATGGAAAGTGCTTTGAGGAGTATCATGGGCACTATAGACCATGATTTTCCTATACTCTCCGTATCCGAATGGAGGTCAATCAAAGAGTTGGCGGAGGTGTTGGAACCCTTTGAAAGCGCAACTAGAGAGGTTAGCCAAGAGAAGCATTTGTCGGGATCATTAGTGCTACCTCTCAGAAAATCTCTAATAGGAATTTGCCAAACAATACTGCAAGATCCCATTTATGCGGAAACAACCAAAAGGGTTATAAAAACAGTGCAGGAACAATTAAACAAACGGTTTTCTAATTATGAAAATAGTCAAACGCTGGGACAAGCGACATTTTTAGACCCCAGGTTTAAAAATGTGTGCTTTATGGATAGTGTAGCTGCGGATAATTTTCAAAAAAAAATAATTGAGCAGGTCGCCAATATTTCACAGAAAATTCCAGCTCCAATAATCGCGGAAGTTGTCTGTGAACAAAATAAAAAGAAGTTTGAAATTTGGGCTGGTCTGGATAAAGCTATTGTTGAAGTTCAAAGGTAAGATTTTATTTGTCTATTATTGCTTGTTAACACTATACAACACAATTTGCTCTACTAAAATAGACAATGTATTTTCTTTCTTTCAAGATACATAAATGAGCCGCCTATTCCAAGATTGCAAGATCCCTTGGTATGGTGGAGGGAAAACAAGGTTTATTTCCCCGTGCTTTCAAAACTAGCACTAATCAAATTAAATATAGTTGCGTCGTCAGTTCCATGTGAGAGAGTTTTTTCTAAAGCAGGGCTGGTTGTTTCTGACAGAAGAAGCAGATTGTCTCCCGAGAAAATTTCAAAACTTCTATTTTTAAATTTGAACCATAAGTTTTTAGAATAGATAGACATGTCATTATTAATAGTAACAGTTACCTGACTTATGTAAAAAGAAAGCACTCTTGCCCAAGCAACAGAAGCAAAGCATTCTAGTCCTTAAAAATAATAAGAAAAAATTGTTTTAACTATTATCCTGTTCTAACTTATTTTATTTCTTATTCATCTAACGTGTATTACACAGTAAGAAAATGGCGGGTATGGAAAAGCAAATACAATAGTTTTGGATCAGTTGTATGTATTTTGTATCATGTTGTATAAAGTACCGATTCGGTACAATGTAACGAGTATTTGTATCGAGTACATTTTGGTACCAGAACCGATTCAAAAGTACCGATCCAGCCCATCACTAAACAATAACACCAGTAAACTACTTGTGTTGTACAGAGAGGTGATGAAGGGAAGAGAATAACCACGACGAAGGGGGCAAAGAGCCCTTTGTCTGGTGTGTGAAACAACGAAGAAATGCCAGCGTAAACGTGTGTTGTGCGTTGTGGTTGGATGTGTTGATGTAGTTGTTGTTGTTATGGTCATCATTTCTGGTTGCCTGTTTTTGGAATATTGTTATTGTAGTTGATATTTTAGTTTGGTATAATTTTTTTTTTGTTTTAATTGTTGTTTATGATGCTCAAGTGCAGTTTATTGTTTATTTGTTTATCTCTTGATATCGTCTTGTTTATTCTAAACACTAAAACACTATATGAAATAAATATGAACCGCGACGCGGACATTACGCGAAAACACGTCTGTACGGGATGGCGGACAAACAATTAAATTCTCTTCGAAGGCCATGAATGAATTTTGCCAGACATCTGTTGATCCGCCCAATTCCTTTTTTGATGGTGTTGGAGGTTCATCTTCACTCATTGCTGGCGCATTGGGATCTACTTTAAGGTTGTCTGCATTAAATTAAATTTCACTTTTTTGGGCATCGCTGGCATTAGGTTACTTGTTCAACTTTTCCTACAAAAATCAATTTCAAAACAAGGTCACCATCGTATTGAAGTGTTTTCAGTTATAATATTAAAATTGTCTTATGTAATTACAAAATATATACTTTTATGTACATATTTACCTTTTAAAGTAGTAATCAGCGCCGGATTTAAGCATAGGCTGCACCCTAGGGCGCCGCATCACAGACCGACCCGTAACACAAGAAATTGTAATTAATAATTTCAATGAATTTTAATTCAATGAAAGATTTAAAACAAATTACTGCACAGCAGCAACATCAGTTTCGACATGCAAGGAGAAACATCCCAGCAAACACTAGACTACAACAAACCAACCTCAAGTACTAACGATGAATACACACACATAAGTACACATGTAGAGTGTTAATCTTCGTGAGAAAACACACTCAGCAAATAGTACACACAATAATTTCCCTTACGAGTTTCTTAGCCAGCGTTGGCAGTTGAAGGGATTTGTCACCACTTTGTGGATTAAAGGAATATTCGTTAGGAATTTCTTGTGCAACATTTAGTTGTGAGACATTTTTTGTATGATACGATAAACTGTCTCTCAAACCTCTCGTAACCTTTTATGAATAAGGCCTTGCGCAAATACCTAGAATATTCGCTTATATTCTCCAGTTCAATACACACGCAACTTACACCTCGTCTCGTATTAGAGTCTTTACGGAAATATGGGATGCATCCCAAGAAATGCCAATTTAAAACTTCTTAAGCAGCATTAAAGTAGGTTGCATATGTGATATTAATTAAATTCTCAGAGCTAACATATATATGTATGTCGTGCAGCTTAGCTCTCGATGCACAGTGGGAGAAGACGATATAAAACTCAATATGTTATGATAGAGCTAATATTTTGTATTGGGGTTTTGGGGCGTTTGATTGTCGTAGCCAGTCGCATTATTACTGGCTGTGTAACCGAATTTAGAGGTTGTGCCAACCACAACAAACCGAAATAGTGAAAGCAAGCCATGCAGCAAACTAAGTTCAAATAGTGTTTGATTGATACTAATGGCAACTAAATGATGTTTTATGTTGGTTGTATCGAACGAAAATATGTATTCCCTTTTATTTCTGTCCAACCAAAGAGAAAAATACAAAAGCAACTCTATCTCGATGAAATGGCATAGAGAAATAGACAGGAGCCGCTATCCCTCTCTTCACGTTCTCTTGACGGCCCTTTCATCGAGTCCCGGCATAGAGAAATATAAAAGAGCCGCTATGTCTCTCTTGATGACGAGGCCATTTCATCGAGTTCGAGTTGCTTTTGTAATTTAGTCTTTGGTTACACCAATACGGACAGAAATAAAAGAGAATGCGTATTTTCGTTCGATGCAAACAACATAAAAATAATTTAGCTGTCATTAGTATCAATCAAACACAATTTAAACTTTGTTTGCTGCACGGTCTATAATATGTATGTCTTCTTTCGCCTCTTATTCTACATCATTTCCCTAGTACCCTTTCGATCAGCTGTGCCATAGAAACCCCCTGGAAATGGCCTACTACCTTGTCGTCATCGAAAGAACGTAAAGAGAGGGATAGACAACCTTGTATTTTCTCTACGTTTGCAGAGAATGCGTACTTTCGGTCGAAGCACTCATAGCAGATCTTCATTAGGGGTTGTTTGGAATGTTGCTTTTGAAAAATTCATCAAACTAAATGCAAACGCTAACTCATCTCAATTGGAAGTGTTCGAAAAATATCGCAAGCAAAACAAACAAGAAAATATTTGCAAAAACTTCTTTCCATCTCCAGAGAACCATCGGGACCCATTGGAAATGATTTTTGTTGTTGCCTAAGAGACAACACAATTCTTACAGGCAATAACAATTTCCTGCAGTTTCGTCGTGATCAAACTACGTTCATCAGGCATAATTTTTTTTATTCGGCCTTTTTATTGGTACTTTTTTATTTCACTGTTCAATACCGTTCTACATCCCTATTAATAGAGATATAGTTTTTTTTAAAGAAGTTTTGAAAAAATGTATCCTCATGATTCCTGGAAAACCGTATAGCTATTTCAAATCTAGCCGCAGATCTTCATCAGCGGTTGTTTGGAATTCCGCATTTGAAAAATGGATCGGATGTATCTAAAGTTCTGTTGAAAACATCCAGAAGGTTGCTAGTTCTGTTGTTTTTGCAAGCATAATGCAATCTGTTGGATTTATAAATCTTGTGGCGCGATTTAGCTGCCGATTCGCCAAAAACACCAATTGGCAGTATAGTGTTCTCTATAACCTGCTTCGAATGAATTAACACCTTGTGAACAGTGGAGGTCATTGGTAGCCAACGATACAAATCTTGTATCATTTTTGCTGTCTGGAAGCAATATGTTTCAAACTTGTTTCGATTTATGGGAAAGTTACACGATAAACGGATCAATATACAGTCAAGGAAAAAAGTCTACATACAACCTACGATTTTGAAGTTTAAGAGAATTAGTAGCGACAATTGAAAATGATATTATTGCAATATTTTAGTCATTTAAAATAAAGATTATTTGAAGAAAAAAAAATAAGAAAAAAATATAACATGGAAATTATTAGGGAAAAACACAATAATTAGCGGGAAAAAAGTCTGCATACAGCGTGGCAACTCCTAAAATCAAATAGAAAATTGAAAACAAAGAAAGGGAAATAACAGTTAACTTTGTTGAATTAATTACATTTACAAGCATAACAATTATTTAAGTGGACAAAGTGACAAAAAAAGAAGGTATTATTCCAATTTGTATCCACGAGATTCATACTTCAGTTCGGAATATGGTAGTGAATCTCCGCAAGGAAAATAAATCTTATGGAGAAATTGCTAAGACAGTAAAATTAAGTCATGCTACTGCCCAGAAGATCATTAGAAATGCTAATAATACCAATAGTACCGAAACTAAGCCACGTTCTGGCAGACCTAAGAAGCTTTCGAGACGCGATGTTAGTAGTATTCTTAAAGTAGTCAACCAAGATCCGAAAATAAGTGCTCCAACATTGGCGGAACACATCGCCACATCTTTCAATATAATTGTTAGTCCACGAACAATAATAAACGTTTTACACGTCAGTGGATTAAATAGCAGAGTAGCACGCAAAAAGCCGCTAATTTCAGCGAAGAATCGCTAACTTCGCCTTGACTTTGCTAAAGCACATCTAGACAAGGGTATGGACTTTTGGAAACGTGTTTTATTTACTGACGAAAGTAAGTATAACATTTTCGGAAGTGATGGCCGATCCAAAGTTTGGAGAAACCCAAATACTGCACTTGATCCAAAGAACATAATATCTACAGTAAAACATGGTGGTGGCAACGTTATGGTTTGGGGCGCCATTGCGTCAACTGGAGGGGGTCGTTTGGTTTTTGTCGAGGGTAATATGGACCGCTACCAATATAAAAATATATTGGAACAAAATCTGAAGGCATCTGTTGATAGTTTAGGCCTGGGAAATAAATGAATTTTCCAACAAGACAACGACCCTAAGCATACTGCACACGTTGTTCGAGACTGGCTTCTTTACTATGCCCCAAGACAGCTGAATCCGCCACCCCAGTTACCAGACTTAAACCCAATAGAGCACATATGGGACGTTTTGGAAAAATTGGTACGACAATATGACATTAGTAGCCGTGAAACATTAAAACCCGCCCTTATTCGTGCATGGGCTAAAATAACACCCGATATTACGGAGAATTTGGTGACATCAATGCCCCGTCGTCTTCAAGCAGTTATTAATGCCCAAGGTGGACCGACCAAATACTAAAAGTTATCTTTTTTTTTTGTTTTATATATAAAATTTTTAAATAATATATATTTTTTATGGCTGTATGTAGACTATTTTCCTATGAATTTTCAGTGTTTTTGTTACTACTGTTTTTATTATGTAAATGAATTGTTTTTTTATTTTATAAATAAACTTATTTATTAATGCCTTTAAAATTGAAATAAACATTTTCTTAATTTTCTTCACAAACTTTCTAAAATCTCTAAAACAAGGGATGTATGTAGACTTTTTTCCTTGACTGTAACTTTTAAGCGAAAAATTAGATTATGATTAACACCTTTGATATCAGCAAAAATTACGTCACTAGAGAAAGCTCGACGGGCTGTATTTCCGTCGTTGGTGCTTCCGAAGCCACCAACTTTAGGCATATCCACACGAAGACCCAACTCCATTCAAAAAGCATTTTGAATTTCTTATTTTCTCTTTGAAAATTTAAGTTTGTGATCCTCTGACCGTATTTGCCATGTTTCTACTTTACACTTATAGTCCAAATGTGAAATGAACTCAAAAAAAAACGGATCCAACTATGTAAGGGACTTAGCCCAAATTTGATGATGGACTCTTTTGCACGAAATCTTTCACATGAATAATCAGTTATAAAGGGGTTTTCAACAGAGAAGCTACAAAAGTAAATCGATAGGGACAGCAAACGACGCCATATTTTTTCCCCGCTCTTTTGACATATCTCTTCAGTAAGGTTTGCCATTTCATCATGGAAAGATATACGAGCCAACAACGAGTCGTCGAAATTATTAAAATTTACTACCGAAATTTGGAGTCAGTGGCCTCAACTTTAAGAGCGCTACGTCCAATTTATGGTCGTCATAATCGTCCTACCAGATCAACAATTGAGCGTCTAGTGGAAAAATTTGAATCCATAGGCTCAGTACAAAGTGTTCCCGTGCCAGTGAGACAAAGAAGTGCCCGTAGGGTCGAGAATAGTGCTGCCGTTGAGGCTTCAGTTCAAGAAAGCCCAAATGTGTCTCTCACACGTCGTTCTTAAGCGTTGGGCATCTCTGTGACGCCGTTGTGGCGAATTTTGCGAAAAGATCTTGGCCTACATCCTTACAAGATCAAATTGACGCAAGAACTGAAGCCGCTTGACCACCATAAGCGTCGCATGTTCGTGAATTGGGCTAAGCAGCAGCTTGAAAATGATTCGGATTTTCATCGGAAAATCATCTTCAGCGATGAGGCTCATTTCTGGCTGAATGGCTTCGTCAATAAGCAAAATATGCATTATTGGTCAGACAGCAATCCACACATAATCCCTGAGTCATCATTGCATCCCGAAAAAATTACGGTTTGGTGCGGTTTATGGGCCGGCGGCATCATTGGGCCGCACTTCTTCCGTGATGATCAAGACCGGCACATTACTGTGAATGCGAATCGCTACCGTTCAATGATAACCGAATATTTTTGGCCCCAATTGGATAATATGGACTTGGAGGACATGTGGTTCCAACAGGACGGCGCCACAAGCCACACAGCGAATGCCACAATCAATTTATTGGAAACCAAGTTAGGTGGACGTGTTATCTCACGAAATGGCCCAGTCGATTGGCCGCCTCGGTCGTGCGATTTGACGCCGTTAGATTATTTCCTGTGGGGCTACGTCAAGTCTATGGTCTATGCCAACAAGTCAGCGACAATCTATGAACTTCCTACGAATATCGAACGTGAAATTGCAGCAGTATTGGCCGATTTATGCTTGAAAACCGTCGAAAATTGGGTTCAGCGTCTGGACTTCTGGATATTCTGGATATTTAAAACTTTTCCATCTATTATTATTTATTAATAGATTCATAATATACATTACAGTTCAAAGTAATTAGTATTAGAAAATGGAGTTATGATCTATAATTGGCGAAGCATTTATTGCTGTAGCCAGATTGACAATTAAGTATTACACATTTTTAGCAAATTTCCTCCCCTTTATATAATGCAAATGTAGTTAAGTATTATAAATGACTAAATCTCAAATTCTTTCATTATTAACTTTTTAAATTTCAAACATGATTCTAAATATAAATAGAGCGAGTTGAAATTATTGCCATTTAATATATTAATTACTTCATTATAATCTAGAGATGTATGACCAAAGTGAATTCTTCTTATTTCTCTATAAATGGGGCAAATGCCAATGAAGTGGAATGTATTTTCTGATTCGTGCATGTTGCAAATTGTACAAATACCATCAGTGTTGTTCTTGAAGCATCTAGAATTAAGATCTAATATCCCACCTCTAGCTCTTATAATCAGGTTCGTAGCACGCGCTGAAAATGCAGACGTCCGGAGAATGGTGTGATGCTGTAGTCAAGCTGCGAATATGAATCGTGAAACTGAGAATTTGACGCCTCGATGGCAAAGTTGTCCCTCTCCTTAATCACCAACAAATCTAATATCTCTCTCCAGTATAGACAAACAGGACTGCCACTATTCGGAGGGGAAAAATTTACCACGTCACATAAATTCACCCATTACCCTGCCCAAAATACGTTCATTCGTATTATCGTCTCTGCCAATTTTCTAGGTAATCTAGCTGAGCCTAAGGAAAGTGCCCTATTTACGTAGGAGAAGTGTAGTTGTAGTGAAGAAATATAAAGTCAGTTAAACCCGGTTTCTAAATATAGCATATAATTTGGAGTATTAGCCGGAAGGTATAGCATTTTTTTAATAAAAAAAAAACGGAACAATTTCTCCACATCATCATATTTTTCGTAACCCCATATTTGAGCAGCATACAGCATTATAGATTTTGACGCAGCGTTAAAAATTTTCAGTTTGTTGGCTATAGATTGTTTATATATTTTGAATTCGTTTAAAATATTGTTACTGGGCATACACCAACTATAAAGCTGAACATCGCGATTTTTTCTCGAACTTTTCCATCTATTAATGTTAGATATAACTTGAACGATATTTCTACCGTTTTCCATTGCCAATATGTATATGTAAATTTTGTAAAACAGCAATTTATTTTCTCAAGTCTCAATTCTTCTCTCAAAATAGATTCCTTCGTTTCCTTAACGAATTCCAACTTAATTGGCCGACAAAACCTTGTTGACTGGGGCGTATTATTATTCCAAATAGGTGTTCCAGAGGAGAGTACGAGTCTCAGTGGTATAATTGTTGTGGCTAGAAGCGAAGCGTCAGAATTATTGGAAGAGTCTGTTGAATGAAATATCTGCTTATATTGCGCTTGGCCTGTGCTATTGTCAAATCCGTAGCTAAAAATTAACTCACATTTTAAATGATCAGAATTTTCAGAAGCCATTACGGCTTCAAAAACCTCCTTTTGCATTTCAGCAATCCTATTGGCAGTATGTAACACAACAGATTCTAAAGGAGCTTTTGCTACGGTCTCGGTTACTTTGATACCTTCTGGGTCGGCATTTTGACTTCGCAGCTAGAATTTGGTGATAGTGAGGATATACATATGTCACAGTTTCTCGATTTACTTTCACGGCGTATTGCGTTATACTGTGATGTTGTGAAACTGTTTTCTATGAAAAAAGCTAACGCTTCATCTGCAGAAACAGGAATTGTTTTAGGTTGATTTTCTGAGTACATCTTTTTAATTTTGGGAATGCCTTGTTGGACTTGCTATGGTTTCCTTAAGAACTGCAGCTAAGTTAGCATTTCCTTCCTTCCTAGCTGAGGTTGCTGCTGCTTGTAGAGGTTTACGCCGCCGAGCCACGCCGCCGCCGCCGCCGCCGCCGTTTTTTGAGTTTTTTACTGCGCCGCCGCTTGACTACCTGGAAACCGGCGCGGCGGCGGCGGCGGCGTGGTTCAGCGACGTATAACATTTTATTTAATCTTTCATATAATCGATCAAATAATGGCATTGTCCTGATTTACAACACACAAACTATAAACTACATACTTACAACCATAATCAGAATATTTCCTAATAATAGTCAGCTTAATTTCCTTGCAATGCTGTACGTATTTGTTCGGCACGGCACGCTACAGCTATGTTATTCAAGTTAAACACAAAACTGTGTTCGATCATGACATTGGCATACTTAACGTATTGCATGGTGCCGGCCTTTACCGGAAACGCCGGTCTTGCCGCCGCCGCCGTTATCCGCCGCCATGTTAGCCGACCAAGCCGCCGCCGCCGGTTTGCCAAGGTCACTACGCCGCCGCCGAAGCAGGAACAATCGGCGTAAACCTCTAGCTGCTTGTACTAGTAAATCAGTTTGCCCTAATATAGCCGTTGAAAGCTCCGCTGCTGCTCTTCTCTTCCCACATTCCGACTTTATGACAGATTATTCTCCATGACAAACTTTTTATAAAATTTGAACACACATTTCACAATAACTGCTCAAACATTCGATTAAAAAGTGATATTTTACAAAATTGCTTCAACACGTATGGGAACAATGACTTTGACTGCGTGCTGGCAAACAGTATTTTGTACTGTTCAACAAAAAAATATCAATTTGTATCAAAAAGTATCAAAAAAGTATCAATACTCCAAGTATTACTAACTGGTTGGCAAAAAAAAAACAAAACTATATGAACAGTTTCGAAATTTGAATTTCGCACGGAAAAACTAGGTGTTTGAAACAAAGAGGGATGGTTGGTCGCATTGTACATGTCTCATGAAGAAAAGTGACTACGAACCTCTGTCCCAGTGGCCAGTGACCATCAATAACCCTAAGATGTCTCTTAAAGGAGGTCAAAAGGATAGGTACCCCAGTGATTGTGGGCGCTGAAGCAAACGCACCTCATCCATTATGGGGTAGCACTGACACCAATGACAGGGGTGAAACACTCAAGGATTACTTACTGGGTACAAGCCCAGCTATATGTAGTAGATACCATAGATTAATTTATATATAGATTTGTTATCCATCTCATTTGACGTTTCTCTTTGCGCGTCTTCAATGAGGAAACGAACTTCTGTCCGCTGTTTAATTACAACAATTTGTGCGAACATCGAACAAAATCCCCAATTTTTAGTTTTCATACGAGTATATTTACATATTTTGAACACTAACGGTAACAATTTCAGCTGTGTTTGTCAAACCTCAGGGACAGAACTGAGCTTCCACATGTTCACGTCCCTTCAATCATTAAACCGATGAGCGAGTTGACAAATCTATGTATAAATTATTCTAAGGCAGATACAATCATTCAACTTTCGTCACCAGATTCAGGCAATAGATTGCAACGAAGGACCTGTATAAGTAATCATGGAATGTAATGTCATTGAAGACAATTCGTTGCCTGATCATTAAAACTCTATGTGTGATATAATGGAAACTCGTGGATGCTCTTCTGTAAATCAATAGAAGATTCATTCAAAGCGTCGACGCTAAAGAAAATACTAGCGTCAGGTAATACGACGATAAGTTAGCTGGAGGCCTCTTCTGGACAGCGGACAATCTGCAGTGGTGATTCACTCAATCAACTTATGGACACCCACTTCCCGGGCAAGTCAATGTACACACATACTCCTTGTAGATCTGAAGTCACCATTGTCACAGTCATCACCAACGCGGAACTTCAGGCTGTGGTCGATCCATTGAACACCTGACTGACAAAGTTATGCATCGCGTACCCAAACTTCAGATACATACCAAGAGGGTGGAAACAAGAATGGTGTTCATTCCCAAAGCGAGAAAGGCCTTTCATACATCTCCTAAATACTATAGGCCTTTAAGAATATAATCGTTCCTAGAATATGGAGAGAGCATTTCTCCGGGCTACTAGTACCTGAGATATCCAATGACGATGGGACAATCGATCATAATATGGACGACGACGTCGATTGCCCCCCTTCTAACCAAGACGAGGTTCAAACAGCTATTGCCCGGATTAAGAACAACAAAGCCGTAGGAGCCGATGGATTACCGGCGGAGCTGTTTAAGGCTGCCGGCGATGAGCTGATAAGGTGAATGCATCAGCTCATTAACAGAATTTGGTTAGATGAATGCATGCCCAACGATTGGAGTCTAAGTGTACTATGTCCCAAATTTAAAAAAGGTGACCCGAGTATCTGTGCCAACTACCGTGGAGTAAGCCTTTTATCCATAGCATATAAGGTTCTATCAAGTATAATGTGCGAAAGACTGGAACCAATTATCGCTGACCTGATTGGACCATACCAGTGTGGCTTTGGGCCTGGAAAATCGACAACTGACCAGATTTTCACGCTACGCCAAATCCTGGAGAGGACACATGGAAAACAAATCGACACCTATCATCTATTTATAGATTATAAAGCGACCTTCGATAGTCCGATACGGGAGAAACTCTATGAAGCAATGTCTGAGCTTGGTATTCCTGCAAAACTCATACGCGTTTGCAGGATGACCTTGACGAATACCAAATCCGCAGTGAAAGTTGCTAAGGATCTTACGGAACCCTTCGAAACTAAGCGAGGCCTTAAGCAAGGCGACGGTCTATCGTGCGATCTCTTTAACATCTTAATGGAGATCATTATGAGAAAAGCTGCAGTCAACATGAATAAAACCATCAGCAGCAAAAGTCACATGCTGCTCGCGTATGCTGATGATATAGATATCATTGGGCGCACAATTAGAGAAGTTACTGCGGTTTTTCGAGAATTGAGAAGGAGTCAGCAAAAACGGGTCTGACGGTAAATGAGGACAAGACAAAATTAATGGTTTCAACGAACAGGGCCTCCACGCGATTATACCAATGCCTGAACGTTGATAACCGTTATAACTTCGAAGTAGTGGACGAATTTATATACCTCGGATCTGCCGTGAACAAAAACAACAACGTCAGCCTTGAGATCAAACGGAGAATTGTGCTTGCGAATAGATGTTATTTTGGGCTAAGCAAGCACTTTAGAGATAAAGCCCTCTCTCGAGTAACAAAAGTCCAGCTGTACCAGACTCTCATTCAACCTGTCTTGCTTTATGGCGCAGAGTCCTGGGTCCTATCGCAAGCAGACGAAACATCTGTAGGAGTCTTCGAGAGAAAAATACTCCGAAAAGTGCACAACGGCGAGTATCGGCGACGCATGAATCATGAGCTGTATGAGCTTTATCCTGACATTGACATAGTTAAGCGGATCAAGATAACGCGATTGCGCTGGCTAGGCCATGTCAGTAGAATGGATGAAGACGAACCAGCACGAAGGGTTTTCGAAACCGAACTCGAAGGAAGACGAAAAATAGGAAGACCAAAACTCCGCTGGAGGGATCTGGTTGACGAATCCCTGCGTGCACTTGGTATTGCCAACTGGGGAAATAAGGCAAAAGATCGAACTGGTTGGCGAAATATGTTATTTTCGTTTTGTAAGGTCCTGACCCCCCGGGGTTGTCCGAGACCGGATAAGTAAGTAAGTAAGTGAAGACTTTCGAACGGCTGATAGATATACATTGGCAGTGAGTATTGATGAAAGATTGTTGTCTAGCGCGGAGCATACGTACTACAGCCAGCACCCGCACGAACTTGTAGGATACATAGATACATAAATCATTGGCTGCTTCAACACTATAACGCCTAATTCCATAGAATTGACGCTATCGGTCATTAAGGGAACGTGGATGCTATAGGGCTTGTATACGAACATATCACCAGGAGACGTGTCAAGGTCATATTGGACAGGTAGACCTCAATGAGGAGTCTTGTCTCTACTTCCATGGAATGGTTACTGGGCGCTCTCCAAAATACGGGTGGGAAAACAGTTGCTTATGCAAACAACTGCCTATAGCCTAACGCCCAATAGCCTAATAATTCTCCAGGCTAGCTTTCAGACTTTCGGCAAATGGGCGGGTGAAAATAGACTATGTATGATCCCAGTCAAGACCGATCTGTCCCTTTTTACTCAAAGGTGTAAAATACCTGTGGTGAAACCTATCAAATGGTTCTAAAATTAAGCTTGCAGAGTGCAAAAGTAAATGGTTTCCCATTACATCCCACGAAGGAATCGGGGAGAGCTTCTCACAACCAGTGAGCAGTGCGCTTTCTAGTTTTATATTCACTGATTTGGACCTAGAGTTTTACACCGGTTCCGAACGGTATTTTGAGAAGCTTTTTCATGGCTAAATACTCGATGGTGTCGCTGTCACTATGCGAGGTGACCGCCGCCGGAAGAAATTTAAGGTGGCCAGATCAAACCTAGGATCTCAAGTACAAGTGGCGCGCACACTAAACATTGCACCACCGACGGCCATTAAGTGTGCTTGGGTGTAATTTTGGACAACAAGCTTAGCTTTAGACCCAACATAGTGGAAAGGTATGATATTCACCTCATTTGGATGCCATAGAAGAGGGTCATTCTGGGGGCTGCAAAGCGAGTGGGCTAGTCATACTAGGTACTACCTTAAAGGTTCCACAGGAATTGCAACGTGTTCGCATGCCTCTAGCGACTTGTAACCATATCCTACTAGAATGTTCCCACATGATAATGTAGGAGAAGTGAAGTAACAGTTTCCCTGTCAACTTCTGAGCTTAGAGAAGTTTATTCACTGAAGTTGGTTTCATCGTTCACTTTCGCCTTCTCTATTAGACGTCTGACGGGTACCGATGTCAATGGGTCTTTTTTGTCGGGACAGGAGTTCGTGGCAACGTTTCTTCATAGGGCGTATACGATGCGAAGATCCAAATACTGGATGTCCTCACTTCCAGGCTAGCAGCAACGTTAAGTTATTATACAACAGTAGCTGAAGTATATTCAAGTCATTTCATAGCACAATTGATGCTCTGGGAATCATTACCCTGGTTGTGGCTATTGTTCTCTAACCTTTCGTCCTCAACCCACAGACCCCGACCTTAACAACGTAGGGCTCTTGGGTTAGGACAACATCCGCCTCGTCTCTTGGTTGAAAAAGAACCCTCAACATTAGTTGGTCTCTTCACAAACAACAATACTGTTCGTCGTCAGACACTGTGAAAGCGTCTTCAAATGTATCATTACTGGCAGCTGGAAGTTGAAGAGAATACATACAGATATGTGTCGGGTAAAGGCCAACCCTCTTCCTAAAGGTACGGTTAGATTGGGAAAATATTTGATCAATATATTTCATCATATTTGCTTAAAATGTTGTCAAATTGACACAGGGTGCCTCTTTTTGTTTGATCAAACAGGTATCAAATAGTGTCAAATAAACAGTAGGGAAAATAAATTTGCCCTGTGGTCACACTTGAACAAATATCTGCAACAAATAATTGTCAAACTGCCAAAAAATACAAATTTATTCTCTCAAAAATTTTAAGCTGAAAGTAAATACGAGAACCGCAAAACAAATCAAAGAATGAAGAATCTCTCTCTCAAGAGCCATTAGGGGTACGAAAATGTGATTTTGTACAAATGTTGGTCGTATAATAAAACTTGCTGTTTTGTGGAAAGTGGTTCACGTCCCTTTTTAAAAAATCGTTATACTGCTCGATTGTAATGAAATTTTCGCAGTGTGGTAATGTCGAAAGAAATATGCTTCCACTAAATCGGATTAACTAGCATTCTGACCGAGCCAAAGATCCTAGAATCATAAAAATTACCAAATTGCGCACAACTTCTGGTCGTCTTTGACTTATACAAAGACGATAAAGATGTAGCTGACCAGAAGTTGTGCGGAATTTGGAAACCCTCGTAAAAGGGAACTAAAAAGACGACACGATTCACATAAACGCATTTCTCTCTCGCGTCATATCTTGATTATTTCATACTTTTTCATAGTTTATGTAATTTTACTTCAACATGGTTTGAATTTGTATAGTTATATACAATAACACTGTCAAATAGCTGCTTCTTGTATTGAAATATTCAATGAAGAGAGCCAGAGAGAGAGAGCAGAGAATGGATAGGGTTTCACTCGTTTTGTTTGTTGGCATTCGAGTGAAGAGAAATTTTGGTAGTACCAGTGTATTATTGTACTGAAATACAGATGTTTGGGTAAATCAGTACTTTAATGCAACACTGAGGTATCACCGAAATTAAAAATACACCGAGCATCATAAACGAACACCTACAGCCCGCTCTATCGCCACGAATCGAAAAAAAACGACTCGAGAGCACGTGCGAAGAAGAAACAAAAAACCCAGGCATCCCCGAGCAAGCCACGTGCATTTGTTTATGTGCATTTTCACACGCACTTTCTCGACTCAAACGAGCAGAGAAGTACGGGCAGAGCAAATGTTTCCAAGTGATGAACATGGATTGGTGTCCTCATTTATTCGCCATAATTTGCACAAAAAGTACATACAATTTACAATAACGTAAATACAATGTACCAGAAACTACACCCACCGAAATAAATACATATAAAGGCAAGACCATTTTTTGTTTTTTCCAAATGTTGAGATGAATTTTCAAGTTGTTATTTTATATTGTATTAGGCCTTTCAAAATAAAATACTTTTCACCAAAAATACTTTGACAATGACTTCTTCAAGGTGAATTGACAAAAATAAACTAATTACTAGTGCGAAATATTTATAAAGGCAAAAGGTTTATTTAAATATTTGAAAAAGTTTCGTAAGGCGTATGATCTCCATGGACGCTGATAACTTCTACTAAGCGTCTTGGCATTAAGTTTATCAGCGAAGGAATATGAGCAGGATTTTCTTGAATTTCTACCCGTCGATCGTTGACATTCTTCAACTGGCGGCCTTGGTGGTAAACTTGGGTAGGTTCCAGAACTAAGTGCATGCCTTTCAAGAGTTGGTATTATTTCTGGACTCCAGAAACTTTGAAGTTTTCTTAGACCTATGTACTGCATATATTTTAGACACATAACAAAAAGAAAAAAATGGAAGCAGTAACCGAAAACAACAATGAGGCAGCTTGTAGGTAAAGTTGTTTAAATTAACAAATTTTGATAAAATAATGAATCTTTTTGTTTACAGTGATGCAAATGTTTTTGCTGATAATCCGCAATTTAGAACAGAATAGCTTACTACTTTCGAATGGCTGCAGGAAAGCAATGATACTCCATTTTGTACTGGATGCTCCAAGCCACTTGCTGCACATTTGACACATCTGAAGACTCATTTAAAGACAACAACGCATGTACAAAACTATGACACTAAAAAGAAACATTTGCATATCGACAAATTTTTTAACAACGAACAGCAAAGAAAGTCGCAACAGATAAAACATGTAGAATTCACGTTGATCATGTTTTGCATTACGCACAATTTGCCTTTCATATTGATGGACTATCTTACTGCATTATTGATTGTGTGCTGCCCGGACTCTGCAATTGCAAAACTAGTGCATTACGGAAGGACAAAGGCCACAGAAATAGCAGACAAAATGGGAAAGCAGGCAAGGAATGATGTAATATCCATATTACAAAAAACAAAATTTTCTTTAATTGTGGACGGAACTACCGACCTTTCTACGAAGAAATGGTTTGTTTTAATCGCGCGTTATGTAAATTCAGCGTTTGAAATCCAAGATAAGTTTCTGACAATGTTGGAATTAACTAAGTCAGACGTGCAGTCAACATTTGATAAAATTAAAGAATTTTTTGTGTTATGTGAAATTTCTTTCACGAACCTAATAGGATTGTTAACGGACGGAGAAAATGCTATGTCTGGTAAAGTAAGAGGCCTTAAGGCGCTATTTGAGAAAGAAGTAGAATTATTTTACATTAAATGTTCCTGTCACGCTTTACATCACTGCTCCAGTTACGCCACAAAAAAATTGCCATCGTCTATCGAAAAATGTGTCGGAACATATACACCTCTTTTTCTCGTAGTCCCAAACGCGTCAGCGAACTCAAAGAATTCCAGGAGTATTGTTCAGTTGCACCGCATAAAATTGTAGGTATATGCAGCACCCGTTGGCTTTCGCTGAAAGGCGTTGAATTAAGAATCGTTGAGCAATGGGATAGCCTAAAATTGTACTTCATTTCCTGTGTATATGAAGTTCAAGGAATTTCTGGTGGTGTTATTGCGGACGATATGACAAGCCAAATGAAATGTTATTTTTTATTTTTGACATATTTTCTACCCATTGCCAAGAATCTTAACAAAGAATTTCAAGCGGAAAGTTCACGTTTACCGTATTTATACACTAGCATAAAATCGAATTTTCTTTTAATATTAAGCAATTTTATTAAAAAAGAACTAATAAATAATATATAAATTGATTACAAAAATCAGCAGTATCAGCTTGATACTTGAAAAATATTTATTGGCACCAAGGCAGAAACATATGCGGAAACTTATTTAAATAAAACTGAAAAATATGAAATAAAGTCTGCTGTTTTATAATTTTATATAGAATTTCTTTATCAGATCAACAAGCGAATAGATTTCAAAAACGATAGTATAAAATTTGAAAAATATGATAACTCATGATAAGGTACTTTCAAACGCCGACTTAGCAATTCTGGATCTTGTTTTAAAATTACCTAAGTTAGTTGACTGTGATACATAACCAAATATAAAATCAAGAACTTTAACTTTTTATTTTTAATGTGATGTATTTAATACATGCCTGAATTATAACATAAGTAAATGAAAACAACATATCGCACCTGTTCCACAAAAGTGTAACAACTCAAACTCAAACTCTACCCACTGTAAAAATCATCTATTATGTTGTCTCCTCTTTCGTCAAAAAAAAAACCGTTATGACTCTCTCTTTGTTTTCAGAATAACTTTTTTAGACTCAACTAAAGAGTAACATTTTTAGTTGTCTCTAAATGTTTAAGCAAATCGGTTTGTTTTTTATCATATAAAGAGTAACATTTTTAACGCAAACAACGCTTTTATTCTTTTTAATGATAATTTCTTACAATAACATATTTTTTTCTTGAAATATATCATCAATATTAACGGATACAGTTTTTCGTCTCTACTGAAAATTTTGAAATTTTGAGTTGTTACACTTTTGTGGAACAGGTGCGATATGTTAAAAAGACTGAATAAAATTTGTTTACTTACAATTTACAATTTTAATGTATTTAATTATTAATTACATTATTACATTAATATTAATTTACATGCCTGAATTCTTTAATGCAAATATGTTATATCTGAAATCTTTATTTTACTTAAATATTAAATAAAATGTACATCAAAAAACACAAATATTAATTAAATTTTCAAATTTGGTCGGAAGCAGGCGATTTTGGTCGGAAAAAAAATTGTCAACCGGCAACACTGATAAGTACATACAACGTTAATTTACCATACCATGCATTTCAAAGTGCAGAAAATTTACCACAAAGCAGTACATGTCATGGTCAATAACGTACATAACCTGCAACAGAATGTATATAAATTTCGTCAACAATTTACAAAAACTACACATCAGGAGTACTTTACCAATCATAATTTTCGAAACGTCGTGGAAATATAAGAAATGGAATGACAAACATTTTATATTTTTCATACAACAAAGTCAAACTTAGTAGTAGAATAACCCCGATATTATTCTCAACGTCTAAAATTATACATGTTAACGTGCAGATTTCCATATTATCATAGACCAATTATTATACTAGACTTAACATTTCTCTTAGCAAATTTATGACATACACCCCGCGAAATAAATATAAAGGCATCACCATTTTTTGGTTTTTCCAAATGTTGTGATTAATTTTCAAATTTTTATTTTATATTGTATTAGTCCTTTCAAAATTAAATACTTTTCAGCAAAAATACTATGAATATGACTTCTTCAAGGCGAATTAAACTAAAATAAACTAATTACTAGTGCGAAATATTTATAAAGGCAAAAGGTTTATTTAAATATTCTTAAAAGTTTCGTAAGACATTTGAACTCCATTATCGCTAATAACTTCTACTAAGCATCTTGGCATTGAGTTCATCAACGAATGAATATGCGCAAGATCAGTTATCTTCCATTTTCTGATATTGCTACTCTTCGATCCTTGGCATTCTTCAACTGGAGTCCTGGGTGGTAAACTTGGGTAGATAAATAGACCAGAGGTTCTCGATCGGATACAGATCAGAGCTAAGTTCAGGCCAGTCGAGAATTTGTATTATTTCTGAACTCCAGAAACTTTGGAGTATTCTTAGACCGATGTGCTGTTGCGTTGTCCTGCTGGATGATAAACTCTGGAACACAAATTTCCTCTCCAGAATTAACTAAGACGACATCAAATATTCGAATATAATACTCGGAGTCGATTTTTGTGGAAACGAAACATATTGGAGTGGTTCCTCTATAACTCATACCTGTCCAAACCATAAGGGAGCCACCGCCAAAATTTCGCCCCCGACGCATAATTTTGGAAAAATCTTTGGGACGCCAATATTTGTCCGCTCTATCAGGGCCATCCAAATTTAAATTTTTCCATCGCAAAATATCACCCATCATCCAAAAATAAGTATATTTCAGCGAATTTAAAGCTGTCTAATTCGTGTCTTGGCATGAGACCAAGTTTTGCATACTTTTCCCATATGACAGTTGCAAGTCGCGTTTCATTATTTGTTGAACACGACGCAGCCCAGCTCCCAAGCTCAATTCAGCAATAATTTCCTTATCGCCGAAGTTTTCTGTAACAGTAACCCTTTTGATCTCTCTTTTGGCGCTGCTACTGATCAGTGGTGTCCTTCCTGGTAGTTTTGTGTTTCCATATTGGCCACCCTATTTTATAAAATTGTAAATGACACAGCTAAATCTTTTCAATCGCCTCGAAATTTCCCAATTGGACAGCCCTTCATCGTGATTATCTTTAAAATTGTTCCCTTTTCTTCTTTACTTACGTACTTTGCTCCAGGTAATCGTAATAAATTAAATTTTTTTAATTAAAACTACGTTAATTTTAAAACAATAAAATAACAACCAATTAAAACTCACTTCTGTTTTAGTTCCTATTTACTACTGTTTTCATGTTGCCTTTATATATATTTCGCACCAGAAACGGAAAAAACAACGTCACTTTTCATTTAACTTGTCAAAGAGATCGAATGGTTACATTCTCTGACATAATATACCTAATGACACATTTATGCATTAAAATTCTACACCAAAAACCCAGTGCATTGAGAGTACCGAGAAAAAATATATTGCCTTTATAATTATTTCGCTGGGTGCATGGCCTGGTGTGATATGAGCGTTGGATGTTGAAAAGAATTACTTCTGTACGGCAGTCACCGTGTCAACCAAGTAGCGAGACAGACAGACGGACATGGCACAAGTCTTAAAAAGTTCCAAAACGAATTTGGTCCACAGATACCTTCGATCTAACATGACTCATTCTATGCGTTACACTTTACCGTATCAAATGACATATGCCCCCATCCCTATGAGTGAGGATGGTCTACGAATATGTATGGTCTACGAAATTGTGTTTTTTTACCGAATATAAGGCGTAAAGTGACCGCAGTACTACAATTTTTGATTGTTTCAGTTTTAGCATTTTTTTTGCAAATTGCACTTTTTTGGCATGTTTTTTTTTGACAGCTTCTGGCAACACTGGTCTTTGCTCTCCCCATATATACCCAGTAGAACCTGTGTGCAACACAAAACGCGTTTTCTCCTATACACAAAGTAGACCCGACTACTACGGTGCTCTATACACTACCCTCATATACTTTCCAGAACAAATGGCCGCCTTTTCAGCGCACACATTGTATATGAGGAAAGTATATAGAACATCTTCGTGAGTTAGTTTCGTGTCTCATATACACGCTCTAGCCACAATGTTTGTGGGGAAGTTAACAGTCTAGTGTATCTAGGGTTGCCACACACCAAAAGTAAAATTACTGGACACCCACCAAAAATTGCCTGGATTTTAAAAAAATTCCTGGACGAATAAAAAAGTAAGACATCAGTAGTAATATTAATGTTTTTATTTTATTAAAAAACATTTAATGATAAACAAAACAAAAGTAACATTTAATTCAGTCTTTATACGTATGTATGTACATATATACATGTTTCATATTTAAAGAAATCTATGTATTAAATACTCAGATTATTATATTATAAAAGTTAAGATAACAAAACAAAATCTTTAAAATTCAGTCTTTAGGATAATTGAAAAAAAAAATATTTGGTATTACTTTTTCCACAGGTATTTTGAGCTTTTTGATACAGAACTTAAAAGTTCTTTACCTTTAATTGTCATCAAATAGTTTAAAAAATCTTTACAATTTTCATCAAAATTTAATCTAATTAACAGTTCACCTTTTATAAGATCGAACGACATTCTATTCCTTTCCTTAGAATATAAATTATTAAGAATACTAAACGTTCTTTCACAAAATGCGTTACTAATAGGTATAGACAAAACAAATGAGATCAGCTTATACATATTAATTATATTGTTTTTATCACATTTTTTAAAAAAATAAGACCATATTTGGTCGGATGAAATATCTTTCGGCAATTGGTCATACACTTCACGAAGGCAGCAGTAATCTGTATATAGAATATCTTTGTTAATGGAATTTGATATTTGTAATATTTGTGGAAGCTCCGACAAATTGTCCCACGATAAAAGGGATTGCTTCAAATTTAAAAAAGAAAGTCTTTTATAAAGTGATTCCTCACCGAAGTCATAACGTTGGTCCAAATACGTAACAGCCATATTTCTAAGATATTACATGAATCACTTTCAAGAGATAATATGGCGGAGTTAAACTCTTGCATAATATTATGTATAAAATATAAATAGGCCTCCGACAAACCCTCTGAAAAACATTCTTCGTCCTCATTGATAAGTCATTACCTGTAACTCCATGTGACACAAATTTCCAGATAGCTTTCCGACAGTTTTTTTCTCCTTTTTGCAAAAAGTACCTTTTCACAGCAGGCCAGGAATGCAACAATCGGTCTAAAGCCGGCAAGAGCGAAAGCCATCTCGTGGGAACATGTCGAAGTAGATTTTTGTAGTCAATGCAAGCAAACTCGAAGCATTTTTTTAATTTTTCATTCGACAATGCTGAAGAACTGAACTCATTGAATGTTTTGATAACGATATCTTCTATATCAACGGACAAAGCATTTAAAGCATATTTAATACAATTATTTATTATATGGCAATTGCAATTTGCTTTTATGATTTTTTGATTCACTTCTTTCAGTTTTTGGTACACAGAATTATGAGCGCCGTAATTCACTGATGCATTATCTGCACTGTAAGCTGCTAGTTGATCAATGTGTAGTCCATTTTCGTTAGTTATTTTAATTATATTTTGAAATATATCTTTGGAAGCTTCATTCGGATCTTCATAAAAATCTAAAATTTTCTTGCATATTCCGGTTTCGGCGTCAAAATACTGAACGGCATATGGATAGGTTTTGATGTTTCCTATATTTGAAGCATCACTGCCTACGGAGAAGAAAAAACTTTCTTTCAAGGCGTTAGCAACTTTTTCTTGGGAGTATGGGGCCAAAACGTTTCGCGTTATGGCAGCCGCTTTGGTACGTCCACAAGACATCTTTTTAGCAATTGCGCTATCGCAGTATGTACCAGCACTTAGTTTCATTTGGCAGTCCAAACTACTGTAGCTAAGCCCATGCACAACATTGTGAAAAACACTTACGAGTTCAGCTCGGGAAATACTTTCATCTTCTTTAGACTCTACTGGCACAACGAAGTTAGCAATTCTTCTTGATAATTTTTGAGATGAATCGACTTTCATATGCCGTTTTGTTTGCATATGTCTATTCAAGGCTCGGCTTCCTTCATATTTGATAGTAATATATCAATTTGACAAAATTTGCAAAACGCTGTAAATTCATCTTTTCTTTGAATCCATTTGGAGTATTCTGCTAAATCACACCATCTGTCGCTAAAGCAAACTAATCTTTTTTTTGAAGTTCCAGTCTCAGAGGTGGTTTCCATCCTTAGGTTCACAATAAGCAAATATGATTGTCGTTCTTAAATACAGAAATCTTATAATTTCTTTAATGCCAAAATAAAAACAATAAAAACTTACAATTTATTTGCAAATATATTCACACACCTTCAACAGCTGTACGCAGTGTTTATTTTGGGTTAAGTAAAGCAAATCAACACTGAGTGAAGAGTTTGAAGTCGATGGATAATAATCGGCGCCGGCTGCTTAATACATTCGTAGGCGGCTCAACTATCGTATTTACATAGCATTGTTATAAATAGCATTGTTCTAAATATTTCCTGGACATAAGTAATTTTCCCTGGACTCTGGACAAGATAAAAAAAAACTGGACAATCCAGGCGAGTCCAGGTCATGTGGCAACCCTAAGTGTATCTCATATACGCTCTACAGCCACAAGGTATATGAGGAAGTTTACAGTCTAGTAGATACCTACATATGAACAATGTGTATGGGAATGTACCTATGCAACAGTGAATTAATTCCGTTATACTTACAGTTTCTGTATATTAAGAAAAAAATGCATATGTATGTAAGTTCTATATTTCAAATTTATTTGTAAGTACACTTTGAAAATAAACATAAAAAATAAACTAAAGTATTCAGTCAAATGTATTAAAATAAATTAAATTAGTTCTGAGGTTTCTTTTCGAGAAACCTTTCATTTTTATACTTACTATTTTTAATTATATTTGAATTCTTATTTATTTAGTGCAATCTTGTTTCTTACATGTAATTTTTATATATTTTAAATACTCTCCTACGGCACTTGCGTACAGTTCGCAAATTTTTCACAACTAAAAAACACGTGCACACGAAGCAAAGATGGTAAACAGTTTCGGCTATGCTAAAATTTCCATAAACAATGTACATAGTAAGTTTGCGGAGAAGTAGGCAGCTGACAACATAACGATACGAACTTATAATAACGATTGATGAAATCGTGCGTGCGTACTTTTGCATAGAGAAAGTGTATGAATGTGTAGGCAGTCAATTTTTTGGCTCATATACAAACACTGTATACATTCCGACGACATCGGAAAAAGTTCTGCTGGGTATATGTTCTCTTTCTTTGGTACACATATTGCTGCGGCTACTTACTCGTTGGTGTTTGCCAAACAAGCGATTACTTCTCTTTCACTGCTTGCGCTCTGAGTGAGAGTATGTGTATTTGCTCTATCCGACTTCGAGTTTCACATATGAAGGAAAATGTTATTCATTGCACACCCGATCTTAATGAAATTGGGTATTAGGCTTCATGTCATCAAATGCGAGTCACCGATTAAGACAAGGGTGATTTTGCCACGCCCTACCAAAGATAGGTTGTGCGGCCGGCTGCTTGCTCGGCAAGATAACTCCCGCAAATCCGAACCAATCTTTATAAAGTTGGGTACTAAAAAGTTGGGTAAGTCAAATGAACACAAAAGTTAGGTGGATAACCGGTTGATCGACACGATAAGTCTCGTAGACTACAATCGATCTTAATATAATTTGGTGTTCGGCAATGTTTTCCTAAAAATTAAAGATTACATACTGTCCATGCCCTTTTTCTTACGTCCCGTACAATAGTTCGGCGGCTTCCGGCTAGCCGAATCGATATCTCCCGTATATCACAACCGATCTTTACAAAATTTGGTACTGATCAATACTTTGTGTAATATTGTGTAAAACAGATGAACAACTTCGCCATGCCCATTTTTGTACGTTCCATATAGTCCCATATAGGCTGGTAGTCACGATAACTCCCCATAATCATTTAGGATCGTAATTAAGTTGGGTGTGGAATAACATTTAGCGCAATGCCACTCTGCTACTGAATATTGGTACATTTACCAAATTCAATAGAACTCGGTCGCAATGGATGACTTCGGGTGAGGGTATGTTTAAGTCGGTTCACCGACAGCAATTTCTGTACTGGTTTTTCTGTACTGGTTCGCACAGCAATTTCTGTACTGGTTTTATTTCCCGCTAACTAATTTTTCAACGACATTGTATGGGGACCCGCTTGAAATGGCTTACCAACTCATACAAACTGGTCGACAAATTAGTTTAGAAGGGAATAAAAAAACCGGCCAAATATTGCTGTTGAACTCCATAAATTGTTTACCCGAAAGCCAAAGATTGATAAATATATCGAAGAATACATAACCGCATTAAAGAATTTAAGCCTCAATTGCAAGTTTGAATCTTTAAGACAGGAAGTGATAAAGGATGTCATCATTTGTGGTTTAACAGCACAAAAATTGCACTTAAAATAAAGGCTGTTGGGAGAGGGAGAAGTTAAACTTGAGACAGCCATTGAAATTTCCAAATGGAATGTGTGAAGGGGGAATGTGTGAAGGGGGATTCATCTTTGTTGCAAAACGAACATTGTGAGGAGACAACATTTTCAGTAGCAGCACTTAACAGAGTTTATAATAACAAGAAACAAACTGTGGTTTGTTACAAATGTGGTAATATGCACAAGGAGAGATGCCGTGCATGGGGAGTCATGTGCAATTATTGCCAAAAAACGAAACCATGTCGCAAAACGTTAGGTTAACTACAGTCACAATAACAGCAACGACAACAACAACAACAACAGCAATAAGTTTGTAAAAACTCTGGAAGAACAAAGCTGCGATGAGGTGAAGGAGTGGAAAAAATGTCAAGCAAAGCAATAACGTAATAGCCAGCCACATGAAAGAGAAATAGAATTGGTTTGTTGAAGTGGAAGTGAAAGCAGCAGACAAGTCGATTAAATGTCAGACTGGCACTGCAGCACAGACTAACATTTTATCAATAAAAACTTTAAATGACCTAAACATGTGTACAGGGTGTTTCAAAAGCGACCACCCTATTGAAAGATGCTCTTATTTTTGCAAATGGCCGCCAATGTCAAATCTGTTTTGACATTTGTGGACTAGATAGATGTAGAATACAAGTAAACAAGCCAAGGAGCGATACACTCCCCAAGAACGCGGAATAATCGTGTCTATTTTTTTGCGTAACAATTCGTCTGTGGTGTTGGCGCAGCGCGAATACCGTCGCCGATACCCCGGACGTCCGACACCGACTGCGCAAACACTGCGCTGTTTGGCCACTAACTTTGAAGAGTATGGGACCACAAGAGACGTTGCCAGGAGTGGCCGGCCCCGTGCCTCGCAATTAGCCACCAGGCGGTCGTCCCTATGGCGAATTTTGGTCAAAGACCTGCGCATGTTCCCATACAAAGTCCAGTCCGTGCATCAGCTGCTGCCTGTCGACCGCCAAACGCGTGTTACCTACGCCCAAGCCATTCTTAATCTCGTGGACGAAGTGGACGATTTTTCCACCAAAATCATAATAAGCGATGAGGCTCATTTCCACCTCAGCGGGTACGTGAACAAGCAAATCTATCGCTTCTGGGGCACCGAAAATCCTTGAGTGTTGCGCGAGGAGCCATTACACGCGCTCAAACTGAATGGATGGCGCGCTGTTCACGCCATTTTTTTCGAGAACGCCGCTGGTCAAAAGACAACAGTGGACGGTGCGCGCTATAGTGCCATGTTAACCGAATATTTTCTGCCGCAATTCGACGAATTAGGACTGGAGAACATGTGGTTCCAACAGGAGGACATGTGGTTCCCGAGACCCTGGAAGCACTCAAGGTCAACATTCGACACGAGTGCGAGAATCTGTTGCCCGAAGTACTCGCCGAAGTGATGAAAAATGCCACGAAACGAGCCCGTATGGTAATCAATTGTGACGGCGTCCATTTAACCGATATCATCTTCTAAACTTAACCAATACAATTCTAATTTAGGTTGAAAAATATCACTAAATTCAAAAATCACCTATTAAATAAATAATAGGGTACGTCGCTGCTTCCAGTGGAGAAGAACTGCCCCTTATGGGCAAAATTACTTTGAATTTTAAATTTAAAAATTTTAAATATTGTTCTGATTTCCATGTTCTTAACATGGAATGTAGGTACAAATATTATTGGTCTTAGGACAGCTGAAGCTACGAAATTGATTAACAGGGTAGGTGTAATTGAAATTAGAAAAATTTTTGAAGAATATAGTGACATGTTTTCGGGGTTAGGGAAGAAATGCGAGCTACTACTGAAAGATGCTATTCCAATTATAGATCCACCTAGAAGAGTACCATCTTGTCTTCATGACGACTTAAGGAATCAAATAGGTAGTTTAGTAGATACTAAATTTATTGCACCAGTTGAGGAACCTACCGAATGGGTCAATTCGATTGTACTTGTTGAGAATCATATTGGAAACCTTAGACTTTGATCCGCAGCTTTTAAACTCTGCCATTCTACGACCACATTATCCATTCCCTAATGTTGGAGACCGCAAGTCCAAGTTAGGTGGCTCAAGATATTTTAGCACATTAGATTCTAACTCTGGCTTCTGGATGGTTCCATTCAGCGAGCGTTCTTCTAAACTGTGCACATTTAACACGCCTTTGGAACGATACCGATTTTTGAGACTGCTGCCCCAGAAATTTTCCACGGAGGAATGTTTCGCCTGTTTGCGAATAATATAAAGGACTAGATGATATAGTATATGTATATAGATGATTTTATAGTTCAGGTGTCCACTAGGAAAGAGTATGACAATATTTTAGGTGAAGTTCGTGACAGAGCCAGGAAAGTGGGCGTAAAATTTAATAGCGATAAAACAAAGATTGGTTTGAATGAAATAAGATTCATTGGCCATGTGTTCCATGGAAATGGTGTTTATGCGGATTCTGAAAAAATTCAGTCTATATTGGAATGTCTAAAATGGGCATGATTAACCATTTGGGATCGTTTATTCCACATTTATCAGAAAATAACAAGCATTTACGAGTCTTATTAAGGAAAGACGTTCAGTGACATAGTGAAGCGCCACATCTGAAGATGGAAACCACCAGAACTCCTGTATTAATCTAATTCAATAGAGATCAGGACCTAATGTTAAGTGTTGGTTGGTTGAAAAGACCGCAAGACAGCACGCTGTCTAGAACACTTAGGCTAAAGAAGCTCATTGTGATACCTGCAGTTTCCTCTATAGCAACTATTGACTACTCGTCTAGCCAATTTGCCCTTTCAATGAATTTGTATATAAGACCTACAGGAATATCCTGTAGGGCTACGCTGCTAACTAAATGTGTTCCGAATATCATACTTCTCAGTCCTGCCAGAGCAGGGAAATCCAAGAGAAGGTGTTTCGTTCTACAAAGAGTGGAGTTTCTATGTCCCAATCTTAAGGCGTGTTCTCCTACAAGACAATGATCCGTAAGTATTCCTATCATTGTGCATAACCTGCCTCTCGGCAAGCTAAGTAGTTGCCTAGTCCTCTTTCTGTCCAGCTGTGGCCAGAGGACCCTGGCTTGTTTGCAAGTTGAAGTATGTATCCACTTGTCTTTGAACATATTATCGGCCCACTGCCTGATCTGAAAACGGCAGGTAGAGATTGGCATACTAACACCTTCTTTTGCCGGAAGAACCTGTGCCGTAGTACACTGTCTAGCTAACGCATCCGCTACGCAATTGCCTGGAATATCTCTGTGTTCCGGTACCCAGATAAGCCTGATGTCAAAATACTCTGCCATCACCGTCAGGGACTCCGGTAGTTCAGCAACCTCCAGTATGGCGGTAATTTCCGCCTGAAATACACTACAGTGATCAGGCAGCTTGAAGGAGATATTTACATTTATGTCCGGTGAATGGACCCCATAGCCTACTTACTCGTCAAACTTTGATCCATCCGTGAAAAATATGTTGCTACTGGTGCCCCCTTCCAGTGACTTTTCCCAGGTATTCCTGTTCGGTATAGAAGTCCTTAGATTTGTCGCTGGTAGAGGTAGGGGATACAGTAGTCCGTTTTTACGGGAATAGAGTTGATCCGGTGTAGTAATTCAGTGTGCCCGGAATGCCCCGATATCAAAACGCCACAATCTGTGATTCTCACCAGGGATGTAGCGGTTGCCGATTCGGCCATGAGGTCAGGAGTACAGATATTCAGGATAGCACTAAGTGGAGTGCCTGACGTCGTGCCCATTGCCCCACTAACGGGAATCAGTGCTGATCTTTGAATTTTCATCAAGGAATTCAGAATATACATATTTTGGAGGGACCTCCACCAAACTACGATGCCATAGAGAAGTATTGGTTTGAATATTGCCGTATAAATCCACATGGTGATCTTAGCAGACAGTCCCCAGCGCTTTCCAATCTCCCCTTTACAGCAGTAAAGAGCAACAGACGCCTTTTTCAACCTCTCCTCTACATTCCCAGATACTTGGCCTTTTCCGTCAACTGTAATTGCACCCCATTAACTGACGGCAGTTCAAATGCGGGTATTTTATATTTCCGAGAGAACAAGATAAGCTCGGGTTTAAGTGGGTTAAGTGATATTCCGTTGTTAGCGGTCCAATTCGAAATCAGACTAAATAGGCTGGTTGTACGAATGCTAAGTAAATTGAGGTTTCTACCCGTACAGATGATAGCAATATCATCGGCATAGGCAAAGACCTGGCATTCGGCCCTGTCCAATTCAAGAAGCAGTTGATTGACAGAAGTTAACCATAATAGTGGAGACAGAACTCCCCCTGCGGTGTCCCCCTGTTAACGTTCCTAGCAATTGTAACACCATCCCATTCAGCTTTGACGGATCTATCCACCAGAAGCTTCCCAATTAGGCGTGTCACTAAGCTGTCGACTCCTAGCTTCTGTAACGACCTAAGAATTGCCGAAGGTTGAATGTAATTTAAGGCTCCCTCAATGTCCAGGAAGGCCCCTAGAGCGAAGACCTTATTCTCAAGAGAGTTTTCTATTATGCTGACTATAGTGTGAAGAGCCGTCTCAGTTGACCTGCCCTTGTTATAGGCATGCTGAGAACTCGATAGTAGATTCTGTGGAAGATTACTTCGAACATGAATGTCCAGTAACTAGATATACAAGGCAACTACATAGCCTCTACCAGCGATTTTGGTGGCAACCACAGCCAGCACGATCTCCCATAAAGGGACCAACCCACCCGTGGTACCAGTTAGGCATACTCTCTGGTCCGAGTTTCGTAGTGAAGCTGCTTCCAGTTTTTACTTTGTACTAAGTAGGGGACTGGTCACCACCGGAATTACACTGTAATTTACTAATGAACCAAATATCAGAATCAAATGTTACAGCCAAAGTCACGATGTCGAACGTTAACGTTCGCTTTCTTTCTATGCGACAAACAGCTGATTTGGGAGTCACTAACAAGCGAACGAATACATATACAATTCAGTACAAAATCGGACTCCACTTACACCCTCTCCACCAAATCCAAGCGAACGAAGCCAGTCACTCACTTTCATTTTAAAATGCGAGTCACTAATTTTCGACTTGTCGTTCGCATGGTTTTACGTGTGTTTGTGTGGTTGTTGTTCAAAGCAATAACATAAAGTTGACGTTCGCCATTCAATTTCGGAGCGAGAGAGAACAGTACGAGGAAACAGTATCTGCAGGAGCCGCAAAGTTGGCGTTTTTGTGCTGAAATGGAAATATATTTTAATAACAAATTTATTATAATGACATTATTTTCTGTCCATTGTGTTTCTTCCATTCTAATATAAATTCTATATAAATTGTTTTTGTTTCAAGCTTTTACTTGATTTCCAGCTATGCGACAACCAAAAGACAAGTGACTGGTTTTGACATTTTCGTTCGCCTAGCAGACAGCGAAAATAGTTAGTGACTTCCGATTTTGCAAACTCGCAACCACACAATAACATTTAAAGCCTGGGATAAGAACGAAAGTGAGTGACTGGCTTTCGTTCGATTAAGTTTTCTTTCGAGATCGTGACTTTGGCTATTAATCTAAAAATAGATGACATTCGAAGAGAGAATGATAGCACCATAAAAACAAATAAGGTGAAGGCTGGCCAAAAAATAAAAACCTTCTAGCCAATGGCACAATGAATTACTTCAAGAATTAAACATCATTGACGATCTGGTTTTGAAAAATAACACTATGAAACAAATGAAAGGAATTTGTTTCGGGCCTCAACTAATCCTAAAAATTGTTAAAGTACTTGGCCGTGGTATCACAACACCCCGCTCGATTTTGCCGTACCAATTTAGAGCGGGGTTTTGTGATAAAAATTTTTTATACAGGCCGAAGAAAATTTTGGAGGTGGGTCTGGGGCCTATTTTACTTCAATAAATCCTAAACAACTTGAAATATTGCATAACAACCTTTGACAATATTGTAGCTATTTCCCCATTTCATAATTCCCTCTAACATGTTTCTAAGGAAATGTACACTGTTCATCGATTATTTCACGAATCGCCATGAAAAATTGGACATATTTTAAATTAAATATTAAATATTTAATACAATACAATACTTAATACATACATTTTAGAAGTGTAAACACAAAAAAATGTTTACATTTCTGTGTTAAATGTTTCTGAATTGGTACAATCATTTTGGAACCCAAAATGTAATTTTTGTTCATTAGTGTATTGGACAATATTGTTAGGTATATTAAGCATTACAACTTTGTTCAATATATCAATTTGTTATTTGTTTAATATTGAATACATATAGGTGAATATTTAAAGAATATGGTTAAAAGCAGCATTGCTACACTAATTATGGAGGTGTAAATATAATTTTTGTTGATTAGTGTATTTGGAAAAGTTATCAAGAAATGTATAAGCTACTATTCTATTGAAGTCAGCTACCGAAATTTCTTTACTGTTATGCAAGAAATGTCAAAACATATATAATAAGTGCAATTTTTCATGGCGATTCGTTAAATAATCGATGAACAGTGTACTTTTCCTTAGAAATATATTACAGGGAATTATGAAATGGGAAAATAGCTACAATATTGCCAAAGGCTGTAATGCAATATTTCAAGCTGTTTAGAATTTATTGGAGTAAATAAAATCTGAAATAGGGCCCTGACCCACCTTCAATATTTTCATCGGTCTGTAAAACAAAATTGTTAAGTATAGGGGCAACACCGAGAGGGGTTTTGTGATACCACTTCCAAGTACTTTCACAATTATTTGGTTTGGTTGACGCCCGAAACACACTGTTGCACAGTGTTATCAAATAATTATTCCCAGTAAATCACAACAGTATATTTTGTCTAATTCATAGAGGACACTTTGGTATAAATAGATGCCAGAGTATTGCTCGCGCTTCGGTTAATTTGCTCGGCATGAACAATGATATTTTTAATCTACTATCAAGATGTGAAATTTGTTCAAATCCTAAAATGGATATAATGCCTCATGAAATCATAAACATACCCTGGTACAAAGTGGGCTCTGATATTTTCGAGTACAATAAAAATAAGAATCTTAAAGGAGTCCCAGTAGCAATACACTTTTCATTTTAAAATAAAAAAAAATTAAATGAGGTGTCAGGGGACACCCGGTTGGAACGAAGTTCCTTTCGCTATATATTATGTACTAGTTAGTTCCAACACGTCAAAGGCGCCCGTAGAAAAATACGATAATTTAAATGGATCATTAAGAAAAGATACTTTTTTTTAGAATGATAAATTTTTGTAAGAACAATTTTTTTATAGTATGTATTTTTAAAAAAAAAGTATATTTTTAGGTCCTTTTTGTAAGAATATGTATCATATATTGCCGAACTGGTAATTTTTTAAAGGGAGGTACTTCTTTTCTTAAAAGCTATTGTTTTGTTAAGAATATGTACTACATATTTTTAAGAAGAAGTATTTTCTGTAAGAAAAAGCCATAAGAGTCTGAATTTTTTACAAAGGAGTAACAGGTGCTTTTTAAAGAAATGGCACTCCTTTTAGGAAAATGTTATTTTTTAAGAAAATGTACTTATTTTCAGAAAGTCTACTTATCAAAAGAAAAGGAAAACTATTATTTTTTTTTTAAGATAAGACATTTTTGTAAGAGAAGGTATTTTTTGAAGAAAATGTTTTTGTTAAGAAATGGGAATTATTTTAGAATTGGCCACTTTTTGCAAGAATAGGTAAATTTTTAAGAGTAGGTACTTATCTCAAGAAAAATAATTTTGTTTCACAAAAAAATTACTCTTTAAACAAAAGGTAGTTTTTTAAGAAAAGGCAATTTGTTGTAAGAAAATGTACTATTTTAAGAAAAGGTACTTATATAAAAAAAAATTTTTTAAGAAAATTTACTTTTTGTAAGAAAATTTACTTTTTTTAAGCAAATGTACTTCTTTAAGATAAAATAAAATAAATGGTTTCGCATTACATCCCATGAAGGGACCGGGGAGAACTCCTCACAATCACTGAGCTGTGCGCTTTCCATTTTTCACTCACTGATTGGGACCTACAGTTTTACACCGATTCCGAACGGTATTTTGAGAAGCATTTTCATGGCTAGATACTCGATAGTGTCGCCGTCACTATGCGAGGTGACCGTCGTCGAAAGAAATTTTAAGTTGGTTCGAGCAGGGATCAAACCTAGGATCTCCTGTACAAGAGGCGCGCACACTACCCATTGCACCACCGACGGTCACGGTCACTTCTTTAAGATACGGTTTGTTTTTTTAAGGAAAGGTACTTTGTTTAAGAATATGAATAGATTTCTTTTTAACAAGACACTTATTTACGAAAATTGTCGTTTTTTAAGCTTCTTTCACTTTGGCTTCTCTAAATTTACCTTTTATTGGGTTCAAAACTACAATATATACTAAATATTGGAAATTTGCCAACATAAGTTAGCCTGGACACAAACCAAACCAAAAGTACCCAATATAGTTGATAATTCTGGCTTCCGCCGTGCTGTTGGGGATACAACAACTACGTTATCAGGTTCCTGTCACGAATGCCGTTCACAGTCACTGCAATTTCGGCCTCATCTTCAAAAAAGTAAGGCCCAATCACGCTGCCTGATCAAAATCCGCACAAGACAGTTGCTCGATGTGGATGCATTTATTTCTCATGAATTGCATGAGGATTTTCCGCTCCACAAATTAGTCAATTTTGTGAATTCACGAAGCCATTCATATGGAAATGCACTTCATCGGTGAAGATGACTTTTTGTGAAAAATTGCCATTGACTTTGCTTTTCTCCATTACCCATTGAACGTATTGTCGGTGCTTTCCATGGTCTGTGGGTTTGAGCTTCTGAGTAAGCTGTATTTTGCGCGCAGCGTAGTGCGGTGTTGAGAACGATGCCGAATTTATGTTTTCGGGTTTTCGACGTCACTCTCGTTTACAGCAGCAATGTTTTTAAGAGACCCAACGGTACGTTGAGCACAGGAGTCTTACTGTGTATAACCGAACCTGCGTCTTAAAATTTGTTGACCAATCTTCGAATGGTTGACAGATAAGGTGCACATTCTCGACTGAAAATGATTCGAAGTTTGCGAGAGGTCTCAGCATAACTTTCTAAATTTTTGTAATAAGTTTTCACAATTATAACGCGTTGTTCTGTCGTACAGCGCTCCATTTTTAATAAACGGAATAAACATATGTGACAGCTGCCAAATTTCAGAGTTGCCACTCACATAAAAAAATTACACTAAAAATAAAACTGCAATCGTACTGATACACGCTTTACAATCCCAAAATTATCAACTCAAAAACAATAACGCCCAATTTCACCAAACAAAGTTAAAACTAACTGACAGTTAAAAATTATAAATTCAACACAAACTGACAGCTAAAACGTTGTTCGTTAGCTCTAACTGAAAGATATCTGAACATTGTGAAATCGGCAGTAAATCCCAAACACCGATTGTTTTACTAAATTGCCAGTCTTTACTAAATTAGCGGTATTGTGGCCGTAGGTGGTGCAATGGTAGTGTGCGCGGCTCTTGTACATGGGATCGTGGGTTCGATCCCTGGTCTGACCACCTTAAAATCCTTTCGATGGCGGTCACCCCACTTAGTGGCGGCGACATTTCACCATGAAAAAGCTTCCCAAAATACCGTTCAGAACCGGTGTAAAACTGTGGGTCCCAATCAGTGAGTGTAAAAATAGAAAGCGCAACAGCCCACTGGCTATGAGAAGCTCTCCCCAATCCCTTCATGGGATGTAATGGGAAACGATATTTTTTTCATTGTAGGAAAGAGAGTCAGCATGTCTTTAAATTTAGAGCAAGGTATTACAACGATCGTCTTTTGACAAATGCGGTGACGACGAGCTAGTAGGGCCATTACATCTAGTTCGAGTTGCTGTTGAATTTTACTCTGTGGTTGGACATAAATAAAAAGTAATGCATATTTTCCATAAAACATAAAACATCATTCAGCTGTCATTTCCATTTACATTTAGTTGCTTATGGCTCTCACGCCTATCCACTCTGTTTTCTATTAATTTTGTACTACATAGTCGAACAGCTGTGTCATGGACACCCCCTGCAATAGTGACGTGCGGTTTCGCGTATTTTAGGAACGGGTTCTGTAGACTGACTGTAGACTGTAGACCAGTTTCGGTACTCAGAAAATTGTTGTCCCAAAGAGGCTTAAGTGAAATATCTTATAAGAATATATAATTTCATAAAAATACACATTTTCGTACATTCACCTTATCGTTCCTTTAGAAAGGAGTCCTCTTATTCAGGAAGCGTTTTACGGTTATTTTCAACCCATTCTGCAGTTCCTGTACAATCGTTTTTCGGTATTTTTGGAACCGTTTTCGGTTCTATTCTACCCGTTTTTCGGCTCTTAAAGAAACGTTTTCGGTTAATTTGGGCCCGCCTTTCGGTTCTTGTCAGCCCCGGTCCAGTCGGTTCCTGTAAAAACCGGTTCTGCCCAACCGATTCCTCTATTCAGTACATCACAACCCTGCAGCTACTCACATACCATTCGGAACAGGATCATATCCAGACGAAATCTGCAGGATATGTCGAAAAACTTCAGACAATGTACAGCAATGTCTGACATCAGATATAGGTTGGAAGTTTGTTTTGTTGGGTAATGAAATGACTTCTAAAACATGACCCTCTAGTCCAGTACTTAATATTAGGCTGCTCGGGAAAAGTCGATAAAAATCCCTCAGTGCTTTCGCTCAGAAATCTTGCAAACGTTTAGGCACAAGCAAAATATAAATCCCCCGTAATTTCGATAAGAATTCCCAACAAAGTCTGCAGGAAATGTTGAAAAATTTCAGACAATGTACAGCATTGTCTGACATCAAATAAAGCGTGGAAATTTGATTTGCTGGGTAGTGAAATGAGTTGTGAAACACAACTCTAGTTATAACAAAATAAATAAATGGTTTCCCATTACATCCCATGAAGGCATTGGGGAGAGCTTCTCACAACCAGAGTGGTGCGCTTTCTAGTTTAATACTCACTGAATTGGACCTACAGATTTTACACCGATTCCGAACGGTATTTTGGGAAGCTTTTTTATTGCGAAATACTCGATAGTGTCGCCGACACTATGCGATTTGGCTGCCGCCGATAGAAATTTAAGGTCGTCGGAGCAGGGATCGAACCCAGGATATCATGTACCAGAAGCGCGCCAACACTAACCATTGCACCAACGAAGGCCACCTACTTCAGTTCTTAATATTAGGCTGTTCAGGCAAGGTGGGTGATCATGGGTACTTTTCTTTAGTACTCTTATACGGCGTTTACACAGAAGGAGATTAATTCCATACCACTTCTTTAATCCCTTATCTCTATAATCTAGTTGGTGTAAATGGGGCATAATATTTATACCTGGCTTGGGAAAATAGACGTTTTCATACTAACAACCTTCTTTCAATTTCAAAAAGTAACTTTTATCATCCGGTCTTATGATTGAACTGTCTTCAAAAAATACTTTTATTTTAATTCTGTATTTATGCATGGATACACAACAATCAAAAACTTACCAGAAAAACTTTATAGATTTCCGTTTCATTGGCCAAATGTATTTTAATCACAAACAAGACCACATCATCATCATCACTGCCACCGTCGCTACTGTAAGAGTTTGATGGTACTGATGCTGTTGTTGATGATGGTGTTGATGCTGATGTTACCGATGACGAGGAATGCGTTGTAGATGATGCTGGCCAGTGTGTCGATGAGGAAGTCGTCATATCCGTTTCCTCAAGTTGTTTGCTGCGATTCTCTCGTTCGTTCATCGTATGCAAATTTATTAAAAAGTTAAGGCTGCTTTCATCACGACAGATTAAATTTAAACTGTAATTCTCGTGTATTTGTTTGACCAGTGTTGCATTTTGATCAGAGATGGCATTTAATTTGGTACAATCTTCGACGCACTGTTCCAAGGGCTGCAAAAGATAACAACAAGGCATTCATGATTAATTATTATGGTAATTTTGCATTCGAAATGTTTCAGTTGACATGTTGAGAATCATTTAAAGGTATTAAAGTATTTAAAAATGGTTTCCTATTACATCCCTTGAAGGAATTGGGGAGAGCTTTTCACAACCAGAGAGCTGTGCGCTTTCTAGTTTTATACTCTCTGATTGGGACCTACAGTTTTACACCGGTTCCGAACGGTATTTTGAGAAGCTTTTTCATGGCTAAATACTCGACAGTGTCGCCGTCACTATGCGAGGTGACCGCCGTCGAAAGAATGTTAAGGTGGTCAGATCAGGGTCGAACCCAGTATCTCATGTACAAGAGGCGCGCACACTAACCATTGCACCACCGACAGCCGAAAAGTATTTTCTACCCTGTTATTATTATGGACAACATAATGGAATTACTTTTTTCCACACGTTTAATGTCATAGATAACCGCCTCAATATATGGGTCTTTTTTGTTCTTTTTGTGGAAAAGGGTAAAAAAAACACCCCTAAAACATTGATATTTTTGGCCTTAGATGGCTGATGAGCCAAACATATGGGTCAACGGCGAATATAAACCGAAAGAAGAAAATCCAGGTCCAACATATTGCATCCTGGTCAACGTCTGATCCGCAATGAGAAGCTGCACTCAAATATCCTGGCAGCCATAATGGTAGTGAATATACGAAAACAAAAGAGAAAACATAAACAACTCATAGAAAACAACATAAGAACTCTATCTAGATCCGGTGTAAGTATCCAATTGGCAGGTGTTCTCGAAAGTTATAAGGCCGACATTACTGCTATTCAAGAAATGCGATGGACAGGACATGGTTGCACAAGAAAACGAAACTGGCCAGGAGATTTGGTTGAGGATTTGTATTTGGCAAAAGACTACGACATCTGGTATCTAGGTTCAATCCTGTGAGTGAACATATAGCCACAATCCGCATAAAAGCGAACTATTTTTATATTTTCCTAATTAGTGTGCATGCCCCGACAGAAGAGAAAGATGATGTTGCCAAAGACATTCTACGAGCGCCTAGAGGAAACGTATGACCGCTGCCGTGGCCATGACATTAAGATTGTACTAGGAGATTTTAATGCTAAAGTAGGCAGGGACAATGTGTTTCATCCAACTATTGACAATTTCAGTCTACATGCTGACAGTTCCGAAAACGGTATGAGACTAATTGACTTTGCCGCGGCAAAAAACATGGTCGTTAGTGGTACAAGATTCCAGCATAAAGACATCCACAATGCTACTTGGGTATCCCCTGATCAAAGAACGAAGAACCAAATTGATCACGTGGTAATTGATGGAAGGTACTCAACCAGTGTAAAGCACTCATTCAGTGTAATGGACGTACGAGTGATCAGAGGAGCTAACATCGATTCTGGTCACTACCTGGTAGCAGCAAAGGTTCGCCCAAGATTAAGTAGAGCGAAAATCGCACGTAACCAGACGCAGAGAAACCTAGACATCGGAAAGCTGCAGTTACCAGAGGTAGCCACAGCCTACTCAAGGGAGCTCTCACAACTTTTAGCACAGAACCCACCCCATCCCGATGCCGATCCTGAAGGGCAGAGGAAACCCATTCCCGACTCTATAAAAACTGCCGCAACAATCGTACTTGGTTGTGAAAACCGCTTCGCAACAAACCATGGTACGATGAAGAGTGACGCGCAGCACATGATGAAAAGAATGCTGCACGTATGGTACTGCTTCAGTCTACTGCAACACGAGCTGCGACTGAGCGGTAAAGGTAAAAAACGAACCGTCTCTTTAGGCGTAAAATACGGCAGTGGAGAAAGCACAAGAGTGAGAAAATTGAGACATACAGAAGGAAAAACGAAGCCCGAAAATTCTAACAAAAGTCAAAAACGGAATTAATGGACAAGGTTCAGGGCCCCCTTCTGTAAAGACAAAGACGGAAATCTCATCGCAGATGTGCAGACTATGTTGGGAATATAGAGAGTTCAAGTCTCTGCACTATTGGTTCCTGAGATATCCAATGACGAGGAGGCAATCGATCTCAATTTGGACGACGACGTCGATTGCCCTCCCCCTAAACGAGGTCAGCTATACCCCGGCTTAAAAACAACAAAGCCGCAGGTGCCGATGGATTACCGGCGGAGCTGTTTAAGGCTGGCGGCGATGAGCTGATGAGATGCATGCATCAGCTCACTAGCAAAATTTGCTTAGATGAATGCATGCCCGGCGATTTGGGTATCAGTGTACAATGTCCTATATTTGGAAAAGGTGTCCCGAGTATCTGTGTCAATTACCGTGGAATCAACTTTCTATCCATAGCATTTAAGGTTCTGTCAAGTATAATTTGCGAAAGACTAAAGCCAATTATCGCTGACTTTATTGACCATACCAGTGTGGCTTTAGGCCTGGGAAATCGACAACTGACCAGATTTTCACGCTACAAAATTCTGGAGAACACCCACGAAAAAGAAATTGACACCTATCACCTCTTTGTCAATTATAAAGCGGCCTTCGATAACCCGATGCGGGACAAATCCTACGATGTAATGTTTGAGCTTGGTATTCCTGCAAAACTCATACGCCTTTGCAGGATGACCCTCACGAACACCAAATCTGCATTGAAAGTTGGCAAGGATCTTACCGAACCTTCCGAAACTAAGCGAGACCTCAGGCAAAGCGACAACCTATCGTGCGGTCAACATCTTAATGGAGATCATTATGAGAAAAGCTGCAGACAACTTGAAAAAAAACCATCAGTAGCAAAAGTCACATGCGTGTTTACGAGAATTGAGAAGGAGTCAGCAAACGTGGGTCTGACAGTAAATGATAACAAGACAAAATTAATGGTTTCAAAGAGCAGGGCCTCTACGCGATTGGAGAAGAACGTGAACGTTGATTACCGTTATAATTTCGAGGTGGTGGACAAATTTATATACTTTGGGTCTGCCTTGGACGAGAACGACAACGTCAGCCTTGAGATCAAGCGGGGAATTGTGCTTGCGAATATACATATGTTATTTTTGGCTAAGCAAGCACTTTAGAGATAAAGCCCTCTCTCGAGTAACCAAATCCAACTATACCGAACCTGTTTTGCTTTATAGCGCAGAATCCTGGGTCTTATCGCCGGCAGATGAAACATCTGTAGGAGACTTCGAGAGAAAAATACTCCGAAAATTCTATGGCCCTATTATGCACAACGGCGAGTATCGGCGACGCATGACCCATGAGCTGTATCTCGACATTGACATAGTTAAGCGGATCAAAATACCGTGATTGCGCTCGCTAGGCCATGTCAGTAGAATGCATGAAGACGAACCAGCACGAAGGGTTTTCGAAACCGAACTCGAAGGAAGACGTACAATAGGAAGACCAATACACCGCTGGAGGGATCAGGTTGACGAATCCCTGCGTACACTTGATATTGCCAACTGAAGAGATAAGGCAAAAGATCAAACTGGTTGGCGAAATATGTTATCTTCGCTTTGTAAGGTCTCTGACCACCCGGGGTTGTTCGAGACCGTATAAGTAAGTGAGTATTTCGCCACAAATTTTGGACGTTGTGTACTATTGCTTCTATCTGGTATTATTGAACCCATCCAATGTTCACTCGCAACCATACCTATGACGAAAATAAATTACTCTATCATAAATTCCTCAATGGTTGCATTGAACGAAAATACGCATTCTCTTGTATTTCTATTCATTTGATATCCAACCATGGAGTAACGTGCAGCAGCAACTCGAACTCTGTGAAATTTCAGGGGGATTCAATGGCACAGCTGATCGAAAAGGTACTAGGGAAATGATAGAGAATGAGAGACCAAAGAAGACGGGAACTAATTTTAAATAGTGTTTATTGATACTAATGACAGCTAACTTATGTTTCATGTTGTTTGCATTGAACGAAAATACGCATTCCCTTTGATTTCTGTCCGTTTTATGTCCAACGAATGTGTAAAATTGGCAAAATAAATCAGCAAATAAAACTCTATGAAATGGCCTACTACCTCGTCGTCATGAAGAGGCATCGAAGAGAGTAATGGAAACTCTTAAGTATTTCTCTATGGAAATTTCCAACTATCTGGATAACCACAAGAGAGCGTAAAACAGATGTTGGCGACTCTTGTCTATTACTCAACCGTTCAAGTTGCAGATGGTAAAATTCCGAGTAAACAGTGATTCAAGCTGCGTACATACTATTCGCTTAAATTGTACTTTACATTTAATCACCAATTCAAGGAATTGTGATTGTAGTCTAATCCGAGAAAAGAAGGTTGGAAAATAGAAAAGAACGAGCAAAAGGAAACAAGTGTACGAGTAGGAGTGAGTGATAAAATCATAGAATATACCAAGATAATGCAATAGCAGTTTTACATTCACCGGAAACCTCGGAACGTAACTGCAATAGTTGGAGTTTTCGAAGACATCGAGTTGCGAATAGCAGAACTAGTACGAGTAGCATCGAACAAAATTTAAAATAATATTAACGTAATTTGCGACCATCAATGTATTTTAAATATAACGGGTGGCACAAATAAAGGAATCTGAAGAAAATGTTATTGAAATTAATTTTAATTCAGCGTTTAAAAAATAGGACAAAATTGTTGCAGCTTTTACTACAACGGAGGCATAAGCGTTTTATGGATATGATGCAGCACAGGTGTCTGGAAGACAATGAAAGTTTGCTCACGAACACGATCTGCCATATTGACGGGAAATCGTCAACAAGGTCTCCAGGAAACAGAAAAAACTTACACCCAAATCGTACCTGTTCATAAACGTGATTTTTTCGTGAATCCGTTAAAAATAAATTTCAGGGTTGAATAAACATAGTGAAAATTTATCTTCATGACTCAAATGTATTTATTATTTTTTAGATTTTTTTTATTTATTCGATTTTTCTCATTTAAATTATATTGTCCCAAAAGATAAACCTCAATGAATATATAATGAAACAGCAGTCTCGGCTAATATATTTCAAAATGTTGTCTACTTTGATACAATTCATTCTTTTTCTGTGGAAATTCAAATATTGTTTGACGAGAAGTCGACAACAGCAGCTTCTAATCTTAGCAGGTAATCTGGACCATCTAGATTATTGATTTTACGTCTATCCCAAAACTTAAGGAAGTCTCTATGTTTCGATTCGCCAGCCTGCTCGGACCATAATCCAAAACCTTCATCATCGTTCAAGAATTCGAGACTTGCTTCAATGTGGCATAGAGCAATATGAATTTTAAGAGTTTCAGATACGTCTATTGCGAGGAGAGCTGTCTGCAAATCTTTAATATGTTGACTCAATTCGGATTGAACCCTCCTTACCGCAAAGCATGAGTGCACAATTTTATCCATAGCTCTAAAAGCTGCAATGAATGGTAGAAGAGCTAGAGATCCGCCCAAGTGTTCACTGATTTCTGTGTCCAATAACACATCTGCTCGCTTAAGTAAAGTTCTGCAGGCATTCCCTTCGAAAGCCTCTCCGTGATAGTTTTTTGATACCAATTTTAATATCCGGGGCCAAAACAGAGCTTTCTCTTTCCCGAGAATAGGTACGAGAGCTGTCCAAAACAAATGATTCACAAACCCTTGGAGAATGCGCAATTCGCGAATAATGCACTTCTGCAGTACTGGAACATTATCATCATCGTCGAATAGAGGCAAATGTATCGTACTCCTTGACTTGTTAGCAACTTTTTTATCGCAACCCAAAGATACGAATTCTTGATAATCTTTGCGCAGATCGCCGTAAGTTTTCGTCACCAGAAGTTGTTCATTGTGAAAATCTCTATTGTTCTCGTCATTTGTGGGAGGATCAACCCTATATATGTCGGTACGATTGCTAAAAACTTGCAGCTCCATGAAGCAATACGGGCATGGGAACGAGGAGGCAGCTGTTTGTTGGCCGTTGACAATAAGCAGGAGTTTTAGATCAGACACAAATTTGAACGGAATGTCGTTTATTTTAATCAAATCAAATAATACCTTCACATTCTCATAACTCTCCTTTATCGCAGGTACTATTGCCAACATAATTAATTTATGGACGCTTGTTACTTTGAATACTTTACTTTTTTTCGCTGACGAATGATCTTCATTTGAATCTGCGATGTATTCGGACAGATAATCCTCTGGAATAATTTAAAATACTTTAAAGAAACCCTGACCACCGTCAGCCATTATTTTGATAAGGTAATTGCCAATTAGATTGCGTCTACTTATTACCGCATCCAAGATTTCCTCAGCATTACCCCAAATGACAGGTCTTTTCTGTTTGACAGGGTTTTTTTCTATATCAAATTCAAAAATGCCGGAATAGTACACATTTTCCAAGAGCTTAGCTCTATCTGAAGCCTGCTTCGTATAAAATTGCTAAATTTTTCATTTGTTTACCTGATGCTCCGGATTCAACTTGATTGAGCCAAATAGTTTTGGGGCGACCAGTCGTGCTCAAACTTATTGTTGAAATTTGCACATCACCTTTTTCGATCCCCAGCCTGCTCACTTTTTCTGAGATAAGAGATGAACAAATTTTCCCGTGCTTTTGCCTTAGATGATGTATTTTTGACCAAGTCTGCAAAGCTTTGTGATATTCTTTTGTTTTGAATCGTTCTTTTGAGATGCATGTACTCCATAATCGCGATGAATAACTATGCGCGGATCGAGTATTTCACCGATAGCCAATATTTTCCCTGTCCTGTCCTTGCTCGATCTTTGTGACTGGCTGTCAAACAAATGTAACAAGTACACGATGAGCCACACAGTGCAGAACTACTTCTCGTGGATTTCTGAAGAAGAATATCTCCCAATTCGGCATACTTTTGAATGGATGCATACATTAATTTTTGTTATGTTTCTGCGGAATGAGTCGGCAAGTAACGCATACTCCTGTGGGATAACGAGGATCCTGTAGTTTAAAATTCTTATTCAGGAACTTTTTTATTGAAGATTCATGATTTGCTGTGATATGGAAAAATTCCAAACTTTTAGAACCACGATTGATTTTTTTCCCGCACAATGCACAGATTTTCCTCCTATTCTCATCGTGATCACATTGATGATTGATATGAAACGGCATTATCACAAAAAATTCAATAGAGTACAAAATATTTACAATGCTCTATAATGGAGATAATACGGTGTTACGCTTCGGAAATTGAATGCTGACTGAAAGACTTTCTGCTCGCACAGTGCTGTCGAGGTCGTTGCAATTTTGTTTTGTACTAAATACCGTTAGTTTTTGCATGTTACATAATTTTTAAGTGCTGTTGCACCGGCGAACTCATAGTTATTTAGTACTGTGGAGAACGACTGTGTAAGTAAGACTCACAGTAGAGGTAAGTATTTTATTTTTACGGATTCACGAAAAACTCACGTTTAGGAACAGGTACGATTTGGGGGTAAGTTTTTTCTGTTTCCTGGAGACCTTGTTGCCGATTTCCCGTCAATATGGCAGATCGTGTTCGTGAGCAAACTTTCATTGTCTTCCAGACACCTGTGGCAGGCAATGAGAGAATTCTATACCAAATACAGCACAATGCTAATGCAGCTATACCCTGCTTGTGGGTATTATTATTATTTATTATTATTATTTCTCTTACCTTTGAAATAAGTTGTTTTAACAAAACGAAGTTTAGTTTTAATTTGGTCACTAGACTTGTATATTTTCTTAAGTCTCAACTCCTCGGATATACTTTTGTATACCATATTGTTGCGCCTTGTTTTGCCATCAAGCTGGCGAAGAATGTCTTTCTCTTTAACGAGCGCCAACATCGTCTTCACTTCCTCATCTAGCCAGTACATTCTTTTCTTATCTTTCTCGATTTCCATTTTATATAAAATAATTGTATTACCGGTACGGAAAAAATACTACGAATAACAAACGGACGTTTGTTTGTTTTAAAAAGAGTTGAAACAGTTCTTTAAAAAACAGCTGTTCTCCATATCGTGATATGGAGCGAAATCATAGTAAACTTTCGTGACAAACTTTATATCGCGCTAAAGGGTTTATACGTGTATTTTTTTGACGTATCGTGATATGATATCGCGATATAGGCCACCGTATAAACGTAATAACTGATGTAGCGGCAGCGAATAGTTGTATTGTGTGGGTGCGAAGCACTTTCAGAGCAAAGACAATAATGACGTGGTTACACTACGTACATATATAAAAATGAGATAGCAGGAGAGCAACGAATATTGTGAAATTGTGTAGCGTATGCACGAGCATAACAATGTATATATGTATGTACATGTGTCTGTTGCTTAGCATTCTCTTTGTTTTTTGTGGGAATAAAACAAAAAGTATTAGAATAGAAACAGAATACAGCGGCGACGGCAGCGGTTTACGCTGCGGTAAAAGAGAATAAATTAAATGACGACGGCAGCGGCGACGGGTTTTGTTGTCATTTCACAGATGTTTTGTTTATTTTGTATTGTGTATCTACGTATTTGAATTCAAAGAACAGTTATTTTAAAATGTCTAACAATAACATTGAAGTTTTTCAAAATATTACTAAATTTGTAGACTCAATATTCAACATTTATATGGAATTGGAGAATTTCGTTTTGATACATTTTACCAACTTCACAACTTTGTTCTAAAAAAACAATTGTTTTACTTCTTCTTCTTACTGAAAATATCCACAAAAAGTGTTAGCCCATATGTTTTTGTTTATCAAAAACACAAAAATGTGGCAACACAAAAGGTCTGTTTCTTTACTTGCACAATTTTACACTAATTTACACAAACTTACACAAAAGCGTTTCTTTACTCCAAAATTGTGTAAATGAGAGAGATTTTTTTTCTCTTAACGTCAAAATGCGTTTCTCTTTTACCCAAATTTACACGACTTTTTCTTCGGGTAAGTTTGTGTAAAGTAGTGAACAATCAGCTGTTCGAAACGTCAAAATAAAAAAATACAATTTTGTTTGTGAAGTAAAAGTGTTTTGTAATTTGATCCTGTTGTTAATCGTGTTGTAATTAGTTTGTGAAGTTAAAATTGTTTTTGATTTAATCGTGTTGAAAATCGTGTTGTAAATTTCTTTTATTTCCAATAAAATGAATACTGAAAAGGTAAAGGAACGTGTATTAAAAATCAACAAAAATATAAAAAGTTTAGTTTAGCAGACGGACGGCAGTGGCCGGGCGAAACTTTCTGGGGTGGAAGAAGTTAATGGAGCAGCAATTTATAGTGAAAATGTAAGTGAATGTGCAACAATAAATGATGTCTGCAAATAAGTTAACTTCAGCAGACGGACGGCTGTGGCCCGGAAGCAGTTTCGGGGGTGGCACAAGAGTATGGCGCAGAAATAGATTCTGAAGCGGAGCTACTGATTCCAGCAATTCAAGTGATGTTGGAATTAATTGCCGAAGAGTCAAGCAGTTAAGAGCTTGACTGCTTATTGTTGACTTACCAAGTGTTAGAAAGGAAGAAACGGAACAGTATTAAAAACTATATTGAAGACGTTGTGCCAACGTACACAGAAGCAGAATTTAAGCAACACTTTCGCATCTCCAAAGAGATGTTTAAAAAGTTGTCCGAAAGGGTAGACGATGCTGAGTGGTACCAAAAGCTACTTGCGACTATAAGCCGTATAATATAAAGAGTGACCATGTTCATAAGCAGTTTCAGTCCTGAAGTAATAAAGTGATCTAACTAGGAAAAAAACGGAATCTGCACTATTTTTCAAAAACAAAAGCGGTATTTCAAAAGCTATTGGTAAGTGGTGGGTTTTGAAAACAATTTAAACAGTTCTAATTTAATTTTTTCACAGGTTGCATTGATGGAACTCATGTTGTCATAGATCCTCCGAAAAGTCGTAAGGACGACTATATAGACCGGAAAGGGAACATAAGTCTTTGCATGCAAGGTGTATGCGACGAGAACAACAAGTTTTAACAAGAGAGCAAATAAATTTTAGTAACAAGAAACTTTCAGTTTATTTCCATCCATTTTTATGTAACACAAAATATCACTTCACACAATTTTACGATGAATGTTCAAACATAAACAAATGTCAACCATATGTTGTGTGTTTTGACATTTGTTTGCGTGTAAGAAAATTGGTTTTTTGCGTTTCTTTACTTTTGGGTAAATGAGAGTAAATTTGAGTATATGACAGCGAATTTTGCTTTTACTCTCATTTACCCAAACTTTACACAAAAAGTAAAGAAACAAACTTAAAGAGAGTTGGAGAATCAAAAATTGAGAGCGTAAAAAAACCGCTGAGAAATTAAAAATAGATTTAAATGGCAGCGGTTTTTGAGAGTGGTTGGCCTCTCAATTTTCTATACAAATTAAACAACCGCTGCCGCCGCCGCTGTATTTTGTTTCTACTCTTAATCAAGACAATAGTGACAGTATTAATATTATTTAAATGAAACGTCATCATATGATTGAACGCCTTTTTAAATTCTTTATATTATCTTCACCTGTCTGTATGCATGTAATTTATGCCGAAAAAATTTTGGATTGAGTTTTAACCCTTTTCCCGTGATCTAATCGAGCTGAAACTTCGCAGGCAAACTAATGGCGCCGACAAAAATAAACTATCAAAATATGGCCGTGGTACCTCCCATACAAATCACAAATTAAAAATCCATTATTTCTGCTGCTGTTAACGGTATTTGAACAAAATTGGGTATGTTGGTTAGGTGTCTATATTCTAAGATCTGCTGCAAATATGGGCGGGATTGGACAATGGGGCGTGGTCATATATAAAGAATTTATAGTCAAAAACTATGTTTTTTACGGGTTGGTTTTTTATTATTGTGAAAGGTAAGTCAAATAAAATGTGGGTGCGAAGCACTCTCAGAGCAGAGACAATAATGACGTGGTTACACTACGTATATAAAAATGAGATAGCAAGAGAGCAACGACAATTTTGTGAACTTGTGTAGCGTATGTACGAATATAACAGTCTATGTACATATGTATGTGTGTCTGTTGCTTTGCATTCTCTTTGTTTTTTGTGGGAATAATACAACAAGCAAGAAAATAATGACACATGTGCTTGCACTGGGCTTGACATAATTTTAAGTATTAATAGTTGTGTTTTTTTTTGTAACAGGTATAAGAGACGTATATAGGATACAAAAAAACCCATTCTGGTTAAGCATAAATGACTTGGCAGCACTTTATTCTAATGTCATTTCATTATCTATCTTTAGGTCATTCTCCATTTGTAAACAAAATTTAAAAAAAATATGTGTTCACATACATTATTCACTCATTTCTGTTTATAAAATTGAAAATGAAATTAACGTGTCGAATAGCAAGATCAAAGCATCGCAATCATGGTGACGGTGGTATAGAAATTACCGTAGGCATGCGGTAATTCTAGTTGTGTGAGCAATCGTGGATACAAATTCGACAAATACCATAGTCTTTACTTCGGCAAGTTGACGCAGATATTTCCACTTGCCCCGGTTCTGCCCTACCCTTAACCTGGATAAATAATGGTTGACAGTCGTGGGAGCACGTCGATTAACTGCAGAAGAAGATCCCTAAAGTCCCCCTGAATAATTTGATTATTTATAATTATTGGGTTGTGACCGTCATCAGCATACCAAGAAGTCTGAAAATTAAAGCAAGAAGACCAAAGGATCCCACTTGTTCTCGTAAGACAAGAACATCCCGTACCTTATATAATGCCATGTAATTATCTGGGATGTATTAATTTCTTAATAAACACATGTTTTGATAGATTATGTATTTTATTTCTAATAGCTAATAAAAAGTTTAGATATAAATTGTATCTTTATGAATGCTGGTTTAAAAAACAAAACAAATATGAGATATATTTTTCTATAAAAAAAATTGATCTATACAAAAAAGTAAGTTTTCATATAAAAAATATCACTTTCATATAAAAAATGTACTGCAGGGGTTTTTTCTATAGAAAACCGTAATGACTATCTATTGACAAATATATTACCCTACACTTTTTCTATAAGGCTATTGCCAATCAAAACTGCATTTGCTTCGGATTTAGATTTGCACGGATTTACCCTAAATACTTTTCCGAAGATAATCGAAGAACTGCACTACTATTACCCACTGTTAAATATGAAGGTAATAGCCATCACCAACAGAATACATATGTATGTTTCCATTGTTTCACAGTAGTTTAGTCCTGAGCACTTTCAGCAACATCAATGATTTGAGTGACGTATCACTCAGTCTCAGTATAGCTATGACGAACACTTAGGGTAAAACTGTCCATTGTTTTAGCTGCTTGTATACTACCATTTATTCAATATTCCATATCATCTAACAGAAACCAAAAGGATAAGTTTTTGATTACTTCTGTATACGAGCTAATTGAGACCAGAACGAACCTGCTACCATAACGACGACAGCGAGCCCACACCGGCATCCATATATTTACTTCTCACAAACGAAAATAGAGCCCATGAGGGCTTGTGTAACGACGAACCACTGCCAGAAATGTGTTTCACATTTCATTAATTTTTTAGAATAAAATTCTTGCTGACTTTTTTGACAATTAATTTTGTTTTTTTTTTTATGAATACCATTTGTATTTTTCGGTGCCTTTTTACTACAATATTTTGCAACCTATCCCCGATAGCCTTAGCGGGAATAATTTTACCCGTTAACCTATACAAGATATAATTTGTATGGGAAAACGTATACAAGTTACAAAAAAAACGCTACTAATATTATTTAAATGTAACGTCATCATATGATTGAACGCTGTTTTTTATTTTCCAATGTAACATTTACTAATGTGCTCACAGAAGTCGAACAGGTACCGTGTAACAAAAAGGTGTTAACACATCGCCCGTGAGTTCGAACACTCATTGGATGTTTTTTTAATGTTGCTAGAAATTCCATTTCAGTCAACTGCGAACTCTACAGAGCCATGATTTTTTACTTTTTATGGGATGAAATGGCAGATCTGAACTTGCTAATTGTGGGGTTCAGCAGGATGGCGCACCATGTCACACACCTCATGAAACAATCGATCAGCACTCAATAGTCGGCCCCGGAGCTACGATTTTATCCCTTTAGACTTTTTCTGAGAGGTGCCGTTAAATACCGATGCAATGCGAATAATCCAGAACCGATCTACATACTGAAGGCTAATATCGTCGTATCGGCTAATTTGTGAGATAGAACCAGAAACCGTCAACAAAGTCTTTGAAAATTGGACTGACAGGATGAGCTACTGTGAAGCCATCCCCGGGGTGTCCCATAAATAATAGTAATATTTTTAATTTCTAATTAAGCCATAAAACACCAAAAGAAATTTAGTTTATTTAATTATATTTTATATTATAACCTTCGGTGTTGCAATTGTAGTATTTGCGCCTCTTATATACATATGAGAACGTGGTTACGATCCCAACTCTGATCACCTTACAGTCGCTTCGACGGCGGTCACCTGGCTTAGTGACGGCGACACTATCGAGTATTTAGCCATGAAAAAGCTTCTCAACAAACCTTTCGGAACCGGTGTAAAACTGTTGGTCACAATCAGTGAGTAAAAAAGTAGAAAGCGCACAGGTCACTGATGGTGAGACGCTTTCCCTGATCCCTCCATGGGGTGTAATGGGAAACCATTTTCAGTTTATTTAATTTTACTTAATTTGTAAAACGATACTTGTATTTGCACCACTCGTTAAATTACTTGCAGGTGCATATCACTCATTCCTCCGCCCACGCACCCCTGTATAAGTTTCCAACTAAAAACCATTTAAGGTGTGAAATAGAAATCACCCACTGCAGCTGACAGCTGATTTCTTTTGAATGTAAGTGTTATTTACGTTTCCTTTTCAAAGGGGTACCCTGTTCTGAGAACGCAATAAATTTCCGTCAAAGTTGTAAACAAAAGAAAACAGCGAAGTGTGTAAGCAGTTTGAATAAAGTCAATCATTTAAGTTTGTGATGGATTGTAATGATGCCGGGAAAGATATTAATTTATTTAATTACAGGGAAATCTATTTCAAATAATATATTACAGCAAACGAAGACAACCACACACACACAGGGAAAAGATTAGTTGGAAATCAATTCAGTCATTGGAAATTCCATGATAAAATCTATATTTTGATTAGAATTCATAACTGTCAAACATCAGAATTATTTGTCGATGTTATTGATAGATTAAAAATAGGTTTTACTAAATTCAAGTTGCTACTACAGAACTTTAGTTGTATTAACCAATTTGAGTATTTCAAAAACCTCATTCATCTGAAATGGAAGATACAATTAATACAAAGTACAACATTACAATTCGTGTTCAAATATTAGTCACTATAATCATAACTTAGTTTCTGTCACAAAAACACTTGTTACAAAGTTATGTATTCGATTTTTCAGAAGAGGCTTTGCTGTTAAAGAGAAACTGTGTATATTGGAATGTTACACGAAGATTTTACAGAAAAACTAATATTTTAAACAGAAAGTGATAAACAAAGTTGTGAAAAAACAAAGTATAGTTATCATCCACAGAAGAATACATATGATCATAAATTTAGGTGAAGTGAGACTTTTAAACCCAATCGTTGAATCTGACGCCAATATTGACGCCTTCACAAACACATGCAAACAGTTGTGGACGTTTGGCTGGAGGAACAAGTATTGTGGATGACACAAATGAACTTAAACAAACATATGATACCCAGGGTAACCCTTCCCCGTTTTTGATCGAAAATATGAAAAATTTAGAAAGATTGTCTGTATTTGTTTTTCGATTGGACGCTCCGATTTCGAGATATAGAAATTTTTTACAATTTTCCATCAAAAATGGGCACGAAACACGAGCCCTGGTTATAAAAAATAATAATTTTGTTTATACTTAAACATGAAATACACAATTTTAATAAAAAATTATTGTTTTTACTTTTTTTCCTATAAAATTGATAATGGGGTTAAAGCATCACCCAATGGTTGTGACAGCCATCAAATTCATGTAATTATTTTAGTTGAGCACACCAATATATTATTTGGTACAACCGAATTAGCTTTTACATTTTTCGTTCATCCAACTAATAGAATATTCACCACTACATGATAATTTGGTTGCTAGAACTAAAACTCGATTGACAGATCACATTTATTTATTGTTCCTGTGGCTTCAAATAAATATTTCAGCTCTAGCAACCGAAACTAAATTACAAATCAATTGATATGCACAACATTTGGTGATAGAGAACACAATTATTCGTAATCACAACTGAATAATGTGATAGTCCAAGGAACCGCAAAATTTTAGTGGGCTGTAAATATAGTTGTGACAACGAATCTCTTCTTTGTGTGCATACATGCTGAAAAATGGGTATTTGTTGTTTGGATGCAAATATAAAGTGTTTGTAGCTTGCCGCAAATTTAGTATACTTGTGTCCAAACACATTGTTTTTGCTATTCAATATTACATATTTGAGACACAATGATTAATAGGTTATAATATATGGTTTTGTGGCCCAAATGTAGCTTTGTTTGTAGTTTGTCTGCTGAAAACAGCACTATGTCTGACAACAACGAAATACGAATTAATATAACGAAATAATATGTACCCAGAACCCCATCTTGCGTCGTTAATTGGGACCAGAGAATAGCGACGCAGACCGAAACGACGCAAATCGAATTAGCTTTTCCTATGTAGTCTCACTTGTTTTTATTTAATTGGTTCCAAGACAAAATATTTCATGAATAAACAGAGTTTTTACTAATTTTCGCACAATTAAATTAAGGGGTACACGCTGCAGTTTTTTAGGTTCAGTTTGATTTATTTAAGTTTTACTTTTTTGTCAAAGATACTGAATTTTTATACAGTTTATAATTTATGTTTTATAATTTATGTTTTATATAGATACGAGTATACATCTATTATTTTATTTTTTATTCCGGAATTTCAGATTCTAAATCAATCGTCATTTCTTGTGATTTATTTGCTTGTCTTAATAATATAGTTAAAAACTGGTTCATAGTTTGTTGAACTGTTACTGCTTTCTTTTCTAAATAAATTTCTTGGTTACAGTTTATTGCGTCTGTCACAGATTTTGCCACTTTTAAACTACGTTTTTCGTCAGGATCATTATCCGAAAATATTTCCAGTCCACGTGAAATCAGTTGCATCGCCTCCGAAATGAGAACTGTTGTTAGTTTTTTTTCGTCCGTGACCATTGCAGGAGCATCAGTTTCATCTTCCAACGCGTGCTCAAGAGTTATACTTAACAAACTTTCATTATTGAGTTCTTCGTCGTGTGATATCAATAACTCATCAATATCGCGCTCTTCCATACCTTCAAAACTTGCTGCTGTAGCTAACTCAGCGAGTTCTCTACGAACCGTCGGAACACAATTTACATCTTCTAAATTATTAGAAATGCATTCTGGCCATATTTCACGCCAACATCCGCTCATACGGGACTTCTTTACTTCTAACCACGACGATTGGATATTATCGATAGCCATTTTGATATTATACTTTTCCTGAACTCTTTCATGTTAAGCTTGTCTGCTCCATCTGTTTCTGCAATAAGTTTACTAAATGTACGTCGTAAGTATGTAATAACATTTAAAGTTTGATATGACACCTTGATCCATTGGCTGTATGACTGAGGTGGTGTTTGGGTGCATTTATATTTTTAGAAAATTCATCGCAATAAATTGGGTGACCTGGAGCATTGTCTAGGTATAACAAAACTTTAAAATCTATGTTTTGTTTAGAGCAATATAATTTTAAGTCAAGAACAGCGCAATTGTCAAACCAGTCTTTAAATATAGCTGCAGTTATCCAGGCCTTCCTGTTTGCTCGCCAATAAACTGGAAGATCAGTCTTTGTTACATTCTTAAATGCTCTTGGATTTTCAGAACGGTAGATAAGAAAAGGTTTAAATTTAAAATCACCTTCAGCATTTCCTCCTAGTAGAAGAGTAAGCCGGTCTTTGCTGATCTTATATCCAGGGCAAGATTTTTCAGCTTTGGAAATGTATGGTCTCCCTGGAAGACGTTTCCAAATCAGACCTGTTTCGTTCACATTCACAACTTGCTTAGCAGAATATCCACCTTCATCTATAATAGCTTTTAATTCTAGTTTAAATTTATTTGCAGCTGATATATCTGCACTTGCTGACTCTCCTTTCAACGAAACATTGTGCAAATTTGCTCGTGATTGGTTCGCTACAAATTGTTCTTAAGGTTCTTGACTTGTTGCAGGAAAACTGTCTTTCAGGGCATTATACAAACTCAAAGCTTTGTTCTGGATAACCATTTTACTAAGTGGCAACCATTGCTGATTTTGGTGTTCTATCCAAGTGGTGAGCAGCGACTCCATTTTTATCATAACATGATTCCTTTTCTTTGTAATTTGTGTGGATTGTAGTGGGGTGGCAGTTTTAGCAAGCTCCTTTATTTTATCAGCATCTCGATTACATATGGTCCTAACTGTGGTAGGAGTAAAGGAAAGAGTTCTTCCTATGTCAACCGCTTTTTCTCCAGATTTAAATCGTTTAAGAACTTCCAGTTTTAATTCCAAATTTATTTGTTTTCTCTTTTGACTCATTTTTACTTAAAGTGTAAGAAGTTGAACTGCACGACTATGATTATTAGAGAGAACTGATCCAACTAACATAAATCTTCTTCAGCTTGCGAATCCCCTTTTTAACTACACAACACAAACTGTTATAATAGAGATGCCACTTAATAGAATTAAAGGACTGGATGGTGTCAGATAAATTGTGAATTTTAAGTTGAGGTGAAGTTTTCTAGGTGGCGCTGAATAGGTAAATAAATTGTTGAACGCAAACTGAAATAAAAACGACACAACTCCGAAAATAATTAATTTTTTCAACGACGTATAGTGAAATGAAAACGACGCAACTCCGAAATTACTAAAATTATCAAACGACGCAACTACGAACCGACGCAAATCGAGGTTTTGGTGTACTTAATTGTCTTCTAATTACTCAGGATGATTAGAAGTGTTGGAAAACAAATATAATATACATAAATCTCAAACCGGCTTGATGTACTGCCCTTTCCCTTCAATTGATAGAAGAGATGTGTCCACCTGATAAGGATGAATCATTGCTGATTCATCTTTATCTATTCTACTGGCATGACCCAGTCAGATTAATAACAATATTTTGATTCGTGGTTAATAAGACGTTGATTCTCGCCATTGCACACTGGTACAGATTTAAAAAATGACCGAACAACATTACTAACGTCGTTGATTTTGAATTTAAATGTGTCAAACTCATTAGTCGGTAGGGTTTTGAGGGTGCTGAGACCATTTCTGGCATGGCTTTTTCCATCGAGTGGTGGTGGGTTGAGTTATAGTGGGGAGGGGGGTTTAAGTTTTAAAAACGTTATGGGTAACGTTTCATAGGTTTTTGTATGCCCCGATTTCATTTTTGGCAAACATTTTTCGAAGGATTTCGATAACTAACCTAACGGAGGGAAGAGCATGTGCAATTTTACCTTTTCCCATATAATTTCTTTTCTTAACAAGGTTTAACATATTAAACTTTTCTACCAACTTTATTAGGGATTATAAAATATAAAAAAAGTTTGAGAAGTTTGTTTCGTAACCATACAAGATTAATTTGGAACTTCAAAAAAAAACTTAGTTTAAAAACAATCTATATTATTACGTTCGACATTTTCCTCATCGTCGTCTTCGGATCTTTCGAAATTTTAGTTTGAAATTTCGAAATTTTAGTTTTGCCTGAAATTTTATGGTATTGCCTGACCTAAGTTCCGACACAGTAATGATTTTATCTTTAAACTGCAAAAAAAACAATTCATACACAAGTATTTTTTTATATTTAAATTCGAAATATAAAACTGGACCAAAGTTTAAAAAACAAAATTTCTTCAGCGAAATAAAATCAGTGACTTCGATTAGGGTCTAAAGTGTTCAGAAGTGAAAATCGCGCGTCGGTCCTAGTTGGTCCTAATCGTTTTTTGGTCCACAAAAGTTTAAAAAAGGTAATATCTTTAGTCAATTACTTTCATTGCAATTGAACTAGAAACCTTATGTAAATTAAATTAACTTAATGTACAATTTTGTTGCTCTTATAACACAAAATAAATAAAGGACGTTTAAAACATCCAGAAACATAACCTTCATATAACACGCATCTACTAAAAATAGCCCAAAATTAGCCTGCATGCATGTATTGAAACAATACTCAACTTTGGGCCCCTTGCCTGATTAGCAACGTGCATGGAAACTTCAAAACAGTTAATTTTCGACCTCAGTGGTTACTTGGCGACTGTTTAAGTTACTTATTTTATGTGGATTACTGCCTTGATTTTCGGAATTTTGTACGGTAATTTTTTAAATCTGTCCCAGTGTGCATTGTCTGTTATAGGTAAATATATTTTCCGGAACATTTTCCTCTCGAAGTCTCCGAGTGCTGTTTCGCATGCATGCGATATGCATCAGGATTCTGCGCCATAATGGAAGACAGAATTCTAAAAGAGTGTCTCAGTAAGGTTGCACTTTTTAAATTTAGTGTCATTTTGTTGTGCAAGTGGCAACTCTGAAATTTGGCAGCTGTCACATATGATTATTCCGATAATATAAAATGGAGCGCTTTACGAAAGAACAATGCGTTAGAATTGTGAAAACTTATTACAAAAATTTGGAAAGTTATGCTGAGACAGCTCTCAAACGTCGATGAATTTTCAGTCGAGAATGTGCACCTAATCTGTCAACCATTCGAAGATTGGTCAACAAATTTGAAGAAACTGGGTCGGTTATAGACGGTAAGACTCCTGTGCGTTAACGTACCGGTCTGTATCTGGAAACATTGCTGCTGTAAACGAGAGTGTCGCCGAAACCCCGAAAACATCAATAAGGCATCGTTCTCAAGAATTTCATATTTCACGAAGCGCTACGCAGCGAATTTTGACAACTCAATGCGTACAAAATGCAGCTTACTCCAGAGCTCAAACCTGTAGACCATGGAAAGCGCCGGCGATTCGTTCAATGGGTAATGGAGCTAAGTGAGGTCAATACCAATTTTCTTCTACGAATAAGCGCATTTCCATCTGAATGTCTTCGTGAATACAAAAAATTGTCGAATTTGGGGCTCAGAAAATCCTCCTCCAATCCATGATAAACAAATGTGCCCAGAAAGAGCAACTGTCTGGTGCAGATTTTGGTTAGGCGGCGTGATTAGGCCTTATTTTTTTCGAGATGAGGGCGAAATTGCAGAGACTGTGAACGGCATTAGTTACAGGAACATAATAACGTAGTTCTTGTGGCCTCAACTGGACGGCATGGATCTGGACGACAAGTGGAGTCAGCAAGACGGCGCCACCTGCCACACCGCGCGTGAAACAATCGGTTTATTACAGTAACGATTTATTATTTGTTTTACGTTGGTTGCATGGAACGAAAATACAGGTTCTCTTTTATTTCTGTCCTTTTTATGACCAACCAAAGAGTAAACTACAAAAGCAACCCGAAGTCGATGAAATGGCCTACTACCTCGACGTCATCGAGATAACGTAAAGCGACTTCTCAAAATACCTTTCGGAACCGGAGTAAAACTATAGGTCTCCATCAGTGAGTGAAAAATTAGAAAGCACACAGCTCACTGGTTGTGATAAGCTCTCCCCAATCCCTTCATGGGGTGTAATGGGAAACGGTTTTTTTAGCCCAATGTGCACAAAAACGGATGCTGATCCGTTTCGAATCCGTTACAGGTCCGTAAAATCATAAAAAAACGAAATGTGAACGAAACGAAACATATAAAAGTGAATCAGTGAACTTGCGATTTAGCGGATCCGCTTCGAAACCGTTACGAGTCCGTAAAAACATAAGAAGTGAAATATTTAATGTGATAAAATTTGAATACACTGAAGTGTGACTAGAAGTAGAAAATATAGTTCATTACCTATTTGAATTTTAAATATCAGAACGAATCCGTTTCGAATCCGGAAAAATGTATAAAGTGCATCCGTCTCGAATCTGTTTTTTACTAAAAAACAAACACGAAATGGATTCCGTTGCGAGTTCCAGACGGATTCGACAAAATACAAAAACCGGTCCGTTCTTTCAAGAGGAATTTCATACCAAAACGGATTCCGTAACGAATGTTCGTCTTGGACAAAATGTACGAAGAAACGGATCCGTCTCGAAATCGTAACGTCTTCATATGGCACGTCGGTGGTGCAGTGGTTAGTGTGCGCGCCCCTTGTACTTGAGATCTTGGGTCATATATATATGACCACCTTAAATTCCTTTCGACGGCGGCCACCTCGGATAGTGACGGCAACACTATCGAGTATTTAGCCAAGAAAAAGCTTCTCAAAATACCGTTCAGAACCGGTGTAAAACTGTACGTCACAATCAGAGAGTATAAAACTAGAAAGCGCACAGCTCACTGGTTGTGAGAAGCTCACCCCAATTCCTTCATGGGATGTAATGGGAAACCATTGATTTTATTTATTATCATATGGCACACTGGGTGGGACCAACCCAACACGAAATGACATTGTTGCTGTCCTATTTGATGTTTTTTACTAATGCGTCTATCGGGGTATTATTGAACCCATGCATTCATTCCACCATCCAACGTTTATATGCAACCATACACTCAAAAATTAAAGATACATGTTGGGGTCAAACACCAACCTTCTTTTCCCAATGAGCCAATGTTGGAATACTCCACTTGCCACGGTAATTGGTTCCACTGCCAACGATGTTGGATGCACTGCTGTAGTCCACTTGCACAGGAGCACCAGCAGCAAAAGAGAGGGGACAAAATTACACCACCACTTCTGCTTCGTATCGAACCACAAAAAAGGCACGGCAAAGAAAAAAAGACACACTATTTGTTGGTTCACAGGTTTTCTTTATTTCAAGACAAATCTATTCGAGGTTGCGCGCTTTTTCAAAACTTGATGAAGACTAACTAATAAGAAGAAGCAACGTCAGATCGAGTAGTGACGCAATAGGGAAGACCCGAGTAGTCGGTAATGGGTACGTTTACCTATGTACGTCAGGGTCAGGGTGAATACCATCAGGGTTGGTACATAGTAGCGTATAATTGTACCAATTACCATACATACGTAAACAATACATATTATTAATAATGAAAAAGTACATCTTCGTAATGTACTTTTTCATGAAAAAGCAACCAAAGAATAATCATTAAAATTATGAATCATGTTTCATAAAACATCACTTTTGTGAAAATTATTCATTGGGCAACAAAAAAAATTCTAAGAAACTTTCACAAGTCTAAATGGAAACGTCATATATTTAACGATACTGTTCTTTGGAAATAGTACATACACGGTAAAGAAACGTTTCATAATTCTAATAAAATTTTTCATTATTTTTCTTTTCCTGCAAATGTTCAAAAACTATAAATTGGTTACTAATATAATTAACTTTTTCGTAACTTAATATATTCAGAAAAATTTCCTCAAATTGAATGAATTACCCCATTTAGGATTTAGGTGCAAACCCTCATCAACGGTTGTTCAGAATGATGCTATTGAAGCAATCATTCAGCTATACAGTATTGGCCAAAACTTAAGCACCCCCCCCCTTGGTAATTTTTTTCATTAATTTATTTTGTTGGTTTTTTGATTTATTTATATCTTTATTATTGATAAAGAAAAAACTTACGAAACTCAGAAATAAAAAATTAAATTCCAAGAACATTTTACGTCGCAAATATAAGTGGACAAAACTAAAGCACCTCCTTTATAAGTTTAAAAAATTAATATTTCGTTGCGAATCCTTTATTCTTTTAGGCATAGGGGATATTAAATTATATCCTGCGATACAGCTTCCCAGGCCCGTTTTACGGCTTCGAAAAAAATTTCCTTTGTTTTGCAATTTTCTGAGATGATTTTCTTGATAACGGTCTCCCACAAATTCTCAATTGGGTTAAGATCAGGAGATTGGGCAGGCCATCGAAGAACTTCTATCCCATTGCTCTGGAACCAATCGATAACTACTTTTGCTGTATATTTTGATCGTTATCATGCTGGAACCTCCATTGGGGTGGCATCTCTTCATCAGCATATGGCAACATCAAGTCTTTTATTATGTCGAGATACTTGAAATGATCCATATTTTCATCGATTATTGGAATTGGCCCCCATCTCTTGTCCAGAGAAGCAACCCCAGACCAGTATGTTGCATCCTCTGTGCCTTACAGTATCTCTGCCGTATTTAGTATTCAACCTTTCTCCCTTTCGCCAAGGCCCATCTCATAGTGGCAACATAATGGTATGGGGTTGCTTCTCTGGACAAGGGATTGGACCAATCCAGACGAGTAAGACCAATAAAAATATGGATCGTTTCAAGTATCTCGACATAATAAAGGACGTGATGTTGACATATGCTGATGAAGAGATGCCACTCCAATGGAGGTTCCAGCATAATAACGATCCAAAACATACAGCAAAAGTGGTTAAGGATTGGTTCCAGGACATACATAAGGCGACCTGGATATCTCCTGATCAGAGAACGAAGAACTAGATTGTTCACTTGGTAATACTATATGGCAGGCACTCTTCTAGTGTAATGGATGTATGTGTGATTCGAGGTGCCAATATCGACTCGGATCACTGCCTGGTGGCTGCGAAAGTTCGCACAAGACTGAGCAGGGCAAAAAACGTACGAAGCTAGATATTGACGAGCTGCAAATTCCGGAGATATCAATGTTCTATCGACGGAAGTTCACTCTCCTGCTAAGGCAGTATCCCCCCTCCCGACGACCCAGATGCGCAGTGGGGGCACATTTCCAATTCTTTGGGAACCGCCGCGGGGACTGAACTTGGCTATCGAAGACCGCAGAGGGATAAGCCATGGTACGACGAAGAATGTCGCATTGCAACTGGTGGAAAAGACGCTGCACGTATGGCAACGAAATAGTCAGTTACAACGCGTGCAGCGAGTGAGCGGTACAAGAGGCTGAGACAGGAGGAAATACGATTATTTTGGGTGGAAAAAATGGCAGAGGGAGCAGAGGGAGAGTTTGAAGACCGAATTGTGCAGGATGAATAATGAATCCCGAGAATTTTTTCAGAGGTGTAAGAAGAATAATGGGCTGCCCTCCTGCAAGGACGAGAATGAGAATCTGGTGATTGCTAAGCAGTGTGTGTTTAAAATGTGGATCTTCCGCTGAAGATCGGGAGTTAATGACTGTGGAGGACAGTGTAAATTGTACCCCTTCCAACCAAAGCGAGATTAGAGATGCAATCTCCCGGCTTGAGGATGCTGCAGATGAGCTACCCGCTGAACTTTTTAGGGCAGGTGGTGGGGTACTGCTAGCCCACATGCATCAGCTTATATGCGGAATATGGTTGGGGGAATCTATGCCTGACGATTGGAGTCACAGTGTATTATGTCCCGTATTCAAAGAGGGTGATCCGTGTGTCCGTTCCGACTATAGAGGTATCAGTCTTTTGTCCATCGCGTATAAGGTCTTGTCGAGCGTATTAAGTGAACGACTAAGGCCAATTGTTGAAAGCCTGATTGGACCTTCTTAGTGTGGTTTTAGACCAGGCAAGTCCACGACTGACCAAATATTCACGCTACGACAAATCCTGAAAAGCAAATCGATACATACCATCTTTTAGTCCCCATACGGGGAAAACTGTACGAAGCAATGTCTGAACTTGGAATTCCGGCAAGACTGATCCGCCTCTGTAGAATGATGCTGACCAACACCAAATCAGCAGTGAAGGTGGGGAAAGGCCTCACTGAACCATTTTGTACCAAGCGAGGACTGAGACAAGGCGACACACTTTCGTGTAATCTCTTCAACATCTTAATGGTGATAATAATGAGAAAAGCTGCAGTAAGTACGAACAAGACCATTAACACGAAAAGCCATATGCTGCTGGACATCATTGGGTGAAATTTGCGAGAGGTTACTGCAGTATTTTCATGAATCGAAAAAGAATCAGCGAAGGTGGATCTTGCTGTTAATGAGGGCAAGACAAAATTGATGATGTCAACGACTAGAGAAATCTCTCGACTTGGTCCGCCCTTAAACGTTGACAACCGATTTAATTTTGAAGTGGTAGATGAATTTGTATACCTTGGATCCACCATTCACAATGACAACAACGTCAGCCTGGGGATAAATAGGAGAATTGTGTTTGCAAATAGATGTTATTTGGGGCTCAGCAAGGAGTTTAGGAATAAAACCCTCTCTCGACAGACAAAAGTTCAGCTATACCAAACTCTTATTTTACCAGTCCTGACATAAGGCTCCGAAAATTGGGTGATATCGCAAGCGGATGAAAAACACCTGGGAGTATTCGAGAGAAGCATTTTCCGTAATATATATGGACCTTTTGGAGAAAACGGCGAGTACCGACGACGTTGGACCTAGAGCTATATCACTTGTCTTCTGACGTGGACATGGCTAGGCGAAACAAATTAGGTTAATTGCGTTGGCTAGGCCATGTTATCAGTATGGACGAAGATGGGTCAGCGCGAAAGGTTTTCGATAACGCACCCGATAGAAGCAGTAAAAGAGGACGACCAAGACTGTGATGGAAAGACCAGGCGGGGGGATCCCTCCGTATCCTTGGTGTTGCCAACTGGCGGGAAAAGGCGAAGAATAGAAGCAGTATGATATGATATAATATGTTAAAATGTGTTTAATTAATATGTGTACGACATCAGACCTCATGAGGTAGTAAAGTAGTCAATAAAAGTAAAGTAAAAGCTTTCATAAAAAAATTATCCTATGTGACCTGCTCCACGAAAAGGGGCCTCTGCGCCGAAAAAAATTTTTTTTTTGAGTGATTCTTATAGGAAAAAAATTCCGCAAACCGCAAGTTTCAATGTCTTTTAGTTTTTTTACAAATCACATGAACATAATTAATGAAAAAATTTAAAAATGTGATATAAACAGATAATATATATAATATTTGAAATTTAAAAAAAGTTCAATATCAAAGGTACAAAACAACACTGCATAGTGAACATCGTACAAAGTACCAGAGAGTCGAAATACATCGCCAGATGATCAGGTTGAAGGAATAGTTGCATAACCATGCGCAAAACACGAAAAAACGAAGCGCTTTTTTTAAACGCGTTTTTCTCAATAACTTCTTTTCGGCGCAGAGGTCCCTTTTCGTGGAGCAAGTCACATATGAAAAATAAATTACCTAGGGGGGTGCTTAAGTTTTGACCAATACTGTATGAAAGAACAATTCTAAACGCAATGAGAATTCTTTAGTATGTAAATGATCACAAAAATTTCCAAAACTAGGAAACATCTGAAAAAAATCTGTTGTTCTGTAAACAAATTTATGAAAAAATTACCGGATTTATGAATTCATTAAATTTACTGAACTATTCAGAAGTTTATTGAATTTGTTCATAGAATTAATGGCAAAAATTTGATGAACAAATAATAGCGGCATTCATGCAAACGTGAAATCCGAGAACTTTTGCTCAGCGCAAGTTTTCCTCGCACCGTTGCATGAGACACCAGGTAAAGTTGCTCAGTGTAGTTGTGCTCAAAACCATATCAGCTGACCAAGATGGATACATAAGGTGGTAGCAGTAGCAATTGCATGTATTATGTATGTGTACTTTTTCTACTGTTCTAGTGCTATCACCTTATTTATCCATCCTAGTCAGATGACAACGAAATGTCAAAAGTTTACACGTTTCTCCATCCCACGTTTGCGCAGCAAATTTGCCTCGAAAACTTTCCACTTTTGAGCAAGTCGCTTTGTATGGGAAATTTGTTTGTTTTGACGTTTGCTGTGCAAGTTTACGATGTTTTCGAGTTTACGAGGTTCTTTCGAGCTTTCATGAAGACCACTAATATAAACTTTTATGAATTTAATTTTTTCAGTGTATACAAATGAAGTTGATGTTATTGAGAGAATAAACTTCTCTACTATGAGCTAGAGATGGGCACGTTAGTAAGTTTTGACGCACGCTCACGAAAGGAACACAGCCACTCCGGTACTCACGTTCACGCACACTCACGTGAGCAGAATTTGATCCTACTGACATTCACGCGTGATTCACGTGATTCACGACAATGACGCAAAAATTACTCAACAATAAAACAGGGTTTTGACATGAACCACTTGCTTTACATTCAAACCAATATTAAAAACTATACAAAACAGTGCACACTGGGACAGATTGAAAAAATGACCGGACAAAATTCCAAAAATCGGAGCAGTAATCCAGATAAAATAAGTGACTTAAACAGTGGCCAAGTAACCACTGAGGTCGAAAATTAACTGTTTTGAAGGTTCCATGCACGTTGTTGATCAGGCAAGGGGCCCAAAGTTGAGTATTGTTTCAAAACATGCATGTAGGCTAATTTTGGGTTATATTTGTTGTTGTTTTAAACTTTTTTTTATTTATTTTGTGTTATGAGAGCTACGAAATTGTTTATTAAGTTAATTTAATTTACTTAAGGTTTCTAGTTCAATTGCAATGAAAGTAGTTGACTAAAAATATTACATTTTTTAATCTTTTGTGGACCGCCAAAAATTAGCACCAACTAGGAACAGCGCGCGATTTTCACTTCTGAATACTCTGGACCCTAACCGAAGTCACTGATTTTATTTTGTTACCCTTTACTACCATTTGCTGAAGAAAATTTTTTTTTTAAACTTTGCTCTAGTTTTTGATTTCAAATTTAAATATAAATTACTTGTGTAAGAATTGATTTTTTTCAGTGTAAATTCAAATACATTACTGTGTCGGAATTTAGGTCTGGCAATACCATAAAATCTCAAACTAAAATTTCGAAATTTCAAACTAAAATTTTGAAAGTTCCGAGGACGACGATGATGAAAATGTCGAACGTAATGATATAGATTTTTTTAAACCAAGTTTTTTTTTTTGTGGTCGCAAATAAATCTTGTATGATTACGAAACAAACTTCTCAAACTTTTTGTTTATTTTATAATTCCTAATAAATTTGGTAGAAAAGTTTAAAACGTTAAACCTTGTTAAGAAACTAAATTTTATGTGAAAAGGTAGAATTACACATGCTCTTCCCTCCGTTATGTTAGTTATCGAAATCCTGATCGAAAAATGTTTGCCAAAAATTAAATCGGGCCATCCAAAAACCTATGAAATAATACCCATAACGTTTTTTTTTAAATTTAGTATTCTTCCAGACGTACAATGGGACCAATTGCAAAATAAAGTGGTAATAATGTCAGAAATTCTAAATTATTGGTCAGATTATTTTAGAATGTACTAGGTATTTATAGGGGAACAGTCAGGCCTTCAGAGAGTGAAACTTGTAACCAACATTTTTGGATTTTGAGATTCTAGTAAGCAGCACAAACAAACGACACTCTGAGTCTGACCGTTACAATGATAGTTGAAATCAAAAGTTTAACATGCCAATTTTTGCACTGACATTGTTTAGTCTTTTGGCAATAACTTGGTAATTTTGAGTCAAAATGCTACATTGACTAAACTTCAAACACTAGTAGGTTGAACAAATTGTTAAAGTCTTTCCAATGGGTCGGTAACGACAATCTCTCAAAGTTAAAATTTTTTTAAACCTGAAAAAAGGGAATTTGTTAGAATGGGTACCAACACCAAAGATGAAATATTAAACCTAAATAAGTTTGTATTTATTTAAAAACCGAAGTAAATAAAATAAATAGTTTCAGCCCGAACAAATTTTTATAGGTGGAAATTCTAAACTTGGAGTCAGAGCCGCGCAAATTGTTACGACACAAATTCTCACTCCAGGCACATATCCCCGACTCCGAGCACTCCACAGGACTGCATGGAAAATTAAAAGATAAATTCGATTTGAAGTATACAACAACGTAATACCGCAATTTTGTATTATAGCCTAGTATATGTGTTTAATATAATGAAATTAATATTACTTGAGAAATGGGGACGGAAGTGGGGGATTTTTACTCCCAAAAAAGTCAGTTATGAAAATTCAAGTTTTTTTTTAAAAAATTTACCTTTGCTGATCAATATTATGCGTACGATCAAAAATTTGTTCTGCCTTGTAATTAACCTCATTTCAGTCTAGAATTTGGTGTAAAAAATTATGAAAATCAACAAGCGAAACTTTTCCCAAACTCAAAAACTTAAAATTTTGTTCAAAAATCATTAATTTTGTGCCAAGGCTGGCTGTAGGGTGAATGCCCGAAAAATTTTAAATTACATTTAACACCTTTTGGCAAGGCCCTTGCTTAAATAAAATACAACATCATTTATACAACATAAATTTTTCTGAAAGCCTGGCTTCTACCCTACAAATCTTTAGTGCATTCTCAAACAATCGGACCTATAGTTTAGAAGTTCTGATATTATAACCAATTTTGGCATATGGTCCCAGTGTAAAGATGATTACCGACGCTTTGTTAGAGGGAAATGTTACTAGAAGCCTTCCAAAAATACTTTGTGTAACAAAGTAGTAAGAAAATCGAATTTAAATGATATCAACCACTCGGAAATATGCGTGACTCACGCGCCAATAGTGCTCACGCACACTCACTCACGTAAAGATTGGACTCACGCACGCTCACACTCGAAGATTTTTTCACTACTCACGTTCACGCACGCTCACGTGAGCAAAATTTGGCCCGCTCAGGTTCACGTTCCATCTCTACTATGAGCATCATTACGCTATGGCTTTCACGCGCGTGTTCGATGAGTGCCTAACTCGTTGTGAGGGTGAGAGGTGTGGTGTTGCTGGCGGGGTAGACTGTCACGCACGACATGAAAATTTGTGTAGATTTTTGACGTTTCTCTCTCTTCACTTTCGTATTTCTGTTACTTTGTTTCACATTAATTCACATGTCGAACTGAAAAGGTGTAATCCATCGTACAAATTTATAATTTTTAATAAATTAACTGAGACTACACCACTTTTGGCACTTTTGCGATTGTAAGATAACGAATTCAACACAGAGAATTTCCTTTTTTGATAAATTTAATAAAAATATACCAATTTTACATATTTTTACGAATGTAAGAATGAGGGAGATCAGCCGATTAAACGTCAAAAACTGAAGGGGTGCTTGCAAGTTAAAATGCAGAATGTAATGTAATCGCTTTGATAATTGCAGCCTTACAAGCATGATAGCGTGATAATTGCAGCCTGACAAGCATAATCTAAATGGGGAGTATATTCTACCGGGGCGATTCTGTGGCACAGCTGATCGAAAAGGTACTAGGTCGATGATGGAGAAGGAGAGGGCAAAGACGACAGGAATTAATTGTAAATAGTGTTTATTGATACCATGGAACAATAATATGTGCATGGTAAAGTCCTTAGAACAGCTGATTTCATTTTTTTCATGTGATATTTCGCTTAAGCTGTCAAACTAGGGGGACTCTATGGCACAGCTGATCGAAAAGGTACTAGGCCGATGATGGAGAATGAGAGAGTAAAGAAGACAGAAACTAATTTTAAATAGTGTTTATTGATACTAATGACAGCTAAATTATGTTTTATGTTGTTTGCATTGAACGAAAATACGTATTCCCTTTGATTTCTGTCCGTTTTATGTCCAACGAAAGTGTAAAATTTGGTAAAATACAGCAGCAAATAAAACTCTCTGAAATGACCTACTTCCTCGCCGTCATGAAGAGGCATCGAAGAGAGTAATGGAGCTATTTGACGTAAATTGACTTACACTAGCTGGAATTACAGAAATTGTTGACTTGAATTTTTCATGGCGTGTTGATGACAAACTGTGCAATTTAAACGTATTTTGGACTTTTTCGTTAGTATATATTTACACAATATTTACACAAAAATGTTAACGCACAAAATGAAATGCCGTTGCTGATTTATTGTTGGTTCGTTTAAAACATTGCCTCTATCTAGCATTATTAAAGCAATACTTTCCAACATGTAACACACCAAACTTCGTAAATGTACTGAGTCAACTCGTTTCTCTATACGTCATTTCTCTATAGTTCTACTCTATGATGTAGACATAGAAGTAGAATCAAAATAATCAAAAATAATTTTGAAACAATACTTTTTAGGTTATAAGCCTGAGATGCCAGCTGTTGTGGGGGAAAACAGCTTATGAAACGATAAGATTGATATGATCTCCAAAATACCACTTTTTAGTTTGGTAAAAGTGATTATCTTCAATAGTACACTACATCTCCTAAACTAAATACTTGGTATATTTAGTGATAAAATTGTATATTCTTAACTTATGGTGGCTCCAATTAAATATATTAGATTTTTGTTGCCTCTTCATAATTTTTTCAAAAGCAACTTAAAACTTTAAAAATTCTCTCTTGAAAACCAGGAAATTTGCACATAAGTCGTTTATCCATTTTGGCATATATATTTTAATACAAACCAACAAAAATATGACAAATTGGCCATTGGTGTTTTGGTACCTCAAGATTAATTTTATGAACAAGATTGGATTTAAAATAACAGAAACTTACCGATTTCTGATCAAGCTCGACTAAAAGCTGCATATGAAATGATGTATCAGTTGAAGCTTTCGACGGCGGCATTCTTCCCATACACTGGGCAATACACACCTCCTGTGGTAGATATTTCAAATCATGTTCGTCCAAATGTTTTGTCAACGAAGGATTCGATTTTGAATTGGGCAAAGTCAACCAAAACAAAATCGTATTTGTGTAATACAATAACAACATTATTGCAGATCAAATGCAGCATAAAATCCTGTTGACAAGGAAAATGACAATCCGGCAGTTGTGGTTACAGGTGTAGGTGCCGAATTGGATGTCACTTGATGATGATGACTTTAGCATAAGTAGAGTCGATTACTTATTTTTTGTTGTTGGTGGCGCTTTGTTTTCGATCGCAGGTTAATTTGTGGTTTCACTTTTTTCAAACTTATTGAAAATTCCACATTGGCATGTTGGGTTTTGTTTAAATTTATTTCGCTTTGGTTGAATTCTATTTTAACTTTATTTATTTATTGCACTTTAACACTTCGATTTATATAGTACGCGTTGTTTTTGCTTAAGCTCCGTTCCGTAGACTTTTTGTTGATGTCATTTTGTGTTTTTGTTTTATAAATAAATTTTATAATTTATTGTCTGCACTGACAGAAGAGACTTTCTACAGTAATTTTATTTAATTAAATTGTTTTGAGGTTATTCGACGCACTGAGCCACATGGGCGTCCATTGAGGTGAACAACAAAATAAACCATAAATTGGAGGCCCGTCATCAACATGGAGGTGGGCTCGTCGTCGTACTTATTTGTACTTTGATACCTTATTATGATTTCAATTTTGTTGTTGACACATTAAACGAGTGCGCAACCAGTGAGTGAACTGAAGTGGTTATTCTGCGAGTGTCACTCCATTTTGTTTTAAGAATTAATTTTAAATTCCAATTTCGACTGAATATTTATATGTAAATATGCCACAGAATTATTGTTTCATCAGCTGTTTTTTCACAAGAATTAAGATTCGACTTCCCGATTATACTTTTCTTTTCACATACACTTTAAATTCGATATCGATTTCAATTTGCTATTGTTTTTATTTTATTCCTTTTCTTTTGGGGCAGATTGCCGGATAGTTCTGTATAGTTTGGCGTTTGTTATACTTTTGGTTACATTCCTTTGATTCCAATGAAACAGAGCACAATTAACGAAATATTGGTGGAAAGGAGACCACAAAGAAATCTCTTTTGTTTTTCAATCCATTACTGTTGCATATGCATGAGAACATTGGTGGCGTTTAAATCGAGCACAGTGGAGCAAATACTTTCAATCATGATATCATTAGATTAGACGAAAATAATAAAGAATCCGGTTTCGTGGGCGCTTAAATCTGAACATGGATTCTGATACATTTCAATGTGATGAACAGAAACATAAGTTAGAAAATCAATAATTGTCTTCGGTATCACGTTAGTGTACCAGGTACAAAGTTTAGAAATTTGAACACCAAATCGATAAAATAAAAACAAGAATCGATAAAATAAAAAAGTACCTTTCGCATTTCATATATATTATGTACTACTTAGTTCCAACACGCCTAAGGCACCCGTTGAAAATACGATAATTTTAATGGATCTTTACGAAAATATACTTTTTGTAAAATGATAAACTTTTTTTAAGAAAAATTTTTTTTACAGAATGTATTTTTTTTTTAACAAAAAGTATATTTTTAGGTCCTTTTTGTAAGAATATGTATTATATTTTCTCGAAAATATCCTTTTTAAAGAGAGGTACTTCTTTTATTAAAAGCTATAGCTATTATAACTAATATTATTTTTAAGAAAAGGTAATATTTTTAAGAAAAAGTACTTTCTGTAAGAAAAAGCATAAGAGTATGATATTTTTTTTACAAAGAATCCCTTTTTTTAAGAGAAGGTACTTTTTAAAGTACTGGTAATCTTTTTAGGAAAATTTTATTTTTCCAGAAAATGTACTTATTTTCAGAAAGGCTACTTATTTGAAGAAAAGAAAAGCTATTATTTTATTTTTAAAAAAATTTACTTTTAAGAAAAGAAATTTTTGTAAGAAAATGTATTTTTTCAAGAGAAGGTAATTTTTGAAAAAAAGGTTATATTTTAAGAAATGGGAATATTTTTCTTAGAATTGGTCCTTTTTTCAAGAATAGGTACATTTTTAAGATTAGTTACTTATCTCATGAAAAGTACTTTTGTTTCACAAAAAAGGTACTCTAAAAACAAAATGTAGTTTTTTTAAGAAAAGGCAATTTGTTGTAAGAAAATATACTTTTTTAAGAAAAGGTACTTTCTGTAAGAAAAAGCCATAAAAGTATGAGTTTTAGTTTATTTTTTTTTTTGGAAAATTTACTTATTTTCAGAAGGGCTACTTATTTAGTATTATGATTTTTAATTTAAGAAAAGGTACTTTTAAGAAAAGACATTTTTGTAAGAAAAGGTATTTTTTATAAGAGAAGATATTTTTTGAAGAAAAGTTTTTTTTAAGAAATGGCAATGTTTTTCTTTGAATTGGTCCTTTTTTCAAGAATAAGTACATTTTTAAGAGTAGGTACTTATCTCAAGAAAAGTACTAAAGGTACTCTAGAAAGAACAGGTAGTTTTTTAAGAAAAAGTTCCTATTTAAAAATTCCTTTTTCAAGAAAAGGTACGTTTTGTAATAAATTTTACGTTTTTTACTTCTTTAAGATAAGGTATTTTTTAAGAAAAGGTACTTTGTTTAAGAATATGTAAAGGTATTTTTTTTAAGAAAATGTATTTTTTTAAAGAAAATCAATTATTTAGGAAAATTATCTTTTTTAAACTTCTTTCACTGTGGCTTTTCTAAATTTACCATATATTTGAGACATCTAGTTAATTTCTTTCTCTTGATCCAAGCCGTAAGTCTAGACACAAACCAAAGCAAAAGTAAACAATATACATAGTTGATAATAGTGGGTTGTAGCTAGAGTGTCTAAAACCGAAACCGAAAACCCGAGGAAACCGGTTACCCGGGTTTTTTGCTATTAATAGTGTGCCGGTTTTTTAAAAACGTAATTTTCGAACAAAACGGAAACCGGTTAATCGGATTTTACTAAATTTGGGTTAATATCCTTAAAAAAATAATAATAAATGATATGATTTTCGACTTTTACTGAAATTTTGGAATTACGAAACATGATTTTTGTTTTGAAATATGATCTTATTTTTCCATAAGTTCTAAATGACATATCCAAATAGTTCTGTTTCAAATGATTTTATGACTTGAATTAGAATTAATTAAAAATTAATTAAGCTTTTCAAACATTTTTTTATATCAAATTTCAAAATTAAAATTAGTTGATAACTAAATCTTTTAAACTTAATAAGATTTTCATACATGAAAATCCTTTTAAAATTTGAATATGATTTTCGTTTCGTTAATGTGAATTTGGATAAACACGCATCCAAATTGGAATATGATATATATTTTTTAAAATCTGATGGTTTATTCGACCTTTCGTATTATATTTAAAATTACACTGTTCGAGCGTTAGGTCTATTTTATATTATTTTATTCTCCAATATTTCGCTACCGATTGGGTATCATCGTAAGGAAGATAAGCACCGAAAAACCCGGATCCACCGGTTTTTGCCAAAATTAAAACCCGAAAACTGGTTTCTTGAAAAATTGATTTTTCGAACAAAACGGAAACCGTTTTCTTGGAAAATTGATTTTTCGAACAAACCGAAAACCGGTTTCTAAAAAATTAATTTTTTTGGGAACTCTAATTCCAGCATAATAGTGTTAAAACAAAAGTTTTTTAATTTTTTTTTTATTTAGCCCCCATCCCGCAACGTGCGATAAGGAATTTCGTTCCAAAAACAAAAATCTTGCTGAAATCTAAGAACATGTTATCATGCGGGAGTTATTTTTTTATTATCAGTTGGAAAAAAACTAATTGCCATTTTTCTATAAATCGATAAACTATTAAGTTAAAGCAAATATGTTCCTATTGCTTACCATGGAGGGACTGGGGAGAGCATCTCACAATCAGAGAGCTGTGATGGATATCTTCACTCCTACACCCTTTCCGAACGTTTTTTGAGAAGCTTAATCACGGGTGGTGGCTCAGAAATGTCGCCGTCCAAAGAAATGTGAGGTAGTCAGGCCCGAGATCGAAGCAGGGGGTTTCTATGGCACAGCTGATCGAAAAGGTACTAGGGAAATGATGTAGAATGAGAGGCCAAAGAAGACAGAAACTAATTTTAAATAGTGTTTATTGATACTAACGACAGCTAAATTACGTTTTATGTTGTTTGCATTGAACGAAAATACGCATTCCCATTGATTTCTGCTCGTTTTATGTCCAACGAAAACTCGATGAAATGACCTACTACCTCGTCGTAATACCTCGTAGCAATTCACTCAAACGCATTTCTCTCTCGCTTCATACGAGTATCTTGATTATTTCATACTTTTTGCATAGTTTATATAATTTTACTTTAACATGGTTGGAAGTTGCATAGTTATATCAGAGGGTTTCTATGGCACAGCTAATAGAAAACCCACTAGGGAAATGATGTAAAATGAGAGACCAAAGAAGACATACAGATTACACACCATGCAGCAAACTAAGTTTAAAAGTGTTTGATTGATACTAATGACAGCTAAATTATGTTTACATCGAACGAAAATACGCTTTCCCTTTTATTTCTGTCCGTATTATGCCAACCGAAGAGTATATTAGCAAAGCAACTCAAACTCGATGAAATGGCTCTTTAGTATTGCTCTGTGGTTATATATTTACAATAACACTATCAAAAAGCTGCTCGTGTATTGAAATATTCAATGAAGAGAGTAAGAGAGTGATCAGAGAATGGTTAGGGTTTCACTCGTTTTGTTTGTTGGCATGAAGAGAAATTTTGACTGCCTACTTGTACATCGTTTTTGCCATGGAGTAATAGATAAGAGTTTCAATCAGCTATTGTTTGTTTTCTTGCTCTAACCGAGGTAGTACGAGGTGCTATTTTATGTTACTCTATGGTTGAACATTAAACTAACAGAAATAAACGAGAATACGTATTTTCTTTCGATGAAACCAGCATCAAACTTAATTTTGCTGTCGAAAATCATGCAAAAGAAGTTTAAATTGTGTTTGATTGATACTAATGTCTTTTAAATTATGTTCGATTGATGCTAATGCAGTTTTAATTATGTTTGACTGATGATCATTAATTTTAAATTATGTTTGATGATAGTTTTGTTATCTGCAACTCCAACTCGATGAAATTCCAAGTTGCGAAGTGACATCTGGTCAATGCTTTAACAGCTGTTGCAAACTCTTAGTATATTTCTCTATGAGTGAAGCGTTTATTTTTATTTTTGAGTTTTAGATATAAGATCTCGCATGTCGGGCTCAATGTTTTAGATAATATTTGTTTAATGTTCTGTGCGCATTTGTCCTACAGTACAACGTCATATCATATGCAAATTACATCAAATATATTCGTATGTTCATATAAACTGTCAGCTGAGGTACGTACGCACAATAAGTTAGGTACCAGGGATCTGCATCGCTTTGATAGATACCATTACCCTGAGTCAATACTAAACTGCCTGACTCATTACAACAGACAATCATTGTCGGTAATATTAAGAATATTATGTGCACTACGTTCGTGAGGGTGATGTCTGGTCACCCTAAATGAACTATATAGTTCATGAACTCCTCAACTCTTAAGACAGTGAGATTTTTAAGATTCGGTTCAAAGGGTTTCCAATTAGGCGAGATTGATTCTTCCGTTTTTTTTTTCAAATACATATTAAATATAAATCACCCGGGCAAGGTACAGCGTCGAGAAACACGCGCAAATGATTAAACTTAATTATCAATATGTCTACAAGCTAAACTGACGAATTGGGGACGTTGTCAATTAACACGCTATTTGATGGTACGGTAATCTAACGCAGAGGTGACGCGAACAGGCCACCGAGATCGTGCGATTTCCTTAAGGAGCAGATGTATGTCAATAAGCCACAAAATACCAATGCCAGGGGATTTCGATGCCACAGCTCATCGCCTATGAAGTTGGAAAATCATGCAAAAGAAAGTGGATGAAGGACTGAGCGATAGGCAAACTATGACTAAATTGTGTTTGATTGATACTAATGGCTTTGAAATTATGTTCGATTGATGATAATGACTTTTAATTTATGTTTGACGCTAATTTTGTCATCTACAACTTCAACTCGCTGAAATTTCAACTTGCGACGTGACATCCGGTCAAAACTTTGACAGCTGTTGCACACTCTGGTTATATTACTCTATGACGGGTGCCCTCAAAGTCAACATAACCCGTTCAATTGATCAAATTCAGCTTTATTTGTCAGAGCTGTAAATGAATCATTCATTTTTGATTTCAATCCATTGCGAATTAAATAAATTCTGAATTACTTATTTTCACAAAAAAAAAAAACTATTGAATTAAATTTGAATCAATTCAAATGAATTGCTATTCATTTCCAATTCATTTCACTTGAATTGATTTTGAATTCATTCAAATCAATAAGAAAAATCAGGGGTATCCATGACACAGCTGATCGTCTATGTACTAGGAAAATGATAGAGAATAGAGTGGATAGGCGGGAGAGCGATAAGCAACCAGAAGCAAACCTTGCAGCAAACTAAGTTTAAATAGTGTTTGATACTAATGATAGATAAATTATGTTTTATGTTGGTTGCATCGAACGAAAATACGAATTCCCTTTCATTTATATCCGTTTTATGGCCAACCAAAGAGAAAATACAATAGCAACTCGAACCAGGGGGTATCCATTACACAGCTAATTGAACACGTAGAGAGTCGCTATCCCTATCTTTACGGTCTCTTGACGACAACGAGGTAGTAGGGCCAGGGCAGGGGGATTCGATGCCACATCTCATCGACTATGAAGGTGGAAAATCATGCAAAAGAAAGTGGATGACGGAATGAGCGATAGGCAAACTAGGTTTAAATTGTGTTTGATTGATACTAATGTCTTTAAATTGTTTTCGATTGATACTAACGGCTTTTAAATTATGTTTGATTGATGATATTGACTTTTAAATTATGTTTGAAGCTAGTTTTGTCATCTGCAACTCCAACTCGATGAAATTCCAACTCGCGACGTGACATTTAGTGAAAACTTTAACAGCTGTTGGAGACTCTATGTATATTACTCTATGAGTAGGCCATTTCATTCAGTTCGAGTTGCTTTTGTATTTTACTCTTAGGTTGGACATAAAACGGACAGAAATAAAAGGGAATGCGTATTTTCGTTCGATGCAACCATTGGCTTAAATTGGCTTACACCAGGTGGAACATCAAAAACTGTTGACTTAAATTGTTCACGTCGTTTTGATGAAAAACTATCGAATTTCTAAATATTTTGGATTTTTTTGTTATATTTTATTGTGGTTTATTTACACAAGAATGTTAACGCATAAATCGAAATGCCGTTGCTGATTTATTGATGGAATGGTTTGAGTCATTAAATCAATCTGGTATTATTAAAGCTATACTTTCCAACATCCAACCTTCCATCTGTAACACCCCAAATGCCATCAATTTACTGAGAGAAATGGCGTATCTACACGTCATTACTCTGTGTCTAGAACACTTCAATTTAAATATAGGGAAATATACAAGTGTTTCTTTCTATCCCCCTCTTTACGTTCGCTCGATGACGACGAGGTAGTAGGCCATTTCATCAAGCTCGAATTGCTGTTGTATTTTACTCTTAGGTTGGACATAAAACGGACTGAAATAAAAGGGAATGTTTCTTTGGAAGCGAGTCCTCTTAGTCAGGAACCGTATTACGGTTCTTCTCAACCCGTTTTTCAGTTCCTGTAGAATCTTTTGAATAGAATCTCTCTTTTGTAGAATTTATTGATCAGGAACCGTTTTAACTGTTCTTCTTAACACTTTTTTCAGTTCCTGTAGAATCGTTTGTTGGTCTTTTTTGAACCGGTTTCGGTTCTTTTGAACCCGATTTCTGATCCTTAAAGAACCGTTTCGGTTCTTGTAATTCCGGTCGATTCTTATAAAGAACCGGTTCTTGCATAGTCATGGTCGATCAGCTGTGTCATGGATACCCCTCATCCTAGTCAACCGAGTCATTAATACTTTTTGTGGACGTTTCGAAGTTTCGTTCAAACCTACGAGAAAGAGAAAAACCTAGTTCTCTACACAAACGCCTGCTCCCATAGTTTCACCCGCCCATTTGGTCAGTGTTCTTAAGTCACCACGTAGAATATTTTCCAGAGCGTATAGTTTTCTATTTAGCATAAGTGGAGCTGCTCATTGAAAGATATTGAGGTGACGATTTCTGACCTCAGGAGAACACATCGTATACTAATTGCACCCTAAGATCCATCCTAGGCTCAATACAATATATTTTATAACTCAAAAATATCTCAAAAATTTCTAGGTAACAATCTAGTTTCATAATTTAAATTATATTCATCTATTATTTTAAACAATAATTATCATACCGCACATTTTTGAATTGAATCATACCACCAGTCAATCCGAGACTTATTGCCGATATCTGCAATATACCTATTTAAGTACACCTAGTTCCATCAGTGCAGACATATGGAATGACTGGTCATTAATATAAGCGAGTTGAAGAAAATAGGAAACATCCAACTGTAAAAGAGACGCAAGACAAAAAGTTTTCGTGAAATAATAAAAAGCGAGAAACAATTAAGTGGCTGTTTTATTCGAGAAGTACAAAAATCATTGCGGTCATACTCGTTCATATTCAAGGGGGTTGTTCCCTCTGTCCTAATTTGCAATTCAGTTCGGTCTTCGATTTTTAAATAAAAAATTAAAGAAAACAGCAAAAGAGAAAAACATTTGGTATTTAAACGGTTTTTTGTTATAGAAATAGTATTATACATATGTACATTGTTTCAAAACCGCAATTCGAAGCACGACGAGTTCAACTGACAACAGACAGATGAGGTTCCATAGCTACGTATTTAACACTCGGAAACTGTGTTTTCACAAACCACCGCATACACACAGTGACGAGCCAAATTGTAGAAGATTTCCAATAATGGAAATTTAAAGCGTTTAACCCTAGAACTAAAGTGTTTTTCAACAGACACGCTACAAACGTAAATCGATAGGGACAGCAAACGACGCCATATTTCTTCCCGCTCTTTTGACATTTCTCTTCAGTAATGTTTGCCATTTCATCATGGAAAGATATACGAGCCAACAACGAGTCGAAATTATTAAAATTTACTACCGAAATTTGGAGTCAGTGGCCTCAACTTTAAGAGGCCAACTTTAAGTGGCCTCAACAATCAGCGAAGAGGCTCATTTCTGGCTGAATGGCTTCGTCAATAAGCAAAATATGCGTAATCTATGAGTCATCATTGCATCCCGAAAAAATTACGGTTTGGTGCGGTTTATGGGCCGGCGGCGTCATTGGGACGTACTTCTTCCGTGATGATCAAGACCGGCACATTACTGTGAATGCGAATCGCTACCGTTCAATGATAACCGAATATTGTTGGCCCCAATTGGATAATATGGACTTGGAGGACATGTGGTTCCAACAGGACGGCGCCACAAGCCACACAGCGAATGCCACAAACGATTTATTGGAAACCAAGTTAGGTGAACGTGTTATCTCACGAAGTGGCCCAGTCGATTGGCAGCCTTGGTCGTGCGATTTGACGCCGTTAGATTATTTCCTGTGGGGCTACGTCAAGTCTATGGTTTATGCCAACAAGCCAGCGACGATTGATGAACTTAGTACGAATATTGAACGTGAAATTGCAGCAGTATCGGCCGATTTATGCTTGAAAACCGTCGAAAATTGGTTCAGCGTCTGAACGTCTGCAAGCGTGCCCGTGGTGGCCATGCAAAAGAAATCGAGTTCCATACATAATGTCATCGAACGTACTTTCACAGGAATAAAGAATTTCATTGGTATCTAAAACCGGTTTTGTTTTATTAAAAAAAACTTTTGTAGCGGTCTTATTGAAAAACCCGTTAAAAAAATTTTTGGATTTTGACTTTGATATGGCCTCTTTCACAATGAACACTTAAACACATATACAACACTTATCCATATGTATGTATATGTTTTAAAGAGAGTAATATGTAAACAATTCTCAATTTTACAATATTGCATACTCTTCATCTCTTTAAATATCCAGAAACTCAAATGAAAGTCAAATTACGGCCCCAGCAACATATTGCAGCAAATATCTACATGTTTGTTTTCATGAATTGAAGATCTGCTGCCTTTTTGTTTCTTTGTTGTCTGCCTCGTTTTTGTTTTTCACGGTTTTCAACAAATAAAGCCACATTTGGGTTTCAAAAACATTTATTGTAACCTATTAATCATTATGTCTCAAACATATAATATTGAATAGCAAACACAATGTGTTTGAGCACAAGCATAGTTTTATATTTGCATCCAAACAACAACAAAAATACAGATTTTTCAGCGTGTAGCTCATAAATTTATTGTTGTTTTCTATTATTTTTTTTTCAAATGCTGATTATTGTCACGTGCTGATCAAAAAAGGAAGCATCTCAAGGTACTTGCAATCATGGAATTATTAAAAAAAATTCTCTTCGGAGAATTACGCAATCTTGGTTGGAGTTCATCTTCGAACCTACCTCTCTATATTCATAGATTACAGCTCATTGATTTGCCTACTTTAGAGCGTCGTAGGGCAATGTTGTCTGTATGTTTTGTGGTTAAACTAATCAATGGAGAAATTAATTCAGCATATTTGGTCTCTTCACTGCATTTTATTAGTCTTTTTAGAGCTTCCAGCCAATATGTTCCATTTTTTCTACCCGCGTTCAAACATAACTACGAATCCTTTAATCCAGTTTTTACTCTTTGCAATATTTTTAATGAGTTCCACCATCATTTTCGATTGCAGTAATTAAAAGATCGACTATTTTTTTTAATGACTGTTAATGCTTAGAATTGCCAGATTTAAGATTTCATTCGAAAAATCATGTGAATGAATTTTGGTTCCTTTTCGCCGAACTAAATTCCTGCTTCATCTGTTCCTGCTTCATTCACATCCTGCAGTAACCGTTCCTGCTTCATCTGTTCCTGTGACACCTGTTCTTGCTTTAACTGTTCCTGATTGACCTGTTTCAACAAATCCTGCTTCATCTGTCCTTATTCATCTGTTCCTGCTTAATCTGCTTCTGTATCATCGGTTCTCTATTCATCTGTTCCTGCTTCATCAGTTCCTACTTCATCTGTCCTGCTAGAACTGTTCCTGCTCCATCTATTCCGGCTTTATCTGTTCGTGTATCATCTGTTCTTGCTTCATCTGTTCCTGTTCCACCTAAATCATCAGTTCCTGCTTCATCTGTTCCTTCTTCCTTCTCAGTCTGCTATATATTATCCTGCTTCATCTGTTACTGTGACACCTGTTCTTGCTTTATCTGTTCCTTCTTCACCTGTTTCAACCGATCCTGATTCTTCTGTTCTTATTCATCTGTTCCTGCTTATTCTTTTTCTGTGTCATCTGTTCTTGCTTCATCTGTTCCTGCTTCATCAGTTCCTACTTCATTTGTCCGGCTACATCTGTTACTGCTCCATCTGTTCCTGTTTTATCTGTTCGTGTATCATCTGTTCTTGCTTCGTCTGTCCCTGCTCCACCTAAATCATCAGTTCCTGCTTCATATATCCTGCTTCATCTGATCCTGTTTCATTCGCTTCCTGCAGCATGTGTTCCTGTTTCATCTATTCCTGATCCATCTGTTCCTGATTTATCTGTTCCTGTGTCATCTGTCCTTGCTTCACCAGTTCCTGTTTCTCCTGCATCATCAGTTCCTGCTTCATTTGTTCTTACTTTATCTATTCCACCTTCATCTGTTCCTGCTTCATCAGTTCCTGCTTCATCTGTCCTTCATCATCTGTTCCTGTTTAATCTGTTTCCGTGTCATCTGTTCTTGCTTCATCTATTCCTGATTCATCAGTTACTGCTTTCTCAGTCCTGCTGCATCTGTTCCTGCTCCATCTGTTCCTGCTTTATCTGTTCCTGTGTCATCTGTTCTTGCTTCATCTGTTCCTGCTTTATCTGTTCTTGTTTCATCTGTTCTTGCTTCATCTGTTCCTGATTCATCAGTTCCTCCTTTCTCAGTCCTACTACATCTGTTCCTGCTTTATCTCTTCGTGTATCATCAGTTTCTGCTTCATATGTCCTGCTTCATCTGTTCCTGCTTCATTCGCTTCCTGCTGCATGTGTTCGTGTTTCATCTATTCCTGCTTCATCTGTTCCTGCTTAATCTGTTTACGTGTCATCTGTTCTTGCTTCATCTGTTCCTGATTCATCAGTTCCTGCTTCCTGGGCGGCCCAGAAAGATTGACGACCGCACTTGTCGTAATTTGGCAAAATTAGTGGCAAGTGACAATGCAATTCCCCAGCTGCTGCCGCACAACAAACGTTAAATATTCACGTCAGTGAGTGGACTGCTCGTCAAAGTTTCAAATGGTTTTGTGTTAAGGCTGCAGAGAAGAAAAAGAACCCATTTCTGTCACAAAATAATATAAAGCTACGTGAAGAATTCGCCCTGGTCTACAAAACTGGACTGAGGCTGACTGGAAGAAAGTAAAATATTAAGTACTATTACTATTATTAATTTCTTAAAACAAAGGGCATTCTAGTGAACCGATAAAGGCCAAAAGGGTTGATAAAACAAGTTTTATCACGATCTGTTTCTGCAACAGAAATCTAATGATAGCCACTTTGCAAATCAAGAGTTGTCATAAAATTTGTACTTTTTGCTGCCTGGAGTAAGCATATATCCTTGGGAGTGGATACCTCCTACTTTAGTGATAGAATTCAATTTTGGGTAATCAACACCCTGCCCACCGTGTGCGGGGTTCTTAATGAAAGACAATGGAACGTGGACGTATTCGTCTGAAGAGTCTCTTTGGATTCTCCTGGATACCCACTTTCCCAACGATGACTGGAATGCTGGACATCAGCCAGAAGAGCTAGGCGGAAGCTTAGAAAAAGTTCGCTCAATAGTGAGCAGAAAAAGTCTGATATGGGCCATTAGATGATTTAAGCCCTATAAATCAGCTGAGATAATTCCCGCGCAACTACAGGAGCCACTATACCTATCTTGTAGTTGGTTAGAGGCAATCTTCAAGGGCTGCCTTATTCCTAGCATTTGGAAGCAAACCAAAGTGGTTTTCGTCCCGAAAGCGGGCAAATGCTCTAATGTCAAATCAAAGGATTTTAGACCAATCAGTCTACCATCCTCTGTTCTTAAGACATTTGAAAGGTTAATGGACATTCACGTTCGAAGTAATCTTCCACAGAATCTACTATCGAGTTCTCAGCATGCCTATATCAAGGGCAGGTCAACTGAGACGGCTTTCCACTCTATAGTCAGCATAATAGAAAACTCTCTTGAGAATAAGGTCTTCGCTCTAGGGACCTTCCTTAACATCGAGGGAGCCTTCAATAACATTCAACCTTCGGCGATTCTTAGGTCGTTACAGAATCTATGAGTCGACAGCTTAGTGACACGCCTAATTGGGAAGCTTCTGGTGGATAGATCCGTTAAAGCTAAATGGGGTGGTGTTACAATTGCTAGGACCGTTAACATGGGGACACCGCAGGGGGAGTTCTGTCTCCACTATTCTAGTTAACTTCTGTCAATTAACTACTTCTTGAATTGGACAGAGCCGAACGCCAGGTCTTTGCCTATGCCGATGATATTGCTATCATCTGTACGGGTAGAAACCTCAATTTACTTAGCATTCGTACAACGAGCCTACTTAGTCTGATTTCGAACTGGATCCCTAACAACGGACTATCACTTAACCCACTTAAAACCGAGCTTATATTGTTCTCTTGGAAATATAAAATACCCGCATTTGAACTGCCGTCAGTTAATGGGGTGCAATTACACTTGACGGAAAAGGTTAAGTATCTGGGATGTGAAGGAGAGGCTGAAAAAGGTGTCTGTTACTCTTTACTGCTATAAAGGGGTGATAGGAAAGCACTGGGGACTGTCTCCTAAGATCACTATGTGGATTTATACGGCAATATTCAGACCAATACTTCGCTATGGCATCGTAGTTTGGTGGAGGTCCCTCCAAAAGAAATGTATTCTGAATTCCTTGATGGAAATTTAAAGATCAGCACTGATTAGCGTTAGTGGGGCAATGAACACGACGTCACGTACTGCCACTTAGTGCTATCCTCAACATCTGTACTCCTGATATCATGGCCGAATCGGCAGTCGCTATATCCCTGGTGAGAATCAGTCATGATATCGGTGCATTCCGGACACGCTGAATTACTACACCGGATCAACTCTATTCCTGTAAAAACGGACTACTGTATCCCCTACCTTCTACCAGCGACAAAACTAAGGACGTCTATTCCGAACAGGAATACCTGGGAAAAGTCACTGGAAGGGGATACCAGTAGTATCAGATTTTTCACGAATGGACCAAAGTTGGACGAGCAAGTAGGCTATGGGGTCCATTCACCGGACCTAAATGTAAATATCTCCTTCAAGCTGCCTGATCTCTATAGTGTATTTCAGGCGGAAATTACCGCCATACTGGAGGTTTCTGAACTACTGAAAAGTAGTGTCACAACCCACCGGGGAATATGTATCTACATGCCACTCATCGCTTAGGGTGTATTTTGACATCAGGCTCATCTGGGTAGCGGAACACAGCGACATTCCAGGCAATTGCGTAGCGTATGCGTTAGCTAGACAAGGCACTACGGTACAGGTTCTTCCGGCAAAAGAAGGTGTTAGTATGCCAAACTCTACCTGCCGTTTGCAGATCAGCCAGTGGGCCGATAATATGTTCAAGGATAAGTGGAGACTTACTTCAACTTGCAAACAAGCCAGGGTCGTCTGGCCATAGGTGGACAGGGAGAGGACTAGGCAACTACTTAACTTGCCGAGAGGCAGGTTACCCACAATGGTAGGAACACTTACGGGGCATTGTCTTGTAGGAAAACACGCCCTAAGATTGGGACATAGAAACTCCACTCTCTGTAGATGCTGCATGGAAGAGGACGAGGAAACGACGAAACACCTTCTCTTGGATTTCCCTGCTCTGGCAGGACTGAGAAGTAGGATATTCGGAACTCATTAATTAGCACCGTAGTCCTGCAGGATATTCATGTAGGCCTTATAGACAAATTCATTGAAAGGGCAAATTGGCTGGCTATGGAGGAAACTGCAGGTATCATAATGGGCTTCTTTAGCCGAAGTGTGCTAGACAGCGTGCTGTCTTGCAGCCATTTCAACAAAACAACAAATCAACACACACTCTTATTCCACCATCTCGTTTTAGGACCATGACCACCGGCGAGGACCAGGCCGAATCGCATTCCTCTACAAATCCTAATTCCATCATTCTTAAGAACTCTGATCTTAACTCTTTTGCCTTCATAAATGGTAACCTGTAAGCAGCCGACGAGGTCGGTCTATGATTTCCAGTATTAATACGATGATCTGTATACGGAGTTGGTTCCTCTATTTCTCCAAAGACATCTAAATGCGTAAAAAGCAACTGGTCCAATTTCATCTTTTCAGCATCCGAAATATTTTGTCCATCAGTGCTCTTTATAATCAACCATTAGTATACGGGTCAAAATAGAATCTTGATATGCTTTTTCAAATAAATTTTCCGTTGCGGAATTAGGCATATTGCTTCGAACAGGGATACTCTTGGAATTATTTGAGTTCGCTGATGCGTTTGGGACTACGAGAAAAAGAGGTGTATATGTTCCGACACAATTTTTCGATAGACGATGGCAATTTTTTTGCGGCGTAACTGGAACAGTGATGTAAACCGTGACAGGAACATTTAATGTAAAATAATTCTACTTCTTTTTCAAATAGCGCCTTAAGGCCTCTAACATTTCCAGACATAGCATTTTCTCCGTCCGTTAACAATCCTATTAGGTTCTGGAAAGGAATTTCACATAACACAAAAAATTCTTTAATTTTATCAAATGTTGACTGCGCGTCTGACTTAGTTAATTCCAACATTGTCAGTAACTTATCTTGGATTTCAAACGCTGAATTTACATAACGCGCGATTAAAACAAACCATTTCTTCGTAGAAAGGTCGGTAGTTCCGTCCACAATTAAAGAAAATTTTGTTTTTTGTAATATGGATATTACATCATTCCTTGCCTGCTTTCCAATTTTGTCTGCTATTTCTGTGGCCTTTGTCCTTCCGCAATGCACTAGTTTTGCAATTGCAGAGTCCGGGCAGCACTCAATCCATAATGCAGGAAGATAGTCCATCAATATGAAAGGCAAATTGTGCGTAATGCAAAACATGATCAACGTGAATTCTACATGTTTTACCTGTTGCGACTTTCTTTGCTGTTCGTTGTTAAAAAATTTGTCGATATGCAAATGTTTCTTTTTAGTGTCATAGTTTTGTACATGCGTTGTTGTCTTTAAATGAGTCTTCAGATGTGTCAAATGTGCAGCAAGTGGCTTGGAGCATCCAGTACAAAATGGAGTATCATTGCTTTCCTGCAGCCATTCGAAAGTAGTAAGCCATTCTGTTCTAAATTGCGGATTATCAGCAAAAACATTTGCATCACTTTAAACAAAAAGATTCATTATTTTTCAAGATTCATTCAAGCTGCCTCATTGTTGTTTTCGGTTAAAATATATGTTTATTAATAAAATAAAGATTTTGTTGATTAATATTTATACTCGTACTTACTTATCCATAGTTCACTCCTCTAATGCACATGCAGAATTTTTTATTGTTTTCCTATTCAGTGTTTTTTCCAAAATGCTGACATTCATAAGAAATAGGGCGAACAAGCACAACACAAATCGTTGTCACTAAATTAAGCTAAACGTCGTTTATAATTTAATGGCCAACAGCGTAATTCGGTTAACGTATCGCACAGTTCACTGTCACTGATCTAATATAAACGTCGTTAATAACTACTTACCCGACATCGAAGTGCAAAATTTATTGGTAAATGGTAAACAGTGTGGAAAAAGTATTTTTAAGATAAAATATATGATAATAAAATAAATGGTTTCCCATTACATCCCATGAAGGGACTGGGGAGAACTTCTCACAATCACTGAGCTGTGCGTTTTCCAGTTTTCACTCACTGATTGGGACCTACAGTTTTACACCGATTCCGAACGGTAATTTGAGAAGCTTTATCATGGCTAGATACTCGATAGTGTCGCCGCCACTATGCGAGGTGACCGCCGCCGAAAGAAAATTTGAAGGTGGTCAGAGCCGGGTTCGAACCCAGGATCTCATGTACAAGAGTCGCGCACACTAACCATTGCACCACCGACGGCCACAAACGGCCAAAATATATGATATTTTAAATAAAATATGCAAAGAAAAAAATAATTTGTGATTAGAGACACAAACCGACCCAAATTGAATTGGTCCGACCATCCGACCAAATTAAAAATTTTAAATTTTTTCCGACCAAAACGGCAACACTGGATAGGACTGTGTATACAGTCGACAGAATGAGAGAAATTTACGTTCTTCGTCATCTGTACTCTCATTAGAAAAATGGCTAATTTTAGTTATCGCAAACATTTTTTAAATTTTCGTCAAATGTAATTTTGTACGCGTTTGATGCAACTGAAAACTCGTTTGCAACAACATGATACACATTTGCGATATATGCATTTATTTGGGAGAACTACATGAATGGTTGCGATTAATAAATTAATACAAATCAATCAAAGTATTGTTGCGGCAACCGAGCAATAAATGTTTTTTTTTGATGTGTAAACATCTACGCTGGGGGTAAAAATCTTTTTCACAATACAATCACAAATTTAGAGTAAGATGTGCGATGTAATCGTTAACCAATCGTAAAGCGTTATCAAATCGGTGTGAGCTATGTATGAGTGTATTAGTGTAATCATACGCTGCATACAATATACTCAACACCATCTAGTGTGCAATAGTAGCTACTAATTTTCACTAATTGTCGTACATTAAGGCTCGTTCACAATGATAGCAACAAATTCAACAGGCGTTCACAATGCAAGCAACAAATTTGTTCGAATAAGTTCGAAAAAACAGCCGACTGGCAACATTGTTTACATTATACAGCAGTATACATATTTCGGGATTGAAAACAATGGAAGAATTGCAATACAAACGAAAAAGCAAACAGTAAATAATAGAAAAATTAAATGTGAGACACGGACCTCAGATTTGCACCACTAACCGGAGCAAAAAGTATTAAGTGTTTTTCTTTAGAAAACTTTCTATAGAAAAGTTGTCAAATTTTTCTAAAGAAATGTTTTAAAATTTTTGTTCAGAAAAGTTTTAAAATTGTTCTACAGAAATGTTTTCAAATTTTTCTATAGAAATCTTCTCAAATTTTTCTATAGAAACATTCTCAAATTTTTCTATAGAAAAGTTTTAAAATTTTTCTATACAAAATTTTTAAAATTTTTCTATAGAAATCTTCTCAAATTTTTCTACAGAATATATATTTGAATTCCAATTTCACGAAAAACATGAGAGGGCATTATATGCAATACTGTGAGTGGGAACGAGAAGACTTGAATTACAAATTCGTTTCTGCCATTGTGAACGCTACTTTATGTTATCGTAGGCAAATGAAAACAAATAAATAAAATGAATACGAAAACATTTAATTTTAATAACTTTTAAAAAGGTTTTTTGCACTTTTAATAAGAAATTTACTAAAACAAAGAAAAATAAGGAAAACTAAAAACTAAACTTGTCAAATATAAGGAAAACTAAAAACTAAACTTGTCAAACTAAAAGTCTGTTTCGTCTTTGAGATTGTCATGCATACTTAACAGCTGCATATAAGCACCATCTAGTGTGCAATAGTAGCTACTAATTTTCGAAAACCATTGCTGTAAAATAACTACATGCATTACATTTCAGTAAACAGCTGATTAATAACTTGTCAACCACAACAAATACAAAATAATAAAATATTTTACAAAACACCAAAAAAATTATAACTCAGAACATAAAACAACACAAAGTGTATCAAAGCTGAATGGAGGTAATGTTAATTCTAATAAAATTTCTATTAGATTCCAATATAAATTAAGATTATAACATATCTTCAGTACGTACTGTTGTCTTACAATGAAGCTGGTGCACGACAATTGGGTAACAATCTCCATCTCATGCCAATTATTATGGGTGGAGATTTTAATACAAATTTTACAAACCCACAGTCGCTAGCTTTATCAAAATTTTTATTTGACGTTTTCCACTTGCATATGAGCAATTCTCCACAAACCCCCACAACTAACAAAATCCACTATTATAGATGCAGTTTTCCATAGATTTTTAAATACAATCGAGTCAAAAATTTAAATATGTATCTAATTTTAGTTACCATAAGCCAATATTAACTATTTGTACTTAAGGCATTTACCATAGATGGGCACTTTGCAGTACTACTAAAATTTCAGTAAAAATAATTCTTTAACTAGTACATTTTTACTGATTACTAAAATTTTTTTCAGCCATTTTTATAAAGTGCCTACATGATTATGATGAGGTGCATTGAATTTTCTGTAATCAGTAATGCCCGATTACTGATTATTATGAATACGGCCCTATGATTTGACTGGTAATGCAAATTAAATTTCATTATCAGTAAAAATTTACTGAATTTTTTCAGTAATCAGTAAATTTACTGCTTACTGTAATTTTTAATGCAGTACATATATACTGCAGTCTGCCCATTTACTAACCAAACAAAAACCACAAAATTCCTATGTATTTACAATATTGAAAGTTTTGATACTTTTAATTGATTAATTAAAAAAATATACTAAAAGCATAAGTACTTCCAACATAAGAAACATTTTTCATTACTAGATGTTTACACATCTCCCCTGTGATCGGACTCACATTAATTTTTTTTTTTTTGCAACTTGATAAATTTCTTGTTTATGTGTCATGAGGCTCATTTTGATCTAAACGACAATGTAGACAAGCAAAATTGCCGGATATCCAGTGAATCTATTCCAGAAATACTCCATGACACGGAACTGCATCCAGAACGGGTCACTGTGTGGTGCGCAGTTTCATCAAGGTGCATTCTGGGGTCATATTTCTTTGAAGAAAACGGTGTAACAGTAACTTTCAATGGGAACTATTATTTAAAGATGATAGCAAGATGGAGTAACTGTACACATATCCAGACCAGTTATGACGGATCTCCAACTAAAATTCGCAAACAAATTAATATCGACTTTCCCCTGGCCTCCAAGTTCACCTGACCTGACTGCATCAGACTTTTTTAATGTGGTCATGTCAAGCCAGTGGTGTACAAAACGAAATCAAGGAACTTCACTGAATTGAAGTAAAAATAAAAAAAAAATGGTTTCCCATTACATCCCATGAAGGAATCGGGGAGAGCTTCTCACAACCAGCGAGCTGTGCGCTTTCTAGTTTCATGCTCACTGATTGGGACCTACAGTTTTACACCGGTTACGAACGGTATTTTTGAGAAGCATTTTCATGGCTAAATACTACCGTTGCAGAAAATTTCTCTCATCCGACGTTTCCTTTCAAACTCTTCGTGGTGAGGTCGGTGTGATAACTGGCGTGAAGTTAGCCCTCCATCGTAGCCCACATATTTCGATGGTGGGCTATCTTCACAGTAGCATATGGTAGTGTGAAGTTGGCCCACCTTCAAATTTTATTGTATTTAAAATAGACACTGAAGAAATCGAAAGGATACAAGGTCCTTTAAATGCAATTATCCTGCCCAGTATTCATTAAATTGTATGGTATTTTTATCGAACAGGTTCCCACTTTTATTTCCATACACGTTTTTAGTATTAATGATAAGACATTTTTAGAAAAAATTGCAAGGACATTGAAACAGGACTAGAGCCTTAAAATCGAAGAACACCAATATCCGCCTTACATATGAAAACTGTCACAAAATTCAAAAACGTTTGGAAAATTTTCACACTTTAATATTCACAAGTATTATTGTAAATATTGAGTAGAAATTTTGGAAAAAATTTCAAGGATGTTGAAACAGTACTAGGTCCTTAAAATCGAAGAAAACCAATATCCGCCATATATATGAAAACTTCTCAGAAAATTAAAAAAATTTTGGAAAATTTTCACACTTAAATATTTACATATGCTGTTGCAAATACGAAGCAGAAATTTAATAACAAATTTCAAGGACATTGAAACAGGACTATGTCCTTAAAATCGCCGAAAACCAATATCCGCCATATATATGAAAATTGCTCAGAAAATTAAAAAAAGTTTGGAAAACTTTCATACTTTCATTTTCACATATGTATGTTGTTGACAATTTTCATATATATGACGGATATTGGTTTTCTTCGATTTTAAGGACCTAGTCCTGTTTCAATGTCCTTGAAATTTATTCCAAAATTTCTACTTAATATTTACAATAATATCTGTGAATATTAAAGTGTGTAAATTTTCCAAACATTTTTTAATTTTCTTAGAAGTTTTCATACATATGGCGGATATTGGTTTTCTTCGATTTTAATGACCTAGTCCTGTTTCAATGTCCTTGAAATGTTTTCTAAACTTTCTAGTTAGTATTGCCAACAATAAATGTGAATATTAAAATGTGAACATTTTCTAAACTTTTTTTAATTTTCTGAGAAATTTCCATGCATATGGCATATATTGGTTTTCCTCGATTTTAAGGACCTAGTCCTGTTTCAATGTCCTTGAAATTTTTTCTAAAATTTCTACTTAATATTTACAATATTATCTGTGAATATTGAAGTGTGAAAATTTTCCAACCTTATTTTAATTTTCTGAGAAATTTTCATACATATGGCGGATATTGGTTTTCCTCCATTTTAAGGACCTAGTCGTGTTTCAATGTCCTTGAAATTTTATCTAAAATTTCTACTTAGAATTTTCAATAATATTTGTGAATATTAAAGTGTGAAAATTTTGCAAACGTTTTTGAATTTTGTGACAGTTTTCATATATATGGCGGATATTGGTTTCCTCGATTTTAAGGACCTAGTCCTGTTTCAATGTCCTTAACATTTTTTATGAAATTTCTGCTTAGTATATCCAACAACGTACGTGAATATTAAAGTGTGAAAATTTTCCAAACTTTTTTTAATTTTCTGAGAGGTTTTCATATACATATATAGCGGCAATTCGTTTTCACCGAATTTAGGGATCTTATCTTGTGTCATACTCCTTGAGGTTTTTATTTCTAAATTTTCATTTTGAATACTAATGGGCCAAATATATCAGATAAGTACTCTACTTCGTACATATATACTACTGTATCACCTCGTTCCGGATAATCATGTTATGGTAACTGTCTCACTTACTTACTTAGGTGGACCCTAGATAAATAGAAAAGAGCCGCAACCCCTGTCTTCACGTTCTCTTGAGGACGACGGGGTAGTTTTTGCAATTTACTCTTTGATTGAACATAAAGCGGGCAGAATTAAAAGGGAATGCGTGTTTTCCTTCGATGCAACAACATAAAGCATAATTTAGCTGTCATTAATATCAATCAAACACTAAATAAACTTAGTTTGCTGCATGGTCTAAAACCTCTATATCTTCTTTGGTCTCAGATTCTACATCATTTCCTTAGTACATTTTCGATCAGCCATGGGTGGACTCAAACAACCCAGAGGGGTCAAGGGCCTTACAAAATAAGGATAACATGTTTCTCCATCCTGCTCGATCTTCAGCTTTTCTCCTCCAGTTGGTAACACAAAGCTCTCGCAAGCAATCTTCCACCTGGTCTTACCACTGAAGTCTTGGTCGTCCAATTTTTCGATGTCCTTCGAGTACGTCTTCAAATACCTTTCGGACTGGTTTATTCTGATCCATTCTACTGCCATGGCCTAGTCAGCACAAACGCGCTATTTTGATACGCATAACTCGGGATACTCTCAGTGATGTTTCATCAGCATGCGATATGACTAGGGTATCCAATCGAATAATTTGCGTCAAAAAATTACTCGAGTACTTTAAAATTCCTGATTTCGAGTAATAAATTAATCGAGTAATTTATACCGGTTAATCGAAGAAATCGAGAAAGTGAATTTAATACTCTCACTTAATACACGTTGAAAAATCAGTATTTTTTTGTTTGGATGCAAATGTAAAGTGTGTTTGGAGCTTGTCACATATATAATATATTTGTGTCCAAACACATTGTGTTTGCTATTCAATATTACTTGTTTGAGACACAATGATTAATATGTCATAATATATGTATTTGTGACTCAAGTATGTCTGGGTTTGTGATACAAACACAGTGGTGTTTGTTGCACTGTTTATGCTCTCTCGAGAGCAAGAGAATAAAAGAGGAACAACGAGAGAGTTTATATCGTAAGTGTGTATCAGTATTTTTGCATTATTCTCTCAGTCAGTGAGTCATAAATATTCCTGGATTTGCGTGAAAATTGCAGATGAAGTCAGTGTTTCTTATTTTGGCTGATGTATTGCGTTTTAGTTTCATGTATTCAGTCATCAATGGTTCATCGGACAGAGGATATCAAAAGCGCTTGATCAGTGAAAAACGAAGGCTAAACCGACGGTTAAATGGTTTGTGATGGTGCTTTTGTTTTTGAGTATGTGTTTCGTATACAGGGTGATTCAGGAAGTTCCGGACAAATTTCTCCAGCGTATTCCTTGGCTCATTTCATGAAGAAAAGTCAACTAGGACCCAAACACAAAAAAATCCGACCACTGGCTCAGAAGTTAGCAACTTTACCCTTCGACCGCCAATCCGAAAATTTTGAACCCGCTGCCATTTCGCACCCTTGCATTTTCGGACATGGTCCTAGTGGACTTTTCTTCATGAAATGAGCCCAGGAATACGCTAGAGAAATTTGTCTGGAATTTCCTCAATCACCCTGTATATGAGTGTGTGCTACCAAAGTGAGAAACGATTTTGAGGAAACAAACTGGAAGGGCAACAACGTGATGCCCTTTGTCTGTCCGAGCCTTTACTGAGAAAATCAGATGTGCGGACCATTTGTGAAATAAGTACAATAAAAAAACACAAGTAATGCTGAATGGTAGCGTGCGCGACTCTTGTGCATGAGAACGTGGGTTCGATCCCTGCTCTGACCACCTTAAAATTTTTTTCGACGGCGATCACCTAGCTTAGTGACGGCTTTACTATCGAGTACTTAGTCATGAAAAAGCTTCTCAAAATATCGTTCGGAACCGGTGTAAAATTGTAGGTCCCAATCAGTGAGTGTAAAACTAGAACGCGCACAGCTCACTGGTTTGTGAGAATCTCTCCCTAATCCCTTCATGGGATGTAACGGGAAAACATTTTTTTTTAAATTAATCTACGCTTGGAACTTGATTTGTATATAAATATCTTGCTTATGCATCAATGCATAGTGATAACCAACGCATAACTGAAACCTTCTGAAAACAAAAACGTGAGAGACAACAAAGAAAGGAGAAGCAAAAGAACAGCAGATTCCCATTTCATGGAAAAAAACAAATAATGCATGCAGTGCAAGTAAACGTAAAATGTGGCCCTTTAAATCTTTTAACCGTTTGTATTAATTATTTATAAATGTGGATTTCAAAGAATAATTCATTTCTAAATAGTATTATGCTTGGATGGAAATGCGCATATGTTTCCACGTAAATATATGTAGGTTTGGGGGAAACAGTCGAATGCTTCCACGTAAGTATAAGGATATTTGGGATGAAAAATTTATGTTTCCACGTAAAAGTATACATTAGACCAACCCGATTTTACCTTGTTGTCGAATTTGGACTTGGGACCAAATTTTTTTGAGTCTATAAAAACACACAAGAATTTTGATAATATAAGTTTTTATTCGGCGAAGGGCTACTATCCGCGCAAACGCGATTTGTGATTTTTCATAAAAAATTACTTTTCCCAAAAATTCAAGTAATATGGGATTTGCATTTTTACGATAACTCAGAAAGGTTTTACTTGATTTGAAGTTTGTTGCATTCGTTGGAAAGATAATTAAATTTTCTAGATCTTTCCTAAAGAAACATTGGTGTTATTTTTAACCAGTTTTTCTACACAGTTCAACAAAGTGAGATTTTTAATTTTTAGGTTTCAAAACATATCGTTTTTGGGCTCTTATTATCCTGTTCTGTGCAATAACTAGCCAATATTTTTTAGCTGTGTAAACTCAAAATGGTAGGTAATTTAAAAGGTAACAGTTTGATATGCGTAACAGCTATATTTAGTTTATTAAACAATAGAATAGGGGGTTTCAAAAAGTACAGTCATAATTTTTTTGTATTTTTTTCAATATGATTTACTGTTGGAGATTTTTTAAGATTGTGCCTTTATTGCCGTTTGGATGATTTTGGTTAAACTTTTCGATTACTTGAATCAGGATGTTTTGTTGGGTTGAATCCATTGTTAATGTGTTATTTACTGTTTTTAAAAGACCGATTGCACGTTCAGCTGGGTCATATACCACTGTTAAGTTATTCGCTATTTCTTTTATTTTTATGTAATCGTCATTTTCATGCCAACAGGATGGGGGACTCCTTATAAAGACGTAGTCAACTCCTACGATTTCAAAAAATTTGCAAGTGTTTTGTGACACCATATTGGTTACGTCAAGCTCATCGTCATCGTTATTAAGAACTTTACGAAACAAATTTTGTTGATCTCCCGTTCTGTCTAAAGATGCCGCCATTTTAGCCAAACTCTCTTCAGAGTGTCTTGGATGAAAAAACGAAAGTCCCAAAGTAATGTCGCTTAAGTACCACATATGTCGTGACATGATCTTCAGCGCAGCTTCTGCTAATGAACTATTTATTTGGCGATATTGTTTAAGCTGTTCGATTAATTTTACATCATTTAATGCGGCTTGTGCTGCCAATGTACAAGTGAACCAGTGTTCGAGATATATTTTGACCAAAAATATATTGAATTCAGACAACCCAATCAATTCCTCATCTAAACGTAAACAAAGTTGTGAATGAGATTTTGTGTTTTTTTATTTTTACTTAAATTGAATTGGCTTCGAAAAGCAAATATTTTTAAACTGTAAATCGCTCGCGCCATAAATCGAGCCCGGTGTAATGCTCCAGGAAGACGAATATGGATTTGTTTGCCGTTGTAGGTTTTTTCGTTTAAAAATATAAGCGCCAGCTCCAAGAGTTCAATATAATCCTTTCTAGTTGTTTTTTGAATAGAAAGTTGGTACTTAATATGGCTCTTTAGTTGCGCTAAATTTGCTTCACCTAAGCAGGACTGAATTCCTTCATAACTGACGCCAGACTCTATTTTTGTTAAATCAAGTTTGTTCCACTGGGACTTGAACCTGACAAAAAGACTTATGTCCGGAGACTGGCTTTTATCTTTCATGGCAGTTGAATAGACCCCCGATAACAATATTTCCAGCACATGATGCCTGCATGCTAAAGTCAATACTTTTCCTTTGAACTTGTCTCGTAATAGCTTACATGTTCCAGATCTTTCACCTGTGTTCACGCTCGTTGTATCAAAACATATGCCTTTAATAACATGCTCCACATTCCATTCCTTTATAAGTTTCTCGATCGCTAAAAACTGCTCCAGTGCTGTGCCTCTTTTAAGGTCTGCGACGCCTAAAATTTTCGTAATTTCCCCACTTGAAATTATCATTGCAAGCTTATCATTTTTACCATCAACTCCATGCCATTTAGGAAGAATCTTACCGTCCCAATGAAGCACAAAGAAAGATTCAGTCAAGTTTTCTTGGAATACATTTTTAATATCGTTGGCTATTTGACTTCGAATGGATGAATGATTGCGTTGAATGGACGATCTCGACAATGGGACATCCCGTGCATCAATGTCAAGGTAGTGTGCTGTTGTTAACACTACACTTGCTGCTTTTGCATTGCTTAACCCTGCTGTTAGATTAGAAAAAACTTACGAATCTTAGATTGAGGGACCATTTGGTCCATACTGCAATTTTCATCCAAAATAATAATTTTATCTTATTCTTTGTAACTATTTTGGTTCAAAAATTTCTAAAGCAAGTATTTGACATATCAAAAACATCCGCTAACATATCAAAAACATCTTCTAAATATTTGACATGAATTTACATTCGCTTGGTAATGAAAAAATTTACGAATCTTAGGTTGAGGGACCATTTGGTCCATACTGGAATTTTCATCCAAAATAATAATTTTATCTTATCCTTTGTAACTATTTTGGTTCAATAATTTCTAAAGCAAGTATTTGACATATCAAAAACATCTTCTAAATATTTGACATGAATTTACATTCGCTTGGTAATGAAAAAATGTACTATTGACCAAATGGTCCTCTAACCTAAGATTCGTCATTTTGTATTTTTCTCAGTCCTGAATAAAGTTAGAAAATTTAATTTTCGCACATAACATTGTTTTATTAAAAGACCCCATTAGCAGAAAAATTTAGTCAGTATATATCACCGTTCCAAAGTTACAAGGGAAAACAGAAAAAATTTGGACCAAATGGTCCTAATCTAACAGCAGGGTTAAGCCTGCATGATCCAAACTGGCAACTAACTTTTGAGTTAATTTACGGCGTATTTTTTTTTGGTTTTCTTTGGGAGGCTCATAGTCCGAATCTTCATTTTCCGATGCGCACTCCTGCATCTGATCATTGTCTTCAAATGATGGCTCAAGTAATGGGGTTTCAAAAGTTCCGCTTGATGAAAGCTGTTTTTTTGTTATGACAAACTCGCTATCTATATTTTGCTGAAATTGACGCCTCTTTTTCTCCTCAGTGGAAGTATTCCGATTTATGCTGCGCTTCAACTTGAAGTACGTTGCGTGTAAAGCATTTATGTTTTTTGCAATATATTTTCGATCATGTAAATTGTCCTCCTTTCGTATTGTTCGCCATATTTCAAGAACCTCATCTGCAATAATCAAAGCTTATTCGTGCAACGTCATTTTGCCTTTTTTTGAAAGACTTAAAAGTCTGGCGATTACCTCTCTTCCTGAAGGTATTTTTCGTCTGCTGAAATAAGTATTTGGATCTAAAATAAAGCACTTACAATTTATTAAAGAAGTTGAATGAAAAATAATTAAGAATCATAGGAGAAGCATTGCTAAATGACTTTGGCTCTTATAGATTTCATGTGTGAGACAATAGGCAATATTGTTTTCCACAATTCTTGACAAACACTTACCTACAATCCACGACAGGCTAACTTCTTTGTTAGTTAACAATATTTCACTTTAGTATTGAAAGAAAAACACTATCTAATCGCAAAAATTCTACGACTGAACCACGAAAATTCTAACAACATTTTATTTTGCGAACAAAATGTTTGCCTTTTTTAAAAGTAAAATTTTTTAAAAGCAACGCTTGCTAAGGAAGTTAGAGATAAATATATTTTAAACAATCAAATATCGGGCAAAGAGTAAAAAAATAAATTTAAAACAAAAATATTAATAAAAAAAAATGACTGCACTTTTTGAAACCCCCTATTCTATTGTTTAATAAACTAAATATAGCTGGTACGCATATCAAACTGTTACCTTTTAAATTACCTACCGTTTTGAGTTTACACAGCTAAAAAATATTGGCTAGTTATTGAACAGAACAGGATAATAAGAGCCCAAAAACGATATATTTTGAAACCTAAAATTTAAAAATCTCACTTTGTTGAACTGTGTAGAAAAACTGGTTAAAAATAACACCAATGTTTCTTTAGGAAAGATCTAGAAAATTTAATTATCTTTCCAACGAATGCAACAAACTTCAAATCAAGTAAAACCTTTCTGAGTTATCGTAAAAATGCAAATCCCATATTACTTGAATTTTTGGAAAAAGTAATTTTTTATGAAAAATCACAAATCGCGTTTGCGCGGATAGTAGCCCTTCGCCGAATAAAAACTTATATATATCAAAATTCTTGTGTGTTTTTATAGACTCAAAAAAATTTGGTCCCAAGTCCAAATTCGACAACAAGGTAAAATCGGGTTGGTCTAGTATACATGTTTTCAAGTATACATTTAAACACAAGTGAGTTTGGGACTTGCAAACATATGAATATTTGAAGTGTGTTCCAAACATATACATGGTTCCTGCAGAATATGTTTGAGAGAATATGTTAGAGATGACGTTATTTTTCATATCTTCTTATTTACCATTCAGGTCATGAAAGTCTAGCAGAGAATTGAATGTCCTTTAAAGCAATTTAAATACTCAATGTACATGTGTCAAAGTATAATCATAACGTGTGAATATAAAAAGCAGAAATTAAATTGAAAATCGAATGCTATTTTGGCAGCCTATTTAATTCCGCCCATTTCGTTCAAAACTTTGGAGAGTCCTGCCTGTAAGAAATGTTTATGGCCATAGACTCAATAACATTGAAATGAAGAACTATTAAACTATACAAAAAATATAGCAGTGGATTTGATGATGGTCTGAAGATAGAATCAAGTTTCTGGGAGATGTTTCCTCCAAGTTGAGTTTAATTCCATAAATTTCAAATAAGTTTATTGATTATGATTGTATAATTTGGAGCTTCGGAAAGATTAAAGAACTTCTAGCATTTTAAAATCTAAAGGCTTTTAAAAGCCTGTCTATATGTAAATGTAAAGTAACTAGTTGGAAATGCATTGATAAAATTAATCTAATAAAGAGGGGTGATCTTGTTACCGAAATCCAATAAATAACATAAGGTAATGGGTATCCGTGGTTCAGAATTTTTGGTCTTTATAACACGAGCTACAACTTTCCCTTAGAGAGTAAATTAAAATTGCGAACGGTTTGCAAGATATGACCCGGACAAAGTGATCACTTTTTTGCAAAAATGTCACCGAGGCCCCAAACCTTTGGGGGCCCATAAAAAAGTGCATGACTTATGGCAAAACTGGGAGACACGGGTCCTTTTTGTTGTCTTTGATCACATAATGGTGTCCGTATATGGTTATATTTTTTCGACTTGCACTGTGTAATTTAAGTGTATAACTCTTTTAATCTCCAGATTCGTTACGTATAGCGGACATTCGATGCCAGTATAAAATATGATACAATCTTCATGATTCTTTGCAAACTATCTTTATCCAGGCCAAATCTAAGGTCTGATATACACGTATATAATTTTGGAGTAAAGTTGTAGTCTTTTAATGAGCTAATATTATTTGCTAACGTTGTTTATGTTGTTTCTGCTAATGATACTTTATTATGCCTGCTTTAAATTCAAATTTTTCAATTAAATTTATTAGTTTCAAAAGAGTAAAATTACTCGAATAACTCGAGTATTAACAAATATTAGTCGTGTTTTGGTTACAAGCAGCGATTGTCGCTTGCTAACTTGCAAAGAAACCGGAAATTTAGCGATAAGTAATTTTTTTCATAAATATGAATAAGGGTTGAAAACGGTAAAAGATGTCAAAAAAATTTGTTTTTAAACTTAGCGAAAATGAATCTCGTCGCTAAGTTCTCGCTAAGTCTTCGCTAAGTGCTTCATACAAAACAAGCGAATATATAAGCAAGCGGTGTAACCAAAACATGCTTTTTATGAAATTGGTACTCGATAAAATGTAGTCAAATGCCACTCTTCTATGGAAAATGAGTGGTTTTGCAACACCCATTCTGGCCACGGTTGCCATAGTTGGTAATTTCCAACCAAAATTGGTAGCGTTTAAACGGCTTGGTGACATGGTAACATTCATTTTATTTTGGTAACCTTTTGTAATGAAATAATTATTATAAGAAACACATTTGATTTCATACTTCTATTAGAAAATTTGACCAAATATGATCTAAAATGTTACTTACAAACAGAAGAAAACATGAAGCAGTGGCAACACTATTTGGGGAATTGAATTGCTATGGGCCCAACCAAAATACGCGCTTGTCGTCGCTCGCACTAAATAACCAAATATATTCGTCTCTTTCGCACTATCGAACTCTTTGAGCTTTGATTGGTCTGATTATAAAAGTGTTAGGATAGTTGTGCACTAAATAAATTTGCATTGCAATTGAAAGGCAATAAAATGCGAAAAAAATAATATTATTTTAATCTTTATATTGATATATGTATGTAGCCGATTATAACTGGTGGACCATTTAGTTCGTCCTAATGCTTCGTCGTATTAATTAAATATCAAACACAAGTTGCTGTGAAATGATTTTTCGTTTATTTTGAACCGTGGAAATTTGTTTTGATCACTTAAGGAATATTATATCGCGTAAACTGTCGCCGCTAGAGCGAATGGCGCAATGTGGTCGTTTCTCTCTTTTTGTATCACTGTTCGTAGTGTTTCGGGCTGAATAGTCTTCAAGACTTCCAGGGTCTGTGGGTCATTGTAAACTTTGGACTTCAAATTGCCCACAGGTAGATGTCTGGAGCGGTTAAGATGGACGCTCGCTGATGCCAGAATCACAAATTTTCGAAATTAGGTTATCGAAGAAAACGGACGGAATAAAGCGATAGTAGCTCATGCTGTGTGAGCTGTGGCGCCGTCTTGTTGGAACCAAAAGTTGTCCATCGCCTTAACAGCAGAATTGGCATAGCGAAATCCGGTATCATTGCCTGGTAGCGCTTTCCATTGATGGCTACGGCTGCTGCAATGTTGTCTTTGAAGAAGAATGGTCCAATAATCCTTTCCGCTCAAGTTCCAGTCCAAACAGTCACGCGGTGTTTCTGGAGAGGTTGGTCGTGAATTAATTGGGTGTTTTCATGGGCGTAGAACCGACAACTTTGTTTATTCACGGCCTCATTAAAGAACAATTAGCTTCATTCCTCATGTATTTTTCAAAGATGTTCGTTCTCCATTAGCTAACGTAAAAATCGGATAGATTTATACCGACATTTGTAGTTTAATTGTACTTGATTTTTGTATTATCGTTTGGAAGCATCTCCACTTCATCAGTAACGACGTTATAAACCAGGTGCTTTCGAACGTTTTCAAAAATATTTTTTGTTACCCATAGGGATGGGTATATGTATATCATTGCATACCGAAAAAAATGTAACGCATAGAAGGAGCCATATTAGCCCCTCTGAATCTTTGGATGAAATTCGTTTTGGCACTTTTTAATATGATTGCGCCATCTCCGTCTATCTGTCTGTCTGGCTCGTCAACACGATAACTGCCGTAAATCTATACTGATCACAATGAAATTTTGTCAGTGACTATTATTTGCGAAAACTTGAATGAAATCAGGCGATAATCTGTAAATCTTTAACTGGAGAAAATGGGCCACGTTGCCACTCCCATTCTGGTACCTCCCATACAAAAGCTTGGTGGTCGTCGTCGATAACACTGTGTGTAATTTTTTAAGTCATGGAAATATAACCATATACGGACACCACTTCGAGACAAAAGACAAAAAAAGACCCGTGGTTCCCAGTTTTGCCAAGGTCATGCACTTTTTCTTTATGGGCTCCCAAAGATTTGGTGCCTCGGTGTCATTTTTGCAAAAAAAAGTTTCATCTTCAAGGTCAAACTCGCAAAAACTTTTAAAAAAATGGATTTTTTTTTACCTTTTTTCCCCTGTTCAGATCCATAGGTAGCAAACAGTTTAAAATTCAAGAAAAAATTAACTGCAGAAATGTACCCGATTTCAATATAAAAAATTTTAGAACATATGAACTTCCTAGGAATGATTCTGAACACCGTTTACTTCAACATTGCGATACTATTCTATCTCACCGGCCGCAGCAGCACAGTCAAAGCAGTAAGCTCAGCACATGCAACAAGGGACGCATCACACAATATAAGAATCATTCCTAGGAAGTTCATATGTTCTAGAAAGTTTTTTATTGACATCTGAGGTACATTCTCTAGTTGATGGTTTCCTTGAATTTTGAACGGTTTGTTACCTATGGATCTGAACAAGGGAAAATCGAATTTTTTAAAGTTGTTTGCGATTTTCACCTTGAAGATGAAGTTATATTGATTTCATATGTCGACAATTTTTATTCTTTATAACAAGAGCTACAACATTCCCTCAGAGAGTAAGTCAAAATTCCGAACGGTTTGCAAGATATGAGCCTGACAAAATTATCACTATTTTGCAAATATGACAAAAGATAACCGAGTCCGTATATGGTTATATTTTTTCGTGTTGCACTGCGTAATTATTGGTACATTTTCCTCACGATTAAGTACTTTTATTTTCGCTGATATTGTACAAGATGGAGCAAAAGTCATCACCCAATGTTCTTTGCGAAATTTGTTTATTTAATACATTAGAATTTATTCAATCAACTTGAGGAAATGATATCGGCCAAGTGGCCGCCGCCAGAATTGATGACCATACGAACTCGTTTTATGACATTTGCCATCACTCTTGCCAGAACTTCGGGCGACAGGTTCTCGAATTTTTAGGGAATATTCTCCTTAAGGCCTTCAAGATTCTGAGGCTTGTTGACGTAAACCCTCGACTTCAAAAACCCCCATAAAAAGAAGTCTGGAACAGTTAAATCGGGTGATCTGGCAGGCCAGTGCAAATCACCAAAACGAGAGATTACGCGACCAGTAAATGCTTCCTTGTGGCTCGAGCAATGTGCACCGTTGCAGCATCCTGTTGGAACCACATGTTCTCCGGTCCCAATTCATCCAACTGAGGAAGAAAAATTTCGGTACTCATGGCACTTCGGCACAGTTGTCATTTGGCCCGCGGAGTTCTCAAACAAAACAGTAACATTGAGCGGATGTAATGGTTGCTCGTGGGTGATACACGTATTTTCGGTGCCCCAGAAACGATTATTTTGCTTATTCATGTAACCGGTAATAACGCATTTTACAACAATTTATTGCGACCAGGTTAGCGTTGAACTTGTTCTCTGATCTTTGCCGTTTACACCACCCAATTTGGGATTAAATTGACATTTCAGTTGGCAACTCCGTGCTTAGACAAACTCAACGCCAACAGAAAAATTATGATGGCGGCAATTGGTTTTGCCAGTTTTGTAAAATTTTGGGATGTTTTTTGAAATAACTGAACCTTTAAAATTGGATCAGTGAGTAAAATCGGCCCAGTCGATAAAAACTGCTCACAGTTTAAACCACTACGAGCCATCTATATCGGCGGCGGCGTGAGCTTTAAAAAAAGTTTTGGTGGCAGCGACGCTTCGGAAAATTTTCGATCGGCTTCCATCTGTCAAACAGTTAATTTTTTTGGGTATGTTTTTATGATGGTGGCATTTTTTTAGTAGATAACAGTGTTGCATTAAAATGTAAATAAATAAATAGTTTCCCATTACATCCCATAAAGGGACTGGGGAGAACTTCTCACAATCACTGAGCTGTGCGCTTTCCAGTTTTCACTCACTGATTGGGACCTACAGTTTTTACACCGATTCCGAACGGTATTTTGAGAAGCTTTTTCATGGCTAGATACTCGATAGTGTCGCCGTCACTATGCGAGGTGACCGCCGCCGAAAGCAAATTTGAAGGTGGTCAGAGCCGGGTTCGAACCCAGGATCTCATGTACAAGAGCCGCGCACACTAACCATTGCACCACCGACGGCCACCATCAAAATGTACACCAGTTTAAAATGAGGTTAAAAATTAAACTTCAGTTTCTACAGATTAAAACTGTATGAGTAATCTTCTGGTTTATCGCGGGTTAACGGAGTTAACCATCGAAATGCGCTAATCTTGGTCGGTGTAAATGCCGTATAAGATGGAAATGAGCCGCATCGGTCATGATAATTTTCGACGAAAAATCGTCTACCTCTTCGCTGAGATTCAGGATGGCTTGAGTATAGGTTACACGCGTTTGGCGGTCAACAGCTAACAGCTGATGCCCTGTCTGCACTTTGTAGAGAACATCTTCAAATCTTTCACTAAAATTCTGCGTAGGGACCGCCAGCTAATTCCCAATTGTGTGACACGTCGTCTGCTCGATGTTCCGGAGTCCTCTTCCATTCCATTGCCGAAATTCACGCTGTGTCAACAAAACCGACGACGGATTGTTGCGGAAAAAATTGAGGAGCAAACCGATTCATGGCTTGTCGATTTGTATTCTGCGTTTGTTTGCTTTCTTTACTTGACATTTGGCGCCATTTGCAAAAGTTATAGGGTTTTCCAATAGGGCGATTACTTTTGCCCCACCTTGTATCATTTAATGTTCCAAAGTCCGAGTTTCCCGCATAGAGTAATGACGTATAGAGATGCCAAATTGATGACATTTGGTGTGTTGCAGATGGGTGGTTGGATGTTGGAAAGTATTGCCATATAGAGGCAATGGCTCAAATACCATATAGAGGCAATGGCTCAAACCATCCAACAATAAATCAGCAACGGCGTTTCGATTTTTGCGTTAAACTTTTTGTGTAAATACACCACAAATATATACTAACAATAAAATACAGGGTGATTCAGGAAGTTCCGGACAAATTTCTCCGGCGTATTCCTTGGCTCATTTCATGAAGAAAAGTCCACTAGGACCATGTCCGAAAATGCAAGGGTGCGAAATGGCAGCGAGTTCAAAATTTTCGGATTGGTGGTCGGAGGGTAGTAGGGTAAAGTTGCTAACTTCTGAGCCAGTGGTCGGAATAAAAAAATAAAATTTTCTTAAATAAGCGCGTTTTCTTAAAAAAGGAAATTTTCTCAAAAAATATACCTATTCATATTCTTAAACAGAGTACCTTTACTTAACAAAATACCTTATCCTAAAGAAGTACTTTTGCTTAAAAAAGTAAATTTTCTTATAAAGGGTCCGCCATCTAACGTTTTTTTTTTCAACTAGTGCTTATTTCGTGAATGGTAGCACTTAGCTCATGTCTGATTTGACAGATAATTAGTTTTATCCTTCCGCTGAACGAATATGGTTGTGTATACGCTTGAACAACGCGGGGAAATATTGCGACATTACTTTGAAAATCATGGTAATGTTGCAGAATGTGTGCGAAAATTGCGTACGGATTTTGGTAGAAGAGAAGCACCGTCAGCTCCGTATGTTCGTTATCTTGTGCAAAAAGTGAAAGAAACTGGCATCCTCATCGATACACCAAAGCGTGAAAAGCCAAAAATAGTGCGTACACCCGAGAATATTGCTGCTGTGGCAGAAAGTGTGCGTGAAGCGCCATCAACATCAATTCAATTCAATATTCGTGAAGCCATTGGTGAAATACAGCTGCACACAATCGATAATGTGCTTAAAAATTGGACCGATCGTTTAGGCTACTGCATGGCCAGCCGAGGCAGCCATTTGAATGAAATTATTTTCCATTATTAACCGGAAGGATTGTACTTTCACATAAAAAAAAAGAAATTTGAGAAAATATTCAGTAGTTTTTTTTTATAGAATTTTCAAAAAAAAACAAAGTTATTTGGCGGACCCGTTATAAAGTACCTTTTCTTAAAAAAATTAATTTTTTAAATAAGTGCCTTTTCTTAAAAAAGTACATTATCTTACAACAAATTGCCTTTTACTAGCTTTTATTTAAACAGTACATTTTTTGTAACACAGAATAACTTTTCTTGAGATAAGTACCTACTCTTAAAATTGTACATGTTCTTTCGTAAAAAAGAGCTTTTCTTCAAAAAAAAAAATACCTTCTGTTACAAAAAATACCTTTTCTTACAAAAATTCCTTTACTTAACAGTACCCTTTCTTAAAAATAAAATGATACCTTTTCTTTTCTTGAGATAAGTAGCCTTCCTGAAAATAAGTAAATTTTCTTAAAAAAATAACCTTATCCTAAAAAGAGTAGCACTTCTTTAAAAAGTGCCTGTCCTTAAAAAAAATAATACTCTTAGGCTTTTTCTTACATAAAAACATTAGCTTTTAATAAAAGAAGTACCTCTCATCAAAGAAAGAACTTTATCGCGAAACTATAATACATATTCTTACAAAAGGGAATAAATAAATACATTCAATAAATAACAAATTTCTTAAAAAAAGTTTATCATTTTCCAAAAAGTATATTTTCTTAAGATCCATTTAAAATATTTGGAACGAACTTGTCGAGCGAACTTGATGAAGCTACACAAAGGAGTCAGGTCAGGATTTTTTGCTACAGAAATTTTTAAAAATCGATTTTTCGTAAAAAAACATTTCTTTGGATCATCTGCTGAGAAACCCCGGAAGATTTTTTCCGTTTTCCTTAAGAAATAAAAGTCAACGTATGCAAATTTATTAAGTTTTTATTTACTCCATCAAATTAAATAAGCATATTTATCATAATATTAGTATAACAATGAGCGCTACGTGACACAAAAGTTCAGAGTTCACGGCATAAATCGGCGTTTCTTCGATTCCCGTTTGTGAGCAGCTGCTGGGTTGTCTCTCTTCAGCATCCAGCAGTAGTCCGCCATCATGACTGCGTCCCACCTCCCCTGGTACCTATCCTCCATTTGGCGCATGTCCTGATGGAACCTTTCTCCCTGCTCGTCGCTCATCGCCCCAAGGTTTTCAGGAAACTTCTCCATGTGTGAGAACAGGAAGTGCATTTTTATACTCATCAAACACCCGAGCTTTTGAAAGGCCTCTATCATGCTGCTGATGAGTCTGGCGTGGGTTGCTGCCTTCGTGTTCCCCAGGAAGTTCTTCACCACCTGCACAAACGATTTCCACGCGGCGCACTCTAACGTGTTCATGGACTTTTCGAACTCTGTGTCCTTTATGAGCTGCCGTATCTGTGGCCCATCGAAAATGCCGGCCTTCAGCTTCTCAATGGTCAGTCGCGGAAAGGCTCGGCACAGGTAGTTGAAGCACCTCCCATCCTTGTCCAGAGCACGCGTGAACTGTTTCATTAACCCAAGCTTCAAGTGTAGCGGTGGGATCAATATCTTCTCCCGGTCAACAAGAGGTTCGTTTATGATGTTTCCCGCACCAGGTACTAACTGCTCTCGTGGCGGCCACACTTTCTTTACATAGTGCTGGGCTCTGTCTCGACTGTCCCACATACATATAAAGCATGGGTATTTCGTGAACCCGGACTGCTGACCAAGTAGAAAGTTCACCATCTTGAGGTCGACGCAGATGAACCATTGGTGCTGCTCATATTGGATTTTGTCGAGCACGTACTTCACTGCTTCATATTTCTCTACGAGAGTTGTGGAGTGAGCAAGAGGGATTGAGGCGAACTCGTTCCCGTTGTGGAGGAGCACACACTTCAAAGAGCGCTTGCAGCTGTCAATAAAGAGTCGCCAATCTCTCGGATCGTATGTAGGAGCCCCGAGTTTAACAAGAAGACCGGCGACATCTCGGCAGTACACTAGGTCTTCCTCCTGGCAGAAGTAGGCAATGTAGTCCTCATGCCTTCTACGAAAGAAAGTGATACGCGCGTCCTCGCCAAGTAGATTTTTCTGTTTCAGTCTGGAGGCCAACAGCTCGGATGAAGTCTTCGACAAGCTGAGATCCCGAACAAGATCATTAAGCTCACATTGTGAAAAGGGCTGCCGACCATCTTGTGCTTCATACTCCTCGTCTGGTTTCATATGTCCTGAATAATCCCCTTAAAACCCCTAATATTAGCATATTGAAGCGTATAAAAAGGCTTACATTTCAGGGAAAAATGCTCATTTAGGCCTATGGCTGTATCTCAAAAAGTTGACCTGATACAGCAAAATCAATGTGATATTCGGACTCAGAACACCAAAATTAGTCTAAATCAGCTGAGAAACCCATGACTTTTTTTTGGTTGTTACCCAGTGTTATTTATTGATAAAGAAAAGGTCGAACAACAGAATAAAAATATTTACTTATTACCTTAGTACGGAGTTCATGAGTCTTTGAAAAGTATATGGAGTATTTTTTAATCCAAATAGCATACGAATAAATGCGTAGTGTCCAAATGGAGTAGAAAATTTAGTTTTCGGAACGAAGTCCCTTATCGCATGTTGCTGGATGGGGGCTAAATGAAAAAAAAAAACTAAACAACTTTATTTTAACACTATTATGCTACAACCCAGAATTATCAACTATATGGGATACTTTTGGTTTGTGTCTAGACTAACACATGTTGGGAACTTTCTTGTTCAATGGGAAGTTTCCTAGGTGGCGCCCGTAACCAATATTTAGTATATATTGTAGTTTTTAACCCAATAAAAAGTAAATTTAGAAAAAGCCAAATTGAAAGAAGTTTAAAAAATTTCTTAAATTAGTGCCTTTTCTTAAAAAAAAGTACATTTTCTCAAAAAACATACCTTTTCATATATTCTTAAACAAAGTACCGTTTCTTAACCCGCCAATGGTGACGCAAATTGGACTTTGATTAATGGTGACGCCGGTCTCATGCACCGGCATTTTCAACTGAAGATTTTTCGAAACGTGTTGCTAACTAACAGTTAATGTTTTTTTTTTATTTATGCACTTTGACAAGGAAACAAAGATATATAATCATTTTAAGTTCTTTTATTTCAATATTAAAATTCACTAATGTTTTTAAATAGAGCATTGAAAATAACAATGCTTTAGCAATACATATTTTAAAATTAAGAAAAAATTAAAAAATCACATATTCATTAAGGAAAATACTGTTTATTAGTCTTTCGACAATAGGAACTTTTATAAAATGAACAAAAATTGGTATCCTTCCAAAATATAGTACAAAAGTGTTGCCATTATTTCACTTACATACACGGTCTCACACACCAGGTTAGAAAAAAATACAGAAGTTGTGCTCCCTAAGCAGCTTGTCATTAACTGATGGTGGGGGATGTGCAATGCTGCAGCTACTCGAAATCGCAACAAAAAACAATAACGGAGAATAAAGTTATACGAATTTCACACAACCGGTCTCACAGACCAGTACGTCACCATTGGCGGGTTAAAATAATACCTTATCTTAAAGAAGTACCTTTGCTTAAAAAAAACATTTTCTTAGGAAAACTACCTTTTCTTAAAAAATCATTTTTTTTTTAAATAAGTACCTTTTCGTAAAATTGTAAATTTTCTTACAACAAATTGCCTTTTCTTAAAAAACTACATTTTCTTTAAAGAGTAGTTTTCGAGAAACAAAATAACTACAAGTAAGTAAGATAAGTATGTACCTACTCTTAAATTTTACCTATTCTTGAAAAAAGGACCAATCTTAAAAAAATTCCCATTTCTTAAACAAAAACTTTTTCTTCAAAAAAATACCTACTCTTAAAAAAAACCTTTTCTTACACAAATTCCTTTTCTTAAAAGTACCTATTCTTAAAAATTCAATAATACCTTTTAAGAAAATAAGTAAATTTTCTTTAAAAAAATCCAATGAGTGTTTGAACTCACGGCTGATGTGTTAACACCTTTTTGTTACACGGTACCTGTTCGATTTCTATGAACACATTAGTAAATGTTACATTGGAAAATAAAAAACAGCGTTCAATCATATGATGACGTTACATTTAAATTATTTAAAATTATTTAAAGACCAGTGCAAGCACATGTGTCAGACTTTTTGTTTTATTCCCACAAAAAGACTTTTTGTTTTATTCCCACAAAAAACAAAGCGAATGCAAAGCAACAAACACATGTACTTACTCGTACATACATGGATATGTTCGAAAATACGCTACACAAGTTCACACAATTTTCGTTGCTCTCCTGCTATCTCATTTTTATATACGTAGTATAACCACGCCATTATTCTCTTTGCTCTGAGAGCGCTCCGCAACCACACAAGACAACTACTCTGCAGTCGATGTAGTTAACGAATTTTTAGTTATTTCCCTAACTACCAATAATTACCATTAACTACCCGCTAGACTACCAGCAATGCTTTACACCGACGAATTTAACATGGTGATGTCATTGACGGTAGTCAGTGGCTAGTCTCTGCACTACCATGTACCATGGAATCTAACAACATTGTACTAACTACTTGACTAGTACAATCCGATTGATGAATTCGCCGGACCATAATGAATTAATGTTATGAATAAATCTTTTTCATTATCTTCACCACATTATCTTTCTACAATTTCAAACTTTTGAACAATGTGTTCCTTTTCTTTCTTTATTAAGCATTTCATTTGGCTTTTGCTTGTCATTATACCTTTCTAAATATTAAAATTCACTTATTTATACTTCTAACCCACGTACGCTGTAACGATGATACTTCTACGAACGTTTAATAGCAACTGACGCCAAACACAACAAAATATCACAGCAACCAACAAATCATAGCGGGATAACGGTTCAGTGCATTGTTTTTCCCCCTTGCTTTCATACTTATAATAATCAAAATGCGAACTCTAGCATTACCTGTAGCCGCTCAAGTAGCTAGTCAGGCTTTTCGCTAATGAAATAACTGACTGCATAGAGCCACTAGCTACTTTTGAAAATGCAGGGTATTCGCTGCCGCTACGTCAATGCTTGTTTTTTCGCAGTCTGACAATCTGTGTTTCGCAGTCGGACAAATCTATATAGGGGTGGGTCACCCGTATCATTTAGGGGTATGAAAAATAGATGTTGGCCGATTTTGAGACCTACCCGACATGCACACAAAATGTCATACAAATCGGTCCAGCCGTTTCGGAGGAGTTTACCGCCAAACAATCTGTCATCGCAGTCGGACCAACTGTGTGATCGCAGTCGGACAAACTGTTTGGATGTGTTCATTTTGTGAGTTAAGTCCCTACCCACGCCTATAGATGTTAACACATCCAAAATACATGAAGAAGAGTTAAATACTATTAGAAATACGATTGATAAATGACTTAAATTACAGTCATAAATTACATACAAAGACTCCCAAATGAAAACAAATATGAGTGATAAATGGCAATAAAAGGACTCCTAAAGAGAGTGATAAATTACTCGCAAAAGATTCGTAAGCGATTATAAACATGGCTGAAAGACGAAAAATTAGGTGAAATAAGACTAATAAATTCTCAGAAAACGATTAAAAACAGAATTTAAATACTACTAGAAAAGGGGTCGAATATGACTCTAAACTAATATAGAAAAAGACTCATAAATGACTTATCCAGAAGAGTCGCGGATAGTCACGTTTTTCTCTCGACAAAAGAATCTTTTATGTTCCGAAAATGCTAGCATTTTCCGCCTTTTTAACCCTTCGACGGTTGAGTCATCCGTTGCCCTTATACGAAGTACAAGGTCCACAGGGACCTATTTCTATTTGTATGGAATTTTATATGAAAACGCTTTCTTTTAAATTTTTTTTTGCTTTGATTTATTATTATTTACTAATTATACATGTATAATGAATGTTAAAAAAAAATTTTTTTTTTTATATATAACATTATTAATTTTTTATGAGTTTTATATGAAAAAACCCAAAAAAAACTTTTGTTGTGTAGATTGTCCCTCGTCCAACATATTTTCTGTGCAGGTGTAGCATCGATGCATAAGCGTTGAATGCTCTGCACAAACTGGATTGTTACCATTGAATTTGTTGACATTTGGATGTTTGTAATATTGCCGAACGATGATTCGGACGGAGAATAAATTGTTTCAGAACGCATCATGCTATGTAGTACGCATGCAGCCAGTACAATATTGTCAATTTTGTCCACAGATGTTTGAATTGGCGTGAAAAGTATTCGGAAATATGATGACATAACGCCGAATGCATTTTCTGTCGTTCTTCTTGCTCTCGAATGTCTGTAGTTGTAGATTGCTTTGTCGTGTTCGTGCAAAGATTGGTGTCGTGGGTACGGTTTCATAATGTTGACTTTCAAGGCAAACGCTTCGTCACCGAGAATAACATTAGGCAATACGATATCCGTGAATGGAATTGCTGCTGGTGGTGGGATATTGAATTCGCCTCGATCGATCGCCTTTCCCATTGAGCTCTTTAAAAATATTCCTGCATCGCCTTCTCGTCCATATGAGCCAACGTCGACAGCAACAAATTTCAAATTGGCGTCGACGATTGCCAACAAGACAATCGAATGATATTCTTTATAATTGAAAAATGCCGAATCGGCGTTGTCGGGGCATCGAATCCTGATATGTTTGCCATCAATCGCACCGCAACAATTAGGCTAATTTCATTTCGTGTAGAACTGTTGAATGGTTTGGCGCAGAGACTCAGTTGTTGGTTGCGGAATCGCAATTTTTAGGAAATGCTTCACGATTGATTTCAAACATTTTCCGATGATTATCCCAATTGTTGAGAAATGTACTCTGAATTGGAAAGCCAACGATCGGAACGATTCTCCTGCAGACAGATATCTGAAAGAAGAAATTAATATTATTGATTCCATTATATAATTTTTCGTTGCAGTTGAAGCTGTCAAGAAGAAATGGGTCGTTATGCGCGACTACTTCGTGCGACACAGAGACAAAAAACGACAGGATCGGCCGCTTCTCCTACAACATCGAAGAGAGACCAATCCTTGATGTTTTTGCTGGATACGTCGCGACTGAAGCGCTCGTGAGTATTACTTGAATGCAATTTATGATTTAAATGTGATGATGGATTCAAATTATCCCATTCTAGGACATGAATGCATGCATGAATTGAACGAAGATCACATGTTGGACGACTATGTACAAAGCCAAACCGATGAAGAAGAATCTCAATTCGAACATGGGCAAAAGGAAACAGCGAGTGAAGCACAGTCCGCAACAGTGAGCGACCGTCGTTCCAGTAGTTTCAGTGTCTGTGACGATGGCACCACGAGCACTATTTGCAGCACTCCGCAAAACGCACGAAAGAAGCGAAACCATACTTCAGCCGAAACCACAACCGATGTTTTGCGCGAATTCCCTCAATGCAAGCGACCAAATTCAATGAAGTTCATTCCACCAACGCCACCACAAAAATGCGGTGTGCAGCAGTTTTTCGGTTCAGTGGCGACTACAGTAAAAACTTTTCCTCCGCTGTCGATTGGCAAAGTCAAGCTGCAAATTGCGAATATTGTTGGTGAAGAGGAAATTGCTTGCGCTGAACGCAACGCATCGGCGATTCAAACTGTCCAACTCATCAATTATGAAATCGTGCAGCCCACTGAATCAACACTCGAAAGTGTTCCATCAACACCATACACACAATCACGCCAAACTTGTGATACCAGTGAAACAAATTTTCAATAAATATTAATATTTACCTCAATGTGATGCATAGTTTCAGTTCAGATGAAATTGGTTTCGGATTGAAATTCGTTGGAATTCCTTCTATGTCCATTTTTATTTCAGCAAGTATCGTTTGAAATAGATGCGGAGGACAAACGAAAGTATTCTCGAAATTTCGTATCGTCATCTACCAAATACCGACCTATCAACACGTTGTGCACACCTTCCCGTGTTCTTTGTTTGTACATCATATGCGAACGCTTTCTTTTTTTTCTCGATGGCCAACAACAACAGAATGCAATCCAAATCTTCTTCAAATTCAAATTCTGCTTGGTTGTATGCAGCAATCCGAACATTTGCCTCATATATTTCTTCTTCCGAAAACATTATTTTAATTATTTTATTTTATTTCGTCGAAATATGTCCCGACTTTCAGTCTTCTCTGATGTTAATGATTCAGTTCCCAGCGACTACATATCAAACAGAAACTGCGGCAGAAAACACACCCAACTGAAACGATTTTCAGTTTCAGTTCAGTTTCGGTTCCCAGCGACTACACGGCTTTAATGGTAACGTTTTTAATGTTTTTTTTTGTGAATGTAGAGTTATCGCTTGTTGTAAATTTTTTCTTTAATTATCACAAAGAAATTCAATTTTACGCCTCAATAATTGTGATGGTTAAAAAAAGAATTTTCACTGCAAATAAACAAGCGCAAGTTGTTTTTACAATAAATCATATTAGATTTCATGCCAGTTGATAATATATGACATCCTACGCTTATGTACATTTTCACTCTACCTCGACAAACCTTCGCACACATCCAAACAGCCAGTAATAATTTCTTGTATTATTTCACCCATTTCTGTTAAAATCTTCCCCATTGTATGTATATTTTAGTGAATAATCCGTTAAGCTTTGGTATTGAGAGTAATAACAGGCACAATATCAGGTTTCCCTATTGGTTATCCATGATGTGCATACTTTCCTTTTCAGGCAATAAATCGTATAAAATTTGTTTCTAACATCTGTTTACATTGATAAAGTGATTGTTTACATACTACTATGTACAATGTAAACATCTACATGAACTTCTGCATGTATGTAAATTCAAATATTTATTTACGCGTTTAGGTAGTGGAAACTGTTGATTGCAACACATACACCGGTCGTGCCAGACAATGTATGGAGTAGTTATGATTGCAATAACATCCCATGAGCAGTGTTGTCAGAAACCATCAAAAAAATTATGCCAAATGACAGAAAATTGTTCAAAATGGAAAGAAATTATGCTAAAATTAAAAAAACATATTTTTGGAATAAAGTTCCTTATCACACGTTGCGGGATGGGGGCTAAATGAAAAGCAATTAAACAGCTTTTGTTTGAACACCCAACCCAATATTATCAACTACAGTAGAATCGCGATAATTCGTACCCCGATAATTGGAAAATCTTGATAATTCGTAACAAACTGTCGGTCCCTTGAGAAAACTTCAATAATTCGTAATATTTACATACATTTTAGTCCCCTCGATATTTCGTATTTTTTTTAACGAACAATACCAAGCCTCTTATAAATCGTATATTGATTGTTTAAAACCCTTTATAATTCGTAATGCACAAGGACAATTCTATTCTATTCTAATGCTATTGATCACAAGCGACGTATGGAGTCGCTTTTCTTGCAATTCCCAAACTACAGTTTCCTTTGAAGAGTATTGCAGGAATATTGGGAGATGATGAGATTTTAAAAGAAGTGGTAGTTGACGTCAACGAAAGTGATGTTGATGATACTAACTTTGAAGGGAACAGTATGACGAATAAGGAAGCAAAATCTAACCTTCGGCAATTGCTTTTATATTTTACATTACAAAATGTCAATGACAATGTTTTTGATTTCTTGGTAATTTTAGAAAATTCTGTAGACAAAATACACGAAAAAAGCTATAAACAACATAAAATACCAGATTTCTTTTAATCATAATTTTTGATTTTTATTTTTTTAAACATCTAACTTTGAAATTGAATATATAATTGTTTTTGTTCTATTATATAAAATAATTATTTATATGTAAAATTGGAATTTTCATTGATTATATCTAAATAAAATAAGAATAATACATAAGGAAATATGTAAACATAACTGAAATATAAACCCCTTTAATTCGTATATTTCTTTTAATTTACGTCTATAAATCGAAATCTCAATAAATAGTAAGCCCCTCTAATTCGTAGAAAACTGCTGGTCCCTTGCGATTACGAATTATCGCGATTGTACTGTATATTGTTTACTTATCCTATGGTTTGTGTCTAGACTAACTAGATGTCCCACATATATTGGAAACTTTCTTGTGTAATGGGTAGTTTTCTAGGTGGAGCCTGTAACCAATATATAGTATATACTAGAGCCCTGCGTGAGTATACATGTTCACACATTGAAACACATTTATGTTTTTTTGAATGCGTTAATGCTCTTATTCTAGCGATTAGAGCACGATTCACACAACCATTCTTCTCAGCGTGTCGCATAGGGTACGAAACAGAATGAAACCGAGCAGAGAGAGTTATTGTATGAATGAGTAATAATTAGATTGAGTAAAAGGGCTTTAGAGACAAGCACTACTGTTCGAATAATGAGATGTATTCATGAGACATATTGAAAACAAAAACTATTTCGATGAGCGTAACTAAAGCCAATGATGTTTTGGTATGATTTGAAGTTTTAATGTCTCTGGAATAAAGAATAAGGTTAAAATTAAATGAATTTCGTGCTTTGCGAATTATTTGGGAATTCATTCGACCGCATACAAATATTTTACCGAATTTAAGTTATTGAAAATGAAACAAATGTCAAACAATTAGCTTTATATGTATAAACATATCAGAGTATATTTGTTAATCCATTTTTTTTTTTTTGCAAAAAAATAACAATAAAATACAGGAAAATAAATTAAAATGAAATCCAATTAAATGTAATTATTTAAAATTTAAATATAATATGTAGATAAAAGTGAATAAGAAAAGTAATATGTATATCGTCTTTGTTTTTCAATCTATGTACTAATGCTTTCTCTTTACTACTACTTTACTCTTTACATTAAAAAATCACTTTGCATAAAATGTGTACTTAGCACATTTTCACTCTAAAGTGACGACATGATATAATAAAATATTTAGTTTCTTTCGAATACAACATTGTCAATATTAAAATGCGTAAAAATGAGTTGGCTAATGCCAATTTCATTTAAACTTAACGCTGTCCTTTTCTCGGATATTAAGTTCCTCGCAACAGAAAATACCCGTTCTGAAGAGGCACTACTAGCGGGAGTTGTAAAACTAATACAACTTAATTTATGAAGTAGTGGAAAGCTGTTTTTATGAAGGTCCCACCAACTGAAAAGATTAAAATCAACCTCATATGCAACTCTAGTATTTTTATACACTTCTAGTTCGCGCGCCACAGCTCCGTATGAGTTGTTTTGGATGTTTTGTTCTATAAAATCAGAAAATAATTTTATTTCTTTACAAGCTGGCGGTTGTAAGATAACATTTTCTTGATTTGTTGGCGATTGATTTTCAAACCTTTCCAAAAGTCGCGAGCACTCTTCTTCAACAAATTGTTTTTCAGTTTCAGAAAATTGCAACAACTCATTAGTTGGAGGAAAAAGATAAAGTGTTATTTTATGGAATATGGTAATATTATTGTAAACTATTGAATTTAAACTAAAAAGTAAATTTTGCTGAAAACTTAAAATTAATTCTAAATCATAATTTTCACAAAGTACATGCCGTTTTCAGCTGGTGCATGTAAACCGAAACTAAATGCATTGTAGCATAATTTTCTCCCTCCAATGTTTTAGAAGCCTCCTCAAACGGCTGCAGAAGGTTAGCTACAGCATTTAGCTTGCGATATTTATATCATCAATTTTGCTAAGCTCATTTTTGCTTTCCAGAATTTGTATAATTTCGCCCCAATTTATTTCGATTGATCTAAACATATGATAAATTGTGTTGGACACAAACTTTTTAAAGATGTGCTTAAATTCGAATTAAGACCTGATTTTTTAAAATACTTAACTAATTTTATACAACGATTTTTCAGTTCTGCAACCTCTGATGCTTCTTCAATTGATTTTTGCACGACATTGTAGATAAGGTGACAAATGCGGGCAACATTTTGGTGGTTTTGAAACGCTTTTCTCATATTGGCACCTCTATCACTGACTATGACTGTTTTGTCAGTTAACTCGCAGCCAAAATCCCAAACAAATTTCTGCACTTTTTGAAATATATTTTCATCTGTAATAAATAATTTTGAAAATAAATATTTTTTTACTTCCATTAAAAATGTATACTTACTTGTACACCTTTCGCCTTCCATAGATTTAAATCCTAGTAGTTTAGTTTTTAAAATACCATCTTTTAAAAAATGGATGGTTGCAGTAATGTATGATTTCTTCAAGTAATCATCCGTCCAAAGATCGGAAGTAATACTAAATCCGTATTCTTTTATGGAGGATATTTCCACTCGAACACTTCGAAAGTACTGTCTGTACAAATTTCCTACGTTTCTTGATTGTGTAGTTGGATCTGGAACAGATTTTTGTATGTCGACATTGCATCCATGCTTAAATCCAATAAACGCAAAGTGTTGCAAAACTTCTTCCAACCCACAATATTGTAGGGTCTGCAATTTCTTACGACCCATTTAGTTATTAACTTTGTTATAGTTTTTTTTCGATGAATCATCCACTTCTAATTTTGAACTACTTCCTTGTTGTAGTTTAGAAACGTAGCACTTCTGCCTCACTAGGTTTGATGTCGAAGTTGAATATTTCAAAAAATTTTTGCACTTATTGCAACTGACATATGTATTTCAATTCTTTACCGTCTCCATCCACAATTAAGGAAAAAAGTTCCCAAACTTTGCTGCGGCCTTTTTTCTCCTTCAAAACAAGTTCACCCCTTGAAATATGAGAAACAATACTGTTTTCTTCACTTACAGCGGCCGATTGAGTTGAGGACTAAATTATTTTTAATGTTTAATAATTTTAATAAATTATTTTTTTTTTAATTAATTTCCTTACTTCATCAATTTCCATTTTTTAATATATATTTTTTGCTGTTAAACTTATAAAAATCTTTAGTATAACGTTGCCGATCTTTACATTTACGTGAAAGCAAATGAGACCCATAGCCACTCATAATTTACCGCTTTATCATTCGAGCAGTTCTAATGTATTCGATTGCTTTCTATATTCCCGAACATTTATTGAGTAAAATGTTGTGTTGTCATTACAGAATTGAGACGAACAGAGTAGTTAACAGAACAGAGATTGATACAATATTAATTCGAAAGCACACAAGCACGTATCGATTCATTTCATTGTTTACACAATTCGGACAGTTGGTATTCCCTGCAGCGGTGTCAGTAACCAATGATCGCAAGTAAGTACTTCAATAGTATACGAAAAGCATGAGTACTTACCTTTGATACCACTGGTAATTCCAAAGTTCCACTTTTATATGAAAAAAAAACAAAAAGAACATAATTGCGAGAATCCAAAAAAGGTGACGCCAAGATATATTTATAGAGGTAATAGCAGGACTACAGCTGACTACATCGTAATGTAATGCCAAACTACTACTTTGCTGTGTTTGTTGTTTCCTTTGAGGTGTTTGTTGTGTACAACAACTGTTGCTACTATCTCTATAAATACATATATGTATGTATTTTGGGTTGCGCCAATACGATTTAGGAGAAAGGGAGAGAATGCAAAAATGTGCCGTTATCCCACGCAAATTCTAGTTGCGGCTGTGGCATAATTTTGTTTGGTGGCGTCAGTTATCATTAAAAGTTTACATTTACATTACATTGTATTACATTTTTTGATTTGATTAAATGATTAAAATCCAAAAACATTTACTTCATCGCAATCTAACAAAAACAAAAAACAAACTTATATTCCATATACCACACGAAATGACTGCTGAGAGGTAATGACTTGGATAGCAAGTGACTACCTCCTATGACATCCCCATGTTAAATTCGCCACTCATTAACATTGGCAGTGGTTTGGCCGGTAAGTACTGGTGATTATTGGTAAGTAGTCAAATCACAAATCAAGCATGAAACACATAGACGACGACAGGCTACATGAACACACGACTACAAATGCCGCTGACTGCAAATGTAGACGTGTGGCAGCTACTGAATTATTTTCAAGACGGCAACTGCAAAGTAAACAGCTTATCTGTAATGTTGACGTTTGTGTTATTGTGTTATTTGTGTTACAAGAAAATAAAATGTCTGGAGAATATTTAATAAATATTATTACAAACATAACTAAAATTGTGAAAACAGTTGATTATTCTGTCAGTGGTGCCACTTCAGGCATTGACAGCTCTAACCTGTTGATTGTCGCCCACACAAATAGAAATTAGTTTAATTCAACTACAGCTACATAAGTAGCATAGACAACAACCTGCAGTCGTGTCGCCTTGCCGTCGTTAAAATATTCACTTGCATATAAACGCATGTATTTTATTTTTGACAGGTTGTGGTCGGTAGCCTGCCGTCGTCTATGTGTTTCATGCTTCATTCACAACTTACCCCGACTGCTGGGTTGGGACAGTGAGCGAATGAATGTATTCTAAAAGAGAATGAATTCACGCAGGGCTCTAGTAATATATACATATTGTAGTTTTGAACCCAATAAAAAGTAAATGTAGAAAAGCCAAAGTGAAAGAAGTTTAAAAAAGATAACTTTCTTAAATAAGTGCCTTTTCTTAAAAAAAAGTAAATTTTCTCAAAATAAACAAAGTACTTTTCTTAAAAATTATACCTTATAATAAAGAAGTAAAAAGTAAATTTTTTTTACAAAAATCACCTTTTCTTAAAAAAAGTATTTTTTTTAAATAAGTACCTTTCTTAAAATAGTACATTTTCTTACAACAAATCGCCTTTTCTTAAATAACTACCTTTTCTTTAAAGAGTACATTGGTTGTGAAACAAAATAACTTTTCTTGAGATAAGTACCTACTCTTAAAAATTTACCTATTCTTGAAAAAAGGGTAAATTCTAAAAAAAATTCAATTTCTTAGAAAAAACCCTTTTCTTCAAAAATATACATTCTCTTATAAAAAATACCTTTCTAACAAAAAAAATCCTTTTCTTAAAAGTACATTTTTTAACAAATAAAATAATACCTTTTCTTCTCTTGAGATAAGTAGACTTTCTGAAAATAAGTAAATTTTCTTAAAAAATAACCTTTTCCCGAAAAGAGTACCACTTCATTAAAAGTAACTATGGCTTTTTCTTACAGAAAGTACTTCTTCTTAAAAATAGTACCTTTTCTTAAAAAAACATTAGCTTTTAATAAAAGAAGTACCTCCCTTTAAAAAGGACCTTTTCGGGAAAATATAATACATATTCTTACAAAAAGGACCCAAAAATATACTTTCTTTCTAAAAAAAATACATTCTATTAAAAAAAATTTTGTTCTAAAAAATAGTTTATCGTTTTACAAAAAGTATCTTTTCTTAAAGATCCATTTACATTATTGTATTTTTCAACTGACGCCTTTGGCGTGCCCAAAAAACCGAAATGTTTCAGAAACCGGTTTTCGGTTTGTTGTTCAAAAACTCAATTACTCAAGAAACCGGTTTTAGGTTTGTTCGAAAAATCAACAAACCGGGTTTTTTCTTTAAATTAAATATCTTACAATACATTTGTTTAGCGAGCATTTCATATACCTATTCGTGTTGAAAACTGAAAATATTTTAAAAAAGACCTAATGCTCGAACATTTTAATTTTAAATATAATACTAAAGGTCGAATAAATCATCACATTTTAAAAAATATACATATATCATATTCCAATTTTCCAAAAATTAAAAGTTTTATTCAAATTCGCCTTAAACTAATTTAAAATCAAATTTGAAAACATTTGCATGTATGAAAATCTTATTAATTTTAAAACATTTAGTTATCAAATAATCTTAATTTTGAAAAAAAATGTTTGAAAAGCTTAAATAATTTTTAATCAATTCTAATTCAAGCCATAAAATCGTTTTGAAAAAATTGTTGCGATATGTCATTTAGAACTTATTGCAGCACAAAATCATATTTGAAAATAGAAATCATGTTTCTTAATTCCAAAATTTCACTAAAATTCGAAAATCATATTATTTATTATTAAGTTGTTTAAGGATATTAACAGAAATGACGTAAAACGCGATTAACCGGCTAACCGAAGTCAAATAACCGGTTCCGGTTTGTTCGAAAATTAGGTTTTTTAAAAAGCCGGCGCACGGATAATAACTGGTTAACTGGTTTCACCGGTGATTCTGGACGCTAGTTGGAACTAACTAGTACATAATAAAGTATATAGCAAAAGGAACTTCGTTCCAACCGGGTATCCCCCGGTACCTCATGTGATTTTTGATGTGCTAACATCTATAGGCACGGGTAGGGAAATCTATCAAAGTGAACTCATGCAAACAACACACAGCGTTAGCATCACACACGTGGTTGTTGTACAACAATAGTCTCTGCCTGAAAATAATATGATGGTATTGATGTAGCGGCAGCGAACAAACACGCAGGTCGTCGTCGCCAAAGAGTATTGAATAGTATAGAATAGAAACACATTGATGCCTTTTGAAACATGTATGCTTTTTGTATTGTTTTATGTAATAACATTGTCGAAATGGTGCATTTATATTGAAATATTCTATAAAGAGAATAAGACCGTTTATGCTCTTTTACTCAGACTCTCTACATGAGACCGAAAAAAGCGCGCAGTAAGTTCTCTATACTATTCATGGTAGAAATATAATGGTAGATACAGTACGACAACAAATACAACAACCCAAAAATGCATAGTTTTTGCTCAATGCCTATATTGTGTCAACTCAGATGATTGAAAAATTATGAAAATGAAATGAAATAAAATATTTACAAAATGCGTGTGTTTTATTTGATAATTTGAAAGTGTTTAAGTATGAAAATTAAAACGTTTCAATGTAATTTTTACGGAGAAAACATTTCAAAAACAGCAATTGTATGCGAACTGTGGTTGTATACAAACAAAAGTAAACAAACTTTGACAGAAGAGAAAAACTCACTCCAGAAAAAAGTTCAAATCAGCTGGACTAGTTTTTCTACCATTTGTATGTACTAGAGATCTGCATGATCATTATCACACATTCAAATACATTCATGTTTTTTGAATGTGTTAATGTTCTGATTCTAGCGAGTAGAGTACGATTCACACAACCATTCTTCTCAGCGTGTTACATTGGGTACGAAAAACAATGAAACCGAGCATAGAATAACATAGAATGAGTAATAATTAGATTGAGTAAAAGGTCTTTAGAGACAAGCAGAATATTCGAATAATGAGATGTATTCATGAAACACATTAAAACCAGTACATAAGTTTCAATCGGGTGAACCGACTTAAACACACCCTCACCCTAAGTCATCCATTGCGTGGGAGTTCTGTTAAATAAAAACAACGTCCATACTCAAAAGTGACCATATTCAATAGCAGATTGACATTGCGCTAAATATTATTGAATACCCAAATTAGTCAGTTTCCCTCCCAATATTTACATGCGAGCTACAAAAATGTGCATGGCAAGTTGTTGCCAAAATTTTGATCAGTACCAAATTTTATTATCGTAAGATCGGTTATGATTTATTGGAGATATCGAGTCGGCAAACCGGAAACACGCTCAACTTTTGTGTGGGAGGTACGAAACTGGACGTGGCACAATAGTCAGTTTTTAATTACACGGTAGCTTTTGGCAAAATATTGCCTATTACCAAATTTTATTAAGATCGGTTGTAGTTTAGCAGAGTTATCGTGTCGATCAACCGGTCATCCGCTTTTATATGGGAGGTACCAGAATGGGTGTGGCAAAACAGCTCATTTTCTATACGAGAGTTTCGTTTGTCTAAATATTGACTAGTACAAACTTTTATAAAGATTGGTTCGGTTTTGCGGGACTTCTCGTGCCGAACAATCTGACGGCCAAACCATTTTTGTATGGTAGGTACCAAAATGGGCGTGGCAAAATCATCCTTGTTTTAATCCGTGATTAGTCTTTGATAAGCCTTATACCTAATTTCATTAAGGTCGGAAATGTTTCACGCGATTTATCGGATTGACAACCCGGACGAACACCCTGTTTTGTATGGGAGGTACCAGAATGGGCGTGACAATCTCGCCCATTTCCTCCAGTTAAGTAGGCGTTTACAGATTATTAACCGGTGTGAGAATTGAACCTAATCACATCTACCAGAAGAAAGGTTTGAAAGAAATATTATTTTGTGCTAAATGTGTCGATTTGTATGGGACGTCACAACGCACATTTTCAATCCCAAACTCAATATTGGAAAATAATAGTCACTGACAAAATTTCATTGTGATCTGTACAGATTTACGGACAGCCAGACAGACACACAGACGGACATGGCTCCAACGTCTTAAAAAGTCCTAAACCGAATTTCGTCCAAAGATGCTGAGGGTCTAATATGGCTCCTTCTATGTGTTACATTTGTTTGCGTATTAAATGATATATACCCCCATCCCTATGGGTGAGGGTACAAAAAGCGTAAGTAAAGCAAATGCTGTTTTGGTATGATTTGAAGTTCTAATTTCATTGAAATAAAGAATATGATTAAATTTAAGTCAATTTTAGAAATGTAGCACTTTTGCCTTACTAGGTTTGATGTCGAAGTTGAATGTGTCAAAATTTGTTTGCAGTTATTGCAACTGACATATTTCAGTTCTTTGCCGTCTCCATCCATTGATGCGGCCGTTTTTCTCCTTCTAAACGAGTTCACCCCTTGAAATTCGCGAAACAATACTAATTTCTTCACATATTTTTAATATTGAATAAATTATTTTTAAAATAATTTACTTCATCAATTCCATTTTCTACTACTTATATATTTTTGCAGTTAAACTCATAAAAAACGAATATATATTTCTTTAGTCTTCACACAACGTTGCCAATCTTTTCATTGACGAGAAAGCAAATGAGACCCATAACCACTCATAATTTATCGATTTTCACTCGAATAGTTCTTATGTATTCGAATGGTTTTTACATTCACGAATATTTATTGAGTAAAATGTTCTGTTGTCGTAACAGAATTGAGACGAACAGAATGGTTAACAGAGCAGAGATTCATACAACATTCATCCCAAGAGCACACAGGAACGTATCGTTTCATTTCGTTGTTTACAGTGAGATAATGAATGTAGTCTAAAAGGGAGTGCATTCATGCAGGGTACTAGTATATACCATGATACTATTCAATACTTTTTTCGTCGCTCTGTTTATGACAAAACAAAAACAATTATTTCAGTGAGCTAAATATTGCTTTAGTTATTTTAACAATATTACATCTAATGTTAAAGCAGATGTAAAAAAAAAAGAAAGTGCAATAGCAAAAGAGCCTTCAGCACAAAAACTATTCTTTTTTTTATTTACCAATGTAACATTTACTAATGTGCTCATAGAAATGAGTTCGAACACTCATTGATTTTTTTTTATATATTTGCTTTTCTATATACTATTTAGTACCTACTATACGTATATAACACAGATTTACGAATTTTTAAGCATGATTTTTATTGAAAAATTCATATAATTTTTATAAACACAGAAAAACCCTTTTAAAATCAGAGATGTGTATTTTTGATTCAAAAATGTCATGAAAACAATAACTTAAAAAAATTCAATTTCTTACATGTTTTTTTATGCAGTGGTACCTTAAGCTACAGTTTTCTTTTATCTGACTTCAGTCTCTCTCTGAAAGCACTATCGGAGCTAACATCATTACATTTGGGGATTTTCTGGATTTACTCCAATTCAAATCGTCTCGTCCTCGCATAATTGCAGGCGAAGGCCAGTAGAAAATAAATATAAAACAAACTGGTTTGAAACCAAAACCAGTTTGTTTTATATTTATTTTCTACAAAATCCAAAAATTGCCAATTTTTTGAGATACTTCTTCACATAATTTATTATAACTCGAAAATGACTTCTCCGATGTTGCTGAACCAAACCTTAGAAAATGTAGGTTTACATTATCTTCAACATATGCCTACACCACATTTTCAACAGATCAACAGTTTCGGAGTTATCACAAAAATTATGACAAGCAAAACATTTTTTTCCGTTAAAGAATAATTTTTACTTTCTTTAAATAATCATGAAAAACGAAAAGGGGAAAAGTATTTGAATTTTATTACTTTATCATAACGTTAAATATCTAATGCATAAAATAAGTCACGGATCATGAGAATAAATAGATATTTTACGATTTCTATGACTTTTGCAATCCGAGTCGATTTTACTTTCGTAAATACTTGTTGAATGAAAAAAAAGTGGATGAATGAACACTTATAAATACTGTGTATTTTTCAACTGTGTTACTTGAAAAACGTTGTTTGCAAAATTTTTCTGAAAGTGATTTCTAAATGTACTAGCTTTATTTCGTTTCCATCCTTTGTGTGAGAACAATTGAAAATTTCGTGACTTTTCTTCGATTTTGAAGCACTAAATGCTGTCTTTTTAAACTAGTATTTTATATTCCCCCCTGGTCAGTACCTAAAATTATACCGAGGGCTGTGAAACAAAATTCCAATCGGTTAACTAGATGTAGCCGTAAGAAAACAGTTTTTTTTTTTTTAAATACGCAAAATCAAGTTTCAGCCGAAATATTCACGATTCCATAAAGTCCCAATATATTGCGTATCCAGTCATTTTCGATTCGCTTGAACAATTTGTATCTGTGAGGGAGTGTAATTTTTAATTCTTTGAAGATTTAAATATTTCAAACTCCCGAGTTTTATTGTTAGCTCAGGAGCCGAATTTTTTTTTCACAGATATTGCTCGATCCCGATTTAATTCAAAAAGAATAATTCGAGAGTCAAATTTCATAATATATAATTACAGATCGATGGCTTAATATAAAAACGGCCTAACTCGATTTTTTGTTACTTGACAGGAGAAGGAAAAAACTTAATAAAATCCGTAAAATTTTAGATACAAAAAAAGTTGTAATGCAATTTTTAAGAAAAAGAGGCAACACATTTTTGGAAATTGCATTAAAAAGTTTTTGTTGTATCTGAAATTTTACTGATTTTATTAAGTTTTTTCCTTCTCCTGTCAAGTAACAAAAAATCGAGTTAGTCCCTTTTTATATTAAGCCATCGATATATAATACAATTATTAAATGTATAGGAAAAATTTACATATGGGTGAAAAAATAGAAAAGCGGACAACAAATTGTGCAATTTTAAGATACGGGAAAATTGTTTGAAAAGATGGGAAGGGAGGAAGGTGTTTCAAATGGGAAGGGTGGGAAGGTATTTAAAAATTCGACAAAAGTCGTAACGAATGATTATGAACGCAAATCTTCAAAATGCAGTAAAAAAGTGGTGAAGAGGTAAATGTTGAAGATTTCAGGATTGGAAAGATTAGGAAGTGGCCAAATTTGTTGAAAATGTGAGAAAAATCGTTTGGAAAGGCTAAGAATGTGGAAAAAATTGTGAATGTGGTTAAAAACGGGCATAAGGGGTAACACTTAAAAATGCGACCAAATCGTTTTGAAACTTGTGAATGAAAAACGTGTATGATGACGTAAACTTGCAAAATGTCCGAAAACAGATTCACAGTGGTTGGGATTGTGTTAAAAAACGAGTATCTGGGACAAAGTGAGAAAAAAAGTGTGGAACTGCAATAAGTGAGAAAAATCTGTATGGAATCAGTAAATAGTGTTTGTGGGGAGGATTGAGAATGCGTTACAAATATGGACAACGTATACTGCGTAGAAGGTAAATACGGAAATCCGTAAAATTCTAAATAATAAAGGAAAAATGCTAAAGATTTGGGCCAAAAGAGGATTAATTGCCGACAATGGAGTTACGTTTTAGCATTGAGATTGTCTCGCTAGACTGTAATATGTTTTAAATGGCACGTCAACCGTCACTTAAAATGCGTTCGTTGAACACGATAAAAATAGTTTTAACTGATTTTGTTCAATACAAAACTAATAATTGCATATCAAAAATTTGGACATTAAAAGCAAACACAGGTGTTTTTCTAAAAAAAATCCAAAATTACGAACAACATAAAACATCCCCAACCCCATGCAATCATGACCGTTTTTTGCCCTCCTCTAAACCACATACACTATTTTTAACAGTTTATAGACTATTCCAACTTGTATTTCAATCTTTTTGAAGTTTAACCATTTTTTCCTCTCTTTCAATCATCCATTTTTTCCCCGCACACTATTATTAACACATTCCCAATCTTTCCAAACGAGTTTTTCGCATTTTGAAATGTTATTCCTTTTTATAGTATCTTTGATAAACCTACACATAGACTAATACATACCTAGATAAACTTATTCTCTCATCTGACGTTTCATTTCACACTCTTCATCGTAGGTTTGTGGAAATGAGAGAAATTAAATTTAAAATTAACTTACACCAGGTGGAGTTACAAAATATGTTCACTTAACTTTTTCAAATCGTTTTGGTATAGAACTGAAAAATTTAAATGTATTTTGCACTTTTTTGTTGACTTTTATCGTTGGTATACATTTGTATTGTATTCAACACAACTAGTTTGTCACAAAAACACGAAATTCGGTTGCTGTTCCTTTGTGGATCGCTGTATACTATTGCCACCATCTGGTAATATTAAACCCATATTTTCCACCATCCAATGTTTACTTTCCATCGTACCTATGACGTTTAATTTATTGAGCAAATAAAAACTTCTATGGTATGTGTTATTCTATGAACCTACATATTCCCACTGATACCAATTTTTTGTGCACTTTCAAGTTGTATGTTTGTTTTGTTCTTTTTCCCCTTCTAACGTTTTTTGCCAACATGCACTATATTTAACATATTCTAAATCAGCTGCTTTTTACCCACACACATTATTTTTAATAAATTTGTAATAATTTATTTCTAAATATTTTTGCCATTATTGCAAGTTGTACCATTTTTACCAATTTATCAACCTTTTTACCCACAGACACGATTATTAAACATTCCAAACGATTTTTTGGAACAAATACACTTTAATTGCGATTCGCCTGTTTTTTTTCGTATTTTTTTACGTTATCATACTCACCTATGTACTATAAGCCTTCAATATATTCAATTTAAAAAATAAATAAGCAAAAAATTAACCTACAGCTCAAATCAACCTTTATTTTTCACAAGTTTTTTTTCCAGTTAACGAAAAAATTTATTTAATTTAACACCAGCTTAATAGTATTTTTGTGATACAAGGCTTTCTGTGCGGCCGGCCTTCGGCCGGGCTTAGGGATTTTCTACTCTAGGGTGTGTCTAACACCGGCTTCGCGGCTTCGGCATTGTATTTTGTGGTATTTTTTAAATAATTTTTTTATTTTTTTATAAAAAAGAAAGCCTATATATCTCAAGAAGTTGGACCGAGCGGGGGACAAACAATACTTTTTGGACTCAACGCAGAAGCTTTTCTGAACGGTGAAATTTTGGTTTAGATCAGAGAATAATAACTAAAGTGTATTTATTTATGCCAAATTATGCAATATCTAAAAAATAATGGAAAAAAAATTTGTGAAAATTATGCTAAAAAGCATTTAGCATCATGTTTCAAAAAAATTATGCTGAAGCTAAAGAAAATTGTGCTAAAAAGGCACTAATTATGCCAAACTGGCAACACTGCCTTACCAAACCCGTCACCCAAATCGTACAGTGTAAATAAACAAAGATAAACTCTTGAAATCATGAACTGTTTATAAAAAAAACTTACCTTTGTTGCAATTGATCTGTTGAAATTCTCCCACTTGATACATAAACCACATACACTACACACACATACAAAACAAACTGCCGCTATTTTTCTTCTTTTTTTCTTTTATTTACATTTAACACAAGAAATTTTGTGATTAACTTTGCTTTTGGTGAAGAAAATTTAGAAATTTTAATCGGCTTTTTTTAATGAAATAATTAACTCTTTGATATTTTCACATACACTTGTGCCGAAATAGCTGCACTTTGGATTAATAAACTTTGTGTTGGGTTTTACACAAAAATTAACACACTTTTTGCGACATTTTTATCAGTTTATAATTTTCGCGGTAACAAAAAACTTACTTTTATTGCAGTTGACCTAATGAAATTCCCTCTTACTTGGAATACGTAGAAACAACACACACTCACACACATACAAAATAAACTACCACTATTTGTCTTCTTCTTTTACATAATAAATAAACTCTGCTTTTGGTGAAGAAAACTTAGAAACTTTGGACTTCTTTTTCTTAATGAAATAATTAAATTTTCTCTGAATTTTTACATTCACTTATGATGAAATGGCTGCACTTTACATTTGTACACTTTGCTTTGGATTTTACACAAAAATTGACACAAGTTTTGCGACATTTATGGCACTTTATTATTTTTGCGATCTTCACTTATTCTGTTCGTATTTGACACTGAGGAAATATGATAGAGGTGATTAAGTATATGAGGTTGCCAGATTCTGTTAAATTCTTATTGGATAACCGGATATGGGGAATCTTGTTGAAGTATAAATATTTGTAACAGTTCAAAAGATTTCGGAAAGTTTTTTCAAAACATTCTACAAAATTAGTAAATTTAAATGCTTTAATAGTGATATTGGTTAATATTTGAGATCAAATCTGTGCAAGACAAGTCGAATGATAACTTATTTAAGCAGAGCTAAAAATCAGCAAAACCCTGTACATATGTATATGGTTATCTACGAAAATAACATAATTATAATGATTAGCATATTGTTACGAAGTTTGAATAGTGAGAGAAAAGAAAATTTTGTAATTTTTAAATCGTTCTCCCTTTACCTGCAAAATTAGGTAAGCTCACAAGTAAGGAAAAAATATATTGTTCAATCTCTTTAACATCTCTTGAGCAATAATACTGCCAAAGGCTGTAGTAAACAAGTGCCCGAATAAATTGCAACGTTAAGTGGTCAATATGAGCTTCAAACGAAGTGTCATGGCGAGCATATAAAACAGAAAATATTGTTTAAATTCTGCCATAGTATATTACATAGAGTAAAACATAGTAGAGAAGTTTATTCTGCCAATAATTTGCACTTCATAGTTTACATTATTGGGAGTTATTCGGTGGAAGATCGAGAGAGAAAACAATGCGTCACAGTTTCAAATTTTCTTGTTTACTCTTTTAAACTAAATAAACCAAATATAAGATAAGCAATGGCCTCATACACAAAACTGAAACTGTGACGACATTCGCAGAGAGAAGAAATAAGTTGCACACTTTTTTGCGTCACCTTTACTTTCACAACCGTGGTGAACACCAACATCATAAGAGATAGACTCTTTAAGAGAGTTAATGACAGCAACCGTGCCAACTATCGCTGGCAGCAGTTTAGAATTAATTCGCAAAATATATACTTCGGACCTGCCATGACAATCTCTTGACCTAAATAAATAAATAAAATGTAAATAAATAATAAAAAATAAATAAAATGTAAAACAAATATTAAGTGTGTTTTTTTACCCCGCTAAAGTTAATTACAGCTTAATTTGTACGGGACAGCTAAGCGATATTAAGTGGCATTTCAATTTCCCATTGAAATTCCGACTTGAGCAGTGGCAATGTTGCCACATGTTCAATTTCAAGAAATGGCAACAAGAAGTTATCTTAAGGGGCCCTTAGACCTGTGGATCAGTTGCAGCGACTTCAAGTTGACATCCACGTATCCATGGTGTAAGGTGAAGTTGGTGGTTTGTACAAACTAGTTGATGTAAAATCAAAGCCATTTTGATTTTTTGAAGTTGATATCAACTTAACCACCAGTGTAAGGGGAAGTTGCATCAACTTTCATACGCATTTCGGTGAGAAACGTTCATGAGGCAACATTATCGGCAAAATGTAAATAAATCAACCAAAAAATAATTAAATTAAACATTATCGGAAAAATATAAACTAAATAAATATGATTTGTAGTGTTATTTATAATTATTTAAAGAAAATAAAAATGGCGTTTTTTCGTAAAATTTGTGATATTTTCGCAGTGCCCTCACCACCATTCATTTCGACATCTGACAAGAAAATGAAGTTGCCTCAACCAGTTTGAGACTGTAAGGGCAAAATCGAAGTTGATGTCTAGTTATCGAAGTTGATGTCAACTTGAAGTCGAGCAACTTATCCACAGGTCTAAGGGCCCCTTTAGATAAATTTTGTTATCATTTCTTGCGAATGAAGATGTTATCAAGAAGAGACCCAAAAGCAGAAATTTGCAAAATGGCTAACACATTTTAAGTTCATTAAAATTATATTATTTAATGGAAGACTACGTATACTTGTATATCTCTAAATGCGAAGGATAGATTTTTATTTCCGATTGAAAACAAAACTGGAATTAAATTGTTCACAACAACGCGCGGTAAATGTTATACATATTGATCATGGTAGAATTATCTATCAGGTATAGTCGTTTACAAAGGTGATGACATTGTTTCGATGTCATTTTTCATTCCATTTGTCAAAATCATATGTATTTTGTTTTTATACTTTTTTGTATTGTTGGAATATATTTGTGTAGAGTTTGACAACTGAAACGAATGAATGAAAATAAAATAGCAGTTGTTGCTGCTTACAAGTACAACAACATCTGCTGCTACGATGTATTTGTTGGCTCTGGCTACAAACGTGTTGCCGTATCGCATTTTTTTCACCCATTTCATCAAATGTTGCCCCATTTCGTAGTATTATGTCTGAATCGTGTTATTTGGAATGGTGTATTTGTTTATGATAATATGCGAAATTTAAAGCAATTTGTGCAATATTAAAGACAAGTTGAGATAGAATTTCAAAATGCAGACGTTAAACAAATATTGAACCTAAAACAAATATCTTTATTGTCAAAATATGTTAGAAGTGGGAAATTTGGCACGAGAACAAAGTTATTATAGCCAAAAAATGTGCAACATATTAGAATATAGAGGGGTATCCAATTTGAGTGATATGATATCTAAGTGACGTTTCGACCATTTGTAGTATGCATGATCTGTAATTTGTTTTCATTGTATTCAGTAATGTTTACAATTTCATCATACGGAAGAATAACGTTTACAAATTATTAAATTTTTTTATTTTTGTTGGCTTCATTTTGAATTTTGAATATAGTGGATTTTTTAAAGTAAAACTATAAAAATGTACATAATGTTGCAACTTAACTTTACAATTTCACAAATTGTTTCAAATTTAGAATAAATAATACTTTACATTTTCAAAAATTTTAATGTAAAATAGAACAAACATGTATGCATAGGAATATATGCTTGATCCGGATTTTTGAAATAATACAAAATATTTCGTTTTTTATATGCTCGTCATGACACTTCGTTTGAGGCTCATATTGACGATTTAACCTTTTATTTTAATATGGGACTCGTTTGTTCTTTTGCGTTAATTGTGAACTTACCAAATTTTGAATGCAATGGTACAATGATTTAAAAATTTTAAGTTAACTGTCCACAATAAAATATTTGTGTTGAATTTCATCTTATTTCAAATCCGTATCCATCTGCTAACATTACAGGACTGTGGATTTCCGAGATATAAACATAAAATTTCCCAAAATAAAAAATTCGAATTTTTAGCGAACTATTTGGCCATCGGTGGTGCAATGGTAGTATGCGCGGCTCTTGTGAATGAGACCGTTGGTTAGATCTCTGGTCTGACCACCTAAATTTCTTTCGACGGCGGTCATCTCACTTAGGGACGGCAACACCATCGAGTACTTAGCCATGAAAAAGCTTCTCAAAATACCGTTCGGAACCGGTGTAAAATTGTAGGTCCCAATCAGTGAGTGTACAACTCGAACGCGCACAGCTCACTGGTTTGTGAGAAGCTCTCCCTAATCCCTTCACGAGATGTAACGGGAACCATTTATTTTTATTTTATATTTACTTGTAACGGCAGAAAAGACTGCATTTACCATTCAGCTCAATTTAAAGTAAACCCATATTTTAGCTTTGCTGGAAAACTTATTATTTGACTTGAGTTGCACAGATTTTATCTGCCGTATTAAGGAATATCACTACTAAATCAATTAAATTGATTACATTTGCACAATGTTTTGAAAAAACTTCTTAAAAATCAGTTGAACTGTGGAAATTATTGTAATACAACTAGAATCCCCTTATCCGGTTATGCAATACGAATTCAGTAGAATCTGGCAACCCCATATACTTAATCACCTCTGTCGTATTTCCATTTCCTCAGTGTCAAATACGAGCAGAATAAGTGAAGATCTCGAAAATAATAAACTGCCATTAATGTCGCAAAAATTGTGCAAATTTCAGTGTAAAATCCAGCGCAAGTTATATAAATCTAAAGTTCAGCCATTTCACCATAAGTGCATTGTAAAAATATCAAAGAAAATTGAATTATTTCATTAAGAAAAAGCAGTTTAAAGTTCTTAAATTTCTTCACGAAAAGCAGAGTTAATCACAAAATGTCATGTGTTAAATGTAAAGAGTAAAAAAAGAAGAAGAAAAATAGTGTTAGTTTGTTTTGTATGGGGGTGTGTGTTGAGTCCATAGAGTAATCTCAGACTAGAGAGAATATTTGGCTCATCTGATGTTTCCTTTCACACTCTTCGTGATGCGGTCGGTGTGATAGAGAGATGTTTGACGAAAAGTGATATACACCCGGTGGAATTACAATAACTTATTGCTTTAATTTTTCATGTCGTTTTGGTGAAAAACTGTGAAATTTAAATGTGTTTTACACTTTTTTGTTGTATTTAACACAATAATTTTAACACACAAAACGAAATGCCGTTGTTGTTATTTTGTTTGTTGTTTTGAACCATTGCCTCTATCTGGTATTAGTAAAGCAACTCTTTTCAACATCAAACGTAAATATCACACCAGGCCAAATGTCATAAATTTGGTGGGAGAACTAGTAGATCTACTATAAGTATTAATCTATGGTTGTGTCAATCTCAAGTGAGAAAGAATTTCAATATGTCATGTGCAATAAAAGTAAGTTGTTTTTTATAAATAGTAGAAAGCTAAGAGCTTGTATCGGGTTTTTCAATAAGAGCGCTACAAAAGTTTTTTTAAATAAAACAAAACCGGGTTTAGATACCAATGAAATTCTTTATTGTGTGAAAGTACGTTCGATGCCATTATGTATGGAACTCGATTTCTTTTGCATGGCCACCACGGGCACGCTTACAGAAGTCCAGACGCTGAACCAAAATTCGAAGTTCATCAATCGTCGATGGGTTGTTGGCATAGACCATAGACTTGACGTAGCCCCACAGGAAATAATCTAGCGGCGTCAAGTCGCACGACCGATGCGGTCAATCGACTGGGCCATTTCGTGAGATAACACGTTCACCAAACTTGGTTTCCAATAAATTGATTGTGGCATTCCCTGTGTGGCTTGTGGCGCCGTCCTGTTGGAACTACATGTCCTCCAAGTCCATATTATCCAATTGGAGCCGAAAATATTCGGTTATCATTGAGCGGTAGCGATTCACATTCACAGTAATGTGCCGGTCTTGATCATCACGGAAGAAGTACGGCCCAATGACGCCGCCGGCCCATAAACCGCACCAAACCGTAATTTTTTCGGGATGCAATGATGACTCATGGATTACGTGTGGATTGCTGTCTGACCAATAACGCATATTTTGCTTATTGACGAAGCCATTCAGCCAGAAATGAGCCTCATCGCTGAAGACCATAAATTGGACGTAGCGCTCTTAAAGTTGAGGCCACTGACTCCAAATTTCGGTAGTAAATTTTAATAATTTCGACTCGTTGTTGGCTGGTATATCTTTCCATGATGAAATGGCAAATCTTACTGAAGAGAAATGTCAAAAGTGCGGGAAAAAATATGGCGTCGTTTGCTGTCCCTATCGATTTACTTTTGTAGCGTCTCTGTTGGAAACCCCTTTATAAAGAGGAAATAGTTGCAAGAGTATTTCGTTGTTATAATTGCTAGATTTGAAAGATGGGATGGGTTAAGGTTATGCAGAATAAAAAAAATGTTCAAAATGGAAAGAAATTACGGTAAAAAGACCAAAAAATTATGCTAAAAAGTTATGCTAAATTTAAAAGAAAACATTTTTTAATATACATACTACATATTTGCGTTAATGTATATTATTTAGTACATACTATACTTTATGTATATACATAATACAGATTTAAGAGTTTTTTGACATGATGTTCATGGACAAATTTGTACAGAAAAAAAGTTTATGAATCAAAGATGTGTATTTTTGATTCAAAAAGTGTCCGGAAAATATTAACTTAAAACAATCAGTTTTGTTGCCAAAATTCCGATGATTTAGCAGAATTTTCTTGGGTGTGATTTTTAAGACCCTTTATACTTTGGTTTTGTATATTGTTAGTAGTAAGTCCTGGAATTGTAATTTGTGAGCCCATAGCCTTTTGAGAAACAATGCAAAACATACCAACGGGTTGTGCTATTCATATTAAATATTTGGAAACAAAAATACTCTATGATAAGGACTTTTCAAAAGTTTTATATTTTCTGTATATTCACGATTATGGCATTAATGAAAATTTAAATTCAACTTCTTTTATGTTTTTTATGCAGTGGTACCGTAAGCAATAGTGTTCTTTGATTACACAGTGCAACACATAAAATGTGCACACCGATGTGAATTCAGTTTCTGAAAATACTTATCGAAACTAATTATTGAAACTAACAAATTTCAAACGCCTTCAGAATAATTGCAGCTAGAGGCTAGGAGAAAAGGAATATAAAACAAACTGGTTTGAAATCCCGCTGGTAGTGGTTCAAAACGTAGATAAAATAAACTAATAGATGAAACACAAGTGTTAGGAATTTTTTTTTATTTTACCGTCTATGTCCTAATAAAGTTGTTCTTCCTCCGGTTCAGCTACCATTACCTGTTGAGAGTCCACCGACGCTCTAACGGTTTTGGCATCTGCGACCACTAAAGTGGCTACTACAGTTTTTGGGCGCGGAAGTTTTTAGAATAAAAAGGCGTTCCGGTATTTTCATCTTTGGGCGGTCTTACAGGTTTTCTCCTATTGATATCCCAACACCGGCCTTATGGCTTTGAAATAGTTTTTTATAGAGGATGGAGCGCAGTAGTTTGGTTTTTGCACTGCAGGCTGTGTGCGTGGCTTATAGTGGCTGACGGGAGATTTGTATTCGTCTGCCTTTCAGTTGCCATCATGCATTGGACACGTGAGGAGAGGTAATTTTGTGTAGAAACGTATATTTCAAAATGAATTGTTTGAGGCAAATGTTTCCTGGACGGCTTATCTCTTTGAGGGGTGATGTGAACTGGCCGACACACTCACCAGACTTAGCACCATGCGATTTTTTCCTTTGGGGTTACCTGAATTCGAAGATGTATATCAACCGTCCCAACACCTTGGAAGACCTAATTAACAATATTGAGGCTGAAATTGGCAGACTACCAGACGACATGCTTGTTAGAGGTCATGAAAACTTCAGAAAAAATATGCAGCAGTGTTTGCATTGCGAAGGTCGACATTTGCCAGATACACTATTTACAACCATGTAATTTACCAATTCCTTTACTGTTCAATATAATTAAAATATAAAATAAATTTTTCTAAGGTTCATAATTTTTTTATTTCATTCCCAAATAAGCAAATTACCGCGCTCCACCCTGTATACAGCCACTATTAGACGGCCATTATTTTCTGCCATTTAAATGATAGTCTGACGTCAGCACAAATGACACATAAATGAGGTCCCTTGATTTGATGGTCTGCCATTGAGCACTTACAAACAATGGCAATCAGGCGGCAATGGCATTATGCTATTTTTGTCACAAAAGTAAATGGCAGACTCAATGTGCCATTTTAATTTTTTTATGTTGTGTTGTGTTGTGAACTTTTTTCAATTATATTAATTTAAATGAATAAAAATTAAATTTACACAAAAATTTCGAGAAAATATGATGCTGAGATGGCGATTTTGGCATTGTGTGTATTGGAGAGCAGCGAAGGCGATGATTTAAAACAAAGATGCCCAGTAGTGGCTGATATCAGCAAATTAAACTCACACGTAAGCAGTGTTGCCAAACCTTGGGGAATTCCCCAAAATGTGGGGAATTGGAACTTTTTTGGGGAATGAGATTTTTGGGGAATTGCGATTCCAGTACACATTTTTATTTTGCTTTATTAAAAATATTACATTCAAATGACATTGTCATTATAAGACCCCTTTTCCGCAGGCAAATATTTCTTTGCAAAGTCTTGAGTTTGCAGGCGAGAGAGGAGTTTTGTTTCATCATTGTTCCATCATTTGCGCAATCTTTCGAAATTCAATCTCTTTCTTCAATAATTAAAAGATTCCCATTTATTGATCTAGACTTACAAACCCTCGATAACGAGTGGAGAGCACATGCTTTTCTGGAACACCAGAACTTGGGCTTACACCAAAATATGTCTGTGGAAGAATACTGGGGTGCTGTTTTTATTTTAAAAAATTCTGCTGGAATAGAAATTTTTCCCAAACTAAAAGAAGATTTTTCTTTTTTGCTAGTTTTACCATTTTCAAATGCATCCGTTGAAAGAGTATTTAGCGCTCTGAAACAGATAAAAACCGACAAGAGAAATCGCCTATCCACAGACTTAGTGTCTGCAGTCATTTTCACCAAAGAAGGAATTAAAGAAAATGGTGGAACAAATTTCGAACCCGACAAAAAACTGTATAACTTTTCTTGGCGCTAGTTTTTGAACTTTAATAATTTATTAATTTAAACAATGGAATTAATTAACAAACCAACTGTTTCCCCAGACAACTATTTTTTATATTATTTTGTATACTACTTTATGTTACCCAGTAAAAGGAAAATAAATTTATACCTACTATGTATATATTAAAAATGTTTAATCAATTTCTTTTACTAACTGTTTAGAAAAAATAGACGAAAATAGTCGGTCTTTAAATTTGTATTACTCTACACTTTTGCTTTGGGGAATAAGCCATAAATTTGGGGAATTTTTTTAAAAGCTTGGGGAATTTCAACGACTTGGTGTGGCAACACTGCACGTAAGTATACTTACGCTCTTTTGTTTGATCCTCAATCAACCAATAGGAAATCAGCATGTTGAGTGGGAGAGACAAACTACACTTGCATAAATTCTGTGTCTTATTTTACATTTTAATCGTCATCGAGACTGCTGTCAGTGAACACATAAATTGAAATTATTGCGATATATTAATGATGTCAGCCGAAAAGTATTTTATGTTACAATATGCTTTTGATGACTTGCAATGTCTTATTTGTCATAACACATTTAAAAAAACTAAGAAATATAATTTAAAAAAACATTTTTAATATGTTCACAAAGACATGAATTATTTGCAGGGGGAAGAAAAAGAAAAACAATTTAAAATTTATAAGAAAATTTTTATTGAAAAGTTGAAGGAATGGGTAAATCAATCTAAAGAAAATGATGAAGATATGGTGGAGGAGAATTTAAAAATGGGTTTATCTAACTTAATAAGTTTAGATATTGTAAAAAAGGGAAGGCCATTTTCAGATGGACCATTTGTCAAAAATATATTGAGTAAAGTTTTTGGAAAACTTCATTATAAAACTAATTTTATTGAAAAATTACCTTTGTCCCGCAAATAGTATAACCCGGCGTTCTCTTTATTTGGGTGCTATTGTGGAATCGGCATTAAGGGAAAAATTGCGAATTTTTTTCATTCTGTATTGATGAGAGCACCGATATTAATGACCTTTGTCAACTTGTAATCTGCATTCGATACGTTGATTCAGATTACAATGTTTTCGAGTCAATATATTCTGTTGAAACATTTTATGGCAATGTATCCGGCAAATTATTGTTCGATGTCGTCAACGAAAAACTTCTTTCCGTTGTTGATTCTAACAAATTAGCCGGAGTTTGTACGGAAGGTGCGAACACTATGCCAGGCAAACGTGATGGATTTGTAGGCCAGATGAAAAAAAAATAAATTCAGGTTTATACCTTGCATAGTATAATACACCAGGCTGCTCTTGCTTCTAAATTTGTATCCAAGCATCCAGTCATGAAGGCTACTGACCGGATAATTAATAGGATAAGGGGCGGCCATAACTCACTGACTCATAGAAAATTTGTGACATTTCTAAAAAATTCAAATGCTTCTCACCACGATCTATTAATGTTTGCTGAGGTACGTTGGTTAAGCCGAGGTAACAGTATTAATAGATTGTTTGCGCTTAGAAATGAAGTATTTGCATTTTTAGAAGCTGAAAATATCGTAATAACCGAAAAAGAATATTTAAAAGATTATCAATTTATTTTAGACATGGCGTTTTTAACAGACATTTGTAACATGTTGAATGAGTTGAATTTGAAGCTGCAAGGAAGAGATAATAATATTTCTGATATGTTTAAAACTCAGCTATTTTTACTTGCAGCTCAAATTGATTCTGAAGACTTTTCGGACTTTCCGGAAACTTTTGTTATTTACGACAAGGTGAAAATCTTGAAAAAGTTTGAACTTTTGGAAATATTAGAAACGCTTTTTAATAACTTTAATGACAGGTTTAAGGATTTTGAAAATATTCAGCATTTACTGGATATTTTTCAAAACCCTTTTAAATGCGATATATTAAAGTACGAATTTCCAATCCAAACAGAACTTATTATACTTCGAAGCGAATTAGATTTCCCGGATAATTTTATCAATATAGAATTCTGGAAAAATCTGGATGGTACAATATATCCTGAAATAAAGAAGATTTCATTGAAGTGTTTATCTTTATTTCCCGCAACGTATCTTTGCGAACAAATATTTTCAGATTTGAATTATATTTGCTCAAAAAAAAGTAATAAGCTGAATCCTTCTAGTTTGAGAAACATACTTTTATTGCGTAACTGCAATAAGAGTATCAACATAGAAGATTTCATTACTTTTTAATTGCAAATTGAACAATGATTAATTGAGGGAAAATTTATAAACACTTCGAAGAATCTTTTTATTTCGAAATATATCATACTATCCAGATGTCCGCATATATAAATTATATATGTATGTGTTATAGATATATATATATCTATCAATAAATTCATCAGGAGTATTACTAAAATAAATACATTCATCAAGAGTATTACTTAAATATGTACATTCATTAATTTTATATTTCCCTTTTGTTAAACAAAGAAACAGAAAAAAAATTACGACACCCGCCACACATGTGCTTTCGGCGCAATCTCGTTGACGACTAAATAAAATGAATAGCAAATGGTTTTCTTCCAGTGTTATATCGTCACTCTCACCAATACTACTACCTTGGGCATCTAGGATTTAAAATGAGCCAAAACGAAGAAAGCGCACGAAGAAGCGGGTTTTGCTCTCAATTGCTGCTCGAGTTGCGTGAAGAAGAACCAGAATTATATCGGAATGTCGTTCATATGACAACCGCGCAATTCGATCATCTGCTAACTTTGGCCAAGCTTCATATCGAAAAAAAAGGTACAAATATGCGGGCGTGCATTCCAGCAGAAACCAGACTGGCACTAACGCTGCCACTGGCGAAAACTTTAATTCGTTGCGACACCTTTTCCGCATTTCGCAGCCATCAATTTCTTTAATAATTCCCCACGTTTTCGACGATATTTACAAGGTTCTTGTCGCTGACTTCATTAAGGTGATTACTGAGAGTGAAGTGGTTATTGAATATAACCAATGGCTTCACATTTTTTTATATCCCTCCAAAGATTCCGAAGAACGAAACCGAATGGTAGGAAGTTGCGAAGCAGTTCAACGAATTGTGGCAATTTCCTAATTGCATCGGTCCAGTAGAGGGCAAGCACATTGTTATTGTCGCACCCCCTAATGCCGGAAGTGTTTTCTACAACTATAAAATATAAAGATTTAAACAAATCAAAAATTACTTTCCATTTACAAAAAATTACATGTCACGAATTCATTCAATAACATTTTTGGGACGATACCATTTAAATGGGACGGCAATCGAAAAAATTCTGCCATTTTTCATAGCTGCCATTAACGGAGTTATTAGACGGTCATTATACTCTGCCATTTAAATGGTACGAAATCGTGTACCATTTGCTGTGCCATGTCAAATGGCACTCCAAATGGTGTCACAAAAGTGGCAATCAGACGATGCACAATTTCAATGGCAGCCTTGTGACATCATTATGACCTCACACTGCCACTAATAGTAGCTTAAGACACAAATGTTATTATGTAAAATCATTTAAATTACAATTTTGAATAAACGTCAATGAGAATTATGGGAAACTTCAATGAAAGTGACAGTAGTACAGGACAGCACCTAGTAAGCAATGTTGACAATGGTTGCGGTATATCCATTATTTCCTTTATCTATGTGTCAAAATCCCATCATTGTAAATTTGTTGAGATATTTGTCTACATAATTTATTATAACTCGACAATGACTCTTCCGATTTTGTTGAACCAAATTTGAGAAAATTTAAGTTTACATTACCTTCAATTTATGCCTGCAACATATTTTGATTTGATCAATAATTTCGGAATTATCAAAAAAATTGTGACAAACAAATATTTTTTTCGCATAAAATACAATTTTTACTTTCTTTAAAAAACCATGAACTATGGAAAGGGGAAAAGTGTTTGAAAAACATAGTTTGCAAAATTTTTGTTAAAGGGATGTCTATATGTTCTAGCTTCGGCATCCTGATACAATACCATAACTCCCTTTTCACTCTTTGTGTGAGAAAAATAAAGAATTTCTCGACAATTTTACGATTTTGAAGCACTAAATGCTATCTTTTCAAACTAGTGTTTTATAATCCCCCCGTGGTCACTATCTAAAAATATTCCGAGGGCTGGAAAACACAACTCCAATCGGTTAACGGTTAACTATATATGAGAAAAAATGTTTTTTTTTTAAATGCTCAAAATAAAGTTCCATCCAAAATATTCACGATTCGATAAAATCCAAATACGAGACAAACCCCAAATTCCATTTTGTTAGTTATATAACATTATAAAACATACCAAAAATTGCATCTTCGCAAATTTAGAACACATTTGATTTTGGCATATATTATTAGATATTATTTATTTTTGCCAAAAGGATTCCCCACCTACACTCATTACATCAAAGAGGTCATGTAAAAAGTGTGAAATAACTAACGGGTCCGCCATCTAACGTTTTTTTTTTCAACTAGTGCTTATTTCGTGAATGGTAACACTTAGCTCATGTCTGATTTGACAGATAATTAGAGGCATAATTGGGCCATTTTTCTTCGAAAATGAGCAAGGAGTGGCCGTTACAGTCAATGGCGATCGTTATCGGTCCATGTTGAACGAATTTTTGTTCACAAAAATTGAAAAGGAGGATATTGGCAACATTTGGTTTCAACAGGCGCAGAGCAGAGCTGATGTCGTTTGGCCACCTCGGAGCTGCGATTTGACACCGTTGGACTATTATTGTGGGGTGCCCTCAAAGATAAGTGTTACGCCGGCAAGCCAGAGACAATTGACGCTTTAAAGGACAATATTCGTGAAGCCATTGGTGAAATACAGCTGCACACAATCGATAATGTGCTTAAAAATTGGACCGATCCTGTAGGCTACTGTATGGCCAGCCGAGGCAGCCATTTGAATGAAATTATTTTCCATTATTAACCGGAAGGATTGTACTTTCAAATAAAAAAAGAAATTTGAGAAAATAGTCGGTAGATTTTTTATAGCATTTTCAAAAAAATTTTGAAAATGCGGACCCTTTAGTATAGAAATAAATTTTTCTTCGTTTTAAAGTTCTGTTAATAGTTCCGGAGATATCAGTCTCTAAAGCTGAAAACACAGAATTAGTTAAAACATTTTTAACACATGAGGCCAGAATATATATGTATTGAAAATATGTTTCGTTTCTATCCTTTGGTGGGTGTTGGATCATAAGAAAGAATATAATATTATTATATGAATCGAAGTTAAAACATTCGATATTTATCCAAAAACATGAATACAAATTGAACTAAGAAATTATGCTACAAATTTTACGAAAAATATCAAATATTGTTAAAATTCCGTGACAATTATGCTAAAAAGTATTTAGCATCATGTTTCAAAAAAATTGTGCTGAAGCCAAAAAAAATGTATGCGTTAATTATGTCAAACTGGCAACACTGCCCATGAGATATTTAGGGTTTTCACAAGCTCTCGTATTGACACACGTTGTATCGCATTGTCGTAAATAAGTACAACAGTTGTGAACACATCATTATTGATTTTTTGTTGTATGTCGCATTTATCCAGCTGATTCAAGAAACAGTTGATAAAAAATTTTTTAAAACTAAAATGCCTAAACTAAACGAAGTCTATGGCATTTCAATATATCAATTTTGATAGCACCTGTTACGCGCGGGCATACATTTCGAAAAAAATGCATCGATAAATAAAGGAATTTACAGACATACTAAGTTCAAGGCTAGCCAGTGGCGTGGTGCTAAACCCCAGATTCATCGTCGCGTAAACATAAAAAAATGTATGCCAGTATAGGGCCACACAAAAAATATAAATACCGGCAAAACAAACTAAACATTAGTCAAGGTGGCAAGTGAAATTGTAAGTGACACAAGAATGGCCATTCAGTGACATGATGGAATTGTCATATGGAGTAAATTTTTCCCACCCAGCGCTACTTTAAGCTTCGTCTATGGCAACCAGGGGTACTCTTCATTCACTGGGGCCCCCTAAAATAAAAGTTTGGGAATCACTGCCTACACGGGTACATTACCTTCCTCTCTCCTTTCAGCACATAGGCAAGATTTTTAATTAGGCATGTTTTTACTATTTTGATTTTTATAATTCAATTTTTCTTTCCTATTTCTTAAAAAATACTAAACATTTTGGAGATAACTTAAATCTGCTCTTATTTACTAACTTACTCTACTGCTGCTGCCGGTGATGAGAATGGTGATGATGTTGATTTTGATGATGATGTTGATTCTATGGACATGTTGGCTTCTATTTATTTTTTTATTGTATTTCGATTTCCCTGTTCTTTTTATTAACACATTTGCAAAATATTTCGTTGGTAATTTATGTTTTCAATTTTATCAAAATTATAGTTTTAACAATTTGTCTTTTTACGTTTTAATATTCTTTCTTCTCTGTCTACACTTTGTCGTCGTTTCTTTTATGTACATTTTAAACTCCTTTTCGCAAGTAATTTATGTTTTCAGATTATCCAAATTATAGTTTTAACAATTTGTCTTTTTACTTTTTAATATTCTTTCTTCTCTGTCTACACGTCGCCGTCGTGTCTTTTATGTACATTTTAAACTCCTTTTCGCAAGTAATTTATGTTTTCAAGATTATCCAAATTATAGTTTTAACAATTTGTCTTTTTACTTTTTAATGTCATATTTGATGCCAAGTTCCGTTTTTGACGACCGTCCTTTGCTGCTGTACCTTCTCGATTAACTTCTCACCATTCTTGTTCGTTGTCAACTAGCGATCTTGGTTGCCCAAAAAAAAAACAACAACATCATACCATCGTATGATTTAACGGGATAATTCCAATGGCACAATCAGTGTTGCCAGTTTAGCACTTTAAGTGCAATTCTAGCATCTTTTTTTGGCTTCTGCACTTTTTTTCTGGAAGAACATGCTAAATCCTTTTTAGCACTTTTTCGGAAATTTTTGCTAACTTTTAACTTTTCTTGATAATTTTTAGCATTTTTTGTCGATAAATTACATTTTTTCTATAATTCATGGCTGTTTTTCGGAATTAATCTCTCAAATAATGCTTATATTCAACCAGAAATTGTAACATATATAGAATTATCACGGGTGTTTATATTAAAAATAGGTTAATTTATACATAGTTTTGTTATATGTCTCATCTGACGTTTCTCTTTGCGCTTCTTCATTGAGGAAACGAACTTCTGTCAACAACGTCGAACAAAATTCTCCATTTTTAGTTTTATGCACTCACGATGTTCCTGTATTTACATATTTTATACATTCACAGTAACAATTTATACTGTGTTTGTCAAACCTCAGCAGTAGAATTCTTCTCTTGACGTTCAAACACTAATTGGCTTCCCTTCAATCATTAAACCGATGAGCGAGTTGACAAATCTTTGCATAAATTAATCTATGATGTTAAATCCTTAACGCAAAAGTATGTTGGTCTAGACTTTTTATTAGCAATTTCTTTAAATTTGATGTACGGAGAACATGCCTCTAAAAAACAAAAAAATAATTTTTAAATGCAATATATAAAAAAATTTATTTAAATCATATAGACGGTTCAACCGTCTAATTACGTTAATAAATTTAAAAAACGGAATCAGCTTTCATTTAAGCGGTTAACTTGATTAATCGTCCAGCCTTTTTATGGGAGGGCGTAGTGATTTTCTCTAGTTAAGTACAAATTTACTGATTAATCAATTACAGTCTACATTCTGACAGTTCCGACAACGGTATGAGACTGATTGGCTTTGCCGCGACAAAAAACATGGTTGCTAGTGGCACAAGATTCCAGCATAAAGACTTTCACAAGGCTTCTTGGGAATCCCATGATCAAAGAACGAAGAACCAACCCGTGGTAATTGATGGTAGCCACTCATCCCGTGTAAGGGAGGTACGAGTGATCAGAGGAGCTGATATCGCTTCTGATCACTACCTGGTAGCAGCAAAGGATCGCACAAGATTAACTAGCGCGAAAATCTTGCGAAACCGGACGCAGAGAAAGCTAGACATTGGAAAGCTGTAATTACCAGATGTAGCCAGAGCCTACTCAAGCAAACTCTAGCCACTTTTGGCATAGAGCCACCCCTCCCGATTACGATCCTGAAGCGCAGTGGAAACCTACTTTCGACTCTATAAAAACTGCCGCAACAACCGTACTTGGTTTTGAAAAACCGCTTTGCAACAAAATTTGGTACGATGAAGACTGTCGCACAGCAAATGATGAAAATAACTCTGCACGTATGGCAGTGCTTCAGTCAATTGTAACGCGAGCTATTACTGAGCGGTAAAGTCAAAAAAGAAAGGAGGTAAACCGTCTTTTTAGGCGTAAGAAACGGCAGTGGAGAAAGCGCGAGAGAGAGAAAATTGAGATATACCGAAGGAAGAACGAAGCCCGAAAATAATACCAAAAAGACAAAAGCCCCTTTCTGTAAAGACAAGGACAGAAATCTCATTGCAAATATGCACAGCATGTTGCGGATATGGAGATGTAATTTCTCTGCGCTACTGGTACCTGAGATATCCAATCCTCCAATCCAAATCCCCTCCTAACCAAGGGCAGACAGAAAAGTTTTTTGTGTGCGGTTTCATGTCAGTTTTTTCGGCTCATTTTCGCAGTCACAGTCATTAAATCAGTTTAGCAAATAAAAAACCAGCCAGCAATTTTAAACCCTGATCAGAACTCCCATTTGCAATCCCAAACTAAGTTTGGTTAAATAATAGGCAATGACAAAATTTAATTGTGGTCGTTAAAGGTTTATGCCAGTTACTTCTTCTATGCGTTAAAATTTGTTCCGTATCAAATGATATAAGGATATATTCCTATGGGTAAGGATGTTCGAATATGCATGGTTTACGAAATTGTGTTTTTTTTATCGAATATAGGCCGTAAAGTGCTGCAATCTACAATTTTTGATTGTTTCAGTTTTAGCTCTTTTTTTTGCTAATTGCACTTTTTTTGGCATGTTTTTTGACAGCATCTGGCAACACTGGGCACAAGACAATGCTAAAAAAAGGAATAGACAACTGAACGAAAGACAACATGACTACCATAGATAAAGGAAATAAGTAGATATCCCACAGGCGTTGTTAAGTACTGCCACTAGGTGCTGTGTTGTCGTTTTGTAACTTTCATTGGCGTTTCTCATAACATTCACTGACGTTTATTCAACAGTGTGGGACATTTTTTCAATACAAAAATAGAATCATTTTCCAGGTTGTGTTGTTCAAACAACTAATTTAGTTTTTTTCATGTCATTGTGTTCCCCACTTTCTAATTCCAATGCATTTTGGTTATGAGCTTTTTTGGTGTACCGTTATTGTTGGTATTCGTTTGTGTTGACTTGTACAGCATCGGTCCACTAAACAAAACAAAATGCCTGTTGATGTTGCCTACAACAGCTACTGCTATCACCTGTTCTAAATACATCTCGCAAGGTATATTTTATTTGGGATTAAACGGTGTAATTATTGCATTCAGCCCCATCTAGAAAATATCCCATTGAACAAGAAATTCCCCAAGGCATGCGAGATATCTAGTTAATTCCTTTATCTATGATGACTACCATGTTTTCTAGAAAGTTCTTATCCCAGCAATTCAGGCATGGGAAAAATGTACTAATTTGTACTTTTGTACCTCAAAGAAAATTGTAAGGAATAAAAGGAATTTGAACGGTTCGACGAATAGTAATTTTCCTATAAATCCCTAACACACCCCTCCTCGGTTATGTCTGTACGAAATTTCATCTTGATCGGGCTAGGCGATTAGAAACGGTTGCATTATTTCCATTTTTTGTTTCGAGAAATCACCACTGTGCAATGGTTCCATTTTTATTTAAAGTCATACTGGAATTCGAAGACAGTTCAAGAATTTGGCGCTTATCTCGTGCTGTATGCAGCCTTTTTGAATGTATTTCGTTTGTACCGCGTTCCGTAATCCATAGTATTCCTAAAATAGTTGTTCACCACTTTTAGACTCCGACCAATTTTTCCAGCAATAGAGCGGTTAGAAAGCTTTTGATCGCTGTAAGCATCGACTTTTGATTTTTCCGTGGTACTTAAAAGCTGTTCTTTCAAGAAAAATTATTCGACAATTGTTCCAAAAACGTGTGTAAATCAATAAATATTTCAAACATCTGCACCGAGGCTAATCTAAGTTAACACTGAAAATCATTCTTTTTCTTTAATTTTTTACGAAAACAATATCGAAAATACCGTTGACTTCAACTAACCCCTCTGGTTTTGTTGTTATTAGTGTTAGAAGTGTTATGCGTTTTCCACTATTGCAATTTCGAAAGTCCACCATTTGAGAATCTCCAAACAAATTGCATGGTTACTAGTCCCATTATATGCCACGGCCCTTTTTTTCTAATTAAAGTTCCAGCAGAATCTTGTGGTCATGTTAAAAAAAATTAAACACATCAATTTTAATTGGTAGCAGATCGCTTTCTCGTATACTACTCTTATAGCAGTGTCGCTTTCTCTTATACTACACTTTCCATGAGAAAAACACGAATGTGGTTGCGACATCTAGTCTCTACGGTCAATCCTGTGACAATCCGCATAAAAGCGAAATTATTTTTATATTTCCCTAATTTGTGTGCATGCCCCAACAAAAGAGAAAGATGATAATGCCAAAGACATATTATATTTATGAGCGCCTAGAGGAAGCGGATGACCGCTGGCCCTGGCCATGACATTAAGATTGTACTATGTAGGAGATTTTAATGCTAAAATAGGCAGAGAAAATGTGTTTACTCCAACTACTGGCACTTTCAGTCTACATGCTGACAGTTCCGACAACGGTATGAGCGGTACAAGATTCCAGCATAAATACATTCACAAAGCTACTTGAGTATTCCCTAATCGAAGAACCAAATTGATCACGTGGTAATTGATGGGAGGCACTCATCCAGTGTAATGGACGTACAAGTGATCAGAGGAGCTAACATCGATTCTGAACACTACTTGGTAGCAGCAAAGGTTCGCAGAAGATTAAGGGGAGCGAAAATCGTACTAAACTAGACACAGAGATAGCTGGACCTCGGAAAGCTGCAATTACCAGAGGTAGCCACAGCCTATTCAAGGAAGCACTAACAAGTTTTGGCACATAACCCAACCCCTCCCGATGACGATCCTGGAGCGCAGTGGAAACCCATTTCCGACTCATTAAAAACTGCCGCAACAACCACTATGCAACAAACCATGGCACGATGAATAGTGTCGCATAGCAAATGATGAAAAGAACGCTGCACGTATGGCAATGCTTCAGTCAATTGCAACATGAGCTGTGTCAGAGCGGTATAGGGAACAACAAAGGAGGTAAATCGTCTCTTTAGGCCTAAGGAACGGCAGTGGAGCAAGCGCGAGAGTAAGAAAATTGAGGCATACAGAATGAAGAACGAAACCCGAAAATTCTACCAATAAGTCAAAAACGGAACTAATGCACATGGTTCAGGGCCCTCCTTCTGTAAAGACTAGGACGGAAATCTTATGGCAGGTTTGCAGAAAATCGTGTGAATATGATGATATCACTTCTCCGCGCTACTGGTACCTGAGATATCCAATGACGATGAAACAATCGATCACAATTTGGACGATGACGGCGATTGCCCCATTCCTAACCAAGACGATGTCAGAACAACTACTGCCCGACTTAAGAACAACAAAGCCGCAGGAGCCGATTAATTACCGGCGGAGCTTTTTAAGGCTGGCGGCGATGATGAAGGTCACAAACGATCGTCTAACAATGTGAATTGAAATTCTACTTGTGACTGTTGGAAATTTTATATTCAAAAATATAACTTCCAAGCTTAATTATATGTTATTAGTTTTAAAGACAATGATGTCATAAAGCTGGATTTCTCTGTAAAATGCAGGATTGATATCCAAGGCAGAAAAGCGGGATAATCCCACCAAAAGCGCTAATTATGCCTCATATTTAAAAAAGGAAATTAGTTTCAGTCGGGTGAACCGACTTAATCATACCCTCACCATACCGTGTCTCATCCATTGCGTGCTAGTTCTGTTAAAAAACGCCCATATTCAACAGCAGATTGACGACATTGCGCTAAATATTATTGAATACCCAAATTAGTTAGTTTCCCTCCCAATAAACTGGGCGTGGCACAATAGTCAGTTATTAGTTACGCAGTAGCTTTTAGCAAAATACTGCCTAGTACCGAATTTTATTAAGATCGGTTGTTGTTTACGAGAGTTATCGTGTGGATCAACCGGTCATCCGCCAAACTTTTATATGGGAGGTGCCAGAATGGGTGTGGCAAAACAGCTCATTTTCTATAGGAGAGCTTTATTTGGCTAAATACTGTCTAGTACAAACTTTCATAAAGATTGGTTTGGTTTTGCGGGACTTCTCATGCCGAACATCCAGACGCCCAATCAACTTTTGTATGGGAGGTACCACAATGGGCGTGACAAAATCACCCTTGTTTTAATCGGTGGTTAGCCTTTGATAAGGTGAAGCCTTATACCTAATTTCAATAAGGTCGGAAGTGTTTCACGCGATTTATCGGATTGACAATCCGGTCGAACACCCTGTTTTGTGTGGAAGGTACCAGAATGGGCGTGACAATCTCGCCCATTTCCTCCAGTTAAGTAGGCACTTACAGATTATTAACTGGTGTGAGAGTTGAAGCTAATCACATCTACCAGAAGAAAGGTTTGAAAGAAATATGATTTTTTGCTAAATGTGTCCATTTGTACGGGAGGTACCAGAAGGGGCGTGGTCAAAACGCCCATTTTCAATTCCAAACTCAATATTGGCAAATAATAGTCACTTACAAAGTTTCATTGTCATCTGTAAAGATTTACGGCAGTTATCGTGTTGACCAGCCAGCCAGACAGACGGACATGGCCCAAACGTCTTAAAAAGTCCTAAAACGAATTTCGTCCAAAGATACTAAGGGTCTAATTTGGTTCCTTCTATGTCAACATGAATAAAACAATCAGCAGCAAAAGTCACGTGCCACTCGCGTATGCTGATGATATAGATATCATTGGGCGCACAATGAGAGAAGTTACTGAGCTGTTTTCGAGAATTGAGAAGGAGTCACCAAAAGTGGGTCTGACAGTAAATGAGGACAAGACAAAATTAATGGTTTCAACGATTAGACTAAAGCGTGAACGTTGATAACCGTTATAATTTCGAGGTGGTTGGTGAATTTATGTACCTCGGATCTGCCGTAAACAAAAGCAACAACGTCAGCCTTGAAATCAAGCGGAGAATTGAGCTTGCGAATAGATGTTACTTTGGGCTAAGAAGCGTTTTAGAGATAAAGCCCTCTCTCGAGTAACAAAAGTCCAATATACCAGACTCTCATATAACCTGTCTTGCATTATGGCGCAGAATTCTGGGTCTTATCGCAAGCAGACGAAACATCTGTAGGAGTCTTCGAGAGAAAAATATTCCGAAAAGTGTATGGCCCTATAGTGCACAACGGCGAGTATGGTCGACGCATGAACCATGAGCTGTATGGCGCTTAATCCTGACATTGACATAGTTAAGCGGATCAAAATAACGCGATTGCGCTGGCTAGGCCATGGCAGTAGAATGGATGAAGACGAACAAGCACGAAGGGTTTTCGAAACCAAACTCGAAGGAAAACGAAAAATAGAAAGACCAAGACTCCGCTGGAGGGATCAGGTTGACGAATCCCTGTGTACACTTGGTATTGCCAACTGGACAGATAAGGCAAAAGATCGAACTGGTTGGCGAAATATGTTATCTTCGTTGTGTACGGTCTCTGATTCCCCGGGGTTGTTCGAGACCTGATTAGTATGTCAGAACTGCTGGGATTCATGAGGAGGTTGCGTTGGATGCGACATCGTGGAGACCTACGATCGCCCCACCTCTCTCTCTCTCTCTCTCTGTAGCACCCCCATAACTCCCCTCTAAGACCCCTCTCTCCACTCCCTCCCTTTTTCTGTTCTCTCACACTGAATCGTTCTATTTTTCTTGTATCTATCTATCTTTTTCCGCGTCTTATAAAGGACGAATGCAATGGGCTAACTGGACTTCGAGTGAAGCATCTGCTAAGATCTTCGGATCTCTGGTAGATGCATGTCTTTAACCTAACCTAACCTACTCCATTCTTCGTAATACATTCCCATACCTTTGGGAATCCACCACCATATTTCATGATTCGTGTTCCTGCATTCGGGGTAGTACCAAGCACGACCATGGGACTCACATCAATTGATTTTAGTCTCATCAAACCATACATATGTCCTTAAACACAAGGCGTAATTGTATTTTTATTCTTTTAAACGAATTCAATTCGACAGAATTCAGTTTTGCGGAAAAATATTAAATGCACCTTAAGTGGCCAGCCTTGTGCATTTAAATTCTATTTAAGTTAACCAGAAACAACCATATGATTTTGACATTTTGTTTTATCTGCCAATTGCAATTTCAATGTTCAACATACATTGGTTTTGGAAATTTCATACTAAAACTTCTGAATAAAATAACTTTATATAATAATAAAATGCCGAACAAAATATATTGGATGCAGAAATGTGTAAACTATTGAGTCTAGCCCTTTTAGGATGACCACGCACAACACAAACACACCCAAACCATTTCTATATTCGTGGTAATGCAGAGATTTCACAGTTGTTTTACTGGCAAATGTCGATATTTGCATTTGGCATTTCATGATGTTGCCATATCTATACACCAAAAAAAATGGTTGATTTAATTTAACACTAAAACGCCCAATTCACATTTAAAGTCTTATTTGAATTTAATACGCAATTAACTAATTGCGCTTTTAAATACCAAGTCAAAATTGTGCCTTAATCGCCCAGGGAATCAATAGATCGGAAACAGCTCGTAGAGCTCAGCTGACGACACTATTTCGGGCACAGGGGACTTAAAGTAACAATTTCAATGACAACATCTGATCTATGACATAAAGCAACTATTGTACGTATAGAGAAGAAAATTTACTCATGGAGTGGAATGCCAACAAAGAAAACGAGTGAAATGCGTCATTCTCTGCTAACTCTCTCTTACTCTCTTGGTTGAATATTTCAATACACGAACAGTTTTCTGATTATGTTATTCTATCTAACTATAGAAATTCCAACCATATTTAAATAAAATTACATAAAGTATGTAAAAATGTGAAATAATCAAGACTTTTTTGTTCTCTTCTACTAGAGTTGCCAAATTTCGGGGTTTTTTTCTTCTCTACCTGAACATCCTTTTTGTCTATGAGGAGTACGTATGTTCACATACACCGGTCTCCTCATCCAGCGTGTTGTCCGGGGAAATGAATGTTCATAAAGAGATTGAGCATATCTCCACTTCAGGTTGCCCAATGACCGGATGAGTCCTTTAGGTAACATATCGTCGAATTGCCTGATGTATCTTAGATTTCGCATTAGCTCAACTTTGGGGCCGTCGGTGGTAGTGCGTTAGTTTACGCGCCTCTAGTACATGAGATCCTGGGTTCGATCCCTGCTCTGACCACCTTAAAATTTCTTTCGGTGTCGGTCATCTCGCATAGTGACGGCGTCACTATCTAGTATTTATCCATGAAAAGCCATTTGAAATGATCTCATTCCTCGGCGAAGCTCAAGGCTTTATTAAACAGCGTCGCCACGATTTCTTTATATGCGTAAGCTATCCATTCAACCAGGAAGACTTCTTCTTTCTCCTTGCCGTCGTTATTTGGCAAGGGATTTGAAGCGACTTGTTGAGGACACAAGCGACCCTGTCCGCTATATTCTCTATGTCATCTACGCTCTGATTCTGAACCCAAATAACTCTTACAAGTCTTTTCATAGAGTGGTCATAGAAGGATCAGTGGGACAGTCTTGCCCACATTGCAATGAACTATTGCAGGCTGGGTTATGTTATGTGCTGTACAAGGTGGCCCAAAAGTAAACTTCCGATGTTTTTTTGGCTGTAATTTAAAAAAAAAATTAAAAACTTTGATTCTTCTTGTGGATTATTTTTATTTGGTCTTTTAATTTTTTTTACATCAAGTCGAGAATATTATGTCGTGTAAATGGCCGCCGCCACAGTTGATTGTCATTTGAGCCCTTTTTATGGCATTTTCCATCACTTTGGCCAAAACTTCCGGCGATACGTCCTCACATTCTTGACGGATATTGTCTTTAAGAGCTGCAAGAGTCTGAGGCTTGTTGACATAAACCCGCGACTTCAAAAAGCCCCACAAAAAGAAGTCTGGAGCGGTCAAATCAGGCGATCTTGCTGGCCAGTGCAAATCGCCAAAACGGGAGATTAGGCGCCCGGGAAATGCATCCTTCAGCATATCGGTTGTGGCACGTGCAGTGTGTGCCGTTGCACCGTCCTGTTGGAACCACATGTTTTCCAATCCCAATTCATCAAGTTGCGGCAAAAAGAACTCGTTGATCATTGCTCTGTAGCGTGGCACGTCGTCTGGTGGATGTCGACGGAGCTTCCATGACATCCTCGGCTACAGCAGCAATATTCTCTGCAGAACGGCTACTCCGGGTTCTGCCACGCCTGGCAGCATCTCGTGTTGTGCCAGTCTCTTCGAGGCGAGCGGCTAAACGTCGCAGTGCTTCACCAGTAGGCGTTGGACGGCCAGGAAATCTGCGACGAAATTCACGTTGTGCCAAAGTTACCGACCGATTATAATTATTGGTCAAATAAATAGTCAGCAATATTCCGCGTTCTGGAGCAGTGTAGCGTAACATTTTTTATTAACGTGTATTTCGCATGTGTGTACTACACAAATGTCAAAACAGAACTGACATTAGGGGCCAATCGCAAAATTTATAGCATTTTATGATAGGAGGATTACTTTTGCGCCACCTTGTATTTATAATCAAAGATATAATTGAAATCGACGACATTCCATTCCCTGATCATCTCCTACAGGTCCTCCATTTGAAATGTGACATCTTTTGGTGCATAGCTCTTGCCTACAGCCGGCTCATTCCCTCTATTACATATACATAACTAGGCTAGTACCAAGTTGGTACTCCATGGTGTCAGTGCATTTGCGTCCTAAACACATTGAATAGTAATCTCTAGGTGCATTTGAAAAACTCACATTTAAACTGAAGTGGTCATAAATTGCATGTTTTATGGTTTTTGTCAAATTCAATGTTAACCGTAAGTACAGGGTGGTTCAAATACAAGAATTTTTTTTAAATGTAATAAAATGAACTAAACTTAAATTTCGTGTGGCTTCCGCGGCTGGCTTCGCCATAGCTCACCCTGTCAGTGAAATTTCCCAAGACTTTGTTGACGGCTTATGGTTCTATCTCACGAATGGCTCGGACGATATTATCCTTAAGGGGGTGGATCGTTTCAAGATATTTCGCATAGCATCGATCTTTGACGGCACCCCACAACAAAAACTCTAAAGGGGTCAAATCGCAGATCCGATGCTGCCAATTGGCATCGCCGAGACGTCTGATGCCACGTTTATGCAACTTAGTGCGCCAAAGATCGATTGTTTAATGAGCTGTGTGATATGGTGCGCCATCCTGCTGAAACCAAAGATTATTCAACTTCATATCTTCCATTTCAGCCCACAAAAAGTCCGCTCGCCGTAGGCTAAAAAATCCACACCAAGCTGTAACTCTTTGTGGATGCATTGGCTCCTCGACAATGCTATGCGGGTTTCCCGATCCCCAGCTGATGCATCAATTTTGTTAATTGGCATAACCTCCAAGATTAAAATGCACCTCGTCAGAAAAGATGATTTTTTCGGCCAAATCGATATCCGATTGGAGTTAGCAATATTTTCAATATTTCCCAAAGTTGTTGAAGCGTGAAACAACTAATTTTGGTCCGCGGAGGTATGATTCTGACTTATAGTCAATATTTCGAACAGAAAAAATCTATCAGTGTCAAAATTTATGATTTAAAAAAATCTGTATTTGGACAACCCGTTACATGCGTGTAGAGCAGTGATGCCATAATTTTGAATTTCGATAACACGCGTGGTGGACAGAAAATTGTGTTCCTGCGCTGCCGACACACGTATACGATAGTATAAGCTTCTTCCTGTGATTTCGATCGTCGGCGGTCCTCTCTTGCTTTGTTTTCATTTTTCTAGGGCGAATTGACTAAGGTGGAAGCATAAGGGTGACCCGTGTGTCTGTTCCAACTATCACGGTATCAGTCTTTTATCCTTCGCCTATAAGGTCTAGTCGAGCGTATTATGTGGAAGAATAAATCCAATTATTGAAACCCTGATTAGACCTTATCAGTGTGATATAAGACTAGGCAAGTCCACGACTGACCAAATACGGGGAAAACTGTACGAAGCTATATCTGAACTTGGGATTCCGGTAAAACTGATCCGCCTCCGTAGAATGACGCTGACCAACACCAAATCAGCAGAGAAAATGGGGAAATACCTCACTGAACCATTCTGTACCAAGCGAGGACTGAGACAAGACGACACACTTTCGTGCAATCTCTTCAACATCTTAATGGAGATAATAATGAGAAAGGCTGCAGTAAATACGAACAAGACCATTAACACGAAAAGCCATATGTTGCTGGCGTATGCTGACGACATAGACATCATTGGGCGAAATTTGCGAGAGGATACTTCAGTGTTTTCAAAAATCGAAAAGGAATCAGCGAATCAGCTGTTAAAGAGGGTAAGACAAAATTGGTGTCAACGACTGGACAAACCTTTAGAGTTGGTCCGCACTTGAACGTCGACAACCGATTTAATTTTGAAGTGGTAGATGAATTTGTCTACCTTGGATCCGCCGTGAACAAGGAAAACAACGTCGTCCTGGAGATAAATAGGAAAATTGTGCTTGCAAATAGTTGCTATTTTGGGCTCAGCAAGCAGTTTAGGAACAAAGCCCTCTCTCGACAGACAAAAGATCAGCTGTATCAGACTCTCATTTTACCTGTCTTGACATATGGCTCCGAAACTTGGGTCATATCGCAAGCGGATGAAAAACCCCTGTGAATTTTCGAGAGAAAAATATGTGGTCCTGTTAGAGAAAACGGCGAGTACCGACGCCGCTGGAACCAAGAGCTTTATATAATTTAAATTCTGACGTGGACATAGCTAGCCAAATCAAATTAGGCCAATTGCGTTGGATAGGCAATGTTATCAGAATGGATGAAGATGAACCAGCGCGAAAAGTGTTCGATAACGTACCCGAGGGAAGCAGGAAAGAGGACGTCCAAGACTCCGCTGGAAAGACCAGGCAGAAGAATCTCTCCGTATCCATGGTGTTACCAACTGGCGACAAAAGGCGAAGGTTAGAGACAGTTGTAAGAATATATTGAAATTTGTTTAATTTGTTTGTTTAATTAATATGTGTAAGACATCTCACCTCATGAGATTGAGAGTAAATATGGGAAGCACTAGATGTTGCTGATGTTGTTGGGCAAATTGAGAATGTCTTCGGTTGTCAAAATCGGCTGATTACGAGTGTGAATTTTTAATGAGCTGATGACACATGCACACATATCGATGGTGTTGCGTAAAAAGGGTCTATCTGTTGTTTCCAATTGTCTCTAAGATTTGCATAGATCGTACGGTAACAACAAAAGTTATGACTATAGAAAGTTAAGGTTAGGTTATTCGAGCAATATAATTGCATACCTATTTCCTTGCAGATAAGCCCAAGCAGGTTTGTCGTGACAAGGTAAACAAAATTTGATTGGCCCCCGTAACAAAATGGAGATTGGCCCTTTTTACGCAACACCATCGATATGTAAACAACATTTGAAAATTGAAGACACGGAATGCGAATGTAAAGAAAATCGATCAGGTGGGCAAGTGCTTTCACCTTAATGAATTCGCCTTGCATTTTTCCAATGAAAATCAAATCATTTGCTGGTTAGCATTTGTTACAGAAGGTTTATGCTGCGAAATTGTTTAAAAATACATCAAATTGAACTTTGTTTCCCTGCAGTCGTATTTTTAGTTATTTCCCTAATTACCAATAATTACCATTAACTACCTGCGAGACTAGCAGCAATGCATTATACTGACGAATTTAACATTGACGGTAGTCAGTGGCTACCCTATGCACTACCATGTACCATGCAGATCGCTAGTTACATGGAATTGACGAAATATCTAACAACATTGTACTAACTACTTGACTGGTACAATCCAGTTGATGAATTCGCCGGACCATAATGAATTAATGTTATGAATAAATCTTTATCATTATCTTCACATTCTTCTACATTTTCAAACTTTTGCACAATTTGTTCCTTCTCTTTCTTTATTAAGCGTTTCAATTGTTTTTTGCTTGTCATTTTACCGTTCTAAATATTAAAGTTCACTTTTTTATACTTCTAACCCACGTACGCTGTCACGATGATACTTCTACGAACGTTTAATAGCAACTGACGCCAACACAAAAAAACAACCAAGCAACCAACAAATCATAACGGTTCAGTGCATTGTTTTTTTCCACTTGTTTTCAAACGTATAATAATCAAAAGGCGAACTGTAGCATTACCAGTAGCCACTCAAGTAGCTATTCAGGCCACTAGCTTCTTTTGAAACTGCAGGGTTTTTTCTGCTTCACTCACAAGCGCAGTATGTTATAATATATGTGTGGGCATCACTGGTGTAGAGCCATGGGATTTTAAACGGTATTTTCTGTACAGCGCCACAAGTCAAAAAAAATTTTTTTCTTCAAATTCTTTTATAACTATTTGGCGTAATTGTAGTTGTAGTAGGTATGAAAGTGAACACGCATTGTAAAGTTTTGCGGTTTTTGAAATTTGGTTTTTTTAAAGGTTTTTTCGGATAAAAAAAAATAATAAGGTATAGAAAGAATACTGTCTGCTCTTTGGAGAAATTAAATCAAATTTTAAAAAAAATTGTTCAAGTGCAAAACCGGAAATGCCATTTCAAGCCAAAATTTTTGTAGTTGGTTAATTTTTTTTAAAAATATTTTTAATTCGAAATTAGCTTAAAATATACTTATAATACACTAGAAGTTTCAAAATGGAATCTGCACTGGTTCAATAGATATGTAAATTAATGTATGATGTTACCTGTAACCATTTTTCTTTTTAAAACTGCCCATAATGTACTTAAATGTAAATTAAACGTCATTATGACTACACATTCTGTTTTCCAAAAACGCTTTTAATTACTTCTTACTTAATTACTTCTACTTGCTTTATGGTAAGTTTCTGCTATTTATTTTTTATGATTGCATTCTCACGAAATTCCCACACAATGGGTAAAACCAATTTGTATCAAGAGACTAACTCAGGTAGATATGCCACCCTTAACAGATGCACCCATTCAGTAAAATTGAGGGTAAAATTTTTAACAGGCACTTCAGTTGTGAAATACGTAGAATGTATAGGTATTTATATGTCATCCATTTTCAGCTCAATTCTATATGTAACCATAAAACGTCACCTCAGTATTGGTATCATCATAGAGTAATACATACGTAGAGAAAATCTTTCACTCACCAAATTTCTGACATTTGTCCTCGTGTGATGTATACGTTTGATGTTGAAAAGAATTGCTTTACTAATACCAGATAGAGGCAATGGTTCAAAACAACGAACAAAATAACAACAACGGCATTTCGTTTTGTGTGTTAAAATTAATGTGTTAAATACAACACAAATGTATGCTAACAATAACAGTCAATAAAAAAGTTTAAAACACAATTAAATTTCACAGTTTTTCACCAAAATGGCATGAAAAATTAAAGCAAGAAGTTATTGTAATTCCACCTGGTGTATATCACTTTTCGTCAAACATCTCTCTATCACACCGACCGCATCACGAAGAGTGTGAAATGAAACGTCAGATGAGAGAATAAGTTTATCTAGGTATGTATTAGTCTATGGGTATCATAGACTAACACATACGTAGATAAACTTATTCTCTCATCTGACGTTTCATTTCACACTCTTCATCGTAGGTTTATGGAAATGAGAGCAATTAATTTTAAAATTATCTTACACCAGGTGGAGTTACAAAATATGTTCACTTAACTTTTTCCTCTCGTTTTGGCGTAGAACTGAAAAATTTAAATGTATTTTGCACTTTATTGTTGACTTTTATCGTTGGTATACATTTGTATTGTATTTAACACAACTAGTTTGTCACAAAAACACGAAATTCGGTTGTTGTTCCTTTGTGGATCGCTGTATACTATTGCCACCATCTGGTATTATTGAACCCATATTTTCCACCCACCACTGTGTAATTTCCATCGTACCTATGACGTTTAATTTATCGAGCGAATAAAATCTTCTATGGTATGTGTTATTCTATGATTGGTATGCTCTAAAAGACAAAAACATGAAACGGAGAAAACAGGGTTACAAGTTTGAAATTTGAATAAAACAAACGTCTTATAGGCTATCATCCTAAAAATTTTTTCATATTAAAATCTGAAACATCCCTTTTTCTGCATTGCAAAATTTATCTAGTTTGTTCCTTCAGTTATTTTTTTTATATTGAATCCAATTTTTGCGAAAATGCATATGAGGCACAAAATTTTATTAAAATTATTAAATTTGGTCACAAATGTATTGTATGTATCACTTTTGTAGAATTCAAAATCCTAACTTCGCTGAAACATTTTTCAAATTTGTAAATTATCTTTTGTACCTTTGTACCTTTTCTTAAAAAAAGTACTATTTCTTAAAAAAAGTACTATTTCTTTAAAAAAGTACCTTTTCTTAAAAAAGTACTATTTCTCAAAAAAAAAGTACTATATCTTAAAAAGTACTATTTCTTTAAAAAAAAGTACTTTTTCTTAAAAAAAAGTACTATTTCTTAAAAAAAATTACCTTCTCTTAAAAAAGTACCTTTTCTATTAACCCTAGAAAGATAACGTTATTTTTTTGTACATATAAGATAACCATACTCAAAGACGTACGCTAGTTTGAGGTCTAATTAATTGCTAAGATTAAGTCTTGCTCTATAACAAAATACTATCTCAAGAAACCCCCTCAAATTTTAAACTTCAAAAACGACTAATAGCATTTGCCTTAAAAATCAAAAAAATAAATAAATGCTATTTGTCATACGTCTCAGAGACGTACACGTTATCTCACTAGGGTTAATTATCCCTAAAAAGCAAAGAAATGAGAAAAATAATTTTTTTTTTCTAATTTAATTTATTAATCAATAAATATGCATATAAAAAAAATAAGCAAAACAAATATAAAATAATAAAATTCATAAATCTTCACAGTAATCTCTTCCTCTTGTTGTGACTCTAGAGCAGTGTCGGGCAGTTTCGCAAAATCCAACCACGTGTGGTTGGATTGAAATATTCTGCCGACGCACTGCTTACACACGTACAGTATAAGGTAAGCAGTTCTCGGAAACGATCGTCTTCGTTCAAGTCTAAGATTGCATATCAGCATTTGTTTTCTACACTTTACAACAAAAAAATGTTTCCGGAAGAGTGGGAAAATGATTTTATGTTTATTGAAAATTTAGATGGGAAAGAACAATGCATGATTTGTTCCAAATTGTGAAGCCCTCTAAATTGTTACAACTGTTATAAATGCTTCCTTGTTTGAACTTTATGCAAGATATATGTAAGAAAAAATTAGTCGTGTATACCGTGCTCTCATTATGACATAAGGAAAACAACCCAGTTGGCCACGTCTTTAAGTCATCGTAAACGAACAATGCACGACCACTATAAATCGCAGACGACATATTGGTGACCCTCAGTGCAAATCATCGACGAAATTTTCATACAAATGTCCGCCCATGCACACACGCCAGACCAATGACGACAATCTCGGCGACAGTGTCGCCCATAACATAACCAACGACAATGTTGACAAAATATCGGCACTTATATCGTCGACGAATATTCTGGAGATATTATCTTCGATATAGTCACCAGCGATTATGTGGGGACATAACGCCAACCAAATCCTCGATGATTAATTGCGAGACATTATCGTTAACATCGTCATCGACGATTAGTTTGGCGACCCTACACTCCACTATTTCACAAAAGATTATGCACTGATAAATTACTTTTTTTAATTTTAATTTATTTATTACATATTAACATAAAACATTTCATTTAATAAAACAATAACAAAAATAATAATTCATGGCACAAATTCACTGTAATATTTACTTATACATTTTAATATGTATACATTTTATAATAAATTTCAGATATTTTCTTTTCTTGCATTCGCTTTGTTTCTGGTGTTTTTAATGCGGTGAAGGGTTGATCGCAGTTCTTTTATGAAACATTCATAGGTTACACCATCTGATTTTGTAGTTTCTATAAAAAGAAAGAAAATTATAGGGTTAGTTTTGAAAATACAGTAAGTTGTGGTTCATCTTACCATATAGAGCATTTACAATACGTTCATAAACATTTAGCTGAAAAATGGGGTTATACACCAACTGTTTACGTATGTTACTTTTGTAGAAAACTGCTTTTACGTGAAACCCCTCCAAGAGCTACAAAAAGAATTGTGCAAGATAGTCCAACACCAAGTGAAAACTCGAAAACACCAAGTGAAACTTCGGGAAATTCCGAATACACACCATCCATGATCCTTCTAGCTCTGCTTCTACGATACTGACAATAGCACCTACAAAGTCATGAAGTAAAAACAAACTTGCAAACGAGTTTCGAATATCCTGGCGACAAGCGGAAAATGCAGGGGGACTTTTATCGGCGAGGACACATTAGCCAAATAATGCCTGGTACAAAAGATTTTATCTGCATTAAAAATACATGGTAGCAGCAAATGATGTTGTAGTTGTAAGCAGCAACAACAGACATTTTAATTTCGTTCATTTGTTTCAGTTGTCAAACTACACAAATATATACCAACAATACAAGATTACAAAAAAGTATGAAAACAAAATATGTATGTACATATCGCTCATTTGCCGGAATGTTGTATTAACTCAAAATTCTTCATTTTTGGACTAAGTACTACAAAATATTCTCCTGACCGAGTTCTTTCAGATGGATTAATTCCTATATCTAAATCTGTGTTAAATTCGGTAGGAGAGCATTTGGAAGTTAGCATTTTGTGTACATTCATATACAAAATAAAACTTTCAAAGTCGATTTACTCGAAACTATGTTTTTTGAGTTAATACAACATTCCGGCAAATAAGCGATATGATTTTAACAAGTGAAACGAAAAATGACATGGAAAAAATTTAATCACATGTTTAAAGGACTATACTTGATAGATAATTATACCATGATCAATACGTATAACATTTACCGCTCATTGAGGTGAACAATTTAATTGCAATTTTGTTTTCAATCGGAAATAAAAATCTATACTTCAAATTTAGAGATATAAAAGTATACGTAGTCTTCCATTAAATACAATAATTTAAATGAAATGACCATGTGTAGGCCATTTTGCAAAATTCTGCTTTTGAGTCTCTCCTTGATAACCATTCTCTCCTTGATAGCCATTTCTTGATATTTAACACGTGGCAACGTTGTCATTGCTCAAGTCGGAATTTAAGTGGGAAATTGAAATGCCACTTAATATCGCTTAGCTGACCCGTACAAATTAAGCTATAATTAACTTTAGCGGGGTAAAAAAAACACACTTAATGTATTCTAGCTGACGCCCTTGGAACCCATATGGAATGTGTTTGTATTTACCATCAAAATGTAAAATTGATGGTCACCGGATCAATTTAACAGCAGGATCTGCCATGGAACTTTCATCCTATAAGGACTGCCTACGCAAAATTATATGTCCCAATCCAACAAAGACGTGTCATTTAATGACTACGAAAACATAGCCAAATGAATGCTGTAAATCTTGTCTTGGCTTAAGTGGAATCCATTATCATCTAAAATTCATATTCGATGATATTCACGTGACAAATGTGCAATTTGAAACCGCTTCACAATATCTATCCAACTACTGTCATTTGATGACTTTGTAGATAGATGCCTTGGACACTTTAAAACCTCATGCTCATAGAGAAATAAACTAAGAGTTTGCAACAGCTGTTAAAGCATTGACCGGATGTCACTTCGCAAGTTTGAATTTCATCGAGTTGGAGTGGCAGATAACACAACTAGCATCAAACATAATTTAAAAGTCATGATCATCAGTCAAACAAAATTATAACGCCATTAGTATCAACATCAATCGAATATAATTTAAAAGACATTAGTATCAATCAAACACAATTTAAACATAAGTTGCTTATCGCTCATTCCTTCATCCACTTTCTTTTGCATGATTTTCCAACTTCATAGTCGATGATCTGTGGCATCGAAACCCCCTGCTCATGCTTATATTGCAGAGGCACATGCGCTTTATTTTAAAACTCTCAGGGATAATATCGCTGAAGATCAAATTATCGTAGAATGTGATTTTGCAAAAAATTATAGTTTTGTTGTCCAAGATGTTGCCCAATCGTTTCATTGGAATAATGACCAAGCAACACTTCTGACTTCGGTTTTTTAGTACAGATATGGATTTTATGTGAAACACGAACCAGTGCATATCCCATTTTGAAATTTCTAATGTACTATAAGCTAATTTAGAATTTAAAAAAAAAATTTTAAAAATTAAGCCAACTTACACAAATTTGGGTTTGAAATGGGTTTTGCACTTTCTTAAGTTGACATAAATAGTGCGACCAACCAAATATTGGATCCGTTCAGCTATATGCTGTCAACAGGAACTTATTCAAATCAGTTCTGGCCACAATACAAGCTTTGGGAATGCTAATGGGCGGGTATGCCAATTATGTTGTATCCCTTCGTCTTCAACCCATAAAACCTGTCGTTGCAATCCAGGGCTCTTGTACTAAGACCATATCTGCCCCAGGCTGAAAGTGGCAGATGACACTTGAATATTGTGAAGATTGATTTGAAAAAAAAACCCAACCCAACAACAACTACTGTAAAAAAGGGCCTATTCGGAAATTCAACAGCTGGTGCAGATGCTTGTTTGCAGCGCATTTTGTCAGATATTGCATTTACGAACCTGCTGCACATCAGATGCTGAGCAGTGATGCATTTCCGAAAAAGCCAAAGAGTATCCACTGTGTCGCCAAAACGATGTACAAGTAGACAGTCAAAATGTCTCTTTATTCGAATGCTCTCTTCTTCGAATTCGAATGCTTCTCTTCTCTCTGTCCTACTCTCTTCATTGAATATTTCAATACACAAGCAGCTTTTTGTGGTACTATAATCGCAATGGTATTAACAGCCATTTATTCCTGATCCGCTTATAAATATTCAGGCCTATTTTCCTAACACCAAACGAGACCACCCCAGCCGATATTTCTAGAAGTGACTCGCTGTTCTTTACCAGTATCATCGGGTGAGCGAAGTCTCTTATCTGCTTGTTCCAATATGGTAGCTGCTGTAATATCTTGATTATCAATAACATTACGTTCCCATTTCAGAAATTCTCTCTATCTAGCAGTGAGTATTTCCTTATCGATGTTAACATTTCCCTTGATAATCCGAAGATCTTGTTATCGATCGTAAAAATGATTTTTGGAAGGCTGATATATTTTGGAAGGCACCTGTTGTTGTTATTTGCAATTTTTGTTTCCTTGAGATTCCCACGATGATAAGAGATTTGAGGTCTTCCACACTATGGCCTCCAGAAACTGGTCGAAGGATATATTATGATACCTCCGACTGCAAATAATTCGAACGCACGGTACGCATGACACCTAGGATTGGGGGAGCTAGTGTTGAATGGCTATTACAGCTTCAGATCAAACCACTGATGGATTTTGATGGTTCATCGACGAACTATTGAATTGATTTAAACAGTGTTCAACGAATTGATCTAAAGTCTGCACATTTGAATTATTGGGTTGGCAAGTAACCCAGCGGCGGAAGTCGCAAGGCCTCCCACAAATAAGGCATGCGGAATGGTTCTTTTGTAATGCCTTCCTAAAATAAGGTCTGCGCAATGCCTGAATATTTCCATCAGATATAAACAAGAATAAGATTTTTACAATTTTGAGAAAATTCTTTTCCGATTCTTTTTAGCCGGAATTTAATTGGAAAATTTCATAGAAATTTTAAAATTATATTTTTTTATTTAATATTTTTCAATTTGAATTGGGCGTGGTACAACTTTCTAAGATAGATACATACATACTTAAAAATAAATACGTAGACGTAGATAATGATTTTATGATAAAATAAATTATTTTAATTTTATTTTTGTTTAACAAAAATAAATTAAAGTAAATGCCTTCTAAGGCCTTACTCTTTGCATGCCTTCTAAGGCCTTATTTAGGCAATGGGCATGGAAGGCCTTCCCTCCCAATCTCACGCAATGTTAAAAAGAAAGAAGGAGGTAATGTGTAAGTAAGGCCTTTCGTATTTTAAAGAAGGCCTGATTGGTCATGATTTCAGGCCTTCCAGGTCGTGATTTCCGCCGCTGGGAAGTAACTATGTGTGTTTGTTTTAATAGAACTCGGTCGCAATTGAAGACTTAGGGTGAGGGTATGTTATGGTGCTGAGGGTATGGTTAAGACTTACCTTTGCCGCCCCCTTTTTAGACACATTTTTATAATTTTCTAATCTTTCTAAACGAGTTTTCTCGCACGTTGAATATTTGCCCTTTTCACCCCGCTTTTTACCCACATTCACCATATTCCTAATCATTCCAAACTAATTTTCTCGTTATTTGTAGTTTTACTCATATACACTATTTTTAACACATTCATAATCATTCGCTATGACTTTCCCGCACTTTAACGTCTTACCCCAATTGTATCCTTTTTAACACCTTCCAATCCATTCAAAGGATTTTCCCGTCTCAGAAAATTTTACAATTTATTGCCCGCTTAATTAATCACACATACATATGTATGTAAATGTTTCCTATACACGTAATAATTAAAAAATATTCTGAAATTCGACTCGCCAATCATTCTTTTTGACTTAAATCGGGAGCGAGAAATATTTGAAAATTTAACTTAAACTCGGGAGTTTAAAATATTTTAATCTTCAAAGAATAAAAAATTAACATCCCTTATCGATTTAACCACTCAGTTGAGACTATAAGTGTGTTTTTTACCCCGCTAAAGTTAATTGTAGCTTAATTTGTACGGAACAGCAAAGCGATATTAAGTGGCATTTCAGATTCCCACTTAAATTCCGGCTTGAGCAATGACAATGTTGCCACATGTTCAATTTCAGGAAATGGCAACAGCCACACTTTCAAATTTTTGTTTGTACACGTGTACTGCTTGTCAAAATTCATGTGAATTGATAGCTGTGACTTACACGGGGGTTACACGGTCAATTTTTGCCTTTCAAGTTTCAAAACATTCATGCTTTTTTACTAATCCACTCACACTTTTCAAAATTCAATTTCTCTTTCAAGTGGAGTGTTTCAATTTTCTTTCAAGAAAACAGCTGATTACATACATATGTCATGAACAGTTTCTCGTTTTCCTCCTTACAAATATTCTGCCGTCATCATTTTTTGATTTCTACTTTCACAAATATTAAAATAATATAAATAATTAAAAATGTTTGTGAGTAGAGGTAATAAATATAATGATGTGTTGCGATTCATAGAGCTATAGAAAAGCCATGAAGTTTTATGGAACATGAATATTACTTTCAAGTTGCGTGCAGCCTAAGTCACAGCTATCAATTCACATGAATTTTGACAAGCAATATGTGTACAAAACTGGAAACAAAAACTTGAAAGTGTGGCTGCAGCATTAGGCTCGTACAATATTGATGTAAATTTGGTGACAAACAATTTATGTATCTGATTCTGTTTTCAATAAAATTTTGCATAAACATAGATGTCAACAGTAACATTAATGCAATGCATTTATGACAGTTTCAAATATGCATAAATAATTTTGCATAATTTAAATCAAAAATCAAATATGTTTTGACTGCATTATTTTGCCGTAATAGTTTTTATCAAAATAATAACAAGAGTTCGAGTTAATTTATATATTTGGTTAACACATTATGAATTAGAGTGAATGATAGCTACATGCAGATGTAGGGCCACCCACCTGGATATACTTATTCTCATCGACTCTAAATTACTGTGTCTTTTTGGTCATGTTGTCCATATACAAACTAATCAAATAATTGGAGCGAATTCTCCTAAATTTGCCAAATAATACTAGGAAACTCATTTTTCCATCCAGAACTAGAACTACGCTTTTTTATTGTGGTTTTATCACCAAAAGGCCCGTGGGAAGTTCAACATATGGCGGGAAATTTTACAAGACTCCAAGATGTTACAAGATGTTATCACGAAATGGCACAGCTGATCGAAAAGGTACTAGGCCGATGACGGAGAATGAGAGAGCAAAGAAGACAGGAACTAATTTTAAATAGTGTTTATTGATAATAATAACAGCTAAATTATGTTGTTTGCATTGAACGAAAATACGCATTCCCTTTGATTTTTGTCCGTTTTATGTCCAACGAAAGTGTAAAATTGGTTAAATACAGCAGCAAATAAAGCTCTATGAAATGGCCTACTACCTCGTCGTCATGAAGAGGCATCGAAGAGAGTAATGGAAACTCTTAAGTATTACTCTATGGTCAAAATGACCCAACTTTCTATTTCAAATGCAAATTTTTTTATCTAAATTACAAGTTATCAAGCTGAAACTTTATGATATCCTCAACTGCTGAGACCGCTCGCAAACTTCGAAGAATTTTCAGTCGAGAAATTGCACCTAATGTGTCAACCATTCAAAGTGTTCAAAAAATTTGAAGAAACTGGGTCGGTTATGGACGGTAAGACTTCTGTGCGTCAACGTACCGGTCGGTATCTTGAAAACATTGCTGATGTAAACGTGAGTGTTGCCGAAAATCTAAAACCATCAATTCGGCATCGTTCTCAACAACTTCAAAGGACCTCCTCCCCCTTCGTGCGTACAAAATGCAGCTTGCTCAGGAGCTCAAACCACCAGACCATGGAAAGCGCCGGCAATTCGTTCAATGGGTAAGGGAGCAAAGTGAAGTTACTGCCAATTTCTCAAAAAACGTCATATCTCCGATGAAGCGCATTTCCATTTGAATGGCTTCGTGAATACACAAAATTGTTGAATTTGGGGCTCAGAAAATCCTCATGAAATCCATGAGAACAATAGCAACTGTCGATTGCGGATTTTGGTCAGGCGGCGTGATGGCGCCTTAATTTTTTTGAAGATGAGACCGAAATTGCAGTGACTGTGAACGGCATTCGTTACAGGAACTTGATAATGGAGTTATTGTGGCCTCAACTGGACGGCATGGATCTGGAAGACATGTGGTTTCAGCAAGACGGCGCCACTTGGCACAACGCGCATGATACAATCGATTTGTTGCACAACGATTTCCACAATAAATTCTAATGTCAGCTGGCCTCCAAGATCATGCGATTTCTTTCTTTCGGGCTTTGCAAAATCTCGGATTTATGCAAATAAACCAGAAACAATTCCTGAGCTAAAATCCGAGATCCAACGCGGCATCGGTGAGATATAACCACGGCTCTGTGAAAAAGAAATGGAAAATTTCATGAAAGGAGTAATGGCCTGTCATCATCTTTACAATCCAATAAAAAACGACAACTATCTCGAAAAAATTCGTGTTTTTATTTTAAAATGAAAAAGTGCATTCTAACTGAGACACCCTTTAGAAGTAGAAGGGGGAGCATTCGCCACTGGGGCACGTACGCCACCCATACTTATCTCAGAATTTTCGAAAAGTATATACTTAATTTAAAACAACCGATAATTCTTGCAGTTATCGATTTATGTCTTTGAAATGCGTATGAAAGTTGTTGCAACTTCCCCTTACACTGATGGATAAGTTGACATCAACTTCAAAAAATAAAAATCGCTTTGATTCTACCTCAACTAGTTTGTACAAACCACCAACTTCACCCTACACCATGGATAAGTTGATGTCAACTTGAAGCAGGGATGATATTTGTAGGATAAGGACTTTTTTATTTCCTTTCGATTTCAAAAAGTGCCTAACTCCTTTGGGTACAATAAGAGTACTTTCGGATTTAACTCAGCAAATTTTATGTGAGATGTTTTTACATACAACACATGGTAAAATAAGTAAGGTAGAAGCAGTAGGAATTGGAGGAATTTTGTTTTAATGTCAAGGGCCGAACTTGTCAAACTCAGCTGATCGAAATTGCCAAGATTTATTTATTGCTATTTTTTGTATAAGAGGACCAAAATACATGTGTGTCTGAGGCTACCGAGAGCTTTTACAGCATTTACACCGAAAGATTAACAAACCGTAGATTAAATACATTTTTTTGTTCAAGAAGCAGCCCGTTAATATTTTGGTGTAAATACAGATTTATTTAATTATTTTACAAAAAGTACTCTTATGTCGAAAAAAAAGTACTTTGAGAAGAATAAAAAAGTTCCCCTCGAAAATTATCAAATATCATCACTGACTTGAAGTCGCTGCAACTTATTCACAGGTCTAACGGCCTCTTTATACCACCAACTTTGACACTTCTAGTTTGTAAGTGATCGCAGGTAGACGCCTCTGTGTGTTTTTGGTGTTGCTAAGATAATAGCTCTGTTCGAGTACGTTCCCAGTAAAAATTTGCAAGAATCTACTTTTGAGAGCGAAACAACAATTTTACTCTCTTTATGAAAATTTGCAAATAAAGTACGCGAACGACTTCCAGTAATAATTTGCAATGAAACAGCTGATGTGCCACTGCACATTATTGTTTTCCATTTTGTTTCTAAATTTCACAAATATATTGAATAAAATATTAAACAAAATAATTTGTACTTACCTCTGTCGTTGTTAATTTATTTTTGTGTTTTGTTTCTTTACATAAAACAACTGATTTCAAACAGCTGTTCTATCTTGCAATTTGATGTTGGCTAAAATTTCTCCAACCAAAATTTGCAAAATCTCTAACATCGAACTGTCAAAATTTTCGCTCTCTGGCTCTCATTTACTGGACTTTTGGAGTAAACGAACAGAGTTCAGTAAAAATTTGTACAAATTTGCACAAATTTTCGAGTACTCGAACAGAGCTAATATTTGATGTAAGTATATATCGTGATATCTTTTTCTGCTTGTGTGCAAAACAAAAGACCTTTCACAGTAATACAACTATGTTATTGATTAAAATAGTGAACAAGAGTGTGATTTGAAAACATATTTAAAAATGTAGAAAAATATAGTTTAGCGTCCTGGGGTACAATCGCCACGTTGTAGCTGGGGCGGTTTCGCCAGTGTATCTACCCCATGGTGTTGATGTATCACTGGCGAATGTACCCCAAGGGGTTGGTTCACCATTGGAATGTGCTACTTAATCATATTTATCGTAGTATCGAACCACACCTAATTTCCTAATTTATTTATGTTATATCTAGGCGACTATATAACAATGGTTCGCAACTATAAAAAGAAGACAAATCGAAGTGATTTAAATGAGATACAATTAAAAGTTGCAATCAAAGATGGGCTTTAAAAAATATATAGTATCAGCGAGTCTTCCCGAACTTTCGGATTTTGCCGTACCACTTTGAGAGATTGAATTAAAAAGATAAATAACAAAAAATTAGAAGTTCTGGATGATTCTGGGTAATTTTTAGAGGAAATTATGTATTCATCAAAATACTGTTCAAACCAAATTTTGACAAAAGTTCAAGAAAAAGAATTGCCTGAAAATTTTAAGAAGTGCTCAAAACTCCATCATGGATTTACGTATGTTTTTGGCACGGAAGTGTGTCTTCGATTACTCAGTATTAAACGATATTACCATGCCTTCATCATGGATTTTAAAGCAAGCTGCTGGTGTTGACTGGTTATCCGGTGACTGGTTAGGAAAGCCAGAAAATACAAGTCTTTCAGAATCAATAAAAAAAAAGTAGAAAAAAGTCAAATCGCCGATATACCGAGCTTTCGGAAAAATGGAAAAAAATTCACATAACCTCAATTTGCTCAGCCAGATGGCAGGTAATTTTGAAAGATAGCCATACCTCTTACCTTTCCAAAATGACCTAAACGAAGCCCATAGGTCGTTATGACCATTTTACTGAAATGCAAAAATATTTGTGTTTGTTTTGGAAGCGAAATAACAGCAGACATTTATTTGTTTTTGTAAATTAACACGTTTAAGCTCTGTATCTCGGCGATTTGACTTTTTTTCTACTTTTTTAAACTGATTCTGAAAGGCCTCTTAAAGACCTTTCCAACAAGCCCAAAAATAAACAATATCCGACCACTGGCTCAGAAGTTAGCAACTTTACCCTACTACCCTCCGACCTCCAATCCGAAAATTTTGAACCCGCTGCCATTTCGCACCCTTGCATTTTCGGACATGGTCCTAGTGGACTTTTCTTCATGAAATGAGCCAAGGAATACGCTGGAGAAATTTGTCCGGAACTTCCTGAATCACCCTGTATATTTTATCCGACTTTAGGTAGATATATGTAGGTTAGGGTGATGCAAATTTTTTTTGCGAAAAAGGCTCATTGCGATTCTTTTTCTATGGGTCATTTGAAGAAAATTTGCCGAAGAACCATAGTTCTAAAATTAGTTTCGAGCCCCCCGGATTTTACGAAATATGTTTTGTTTTAAATGTTCAATAACCGAGTTTCATATTGGACTTAATAGTTCAAAATAAAATGTTATTTCCTCTAAATGTGTATTTGGCGGTTTTTTTGGGTCGACGAATCCATTTTTCAACCTTTTTTAATTTTTGATTACCGCCAGAGGGCGCTTTCGCCAATTTTTGGGATTTTATAGCCTTTTTTGGAAAAAATTTACGAAATTAAATTCGCGAAATTCGAATTTTTTAAATGTCATTAAAAAAATAAATGGTTTCCCATTACATCCCATGAAGGGACCGGGGAGAGCTTCTGACAATCAGTGAGCTGTGCGCTTTCCAGTTTTCACTCACTGATTGGGACCTACAGTTTTACACCGATTCCGAACGGTATTTTGAGAAGCTTTTTCATGGCTATATACTCGATAGTGTCGCCGTCACTATGCGAGGTGACCGCCGCCGAAAGAAATTTTTTTTTGTAAGGTGGTCAGAGCAGGGTTCGAACCCAGGATCTCATGTACAAGAGCCGCGCACACTAGCCATTGCACCACCGACAGCCAATTACCAACCAAAAATATTTTGAAAAGTGCATAAAACAATATCAGTTCAACCAACAACCGTCAACATCGCAAGCCTCGCCAACATCAACAAGTATCGAAAGTGAAAGTAGGTTGAAACATATGCCGTCCAATGATTTTGGTATGTCTGCTGATTTGAGTGGTCTCAATCTGCCAACAAAACAGAATATTTTAAGATGTTATTTGCTCAAATGGAAAGAAAATGTTTTCATAAATTTATTGAAATTTGGAGCAAACTTAATACTCGGATTGAAATTACATACAAACGAAATATTGTTAGAAAATTGAATACTTTGCTTGACAAATACTACGTTGAAGGTAAATGCAGACCAAAAGGCTCCACTCTCACAGTGTTCCTACAATCCATAAAAGAACTACTTCATATTGGAAAATGTAAATGTGACTTGCAAGCAGCTCTATGCTTATGTGGATTGATTCCAGAACAGTTGAAAGAGTTCATGATGGATCAACATAATGACAGAAGATCTACGATACCGGAATAAAAGACAGAAATTGAAGAGCAAGTGCCTACGCACACAACAATAGCAACATTTGAAGAGAGCCGGGGTCAAGCATACGTACCAGAAGAAGATAAGGATATTGATTATGAGCATAGTTCACATTCAATAGGTCCACAAGATACATCTCAAACGAGACTAGGGCCATATACTCCAAGATACGATGCTTTGAACTTTGCTATGATGTGTGACAGATGTGGTGTGTCTGATAGAGTAGCATCAGCATTGGCAACATCTCTTATGAAAGACATTGGTGTTAAAGATAGTCGTGGCGATCTTGTCATTATGGATAAGAGTAAAGTTCGTAGAGATAAAGGTAAATGCAGACAACAAGTTCTTTTTAATCGATATGATGCTTCCATTTTAATTGCATTTTCATTTGACAGCAGAAAAAATGATTCTTTAACGATGGAAAAAATCAATAACAAATTTCATTCAAGGATGGCGAAAGAACCTCATCTAGTTGCTTTAAAGGAACCACATTCCCAATTATTAGGCTACATAAAAGTGGAAAATGAAGACTCTGAACACAAAGTCATCAAATTGAACGAATTTTTCATCAATAAAGCAATATCTCTGGATTCTTTGATTGGCATAAGCTGTGATGGTCAGCGAGCAAATACTGGCATAGGAAATGGAATTTTGCGACGATTCGAAATGCAGTTAAACAGACCACTGCATTGGTTTGTCTGTCTTCTCCACTTTAACGAGCTTCCGCTTCGACATTTGTTTGACACTTTGGACAAATCATCCACCACGATCCACAACCGGAACCTTGAGCAAACGAATTGAAACTTATGAAAATCTTCGGATATGTAATTCTTATAAATTATTTATTACTAAATCTATTTCTCTTCTATTTTCAGGCGGTAAACGGTTTTGAGATGATCACACTGGAAAATATATCTGATTTAAGTACTGTTGAATTAACTACCGACGACGCAATGTACTTGTACAAAATGGCACTTGCAATTTCTTCTGGTGAGGTTTCGGCGGATTTGTCCAACATTAAACCAGGGCCAATTGCACATTCTCGCTGGCTCGCCAAGGCCAGTAGATTATTTCGGTTATATGCGCCAACTAATAGGCCATCTAAAAATTTAAAAATTCTGGCAAACTATATAATGAAAGTGTATACGTCACTTCAATATTCTATATTACAACTCTGTCGTGTACGGTAGTATATTATTTTATAAATTCATACGTTGGACTCCATATTTGGATTCGCATTTAAGAGAAATTGTATTATTAATTGGGTGTTATGCTCACTCAGAATTGCCTATTATGCTCACTCAGAAAACGTTTTATTGGCAATGTTGTTCGACGATGACGAAAAAATACGCGACTTGGTTCTTAATACTTAAATGGGTATTCAATCATATTCGAACCACCATTTACTGTAAGGATTCCTTATGAATACCTACAACAATACCTGGAAGGCAATGATCCGCCGCTGCCGGATCCAAAAATTCTCTTACACATACAAGGAAGGGAAAGACACGTTCAATTGCTCGCTAGCGTGTCCAAACGATTTGTGGAACACAATCGAGAAGCAATTATGGCGGTGACATTAGAAAGCCGTGAAAAATTCCCTAGACTTGAAAGCAACAACGACTTACAATAATAACTATAATAATAACAATAATAATTATTGTCTTAAAGTCATGTTTCTGTTCCTTTTATTACTGAATTCAATTGAATTTTTTCATTAGACAAATTACAGTAGCAACCCACTTTGATTCTATAGGTGTAGAAGTAGATTCAAAAATTAAATTCAACGTTTTAAGTACCTATATCCCACCTACTGCAATTTTAAATGAAAGGAACCTAGAATATGTATTCTTACCCCTTAACACTCCATCACTTATTGCTGGTGACTTTAACAGTCCACACAAAAACTGGGGTTCAACTTCTAATGGCCGCAAAGGAACAACTCCAATTTTGTCTTATTAAATGACAAATCTCCAACTCATCTAAATACACATGGGACATTTTCACATATTGACCTAACTTTTTGCTCACCAAGCTTAGCCACCCAAGCGCAGTGGAAAATTGAAGATAATCTTTGTGGAAGTGACCACTTTCCAATTCTTATCTCATTATTCCCAAACAACATTGTTCGGAACACTTTGGTTAAGCCCAAATTTATTACAAAGAGTGTCAAATTTACTGTGACCAATTCGAAGCAATCAGACCAACATCAGAAAATATTAACAAAGAGACTGCAGATATTTGTAAAATTATATTACAAGCTGCAAATATATCAATTCCACAAACTTGTGCCAACAAACCTAGAAAAGTCCCATGGTGGAACAGTGAGTTAGAGAAACTTAAATCGGTAAAAAATAGTCTTTGGAACCTGTTTAAAAGAAATATGCCTCAGAGCAATTTATTAAAATACAAGCGTGCAAACGCCTTATGTAAAAGGAAATTAAATATAGCGAAAAAGGAATCCATTTTCTCATTGACTTCGTCCATTAACCCAAATACACCCACAGGACAAATCTGGTCAAACATTCGCAATTTTAGCGGTTATAAAACAGAGCATCCACTGTATATCTGCGATCAATAATTCGGACATAAAAATTACTAACAGAAGAGAAATAAATGGCTAATGAATTTTGCAAGTTTTGGTCAAACAATTCATCTGACTCAAACTATTCCAACAGTTTTAGAACAAATAAGATGCATATGACAACCAATCTCCTTCCTTTTCTCCCTGCCCCGCGGCGACATATTCTCAAACTATTCTCAAACTACATCTTCTCAAACTACATCCCCCAACAATTTAAAAACAGTATTGTTCTACCCATACTCAAAACGGAATCCAATAAAACAGTGAACACTGGGACAGATTGAAAAAATGACCGGACAAAATTCCAAAAATCGGAGCAGTAATCCAGATAAAATAAGTTACTTAAACAGTGGCCAATTAACCACTGAGGTCGGAAATTAACTGTTTTGAAGGTTCCATGCACGTTGTTGATCAGGCAAGGGGCCCAAAGTTGAGTATTGTTTCAATACATGCATGCAGGCTAATTTTGGGTTATTTTTAGTAGATGTGTGTTATATGAAGGTGATGTTTCTGGTTGTTTTAAACTCTTTTTATTGATTTTGTGTTATAAGAGCTACGAAAATGTATATTAAGTTAATTTAATTTACTTAAGGTTTCTAGTTCAATTGCAATGAAAGTAGTTAACTAAAAATATTACATTTTGTAATCTTTTGTGGACCGCCAAAAATTAGCACCAACTAGGAACAGCGCGCGATTTTCACTTCTGAATACTTTGGACCCTAACCGAAGTCACTGATTTTATTTCGTTACCCTTTACTACCATTTGCTGAAGAAAATTTTTTTTTAAACTTTGCTCTAGTTTTTGATTTCAAATTTAAATATAAATTACTTGTGTAAGAATTGATTTTTTTCAGTGTAAATTCAAACACATTACTGTGTCGGAATTTAGGTCTGGCAATACCATAAAATGACAAACTAAATCAAACTAAAATTTTGAAAGTTCCGAGGACGACGATGATGAAAATGTCGCACGTAATGATATAGATTTTTTTAAACCAAGTTTTTTTTTTTGTGGTCCCAAATAAATCTTGTATGGTTACGAAACAAACTTCTCAAACTTTTTATTTATTTTATAATTCCTAATAAATTTGGTAGAAAAGTTTAAAACGTTAAACCTTGTTAAGAAACTAAATTTTATGTGAAAAGGTAGAATTGCACATGCTCTTCCCTCCGTTATGTTAGTTATCGAAATCGTGATCGAAAAATGTTTGCCAAAAATTAAATCGGGCCATCCAAAAACCTATGAAACGATACCCATAACGTTTTTTTTTAAATTTAACAACCCCCCCCCCCCCCCCACTATAATTCCAGCCCCCTCCAACCAATGGAAAAAGCAATGCCAGAAATGAGCTCAGCACCCTCGAAAACCTACCGACTAATGAGTTTGACACGACTAAAACCAAAAACAACGACGTTATTAATTTTGTCCGGTAATTTTTTCAATCTGTCCCAGTGTGCAGTGATAAAATCATACCGCCCTATCTCTTTAAAGTCTTGTTTATCAAAAGTGATGGATAAAATCATAGCCAATAGATTATGGTGGTTTGTTACAGCCAATAAACTAATTAGCTAATAGCCGACAATTTGATTTTAAAAAGGGAAGCTCTACAATTGACAGTTTACTCTACATTGACTATCAAATTACCAATTGTCTCTCGCTATGGAAACACGCCGCTATCATATCGCTTGACTTCGAACGAGCATTTGATAAAGTAGGAATCCACTCAATCGTAGAGCAACTAACTGAATGGAAAGTAGGACCAAAACTTTATGATAAATAGAAAAATATCTGTTCAAGTTAATAACACTTATTCAAATTCCCTCCCTTTACACAATGGAATCCGTCAAGGTTCCCCCTTATCGGTCGTTCTTTTTGTTATTGCCTACAATAAACTTAGCTCAATCATTGAAAACAATGAGGAAGTGGATTTCTGTGCATACGCAGATGACTTCAATTTAATAATAGTACGGTCTCCCAGAGAAAAGAACCTTAATTTAAATCTGGATGACCTATTCAATAATATAAACATATGGTGCGCGACTATTCTGGAGCAACGCTCTCTACAACTAAATGTAAATATCTGCATATATGTATGTAGACTGAAAAATTGCAGCTGTAACACTCGTTCCTCCAATTTTTTTATTTTGATTCATTAAGAATATTAGGTATATTTATTAACAAACATTATAAATGGTACAATCACATGGAATACTTAACAACTACTCTATCTAATCGCCTTAATATTATAAAATGTCTTGCTAGTCGACAATTTAACTTCAATACGGTCACCCTTGTTTCAATAATTAAAGCCTTAATAATCTCCAAAATTTTTGGCTCAGCTCCCAACACTTTACTTAAAATAATTTCTACTGTAATGAATTCGGCAGTAAGAATATCACTAGGGGTGTTGCGATCAACACCTATAGACAACATGCTATTTGAAAGCAATGTTTTAACATTGAACACTCAAATAAAATTGCAAACGACAAACAATTTTCAAATTTAGTTGGTTTTTCGTTCATTTCTTTATGGAACTAACAGTCCCATAATCTAAATTGTCAAGAAAATAAGAAAATCTAAGAAAATCCCAAAAGTTCCTTCAGCAATTTACAGAACAATAGTTAACTGCAATGAAATCAGCATACCACTTCAGAATACTTTTATTAATACAAAAGCACCTTGGACTCTTGATCACATATCTATTGACCTTTCCTTGCAACAATTTCTGAAATTCAACTCCGATGCAACGCAGTTCAAAGCTATGTTTTCAATGATCAAGGATAGCTTAAAAATTATAAATTCCAATATACTGATTGCTCTAAGGACGCGGATTCAACTACATTTAGCATAACTACCGAAGATAACATAATCAGTATGTCGCATCTGCCAATCTATAGTTCCATGTTTTCCGCGGAATTAATTGCAATTCACGAGGCCATAACATATGCTATGAATAAAAAAAGGAAGTTTGTCATATGCTCAGACTCGCTCTCGTCAATACAATCTATTGATAATATTTTAAATAAAGATTACTATCCATTAAATATAAGAACAAAACTGATTCAAAATATTCCAAACATCATTTTAGTTTGGGTCCCCAGTCACATTGGGATACTAGGTAATGAACTAGCTGATTATGCAGCTAAGATAGCCTCCAAACACCCACTACACACAACACAAAATATTCATAGAAAGGATTTAGTACGATATATCAATAAACCGTATACCGATAACGATCGGGTTAACACTTTTAATTTAGCATCTAACTGCTACAAGAGAATTAATGTTGATCGAAAAACCATTTACGATTTTTTTACTGATCAAACAATAGTTATAAGATTGGACTATACAAAATTCGAAAGACTTCGCCTGGGACATACCATAGCTGCACACGGTTCATTATTCAACAACAATGCAATTTGCATTACCCGACAAACCCATCCCATCTTTTTAATGACTGCCCCAAAATATTAGCTGCTCGGACAACAATTTTTCAAGATTCTGATCCTTTATATCCACTTTCCCATCCATCCCCTCAAAATATTGAATTAGTAACAATATTTTTGAAAATCTAATCTATACAAAGATATAAGTATAATTATGAACAAATTTATCTGAAAATGTAATACTAATCTTTAAGATTATCCTAAATGTATCTTTGAGCTGAAGGCCTCCGACGCTATTGCTCATATCCAGTTTAGCATGTAATTTATAATTATAAACTAATTAAATAAATAAATAAATAAACTAGAGGAAATAAAATTTTAATAAAACAACAATAAAGAAATTTTAAAAATTTTAATTTTGCCTTTTTAGTCCAATATGTAACTCTATTATTGAATATTAAAACAAAAAACCTATTTCGAAAAATCCGGGGGCTCGAAATTCATTTTAGACCTATGGTTTTTTTTGCAAACTTTCTTCAAATGACCCATAGAACAAGAATCGCGATGAGCCTTTTTACATTTTTTCGGCCCACTACAATTCGACCCGACCCGATAGCTAAATATGCACTAATTTGTAGGTAATTTCAACAAAAGGAAAACGTGCTGCATCCCTGGTTGAATGGTGTCCATTTTTAGTGCTGCTGGTAACGCACTTCTACCTGTTTACGTTTTTCCGCTTATAATATGTAAAGAACACTTCGTGAATGGTGGACCTAATGGTTGTATTGGCATTCCAGAGAAGAGCGGATGGATGACTTCTGAAGGTTTCATGGAAGTTCTAAATCATATAAAAAATAACACACGATTAAGGAGTGGCCGATATTAACAGCCTGTTCCTCGATCGCAAACGAAAGCTTTCGTTCGTGTACTAGGCAAAATAAGTTTTATTTGGGTTCCACAATCTAATCATTTCAAGTGGAGCGAAAATATAAACTTGTTCAAAACTTTTCAGTACAAATATGGGTTCCTCTATTTCGAATGTTCTGTCATTTGGGAACAAAGAAGACCCCAATTTGAGTCGAATACGATTGGCTGCCTTTCGTTCTTTTCGAGTCGAATACGATTGGCTGCCTTTCGTTCGTTTAGCTTTTCGTACGAGACCGAGGTACTGGACGTAATTGAATTGGAAAAACCATGTTGCACATTGCAGTTTAGCAGGAATTCTATTTTGTAGAGATAATGGCATACGTATGATTACCTTTCCGCCTCATACATCGCATAAGCTACAGCCATTGAATACAATTGTGTTCAGACCATTTAAAAAGTATCTGGCTTTTTCGTTCAATAATTTTCTGGTGTCCAATCCTGGACGATACCATCGATATACCATCGCTCTCTGCAACACCTTTCCAGAAGTCACATTTTTCCGAGAAAATGTGCAAGGGTTTCTCAATGGCCGGAATCTATATCTACACGCAAAGAAAAAAACGTTTATTGCTCGGTTGCCTGTTTGTTTATGCAATAGGTCTGTCTGTTTACTGCAATATTGTACAAAATGTTGTCTGTTTACTGCAAAACTTTTGCAACGAGAGAGCCAAAGAGAGAATTTTTTGACAGTTGGATGATAGAGAACTTGCAAAATGTTACTGGAGGAATTTCTTCTATCAAGATTTTGCAAGTTCGATCAGCTGTTTTTTATTTACATTTTGATTGCAATATTTTTGTGTGAAAAAGAAGAATAAAGTTGAAATTTAACAATGGCAGAGGTAAGTGTTTAAAATTGTATTGTTTTTTAACGTGTATTGTAAATTAGAATATAAAAAACATTTGTTTTTATGCTAGAAACGTCCATACATACAGTGCGACCGTAATGCAAGTGGCTTGGTCATTTCAATTGTTTACACTTGTTGCTGTTTTCTTGCAATATTTCACAAAATGTTGTCTGTTTACTTTTTGGAATAGAGAAAAAAAAGAGCGTAAAATTTTTTTTACTCTCTGCAAAAAGTTACTGGATAAATCTTGCTGGAAAAGTAAACAGACAAAGCTAATACTTTGATTGTTTTGCATTAATTTATTAATTGCAACCGTTCATGTAGTTCTCCCAAATAAACTCATATATCGCAAATGTAACCGAAAGAACAGTTGGTGGGACCTTTTTTCGTTTCTCGCAAACGTTTTTTCAGCTCTAATTTTTCATAACTCGTCTCCCAAACGAAATAACATGTATGGATTAACAGAAGTTCGTTTATCCCAACAACAGTCCCCAAACGAACTTCAGTTATCTGAGATTTCGTTTGGGAGGAACGAGTTTTTTCTTTGCATATAAATATCTAAAATAAAATATCTCTATCTAAATATAATTGACAACCATCCAACTGCCGACACAGAATGTGATACAAAAATTTCCGACGTGACAATTCAACAGGGTGATATCCCAGCAGAACCCGATCCCCTGTTTAAGCCTTGCAGAACTCCCTCTCTTCCAAGAACTCCAGAGCAAGTTCGCCCTTACCCTAAAATAAGAAAATTACGTCAGTCGTTGAACAAAAGGAAAGGGAAATCTAAAGTTCTCACTTATACACCCTCGAAAAAAGAGGAAGAGCAATCTTTAAATAATATAAAAAAGGAAGCAGAACAAAATACCAAAAAACATCCCGCTTCAAACCGAAAACGCTTCAAACCGAATTTTTTCAAACAGAAAACGGAAACAATAGCGGCATTCATGCAAACGTGAAAGCCGAGAACTTTTGCGCAGCGCAAGTTTCCCTCGCACCGTTGCATGAGGCACCAAGTAAAGTTGCTCAGCGTATTTGTGCTCAAAATCATATCAGCTGACCAAGATGGATACATAAGGTGGTAGCAGTAGCAAGTGCATGTATTATGTCTGTGTACTTTTTCTACTGTTCTAGTGCTATCACCTTATTTATCCATCCTAATCAGCTGGCAGCGAAATGTCAAAAGTTTGCACGTTTCTCCATCCCGCGTTTGTGCAGCAAATCTGACTGGAAGACTTTCCACTTTTGTGCAAGTCGCTTTGTATGGGAAATTTCTTTGTTTTGACGTTTGCCGCGTAAGTTTGCGAGGTTTACGAGTTTGCATGAGGACCACTAATATTCCACCTCATCGACATCGCCATCAACGGTAATAAGTTTCGCTGAAACAGATAAATCTACAGGTCCATTCGAAGACACCCAAATTTTGGATAAAGATACGTATGTTCTCGTTAAATTTGATGACGAACATATTGTGTTCAAAATAGACCATTTCAGATTTCAATTGTAAGATTTCAAGTTTTCAATTTTTAAAAAAATAACTAAAAGGACATTTGCAAATTCGAGATGAAGGATTCTCGTCTGCGAAATCCTCTAGTAAAATCTATTCCACTATAAATTGGTAGAACATTTGATTATTTTGCCTGTCAATTTGGTGCAGTTTTAGTGACCTTGTTTCAAAAAAGGACATCTGAAAATAAGGATAGAGAATTTTGGTCTGTGACGAACTATTATGAAATTTAATGAGGAAGAACTTCGTAAAACATTCTGAATCCATAGCTGGGAATTTTAGTGTACATTTTTGGACAAAGGATGAAAATGACCCTTTTAACTTTGAAATACAGCATTCGAATATTCTACGAAAATAATCCTTGTCAAATTTCACTGAAGATATGTTATCCCAGCAATTCGCTCAATTCAATATTTATACTCGATTTTTAAATTTATTTCGGACAGTATCGGGTAAGAAAATTCAAATTTGCCACACCCATAAAAATTGTAGCTACAGAGCGGTCTCAATTTTTGGGGTTTGACTACACTCAACTAGTATGATCATTTCGCGCAGAAATCGTCCACCCCCAAAATTGGTGTTGCACAGTGTCATAGATCATGACGATAACTCGGCTACAGTATAGGTTTTAAGAGAAAAAAATTGAGCCATGGGTTTTCTATGAACCAACAATAAATGACAATCTTTTGTTCTGAAAGAGGACATTAGATTAAAGCTACCAACCCCATCTCAACCACCAGGCACATCACGGTCATCCGCAACCTGCACATTTAATATTAATCCCAGCCAGTTTAATGTTAAGTAAAATTTGATTTCAATACGATTCTACGGAACTGTATTATTAAGCACGGTATTCAGTTTTTATGAAATTTTCGCTGCCATAAGAAAGAAGTACGTGTATAAAAAACAACGAAAATTTCATGAACAGTAAATTTCGCTCACTTTTCATTTGCTTGGTGCTCAGCTCATCGCGAAAATTTCGTAGACAAAATCAATTGCAGGGTTGTTACGCCAAAGCTATTTCGTACGAAAACAATTGTTTGATAATTGCTTGGGCCCAGAATTTTGACATTTCAATTTAACCATAGACTAATACATACATAGATACATTTATTCTCTCATCTGACGTTTCATTTCACACTCTTCGTCGTAGGTTTGTGGAAATGAGAGAAATTAAATTTAAAATTAACTTACACCAAGTGGAGTTACAAAATATGTTCACTTAACTTTTTCAAATCGTTTTGGTATAGAACTGAAAAATTTAAATATATTTTGCACTTTTTTGTTGACTTTTATCGTTGGTATACATTTGTATTGTATTCAACACAACTAGTTTGCCACAAAACACGAAATTCGGTTGTTGTTCCTTTGTTGGACGTTGTTTACTATTGCCTCTATATGGTATTATTGAACCAATGTTTTCCACCATCCAATGTTTACTTGCAACCATACCTATAACGTTTAATTTATTGAGAGAATAAATGTATCTATGTATGTATGTATTAGTCTACGGTTTTAACACACAAAAGTTACACCACGTGCGTTAAAAATGGAATGGAGTGCGTAGAGAAATTATAAATGAAATATTTGGAAGATAAATCATAGATAGGTGGTAACTCTCCGCAATAAAATTTTCCGCTTAGACATAAATGACAAAATTTCGTTAGAACTGCATACGGGGCTTTAATTAATACATACCTCTGTGTATCTAAACAAGAGTATATTTTTAAAAAAAATATATTTTAAAATCAATCACATTTACATGACTGTTTTTTGATGTTTTTTCATGAGCTATAGAGTAATAACGTAGAGGGTAGCCAACTCTCTCAGTAAATTGACGACATTTGATGTGTTGCAGATGGATGGTTTGATGTTGGAAAGTATTGCTTTAACAATACCAGATAGAGGCAATGGCTCAAACCAACCAACAATAAATCATCAACGACATTTCCTTTTCTGCGTTAAAATTTTTGGGTAAAAAAAAGTAACCAATGCTCCCACTTCTACCCTACTAATGCATTGTTCACGCTGCTGCGAAATTAATGTATGTATTTAGCAAATTTCGGTTAATATTGAGTTAAAATTACTCAATTTCGCATACATTTTGACAACAACGAAATTGAGATATGTGTTTGTCAATTTCGTTGAAAGTGAAATGAAATTGTCATGTACAAAGCTGTCATTTACAAAATGAACTCAGTTCTTTTTTTTACACACACATATGCACAAATACGTGGTTACTAAAATGAGAAACAAAAACAATGGTTCTATGCCGCGTCATTAATCATATTGAAATTTTAATATTTCATTGACATGGGTTAGTACGTAGAAGAAAATATAAACTGTGCAGAATAATTGTTTCGTGTTAACGTTCATGCATCATTCATTTTTCTTGTTTTTTTTTCATTTACGGCCCGTACTAAAATCAACATTTCACGTACAATTTTACAAAATTCCATACAAAGAAATGTTTGCGAAATATCGCCAAAATATTTTTGCAGTACTAATGTGTGGCATTTACACCAGTCAATATTAACGCATTTCGGAGGTTAACTCTATTAACCCGCACTAACCCAGAAGATTACTCATACAATTTTAATCTGTTGAAACTGAAGTTTAATTGTTAACCTCATTTTAAACTAGTGGTAATTTTGATGCAACACTGTTAGTTACTAAAAAATGCAACCATAATAAAAACATACACAAAAAATCAACTGTTTGACAGACGGAAGCCGATCGAAAATTTTCAGACGCGTCGCCGTCACCAAAACTTTTTTGAAGCTCACGCCGCCGCCGATATAATTGGTTTTTATTGATCTAATTTTAAGGGTTAAGTTATTTCAAAACATCCTAAATTTTTACAAAATTGGTAAGGACAGTAGCCACCAACTTAATTTTTCTATTGTGCTGCCGTCTTTGATAATTTCGACTCGGCGCGGAGTTTATCTAAGCACGGAGTTGCCTCCAGAAATGTCAATTTAATCTCAAATTGGGTGGTGTAAACGGCAAAGATTAGAGAGCAAGGTTATCGCTAACCTGGCCGCAATAAACGGCGGTATAAATGCGTTATAATGGTACTTCTTCTCGTAATGTGCTGTTTATAAAGGGTTTTTCAACAGAGACGCTACAAAAGTAAATCGATAGGGACAGCAAACGACGCCATATTTTTCCCCGCTCTTTTGACATTTCTCTTCAGTAAGGTTTGCCATTTCATCATGGAAAGATATACGAGCCAACAACGAGTCGAAATTATTAAAATTTACTACCGAAATTTGGAGTCAGTGGCCTCAACTTTAAGAGCGCTACGTCCAATTTATGGTCGTCATAATCGTCCTACCAGATCAACAATTGAGCGTCTAGTAGAAAAATTTGAATCCACAGGCACAGTACAAAATGTTCCCGTGCCAGTGAGACAAATAAGTGCCCGTAGTGTCGAGAATATTACTGCCGCTGAGGCTGCAGTTCAAGAAAGCCCAAATGTGTCTCAAGCGTTGGGTGATCTCAAGCGTTGGACATCTCTGTGACGTCGTTGTGGCGAATTTTGCGAAAAGATCTTGGCCTACATCCTGACAAAATCAAATTGACGCAAGAACTGAAGCCGCTTGACCACCATAAGCGTCGTATGTTCGTGAATTGGGCTGAGCAATAACTTGAAAATGATTCGGATTTTCATCGGAAATCATCTTCAGCGATGAGGTTCATTTCTGGCTGAATGGCTTCGTCAATAAGCAAAATATGCGTTATTGGTCAGACAGCAATCCACACGTAATCCATGAGTCATCATTGCATCCCGAAAAAATTATGGTTTGGTGCGGTTTATGGGCCGGCGGCGTCATTGGGTCGTACTTCTTCCGTGATGATCAAGACCGGCACATTACTGTGAATGCGAATCGCTACCATTCAATGATAACCGAATATTTTTGGCCCCAATTGCATAATATGGACTTGGAGGACATGTGGTTCCAACAGGATGGCGCCACACAGCTAATGCCACAATCAATTTATTGGAAACCAAGTTTAGTGAAGTTTGGAAGCCAAGTTTGATTTGACGCCGTTAGATTATTTCCTGTGGGGCTACGTCAAGTCTATGGTCTAGCCAACAAGCCAGCGACGATTGATGAACTTCGTACGAATATCGAACGTGAAATTGCAGCAGTATCGGCCGATTTATGGTTGAAAACCGTCGAAAATTGGGTTCAGCGTCTGGACTTCTGCAAGCGTGCCCGTGGTGGCCATGCAAAAGAAATCGAGTTCCATACATAATGTCATCGAACGTACTTTCACAGGAATAAAGAATTTCATTGGTATCTAAAACCGGTTTTGTTTTATTTAAAAAAACTTTTGTAGCGCTCTTATTGAAAAACCCGTTATTAGACCAACTCACTGTTTTTTTGTTTGAACCTTGGTTTATTTTCTTATGATTCCCAAAATATTTCGTGTCTAGCATTATGATCCCATGAGGTGGACCGTTTTTAACAGCCCAATCTTTTTAGTTCTTCAAAGAAATTTGTACTTTAACAAAAGACAATTAGGGAATTCGCAAGGTGTACTAAGGTTGTAGGTTGTAAGAATATTCAGTAGCACATATGTGAACACCCTGTCGTAAATGCATATACTACAATCCAAGGCGTATTGACGAAGGTGGTGGCACTAGATCAAAGTGTACTTATATCAAGTGGAAGCATTAGGCGTTGTTGTAATTGTAGACAAAAACAACCTCTGTATACCAACAATAAAAGTAAACAAGCATGTAGAAAAATAAAGTACACATGAATTTGACAGTTGCTAGATGCAACACTTTGCACCATAGATAAAGAAATTAACTCACATGCCTTGGGAAGTTTCTTGTTCAATGGGAAATTTTCTAGATGGAGCTGAATGCAATAATTACAACGTTTGATCCCAAACAAAATATACCTTGCAAGATGTATTTAGAACAGGTGATAACAATAATTGTGGTAGGTAACCTCAACAGGGATTTTGTTTTGTAGTCCGTTGCTCTCAAATTCAACACAAACGAACACCAACAATAACAGTAAACAAAAAGACACATAATCAAAATAACAAAATTTGAACTTGAAATTGGGGAACACCACATAAAAAAATTAAGTTAGTTGTTCGAATAGCACAACCTGGAAAAATATAATTTTTTGTATGTATCAAATTTCCCACAGTGCTGAATAAACGTCAGTGAAAGTTATGAGAAACTTCAATGAGAGTTACAAAACGACAACACAGCACCTAGTGGTAGTACTTGACAACGCCTGTGCGATATCTACTTATTTCCTTTATCTATGGTAGGCAACATAAACAGGGATTTTGTTTTGTGGTCCGTTGCTCTCAAATCCAAAACAAACGAACACCAACAATAACAGTAAACAAAAAGATGCAATCAAAATAACAAAATTTTAACTTGAAAGTGGGGAACACAACGACATGAAAAAAACTACATTAGTTGTTTGAATATCACAACCTGGAAAATGATTATACTTTTGTATTGAAAAAATGTCCCACAGTGCTGAATAAACGTCAGTGAATGTTATGAGAAACATCAATGAAAGTTACAAAATGACAACACAGCACCTAGTGGCAGTACTTGACAACGCCTGTGGGATATCTACTTTTTTCCTTTATCCATGCTTTGCACTAGATGTTATTGGGCGACTTATAATTAATTAAATTGCCAAAATCAACTGATTGTGAGAAGAGTATCCCAGAAACCGGGTTTTCAGTTGTTTCGAAAAGTACACAGGTGTTGGCAATGGTTATTTTTAACATAAAAAATAATATAAAAAAATTATAGAAACAATATAAATTATGATAATTCTTGATTCTTTTTATTATTTCCTTTTCAAAATGTCACACATATTTAATAGTAAAAAAATAAAATAAATGGTTTCCCATTACATCCCATGAAGGGACTGGGGAGAACTTCTCACAATCACTGAGCTGTGCGCTTTCCAGTTGTCACTCACTGATTGGGACCTACAGTTTTACACCGATTCCGAACGGTAATTTGAGAAGCTTTTTCATGGCTAGATACTCGATAGTGTCGCCGTCACTATGCGAGGTGACCGCCGCCGAAAGAAAATTTGAAGGTGGTCAGAGCCGGGTTCGAACCCAGGTAATACGAGTAATAAGGAAGAGGTTGACTTTATGTCTTGTTGTCGTATCAAAAATTTTATGGGGAAGGGGGTAGAACACACTATTTCCAGCAGAAAATGTTAAACACAAAAGTTGGGGGAAATCCCTATTTTAGGATATATGATATGGGCCTCCAAAGTCCGGATAACGGGGGGACGATTATTTTGTATATCGTGTCCTCCGTCCGGGCTCAAGGACCAGGGAGAGAAATACCTCTATTCCTTAATTTGCATTTCTGGATTTTGGGAAAATGTAAAAACTATTTTCGATAATTTTTCAAAATTTGAGCGAACGATATTTCGATAACAAAGCGAGTTATAGAAAATTTTCATTTAATTCGTTTTATTTATTTTGCATTATACGGGATGATCAATAAATTCGTGACTTTTCGAACTTCCCTCGTAGTTATATGAAATTCAACACTGCTCCCATCAAGTACCACCTGTTAAGAGACTACTGTCAAATTTTGAGCAAGTTCCGTCATTTACTTTGCGTTTAACAGCTGCTCAAAACATACAACCTCGTGCATTTTTTTAAAAATGGGAAAGAGTGAATTTCGAGTGGTCATTAAACATTATTTTTTGCGACAAGCACCGTCAATCAAACCAAGGAAAAGCTTGATAAATACTATGGGGATTCTGCACCATCGATTTCATTGGTAAAAAAAAGTGGTTTACTGACTTTTGTTGTGGTCGCACAAATACAAATGATGCTGAACGTACTGGAAGGCCAATTGAGTTCAATACACCCGAAAATGTCGAAAATATCCACGATATGGTGTTGGCCGATCGAAGAGTAAAAGTGCGTGCGATTGTTGATGTCATAGGCATTTCATATGGCAGTGTGGTTTCGGTTTTAAATGATCAGTTGGGTTTAAGAAAGCTGTCTGCAAGATGGGTGCCGCGTTTGCTCTCAATTGACCATAAACATAATCGTGTGACAACTTCAAAGGATTCTTTGCAGTTCTTTAATTGGGCTACGAATTGGTACCTCATCTGCATATACTCCGGATTTAGCCCCCAGTAACTATTTCCTGTTTCCAAACCTAAAGAAATGGCTCGGTGGAAAGAGATTTAACTCCAACGATGAAATTATTGATCAGACAAATGCCTATTTTATGGACCTCCAAAAATCCTATTTTTTAGAAGGGATACAAAAATTGGAGAAAGGTTGGACTAAGTGTATTGAGCTAAAAGGAAATTATGTTGAAAAATAATTAGTTTTTTTGAAAAAAAACCCTGTTTCATTCAGAAAGTCATAGACTTATTGATCCGCCCTTATTATTATTACTGCAATAATGTATTTTGTAATAACACCTTGAGATCCATGTAAATATAAATGTATGTATTTACATGAAAACTCCTTGCTGTTAATTCACATATTCTCACCCATGTTCTATCTTCCACCGTGAATTTGATTCACTTGACATATTCAATTCACTACGTGGAATAGTTTTATTGATTTTATTCCACTTTACATTCCACGTGGAATAGTTTTATTGATTTTATTTTAGAAAATAACCATATTTTTTTTAAACGTGTTTTCGATCGGGAAACGTGACATTGCTAATCATTATTGGCATTCACGCAAACGTGAAAGTCGAGAACTTTTGCTCAGCGCAAGTTTCCCTCGCACCGTTGCATGAGGCACCAGGTAAAGTTGCTCAGCGTAGTTGTGCTCAAAACCATATCAGCTGACCAAGATGGATACATAAGGTGGTAGCAGTAGCAATTGCATGTATTATGTATGTGTACTTTTTCTACTGTTCTAGTGCTATCACCTTATTTATCCATCCTAGTCAGATGACAACGATATGTCAAAAGTTTACAAGTTTCTCCATCCCACGTTTGCGCAGCAAATTTGCCTCGAAAACTTTCCACTTTTGAGCAAGTCGCTTTGTATGGGAAATTTGTTTGTTTTGACGTTTGCTGTGCAAGTTTACGATGTTTTTGAGTTTACGAGGTTCTTTCGAGCTTTCATGAAGACCACTATTGTTTATTGAACTGAAAACGAACAAACAAAATCACCTGTTGCGTATAATTAAACCAAAGTAGATGAACAAGAAGAAAAACGAAAGTCAAGGCAACATAAAAGAAAACTGTTACAAAAAATACAATCTTTCTATTCATTTGTTTTTGTTAAAAGTTGCCTGGAAATAATTTAAGTAACGTGTAACTCAATAGAGAACACATAAAATTACACAGTGCAACACATAAAATGCGAACTCCTTCTCGTGAGAAATTTCTCCAAGTTTTTATCGAAATTAACAAAAATCTATTTGGGTTTTGCTAATTTAGCTGTTGGTCGAATTTTATGGCCTCCAGTAAATTTTGTTCAAAACTAAATTTTTCCGAAGAACATGCAATTTTTCTTACAGCTACTATATCTCGGAAACCAATTGGAATTTAGTTTTCCTGTGTTCGTAACAATTGCAGCTATAGACTAGGAGAAAAAAGTGTAAAATAAACTAACCCCAAAACAACTGCATCTAGTGCCTCTAGTGCACAAATGTCGAAAAAATTAAATTTTTTCTAGATATCTTTTTTTCACCATTTTCGACCCATAATTTCGATAAGAATTTCGATTTTAGTTTGGGTTGCATAATAGTGAGTAATTAATGTTTTTATTTGAATTCAATTAATTTGAAAAACTTCCCCCCATGTTATGTACCAACTATCAGATTGAAATTGAAGTAGTACATAATAATAATAACACACGTGCATTTTATGACACGGACTTGACAAACCCCTATTTACGAGTACAATACTGATTTTATTCGTCGGAAAAATCATATGAAATTGATCAATGTTTTTTTAATAAACAGTAGGCTATTTATGATTCAATTCTCGGGAAATTTACGAACAAAGGGTGAAAATAAAATATACAAAACTGGTAAAATTGTTCGGAAAAAACATTTGAAATTTATGAATATTTGTTTTTTGGATTCTTAGAATTAAAAACAATAAGTTATAAACAGTAGAATATTTATGATTGAATTCTCATGAAAATCACCCACAAAGGGTGAATACCAAATTATCGTATCGTAAACAGGTAGATATATCTCACTTGACAATGGCAGAAATACCTATTTTGCTTACAAAATTTTCCAGGTACTTCAGTACAGAGTCGAGTATTTATGATACAGTAGACTATTTATGTTTGATTGAATTCTCATGAAAATCACACACAAAGGGTGGAAACCAAATTATCGTATTGTACTCGTATCAGGAAACTGAAGCAGGTAGATACACCACACTTGAGAATGGCACCCATTCGGAAATCCTTTTCAGGAAAATTTTGCATACAATTTTCTCCAGGTACTTCAATAAAAAATTACAAAGTATTTATAAGTTGATCCTTTCACCATCTTTTCTCATTCAGCAAATGTTTTCGAAAGCGGAAAGTACAATTTCATCCATAATTTAATCAAAATGAAAAATAGCGTCTGCCCAAAAATAAATGAATTTTGTTACGTTTGTGGTCGTATAGTGCCCAAAGTTGGAAAGGAGCAAACAAATTTGTTAACTCCGGAATTAAAATTTTCAGACAAAAAATATATCGATGAAATACGAGGTTGCCATTTATATTTCAGGTGCTGGCAATACTGGTGATGCCAGATGCAAACTGGAACGTCCATTGTAAAGTATTAAATTTTTTTAGCATAAATGTACATAGAACGTTTTCACTTTCGAGTATGTACTATTTTTTCTATTTAAAGTGTGTTGGAAATTTCATCTAGGTCAACAAATGGAATTAACCCGTGACAATTTTCGGGCGATTATTTTTTACTATTTTCGGCGTGGGTTATGGCGACAAGAGTGTCTCAATAAACTTGTTTCGACTTTTGGTGATGAAGCACCATCAACAACCACTGTAACCCACTAGTACCAAAAGATCAGTCTCGGACGCCCTTCGCTCCAGGTAGAATTTCGTGAAGATCGTTCAACTTCGGTCGTTTTGCCGGAAACTTTCGATGCTGTGCGTGAACTGCTAAAGCAAGACCGACATGTGTCACACCGTGAGATTGAAGCATCTTTGGGCAATAGTATGACAAGCATCACAAAGATATTGCATTTTCATTTGACCGTGAAAAAGATTTGTTGTCGTTGGATCCCACATATTTTGACGAAAGCTCAAAAAAAGGCCCCTGTCGATTGGAGCAAAGAAACGTTTAAAAAAAATACAACCGTGGTAACTCAAATGTAGTGTATAACATCATGGATCTATGCATATGAGCCCGAAACAAAATAGCAATCGTCTTTCAAGACGAGCTAAATCCAACAAAAGTTGTTCGTGAATGATGCACATCGAAGCAAATGATCGCGTTTTTTTCAGTATAACCGGTCATGTGGCCATAGTGCCTTTGGTGGAACGTAGGACGGTCAATTCTGAGTGGTATAACACCATCTGTTTGTCAACAGTGTTCGAAGAAATAAGGAAAATCAACAAGAGAAGACTGATCATTTTGCATCAGGATAATGCGAGCTCTCATACATTAGCTGAAACAATGGGCTCTTTGAGCACTCAACATGTCGAATTGATGGGTCTTCCACCGTACAACCCTGATTTAGCACGCAATGACTTGCTTTTTTCCCTGACATCAGAAAAAACTGTGTGGTCAATGTTTTTCGACGCCCGAAGCAGCTCTTGAAGCGTTCAAAAACCATGTTTTGGAGGTGTCTCAATCGGAGTGGAAAAAGTGCTTCCAAAATTCGTTTGAGCGCATGCAAAAGTGTATTGATCTTCACGGAAAATATTTTGAAAAACAATAAAACCCTTTCCAATGATAAATGTTTGTTTTCCATTACTGTACCAGAAATGTAAATAGAAACCTCGAAACACATTTTACTTCCAAGCCATCCGTGTACTGGCGATCCTCAATTAAGTTGATTACAAGTGGTGAAGATTTCACGCCGAATACAGTGTGCAGTAATTGCTATAGCGCTATTTTGAAATAGTTACATCGATGGTGGTGCAATGGGTAGTCTGCGCGCCTCTTGTACATGAGATCCCGGGTTCGATCCCTGCTCTGACCACCTTAAAAAAAAAATTCTTTCGGCGGCGGTCACCTCGCATAGTGACGGCGACACTATCGAGTATTTAGCCATGAAAACGCTTCTCAAAATACCGTTCGGAATCGGTGTAAAAACTGTAGGCCCCAATCAGTGAGTGAAAAATTAGAAAGCGCACAGCTCGCTGGTTGTGAGAAGCTCTCCCCAATCCCTTCATGGGATGTAATGGGAAACGGTTTTTTTTTTTACATCGACGAATAGGACACTTGCATTTTGCTAAGCCGGTAATCTGGGCAAAAGACCCATGATAAAACCAGGTGCTACCCATGCATTAATTATGCTGTTGGAACCATTAAGAGGAAGTTGAAGACATTAGCATATCTTGCAGCTTTTACTCTCTCACTGCCAGTGCCACGGTCCGAGTCGTCACATTATGTCCGCATGGTCACTCGAAAGTGTTTTCTCCTTGCCATCCAATTTGCAAGATCCCGATTATGCGCCCAATGTACAAGATGATGAACGAAAACCGGTAACACAAAACGAATTGAATTACATTGTGGCTAAGTTGTGATTATCGCAACGGAATTCAGAATTTTGAATCTCATTTAGAACGTTAGCGCCACGGCATACCGGAAACGCCAAGCCAAATTTCAGCCTTTATATACCGTTGACGATACAAATACGCAATGACATCAAGTGATTAGTGAAAAATTTGGGAATGGAATATAACGCTGGCGAATACACTGTGCAAGTCGAAAAAAATAGAAGTGGACTCAACGGATTTACACTAATTCAGGTCCTGCGTATCGAACTGCATCATTAGTTTTTGCCCTATAATGATGGTTTTATAAAAAAAAAAAAAAAACTCATATACAATTTCAATTTTTTAAACCAAAATGTAAACCTTTGCGGTTTACGTGTTTTGGGTAATACGTTCAAGACCCCAGCAGATGCTAGTGAAACTGAGTGCGCAAAGTCTTTATCGCGGATAACTTAAAGAAACAGACGTGCTTTTCCAGGTTTTTATATAGTTTAGAGTTGAAACCTCCTAAAGCATTCGTGGTTCTAACAGGTTGAAGATATACTGAAAATCCGGAAGGAGTAACCTTGGGAAGAATTAACGAATGTTTGCGTTATAAAAGGCGCAAGAAAGTATTGAAACACACAAAAGAAAAATAAAGTTTGGGGTTTTGAGGCGTAAGAAGTTAAATTTATTAAAAATATGGTGTAAATGAAAATAGAGAAGGCGGCCGATTTTTGCATTACCTTCTCTTCTTATTCTCCTCATGCGAAATTACCTGTCTCATCCACTGCTTCTTAAAGAATATTATAAACATATTAAGATATTCACGTTGATTTCGAGAGAATTCTCCGAAATCGCTCTTCAAACTCAAGAAAATTTCCTCTATTTGTTTCGGGTTAACCAACGGTAGGGCCAAAAACTTGCGGTACCATTTCCTGCAATCTTCGTTGCTCTTAATGAAACTACCGAACCTCTTTATTTTTTGAGTCTTGGGTCGCAATGCCTGGCAGTAGTGAAACCAGCAGCCTTTTTGAATGTCATAATCCGGAAAACAATTTCCAAGGCTGTCCTTAAAGACGTTTCGTAATCGGTATGAGATGCCGAAACCTCGAATCGGAACAAATTCGTGTCAATAAATTGGAACATATGTTTATACGCTGCTCTTGTCTTCTTTGTCATTTAATACTTAAATGAAGGGAAATGTCTGCAATGAAAAAGAAAAATTTGCCGCAACCTAAATAAAATTTAAGTCAACTTACATGATTCACATAGTAAAAATGGATTACCAGCAATTCTTTTTGACCGCAACTGGGTACAGTTTTGAATGTGTCATCTATCAAATACCGACGGTCTTTTAGTTTTTTCTATATTATTGCCGATATTCATGGAAATATGAGAAAATCCATCTTCTATGATTGTTTGCCGTTAAAGGGGCTTGTCGATATGCTTAGAATTTCCATATTCTGCAACACCATCGTTTTTTAAGGCTGTGTGTACCGAGTGTGCTCTTTATAAACTTTCTTTTGTTTGATAGCCTGTTTTTGTAACTTGTTTTTTCTCTCATCGCACGTCTAGAGCCAAACGAACTTCATTTTTGGTTTTTGTAAACTTTTTTTTGAGTGTAAACACAAAAGCTTTTAGTTACCGTCAAAATGTAGGTTCACATAAAGGTGCAATTAGTTTCGACGGTTTACGTTCGACGGTTTACGGTTTGTGATCAGCTGTTTAAGTTGGGGTTGCATTTTACATGTGTTAGAGAGAGACAACAAAAATTTACGTTTTACGTTCCCAAAATTCTGCAGGTTGCAGAATTTTTACGGTTTACGTTTTACGTTTAAGCGATCAGCTGTTTTTTGTTTTCATTTTCTCTTTGATAGTTTGTTTGTTTTTCATATTGTTTGCGCGGCATTGGTTATTTGTGAATTTTTGTGTTGATTTTCGTGTTATTTTTATAATGAGTGCCCAAATAATTAATGATGATGCGTTAATTTGTTTAGTACAGCAAAATGATCAGCTCAGCTCAGATCAGCTCAGTTCGATCAGCTGTTCTTTGTTTTGTTTTTCACAAACCGTCGTAACTAATCGCACAAAATTGAGTAGCACGTAAAACGTAAACCGTCGAACGTAAACCGTCGAAACTAATTGCACCTTAAGTCAACAACGTACAACGTTAAATGTCAAAATAGACAATCGTAAAAATTTTTCGTGTGGGTTATATTGATGTGTTTTCATTTCAATAAAAAAATAAAAATGGATTGTTTGACTAAAAAAATGTAAGTATTTTTAACATTGAAACGAAACTGCATATATTGATAATAACAATTGTACTTATCAGAGTAAAAAAGACCAACTCTATCCAGTTTCGTGCCTTGGTAGACTCGATGGACGAGTTCCCACAACTAGCCACTCGGTCCCAAATCTTCTAACAGATTCGAAAATACTTCCTTATTAACACGGAAATTTGCAATAAATCTATAAAACATAACTTCATTAATTCATAAAAGCAAATTATACTGATATACTTACTGGTCTTCTGGAATCTCAAACACATTGGTTGAATCACGCAAAATCCTACGGCTTAGGCGACTTTCTCTATCATCATTTTCCGTAGTTTTAATAGGAAACCCGAGAGCAATGGAGGAAATCATTTTAAATTGGTAAAAAAAGCAAACAATTGTGTTTATTTTCGTTTGTTTATTTACTTTTTAATACCTACAATCAGCTGTTGTTGATTTTACAGCTGATGGCTAGGGTTGCCCCCATTTAGCATATATTTGTATGAAAAAGCTTTAAGAAATGAAAATAAACACATGAAGGTAATATTGTTCTTTGACTGGAACACAACCAAGAAAAAGAGCTTTTATGCCCAAGCGAAAAGCAACAATGAACTCAATTGAAAACCTGATTGCTTGTCTAGCAATTGCACGCCTGGTGTTTGAAGATAGTTACAAAAACAGGCTGATAATTTTTGATCATTCGTACGCCAAATGACTAGCGAAGATAACTTTTGGTTTTTGTACGATTGGTTTTGAGTGAAACGAAAAGAGCTTTCGTTTTGCTTAAAAAATTTGGTTCAGCGAAATCAAACACGAACGAAACAAAACGTCAGATTAGACAATCAGAAAATATCAATCGTTTAATTTGTTTACAAATGTGTTTCTTTACGCATTTACAAGAAAATTAATTAAAATTGTTGTTTAATATGGATATTTCTAAATCCACGGATGCAATCATTTTAAAAACACTTTAATGATCTCACTTCACTAACTTTAATTTTTCCCACTTTTCTTCTTGCAATTTGTTGTTCGTTTATTTTATTCTGTCTGCAATCAGCTGCTTCCAATTAAACAGCTGATAGAGCAGTGTTGCCTGCAGTTTGCTAAATTTCGGTATTTTCCATTAGGAAGAGCTTTTAAAAACAACAAGAATAACACATTGACAATAATGTACTTTGACATAAGGGCAGCTAGTAAAATGAGCTTTCACCGCCGGACGAAAATGGAACAAAAACTCAAATATAAACTTGATCGCCTGGATAGCAATCGCACGTCTGCTTAAACAAAACAGTTCGCTGAACAGGCTATAAAAACACAAGTCCACTGTTTCACTACTTCTTCAAGGTCTTCTTCGGTCGACCCTAAGATAACGGCAGTTAAGTTGGTGGTTTTGTGTATTTTTGAATATTATGGAAATTATGTCACAAACTTTATATCACAAGGCTTATGGACCTTATGACACAAGGTAAATGGTCATAAGGTTCATGGACTTTATGACACTTTTTTGTGTCATAAAGTCCATGAACCAAGTATATGTTTCAACCAAGTTAAAAGAAACTTGTAGTATGTTATTAATATCCAGTATCCTATCCCAGGATGATAGAGGGCGGATAAATAAGTCCGTGACTTTTTTAATGAAACAGTTTTTTTTTTTTTGCAAAAAAAAAGTATTTATTTTTCAACATAATCTCGTTTTAGCTCAATACACTTGGTCCAACGTTTCTCCAATTTTTGTATCCCTTCCAAAAACATAGGATTTTTCGAGGTCCATAAAATATGCATTTGGTTGACGATATTGTTGGAGCTAAATCTCTTTCCACCGAGCCATTTCTTTAGGTTTGGAACTAGGAAATAGTCACTGGGTGCTAAATCCGGAGAATATGGCGGATGAGCTACCAATTCGTAGTCCAATTAAACAACTTCAAACAATCCTTTGAAGTTGTTACACGATTACGTTTATGGTCAATTGAGAGCAAACATTCAGTTCTTCATGGTTTTCAATGCCCTACATCATATTGCGTGAGCAATTCGATATTCGACAAAAGTCAAAAAAGTGACTAACCCTATTGTGCACCCATGCATTACTTGATGAAAAAGAACTTTTTTCGTTTTTTTTTTTAAATCCTCGTTAAATCAGTCCAATAAGTTGGCACAATATTCGCCGTTTATTGTTTTTTCCTTCCGGTGTGTTGTAATGGATCCATGTTTCATCCACAGTTACAAAACGCCGCAAAAATTCTTTCGAATTGCGGTTAAATAACTCCAAACAATCCTTTGAAGTAGTCACACGATTATGTTTATGGTCAATTGAGAGCAAACGCGGCACCCATCTTGCAGACAGCTTTCTTAAACCCAACTGATCATTTAAAATCGAAACCACACTGCCATATGAAATGCCTATGACATCAACAATCTCACGCACTTTTACTCTTCGATCGGTCAACACCATATCGTGGATATTTTCGACATTTTCGGGTGTATTGAACTCAATTGGCCTTCCAGTACGTTCAGCATCATTTGTATTTGTGCGACCACAACAAAAGTCAGTAAACCACTTTTTTTTACCAATGAAATCGATGGTGCAGATTCCCCATAGTATTTATCAAGCTTTTCCTTGGTTTGATTGGCGGTTTTTTCCGCAAAAAATTCTGATTAATGAGCAATCGAAATTCACTTTTTTCCATTTTTAAAAAAATGCACGAGGTTGTATGTTTTGAACAGCTGTTAAACGCAAAGTAACTGACGGAACTTGCTCAAAATTTGACAGTAGTCCATTAACAGGTGGTACTTGATGGGAGCAGTGTTGCATTTCACATGACTACGAGGGAAGTTCGAAAAGCCACGCACTTATTGATCCGCCTCGTATATAATGATATCACCCGCAAACGATATTACGTTGTTTATATTCGCTATAACATCTTGGACATAAAGGTCGAACAAAATAGGAGCATTACCCGTGCCCTGTTGTAGTCCATTGGCCATTTTGAATTTTCTGCTAAACTTGTCATTATAATTAACAGTGAATGTTTCATTTGCAATCAATCATGTTATATATTAGTATGACTAAACTTAGAGGAAATTTGTAACGTAATAATTTAAATAACGGGTCCGCCAAATAACTTTTTTTTTTGAAAATGCTATAAAAAAAACTACTGAATATTTTCTCAAATTTATTTTTTTATTTGAAAGTACAATCCTTCCGGTTAATAATGGAAAATAATTTCGTTCAAATGGCTGCCTCGGCTGGCCATGCAGTAGCCTACACGATCGGTACAATTTTTAAGCACATTATCGATTGTGTGCAGCTGTATTTCACCAATGGCTTCACGAATATTGTCCTTTAAAGCGTCAATTGTCTCTGGCTTGTCGGCGTAACACTTATCTTTGAGGGCACTCCACAAATAATAGTCCAACGGTGTCAAATCGCAGCTCCGAGGTGGCCAAACGACATCAGCTCTGCGGCTGATAATGCGGTCTTCAAAAACAGGACGCAAATCATCGAGTGTAGCTTCGGCTGTGTGGCACGTAGCGCCGTCCTGTTGAAACCAAATGTTGCCAATATCCTCCTCTTCAATTTTTGTGAACAAAAATTCGTTCAACATGGCCCGATAACGATCGTCATTGACTGTAACGGCCACTCCTTGCTCATTTTCGAAGAAAAATGGCCCAATTATGCCTTTGGACCAAAATCCGCACCAAACAGTGACTCGTTTTGGGTGCATCGGCTTTTCAATGTATGCGTGCGGGTTTTCTGTGCCCCAAATGCGACAAATTTGCTTGTTTACATACCCGTCAAGATCAAAATGAACTTCATCTGAAAAGATGATTTTTTTTGGCAAAATCGGAATCTTCTGTAAGTCGATCGCAGGCCCATTTTTCCCATATTTCCCAGCGTTGTTCAAGCGTATACACAACTATATTCGTTCAGCGGAAGGATAAAACTAATTATCTGTCAAATCAGAGATGAGCTAAGTGTTACCATTCACGAAATAAGCACTAGTTGAAAAAAAAAAAACGTTAGATGGCGGACCGTTATAAATCGGGCTATCCAGATAGTGTCAAATGCCATTTCCATATCAATTAGACACGGTCCAGTACACAGTTTTCTATTCCAATTCCAGTTTATGTCCGACACTAGCATATTTATTGCATTAATAGTGAAATGCTTACGCTTAAAACTGAATTGTCTATCACTTACTAATGTATTCTTCTTACAAATTGTATTAATAGTACTATTGTTTATACACATTTCGAATATTTTACTTATATTCGATAAGAAACTACTAGGTCTGAGATTTGTCGTAATGTCCTTATCTTTTTTTGGCAGTTTTCCTATCGTTTGGCAAGAACGAGTTGTTAATTATGTTATCAAAAAGGGTTCAATAGTATAATATTACCTTTACTGGAAATTTTTTCAACACTACTTAAGTACTTATATATTCGGTATATTATCAAGTCCTGATGACACTTTATATCTTAGGGTCATGAACACGTTCGTAATATTGTCCTTGGTGACATAAAATGTGCCCGCCTGCACCTCGTTAAGAGAGTTATACCATTCCGTATCTGTGAAAGTGGTGATATTCGTCCGACTACACTCAAAAGATCTTTTTGCTGCCAAAAATTCGTGGAATGTGTTCATGACCTGCGTATGTGTATTACGAGTATTATCATAAGTAATTTCTTTTCGAGAGTGATTTGACTCAAAATATGAACCTAAAGCATTTACTATTTGTTCCACGTCATGAATAACAAGGTTGTGTTCTGGATCCCTTTCCACCGATTGGACATCTACATATATCAGCATATTGCACTAAATGTGAATAAATGTTGCGGAATTTTCAACCAGTCTATATTCAGTACTTCAATCCTCTTTTAAAGTTTTTCTTTACTTTTCCAAACCTGTCAGCAGAATCATGAGTACCTATAGCAGATATACGTTTCTCGAAGTGGTTATTTATAACTAAAGTAAAATTGTCATCTATGAACTTTTTAATTCATTTCAAAATGGCCGTCAATAACCTTAGTCTCTTAGCTGAAATAGTGGTCTCCATACCGTTATCGTGAACAGCCCTAATGATCGCCCTTGCCACCAGACGAGTTGGCGCCGTCAACTTTGAGCGAGAGGCATCGGCGTCTCGCTTACTTCGGTGCTTCTTCTTGTTTTTTATTGTATTAAAAAATCAACAAAGAAAGCAGCCACACACGAACCGGCAAATAAATAGTTTTAAAGTAAACTTAAAAGTCAGTGTTTTTCTTTTGTTTTTTTCGGAATTTCCGGGAAATATTGTCTAAGTGGGAGACAAACAAAGTCGTCCATAAGGGCAACCAACCACCACCACCATATCAACAACAACCAGTGCGGGTGAAAGAAGTCTGCCATGGTGAAGCAGCCGCCTCAGCAACACCCAGGGACACCAGTTGCCGGAACAGCCTAACACCAGCCCATATCACGGCAAGGCTACCAACGAGGTAAACATTTGGTCCTTCGAGCCGGATATGAACCCAGCGAACCAACGTGGAAGTGGTGAGCAAGAAATGTTCACCGTCTTCCTTGGTCAAAACGACGAAGTACGATTTTATTTTTGAGCTTAAATATGTTTTTTGTTATACATATATGAAACTAACTGCCTTCTAAGGGTTAATAATGAATTTTGTCATTTTGCTGTTTCCATTAAAAATAGTCTACATAATATATTGAATTCTATCATATTTCATCTTTTATCTGCACTCGGGCTAAGATTTGTGTTTTGGAGTGCTCGGACACATATAGTGAAATTTTATGGCGATCATTTTGACCACGCCCCCGTCATTTTGGAGCAGTTTTTTGCGAGTTTTGAAAAAATAATTAGGTTGTTCACGCAGGGCTGCTTATCAGCTTATGTGCTGAAAAGATGAAAAATAAGCTCTGGGCTACGTGAACACCCTTCCATGTTGGTTATCTGCTTATTTTTTTCAATCAGCTGTTTTCAATAAGCTGTTCGATAAATGAAATCAAAACCATCAATGTACAATTGAAATTGTTTGTAAAATGCCTAAGCAGAGCATTAAACAACAAATTATGGACTTCAGAGTCAATATGAGTACTTTGGAAATTGAATTCATTAAAGGTAAGTAGTCAGAAATTTATACGATGCAAATATTTATGGTTTTGCGTTTGTAGACATAGGTTTCCCCGAGCCCCCGACTTGCGCTCATTTTGATTGTTTTTTTTTTAATAAACAAAAAACAGATGTAAATACCAGTGCTACCAATACTTAAATATAAAATTAAAGATGCCATTTGCTAAAACTTCGTGTTTTTAGTGTTGTCAGCAAGTTAAATTTGTGGTATTTTCCAACACTAAAAATAAGCTGATAAGCTTTTGCCAAAGGCACAGGTTGCTCAAAGTTGCTTATTTTATTTAAATGTATTTTGTTATTGGCGAGATAAGCACATGAGCTGATAAGCAGTTCTTCGTGAACACCCTAAATCTAAAAATTATGGTTATTCGTATACGTGACAGATAGAGGGTTAATTTGTTCCACAAAAATGTTTATCTGAATCTTTTCTATAAAACTTCTGAACATACTTTGTACCTCAGAAGTAAGGAACACAAAATTTTGCATGCCGATATGTTGCAGGAAAGTTCCGAGGGGCGGAAACTTTGACCCGCCCTAAAAAAATCTGATCAGATCTGGTAAAACGCCGATACACATATATTTTTTTTAGACTTTTCTATCAGAATCTTTGACAGAATCCCATCATTTTGAAAAAATCTAAGTTTGTCTCACATTGTTATTAATGGTTTTTAATTTTTTTTTAGTTTTTTGTTTTTTTTATGAAAATTAAAATATAAATATGGATTTTTAGTAATGGGTTGAGCATCCCTTGTTAATTGTCAAACATCAGAACTATTTGTCGATGTTATTGATAGATTAAAAATCGGTCTTACTAAATACAAGTTGCTACTACCGAACTTAAGTTGTATTAACCAATTTGAGTATTTTTAAAACCTCATTCATCTGAAATGGAAGATACCACTAATAGAAAGTACAATATTAGTATTCGTGTTCAAATATTAGTCACAGTAACCATACGAGTAACTTAGTTTCTGTCACAAAAACACTTGCTATTTTTCACAAGAGGCTTTTTTGTTAAAGATAAATTACATAGAGGGTTGAATTTTATGTTTCGGGATTTAGCAACCCTAGTGTTGCAATCTGGCAACTGACAGCTCTATCGTAAAGTTGGACATTTTTGAGGTTAAGCGTACTCAGAACGTTTTGACATACGAGCGCAATTTGTGTTGTTTACAGTAACTTAAAAGGTTCATCTCGGCCCAAAAATTGAATTAAATCGTGCACATTTTCTTGCGATTATTTTTTACCACTTTCGACGTGGATTAACTCAGCAACAGTCCATGGATGAACTTAATTCAATTTTTGGCGATGAAACTCCATCAAGGACCAGTGTTTCTCGATGGTATGGTGAATTCAATCGTGGTCGTAGTTCTCTACAAGACGAATTGCGTGAAGGTCGTCCAAAATCAGCTGTTGTTTCGAAAACCATTGATGCTGTGCGCGAACTGATTTTGCAAGATCGTCAAGTGACCTATCGTGAGATTGAGACAACCGTAGGCATTAGTGGGACCAGCATACATTCAATATTGCATAATCATTTGACTGTCAAAAAAATGTTTTCGCGGTGGATCCCACACAATTTGTCAATCGCTCAAAAAAAGGCTCGTGTCGATTGGTCGAAAGAAATGCTCCAAAAATACGATCGCGGTGCTTCGAAACACGTCTATGACATCGTGACAGGTGATGAATCCTGGATTTACGCGTATGAGCCCGAAAGTAAACAGAAGTCAACTGTATGGGGGTTTCAAGATGAGCCAAATCCAACAAAAGTTGTTCGCGCCCGAAGCACTTCCAAACAAATGGTCGCCTGTTTTTTGGGAAAAACTGGGCATGTCGCAACCGTACCACTAGAACAACGCAGAACAGTGAATTCCAAGTGGTACACAACCATTTGTTTGCCAGTTGTCTTCCAAGAAATCACTCTTCACCACGAGAATGCGAGCTCTCACACATCGGCTGAAACAACTGCATTTTTGAGCACCCAAAAAAACATCGATTTGATGGGTCATCCGCCGTATAGTCCTGACTTGGGCACCGAATGACTTCTTTTTATTCCCGTACGTAAAAAACAAACTGAGAGGTCAACGTTTTTCGACACCTGAAGAAGCGGTTGCCACATTCAGAATGCATGTTTTGGAGATACCTCAATCAGAGTGGCAAAAGTGTTTCGACAATTGGTTCAAACGCATGCAAAAGTGTATAAATCTTCATGGGGAATATTTTGAGAAACAATAAAGTGATTTTCGATGATTAATATTTGTTTTTGTTCTCTAATCCCGAAACATAAAATTCAACCTCGTATAAAGCTTTTCTTGTTTCTAAATTGGTTTATCTGACAGTCATTTATTTTCCCACCATTTTTACGGAATTGGACTAGATCTCTCGCATCAATATCAAAAATATTTATTGGAGGTTTTTTTTGTTTTTATTATTTTCGGTATTTGGTTTTCTTTGTATTCGTGCACATATTTTTCGAAACTTTGCAATATTGCTTTATCGCAATCATCGTCTTCAAAAGCCAGAGCGGCAAAGTAATTGCTTCTCATTTGTTTTGAATGTACGTTAGGATGGAGTGAATATAATAATTTTTTAATTTTATTTTTTTTTAATTTGTAATATTGCGGAACGTATAATAACCATGTAAAATTTGGGTTCTGTCAAAAATAACTGCCAATTAATTCTTGCAATTTAGTATTGGAGAGTTTTACTGTGACTGGTGGCTCAGTAACTTTCCAGTCTTGCCATTTAATCAGGTCTATATTGTCCGTAGCTTTTAAATTGAGAAGGGGCACTTGAAATACTCCGATTGTATCTGCTGAAGCAGCTGTGGAAGGTTCACTCCTTGCTTTCATGATACGTCGAAGACCAAGTTGCCTGACGTGTGCCCTTTTGTCTGTCAGCATGCCAAGAAGAATATTTTCAACATGCCAATACAATGCATTTCGTTGAATAACTAGATCAACTACATTTTTCAAATATCAAATATTATTAAGGTCCAATTAGTCTCGACGGTTGACGGTTGACGTTCTACTCAATATTGCGCGGTTAGTTATGACGGTTAGACGGTAGAAAGACAAAACAATACAAAAAAAATGATCGAAGAGCATTTGTACTCAATATAATTTGCAAGCATGAGTTTTGTGTTAAAAAGTGATTGTGTCAAATAAAAAAATGAAAAATAAAAAGAAAATTGTGATTGCCGTGTAATTGTGTATTGCCGCACACAAAATGTCGAAGTAAAAGCAATAACAATAAGAGCTGATCGGTCTTGACGGCTGACGGTTGATTCTGCAACCTGCAGAAGTCTACCGTCGTACACCGTCAGTTTTAGTTGTCTCTCTCTAACACACGCAAAATGCAACCCCAACTCAAACAGCTGGCCTTTAAGTAACGTGACAGACTGATGGTGCGCCATAAGTGGTGAGCTCCGATTGCACAAAAAGGTTTGATTTTTATGTGGAACCACATAGATGCATATACTCTCATGACATAACTGACTAGAGTTACCAATTCGTCTGTTCTCACACAATTCCAACTTCTTGCCGATTTGTCGAGAAAACCAACGAGGCCCAGTAGTTTGCCCGTCCAACTGATCCAGGAGATGACGAAGTGGAAAATCATTTCCATGAAGCATACATACTGCCCAATGAATGGGCCTGCAAAAATATTCTTCAAGAATTCTTATCACTCCCCCTTTGTAACCGGTATTACAATTTTTCTAATCACACCCAATCAATTCCACATTTGCAATGACAATAGAATGTTCTGTTAGAAACTCTGTAGTACTTTTCGTGATCACCTGTGGTGTATCACTTGCCCCTGAAACGTGTCCAATATATTTCCCGTGGTTCTTGAACCAATGATACATGCTCTTCTACAATTGTTTGACGATAGTACTTCTTGCACTTCTTAACTTGGAGCAGTATTTTATCTTTATGCCCGTCGAAGAAGAGCCCATTCCCAGTCAGCTATTTAGTAGAAAGTACATAGAGTCCGTCATTCTGAAGATTGGACCGGGTTTCCTGGCGTTCTCTTCTAACTTTTCTCCGATCATTAGCTTTTAACTTGTCCCAGGGGGATTCTATGGCACAGCTGATCGAAAAGGTACTAGGCCGATGATAGAGAATGAGAGAGCAAACAAGACAGGAGCTAATTTTAAATAGTAGCGGTATTCATGCAAACGTGAAAGCCGAGAACTTTTGCTCAGCGCAAGTTTCCCTCGCACCGTTGCATGAGGCACCAGGTAAAGTTGCTCAGCGTAGTTGTGCTCAAAACCATATCAGCTGACCAAGATGGATACATAAGGTGGTAGCAGTAGCAATTGCATGTATTAAGTATGTGTACTTTTTCAACTGTTCTAGTGCTATCACCTTATTTATCCATCCTAGTCAGATGACAACGAAATGTCAAAAGTTTACAAGTTTCTCCATCCCACGTTTGCGCAGCAAATTTGCCTCGAAAACTTTCCACTTTTGAGCAAGTCGCTTTGTATGGGAAATTTGTTTGTTTTGACGTTTGCTGTGCAAGTTTACGATGTTTTCGAGTTTACGAGGTTCTTTCGAGCTTTCATGAAGACCACTAGTGTTTATTGATGCTAATGACAGCTAAATTATTAGGTTGTTCACGCAGGGCTGCTTATCAGCTTATGTGCTGAAAAGATGAAAAATAAGCTCGGGGCTACGTGAACACCCTTCCATGTTGGTTATCTGCTTATCTGCTTATTTTTTTCAATCAGCTGTTCGATAAATGAAATCAAAACCATCAATGTACAATTGAAATTGTTTGTAAAATGCCTAAGCAGAGCATTAAACAACAAATTATGGACTTCAGAGTCAATATGAGTACTTTGGAAATTGAATTCATTAAAGGTAAGTAGTCAGAAATTTATACGATGCAAATATTTATGGTTTTGCGTTTGTAGACATAGGTTTCCCCGACCCCCCGACTTGCGCTCATTTTGATTGTTTTTTTTAATAAACAAAAAACAGATGTAAATACCAGTGCTATCTACCAATACTTAAATATAAAATTTGAGATGCCATTTGCTAAAACTTCGTGTTTTTAGTGTTGTCAGCAAGTTAAATTTTTGGTATTTTCCAACACTAAAAATAAGCTGATAAGCTTTTGCCAAGGGCACAGGTTGCTCAAAGTTGCTTATTTTATTTCAATGTATTTTGTTGTTGGCGAGATAAGCACATGAGCTGATAAGCTGATAAGCAGTCCTTCGTGAACACCCTATATGTTTTATATTGTTTGTATTGAACGGAAATACGAATTCCCTTCGATTTCTGTCCGTTTCATGTCCAACGAAAGTGGAAAATTGGTAAAATACAGCTGCAAATAAAACTCTATGAAATGGCCTACTACCTCGTCGTCATGAAGAGGCAGCGAAGAGAGTAATGGAAACTCTTAAGTATTTCTCTATGCTTGTCCTAAGTTGTAACCATAGAGTAATACTTAAGAGTTTCCATTACTCTCTTCGATACCTCATCATGACGCCGAGGTAGTAGGCCATTTCATAGAGTTTTATTTGCAGCTGTATTTGCAGTTTTTTCAAATAGTTGTGATATACGCAAAAGCAAACAAGCAGCGTGAAAGAAGAATTTTTTCTCAGAACCCAAGTTTTACATGGCAATTATGGGTCACAATAGGCAACTTTTCCGCGCTATTACAAATTAAAATAAAAAAATCAATTTTTTCACTCCACCCTAATGTACACTCAAGTTGTTGTTTTTTCTTTTTCTTTGCCCAGTATAGTTCGAGTTACAATATGTGTGATTTTTATATTTATGTCCGTTTCATGTCCAACGAAAGTGGAAAATTGGTAAAATACAGCTGCAAATAAAACTCTATGAAATGGCCTACTACCTCGTCGTCATGAAGAGGCAGCGAAGAGAGTAATGGAAACTCTTAAGTATTTCTCTATGCTTGTCCTAAGTTGTAACCATAGAGTAATACTTAAGAGTTTCCATTACTCTCTTCGATACCTCATCATGACGCCGAGGTAGTAGGCCATTTCATAGAGTTTTATTTGCAGCTGTATTTGCAGTTTTTTCAAATAGTTGTGATATACGCAAAAGCAAACAAGCAGCGTGAAAGAAGAATTTTTTCTCAGAACCCAAGTTTTACATGGCAATTATGGGTCACAATAGGCAACTTTTCCGCGCTATTACAAATTAAAATAAAAAAATCAATTTTTTCACTCCACCCTAATGTACACTCAAGTTGTTGTTTTTTCTTTTTCTTTGCCCAGTATAGTTCGAGTTACAATATGTGTGATTTTTATATTTACATTATTTACTATAATTAACTTTACACAATTAAAGTACAAAATTAATACACTCCGGTTCACTTATGTAAAGGCACTAAAAATTCCATATTCAGCAGCCTGTATCTTTTGCAATTTGTAACCGATTGCAGAATTTTAGAATGGAAATCGAAGCTAGACATCTTGAGATGTAAAAGAGCATGACAATAGTGGTTTCTTAACTAAAGAACTTTGTTTGAGCAATTTAGAAAAAAAGCCCAAAAATTTGGTTTTTTTTTTGGTTCACTTGAATAAATGCACTTTATTATTTTTAAAGTAAGCGATGATTTTTTGTAGGGAGCGTTTGTTTATTACAACTTATTACAGCCTAATCATTTTACGAGTCAAAATGGCAAAACAAAAAATTTTAAATCTATCGCAAAAAAAACTTAAATCGATGTTTATCGTTCTGAAGGATATTCTAACCGCACAATAGCTAAAAAAAAAATTGGACGGAGCCCAACAGTTGTCGACAATTACATCAAGGACCCCAAGGGATATGGAAAAAATTTTAAAGGAAGGGTTTCATTGTCTTTATCTACGTATGAGAAAAGAAACATCATCAGAATTGCTTCTAATTCTGCCTTATCCTTGTCAAAAATAAGAGCTCAAGATGGAGTGGAAGCGAGCAAGTCATCAGTACGCAGAGTAATTGAGAGCTGTGAGTATCGTAAATACCTGAAATTACAAAAAAAAACCGTCACTTAATGCTGCTCGTAAGGAAAAGCGGCTTCAATTCGCAAGAGACTACATGGTATGGGATGTGCACACCGAGGTCATGTATATGACTGGAGAACCGTTGCATGTACGGATGAGAAGAAGTTTAATTTGAATGGGCCTGATGGCTACAACTATTATTTCCATGATCTGCGCAAAGAAAAGCGTTTTTTAACCGACATCACAGCCGAGAGGGCGGCGTTATGGTGTGGTACTATGGCACCATCGATCTTGAATTTCAAAGTGCAAAAATGACTGGTGCAGAATAGTAAGGCAATGTTAATGTTAATATTCTTGACTGGCCACCCTATTCGCCAGATCCAAACATTATCGAAAATGTCTGGGGTTGGTTATCTCGTAAAGTCTATGAAGGAGGTAGACAATTTGATGACAAGCAGTCACTAATACAGGCCATTAGGGATGCTTGGAATCAAATTTCGTTGGATTACATACATTCTCTTTATATCTCAATGAAACCCCGTATATTTGAAGTTTTTAAAAACAAAGGGGTTTTGTACCCATTACTAATAGTTCTTGAATAAAGTAAAAAATTTAAAAAACAACAAGAAAAACTGTTTTTCATTAAAATTAGTTAAAGTGCGTTTATTCAAGTGAATCAAAAAAATAGCACATTTTTGACTTTTTTGTCAGGATTTTTTACATCTCAAGATGTCTAGCTTCCATTTCCATTTTAAAATTCTGCAATCGGTTACAAATTGCAAAAGATACAGGCTGCTGAATATGGAATTTTTAGTGCCTTTAAATAAGTGAACCGGAGTGTATGAAGTACCCTTTACGTACTATGAAGAATATAATTTCAAATATGGTCCGAATATTAAAAGATATTTAAAATCGTTTTTGGTACTATGATTGCTCTTCTCAATACGTATATCTCTCATCACGGTCGAGTTCGAACTCGCTATTAATTTTTCGCAAATGGTTGTTTACTTTCATCAGGTGTTCTCAATGGGCCGGATATAAAAAACTGATGCTAAGCGAATGATTCACGAACGTGCTGACAAACAACCATCGGAGAGCCTGTGCATCCCAGCTGTAATCGAGGGCGTTTTAGGAAAGAATCGTGTATAGTCAGACGAACTTGGTGAAAACAATGCTCAATTACTTTCATGACCGTTTCTGATATGTGAAATAAAACGAGGAAAATTACAAAATAATTCAGAAATTCATTCAATAATTAGGAAAAATTCACACACATATACTCAAGTATAATAATTTAAATGTAAATGTCTTCGACGAATCCAACAATTTGTCGGCAAAATGGGCATAGCGTAAGGGTTCCGGTTTCCTCGTGTTTTCTTTGAATTTCGTTGAAACATGGACGACAAGTTTTAGCATGCTTGCAAGGCTTCATGAGAGTGGTTTTTTTATTTTTAAAACATATTTCACATAACACTCCATCTGGAATAGTGGATATTGTTTCTGAGTCGCTCGAATCTGTATCGTCGCATGCAAGAGTATTATCTAATACAACTGGGCAAAGATTATTTAATTTGTTGGTCATTAACTGCAAAAATATTTTTGCAGATATTTCTTTAAATTTGAGCCTCGTAGTTAGGGTTTTTATTTGTGCACTTCGATCTTTAATTCGCTTTTTTGGTTTTTCAACAATATCCATAACTCTGTCGACAGCCTGTTGCAATTCGGTATACTTCTGGAACTCTTCTTGTTTCATTATTTGCAGAAATTCCCAAAAATTACCATGCATTGGTATTTGTGTACACAAACGACTGTTGTAACCTTCAACAGCACTGGTTGTTCTTACACATTCGCCATGTACCGAAAATTTCGCCGGAGTTTCCTAAATTAAAGAAAAAAATAAATACTGTGTAATAAACGGGCAATGTTATATTATAATACCTTTGCGATCCATTGACTTTCGTAATATTCGAAGAACTTTTCAAATGCATTCTCATTCTTGCTATTGCATTTAATGTCTGCATAAGCTTCAAGCTTACACATGTTAAATGCGTTTTCGATTTCTTCGGCAGGTAGCAAAGGAAGAACTAACATTTTCTTAAAAATTCGCCTTGCCTCATCTGTGCTCTTCACCTTTTGAGCAAGGTCATTCATTTTTGCCAACTTTCTCCTAAGCGCGTGGCAGTAATGGAACCAACATCCCTTTAGACGCGCTTCGGGAAATATTTTCAAAATCGCATTTCGAAGTGCTTTTTCGAAGTCTGTTGTGAATGTCATGGGCTTCAATTGCAACAGATTTGCGTCAATAAACTGAAAGACGTGTTCATAAGCCTTTTGAGTTTTTCTCGACATGAGTACAAACGCGAACGGGAAGACCTGCAATTATTTGTATCAGCGTCATAGTACGTTGTCATACCTTTATCTAGACATGTAAGATATGAATAGTAATTGTGGATAGTATAAAGTGGGAAAATGGTGTGGACGATAGCGCCGCAGGCAAAAATGGGGGTCTGAAATAAAAATCGGGCGCCCGATTTTTATTTCAAACCCCCATTTTTGCCTGCGGCGCTATCGTTCACACCATTTTCCCACTTTACACTATCCACAATTACTATTCATATCTTACATGTTTATGTTAAGTATAATTCAAAACATTTACATTTTAGTACTCACATGTCTCTGATATCCAAAGTAAATTATAAGCAATTGCTTATAGCCGCACGATGGTACAACTGCAAATGTGGGGGCGGTCGCAACACCCAAAATGAATTTGGGCGTTATGGCCGCCTATACAGAGGTCATAAGGCCCAAATTTTTTTTTGGGCGTTATGTCCGTGGGGCGTTAAGTCCGGGCACCCACTTTTTTCTGCAAGTCTATAGCTACAATTGTGTCGAAAACATGAAAGCAAAATTCGAATTATTTTCCAAGATATAGCCAGTAGAAAAATTGCATGTTCTTCGGAAAAATTCAATTTTGGCCTAAATATAAATTAATAAACTTTATTATTTGAGATTCAAAATAGAACTAATCTTTACAAAATATTTTAATAGTTCGATTGACTGTCATCTTTATGTTTCTTATTTTTTTGTTGCTACACACACTAAAGCTAAGGTCAGACAGCAAATAAATTTGCACAAAATGTCATTGGAGAAGTTTGACAAAATCGTAGGACTTTTGTCAAATTTTTATTTGGCGGTGAGACTACGACCAAAATTTTGTCATCGGAGTTTGCACATAGCATCACTCTAAATTGTTGTGTCTGCAAATGATTTGACCGATATGTCGAAGCAGACAAATGGGTTTGCGGAACTCAAAATGAAATGGTTGCATTTGTGAGTAGGTATGTAAATAATCGACCAAATTAAATTGATAAGCTATAGTATTCACTTCAACATGAATTTCCCGTGCGGACTTTTTCGAACCAAGTGGATATTAGTATCGGGAGCATATGTGTATTTTTTGACGGCGATTGATATATAGTTATATTGTAAATGGGTTTTCATAATTTTTTAATAGATTTTGACCTAATTTCTAAAAAATATATTTTTTAAATTCAATATCGAATTATTAGTGTTTTCTTAAGTCTTTCGACTATTATTTGGTTTCTTATCAGTAAAACTAATTTTTATGGAAATATGTCTAAAAGATTTTTACCTATTTTATATATTAACTTGTTATATCTCGACAACTAAGTGAGTTACCGAAAATTCTCATTTAATTTTTTCAGTTATTTCTTGATTTTTTTATAGGAAACAGCATAAATAAAAATCGTCTTTTTTTAAGTTCAACTTTCGATATCTTGATAACTAAACGAGTTGTGCAAAATTGTAATCTAATGTTATCTATTTATGTTGACATATTTTACACAAGAAGTTTCCTAAGGAACGCTTTAAAGTGCTCAACTATGTCATACTCTCTCGCATATACAAATTTTAAAGATCCACAGCTCCATAAATATGGGCTGCCCAAAATTATTTTATTGGAAACTCTCTTTAGCCCAAAACAATACATTTTTATTTGTAGCATTGAACCCGAACTATATTTGTGCGTCGTAGCCTCAACTGAATTTCAGTTGGAAGCGAGTAACAATTAAGAACTTTGAGTTTCTTCTTCTTTCTACCATTAATTGGCAATTACACAAAAATATTTGTTTTATAAATAAATTAATAAATAAATTGTTTAAAAGTTCATTTTATAATTATACATTTGTTAATAATTACACAAAGTTGATTGTTTTCAAACGAATTTTCATACAACGCTTTGATAACTTCACCAAAAAGGTAAACAATATTTGCTTATGTTTGTTCTTACATTTGTTTTTCAAGAACAAACGGAACAAATTTGACAAGCGTTTACACTTGTGCTGTCACATAATGTTCACACTGTCCAAATATTTTCCTAAAACTTTGGTTTACAAACACCTACGAACTCATTTGTGCCAACGTTTGTTAGCAAATGTTTTGGCGGTCAGACGCATGACGAAACAATTTGTCATAATTGTCAGTCATTTTACACAAAATATTTGACCGTCTGACCTTAGCTTAAGGAAGGTTTGGTGAGCGTACTACAGGAGGATTACTGTATGCTACCCAAGGCTGATCTAGTAGAGGTTAACGCAGTAGGATTTGTTGTTGTTGTGGGCACCAACAACAGAGATTTTGTTTTTGTTCTATGACTCTAAATGTCAAATTCAACACAAATACATATGACCAAACAATGTAAACAAAAAAGTACAATAACAAAATACACTGAATTTGACAGATAGAGTCATAAGAAGGCAAAATCAGCTGTTCTAATGCGTTAACCTCTACTAGATCAGCCTTGATGCTACCGTGAGAAGTGTCGAGTAAGCATAAAGCAAGGCAGCTTGAAAAGGTAGTAGCAATACTACAAAAATTACAACAAGGCAACAACAACAAGCATTCTGTTTTTGTTTGGTGTGTAGTTTATGTCATTATCAACGTACTACGAACAACGGACACAAAACAAAGGTAAACAGCATTTGACAGCTAGTGTGTACCACTTTGGCACCGCGACATGAAAAAGAACAAATCAGCTGTTCTTTTACCACAACCATCTTGAGCAGCCTTGGCATAAAGTTTAGGTGTTCACTCATTGTGGGAAATAGTAAAATAACCAAGTAGTAGCAGTAGGCGTTGTTGTTGTTGTAGGCAGCAACAACACGCATTTTGTTTTTGTTTCAATCGCTTAAGTTGTCAATCTATACACGCCAACATACCAACAACACAACAATACAAAAAAGTACAAAAACAAAGTACATATGAGTTTAACAGCTGAAACGATTAACCACAATGAAAAAAATTAAAACATATGTTCTAACGAGTTTACCTTCCTTATTTCACCATGAGTAAAATATAAATTTGAAACATGTGGGAACTGCAAAATGCTGCAAAAGCATTTGAAACATCTGTTGTATTAACTTACATATATAAGCACATGAGGCCATAAAATCCGAACAGCAGCTAAACTAGCAAAACCCAAATAGTTTCGATAAGTACCTTCACACGAGAAGGAGTTTGCACTCGATGAATTCAAAAATGTTGCATAGTCCACTTTTCCACTGACAAATATTTCTTTGTCAAATTTTATCTTTTCTCTTTTGGTATTTTCGAATGCTTTTCCCATAGACTAATACTTATAGTAGACCCAATAGTTATCCCACCAAATTTATGACATTTGGCCTGGTGTGAAATTTACGTATGATGTTGAAAAGAGTTGCTTTACTAATACCAGATAGAGGCAATGGTTCAAAACAGCGAACAAAATAACAACAACGGCATTTCGTTTTGTGTGTTAAAAGTATTGTGTTAAATACAACACAAATGTATTCGAACAATAACAGTCAATAAAAAAGTGTAAAACACATTTTAATTTCACAGTTTTCCACCAAACCGACATGAAAAATGAAAGCAAGAAGTTATTGTAATTCCACCTGGTGCATGTCACTTTTCGTCAAACATCTCTCTATCACACCGACCGCATCACGAAGAGTGTGAAAGGAAACGTCAGATGAGCCAAATAATCTCTCTACTAAGATTTACTCTATGGATTTTCCACTCACAAATTTTTCTTTGCCAAATTTTGCGAATCAAAATAGAAAAGAACGAAAAAAACGTCAAAACTGTTTACATTTTAAAGAATTTTTCTAAGAATTTCATTTGTTTACTTCAAACAATCACTACAAGCAACAGGTTTGTAAACAAAAACCGACTGTGTCAGTAAAAACAAATGGGTTAAAAACGATATGTCAAATAAATTTGTTTCAGCGAAAAGAACAAAGTAGACTTTGCGAGAACAGCAAATACTGAACTGACAAAGATTTGTTTCTCTTCCTCCCACCCCTCTCGCGTACAAACTCAAGAATTTGCAAAGAAATATTTGCTAGTGGAAAAGGGGACTTACTGTTATCGGCCGGTAAACGCATTTTTTTATAATTTTGATGTATACAAAAGGGGTTTCACTTTATTTTCACTGAGTCGTACAAAGAGGAAGTTGGAACATAGTCTTCTGTAAGCATTCCACTTTCACTTACACACGAAAGATAGAACAAGACACAGCTGATCGACTATGAAGTACGAAATTGCTAGAAAACAGAGTAGATAGGCGAGAGAGCGAAAAGCAACCAGAAGCAAACCATGACAGCTAAAATATTTTTTATGTTGGTTGCATCGCATTAAATACGCATTCCCTTTCACTTCTATCCGTTCTATGTATGTCCAACCAAAGAGTAACATACAACAGCAACTCCGATTCGATGAAATTACCTACTTCCTCGTCGTCATCGAGATCATAGTTAAATATATACATACATACTTACATTTGTTATCCGTCACATCTGAAGTTTCTCTTTGTGCTTCTTCCATGAGGGAACGAACTGCTGACAGCTGTTTAATAACAGCAAATTATGCGAACATCGAACCACATCCGTAATTTTTTTATTTTGTGCATTCACAATGTACATATATTGACATATTTTGCACTTTCACAGTTATACTTTCAGCTGTGTTTATCAGACCTCAGCGACAGAATTATTTTCTTGAGGTTAAACCTTGCAACTTCCACAGGTTCGCTTCCCTGCAGTCAATAAACCGATGAGCGAGTTGGTAAACCTATGTATAAATTAATATATTGTTACGAATTTCCCTATTCGTCCTTTTTGTGTTGTTTTATTCCCAATAATAAAACAAGGTTCGTTTTAAATTACGATAATTACAACGGTTTAACTTCCTTTTATTTTACTCATACAGTTTACAACTTTTTTTTATTGACTATTTTACAACCTCATGAGGTCAGACGTCTTACACATATTAATTAAACAAACAAATTTCAACATATTCTTCCAACTGGCTCTATCCTTCGCCTTTTCTCGCAAGTTGGTAACACCAAGGATACGGAGGGATTCTTCTGCCTGGTCCAGCGGAGTCTTGGTCGTCCTCTTTCCCTGCTTCCATCGGGTACGTTATCAAAAACCTTTCGCGCTGGTTCATCTTCATCCATTCTGATAACATGGCCTAGCCATCGCAATTGGCCCACTTTGATTCGTCTAGCTATGTCCGTCGCCGTTTTCCCTAACAGGACCATATATTTTTCGGAGAATTTTTCTCTCGAAAACTCCCAGGTGTTTTTCATCCGCTTGCGATATGACCCATGTTTCGGAGCCATAAAAACAGGTAAAATGAGAGTCTGATATATCTGGACTGGAGAGAGGGCTGTGTTCCTAAACTGCTTGATGAGCCCAAAATAGCATCTATTTGCAAGCACAATTCTCTTATCTGTCTCCAGGCTGACGTTGTTGTTCTTATTCACGGCGGATGCAAGGTAGACAAATTCATCTACGACATCAAAATTAAATCGTTTGTCAACGTTCAAGTGCGGACCAAGTCGAGAGGTTTTTCTAGTCGTTGACACCATAAATTTTTCCTTGCCCTCATTAACACCTGATTCCTTTTCGATTCTTGAAAATACTGCAGTAACCTCTCGCTAATTTCGCCCAATGATGTCTATGTCGTCAGCATACGCCAGCAATATATGGCTTTTCGTGTTAATGGTCTTGTTCGTATTTACTGCAGCCTTTCTCATTATTATCTCCATTAAGATGTTGAAGAGATTGCACGAAAGTTTGTCGCGTTGTCTAAGTCCTCGCTTGGTACAGAATGGTTCAGTGAGGTCTTTCCCCACTTTCACTGCTGATTTGGTGTTGGTCAGCGTCATTCTACAGAGGCGAATTAGTTTTGCCGGAATACCAAGTTCAGACATAGCTTCGTACAGTTTTCCCCGTATGGGGCCATCGAAAGCAGCTTCGCAATCGACAAAAAGGTGGTATGTATCGATTTGCTTTTCGTGGGTCTTTTCCAGGAATATTTGGTCAGTTGTGGACTTGCCTGGTCTAAAACCACACTGATAAGGTCCAATCAGGTTTTCAATAATTGGCTTTAGTCTTTCACATAATACGCTCGACAAGACCTTATACGCGATGGATAAAAGACTGATACCGCGATAGTTGGAATATACACACAGATCACCTTTTTTGAATACAGGCCATAATATACTGAAACTCCAATCGTCTGGCATAGATTCCCCCAACCATATACTGGCTATAAGTTGATGCATGTGAGCTAGCAGTCCTTCGCCACCGACCTCAAAAAGCTGGGCGGGTAGCCCATCCACACCAGCGGCTTTATTATTCTTCGGGCGGGAGATCGCCGTTCTAATCTCGTCTTGGTTGGGGGGTACAATCTACAAAATCTTCCACTATCATTACCTCCTGATCTTCAGTGGAAGAATCTGAGTGGAGTAGTGCTGAACACTGCATCTCAGTCACCAGATTCCCATTCTCGTCCTTGCAGGAGGGCAGCCCATTATTCGATCTTCTTACCCTCTGGAAAAACTTTCGGGATTCACCATTCATCCTGCACATTTAGGTTCTTTCACTCTCTCTCTGCTCCCACTGCCATTTTTCCCGCCTAAATAGTTGGTTTTCCTCCCTTCTCAGCTTCTTATACCGCTGACTCGCAGCACGCGTTGTAACTGACTGTTTCGTTGCCATACGTGCAGCGTCTTTTTCATCCGTCGCAATGCGACATTCGTCGTCGAACCATGGCTTATCCTTCTGTGGTTTTTGATAGCCAAGTTCAGTCCTTGCAGCGGTTTCCAAAGAATGGGAGATGTGCTTCCACTGCGCATCTGGGTTTTCAGGAGAAGGGGTATCTAGCAGGGTATCTAGCAGGAGGGAGAGTTTCTGTCGATAGGACATTGATATCTCCGGTATTTGTTGCTTCTCAATATCATATACTTCCTCCAGACGCTCATAACATTTTTCTTAGACCTCATCATCTTTATCCTCTGTCGGTGCGTGCACACAAATTAACGAGATGTTGAAATATTTCGCTTTGATGCCAATTGTGGCTAAGCGGTCACTCACTGGGTTGAACCTTGAAACTAGGTGTCGCAGTCTCTTGCCTACTATAAATTGTGCTTACGCTCATGGCAGCTGTAGTAAATATCGAAGTTGTTCTTTCTGGTGCAACCATATCCTATCCATCGCATTTCCTGGATCGCTGTGATGTCAGCTTTATATTTTCCGAGGACATCCGCCAGTTGGAAAGTGGCACCAGTCCTGTATAACGTTAGCACATTCCAGGTACATATCCTTAAATCATGGTCCTTATAACGTTTGCGAGGGTCGTCAACAGTTGGGGGGTTTCTTTGTTCATTATATTTTCTGTGTATTTTCATTGCCAATATAACGGTGGCGGGAGGCAAACCCAGCTCACCGTGGTTTGCATTTTACCTACTGCCAGGATGATTATATTTCAGCCGCCCATTATGGATCAGACGCTGACTAGAATGCAGTGTGTCGAAACTGGATTTTGGTTTCTTCAATTTTGATCCTCCGTTGGCCAGGGGTGTTGGCTCATCCGCCTTCAAAGGACAGAAGAATATGTTCACTACTTCGAAGAGCTTCAGTGACAGGTTCACCTAATAATTGTATTACCACTCAGGTTGCTCATTTCGTTTCGCCTTCTCACTTTAGGTAGCTAACGGAGGTTTCCGATAAGCTATTGCCCAGGACATACTACGTGGAAGTAGTGAGCTGCTTGGACTGCCCAATGAAGGAATCATTTCTGGCACCTCCCAAGTGAATGGCTATCAGAAACTTTCCACCTCCAAGGACGTGGGACTGTCCAGTTTACAATAGTTTTATATTTTACTATCAATTCGCGTTGCTTACTTTACGGGGTTTAATCACAAACTGAACTCTCCGTTCCAAAGATCTCCGGTATTTATACGAACTCACCATACTCAAATGTAGTTATCTAAAGCGAATTCAATAACCTTCTAGTCGTTGTTGTTAGTTATCTTTGCAGAATCATCTCGAATAGTAGAGAATTATCTTAACTGAGGCGAATTCATGCTACTGGTTTAGCGAGCTGGTATGCTATTGCAATGCATACTTTCAGGCGCAGCATTAATCGCCCAGTTATTTCCATAATGTTAGTCGTACTTAGTCGTAACAATATGATCGAGAGAACGTAAAGAAAGGGATGGTGACTCTTATATATTGCTATATCATAGAAACTAATTCATTTGTTTTCACAAAGGAAATCATATGGCAAATTCGAATAGAGAAGTTTATTCTCTCAATAATTTTAACTTCATAGGTTTGGTTGTTTGCAAACGTTGGGTGTTGCAAGGCATGGCTTCAATAATACCAGGTAGAGACATTAGTACAAAAACTCAAAGTAATAACAATGGCATTTCGTGTTTGTGTGGCTAAATAAAAATAAAATAAATGGTTTCCCATTACATCCCATGAAGGGACTGGGGAGAACTTCTCACAATCACTGAGCTGTGCGCTTTCCAGTTTTCACTCACTGATTGGGACCTACAGTTTTACACCGATTTCGAACGGTAATTTGAGAAGCTTTTTTCATGGCTAGATACTCGATAGTGTCGCCGTCACTATGCGAGGTAACCGTCGTCGAAAGAAAATTTGTAGGTGGTCAGAGCCGGGTTCGAACCCATGATCTCATGTACAAGAGCCGCGCACACTAACATTGCACCACCGACTTGTGTTAAATACAACACAAATGTATAAAAGTCAACAAAAAAGTGAAAAATACATTTAAATTTCACAGTTCTATACCAAAAAGACATAAACAATTTAAGCCAACAGTTCTCATAACTCCACCTGGTGTAAGTTAATTTTCGTCGAATATCCAGGTGGAGTTACAAGAACTGTTGAATTAACTTTTTCATGACTTTTTGATATATAACTTTGAAATTTACACGTATTTTGCCATTTTTTGTTGACTTTTAGCATTGGTATAAATTTGTGTTGTATTTAACACAACTATTTTGACACACAAACACGAAATGCCCTTGTTTTTATTGAACCCATGCTTTCCACCACCCACTGTTAACTTGTAACCATACCTACGAAATTAAAATTATTGAGGGAATCAACTTTTATCTATTCTAATTTGCTCTATGGTTTGCATTGCACACGTGACAGACACAAATTTGTTTATTTACTGCTTTTGGAGTCACAGAAAAAATCAAAACATTGAAGCAACAACCTATTTCCGGTTTTGTATTCGAATACCCAAAAATGTCACTTCTATATGAATTGCTCATAATCTTTTCTAAATTCATAAAACAAAATTATTAATTGTTCTATTTTGTCATTATCCCTTTTCATTAATGTTTCAAATTTTTCAAAAATGTTTTGACAAATTGAAGCCTTTAACCATAGAATAATACATACATAGAAAAACTTATTCTCTCATCTGACGTTTCATTTTACACTCTTCATCGTAGGTTTGTGGAAGTGAGAGCAATTAAATTTAAAATTATCTTACACCAGGTGGAGTTACAAAATATGTTCACTTAACTTTTTCCTGTCGTTTTCGTGTAGAACTGAAAATTGTAAATATATTTTACACTTTTTTGTTGACTTTTATCTTGGTATACATTTGTATTGTATTTAACACAACTAGTTTGCCACAAAAACACGAAATTCGGTTGTTGTTCCTTTGTTGATCGCTGTATACTATTGTTTACTTTCCATCGTACCTTTGACGTTTAATTTCTTGAGCGAATGAAAGCTTCTATGGTATGTATTATTCTATGCCTTTAACAAATATATAATAACTTTTTATGCATAAGGCCGTTATTTACTCAAACACAACTTGACAGTTACTGAAATGAATTTGAAAGTGATAACCAGGCATCCGATTTCAATACTTTAAAATCATATTTTTTATTTTTTCCTCACAATAAAAACGAACGCATAGGATTAAAATAAAATATGTTTTCAATTGTTCCTTTTTAAGTCATCAAATATTCAAAAATTATGTTTCTTTCGAAACCAAAATGTATAATTATCTCTACATATATTTATTCATACTGATGAATTCCGATTTTCAACCGATCAAAAAAAAAATATTTTGAACAAAACGTTTTCGAACAAAACGGAAAGATATTTATCAGCGATGATAATAATAAAACGTTTTTATTGAAAATAATATAGATGCATGTATTTGAATAATTTTAAACTCAAATTAACGTGATTTTACACTATGCAAAATTGAATCACATTCGAATTTCATTGTGTCTACCAAGCTTGGATTAAGTTTTAGTAGTAAAATATTTTCGAGATTTTCCGAACTTAAATTTCTTCTGAGATTTGTTAAAACAATAGAAAGTGCACTGAATAACCTTTCAACTGAAACCTGTATTGCTGGCACCGCTAATGCGACTTCAGCGATTTTGGATAATGTTCCGCACTTAAAACTCTTTGTCTTCCAAATCTGCAGAACATCATAGTGAAACGGGAGTTTTCCCGAATGTTGCAACTGCTCTAAGTACTCCCGCACGGATGCATAGTCATCAGTAAGTTTTATATTTAGTAGTAGACGCCGTTTTATTGTCCAGTTTTTTGTATATGTCTTCATTTGAATGACCACTAAAGGAGCTTATAAATACTTGGTTCCTTAGTTTGGTGATGAATTTCTTGCAATTTTCAATCCGATTTCAATTTAGAAATAATCATCAGCAGGTGTGACTATAAAAAATACAAATATATTATAGGATAGAGCATAGTTTGAATCATAGGTCGTATTTTTATTCTAATGAGCGATTCAAGTCTCATTTAGAATTTAGTTAGAGTACTCACAACTACAGTTTTTTTCTCTACATCAGTCAAGTAGGTTGTACCTCGGAAACAGAACCTAGGATCTAGATACAAGGCAGCGACGAAAGCATTATTTTCCATTAACATCTTTGTCCAATTTTGAAGGCGATCTGCTAAATCATTGATACTGGCCATTTCTTTCAACCCAGTTTCACAAACCAACCACTACCTATAAAAATCACCCATTATTAGTTGCTTGGATTGAAGCATTGACGTTGTTTCTGCAAGTGGTCTAAAACCTTCAACAAATTTTTGACGAAACTCCCAATCAACTTCGATTTTGAAAAGAGTATGAGTATCAACATATTGCTTAATTTTTATTAAAGAATTTACCATTTCATAAGTAGAGCTCCAACGTGCTGTATTGTCAAGACATGCCATAGGGCCCAAATTCAATTCTCTCATTTTCTCTTGAATCCTTTTAACATTGTGTCTTCATGTATCTAAGTCATTTGTGAATTGTTTTATTACGTCCCAAGAGGCCAATCGTAAAGTATGGGCAGCACAGTGTATAGCTCTGCAATATTTCGCATGTATAATATTTAAAATTCGTTCCTTCAAATATTTGGCACAATGTCGTTCAAATAATTCGACCATGCCAATAGTATTTATGGCTATTTTAAAGTTTTCAATAAATTGGATATTCACTCCCATAATACTTCTGTCCATATCGACTGGCAATGTCCAATTTTAAACATACCTATTTATTATCAACCTGTCCTGTGAAGGTAGTGCGTAATGTATTTTGAATTAAATTTTATATTATATGCGCTTGACCAAGGCTGCAGTATGTTTTGAAATATGGCCTTATCTAGGCACCGAAACGGCATATGTAGTTGAGTTATGGATTTTATGGATTTTACATACTCTTCCTTACTCATTTGCAAACTCGCGTTCTATAAGTATCTTTTTTTTTGGATAATGTTGGTATTTCAATTTTGTGTACTTGAATATAATGGCGTTTTATATTGCCCATGTGGGTCTTTAACATTCTGTCACATTGCAGGCATTAGGCGCTACTTTTATCCGCACACAAATCCACATATATATCTGGACTAAAAAGCTTCTTGCCGCCCACTACTTCTGTATAAACCCGAATAACCGCTAACAATTAGCAAACAACAATTTATAGAGAAAATTATAGAGCGTAACATATGTACGTATATCCTTAACGATCACAAGTTTTCCTGAGTTTTAGAAATGTTAATTTTCCGAAATGCCGTATGAAAATTTTATATTTGATTAAAAAAAAGTTTTCTTTGGTTTATTTTAACTGAAAAGAAAAATATACTAACTTTGATACGATTGAAGAATTTCTGCTACAATTTTTTTTTTTGGTTTTTTCATCGTTTACGTTAATTATTTCCAAAGAAATTTTCCGATTTTCATCATGAGGAGAAAGTATTTTAATTCAAACTGTTCAAAATTATTTATATCTACATACAAAGTTGAAAACTATTTTTCAACTTATACGATATTTTCGTTTGATGAAAACAAAAATTAAAACGTTTTCCGCGCCTTGGTGATAACTCTAACTCTGACATTAAATATTTATGTAAATACTTTATAATCCTTTTACAAATTCTGCCAGTGCAACCGATTTAATTTTAATGAAAGTAATTAAAAGTGTGTCAGAATTAACACAACGAGGATTAGCGATATGGTCAATAATATCTGTCTTATTAAAGCTTCTTATACTCATATCGTGTAGTAAACATGTGTCCCATGCACATGTAATGTAATGGGAATCTATTTTTGTATAAATTGCATTATGTACCTCAGTCGTGTGGGCGGTGCAATTACTGCCCCATCATAGGATGAGAGTTATGTTACGTTTTTCAATACGTTTGCAGAACCTTGAACTATGGATATAGGAACCAATTAAGTAGGATAGGTTAGGGAGAAGTGGCAGTCGTTATTGGCACACTTAGTCGCATTCGGTCCCCATCGTTGAGCCATATGTCCTCCATCCCGATATTCCAAGATGTGGCTGAAGAATTTAAGTACAGTAGTCCCTGGTGAACCAATTAGTGCTCTGCAGAGAGGTCCTAAGATCTTTCAGCTTAACACCCGAACGATATTACAACGATCCGAAATATTGTCTCTTACTCATACAAACGACCGGCAGTAGCAAATGAGATGTTCGACGATCTCGTCCTATTTTTCATACCCACAGCTTCTGCAGGTATCGTGGGATGAGATTCCAAGTCCAGGCGTGTGACTGCACGCTGAAAAATCGGTCTCTTTTGTTGTTTGGATGCAGATATAAAGTGTGTTTGGAGCTTGTCGCAAATATAATATACTTGTGTCCAAACACATTGTGTTTGCTATTCAATATTATATGTTTGAGACACAATGATTAAAATGTTATAATATATGTATGTGTTTGCGAACCACATATATTTATGTTTGTGATACAAATACAGCTGTGTTTGTTGCACTATCTATGCTCTCTCGAGAGCTGAGAGCTGTAGTAAAAAGGGTCGTTTTAAATCTATTAATTATTTACAAATGGGGATTTATATTGTTAAAAGTAATTATAATAAATGATACATATATATTGAAATCGAAGAATAGCACGTTTCTAAATATTATTATATTTGGGAGGAAATTCGCATACGTTTCCACGTAAGTATATGTAGGTTTGGGGTAAACGCTTGAATGCTTCCACGTAAGTATATGGATGTTTGGGATGAAGAACGCATAAGTTTCCACGTAAAAGCGTACATGTTTGTCAGAAAACATTATACTGTTTGAATTTAAATAGCAGTAAGTTTGGAACTTGCAAACATATGAATGCTTAAAGTGTGTTACAAATATATACATGGCTCCTGCAGAATATGTTTGGGAAAATATGTTAGAGAGGCCGTTATTTTTCAGCGTGTGAGTATTAAACATAGTCCAGCGATCATAGCTACTAGTGCAGATATATCCTGTCTAGAAGTGGATATCAAGTTTTTCGAACAATTCAGGTCGTATTTGCCTGGTGAACTTACAATTTGTGCCTTCAGACCATCTAACATTCGCGTATAGGACAGTTTCGGTTTTACAGGTGTAACAGGTAAGGTATTCCCTAATCTGGACAGTGCAACCACTCTATGAATTACTGGAATATTCCTGTGCCCCGTCTCCCATATAATGTGAGTATCTTATTCTTAAAGTTAGATCTACATATCGCAGAGATTTTAGAGAAGCATTACTATCAGAATAGATGTTGATACTACAGTCGGTGATGACGTGTCATCCCAGCCGGAGGGAAAGTTTTCCGATTGCCGTGAATTCTACCTGAAACTCACTACAGTTGTCTGATAGCCTATGTCTAAGATCTAGGCCCACCTCTGTAGAATATACTCCAAAAACTAATTTAACTTCTAGTTTGGAGCCATCAGTGTACCTTCTATTACATGGTATGTGTCCCTTTCAATTGTGCTTTACTGAGATGTGAGTGGACAAGTTTATCTCAAAGGTACACGTTAGCGCCATGTAATCCACTTCTGGCGTGGATTGCCGCAGATCCCATAAAATCGTCCATGACCGTTTTGACTGGTGATTCATCGCAACGAATGTACGATATTAGGCGGATAACTGTTATTTGGCTCTCCAGCACATCTAACGGTAGCAGGTTAAGGTTTAATCCCAGGCCCTCATTAGGAGTTATGCGAGCGGCATTCGTAATACACACCATTGTTTGTGTATGTTTGTATGTGTGTACAATTTTTTTGTATGCGTTTGGGTGGCGCCCTGGGTGGTTTAGATTTACTATTCGGTCCAATTGGACAAAGGGGCGTGGTACCTCCCATACAAACCACAAATTAAAAATCCATTATTTCTGCTCCTGCTAAAGGTATTTGAACAAAATTTGCAGGACAACGTCTGCCGGGTCAGCTAGTATTCAATAAAATATTTTCGGAATAGACATTTATATACGAACATATGGTCACTGTGGCTTTACTGATCCAATCATATGTGATAAGGTGGAAACTGGGTTTTCTCTCGAAAATTACATCTAAAAGTTTGGAATTATCATTCAGATAAAATCGGACTCATTTTAACAAAAATTTATAAAAAAAATACTATGTAGGCGATCTAGACTCAAAATATGTGTACAAAAACTCAAATCATACAATTTCTCGTATTGGCTATGAGTAATGTGATTGCCAAAATCATATGTTTCTAACTACGAGTTAACCAATCAACCTTGAGTGGTTAAATCATTGTTAACCATGGACTGGACAACAAATTTGATGTTTAACTACAATTTAACTAAGGAAATAAGATCATCACTGACTGAAAAGCTGACCATTAGAAATACTTTTTCCAGTAGAGATGTCACGGTATTTTTGCTTAGTATTGTCGGACATTTCATAGATGAAAAGCTTGAAAAAGCTCATTCCACATTTGGGTTAAAAGAGCAACCCGAAGAGTCAGAGCTATCATTACATACAGATAAAATAGCGGGTAGGTGTTGTTTATGGGCTGATGGAAATAAGGCCGGCCTGAAAAAAACTGTGAATGGAGCCCGTTATCTTGCCAAGATAGTGGAACATTTGCTTTCCTGAAATTGATGGCCGTGATCTCGATAACATTTGTTTCAACAAGACGGAGCTACTTGCCACACAGCCCGTGAAACCATGGCATTATTTCGAGAACACTTAATTTTACGCTTCAGGCCGTTCTCAATAGAATGGATCAGAATGAACCAGGGTGACTGGTACTCGAAGGACATCGAAAAATAGGACGACCAAGTTTTCGCTGGAAAGAACAGGTGGAATATTGCCTGCGAGAGCTTGGTGTTATCCACTGGAGGAGAAAATCTGAAGATCGAGCCGGTTGGGGAAACATGTTATCCTCATTTTGCAAGGCCCTTGACCACTCTGGGTTTATGCAAGTAAGTGAACAAGTAATCGTTAAAATATATATGTATACAAGGTGATTCAGGAAGCTCCGGACAAATTTCTCCAACGTATTCCTTGGCTCATTTCATGAAGAAAAGTCCACTAGGACCATGTCCGAAAATGCAAGGGTGCGAAATGGCAGCGGGTTCAAAATTTTCGGATTGGCGGTCGGAGGGTAGTAGGGTAAAGTTGCTAACTTCTGAGCCAGTGGTCATATATTTTGTTTTTGGGCTTGTTGGAAAGGTCTTTAAGAGGCCTCTCAGAATCAATAAAAATAAGTAGAAAAAAAGTCAAATCGCCTAGATACAGAGCTTTCGGAAAAAATGGGGAAAAAATTCACATAACCACAATTTGCTCAGCCAGATGGCAGGTAACTTATGTTTCTACTGAAAGATAGCCATACCTCTTACCTTTCCAAAATGACCTAAACGAAGCCCAGAGGTCTTACCGTTCCAAAGTTATGACCATTTTACTGAAATGCAAAAATGTTTGTTTTTGTTTTTGGAAGCGAAATAACAGCACACATTTATTTGTTTTTGTAAATTAAAACGTGTAAGATTATATTTTATTGAAATTTTTGGCTGAAGAATCAAACACATAAGGAAAAAAAAACATTTGATGTTAAAGGAAATTTTCAATGTGTATCCCATTTTCTACTAAACACAATTGCAGCCGTTTGCGAACCACATCCGCCACGTTTGGTTCACTCATCTTTTCACGAACTTTCACCGTAGCTTCCTCAATGCGTGCAAGTAACTGCTCACGATTGTGGATCTGCACAGAATACACACCATCTTTCATGTAGCCCCACAAAAAGAAATCAAGTGGTGTGAGATCTTTAGATCGTAGCTGCCAGGCGATTGGTCCAGCTCGTCCAATCCAACGTAAATTACCTGCCATCTGGCTGAGCAAATTGATGTTATGTGCATTTTTTTCCCATTTTTTCCCGAAAGCTCTGTATCTCGGCGATTCTGAAAGGCCTCTTAAAGACCTTTCCAACAAGCCCAAAAACAAAAAAATCCGACCACTGGCTCAGAAGTTAGCAACTTTACCCCACTACCCTCCGACCACCAATCCGAAAATGTTGAACCCGCTGCCATTTCGCACCCTTGCATTTTCGGGCATGGTCCTAGTGGACCTTTCTTCATGAAATGAACCAAGGAATACGCTGGAGAAATTTGTCCGGAACTTCCTGAATCACCCTGTATAAAAACATTCGTGCATATGTTTGTCCGAGCATCAGATCTTACCGAGAAGAGCTACAGAAGCCATATTCAGACCATAGGTTCACTAGGTGCCCGATTAGGTTTATATGTAGTTTGGACCCGTTAGGTGGCGCTGAGGTGGATTTATATCGAACATCTGAATGTATGGACCAATTTAACTGAAATTCAGAATGTATGTTTGTTTGATCATAAGAACAACATTTATGTATAAATGATCCAGGTAGGTGGCGCTGGGCGGACATATTTCGAAAATATAAATTTATGGTCCGATTTTACTCAAATTCAAAATGTATCTCAGTTTGGACATGACAACGTTTTGTCTATATGTTTGGATCCAGTAGGTGGCGTTTGAGTTTGGACCCGGTAGGTGGCGCTGGGGTGGATTTATATCGAAAATCTGAATGTACGGACCAATTTAACTAAAATTCAAAATGTATGTTTGTTTGATCATAAGAAAAACATTTATGTACAAATGGCCCCAGCAGGTGGCGCTTATTTTGACAATTTAAGAAACAAAGATATAAATTATGTCAATATGATGGAAGGAAATAATGACGAAGTACAATGAAACCCTCTTTCAAATTAACAAATTTTTAATTTCTTAAGTGATGGTATCACTATATTCATATGCAGGCTGTCCATGTGGTTCGCCATTGTAGCGACCAAAATTGTTTCTAATTTGGAATTTAGAATGGTGGTAGAATGCCAATAACTGCAAATAATTATGTTTATATTGTGCCCATTTTTATGGACGTTTCTACAATTGACCGTGTCCAAAATGACTATTTTCAATCCTAAACTAAGTTCCAATATATAACAAGCACTGTCAAATTGCTTTATAATCGGCAAATGTTTATAGCAGTAATCGTGTTAATCAGCCTGCCGGACGGACATGACTCTATTGTCTTATTAAATGATATATGTATACTCCCAATATTGAATTTCTTACAATCTTCCTATAATTTATATCTTTGGAGAAAATTTTGTATATAGTGCGGAACACAATTGCGACGCATCGACGTACAACGTACGGCGTTCGGACGTAAAACGTCGGGAAAATACGTCCATACGTCCACCATGCACACAATAGCGGCGTACAACGTAGCAACGTATTATACATCAACATTAGGGTGGACCTTGTGTCGATATTTTGGTAGATGAGGGCTCTATTCCGTGCCTTTTAGAAAAAAAATGACAATGCCGAAAAAAAAAATTAAAAAAAAAAAACATTAGGGGTTGCGCACGAGCCGAGAAAAAGGTCCACTTTGCCAAAATTAGGGGGGAAATTGCCATAGGTCATCAGGGGTCACCCGTAGGGGGGAAGAATGTATGGCCGACCCCCATTAACTTTTTACCGCCAACATTTCCCCCAAGACACCCACCCCCTATCTCCTCCCCTTAGGGGGGTCACCATACAAAAATGGAGGTTGCTCAGTATTTTCGAAAAACACCATAGGTCATCAGGGGTCACCCCTAGGGGGGCAAAATATATGACCGACCCGCATTAACTTTTCATCCCCAACATCTTTTCCGAACAAACTTACCCTCTATCTCCACTCCTTGAGGGACTCCCCATACAAAAATACTGAAAATCTATGTATTTACAGTTGCACAATATCGAGATTTTTTTGATTTTTTTTGATTTTTTTACAGAAATTCCACCAATATTCAAGAGTGGTCATTGTTTGGAAAGTCTTGAAAAATTTGAAACGCACACGTGCTGAATCAGGTACATAGGCACCCTTAGCAGATGCCCCCATTCATCAGTACCTGGCAGTAAAATATTGCAAAATACGTAGTAGTTATAAATAGCAGTTCATTCATCGATTGTTGTCATTCAACAAGTGCCGACGACCGCGAAAAGTAAATTGATTTTTCTCCCGTTTTTTAAAAGTTAAGATGACAACACGACTTAGATCGCGCGACGATATTTTTTTGATTGGTTATCCAAGCATGAATATTACGGGGAACAAATTACCGTCGAAGAAGCAAGTGCTAAGAATGCATTTCTTCAACATTCGCAAACGAAACATGTCGAAGAAAAATAGTGCGGTTATAGTCGCGGACGCAGTGATGATTTTTTGGCGCCAAGCAGCTATTCCGACGAAAGCCAGAGGAGATGTTACAAGAAAAATAGCTGCGCTGCACGATGAGTGGGATGCTTTAAGAAAGTCATCTCACAGAAAGACTGAGTCCACTAGAGAAAAAGAGAATACGTTTTCTGATAGCTTGGATAATCTTTTCGACATCGCACACGCCAACGCCCTTGAGAAAATGACAAATACCGAAGTCATTGAGTTTCTGCTAAAGCAAAGAGAAGATAGCCGGCCAGGAACTATGGGAGGTGTGGACGCTACTGATACTCGAACGAGGAAAAGAAAAGCTGAGCGCGAAGAACAAGAAGAGGTGCGACGCAAACGTGCAACGGAATCTAGTAGAGATCGGTTCGCTAAAGGCGGTAAGCTATTTCGCGCTTTGTGTGTTCGTCCAATTTTTATATTCAAATGAAATTCGTTCAATTGCAGTGGTTAAATTTTCAAGCAGTGATTCAAGCGATGATAATGGGAGACAGGACGAAAACTTCCCGGCAGAAGCTGGCCCGTCAAATGTTGGTGACAGAAGAGGTTACAAACAATGTTTTACTGAACGAGTCCTATCAGCTTTGGACAAGTGCAAAGTGACTGACCGAGACGCGGTCGGCATTATGATAGCGGCGGCAGAAGCATTTGGACGCGATCCTCAACAATACACAATAAACCGTACGTCGCTTCGGAGATGTCGGCGTTCAAATCGAGAGAGCATGCTGAGTTATGTGAAAGACAATCCAGAGGTAAGATCGCATAGATTTATTTGCTCTCATTCAGAATTCTTATTCTTCAACGCGTTTCATTCATCTCCAGCTTGTCGCAGCTAAATCCTTCGTAGTCCATTGGGATGGCAAAATGCTTTTGGATTTTGTGGGTACAAAGAAGGTGGACCGTCTACCGGTAATTGTCTCGTACGGAGAAAAAGAACAACTTCTTGGAGTTCCCAAAGTAGAAGATGGGAAAGGAAAGGCCGGAGAATAGCACATGCCGTTTATCAACTGTTGGCATCTTGGCATATGACACATCGAATACAAGGACTTTCTTTCGACACGACATCAACGAACAGTGGCCCATTCTCCGGAGCCGCAGTTGCTCTTGAGCGGCTGTTGGAGAGAGAAATCTTATATTTACCTTGCAGACACCACGTATACGAACTGGTGCTAAGGGAAGTTTTTGAGACAAAAATGGGAAAGACCAGTGCACCAGGCGTTCCTTGCTTTGACCGTTTCCATCAGGAATGGGACGCTGTAAAGGTTAAACCATTCCATTCTGGCTTGATAGACGATCAAGTCGTCAGAAAAATTCCTGTGGCAATGCAAGTCGGCATAAAGAAGTTTTGCTTAGATCAATTGAAGGAGAAACACCCTCGCGATGACTACAAAGAAATGCTACAATTAATTCTTTTGTTTCTGGGTGAAAAACTTGAGAATTACCATTTCCGACCTCCAGGACCCGTTTCCCATGCTCGATGGATGGCAAAAGCCATTTACAGCCTCAAGATGTTTTTGTTTCGGAGAACTTTTCACTTATCTGTATGTGAATTGAATGATATTCGACACGTTTGTATTTTTGTGGTGCGACTTTACGTCAAGGCATGGTTTGGTTATTCTCGAGCAGCTGAGGCGCCGAATCAAGATTGGAAGTTTTTGAAGGACATCGTCGAGTACAAGTCCGTTGACCAGGATTTATCTCGGGTAATGATAAAGAAATTTATCGGTCACCTATGGTATCTCGCCGATGAGCACATAGCCCTTGCCTTTTTCGATGACAAGGTTTCAAATGAGTTGAAGGCCAAAATGGCCCAAGCATTGCTAGAAAATGAGAATGACGAAGGTGAAGAAGATGAAGAAGACGAAAAAGGTGAAGAAGATGAAGAAGACGAAGAAGGTGAAGAAGATGAAGAAAACGAAGAAGGTGAAGAAGATGAAGAAGACGACCCGGTTCCCAAAGCTCCTCGCGTCGTAATCAAAAGCACCAGCGTTAAAAAAATCGAGGTGAAATTCAAAGATGTGAATGAGGAATTCTTGCCTAAGAATTGAGCAACTTCGTCTCTCATAATACCAAAAATTTATTTGTACGATTTGGAATATCGCAAGATTTCATTCTTGCAAATCCAGCAACCTGGAAATCTCGCGCAGACTATCAAGAAGGTCGTAGAATTGTAAATAACTTGCGCGTTGTGAACGACACTGCCGAAAGAGGAGTAAAAATGATACAAGATTATAATAGAATACTGTGTCAAGGCGAAGAAGAGAAACAGTATTTACTACATGTTATCGATTCTTACCGCAAGAAATACCCATCAGCGAACAAAAATATGTTAATTTGACTATATTATATTAAGAGTGCTTAGTAGTACTACTCAATTACAGCTTCTTTTATTTTTGTATGGGGAGTCCCTCAAGGAGTGGAGATAGAGGGTAAGTTTGTTCGGAAAAGATCTTGGGGATGAAAAGTTAATGCGGGTCGGTCATATATTTTGCCCCCCTAGGGGTGACCCTTGATGACCTATGGTGTTTTTCGAAAATACTGAGCAACCTCCATTTTTGTATGGTGACCCCCCTAAGGGGAGGAGATAGGGGGTGGGTGTCTTGGGGGAAAATGTTGGCGGTAAAAAGTTAATGGGGGTCGGCCATACATTCTTCCCCCCTTCGGGTGACCCCTGATGACCTATGGCAATTTCCCCCCTAATTTTGGCAAAGTGGACCTTTTTCTCGGCTCGTGCGCAACCCCTAATGTTTTTTTTTTTTAATTTTTTTTTTCGGCATTGTCATTTTTTTTCAAAAAGGCACGGAATTGAGCCCTCATCTACCAAAATATCGCAAAAATGTCATTTCAAGGTCCACCTTAATCAACATACATATGTTTACATTTTATAATACATTTTATATGTCCTTACCTCCTCGATTATCTTTTCATTTAAATTATTTCCGCTCATTTTTTATCACCAATTGTTTTATTTTATAAATAATTTCACCAAATTTGAATTTTATTTACAAACATCGCCGTACGTGGCGTAAGAAATAGAAATAGATATAATTGAACGTACGACGCAAAAACGCCAATACGTTGTCGTCGTCATTTGTGGGCGAGATCATAGGAACATGTGTGTTTTATTTTTGACAGCGTATCATTTTTGACGCCGTACGTCGAAACGTCGCAATCATGGTACAATAATATGTTCATGGTAAAGTCGTAAGAACAGCTGTTTTCATTTTTTTCATGAGGTTCTTCGCTTCGGCTGTCACACTCAGATGTATTTTGTTTCTGTACTCTTTTGCATTCTTGTGTTGTTGGTATGTATTTGTGTAGAGTTTGACAGCTGAAGCGAATAGAACAAAAACAAAATGCCTGTTGTTGCTGCCTACAATGACAACAACGCGCGCTGCTATTACCATGCAGATATTATTGTACCATGGTCGCAATTGTGTTCTTACATGTTTGGATTCAGTAGGTGACGTTTAATATGTATAACTTTTGAAAATTATTGAGAAATATTATTAATTAATCAGGTAAAAACAACATTTTCAGTATTTACCGAATGTTTGCAGTTAAATCATGCCTCCTCCGCCACGAAGAGCAAACATTGGAAGATATAGTCGCGATACTCTAAATAGGCATAGAAGCCGTCAAAATTTAACACCAGAATAGAGAGCTGAAACAGCATAAACGGTTCGAATACAAACTGCAGCAGCCCGTTCGGTTGAATCTGAAGAACGCCGAATTGCACATTTAGCTGATTTGCGAATATCAGCAAGAAGGTCACGCAATAATGCAATTAATGCGGCCAGAAATATTAATCGATCAGCAAATAGATCAAGAATGCAAACAAGCAGAGCATTAACGTTATCCTCATTTAATCGAATTGCTTTCGAGTATGATCACGATATACATAAAATATTGTACAAACTCAAAAATCATTATTGGCAATATGGATAAAGAATGTACGCGTTGTCACGCGCTAAAATTCAAAAATGAGGCAGCCGGAATGGTCTGTTCTTCGGGAAAAGTTGTGTTGCCTACTTTGAACCCACCACCAGACCCATTAAAATCGCTTATGGTAGACAACAGCGTAGAATCCAAATTATTTTTGAAAAAAATTCGTACATTCAATTCCTGCTTTCAAATGACATCTTTTGCTGCCAAAGTCATTTCAAACACAGACGGACAAAGTCGCAATTTCGCTTCTACATTCAAAATACAGGGCCAAATATACCATCAGATTGGGTCCCTTCTTCCTTTGCCAAATGAATCTCCTAAATTTTTACAAATCTTTTTCGTTAGAGATGAGGGCCACCAAGTTAATATACGGTGTCAATATAATCACATTGAGCGAGTGCAAGAGCGAACAATTGTTTCAACATTAGGAACCCTTTTTTCTGAAAAGAATCAACTCATTCAAGTGTTCAAACAAGTATCGCGACAATTACAAAACGACAAATTACATGATTGTCATAAAAGCTGACAAAGTTCCAGTGGGTGAACATGCGCATCGTTTCAATGCTCCCACTGTTAATGAAGTGGGTATTGTTATGGTTGGTGATGCATTTGAACAGAGAGATATTCGAATCATGCACAGAAACAATACTTTACAAGTAATTCAAGACATCCAGCGTTCATACGATGCATTATAATATCCATTAATACCCAGCAAAAATAAAATGAAGTAGTTCTAGTAGATGTTATTATTTTTGTACATCTTCTGCAACACTATGTGCATATTTAATGCAATTTTGACGCTGATCAATAACAACTCCGAACAATCTACATTTGCATCACATCCATTATGAGTATTATGATGCAAATTTATTAAAGAGCTAAAGGGATAGTGGACAAGTACAAAGATGCCTAAATATATTACGTGTATTTAATTCGTATTTACTTTCTTTACAAATTGTTGAAATAATAGTTTTAGTTGCTCATTTGCGGACGAAATATAGCATACAAATTTTTGCATAAACTGCACTTCCAAACAGTCAAACAAGAAGTAGTGCTGCATTGGACAACGCAATATTAAAAGAAGTACTTCTGCACCTAAATTAGGACTACATCTTACCAAGGAGTTGTGGTGCAAATTCTACTTCTTGGTATACTCTTTTTTTGCTGGGTATTTTGGGAAGGCGAGGATGGATACCACATCAATATAAAACAAACAGATCCATCAACAGGTACACTTTACGCTTAAAATATTTACACACAAATTATTAGTATTTACAAAACAAATCATTAATTTTGACGACAAGAACCAAATAAGAAAGTGAGCGCAATGAATTTCTATGCCCATAGAATTATGATTCGAATCAATGAGGAAAATCATACTTTAAAATGTCGTCATTTATATCACCAATTTATTGTGGACATGTACGCTAAAGTTTAAAGTGAACGCCTTCGCTATATTCGATTTAATCAGTCTAAACTTAGGACCGAGGAATATATACATGTGCGTGATTCCATCAACAATAACGTGGATGCAAATTTAAACCTTAACAATATAGGTCACATGTGCATCTTGCCTTCGTCGTTTACAGATAGCCCTCGACATATGCAGGAATACATACAAGATGCTATGGCGTATGTACGAGCATATGGAAGGCCGGATTTTTTTATTACTTTCACATGTAATCCCCAATGGGATGAAATTAAAAAAATACTAATGTCTGGACAATCGCCAACTGATAATCACATCACAGGGCGTGTTTTAACCAGAAATTAAAATCTTTAATAGATTTAATAGTCAAACATCAGATCTTCGGAGAAACGCGTTGCTGGATGTATTCAATCGAGTGGCAATAACGAGGATTGCCGCATGCGCATATATTAATTTGGTTAATCAACAAAATAAGACCACAAGAAATAGATCAAATCATATCTGCAGGAATACCTGATCCACATGTAGATCCAGATCTATTTCAAATTGTTACGAAAAATATGATCCGAATTCACCACCTATGGATAACGGAAAATGTACGAAACGTTTCCTTAAGAATTTATTACCCGATACAATTACTGGAATTGATGGTTGCCCGTTGTATCAACGCCGACCAACTGAAAGTGGAGGAAATTCGTTTATGTTTGCCGCGAGAAATCAACACGATGAAATTGAAATAGATAATCGATGGATTGTTCCATACCCACCATTAATATGTAAAACCTTCAATTCACACATCAACGTGGAATTATGCAGTTCCGTCCAATCCATTAAATACATATGCACAGACGTCCACAAAGGCAGCGACATGGCCGTCTTTGCTGTTCAAGATATACATGAAAATGATGAAGTTACACGTTACCAAATAAGCAGCAATGAAGCTGTATGGCGAATCCTTTCATTTCCAATTCATGAAAGAGATCCTGCAGTTATTCATTTGGCCATACATCTTGAAAATGGACAACGTGTTTACTTCACAGAACAAAAGGCAACTGAACGCGCACTTCCACCACCGCAAACAACTTTAACAGAGTTCTTTCAATTATGTCAACAACAAACTGAGTATGGACGATTTGCCACAACATTATTATATTCTGAAGTTCCGACTTATTTCAGTTGGAACAAATCAAGAAAAGCGTAGGAGCCTCGCAAAAGAGGAAAACCAGTTGCAGGGCATCCCGGTATTTTTTCTTGGAGTAATGCGTTAGGTCGACTGTACACCGTACATCCTAAACGGCGTGAATGTTTTTACTTGCGATTGTTGCTCATAAATGTTCCAGGAGTAACGTCATTCTTTTTTTTTTAAAACAGTCAATAGTGTATCACATGCGACGTATGCCTAGCATTACAATTGTTAGAAGGTGATTCACATTGGGATACAACTCTAGCGGATGCAGCTCTCAGTTCATTACCACATCAAATACGAAGTTTGTTTTCTATTTTGTTGACCACATGTTTCCCAACAAACCCAACAGAATAATGGGAAAAATATAAAGACTCAATGAGTGAAGATATTGTACATGCAATGCGAACAATTCATGGAGATGCTGTTATAAATATATATCCAGAAATTTATAATGAAGCATTGACAAAACTGGAAAATCAAACAGTCTTGCAATTAGGAATGCCATCGACTAATCGTGTAGCAAGTGACTTATTTAATCGTGACATTCAGCGTGAACAAGCATATAATTTTAATGATCTCAATGAATACATTCAAGCAAATACTTCAAAATTGGTACCTTTGAAAAATTGGTAATTTTTGATACAATTATGCATAATGCAGCAGCACAGAAAAGTGTTTTTGGCATAGAATACGTCTTACCTTTCTGTATAGGGAGTCATGTCAGATTGTTATTGTTGTAATCTTTATTTCATTGATTATGAGGAAACGGCGAGATAACTTTTTTTAAAAAATTTTTTGTAGGTAAATGAAGATGTTATCTTTCGTTTGATATACATTTCATATTGGTTGATATCTTCCTAATATTTAAATTTCTCAAATGAAAATTGTTTAATCACATACACTCAAACATATGTGTGGTGTTTGGTTGAGTGTTTGAGTTTGTAGCGTGAACACAAACTATGCTTTTTTTTCAGTGTGGACACAAACCTTCGGCTGTTGTTTTGATTGATGAAATATTGAAATTTCGTATATTTACTTAAGTATTTAAGTGAAACAAAATGTTAAATGTGAATTTGAATTTAACATGGATATATAATTATAAAAAATATATGAAAAAATTAATTCATACATTTTTATGTTAAATGAAAGTGCTGCCAAGTAAGCAAAATAACAATGCTGCTTGATGCTGTTTGACAGCAGCAGACAGTTGACGTTTAGTAAATTAAAATAAAAATTCATTTGCTTATCTTATTTATCATTTATTGTTATATATGTATTCTACGTTAAACTTAATGGACGTGTCTCTGACACAGTCTGCAGGGACAGTCCGTGGCCGAAGGCCTCGGACAACTGTCTGCTGTGTTTTTTTTTCTTTCTTAGATGTACCCGGCGGCACTGGAAAAACCTTCTTAATTTCGCTTATATTAGCACAAATACGTTCGCAAGGAAACATTGCTTTGGCCATAGCGTCATCTGGAATTGCTGCAACGTTATTGGATGGAGGCAGAACAACGCATCAATTTCAACGAAATTGCCGTATATATCATCTCAATTTCGTAGTTGTCAAAATGTATGCGAAATTGAGCAATTTCAACTCAATTGGAACCCAAATTGCGAAAGACTTAAATTTCGCTGCAGTGTGAACAAGGCATAAGTTTAAATAGTGTTTGATTGATACTAATGACAGCTAAATGATATTGTCTGTTGGTTGCATCGAGCGAAAATAGGCATTCCCTTTTATTTCTGTCCGTTTTATGCGAACTAAAGAGTAAATTACAAAAGCAACTCGAGCTCGATGATCATCGTCATCAAGAGAACGTGAGGAGAGGAATAGCGGCTCTTGTTTTTACTCTATGCGTGACTACAGGCACAAGGAATATCAGGAACACGGTAACATCAGGTGCAGGAGTTATAGTATAAGAAGGAAAGTTTCAAAACGTACATGACACCAATGAAATCAGGTAACGATAAATGACAGCAACGATGGAAAAGGTGGGAGTAATCAATCAATACGATAGAGGAATTAGGACGCAGGGATGGATGGCGTAGTCAAATCAGGAGCAACAATTAAACAATAGAGTAATGACGTATAGAGCTGTCATTGCTGTTTCCACACTATTCGTGGTGGGGTCGATGCGATAGAGAGTTATTTGACATAAATTGACGTACACCAGGTGGAATTACATAAATTGTTGACTCAAATTTTTCATATAGTTTTGATGAAAAACAGCGAAATTTAAACGTATTTTGTTATATTTTATTTTTGCTGATATATTGTTGAATCGTTTGAGCCATTTCCTCTATCTGGTATTATTAAAACAATACTTTCCAATCGCCCATCTGCAACACACCAAATGTCATCAATTTACTGAGAGAAATGGCGTCTCTATACGTCGTTACTCAATGAATTATACATTTAAATAGGTGTGACTGGATAAATTTCTAACTGGAAAGTTGTATTTGAAGATAGAATTTCATTTCGCAATAAACACAAGCGAAAATATTTGAACGTAGTAACAGGAACACGGGAATGCAGGAACATGAGGAGCAGGAGTAAGACAAACATTAAAGTTTCACAAGAAGTATGACACTAGTGAAATCCGGAACGATAAATGGCAGCAACGACGGAAAAAGTAAGTGTAGCCAATGAATACGAATCAGGAAATTGGACGAGGGCATGGATGGAAAATTTTATTCAGGAACAAATATTTAAACATGACTGGCAGAATGTTATATGGCTCAGCAGCAAATAAGATAGATGGAAGTAGCTTGATGATGGAGCAACGAACTGGAGCAGTTGCGGTCTATAACATGATGCATTTAAGCCAATTGCAGTGTTTCACGTAATAAACATCCAATGATAATGGTTTTCAGTGGTGTGCATTGTACAGAGGGCATTGCACAGAAGTTTCGTAATCTGGAAAACCTTAGCTTAACAAACATTATCGCAAATAATCGACCGTTTTAGTGAGACAATAGAATCAGTTATTGAAAATGAATTATAAAATTTATTAAAATTTTTACAAAGTCCTCATACCAAATGTTCCATATGAATCCGTTACGAATTCGAGACGAAATGGACATCCGTTACGAACTAATAGCGAATTCGTTTTCGTATGAAATTTCTCTCGAAACCGCGAATCGTTTTTTGTACTTTTACAATCCGTTTCGGATTCGTTTTTTGGAAATAAAATGAATTTGCGACGGATCCGACGGATCCGACAAATCGCAAATTCACTGATTCGCTTTTTTATGTTTTTATGGACTCGTCGGGTTCCAGACGCATCCGCCAAATCGCAATTTCACTGATTTGCTTTTTATGTTTTTACGGACTCGTACGAGTTCGAGACGGATCCGTCAAATTCACAATTTCACTGATTTGCTGTTTATTGTTTTTACGGACCCGGAACGGGTTCGAGACGGATCCGCCAAATCGCAATTTCACTGATTCGCTTTTTTATGTTTTTACGGACTCGTAGCGGGTTCGAAACGAATTCGAGAACTCACATTTCGCATTTTAGAATTGATTAAAGAGAATTGGGTAATTACATTTAATCGCGGGTAAATTTAAAGGGCAACATTTCTTGAAACACGAAATGGAACATTAAATTTAAGATTATAAATTAAATAAGGTGAATTATTATCCCCATTTTTTAATTTTACCATGAAGCAGATATCAAGTATAGTCCTGCGACGTTTTAACGTAGGAAGATTAATAAGCACAAACCTCTGACGGTGGGGTGGTAGATTTATGTCGGGATTCCAAGCAAGATTACTTAGAATCTGTTTTTGTACAGATTCAATTCTATTAATATGACAGCTGTAATAAGGCGACCAAACTAATGAACCGTACTCTAAAATAGGTCTAACTTGAATCGTAAAAGATGCTTTGACAGATATGTGTTGTCGAACTCACTAGACCAACGTTTTATAAAACCTAGTAAATTAGAAGATTTACTTATACAAGCATCTATGTGCAAATTAAAGTTTAGATTGGTATCAAGAGTAATCCCGAATCAACAAATAGAATAAACATTTTCCAGAACACTATCACCAATTATGAATGATGTCTGTAGAACAGCAGTCCCTCTATTAAGTGAAATTTTCTTACATTTGTCCAAGTTAAGCAACATGCGATTCGATTCACACCAATTAAACATTTTGTAGTAAATTGCATTCTTCAGGTGATTTTATGGACCTAAACAACTTTACATCATCTGCATGCATTCGTATTAACGAATTGTGAATAATTAATGGAAGATCATTTGAAAATTGATTAAAGAGAATCGGACCCAAATCACTTCCCTGAGGACACAAGAATCCGCTTCGAAAGAGTATTCATGAATAATACACCTTGGGTTCTGTTAAGTAAATAAGATTTCAAATTTTAGATGAAGTGGGCTAAGGTCGACTTTATCAAACGCCTGACTGAAGTCTGTATATATAGCATCGGTTTGTAATATAGAAGACAAATTTTAAAAAAGTAATGAAGTAAGGAGGTTGGTAACCGTAGATTTGCCTTGTAAAAAACCATGTTGGCAACGGGAAACAATGCTCCTTAGAGAGTGAACTAGTTTACGCGTAATAAGAAGTTCAAACAGTTTAGGAATAGCACTGAGTTTGGAAACGCCCCTATAATTTTCAACATTAGATCATTCAACATAGACATTATATAAAGGGACAATAAAACTTTTTTTCCACAATTCTGGGAAATCACCTTTGGCCAATGATCTGTTAAACATATCCGTAAAAGGTATGTATAACAAATCCGCACATACTCTGAGTACTGTCGCAGGCACCCCATCAGGTCCAGGACGACACAACGGTTTCAGTGACAAGAGACTCTTGACTACTTCAGTGTAGGAAAACGAAAGGTCAAACATTAAATCAAAACGAATATATAAGGGTAACTTCATAGAGTCGTAGCTATTACCATAAGTTGACTGAAAGAAGTCAGCGAAGAGATCAGCAATTTCATTATTGGCAGATTTAGTGGTGCCCCTATAGTTCAAAGAAGCTGGGATTTCCTTTTCGAATTTACAAAATTAAAAAAAAACCTTTTTGTCAGAACTTAGGTTAGTTTTCACCTTAAAGAGATATAAATCATAAAGTTTCCGTTTTAGCGTGTCACATTTATGCATAACAATAGAATAATTCAAATAATCAGACGATGACCTACTTGACTGAAACTTCTTGTAAAATATATTTCTTCGGTTTTTCAAATTTTCAGTTCCTTTGTATACGAAGGAGGACAAGATGAATTATCATTGCGGTAAGTAATAGGCACCGATAATTGAAAGTTCATAAAGGAAATATCATAAAAATATGTGCAACTGTCAGAAAAGTCGTTTGAAAACAAAGGCCATAAAACATTATTTAATTATTCACGAAGGACTATAAAATGTATGCGAGAAAAGTTAAGCGATTGATGGAACGGCATATAAGATCTATTAACACTATCATTATCAGTGGGGGCAGAGGGAGAGTGAAAAGACCGAATTGTGCAGGATGAATAATGAATCCCGAAAATTTTTTCAGAGGATAAGAAGATCGAATAACAGACCGATAATTGGGCTGATAAATTGTACGAAGCTATGTCTGATCTTGGGATTCCGTCGAAACTGATCCGCCTCTGTAGAATGACGCTGACCAAGACCAAATCAGCAGTGAAAGTGGGGAAAGACCTCACTGAACCATTCTGTACCAAGCGAGGACTTAGACAAGGCGACACACTTTCGTGCAATCTCTGCAGCATCTTAATGCAGATAATATGGAGAAAAGCTTCAATAAATGACAACAAGACCATTAATACGAAAAGACATATATTGCTGGCGACATATACATCATTGGCCGAAATTTGCGAGAGGTTACTGCCGTATTTTCAAGAATCGAAAAAGAATCAGCGAAGGTGGGTCTTGATGTAACTGAGGGCAAGACAATATTGATGGTGTCAACGACTAGAGAACCTCTCGACTTGGTCCGCACTTGAACATTGACAACCGATTTAATTTTGAAGTGGTAGATGAATTTGTCTACCTTCGATCCGTCGTGAACAAGGACAACAACGTCAGCCTGGAGATAAATAGGAGAATTGTGCTTGAAAATAGATTGGTTCAGCAAGCAGTTTAAGAACAAAGCCCTCTTTCGACAAACAAAAGTCCAGCTATAGCAGTCTCTCATTTTATCTGTCCTGATAGATGGCTCCGAAACTTGGGTCATATCGCAAGCGGATGAAAAACACCTGGGAGTTTTCGAGAGAAAAATATATGTTCCTGTTAGAGAAAACGACGAGTACCGACGTCGCTGGAACCAAGAGCTATATAATTTATATTCTGACGTGGAAATAGCTAGGCGAATCAAATTATGCCAATTGCGTTGTCTAGGACATGTTATTAGAATGGATGAAAAAGAGCCAGTGCGAAAGGTTTTCGATATCGCTCCCGATGGAAGCAGGAAAAGAGGACGACCAAGACTCCGCTGGAAAGACCAGGCAGAAGAATCCCTCCGTATCCTTGATGCTACCAACTGGCGAGAAAAGTCGAAGGATAGAGCCAGTTGGAAGAATATGTTAAAATTTGTTTAAGTTGCTTGTTTTATTAATATGTATACGACTTCTGACCTCGAGGCTTCAACGTTCCCGTTAGATGCCTTCGTTCGAATGAATATTTTCATGTTCCTATGCATCAAAGTAATTATGCTCTCTACGAACCTATTTTACGTTCATTAAAATAATATAATTTAGTTAATACCAAATATTATATAGATTTCGAAAATGCAAGGGTGCGAAATGGCAGCGGGTTCAAAATTTTCGGATTGGCGGTCCGAGGGTAGTAGGGTAGTAGGGTAAAGTTGCTAACTTCTGAGCCAGTGGTCGGATTTTTGTTTTTGGGCTTGTTGGAAAGGTCTTTAAGAGGCCTTTCAGAATTCATTAAAAAAGAAGTAGAAAAAAGTCAAATCGCCGAGATACAGAGATTTCGGAAAAAAATTCACATAACCTCAATATGCTCAGCCAGATGGCAGGTAACTTATGTTTTTCAATGTGGTTCCCAATTTCTACTAAACACAATTGCAGCCGTTTGCGAACCACATCCGCCACGTTTAGTTCACTCATCTTTTCACGAACTTTCACCACAGCTTCCTCAATCCGTGCAAGTAACTGCTCACGATTGTGGATCTGCACAGAATACACACAATCTTTCGTGTAGCCCCACAAAAAGAAATCAAGTGGTGTGAGATCTGGCGATCGTGGCTGCCAGGCGATAGGTCCAGCTCGTCCAATCCAACGTCGAGGGAAATTGGTGTTAAGCCAATCCCGCACAATAAGCCCGTAATACACTGGAGCACCATCATGTTGGTAGAAAACAGGATTTCGTACCGTAAGAGGTACTTCCTCTAGGATTTCTGGCATGACTTCTTGCAAAAAAGCTAAATAATTTTGCGAATTTAACCTGGGCGGAAGTACTTTTGGCCCAATCAAGGTGTTGTCGATGATGCCAGCCCAAACGTTGACGGCAAATCGGTGTTGAAATGCTGTTTCTTTCTTGTTGTGGGGATTGTCATGGGCCCATTCGTGCAAATTATGTAAATTAGTTATGCCGTCTCTCGTGAATTGCGCTTCGTCGGTCCACACAATCGAACGTAAAAACATAATTGCGTGTACATCACGTTGCAACATCTCACTGCAAAAGTTGACGCGTAGTGGCAAATCGACCGCCAAAAGTTCTTGAACTGGTGTGAAATGGAATGGATGTTTTTTTCTTTGTGAAGGACGCGCCATACTTTTGATTGTGCCACACCAACTTGGACCGCGATTCGTCGTGTGCTTGTCGTTGGGTTCTCGTTTATCGCATCCAAAATTAACTCTTCAACTGCAACGTCGTGTTGTTCATTTCCGGGACGCTCCATTTGTGTAAACAACGTACCTTCACGAAATCGGCGGTGCGTCTCACTGAATGTTGTTCGGTTTGGTAGTCTTCGATTAGGAAAACGTAATGCATATTCACGCGCAGCAGCTCTTGCATTACCATCGCAGAATCCATACATGTAATGAATGTCTGCTAATTCTTCGTTTGAATAAGTTGCCATTTTTACTAATTCAAAACACAACGTACTCGAAACTGTTGCTGCAGCAGAGATTAGCGTAAACAAATAAATGTGTGCAGTTATTTCGCGTAAAAAAACAAAAACAAAAATGTTTGCATTTCAGTAAAATGCTCATAATTTTGGAACCTTAAGACCTCTGGGCTTCGTTTAGGTCATTTTGGAAAGGTAAGAGGTATGGCTATCTTTTACCAAAAAAATATAAGTTACCTGCCATCTGGCTGAGCAAATTGAGGTTATGTGAATTTTTTCCCCATTTCCATTCCATTCCATCCAAAGCTCTGTATCTCGGCGATTTGACTTTTTTCTACTTAATTAATTCTGAAAGGCCTCTTAAAGACCTTTCCAACAAGCCCAAAAACAAAAACATCCGGCCACTGGCTCAGAAGTTAGCAACTTTACCCTACTACCCTTCGAACGCCAATCCGAAAATTTTTAACCCGCTGCCATTTCGCACCCTTGCATTTTCGGACATGGTCCTAGTGGACTTTTCTTCATGAAATGAGCCAAGGAATACGCTGGAGAAATTTGTCCGGAACTTCCTGAATCACCCTGTATATTTAAATTTTAATATAAAATTAAAATAAAGCTACGAGGTTGAATTTTATGTTTCGGGATTAGAGAACAAAAACAAATAATAATCATCCCCATGAAGATTTATACACTATTGCATGCGTTTGAACCAATTGTCGAAACATTTTTGCCAATCTGATTGAGGTATCTCCAAAAACAACGAAAAACGTTAACCTCTCAGTTTGTTATTTACGTACGGGAATAAAAAGAACTCATTCGGTGCCAAGTCAGGACTATACGGCGGATGACCCATCAAATCGATGTTTTGGGTGCTCAAAAATGCAGCCGATTTGTGAGAGCTCGCATTGTCGTGGTGAAGAGTGATCCGTTTTCGGCGGTTGGTTTTCCTGATTTCTTGGAAGACAACTGGCAAACAAATGGTTGTGTACCACTCAGAATTCACTGTTCTGCGTTGTTCTAGTGGTACGGCTGCGACATGTCCGGTTTTTCCGAAAAAACAAGCGACCATTTGCTTGGAAGTGCTTCGGGCGCGAACAACTTTTGTTGGATTTGGCTCATCTTGAAACACCCATACAGTTGACTGCTGCTTACTTTCGGGCTCATACGCGTAAATCCAGGATTTATCACCTGTCACGATGTCATAGACGTGTTTCGAAGCACCGCGATCGTATTTTTGGAGAATTTCTTTCGACCAATCGACACGAGCCTTTTTTTGAGCGAACAAATTTTTTTGACAGTCAAATGTTTATGCAATATTGAAAGTATGCTGGTCCCACTAATGCCTAAGGTTGTCTCAATCTCACGATGGGTCACATGACGATCTTGCAAAATCAGTTCGCGCACAGCATCAATGGTTTTCGGAACAACAGCTGATTTTGGACGACCTTCACGAAATTCGTCTTGGAGTGAACTACGACCACGATTGAATTCACCATAAACACTAAACACCAAACACTGGTCCTTGATGGAGCTTCATCGCCAAGAATGTAATTAACTTCATCCATGCACTGTTGCTGAGTTAATCCACGTCGCAAGTTGTAAAAAATAATCGCAGGAAAATTTTCACGATTTAATTCCATTTTTGGGCCGAGATGAATCTTTTAAGTTACTGCAAACAACACAAACAGCGCTCGTATGTCAAAACGTTCTGAATACGCTTAACCTCAAAAATGTCCAACTTTACGATAGAGCTATCAGTTGCCAGATTGTAACACTAGGGTTGCCAAATCCCGAAACATAAAATTCAACCTCGTATGAAATTTTGAGCTTTAAACACGAATAAGTAAATAAAATTTACGCTAAAGCCAGGTATTCAGTTTTTATGGAATTTTCGTGTATAAAAAATAACGAAAATTTCATGAACCGAAAACTTTGCTCAATTTTGATTTGCTTGGTAGTCAGTATTTTGCGAAAATTTCGTAGGCAAAATCAATTACAGGGTTGTTACGCCAAAATTATTTCGAACGAAAACAATTGTTTGGGACCGGAATTTTTACATTTCGATCATTTTAATAAACAAAAGCAACCAACACGCAATGCGTTAAAAATAAAATGGAGTGCGTAGAGGAATTATAAATTAAATATTTGCAAGGTAAATCAAAGATGGGTGGTAACTCTCCGCAACAAAATTTACGAAAATTTCGCAAGAACTGAATACGGGGCTTAAACAAATGTCTTTTTAAGTGATACATGTGTAATTTAATTTAAAACAAAAAATGAACAAACTGAAAACCTGTTTTTAAAAACATCCGGTTTTTTGGGCACTCTACCTTTAGTACATCCCATACAAAAAAGCGTGTTTTGGAATATTCGCTAATTTTAGATTTTTTTGACATCTTTCATCAAATTCAACCAAACGTTTTCTATATTTTTGAATATGTTTTATCGCTAAGTATCCGTTTTCTTTGCAACTTAGCAATCAATAATCGATTGCTTGTAACCAAAGCACGGTTAATATAACCATGGTCATCACTTGTGCAATGGGGAGCGTGTACACGAATGGCCAGTTTTTCTGTCAGTGGTGATCTTCGTTTCTTAGTTAAATTCTAGTTAAACATCGAATTGTGTTTTTCAGTCATTGTTTAACTTTGATTTAACCCACAATGTTGGTTGGTTAACTTTTAGCCAGAACCATATGATTTTTGCAATCAAATTACTGACTGTCAAAATAAGAAATATTAGATTGTATAAAATATTTGCTTCTGTTTTGCGTACTTGTACACATACGTTGAGTCTAGATCGGTAAATGAATGCGCCTATATAGTTTTTTACACATTTTTGTTAAAATAACTTTCTGGTATTTATCCCAAACCAGTTGATTTTTCCAATAAGAATACAAGGGTTGCCATAGTCGTTAACAATATGGCGACTTACATTAACTCACCACTGAAAAACAAAATGCAAAGTTAACCTCAAATTAACATTCAATTACGATTAAGTAATCTTATAGTTAACTACCCACTTAAAAATTGGCCATAAGAATGTATGCACTAAGGCTCAATTTTTGACTGATCAATCATCTTTGATCAACGATTAAACATTATTTAAACTCTGAATTCATTTTTTAGGTTAATAGTTGATTGCTGTTTAAACAGCTAAAGTTGGGCATTTAAACTATGATCCATTAGATTTTGATAGAAAACAAAAAGAACACCAAAGACAAAGTTTATTATTCAATTGTTAAGGTGACCAATTATAATCATCATCCTAGTTGAAATAACAATAAAAACGTATCATTTATATCGTATTGCAGTTAGAACTTCATTTATTTTTCTTTAAATAAAATATTTGCATTTCATTAAATATTTTTCATTTTATCACTTCACTTTTGTTTTGCAAATGGCGTCAGTTTGATGCATTGTAACGATTAACCGATAAATGTATGATACCGGTTATTTTTCGTGCTATTTGCCACTGTTGGCAATTGGTAGTAACATTATTTGGCAAAGCACTGAAAACCTCTTTTCGTATTTAAAGTCACATCAAACATAAATCAAAATCAACTGATTACCAATTTAAATAACCAGCCAAAAATTGGGCCTAAGAACGCGGTTTCAAGCGCAACACTGTTCATCTTTAATATATTTCGTCTACGGTCACCTCGCTCCCTGATTGCAACACTAACGAGCAATAAGCTGTGAAATCGATTCTCAAAACATAACCGCTTAACTGCTTTGAAGTCATCATTTGGAATATATGTATATTTGTTAAATTATTTTCCCACATGAGATATAACAGAGTTCTTCCAAATTTTAACAATATCTCCCACTGTGGTCGTTGTAACCAAATTGAGTATATACAATTCTTAAAATTGTATCTATAATTTTATGTATTTAAGATTTGTTACACATTTAACACTTCAGTACAGACACAAATCGCCGATGGCGCAATCGATAATGTAACACGGTGGTTAGTCGTCCCCTCTATGAACTGTTTATTTGTTTTGTTGACGATGAACTCGCGTAGCATATACATACATATGCACATATATCTAAAAATAATACCGGAAAAGGCTCCCGAACCGGTCAAACTGCAGAGTCCATTCAGTAAATTTCACTCCCATGGAATATAAGAATTTTCAATATCTGAATATTTTCTTACGTTGTATTTTATTTAATTATTTTTATTTTACACTTAACAGTATTTTATTTAATTTTTTTTTAAATTTTTGACACTCTATTCTTTTTTCTTTTACTTTTACTTTTTCTCTTTATAATTTTTACATTTTATAATTTCCTTTTTTTTTAAACTGAGCATAAACAAAAATTTCACTTTCTTTTTGTAGATTTACACTACCATTCATTTATTCACGTATTTCCCGCGCATTTTGTTTTTTCTTTTCCACCCGATTTTGATACTGGCGTCTACTTGTAATTCGAGTTTGAACGATTTACCGACAACTTCCGTATCCGCGTACATTTCGCCACAACGTTACGGTATCAATGGCTTGTGTTCATTCATATTTTCTTAACAACCAGTTGATTAGTTCTTGCTGTTAGCCAGTGTTGCCACATTATGTGAAAACACTTTTGCCCAAATTAGTAGATAAATTAAATAGAATTTATTTAGTGCATGTATATTTATATTAATACAGAAAATAAGAGGTTATTTATTAATCCTTTTACTTATACGAAGATTATAAGGATGACTTGGTAATAATTAGGGTGAAGTTATTATTATGGTCAAAGAGTAGCATACTTACTGACAGTGAGCAACAGCTGTTTTTCTTGGTGCGGAGGCATTGTAAAGTTACTGTAATAGTTGGAGTTATCAGGAGATTTGTAGGTGTCAAAAAGACATTAATTTAAAAGACATTAGCATTATTCAAACGCAATTTAAAATTTAGATATTAATCAAACACTCATTTGTAACAACCAAACGTTATTTAAAGATAGTTTACTTCCTGTTACTTATCGCCCATTCTCCCGTTACACTCTATACTCTACGAGCATACGATTGTGGTGTTAAATTTATGCCAAATGATTGCATCCCCAAATTATGCCGTTAACGTGGCAACACTATTTCTTACAGATTCTGCGCAAGAACCGAATTTTAATTCGGTGGTAAAAGTTCGGCATGCATTAAGGGTTTTAAACTGGAAACACCGAATTTATGTAATATTAAAAATTATCTTTGTTGGAAGGAAGAAGGGAGATTATGATAGCCGAACCGCCAGATGAGAATAATTAAAGTATTCACATGAGGTGTCAGGGGACACCCAGTTGGAACGAAGTTACTTTCGCTATACATATACATATTATGTACTACATAGTTAGTTCCAACATGCCTAATGCGCCCGTTGGAAAATACTATAATTTAAATGTATCTTTAAGATAAGATACTTTTTGTAAAATGATGAACTTTTTTTAAGAACAATTGTTTTTTGTAGAATGTATTTTTTTAAGTATATTTTAAGGTCTTTTTGTAAGAATACGTATTATATTTTCCCAAAAAAGGTCCTTTTTTAAAGAGAGGACATGTTTTCGTAAAAGCTAATGATTTTTGTTCTATACTTTCTGGAAGAAAAAGCCATAAGAGTATGAATTTTTTACAAATAACTACTTTTTTTAAGAACAAGTACTTTTTAAAGAAGTGGTACTCTTTTTAGGAAAAGGTTATTTTTTTGAGAAAATGTACTTATTTTCAGAAAGGCTACTTATCTCAAGAAAATAAGAAATTTATTATTTTTAAGAAAAGGTACTTTTTTACATTTTTGTTACATTTTTAGAAGTAGGTACTACTTATCTCAAGAAAAGTTATTTTGTTTCACAAAAAAAGGTACGCTGTAAAGAAAATGTAGTTTGTTAAGAAAGGGCAATTTGTGGTAAGAAAATGTACTTTTATAAGAAAATGTACTTATTGAAAAAAAATCAATTTTTTTAAGAAAAGTTATTTTTGTATGAAGCTCCAAAGGTACTTCTTTAAGATAATGAATTTTTTTAAAAAAATGTACTTGGTTTAAGAGTATGAATAGGTTTTTTTTTTGAGAAAATTTACTATTTTTAAGAAAATACACTTTTTTAAGAAATGTTCTTTTTTTAAACTTCTTTCACTTTGGCTTTTCTAAATTTACTTTTTATTGGGTTCAAAACTACAATATATAAGTATACTAAATATTTTTTACAGGCTCCACCTAGAAAACTTCCCATTAAATAAGAAAATTCTCAACATATGGAGGGTTCACAGCTGAAGCGAACCAAGTCATAAAAAGGTAATTCGAAGATATTTTGAGGTAAAGTAAATGTACTGCCATTAATGACAAGAAAATGACAGGCATTGACTTGGGTTTTTTACCGTTATCTTAGGAACGAAACACTTTTTGGCATTGTTATAATGGCTTCCATTTGTAATACGCTATTGAACTATAAAAGAATTGTATTCTTATTGTTCTACCATCGAAAATAAACCAATAAACTAAACTAAACTAAACTAAAAGTAAATAGAGTTAACCTTGGCGAAGAATTTCTCACTAGTTTTGGAATTTTTTATATTTCATGACTTGGTTCGGTTCAGCTGTGAGCCCTCCAAACAGTGCTGCTCAAAACATTTGCAACCAAGCCACCTTTTGGCCAAACACCGTCATTTTAATTAAAATAAAAATTGGGACACAAATGTTTAAATGCAAACTTATTCTGTATTAATTCATTTTGAAGAATTAAATAAGATAAATCACTTATTGACAATTATTTGTTGATAACACAGTGATAGTTTTTGACCCGAAAAAAAATTAACTTTGATGAATCCTTTTCGAACTATTAGGGGGGAGTCCCCTGAGTACGAAAGTACATTTGGAAGTTTTTGAGAAATCGGTATATATGGATATAGCTAAGTCTGCGCTATTTAAACAAATTTTACCGACCATAGGCCAATTTTTTTTTGGCCTAAAAGGGCTTAAAAAGCTTATTAAAATAGAAAAAACAAATGTTTGCGCTCGGTCCAACTTCTTGAGATATGGGCCTTTAAAGCTTGAGTATATAATTGGCCATATTGGACCTATTTTCTACCTAGACTCAGGTTGTAGGCAACACTTCAGGCTTTGTTTTAAGGTATAATACTTCGCATTAACCCTTCTAAGACCGGAGACACTTATGTTCAAAGTTTGACATACAAAAGATACAAAGATATTTTATTAAAGTTGATTAATTATAATTAATTAACTTAAAAAAAAACGAAAAAAATATATAAAAGTCCAATATTTTGATTTTGAAGGCTTCAATATGCTAGGAAAATAAATAAAATTTTGGAAAAAAGTAAAAAACTTTCATTTTATCTTGTATTTCAAACTTTGAACATAAATATCTCCGGTCTTACAAGGGTTAATGTGAAGTATTATACTTTAAAACAAAGCCTGAAGTGTTGCCTACAACCTGAGTCTAGGTAGAAAATAGGTTTACTAGGGCTGTTTTTTGAGAAAATCAGATTTTTAGCAAAAAAGTGAGGTTAAAAAATCGTATTTTTTAAATTTGTCCCCAATGGGTTAATAAAATGTAATATATTTATATGCAGATTTAAAGAGTTTTTAATGGGCTTTGTAATAATATTCACCAGAACCAGATCGGACTATAAATATGTGAGATATGGCAAATTATATACTCAAGCTTTAAAGGCTTGAGTTGGACCGAGCGCAAACATTTGTTTTTTCTATTTTAATAAGCTTTTTAAGCCCTTTTAGGCCAAAAAAAAATTGGCCTATGGCCGGTAAAATTTGTTTAAATAGCGCAGACTTAGCTATATCCATATATACCGATTTCTCAAAAACTGGAGCCAATCTGACACTTCCAAATGTACTGTCGCACTCAAGGGACTCCCCCCTAATAGTTCGAAAAGGATTCATCGAAGTTCATTTTTTCGACTATCACAGTGTAATCTATCAAATAACGTAACAACTCATGTTTTACTGTGTTCAAAACATTCACAACTTATACTAAGTGACTTTGATATTGATTTACTTATACTAAGTGACTTTGAAAATATCAATTTTTTGTTAGTAATTGATAGTAATTAACTTCTGCACATCTTGTTGGCATGGACTGGATTAAATGGTCAATTATATCTTTTGGGATGGTATTCCACTGCTCTCTCAAGTGTACATAGAGATCCTCAGGTTTTTAAAAATTGTATTTTTAATTTTTCGCTTTACAATTTCCCAAGGGTTCTCTATGGGATTTAGGTCAGGTGACTGGGCAGGCCAGTCAAGTATAAACAATTTTTCACTGGATATCCATTGTTTAAACACCTTAGACGTGTGCTTGGGGTCATTGTCGTATTGAAACACCCAGGCAAGTGGCATTTCCCAAGATGCGTATGGCAACATTACGTCAGACCAAATGTTTTTGTATTCCTCAGAGCTCATAATTCCATCGATTTTATGAATCTGGCCTATTCCTTGTCGGGAAGAACATCCGTTGTCCACATAATGTTGTCCCCACTATGCTTGACAGTACCTTTTGTATATCTGGGGTTAAGGCTTTCTCCATTTGGCTTTCGCACCAAACACCTGCCATCCGAACCGTGTTTATTAAATTTTGATTCACCAGAAATTAGAACACATTTCCACTTTCAAGATACTTTTTAGCAAACTGAAGACGAGCTAACCTATTTTTCTTCGAAATTAATGGTTTTTTAACAGTTTTGTAGGCTCGAAGTCCGGCTTCTACCGCGCTGCGTCTGGATGATATTTGAAGCAATTGTTGTATAATTCTTTTAATTTTCCGATTCTCTTTTGGAGTAGTCTTACGTTTTCTTCCTTCTCTAAAAACTATTTTGGTGTTTCCACAACTTAAAACACGAGACACTGTTTATTTATGGACATTATACTTTCCCGGAAAATCTTTTTGAGATACACCTGCTTTATAATCGTTAATAATTTGATTTTTAATGTGCTGATTATATTTATTGCCACCCATTTTGTCGAATTTATTCAGAAATTTAGCACATGGGCCGGGCCGGTACCGATCACTTTATGACGAAATTATGCAATTAACTATGTAAAATTGCTTTGATGCTCTTTGATTTTGTCAATATATTCCATTTGTAAGCCGATCTAGTTTTTACATTTATAAAAATACGAAAACAATACCATGGAACAGTAAAAGAAGACAGGGTATTAGGAGTTGCAAATGTTTTGAGCAGGCCGAAACACGCGTTTTTTAATTCCCACGAAAATAAAAAGAAATTAATGTAATATATTTAATGTTTCAAGTATAATTTAGATAGATGACTTATTAAAGATTAGTTCTTAACTGGAGTTTAAAGTATAACACCGATATTATCTTAGTAACACCTCGATTTATTTCGTAGCAGTGGTATTTGCAAATGTTTTGAGCAGCACTGTATATCAGACATCTAGTTAATTTCTTTCTCTATGATCCAATCCAGACTTGTGTCGAACTCGTTCACTAGTTCTCGAACTCGTTCATTTAAGGTGCCCGGACATAACAATCACGAACATACTCGCGGTATCGAACATGTGCATTTTGTTCGTGAGGGTGATGTCTGGTCACCCTAAATGAACTAGATAGTTCATGAACTACCCAACTCTAATCCAATCCGTTAGTCTAGACACAAACCAAAGCAAAAGTAAACAATATAGTTGATAATACTGGGGTGTAGCTTAATAGTGTTAAAACAAAAGTTGTTTATTTTTTTTTTCATTTAGCCCCCATCCCGCAAGGAACTTCGTTCCAAACACCGGCCAATCCACGAAACCGGTTTTTCGTTTGTTCGGATTCATCGGAATATATGCAGATAACCCCAGTTTCCACCGGTTTCGGTGTTTACTTAGTACCCAGTTTTACGAATTGGACTTTTTCAATTTAAAAAAGTAATCCCACTATTAATAAAATACGTTAAAAACAAATCAAAGATTTAATGGACAGAAAAAGGGCAAATTTGTAAAAAAAATTAGAACAAAATTAAAAAAGCTCAAACAATTAACAATGTTTTAAACTGTTTCATTTAAAAACAATCGATTCGCTTTTATTTAAGTTTTATGTAAAAATATTACAAACATTTACAGTGTTTTCTTTTGGAAATTAAATTTTAATTTGCTGTAAAAAAAGAATTGAAACAGTTCAAATTGTCTTCCATTATTTTTAGGAAATTGATTGTAGAATTCAAATTTTCTGTGAAAAAATCAAACAAATACAATTTAATACAATATTCTTTTAAAGCAGAGTACACTAACATAGACTAATAGATATGTATACTTTTATATATAGACTTAACATTTCGCTCAGCAAATTTCTGCTGTGATATGAACGTTGGATGTTGGAAAGAATTGCTTTAATAATACCAGATAGAGGTAATCGCTCAAACCAACCAACAAGAAAACAACCACGGCATTTCGTTTTGGGTGTTAAAATTATTGTGTTAAATACAACACAAAGTATACTACGATAACGATAAAAGATAACAAGAAAGTCCAAAATACGTTTAAATTTCACGGTTCTCTACCAAAACGTCATGACAAATTTAAGTCAACAGTTCTTGTAACTCCACCTGGTGTAAGCCGACCATCTCCTACCACACCGACCGCACCATGAAGAGTGTGAAGGGAAACGTTAGATGCATGGTAAAATTATCTATCGGGTAAACGCGTCAGCCCAGCTGATTTGTGTTTTTTTTCATCTTTTCCGTCGGTAAGCTGTCAAATTCGATGTTGTTTCTCTTTGTTTGTTAATAAAATTCAAAGAATTTCAACCAAAATGCAATTTAATAGCATAGACTTTGTATCAAGTAAGACAATCTTATAAAATTTTTCACATTTTGTGTACATAGTGGTTTTCTTTATTCAGCTAATTTTGACATCTTAACGACGGAATTGCTGATGCGACTACCTAATAGATAATTCTACCATGGTTAGATGAGTCAAATTTTCTCTCTTTAAAGAATTACCCTATGGTACTAAGATCGCCCACGTCAAATACCATAGAGGAATTAAGGATAGAGTAATTTATTCCCTCACTCTTTTTAAACGTCATAGTTATGGTTTGGAATGGTGGAAAGCATGGGTTCAATAATACTAGATAGAGGCAATAATACACAACGTCCAACAAAGCAACAACAACCGCATTTCATGTGTTTGTAGCAAAATAGTTGTGTTATTACAATACAAATGTATACCGATGATAAAAGTCAACAAAAAGTGCAAAATACATTTGAAGTTCACAGTTCTATTCGAAAACGAAATGAAAAAGTCAAGTCAACAGTTCTTGTAACCCCACCTGCTGTAAGTTAATCTTCGTCGAATTTCTCTCATTTCCACAAACCTACGACAAAGAGTGTGAAATGAAACTTCAGATGAGAGAATAAAATACTGTATCCTAAATTCCTCTATGGTGAATACCATAGACTAATACATACATAGATACATTTATTCTCTCATCTGACGTTTAATCTTCGTCGTAGGTTGGTGAAAATGAGAGAAATTAAATTTAAAATTAACTTTCACCAGGTGGAGTTACAAAATATGTTCACTTAACTTTTTCATGTCGTTTTGGTGTAGAACTGAAAAATTTAAATGTATTTTGCACTTTACTGTTGACTTTTATCGTTGGTATTCATTTGAATTGTATTTAACACAACTAGTTTGCCACAAAAACACGAAATTCATTTGTTGTTCCTTTGTTTACTATTGCCCCTATCTGGTATTATTGAACCCATGTTTTGCGCCATCCAATGTTTACTTTCCACCGTACCTATGACGTTTAATTTATTGAGAGAATAAATGTATGTATTAGTCTATGGTGAATACTATTGAACAACATCAATTAGTTTCCCTGCGAAATGGGCCAGCAACATATCAGTGATGATGACCATATTTTTTTTTACACTAAAATCTCTCCTTTTCAGAAATTGAACGACATTTGACAACATTTCTGATTTCATCCTATAATTTAATATATCGTCGATATTTCCCACATTTTCTTGTATGGAGTTTTGTAAAATTTCACGTGAAATGTAGAACTAAGTACATATGTATGTATGTTCCCTAAAAAGTAAACGTAGAATTTAAATTTTTTAAAGATAAGATTTTACTTTTTTATTTTATTGTTCAAGCTCAAGACCGTTCTATATCTCTATAAATAAAGATATAGTTTTTTTAAAAGAGAAGAAAGAAGTTGTTTGCAAATGTTTTCTTGTGTGTTTTGCTTGCGATATTTTTCAAACACACTTGCCTAGATGAAAATTCTCAATTCAGATGAGTTTTCGTTTACATTTAGGGTAGTATTCTAAAAGTCCCGAAAGTGAACGTAAACGCAGAAGCCAACGCGAACGCCAAAGTAAAAAAAATGGTAGTTTGTATATCACTTCGCGCTTGCGTATGTTTACGAAAGCTGTCACTGACATATGCAGTTTATAGAGTTGCCCAACTAAAATAAACAATTATAGATCAAAAAAGTTATCTTGAGTGAAATGCTCAGAATGAAAAAGATTAAAAATGTAGCTCTATTTCAGTAGATCAACAGATTTTAAGATTTCTATTATTTATAATACTACAAATACCAACAATATTCACATAAAAGGTGTAAAAAACCTATATTATTTTGGGGTTCAATTTCTAATAAATTTCCCATCTATATTAAATTAGTTGTGTTTTCAAAAACACGTGGCATTTGGCGGTATGAATTGATTGTAATGTATTGGTTCTTTTGTTTATTATAGTCAACATAAACTGATGTCTATAATTTTTATATATAATTCTAATAGTTTCGCAACGCATTATTTATTTGAACGTTCCATTTATAATCTTATTATTGTAAATAAGAATTTCAGTGCGTAAACAGTATACTTTTGAATTATTTAAAAAAAAGTTTGAGCTCTACTTATAAGCAATGAAATGCAAAATACTTCCATCTTCCTATTCTCGATCGACATTTTTCGTTAAATTTGTAATTTCTTCAACTAACGCCAAGAACTGTGGCGTGTTCAATTTGACAGCTGAAGTGATCAAAAACGTAGCGCTGCGTTTTATAAACTACCCATTAAATAACGTAACTCAACGCAGGTAGTCACCGAACAGTTGTAACGTTTTATAAACTACCAAAACGACAAAAGTAACGCGAAGTTACTGATTCACGACTTAGGTGGTATTCTAATTAATTATATTTGAAAATTATAGACATCAGTTGATGTTCACAATAATAAACAAAAGAACCAATACATTACAATCAATACATACCGCCAAATGGCACGTGTTTTTGAAAAGACAACTAATTAATATAGATGGGGAAATTTATTGGACATTGAACCCCAAAATAACATAGGATTTTTTACACATTTTATGAGAATATTTTTGGTATTTGCAGTATTATAAATAATAGCAATCTTAACATCTGTTGATCTACTGAAATAGAGCTACACTATTTAATCTTTTTCATTCTGAGCATTTCACTCAAGATAACTTTTTCTGATCTACAATTGTTTATTTTAGTTTGGCAACTCTATAAACCGCATATGTCAGTGACAGCTTTCGTAAGCAAACGCAAGCGCGAAGTGATATATAAACTACCATTTTTTGACTTTGGCGTTCGCGTTGGCTTCTGCGTTCGCTGTCGCTACATCAATACCATTATAGTTATTTTCGTTCAGAGACTATTGTTGTAAAACAGCCACGTATGTGATGCTAACGTGTTGTTTACATGTGTAAGTAAATCTTACTAGAGAGAATACGATATTTAACTCATCTGACGTTTCCTTTCACACTCTTCGTGGTGCGGTCGGTGTGATAGAGAGATGTTTGACGACATATACAAGGTGCAATTACAATAACTTCTAGCTTTAATTGTTCATGTCGTTTTGGTGCAAAACTGTGCAATTTAAATGTGTTTACACTTTTTTATTGACTGTTATTGTTGGCATACATTTGTGTTGTATTAAACACAATAATTTTAACACACAAAACGAAATGCCGTTGTTGTTATTTTGTTCGTTGTGGTGAACCATTGCCTCTATCTGGTATTATTGAAGCAACTATTTTCGACATCCAACGTTCATATCCATAGAATAACACATACTATAGAAGTTTTTATTGGCTCAATAAATTAAACGTCATAGGTACGATGGAAATTACACAGTGGATGGTGGAAAATATGGGTTCAATAATACCAGATGGTGGCAATAGTATACAGCGATCCGCAAAGGAACTACACCCGAATTTCGTGTTTTTGTGGCAAACTAGTTGTGTTAAATACAATACAAATGAATACCAACGTTAAAAGTCAACAAAAAAGTGCAAAATACATTTAAATTTTTCAGTTCTACACCAAAACGACAGGAAATAGTTAAGTAAACATATTTTGTAACTCCACCTGGTGTATGTAAATTTTAAATTTAATTTGCTCTCATTTCCACAGACCTACCGAGAGAGTGTGAAATGAAACGTCAGATGAGAGAATAAGTTCTTCTATAGCATGTGTTATTCTATGTTCATATCACACCAGGCCAAATGTCATAAATTTGGTGAGAGAAATGTTGAGTCTAGTAATTAGTAATTAGTCTATGCCCGTGCCTATAGATGTTAATGTTCGATGCAACCAACAAACAAAAACATAATTTAGCTGCCATTAGTATCAATCAAACACTATTTAGGCTTAAGGGCACCTTAGACCAGCGGATTGTCATCTCCCAGTGGTGTAAGGTGAAGTCGTGCAGTCGGCCGACTAGTCGGGCAAAAATCAAAACTAGTTTGATTTTCAGAAAGTCGGCTAGTGTAAGGCGAAACAATGCCCGACACAAAAGTCGGCCTGACAAATAGTGGGCCGACTGGTCCGAAGGACTAAGGTGCCCTTTAGTTTGCTGCATGGTTTGCTTCTAGTTGCCTATTCTTCATTCTCCCATCTACTCTGTTTGCTATCAAATTGCCAGTTTTTTAAAAAACGTACGGTCTTATTCATAAAAATTGGTCATAGGTTTGCTAAAGGTTTAATTATTCGATATAAAAACGAAAAACTATTTAGTGTACATTTGCAGCGTTTACTTAAAAAAATGGTTTCCCATTACATCCCATGAAGGAATTAGGGAGATGTTCTCACTCTTGTGAACTGTGCGCGTTCTAGTTTTACACTCACTGATTGGGACCTACAGTTTTACTCCGGTTCCGAACGGTATTGTGGAGGTATTTAAAAATTGTCACGCCCATTTTTGTAAAAATAAAACTATAAATCGTTTCCCATTACATCCCAAGAAGGGATTGGGGAGAGCTTCTCACGTCCAGTGAGCTGTGCGCTTTGAAGTTTTACACTCACGGACCTACAGTTTTACACCGATTAGGAACGGTTTTTTGAAAAGATTTTTCACGGTTAATTACTCGATAGTGTTTGCCGATAGCCAGAGGGCTGTCGTCGAAAGAAATGTAACGTTGTCAGAGCAGATTTTGAACCAACGTGTACAAGAGTGGGAAAATTTGTGTTTTAAGTTTAATTGTCACTATATTTATTGATAATCCAGCTGCGCCCAAATCTATCAAGTCGAAACTTGGCAAGAAATTCAAGCGAATTCTGAAGACTGAATCCTTTATTCCAATCGAATTACAGTGGGTCACAGTGAAAATGGTCCACTTGTGACCAAACACTTCAAAGTGTGTGTAAAAAGTATAAGAATCAATATTAAATGCAAACGTAGAGAAGCTTAATTAGTTAGTTTATTGTATTTAAATAATAATTACATTAAAAATTGTATTATTTCAAAAATATGTTACATAAAAATTAAGATTAACTGAAAAAAGAGAAAAATTCATCTCACAGTGAAAATGGTCCACAATATAAATCTATGGAAAATAATGGAACCTTTTCACATTTTTCTTCTATTTTCTTCTGTGTGCTTTTGCTAACATTTATGCATTGCAACAAACACGGTTTTGAACAATTCCCTCAGTTGTTTATTTTAAAATTCCAAGATGGGTCGCCATACTACACTCGAGATGCGAAATTTAACACTGAATCACTATAAAAATGGAAAAAGTCAGAGAGAAATCGCTCACATTTTTGGCAAAGCCCGCGCAACAGTTGAAAACATCTTTCACCGGTATAAAAGTAAAGGCAGAGTTATAAATAAGCCGAAAGTTAATTCAAAAAGCCATTTGGCGAACGTCAGGAACGGTGGATAGTTAACCAAAGCAATATTAATACAAGGTTAAGTGCACCGAAACTACTGCATATGGTTGAGAAACAATTTAATATAAACTGCAACAACGAGACCACCCGGAGAGTCCTCCGAAAGAACAGATTAAATGGCAGAATTGCCCACAAGAAGCCATTTGTAAGCTCAAAGAATAAAACTATTCAGTTAAAGTTTGCTCACAGCTACGCTCTTAAAGACAGAATGGCAGAATTAACGTTTGGAGAAAACCCAACCAGGAGATGAACACTAAGCATATCCTGCCGACAGTTAAACATGGTGGTAGGCACGTGATGATCTGGGGTGCTTGTTTGGCTGCTGGTGTTGGCAAATTGCATTTTGTGGAAGGGAATATGAATAAAATTCAATATTTAGATATTTTAAAAAATAATCTAAAGCAAAGTGCAGAAAATCCCGTCATTAAGGACAGTTTTCATTTCTAGCAGGACATTGATCCGAAGCACACGGCTGGAATTGTTAAAGAATGGCTGGTGTGTCATTGTCCCAGAGTAATCAAAACTTCTACCCAATCACCAGATTTTAACATAATTGAAAATTTGTGGCGGAAACTGGAATTCGAAATACTTAAACATGACAATTTCAAACAAAAATGATTTAAAAAGGTCCTTTTGGAGGAGTGGGGTAAAATTAGCCCAGAATACACAAAAACGTTCGACAGAGGTTTCTATTTATACTGTATTTAAGAAAAATAAACCTACGTGGACCACTTTCACTGTGACATGAATTTTTCGCTATTTTCGGTTAATCTTAATTTTTATGTAACATTTTTTTGAAATAATAAAATTTTTTAATGTAATTATTATTTAAATACAATAAACTAACTAATTCAGCCTCCTTTCGTTTGCATTTAATATGGATTCTTATACATTTTACACTTTAAAGTGTTTGGTCACACGTGGACCATTTTCACTGTGACCCACTGTACATCTTTCAGTGCGCCAAATGAAACACTATGTGACTACTTAAAAGCGTCACTTAATTGGATTTTGATCCCAGAATTATTCTAAAATGTGCTAATGGGCAGAGTAAATCAAACCCATATGAAAAAGCATCTCTGTAGCACTCTCTTCTTACTATGTAGACTATTTTTTATATAGATTTGTTATCCGTCTCATCTGACGTTTCTCTTTGCGCTTTTTCTACAAAATCCGTTTTGAACAAAATACTCCATTTTTAATTTTGTGCATTCTCGATGTTGTTATAATTACATATTTTGAACCTTCACAGTAACAATTTCAGCTTTGTTTGTCAAACCTCAGCGACAGAATTCTTCTCTTGACGTTCAATCTTGCAACTTCCACAAGTTCGCTTCCCTTCAATCATTAAACCGATGAGCGAGTTGACAAATCTATGTATAAATTAATCTATGCTATGTACCATAGATAGTAGAAATAACTAGGCGTTAACACAGGCCTTGTCAAGTACTGCCACTAGGTGCTGTATGGTAGTTTTCTAACTCTCATTGAAATTTCTCATAATATTCATTGACGTTAATAAACACTGTGGGAAATTTTTTACAAACAAAAAATTTATAATTTTCCAGGTTGTGTTATTCAAACAACCAATTCAATTAATCACATCGTTGTGTTCCCAACTTTCAAATTAAAATATATTTTGATTATGTGGTTTTTTGTACACTGTTATTTGTTGGTATCCGTTTGTATTGAATTTGAAAGCATCGGACCACCAAACAAAAACATAATGCCAGTTGATGTTGTCAGCAACACCTACTGCTATCACCTGTTCTAAATACATCTTGTAAGGTAATTTTTTTTGATCAAACGTTATAATTATTGCATGCAACTCCATCTAGAAAATATTCCATTGGACAAGCAATTTCCCAAGACATGTGCGATATCCAGTTATTTCCTCCATAGATAAAGGAAATAATAGATATAGCGCGACCATTGTCAACTTTGTTCACTAGGTGCTGTCCTGTACTAGTGTCACTTTCATTGACGTTTCCCATAATTCTCACTGACTTTTATTCAAAATTGTTGGAAATTTTTGTGAACGTATTTTAAACAATGGAAAATGTCACAAAATTTAAATGATTATACACAATAGCATAGCAACTTCTGTGGTCGCAGATGCCAAAGACTGAGCCCTCTCAACAAGGAATGGTAGCTGAACCGGAGGAAGAACCAATTTATGAGGAAATAGACGGTGGTTACATGGCTTTCCAATTCGATGGCCATCAGATATTCTACTTTAAGTAACGTGTTGTATTCTTGTTTCAAAGTGATATTTTGGTTAAAAATTATTTTTTTTTGATATCAAATTTTAGATTTTTAATGTCATATTTTTTACTTTTTCTTTGGGAACAAAAAAATCCCATTTATTACTTTCAACGACATCTAGAAAATTACCCATTACACTAAAAATGTCCCTACACTTGTGCTTCGTCTAATAGTTTACTTTATCTATGATTTCCTCTATCTATGCTATGTACTTACGTACCTAGGTGGCCCAGATGGGATAGAGGCCTCTAACAAACCGAAGATAAGACTTTATATTTCTCCAACCGGTTCGATCTTTAGCCTTTTTCTTCGAGTTGGTAACACCAAGCTCTCGCAGGCACTCTTCTACCTAGACTTTCCAGCGATGTCTTGGTCGTCCGATTTTTCGATTTCCTTTGATTACATCTTCAATATCCTTTCGTGCTGGTTCAGTTTGATCAATTCTACTGACATGGCCCGTGAACGTCTGTGGTACAACTGTTAGTGTGCGTGGCTCTTATACATGAGCACGAGGGTCCGATCCCTGCCATGACAAAGCTTCTGAAAAAAACTGTTCGGAATCGGAGTAAAACTGCAGGTCCCAATCAGAGAGTGTAAAACTAGAAAGCGAACAGCAATCTGATTTTGAGAAACCCTATTCAGTACATTCGCGGGATGTAATGGGACAATGTTTTGTTTTTTACTATGTCGATGTTGGGATACAGTTTATACATCTCGTGGTTCATACGTCGTCCATACTCACCGTCGCCTATTATAAAAATAAATGGTTTCCCATTACATCCCATGAAGGAATTGGGGAGAGCTTCTCACAATCAGTGAGCTGTGCTGTATTTAGTTTTATACTCACTGACTGGGACCTACCGTTTTACACCGGTTTCGAGCGCTTTTTGAGAAGCTAAATACTCGATAGCGTCGCCGTCACTACGCGAGGTGACCGCCGCCGAAATAAATTTATGGTGATGAGAGAAGGGATCAATCCCTGGATCTCATGTACAAGAGGCGCCCAAACTAACCATTGTACCGCCGGCAGCCTCTATTATAGGACCATATACATACATATATTTCGGAGTATTTTTCTCCCGAAAACTACCAGTGATGTTTCGTCAGCATTCGATATATCTCAGGATTCTGTGCCATAAAACAAGTTAGGTTGTATCAGAGTCTGATAAAGTTGGATCTTTGTATCTAGAGAGACGGTCTTATATCTGCAGTGCTTGCTTAGCCCGAAATAAGACATGATTGCAAGCACAATTCTCTGTTTGATTTCTGGGCCCACGTTATTTTTGTTATTTAGAGCGAATCCGTGGTAAATGAATTCGTCCACTGCCTCAATTTTATAAAGATTACCAACGTTCACCCTTTATTCCAATCGAATGTATGTTCTGCTTTTCGAAACCATTCGTTTTGTCTTGTCGTTATTTACTGCCAACCCCACTTTTATTGAACCCTTCTCGATTCTCGAAAATTCTGCAGTAACTTCTCCCAGATTTCGCCCAATGATTTAGCATGCGGATTTTGCTGTTGATAATTTTACTCGTGTTGACAGCTTTAATCATAGAGTAAAATTCACCAATCTTTATTAACGATCATTTTACAAAGACGTGTCATCTTAACAGGAATAGCAAACTGTGACATAGCTTCGTACAGTTTTACCTGTATCGGGTATTGAAGGCAGCCTTAAATTTTAAGGTTTCTCCTTGATTTTTCGTAATGTGAATATCTGGTCGGCAGTGGATTTTCCGGGTACAAGCCTCGCTGATAAGATCCGATTTGATCTGCAAAAAATGGCTTACTATGTAATTATGGTGACAATTTGCTAATTGGCGAAAAATGTGTTTACGGAGTTGGAAACCTAGATACTAACCCAAGTTATCATAACGAAAAGTTAATCACTGGATGTACACTCCGGACAGCGAGTGTCTAACTGGAATGTTTATTAAGATTAAGGCTCATTTACACTACTGACCGATTGTTAGTATTTGTCTTCAAAATGTGACAGTAACGTGTAAATGTCAGAATTTACTGACACAAAATTTTCTGACACGTTCTTGTCAAAAATTTTGACAAAAATACTGACGTCGTGTAAACAGTCATCAAAATTTTCTGACAGAATTCTGACGACTGTCAGTATTTTGACAACATGTTGTCAAAATATGTCAGTAAATGAACAGAGATAGGAGCCGAGGCCGATACGCCGCCGCTTTTAACTTTATTTTTAATAACACAATAACTTGCTATCATGTGTGGATAAAGCAAATGAAAAACAGCTGAGAACAGTAAGTAAACACAAACAGAATAGCTCTGTTTCTTTACTTGCACAATTTTACACAAAGTTACACAAATTTACACAAAGTTACACAAAAGCGTTTCTTTACTCCAAAATTGTGTAAATGAGAGAGATTTTTTTTTCTCTTAACGTCAAAATGCGTTTCTCTTTTACCCAAACTTACACAGACTTTTTCTTCGGGTAAGTTTGTGTAAAGTGTCAAACAATCAGCTGTTCGAAACGTCAACATAAAAACATATGTATTATTTGTGAAAAAAATAACGCAAGTGAAAAAAAATTATTGAATTTACAATTTTATTAACTTGAAAAGTGATTGCTTTGAGAGTGCTTATTGAAAGAAGATGGGAAGTGTGCAAATGAACAGTGAAAATTAACATGATATGCAAGATTTGTTGTCAAACATATGTTTTGTGTTTTGACATTTGTTTGCGTGTAAGAAAAGTGGTTTTTTGCGTTTCTTTACTTTTGTGTAATTTTGAGTATTTGACAGTGAATTTTGCTTTTACTCTCATTTACACGCACTTTACACAAAAAGTAAAGAAACAAACCTAATATGTCAGTAGTTTAAACGGCTTTCAAAATATTCTGATGAAACTTCAAAAAATGCTGTCAGAAAATACTGACAAGGTTTTCTGACAAAATATTTTGACATGTGTAAACACTAGTTCAAAATGTTGTGTCAGAAAATGTTGACGAGTGTCAAAATCTGTCAGTAGTCTAAATGAGCCTTTAGTCACTCGTTTGTTAAGAGTTAATTCATAAGAGTTTCCTTTCTATTGTCCACCTCTAATAAGAACACGTCTGTTTTAGCATAATGCAATCCTGATAGTTATGATTGGTGTTAGTACAACAAAAGCTGTTCATCAAAAGATAGTACATATTTGTTCGCTTCATCCGATGATAGCCGTTAGCTAACTTTTCGTTATAAAGGGTGTCCAAAAATGCAAGCAAGATTTGAATTTCGAATTTCGTACAGCTGGCAGTTCATGGTAATTAAAAATGGAAAATAAATGCGGGTTTCGAAAAAAATCATCTTTAGCTCCTTTTAATCTTGATAGCTTCGTTAATCGTGAAAATTGTCGCAGTTGTGTTTCAGCAAATACACAAGTCACTGTTTGCCTTAAATTGTTGGCTGGAACCATCATCGAATCATTTTTCTTCGAAAATGCGGCTAGTCGAGAAATAACAGTTGATGATCTGTTACGACTTGATAATCTAGTATTGTTGATGACCATGGAGAGAATCCAAGGTAGTTTTCATTCCGAAGACGGGGAAATTATCGCATAGTAGTCCAAAGGACTTTAGACCAATCAGTCTCTCATCTTTCCTTCTGAAGGCATTGGAGAGGATGAATGACTCAATAATCTGCGAACGACCACAGGTACTTCTCAGCTGTCCACATTCCAGCACGTTTACAACATGGGCAAATCTACGGAAAACGCTAGTGATCTTCACATAGAACTCTTACTCTCCTGTCGCATTTGTCAATATAGAGGGTGCGTTTAACAACGCCTTACCAGGATCCATAAAATCGGCTCTTTGTGTTGACCAGGGAATCATTAATTTGATCTACAAATTACTTTGGAGAAGGCGCATAACCTCGCCCTTGGGACACAAGACCTTAACTCGAAATAGATGTGAATAGATGAACCTACTAAACTCCTCTGGAATTTAGCACTGAACAGTGTTCTGCTAGAGTTGAAGGGATCACGTTGCACAGTCGTAGCAATTGCAGTGCAGGGAAAATACCCCTTCACGTTCAGAGATGTGCTCTAGAACTTAATCAGGCGACTCTCTAAGTGGGCCACGGACAATGGACTGGGTGTAAATCCAGAGAAAACTGCGCTCGTGCGCTTTACCAGGAATCAGAAAGTTCCGTATATTTAACCCTTGTCTCTGTGGTAGAGAAATTAGCTAAAGGATACTGCAAGGTATCTAGGTGTGATTCTCTATAGAAAGTTTAATTTCAAGTGCCCTATATTTGTGTAAAAGGGTCATCGGAGGACGATGGGACCTATCCCCGAAAATAGTTTACTGGATATATAGGGCTGTTGTTCGCCCAATATTGCTTTACGGCATTGATGCTTGGTGGACAGTTCTGGAAAAATTCACTTACCTGAGTCTGTTGCCCTTCACACAAACCCTGCCGAAGGTGTGAGGGGTATCCTACACCTGTTACCTCTAGATTTGCTGGAAAGGCAAATGGCTGACAAGTCAGCAGTACACCTACAACATTCCTCGAAATGGAAGAACAGCCCATATGGTCATGGGCCGAGTTTGAAGGTTCTGCGGCTATCCTCAGTCGAGTACATGACATCCCCTTCAGACTTTGAGAGAAACTTCTCTACTCATATCCCGTGCAGACGGTACTGGAAGTGACGAAGAGACGCATACAAGGTTATAGAAGGTATTTAGGCTTCTACACTGACGACTCCAAACTAGATGGATAGGTAGGGTTTGCATTCTATTCTAAAGAGCTGGGTCTAGATCTTGTACAAAGGCTACCAGACCATTTCAGGCCCTGCAATCTGTATTCCTGACTACAAGAAGTGCCCACAACTGCCTCGCATCCCTAAATGAGGCGGCCAAGCAGTTCGATATTCAACTTATATGAGTGCCGGGGCACAGGAACACCCTAGTGAGCCATAGAGCAGATAAGCTGGCAAGATTATGAACTGTCTGACCTGTTGTTCACCTGGATATGGAGCATGTTGGTATGCCCCTTTCTAAATGCAAGCTCATGCTTAATACCGAAGCTGCCAGACACGCGAATGATAGATGGTCTCGTGGTACAAATTGCGGGATCTCCAGGCAAGTATGGCCAAGTTGTGACCTAAATCGTACGCTGGACTTGAAATCCATTCCTAGGCAAGATATATGTATCTATTGTGGTAGCTGTGATCACTGAACACTGTTCAATAGGCAGACACGCTTCTAGACTTGGAATCTCAGCTCATGATTACTACAGAAGCTGTGAGGATGAAGAGGAGGACGAGTGTCGAACTGGCCGGCTTTTTTAATGGTAGGAGAAAATATCTAGGATCTTACTTCATATTGGATCTAACAGACATTCAAGAAGTTAAGCTGAATAATCTTAGAACCTTTTTGCAGAATACTAATTGGTTCGACTGGGACCAATCTACGTCTTTTCTTCTGCCACATCCTGGAATATCGGGATGAGGTATCATATGGCTTGAACGCCCCCTGACCATACCGAGTCAATTTACAGGTTCTACAATGGGGACGGAATAGGAAGTCCCATGGTGTCACAATGGTTCTCATTAAACTAAATGTGTCAATAGTGACAGCCACTTCTACCTAACCTCTATTGTTCCTAATATGGATGTAGACGACATGTGGTTTCATCAAGACGGTATCATAGATTCCCTTACTTTGCTATGGATATTCAGTATTCGTATTTGTTTCTGTTGGACCTTCGATTTGCTACATGTACAGACTCATAGATGGTTGGAGTTAAACGTCCGGTTGGCGAGACCATACCGCAGGCTTGAAAGGATATCGTATATGGCTTACACTGGGTCATAGCGGATTTCTATCGGTATTGCAACTGAATACGCAGGGGAAGCTTTGCGGCAGTTCTCATTTGGGGGTTGATTTCTGGATGAATGCAACTCTCCGAATTTACCATTTATTTGGATACATAGTTTTGGATACATAGTTACATAGTGTCGTAAATTGTTAAGTCCTTTTGTTAATTATTTATTTGCTATTTGTATTTTTCGTGTAAACCTTTTGATTTCTTTTGCATCTCTTCAACTGATAGCATAGGAAACTACTAATTGACTTCATGGTGATATCAATGGGTGAATTCTCTACCTTTAAACTAACATATCAGGGAATGCGAACTGTTTTGCATGAGTTCTATCTATACGAATCAACTATGGTAATCAGGGATTAACCATTTAATACTATACTCGTTGGTCTGTTGCCCCAGTACAATTGTCTTTCCAAGAACAATCGAATTATCAAGAGACTGTTGGTTTCAGTTGAGAGAATTCGCTGCCATATGATGTGGCTTTCTTTTCTATGTATATTTCGCATCTGTTTCCTGCCACTTGTTAATGAACTGATTCAATGCTGGTGCCTCGAATCAAGAGATTGGGCTTGCTTTGTAAATCCAACACCTTGTGTTCAGAGGATAATTAATAAAATTACACTTCTTATTATTTATTTTTATTGTACTATTTATATATATTTATCATATATATTAATTCGTTTTAAGTACATTTTTGATCATTTCATTTACACTGAAACATAAAATTGTTATCTCAAACTCAAATCTTCAGAACTTAAACTATTAATACTCAAATCCTTTCAAGGATAAAATATATATTTATATATATATATGTCATACTTAGATTTTGTCATACGAAATGTTCATAATAATACTGTATAAAAGTTTCCAAAAAGTTAAAAAAAAAGAAAAACATACATTGTACATATACATATAATTTCTAATAGGAAGCAGAAAAGTCCAACATAAATTATTGAATTGTAAATATCATTAGCTGAATATCGTGTTCATCATTGTTATTAAATGAATTTATGAAATTTAATTTCAAACTTAAAATTTAAGAAATCGAAAATGAAAATGAAAAGCTTAAAGTTCTACGAAAAAAAAGTCTTATAAAAAAAAATAATACAACCTCTGCATAAAAAATTGAGTATTTTTGAGTTAAAAATTAGTAAATGCAAATTATTCTTATACTACAGTACATGTCTATTTAATTATTGGCATATTTCTTACTTGCATTAGTTGTGCCCTGCACCAGCGTGTAGAGTATTTGAGCATTAGAAAGGTGTGGATGTGTGAAAGTGGAAAAAAACAAAAAAACCGTTTCCCATTACATCCCATGAAGGGATTGGAGAGAGCTTCTCACAACCAGTGAACTGTGCGTTTTCTAATTTTTTACTCACTGATTGGGAACTACAGTTTTACACCCGTTCCGAACGGTATTTTGAGAAGCTTTTTCATGGCTAAGTATTCGATAGTGTCGTCATCACTAAGCGAGGTGCCGCCCGTCGTCGAAGGAAATGTAAGGTGGTCAGAGCAGGGATTGAACGCACGTTCTCATGCACAAGAGCCAGTGCACCATCGACGGAAAAGTGGAAAGTACTGTTCCTATATTTGTGTCTAGAGCTAAACCGTGTACGCTTGGAAAATGACTTTAAGTACGTTCAAACTTGGCAGGTTCCAAAACTGATATAAAGCGCTTCTAAATGGGGAAAACTATAATTTTCTGTAGATAGTCTGGATACATACAAAAACTTGGATGACACAGTATAGCTTAGATACGGATTTAGATCATAATTCCTGAATTCCGTAGTGTTGGGGAAGGAAACCCGTCGGTGAAGTCTACCAGCAAGTAAATAAAATGTACCAAAAAGTACATAAAGCCTAGCGAGTGTAAGGTCTACATAATAAGCTTATTTTTGTATTCCCTGCTAAACTAATTTTTCGACGACTTTGTATGGAGCGCCGCTTAAAATCGCTTAATATCGCTTAGTTCCCCATACAAAGTCGTCGAAAAATTAGTTTAGCAGGTAATAAAAAAAAACAGCCTTAATGTGTGTCAAAAAGCACATAAAGAGTACTTAAAAGTGTACCAAAAAGTACACAAGATACCAAAAAAAATTACATAAAAGTGCCAAAAAAATACATAAAATTACCCATAAAGTGCATTGCACGCCAAAAGGTACATAAAATGTACCAAAAGGTACAAAGCGGGCCACAAAAGTACATAACCAGTACAGAAATTTCAGTTGTGCTAAATGCGTATATAAATAGGATCCTAAGTGATTTTGGGGATCTATCGTCACTAACGCCCAATTTTCCGTCCAATATTTATATATATGGGAAGTACAAAAATGGGCATGGTGAAGCTGTTCATTTATTATTACACAGTAACTTTTGACAAAATATTGATCAGTACCAAATTTTATTAAGATCGGCTGTGGTTGCGTGAGATATCGAGTCAACCAACTTGAAAACCGCCCAACTTTTGTGTGGGAGGTAAGAAAATGGGGATGACGTAGTATTTAATTTGTAATTAAATAGTAGTTTTTATTAATTCGTTTCTAATTTTTCGACCTTTATTTTAATTATTTTTGACTAATTATTCAAGCTTAAGGTCAATTCTGATTTTATAAAACTTTTGGTTATCCTCTCCTTAAGCTTGAATAATTAGTCAAAAATAATTAAAATAAAGGTCGAAAAATTAGAAACGAATTATTAAAGAGACAAAAAAGAGGATAACCAAAAGTTTTATAAAATCAGAATTGACCTTAAGCTTGAATAATTAGTCAAAAATAATAGTAGTTTTTAGCAAACCATTGCGTATTACCGAATTTCATTAAGATCGGTTGTAGTTTACGAGAGTCAATCGTGTCAATCAGCCGGTTATCCACCCAACTTTTGTGTGGGAGGGACCAGAATGGATGTGGCAAAACCACTCATTTGAATAAATATTGTCTAGAACAAAATTTCATAAAGATTGATAGGTTTTGCGGAAGTTATCTTGCCGAAAAACCAGGCGGCCGAACAACTTTTGTATGGGAGGTATCAAAATGGGCGCGGCAAAATAACACTTTTTTTAATCGGTGACTGGCGTTTGATGACATGAAGCATAATACCTAATTTCATTAAGATCGGTAGTGTTTCACGTGACATATTGCATAGACAATCCGTGCGACCACCAATCTTTGGATGGGAAGTACCTGAATGGGCGTGGCACCCTCAGCAATTTTTTCCAGTTAAGTAGACATTTACATATTATTAACCAATGTTTGAGTTGAAGCTAATCGGATCTACAGAAAAGAGTTTTAGAAAAACATGATTTTGTGCTAGATGTGTCGATTTGTATGTAAGGTACCAGAAGGGGCGTGGGCAAAACACTCATTTTCAATCCCAAACTAAGTTTGGACATATAGTTCTTACTGACAAAATTGTATTGTGATCGGCAATGATTTACGGCAGTTATCTAGTCGAACAACCGGCCGGCCGAAAAACTTTTGTACGGGAGGTACCAGAATGGGCGTGACAACATCGCCCATTTTCTCCAGTTAAGTAGACATTTACATATTATTAACCAATGTTTGAGTTGAAGCTAATCGGATCTAACAGAAAAAAGTTTACAAGAAACATGATTTTGTACTAAATGTGTCGATTTGTATGGGAGGTGCCAGAAGGGGCGTGGTCAAAACGGTAATTATTTTTATATTATTATTTTTTTTTTTGCTACAAATCACGAGTTTTTGTGATACTTTTTTGCCCCAAAATTAAACTTTTTATATAAAGAATAGAACTCAAAAGTAAAAAGTAAGACTTACCAAAAAGTACATAGGATACCAAAAAAGTACGTAAAATGAAAACACCAAACTGCATAAAATGTACCAACAAGTACTAGCGTTCCACAAATGTACGTAAAAAGTACCCAAAACGTACATTTAACAGTTTCAAAATGTATTTACAAAGAAAGTATCAACAATGTAGCAAAAAATACTTTGGGGACCAAAAAAAAGAATCAGAAAATCCGTTTTGGCAAAAAAAAAACATAATATTACCAAAAATTTAGTTTTGGTGTCAGACAGTACCAGAAATTTACTTTTAAGCGACAAGTATATATTTTGGTACTTATGTACTTCTTTGCTACCATAAAACTTTTTGGCCACAGAAAGTACGTTTCTAAGGCACTTTTTATGTTTATTCAATTTTTTGGTACCAAAATCAATTTTTTGGTACCAAAAAGTACTTTGTTGGTTATTTTTATGTAATTATTTTGGTGCACAATGTAGTTTATGTTAATTTTTTTGGTATAATCTATGTATGTACTTTTTGGTACAACTGCACTTGTTGAACACATATTGTTACTCTGTAAATTTTTTGGTACAAATAATGTACTTTTTGTAGTACAATATATACTTATTGGTACATTGTTTAGCATACTGTACATTTTGACACACATTAAGTACTTTTATTGGTACAATTTATGTTATTTTACGTACATTTTATTTACTTGCTGGTAGACTTTAGGACACTGACACAATATATGCAATTTTTGGTACAACTTATCTGATCGTTGTTGTTGTAACAGATTTTCTGTTTCCTCTCGTTCGTGCCTCGACGATATAAAAAACGAAATTAGGTGTAATTCCCCTGTGTCACTGGAGGTAGCGGTGGGGAGCTGGAGAAACTGTGCCACCTCCAAGGGTCTGTCCCATAGGTCCACTGGGCGCAAGTCAGTAAGCCTATCAGGACAGTTGAAGATGTGAATAGTGTCATGAGGGCTTTATAGGCGGTGTGGGCACTGATCTAAGGTGCCTGGGATTATCCTTGATCTGTATGAGTTCAGGATAGAACTCCAACCAGATCTAAGCTGTGCCAGAATGGTTCTGGTGTGCCTGGGCAGAAGCCTCTCATTATTCGAAATGGCGGTAGGGTGTTCATTAAGGACCCTGTTGCAAGAGTAGCCATTTATGCCCTCTAACACCGCCGTGTTATGCAACAATTTCTGTGCAACTGCGATCGACAGTCTGTTGACGTCCGATGGAATGACGTCTTGGATGTCCGCACAGTAGCGCCTGATGTCCTTCCGGATGTGACGGGGGGTGGATCCTGCATCAGAATATGATGGTTGGGGTGACTGGGCAGATGACAAGCCAAAAGAAACTGTCTTGTCAACAACACATTATGTTGTTGCACTGACAGTAACTTGGTCTCCTCATGTAGATGATCCACGTTCGTCATTTGTGTGCATCCGGTTGCGATTCGAAGTGCACTATTTTGGATCCTCTGTAGACGTTTCCACTGGGTATCATCACTTAAGAAAGATGACCGCACCGGGGCGGCATAGTTGAAGAGCGAGCGACTTATAGCTTTATAGGTCACAACAATTGTCTCCTTCTCCTTGCCCCAAGTTGTCCCTGCAAGGGTCTTTAGGACATTGTTGCGGATGTGGACTTTTCTTCTGATGTAATCCGCTATCTGATCGTTGTCGTCTTTTATGTACTTTTTGGTATATTTTTGTACATTTTGTTAACTTTTTGGTACAGTTTTTTGTAATAGTTGGTATACTGTACATACTTTTTGGTACATTTGTTGTACAGTGTGTGTAGTCTTCGGCAACTTTTACATATTTATATTTTAACTTATTGCTTACTATTTTCAAAACATTTATCTTATTCGCTACAAGGAATTTAAGGCGAGTGCGAGCAGTGAGCTCTTGCTCATCGCACCTACTCAAGAGCGCGTGCGTTTAACATTTAAATTTCGAAAGTTAATACAACTAACGACATACGAGCCGTATCCTGATTGCAGAAATATACGTTTCGAATCTCGCGAGATGTATTTTGAGTAGTGAGAGGGAATTTATATGCCTGAAATATAAAACTCCTTTGTATTGTTATCAGTTAGATTATGCCCATTTTTGGCCATGGGACAAAAGATAATTAAGGGAATAGAAGAAAGGGGACTAAAATATCCTACAAACAAATCCTTAAAAAACTTGACTGAATAAGTCCATGCATAATATTAAGATCAGTTAGAGTTTTTGAAATAAAATTTAACACTGGGGTAGTTTAACGATTTTGTGTAAATCTCGCCAATACATGATAATAATTTGTAATCTAAGGTGGAACACTTCAGTTTTAAATTATGTTGCGCATGGATAAAATATATAATAAAAAAAAATACGCGCACCGGGCAGGTCAAATATTTGTGTATTATTTGAGCCTGCAAGCTTAAATGGTGAAGAAACCGTCGATAGGAGGCCTTTCCCCCACGGATTGTTCACTGGATCTAATGCTCAATGAGGCCTACAATGCTCAATGATGTTATCGCGTGGTAGCAAATGTTGGAGAAGCCCACCTATTCTACACTACTGCCTACGGTTCAGAGAATTAAAATGTCGATACGAATTTCGGATGCTGTGTGCTGCCCTCTGATGCACTAAGCGTTAATATTCCATTTGCTGCCGGTGGGTATTACAGGAAAGCTGATTGCTTTCGAATCTGATGTCAGGTTAAGACAACCAACGGTCACCATCGAACATGATCGGTATCGACAATGTTCAGAACATTCCGCTCCGCCAATTATTGGAAACACAGCAACAGCTGTTACACCCTTCAAGGCAAGTGGCTCCTGTAGAGCGATATGTGAATTTCAACAGGAGTGGTTCGAAACTAGCCCCCATATTCACAGCGAAAAGTTAATCACTGGATGTATTCTGTGTCAGTTGCAACACCTATACGGTCGGTCAAAAGAGGTATTTTCCTGCATTATCTTGAACGAGCAAAGGCCAGATGGGATAGGACGGAAATGTGGCCAGAATATAACATTCACCGGACTAACTTCCTGATTAACCAAAATCGGCGGAACATATCAAGGCTAATTGTCGTGCTGATCGGTAATCACGCAAGACGGCTGAATCTTCCATACAATGACCACTGCCGTGCCTGCGAAGACGCAGAAGAGGAGGACGGTGGAACATCTCCTCTGCAGTTGTCCGACTCTAATGAATAGACTACCTCGTCCCTTCCTCCACAACCTCACTGAGATACACGACATAGATCTAGGGGATCTAATGAGGTATCTCGATTAACAGGTTGGATATAGACACTGTACATTAGACTGTCCGGAGTGATGTGGTATGCAAAACGGTGTCTCAAGACCCTAATTGATGCTAAATAGTATATTTAGCAACCACGTTAACCAACCAACCGTACACTGCGTACAACGAGTGTCTAAGCAGAATGTTTTTTAGGCTTAGTCACTTGTTAGTCAAGAGTTAATTCATACCAGTATACCATCTACTGTCTAACTAATATATGAAAATGCTTGTTTTAGCCAACGGCAACCTTGATAGCTACAATTGTTGACAGCAGTTTGACAAAAAAAAACGTACCCACTCCTTGGATCCTGTTTAGTTGAAATTTTGTGAACTAAAAATCGATAATCAGATGATAGCCGGTGTTTAACTTTACGTAGTGAACACGGAGGTAAATGACCACGCAGGTTGGTGCTGTACATTCTAAGTGTTTAACCCTTTAGTTGGCATAATACTACCATTTTGCCCTGTCTATTGTCGTTAGTATCTGCTTCTTTTGACTCCAGAGTAGTGGTATTTAGTGAATTCAAGCCACCTCTCTTCATATTAGCTTTTGTTCTTTACGTACATTGCCATAATTACTATCATTTTGTTAAATTCGTTACCTAAGCTCTGAAGAAACAGGTAATTTCGATACCTTAAAATAAAACGTCCACTACATATATGTATATGTATGAAAATACATCCAATGAGGTCCGTTACTGCCTTGGGGTCTTCTCCAATAATGACCCCACACTGATGCCACGTTTGTAGGCAAATGAGTAACTGCGAACGGTAGCTCGGCCAGGGTGTTGCGGTAATTGTCTGATCAGTGGGTACCGCACTACCTTGTGTACATGTCATATATGCAACCAGAAGTTTCACATCCTCCTACATCCTCCGCATGGCAGATAAAGCTCCCTACGCGAGCAATCAAATGAGAAATAGAGGCGATCGTCGCTCGTAATCGTGGATCACATTGGATCTCTGAGTAGTTACTCTCTCGCTCTGAATCTCCAGTTGCCCCACTCTGCATATGCCTCCGGTAACAGCAGTCCATACCACAACTAGTGGTTGAACATTATATCAGTGGTTTCTATTAGTTGACTTTGGATTTAATCATTCAGCGTGTGTGGGATTGGTGTTAGGGTCAGAGGTGTTACCAGAGATCTAACGATCTCGACAGAATATGAGCCACAGGATTTTTGATGGCACATATAACGATCTTCGAAACCCTATTATTGATTTTTTTCCAAAAGCACTTGAACACACAGAGCTCTTTACATTAAAAAGTTAATATTGTTTACCAATAAAGGATTTTATTTGTTCGTATTTCCCCTCTTTTATTGCCTACGCAAACACTAGGGAACTAGAGTTATCTCTTTCTCGTAGGTTACCTGACCATTGTGGATTAGAAAAGTATCAGTTTGTAAAAAGTCCCTGAAATCAGTCTTCCTGAACTCAATCCCAGCCCTGGACCGTCGCAAATCTTTAACGAATGACTCATCAGTACGCTATTCATCTTATATTGGTGCCTCTTCATAGAGACATTCTGGGTAACTGCATAGTGGATGAGCTGGCTACACTAAGGACTACCTTACAATTTCTACAAGAATTTGAACGTGTTGGCATGCCTCTAGCGACTTGGAAGCATATCCTTGGACGCGAGGGGCATAGGTTGCATACGCATAAGTCGGATATGGCTGGCATTGGAAAGAAGGAGACAATATGAACATTCACCTCTTGTATTAGTTTTGATAGGGCACTGTCTGATTGGGGATACTGAAGGTCATTGCAAATAACTTTTGTAGCAGCTCCAATAGTCAGCAGTAGAATATTTACTATGGCGTCCTATTTCTTTAGGAACCTGGGAGATTTGTTCATCTATGCGTTGGCAGGAACTTGAGCTTTTTGGGGCATACTATAGGGTTCTGCGATGGGACTGGTGATAAATTCCAACATAGTCTGAGGAAATCACAATTCTCTTGAGTATGTCCGTGACCATTTAGCTGCGTTGAGGTCGTGTTATTTAATAATTAATTGAAGGCGTGCTACTTTATTGAAAGAGAAAAAAATTGTGTTTTTGCAATTGTAGTGTTGCAGCAAAAATAAAATACTTTTGAAAGACGTTAGGTGAATTCCAAATGTAGTGTACTCGTTTGAGTTCAAACGGCTGATTTTTTCCAGGCTATTCTTCGCATTCAATTGGCACATCAAGTTTTTAAATTCACAAATTAAATGTTAATTATAAATGTTATTACATGGATTACATTTTTAATTAATAATTGTGTTTATCTTCCTGGCGATGCTACCCAAAGGGCAGCGAAATATTGAAGAATAAAATTATTTAAAAAAAAAAAAAACGAACAAACGCTCGAACATTTTAATTGTGAATATAATACGAAAGGTTAGATAAATTATCACTGTATAAAGTTTTTAAGGCAGACGCTTTAGAAACTAGGGTAGCGCTTTAGATTAAGTGGAAAGGCCTTCAAACAGTGGCACTTTCGACATTGCTTTTTTCCACCAGATCCAGATTGTAATACGGATGAGGAGAACGGTGACGCCGATTATCTTGACGCTAACGCCAGGCCACAAGATGTTCCAGGTGAAATTGAACTATTTTATAGTAGCGATAGTGAAGACGCTGTGCCACTTCAAGAGCTACGTCGCAAATTGTGGTCTTCAAAAGCAGCTGAAAATTTTCCAAAATGATTACAAAGACCATGTGCCATTGAAAGGTCTAAAACAAGTTTTTTCTGAAGAAGATCTAAATATGATGTCGGATCTGGATTGTTGTTTTCAAATGATTTTCAAATGATACCTTTTTCAAAAATTAGAGGTTAAAAGAGGAATTAGTGTGGAGTCTTTGCGGGTTATCTGAACAGGCGTTCTGGGACTCCAAAAACACTCATTTATAGGAGTCCGCACGGAGTCCTTGTGGGTTACCAGAATGAGCGAGTAGGGACTCCGAAAACACTCATTTAAGTGCACTTTTTTCATATATTTTGAGTGTGATGTTTTCTCCGGCGGATATGCTCCTTTGGGACTCCTTTCGGAGCCTCCCTACGAGCGTTAGCGCACCGTGTGGGCATCCCTATTGGATCACCTTGCGGACTCCGTTGGTTGGCTGGGTAAGAACATCAATATTGAAAATGGATCAATGGTACAATACTTTGGTAGATTTGGCTTTAAATATTGGATGCTGACGAGTAGTTGTGGTTATATGTACCAACTTTATATACAACTTTATTGTGGAGCCAAAAATCTCAGCGTGAAAAAACACAAGTACCACTTGGATCCAGAGTCGTTATAGATTTTTTAAACAAAGTTCCTAATACATCCGTCCATGTTGTTTTTTTTTTGACAATTTTTTGCTTCATACGATCTACTGGTTATACTAAAACAAAAAGGATTTCAAGCTCTAGGGACTGTACGCGAGTCGAGAAAAAGAAATGTCCACTGAAGTCGATTGCACAATTCAAAAAGGAAAAAGAGGATTATATTACAGATTCGACACGACCAATAAAATTATTTTTGTGAAGTGAAATGATAACAGTGCTGTAGGTTCAAATTTGGAAGGTATAAAGCCAGTATATTCCATGGTGTTTAACCGCAAAAACAAAACTAAATATCAAGCAACCGCAATTGATCGCTGAGTAGAATCGGGGAATAGGACGCGTTGACCTTCATGATCAAGTACACAATAGTTACATTATTATCAGATTCCGTGGGAAAAAGTGGTAGCAGCCGCTTTTCGCTGCAATGATGAGGCCGTTATTGTCAACGCATGGAAATTTTATGAAACAGCCAACAGGTCCTTATATGGTCTTATTGGAATTTCATCGAACCATTATTTCCCACTACCTACGAAATTACAAACTTCGCCAACCTCTAAGCAATCAGTAGTTAATAGTGCAGCAACTACTGCTGTAAACCATTTTCCAAAGAGGCTCCAAAATCCAATACGTTGTCGCCAATGTCGCAACAGCCTTGTGAGCAATGTGAAGTAGCACTGTGCGTAGGAGAGCATTGCTTTAAAATTGTTCACACTCTAAAAAAAAGTGAGTACATGCATGGTACCATTTTACTCACTAGGGATCAGACTCAAAAACCAATATTTTCTTTTTAGTATTGCTTGTTTTTTAAGTTTCTTGTGTATATTTTAACTAAACGATATAATTAACTTGCATGATTTTTGGTTTTAAACTCTCCTGGCGTTTAATGGATTAAAATTGAAATCAATAAATATGTGGAATCGAAATGTAACTGAGACATATTTTAACATTCCACCAACATTAATTGTAACTGTGTGAATAAACCGTCTAGAGCAAACAGAAGGAAATTGTCGTCAAGACAATAAATAGGCTTAGGTTCGAAACGTCTGGCATTCTTTTGTTTAACCAAAATATTAGTCAAATTAGAGAGAGCTGATGTATCGCTTGAACGACCACGACATTGGACAACTACATCGGTTCCCATCGGAAAACTGTGAATCTAATCGTGCCTTGGTCAGGTGAAGAGTATTCAACGCCGTGTCATTTTCCAATAACTCGACTTCTTTGTCACTGGCTTACACAGCTTTGGTATAGACCTTGTCAAAATCATTTGCCCCAAGCGGGTGCCCAGACAACGCGACCGCTTTCGTGGTGACTCTTCTAGAGGCTAAGTGATATTTGGAAAAGGAAATAGAAAAAGTGTAGAGGGATAAAAATGCGTAAAGTACCTCAAAATTATCCCTATTACTCCGGCTTAGAAAAACATACCATTACACCACTAGTGCAGAGCAACAAATGATTGATTGATATCGTTTGTTCTACATAAATGTCTAAATCGTAGAGGGCGTAGTGTAGTTATAACTAGTCTTCTATACATAAACGCTGTACTGGAATATCCCTTTTCGAGGTTATCTAAGTATCCATTGCATTATTAGCCTCCGGTGGTGTTGTCGGCTCCGGCACCAGCTTACTACTACTGTTTACTGAATAGACACGCATACGTGCCTCATGCTCCCTCAGAGCAAAATGCATTCGCTGTTCGTGCTGCTCCTGCATGAAACGTACTTTCAAATTCTGTTCCTGCTGCTCGAAACGTAACTTTTGCTCGTGCTCCTTGCGAGCATAATCGATATCCGCCAAACGGGCGCGCTTTATTAAATCAAAAAGTTGCTTTTTGTATTTCTCATCAAAGCACACGGGAGGCGATGGAGGTGGTGTGGTCAGAGAGGAAGAATTGGTGTGAATGATTGCTGCCGTAGACATTGGTTTTGTTTCGGATGCCACAAAATTTGCATTGAGATTCGTAGGTGCTGATGACAATGAGACACCCATGCCTGAGTTGGAAACATCTGTGAAATTTAACAATGCCGCCAGGCTGGTCGCTTCACATTTTTGTCGTTTGATTTTCAAACCAATGCCCGGAACCTGTTTATCACCTGGCGATTTCGGCTCTGTTAGGGAAGATTTTGGTTTATTTGTCTTTTGTTTCGGCCCTGGCTTTTTCTTCTTCGCCAAAACATCGCCGGATATTTCGCAAATTTGATGAAATTCTGCATTTTGTGACTCGGCCGATGTGGGTGGCGAGGGCATAGCCATTGTTGATGTGGGTTGTGTATCGTCACTGTTGCTGTGATTCAACATTGTTGTGGGCAATGCGGCTAAGGGTGTATCGTCTTCTTCATCCAAATCATCGCACAGTTCCTTTTTTATTTGTGTTGTAGAGTTGCGTGTCTGACTTCGTGTCCCCCCTATAATCGGTTCCTTTTGCATTTCCTCCATAAATTCTAGCATTGGTAAACCTTCTAAGGGTGCAATAGCTTTAGGATATTTTTGTTGAAATTCTTTTTTGGCTGAATTCTTCATACTACGCCACTGTACTTGTATTTGTTCCAACGAACGATGGCGAAAATTCAACGAATTAAATCTACCAAAATAAACATATGAATTGATTAGTGGAATTTATTCGTATATAGGCTGATGGAATTCAATCACACTCACTGTTTGGTGACCTGCAGCCACGACATACGTTTGGACTTAATAGATTTAGCATCGACTGAACGATTTTCAACATATTCAACTTTTGGTTTAATGACTTCGACTAAAAGGCTCTGAAAAGAAAAACAATTAAAATACAAAATATTAAATGATGGATGTAAACTACACAAGTTGTGCAGCCGTAATTTCGATACGAAATTCAGTATAATCAATATAGAAACATTATAGGAATTGAGTTCAGGGATCCCTAAACAGCAGTGGTTGTTTCTTCATTAAGCGCTGTCGTCACTTAACGTTGGATGTCTACATAGTGTAAGGGAAAGCAGAGGTGTCTGCGCGTACATATATCATTCATGTTCCATCATTAGGGTCAGTTTATGGCAGAATTCCATCGGTTTACAATCCATATTTAAGACCAGACAATGGAAGTAAGAAATCTACCATATTGCTACTTCATGCCAACAAAATATGTGGCATTTTCCCGTACAATAAATGTCTATACAATAGGTAATTATTGTGGTCAGAGGTTATTTTTAAGACAGCATTGGAACAAGCACCATCCCCCACTTATCACATTTTTTTTCAACCATTTAATATTGTACACCACTCATACATATACATAGTACACGACAGCGGGGTGTAGGGCATTAGCGTAAATGGCTTTACAATTTTAAACTCTTAATAATATTGACAAAACAATAACATACCCTTTCCGCTTCCTCCCAATTGAGTGAGCGTTTCTTTCGCACCGACTTCTTTTTACCCGATGCCGTTGTGTCCTCCGTTTCCGTTTCACCCGTCTCATTTCCAACTGAGTCCTGTTTCACACTAGCATTTGTTTCCACACAGGACTCACTGCCGTTGGCATCTTTGCCACAACTTCCATCGAGATCATCGTCTGCCTCCGTTTCCATGAAATGCTCGAAATCTTCCTCATTTTCTTCTGATTTCGTTGGTATTGGTATGGCTGGCTCCACCTTTGAGAGTTTTTGTTGGCCCACCACAGTTGAGGATATTTTCAGTGGCGTTACCAAAGGACTCCCATTTACGTTCGGTTCCAACTTCATTTTTGATTTCTTACGATTGCTTTGTTTTGTTGCCGGTGAAAGCTTAATTTTGTAGCAGTTTTCAGCCCGACTAAAGGAGCAAGAAACAATTTTCTACCGTTGACCACAAGATTTTTTGTTTATATACGCTTGAAATTTCGCGAGCCTCTTTTTTGTTTATCTTTTTATGTACTCCTACTTTCGATTTGAATCCAAGGGGGGACTTTTGAACTATATCAAAGATGGATGCTGTGAAATATATGGGAATGTGGAGAAGAGATCTGGCAACACTGTCGGGGATGGCAATACCAGAGATGGGCAAAGTAACGCTCATAGCACGGGTGTTTTTTTTACACAGCTAAATTTAATTATAGCTTAATTTGTTCGCGAGAACTAACCCAGCAGTCGGGGTAAGTTGTGAATGATTTGTGATTAGACTACTTACCAATAATCACCAGTACTTACCGGCCAAACCACTGGCAATGTTCATGAGTGGCGAATTTAACATGGCGATGTCATAGGAGGTAGTCACTTGCTACCCAAGTCATTACCACTCAGCAGTCATTTCGTTTGTGGCATTGACATACCGATGTAGTCACTTGCTACACTTGCTACGATCACTGGTTACTGCCACCGCTGCAGGGAAATAATATTAAGCGTCATAAATTCCGACTTAAGCAATGTCAATGCTGCCACATTCAACAAATGGCAACAAAAAGTTATCTAAGATCAAATTAGTTATAATTTCTTGTGAAAGAACGTGTTATCAAGGAGAGAGACCCAAAATCATAAATTTACAAACTGGAAAACAAATGGTAAGTTCATTTAAATTATTTTATTTTATGGAAAACTACTTATATGTTTACATCTCTAAATTTGAAGGTTTAAAAACATTGGAATTAAGTGTATGAACACAATCGGAGCGATATCGTAGGCGTTGCAAATTTGTACATGTATTCTTATGGAAGAACAAGAGCTGTCGTTTGACATCACTTCTGGCGTAGACGACAAAAATTAAAATTATTTGTATTTCCCTGGCATCAAGAAGGCAGATTGTTGCCAGCTCAATACAAAAAAGTTTATATTTTTCTGACAATTAAAATAAAATTATTTCAAATTTCTTAAAGAACTATGAACAGCATAATAAATTCATATTCTATGGAGTAAAAAAGAGCAGTCGATGCAGTTTTTCCTTCCGGCGTTTAGAAAATAATAATTTAAGAGTAATTGCTGAGATTAGTGTGTGTGAGTGTTAGTGACCAAAAATTAAAAAGTAAAGAAGGGTAACAAAAGAAGGGAAAAAAATTATATGCAAAAAATTAAATCATCTGAATGTATATATTATTGTAACATGGGTCTAGGGAAACATTTTTGTTGGGAGGGGAAATGTTAAATACAAAACTTGGTGCCGGCCACCATTTTCGCAGTTATGGTCCTTTAAAACCATAGAGTAAATCTTAGTAGAGAAAATATTTGGCTCATCTGACGTTTCCTTTCCCACTCTTCGTGATGCGGTCGGTGTGATAGAGAAATGTTTGACGAAAAGTGACATACACCAGGTGGAATTACAATAACTTCTTGCTTTAATTTTTCATGTCGTTTTGTTGAAAAACTGTAAAATTTAAATGAGTTTTACACTTTTTTATTGACTGTTATTGTTAGAATACATTTGTGTTGTATTTGACACACAAAACGAAATACCGTTGTTGTTATTTGTTGGTTGTTTTGAACCATTGTCTCTATCTGGTATTAGTAAAGCAATTCTTTTCAACATCAAACCTAAATAACACACCAGGCCAAATGTCATAAATTTGGTGGGAGAACTATTAGATCTACTATACGTATTAGGGTGGTATTCTATAAGTCGTGAATCAGTCACTTCGCGTTACTTTTGTCGTTTTGGTAGTTTATAAAACGGTACAGCTGTTGGGTGATTACCTGCGTTGAGTTACGTTATTTAATGGGTAGTTTATAAAACGCAGCGCAACGTTTTTGATCACTTCAGCTGTCAAATTGAACATGCCACAGTTCTTCGCGTTAGTTGAAGAAATTACAAATTTAAAGAAAAATTTCGATCGAGGATAGGCAGATGGAAGTATTTGGATGAATTTTGGATGAAATGCAATCGACGGATAGAGCTCAATTTTTTTTTAATAATTCAAAATTATACTGTTTACGCACTGAAATTCTTATTTACAATATTAGGATTAGAAATGGAACGTTCAAATAAATAATGCGTTGCAAAACTATTATAATTATATTTAAAAATTATAGACATCTGTTGATGTTGACAATAATAAACAAAGGGACCAATACATTACAATCAATACATACCGCCAAATGGCACGTGTTTTTGAAAATACAACTAATTTAATATAGATGGGGAAATTTATTGAACATTGAACCCCAAAATAACATAGGGTTTTTACACATTTTATGTGAATATTGTTGGTATTTGTAGTATTATATATAATAGCAATCTTAAAATCTGTTGATCTACTGAAATAGAGCAACATTTTTTATTCTTTTTCATTCTGAGCATTTCACTCAAGATAACTTTTTCTGATCTACTTACTTACTTATCCGGTCTCGGACAACCCCGGGGGGTCAGGGACCTTACAAAACGAAGATAACATATTTCGCCAACCAGTTCGATCTTTTGCTTTATTTCTCCAGTTGGCAATACCAAGTGTACACAGGGATTCGTCAACCTGATCTTCCTATTTTTCGTCTTCCTTCGAATTCGGTTTCGAAAACCCTTCGCGCTGGTTCATCTTCATCCATTCTACTGACATGGCATAGCCAGCGCAATCGCGTTATCTTGATCCGCTTAACTATGTCAATGTTAGGATAAAGCTCATACAGCTCATGATTCATTCGTCGCCGATATTCGCCGTTGTGCACTATAGGGCCATACATTTTTCGGAGTATTTTTCTCTCGAAGACTCCTACAGATGTTTCGTCTGCTTGCGATAGGACCCAGGATTCTGCGCCATAAAGCAAGACAGGTTGAATGAGAGTCTGGTACAGCTGGACTTTTGTTACTCGAGAGAGGGCTTTATCTCTAAAGTGCTTGCTTAGCCCAAAATAAAATCTATTCGCAAGCACAATTCTCCACTTGATCTCAAGGCTGACGTTGTTGTTTTTGTTCACGGCAGATCCGAGGTATATAAATTCGTCCACTACCTCGAAGTTATAACGGTTATCAACGTTCACGATTTGGTCTAATCGCGTGGAGGCCCTGTTCGTTGAAACCATTAATTTTGTCTTGTCCTCATTCACCGTCAGACCCACTTTTGCTGACTCCTTCTCAATTCTCGAAAAAACCGCAGCTCAGCATACGCGAGCAGCATGTGACTTTTGCTGCTGATGGTTTTATTCATGTTGACTGCAGCTTTTCTCATAATGATCTCCATTAAGATGTTAAAGAGATCGCACGATAGGGTGTCGCCTTGCCTGAGGTCTCGCTTAGTTTCGAAAGGTTCGGTAAGATCCTTACCAACTTTCACTGCGGATTTGGTGTTCGTCAAGGTCATCCTGCAAAGGCGTATGAGTTTTGCAGGAATACCAAGCTCAGACATTGCTTCATAGAGTTTCTCCCGTATCGGACTTCGATAGTCCGATTTATAATCGATAAATATATGATAGGTGTCGATTTGTTTTCGTGTCTTCTCCATGATTTGGCGTAGCGTGAAAATCTGGCCAGTTGTCGATTTTCCAGGCCTAAAGCCACACTGGTATGGTCCAATCAGGTCAGCGATAATTGGTTTTAGTCTTTCGCACATTATACTTGATAGAACATTATATGCTATGGATAACAGGCTTATTCCACGGTAGTTGGCACAGATACTCGGATCACCTTTTTTAAATATGGGACATAGTACACTGATACTCCAATCGCCGGGCATGCATTCATCTAACCAAATTTTGCTAATGAGCTGATGCATGCACCTTATCAGCTCATCGCCGCCAGCCTTAAACATCTCCGCTGGTAATACATCGGCTCCTGCGGCTTTGTTGTTCTTAAGCCGGGCAATAGCTGTTCTGACCTCGTCTTGGTTAGGAGGAGGGCAATCGACGTCGTCGTCCATATTGTGATCGATTGTCCCATCGTCATCGGATATCTCAGGCACTAGTAGCTCGGAGAAATGCTCTCTCCATATTCCCAACATGCTCTGCACATCTGCGACAAGATTTCCGTCCTTGTCTTTACAGAAGGGGGGCCCTGAACCATGTCCATTAGTTCCGTTTTTAACTTTTTGGTAGAATTTTCGGGCTTCGTTCTTCCTTCTATATGTCTCAATTTTCTCACTCTCGCACTTTCTCCACTGCCATTTCTTACGCCTAAAGAGACGGTTTACCTCCTTTCTCTTCTCCCTATACCGCTCAGTTGCAGCTCGCGTTGCAATTGACTGAAGCATTACCATACGTGCAGCGTTCTTTTCGTCATTTGCTATGCGACACTCTTCATCGGTTTCCGAAACCAAGTACGGTTGTTGCGGCAGTTTTTATATAGAGTCGGAAATGGGTTTCCACTGCGCATCAGGATCGTCATCGGGAGGGGGTGGGTTCTGTGCCAAAAGTTGCGAGAGCTTCCTTGAGTAGGCTCTGGCTACATCTGGTAATTACAGCTTTCCGATGTCTAGCTTTCTCTGCGTCTGGTTTCGTACGATTTTCTCTCTACTTAATCTTGTGCGAACCTTTGCTGCTACCAGGTAGTGATCAAAATCGATGTTAGCTCCTCTGATCACTCGTACGTCCATTACACTGGATCAATACCACGTGATCAATTTGGTTCTTAGTTCTTTGATCAGGGGATACCCAAGTAGCCTTGTGGATGTCTTTATGCTGGAATCTTGTACCACTAATGACCATGTTTTTTGCCGCGGCAAAGTCAATCAGTCTCATACCGTTGTCGGAACTGTCAGCATGTAGATTGAAATTGCCAATAGTTGGATTAAACACATTCTCCCTTCCTACTTTGACATTAAAATCTCCTAGTACAATCTTAATGTCATGGCCAGGGCAGCGGTCATACGTTTCCTCTAGGAGCTCATAGAATATGTCTTTGGCATCATCATCTTTCTCTTCTGTCGGGGCATGCACACAAATTAGGGAAATATAAAAATATTTCGCTTTTATGCGGATTGTGGCTATTCGTTCACTCACAGAATTGAACCTAGAGACTAGATGTCGCAGTCCTTTGCCAACTACAAATCCGCAACCAAATTCATGTTTTTTTTCATGGCAACTGTAGTAAATATCGCAGTTTCTTTTCTTGTGCAGCCATGTCCTGTCCATCGCATTTCCTGGATAGCGGTAATGTCAGCCTTATATCTTTCGAGGACATCTGCCAGTTGGATACTTACACCGGATCTATATAGAGTTCTTACATTCCAAGTGCATATCCGTAAATCGTGGTCCTTATAACGTTTGCGGGGGTCGTCAACAAATAGGGGTTGTTTATGTTTTCTGTTTCGTTTTTGTATTTTCACTGCCATTGTGAACGGTGGCGGGAGGCAAACCCAGTCCACCGGGTTTTTGCATTTTACCTACTGCCAGGATATTTGATTGCAGCCGCCCATTATGGATCAGACGCTGACCAGGATGCGATATGTTGAACCTGGATTTTCTTCTTTTAGTTTCTATCCGCCGTTGGCCCGTATGTTTGGCTCATCCGCCTTCTAAGGACAAAAGAATATGCCCGATTGTTTGATGAGCTTCAGTGATATCAGTCTCCTACTAAACCTGATTTGATGTTCATTTGTTTCGCCTTCTCACTCTAGCTATAATTGTTTATTTAAGTTTGGCAACTCTATACACCGCATATGTCAGTGACAGCATTCGTAAACAAACGCAAGCGCGAAGTGATATATAAACTACCATTTTTTGACATTGGTGTTCGCGTTGGCATTTGCGTTTAAGTTCACTTTCGGGACTTTTAGAATACTACCCTTCATCTATGTCTAAAAGACTGTTAAGTCAATGGGAGCTAAACTAGGTATGAACCCTTTTTGGTACATATTTTCTTTTTGCAAAATGTACATGTTTTGGCACACTTTATGTACTTCATATACCAATATGTAACTTTGTTGGTACTTCTCATCTATTTTTATTGGTGCTCCTTATGTATTGTTTGTTACTTTCTGGTGCAAGTTTCCGTTTTTGGTTAAATGTAGTATTTTGATACACTTTATGTACTTTTTGGTACTTTTAGTATACTTTAGTACTTTTTGGCCGATATATGGTACACTTTATGTACTTTGTTGGTACATATTATGTATTTATATATATATTGCACATTTTTGATATAATTTATGTACTTTTCGGTACAGTTTATGTCATAGACTAATACATTTATTATACATTTATTCTCTCATCTGACGTTTCATTTCACACTCTTCATCGTAGGTTTGTGGAATTGAGAGAAATTAAATTTAAAATTAACCTACAACAGGTGGAGTTACAAAATATATTCACTTAACTTTTTCATGTCGTTTTGGTGTAGAACTGAAAAATGTAAATGTATTCGGAACTTTTTTGTTGACTTTTATCGTTGGTATACATATGTATTGTATTTAACACAACTAGTTTGCCACAAAAACACGAAATTCGGTTGTTGTTCATTTGTTGAACGTTGTTTACTATTGCCTCTATCTGGTATTATTGAACCCATGTTTTCCACCATCCACTGTTTACTTTCCACCGTACCTATGACGTTTAATTTATTGAGAGAATAAAAGTATCTCTGTATGGATTAGTCTATAGTAAAAAGTTGTAAAAGAGAACGCAATGTTTTTCTGTTCTCTCTTCAATTGTCTTACTACTTTTACTATTTTCTTGAGTACACAGAAAAAATAAGCATCGGTAATTTTGCCTGGTTTGGGTTTGGTGATGTTTTTTGTATGAAGAGAAGAAATGGTGTCATTATTGCCTAAATCAAAAGTGCAAAACATACTATCAACAGCAATGCTGAATTTGCATATGAAACTTAGCAACTTTCCAATTTCTTATTTGAATGTCAAGATCTGTGGAGAAGCAGCAACATCCCGATGAGGCACGTGCGTTAGAGCGAGACGAATATAAACCTGAAAGAATTTGTATTACTATTGTGTCGCCGTGTATTTATGCAACCATTAATTTGTAAAAAGAAAAACAAAACAAGAATTTTGCCAAAGTTTCTAAGCGTCATTTTTAATAAATTTTTAAAAAAAAAGGTGAATTTACAAATTTCATAAAGAAATAGAAGTAAAAAAGCAATCTGCATGTGTTTTTAACAAATAATACATTTCTACTGGCCAAAAGTCTATATTTTTGAACTTTTGTAAATGGAAAAGTGAGTTGTGTTGCTTGTGGCTCTTATACATATATTGATCAATGGAAAAGTGTCGAACATGTTTTAATAAGCAACAGGAAAATGTACATCTCTCAGCCATTTTAAGAATAGAAATGTGTATTCCTTATAGTAACGAACAAATTTAATGCCCAAGCATTTGATACTTTTATCTAATCTTTATATATACATATAATTCTACTGCACGTGTGTTTGTGACTGAACTCCTCCTAAACTTCTGGACCGATTTGAATAAATTTTTTTGTATGCGTATGAGTGGCGCCCTGGGTGGTTTAGATTTACTATTCGGTCCAATTGGAGAAAGGGGCGTGGTACCTCCCATACAAATCGCTTGAAATATTATGCAGGACAACGTCTGCCGGGTCAGCTAGTTATTAATAAATTTCTTCGCAGGGAACATGGCTGGAGTCTTCGGCAGTGACAAACGAGAAGTACTATTACATTTGAGGAGCATGATAATTGGTAGTGATTATAATATTATAATATATTTAAATGTTACTATTCTAAGCAACAATGCAATAAATACTTCTTTAATTAAAAACAAAAACAAAATTTGTTTCCGTACATATGAAAAAATTGGGCTGAATGTTTGGTAAGATTGCACATTGAAATTAATCTAATTCATCTACAATAAATTCTGTACATTGCCCTTTTTGCATTGTGTAAATCTACAAATATGCAAGGCAAGTTTTCATATTGTTGGTGAAGGTAAAATTGCCTTCATTTATTGGCAATGTTGCCCAATTAAATAGCTGACCCTATGTTGCCCAGGGCATTCATTGGCTGATATCAGACCATGAATTTAGGTAATATTACACTAGGTGTTTTTCTGTGTACGGGAACGCATTTTCGGGTAAAAGTCGTAAAAGTGGTAAAACTAGTAAGTTGTAGTACGTACAGGAACAGAGCTATTATTATGATAAAAGAGCTCGTTTACTATAAAACTGTGCGAGATTTTTTTTAGAAATTAAAAATTTATATTTTAAGTGGAGAAGATACGAATTATTTTTTTTTTGTTATGTATTTCAATTATTTTTTCGAAAAATAATATTACAGAAAACTCAAAAAGGAAAATATGTATAGTTTAATATATCGTCGGCTTAACCTGAAAACCTGCTAACTCCCTTTCAGCATATTATATTATATTATATATATTATTATATTATATTATTTATATACTATATATGTATATATTATCAAACCTTTTTACCAACTTCAAGACTCAAATTAAAGAAAAACTACATGCTGGTCAACGAGGCTTATTTTTCTCTACCATACGGCATCAAAATCTCAATTTACTTAAAAAGTGGATTTAGCAGGTTTGCAGGTTAAGCCGACGATATGTCAACTTATTTGGGATTTTCAAGAGACAATTTGTAGGGGTAAATTCCAACAAAATTTTAAAGTGGAGTTCAGATTATCAGACGGATTTGACGATCTGTCGAATCTGAAGAAAAATTGTTAATGTGAACAGCTGTCGTCAGATAAATCTGATGGTCTTCAAACAGTTTTAAACCAAAGCGATTTCTTTGAGGTTATCGATAAAACAGAGAGCGAGAGATAAAATGTCGGAGAGAACAAACGAAGAGGAGAAGAGTGGAAACTAGAAATTACATAGAATTTCTGGAATTTAATGCGAAATAAAAAAAACCAACTTTCAGTGTAATTTATTAATAAAATGTAATTTAAAATAAAATGTTAATAAATAAAAACCATAAACGCTTGTAAAAATAAAGAAATTACACATTGAGGAGGGAGCTGTGCGCATTTGTGTGCTTAGTTTTTTTCCTACAAATTAGGTTGTGTAATTGAGTATATGTAGGTATGTGGCCATGTGCAAAACAAATATTCTCAGCAGTGTCTCCTCCTCTCTTTAATTTTCTGTGGACTAGCAAGTAATTGTTGCAAGACATTTGCAAGCGCAAACCGTTGACTTTGCTTCAAATGATGTGTCAGATAAATTTTTCTGTGTCACGAAAAATCGATATTTTATCGATAACTCCTTCTGTCAGATCTGTCTGATAATTTTAACTCCACTTAAGAATAAGTTGGAATGTTTTACAACTTCTGTTTGTTGTTCTTTTCTGCACTAGCTTATTTTGTTAGTTTGCTTATTTTTTTTATTACTTGACAGCTTTGTTGGAATATTCCAATAAAAACGTCATTAATGTTGTCTCTTTTCACATTGATATACAGAAACACTTTTTACTCCCAAATCGAGAAACGATGGAATTTTTTATTTCATGCTTAGCCCCGTATTCAGTTCTTGCGAAATTTTCGTAAGAAGTTTTGCCATTTATCTCCAAACAGAAAATTTTGTTGCGGAGAGTTACCAACCATCTTTGATTTACCTTGCAAATATGTAATTATAACTCCTCTACGAACTCCATTTTAGTTTTAACGCATGTGGTGTTGCTTTTGGTTGTTAAAATTATCGAAATGTCAAAATTCCGGTTCCAAACAATGGTTTGACGTAACAACCCTGTAATTGATTTTCCTGCGAAATTTTCGAATCATGAAATTTTCGTTATTTTTTATTCACGTACTTCTTATGGCACCGAAAATTTCATAAAAACTGAATACCGGTCTTTATTATGAAAACAATTTCGATTCAATAACTTAAGAAACGAGGTACTGATCATGGTACAAAGAAATGATAGAAGCACTAGCCCAGCTGATTTGAACTTTTTTCTGGACTGAGTGTGAGTAACACGCGATTCATACGATGACTTTTACGTCGTTGCTTTTGCAACGTCTCTTTTTACATATAGGCGAACGGTGTAGAGAAGCAAGAGGGGTAAACAAAAAGACTCGGTTTCTGTTTTTCGTGTCTTTTTTCATATTCCTCTTTATACTAATTTCTTTTTTTCTTGATACGTTTTATTCATTTTCGTACTTTGAAGTAGCCAGGTGGCATTAAGAAAAATATATTTTAGAATTGACTACAGAACTTGGGAAGAAACAACATTTTTCGAATAGTAAAAGTAAAAATGCGGAATAATGAATTTTTATTTAATATTTAGGCGTAAATTGGTTTCAATTAATTCAAATAATTTTTGTATACAGACATATGTATTTCTTGATGCGAATAATCTACTAAAGCATATTAACCGATTAAACAATAACAATCAACTCTGCCTGCAAAAAAAGACATGCAAGTAAAAATCATCGTATGCACACACATGATTTTAGGAAGTTGCTTTAAAAAGAAATTAAGGAAAAACGACGTCGTAAAAGTCATCGTATGAATTGGGTGTAAGTTTTTGTCTTATGTCAAAGTTTGTTTACATTTGTTTGTCTGCAACTCCCGTTCGCCAGCAACTGCTGTTTTTGAAATATTTCTCTGCAAAAATTACATAGAAACGTTTTAATTTTCACACTTAAACACTTTCAATATATCAAATAACACTCAATCATTTTCTAAATGACACTTTTTGCAAATTTGTTTACATTTTCATCATGTTTCTATCAGCTGACTTGACACAACACAGACACTTGTTTTTGCCTTGTTGTATTTGTTGTCGTACTGCATCTACCATTATATTTCTACCATGGTACTAATTAAAAGCGATTTGGTACAATTTAATCCCCTTTTAGTACTATTTCGGTATTCACGATTATTAACCATACCTGTTTAATGCGCTATTTTAGCAACTGTCTAATTTGATTAATCAAGTTTGTTAGTATCACCAGAGAAGGCAGTGTTAAGGAATTATTCAACAAAAAATCAAAATTTATTGATAAAACACAAAAAAGATTACACATATCGTTTATTAATTGATAAAGAACATGCAAATGATCCCGGTGATTATGAAATAAGACCAATGCAATTGCCGTCTTTATCAGTTCAAGCGTTTGAAGTTAATTAAGGGTGTCATCGTTGTAATCGCAGTCATTTTCTTTAGTGCAAAAGCAAAAGAAGTTTTCTGCTGCTGGATATTCACCACTGGCAGTGTTTTCGTGTTGTCGCTCTCCCTATCTCTCTCTTGAGATTGTAGTTTTGTTGGGGTAAAAACAGAATCGAATCGATTCCAACTGGCAGTATTTTTTCCTTACAGAGTTTTATCGATTTTGTGATAACACATACAATACATTTTTCTCTTCCTTGCTCCACAACGAATCGAATCCAGACGCAACCCACAATTTAATGTTTTAGTGCCGACGTGCGGAGTGGGAATTCCAATTTGCATTAAGGTCAACAAGGAAAAGAGGAGCAGGATTTCGCCACCAACATTATGAATATCGACTTTGTAAAGTTATGCGGTAAACACACCGCAATATATGAGGCCTACTACAAACAGGTAAACTAGAAGGAGGAAGGGAATGCAGGCAAAGAAAACTGCTTACAATTTGGGCTTGTGAATGTATTCAATATCTGCTATCCCGTTTCAGATGGATCCCAAAGGATCCGGGACCATAGAGGCAATGGCTGCAGCAAAATTCCTGAAAAAATCCGGTCTCAGCGATGTGGTGCTCAGCCGGGTGTGGGATTTATCGGATCCCAATGGCAAGGGCTTTTTGGATAAGCCCGGTTTCTTTGTGGCCTTAAAATTGGTGTCACTGGCCCAGGCTGGTCATGTGTACAACATGAACAATATTTATATGGATACGGAAAAACCACCAAAAGTGGTAAGTTTCTTTTGTTTCAATTGACATTTGCCAAAAAAAAGTTACACAATCACAAAAAGGATTTCCAAGGATGATTGGCGACGAAAGGGGCATGTGAATGTGAATAGTTATATTTATAAGTAATTAAAATGGTGGTATTGAAGTCAACTGGATTGCATTTGGGAAGACACGATGTTAGTTAAAATTTTTTAATAAACGCCCATTTTTCCATAATACAACTAATGTTCAAACCAGATCGAGTTATTTGCCGAAATTGTTCGAGAAGTCTATTTTATGATCCATGCGGAACCCAAAACACATGTATTTTTTAGTGTCATAATGCGACGCTGACCGTATTAAGTTCTTTGAGAGACTGTGGCTATTAGGGATTTTGCTTTCCAATTGGCTTCTTCGTTGAGGCGACGCAATTGCGTTTACCGAAAATACCAAGGGCACTGAAGAGAAACGATTTAAGAACTAAAATGTATTTTTCTTTAAAAATGGTTTAATAAAATAATTAACCCCCATAGTCGTAACGTAAAGTTAGCCACTGAATGTTCCCACAGCACAAGTATCTAACTAGAATTGTTCTTTAGGTTTAGTCAGTTGCTAGTAAGATCTGATTCACAACAGCTGTCTATTTAAGGTCTAAGTCCAATATGAACAATTTCATAAAAGAATACATGTCTTGAAGCGACAGGAATTCGTCAAAAGGTTGAATGTAATCAATCGTTCATATCGTAGTCTCTCGTTGAAGGTGTCAGTCAGATGATAGCCGATGCCTAACTTTTGGGAATGAATCTGGGAGATAATTCTGGACATATATAGGTTACACGCAAAGAAAACTACTCCCCACAAACGAAATTTTAAACTACACTTCTTTTGAAGAATATGTTTGCTCCAAATGAAGCTTCTCATTTTATGAGAAATGAATTATGTGATGTCTGTAGCATGTCCGACTAGGAAACGGGTACTACCGAGTGAGTGGACCAGTTTCAAATCCGCATAGTCAGCATTTGTATACATTTTCTTTTAATTTATTTTTTTTTTGTTTTATTTTATTTATTTTTTATATTATTTTGTTTTTATCTATTTTGTTAGATGAAGTTTTTTTTAATATTAAATGCAAATTTGTTTTAGTTCTTAAGCTTTTTGTGGAGTTGACCACAGACACAATCATTGTAAGCTTGCGCTTCTACCACAAAGTCAACATTAGCAGCCTGTCGAACGATCTCCAAAGAAAGCATAAGCGAACGAAAGTCAGCCACTCACTTTCGCTTCCAAAACCGACCCACTCACTACCTTTCGGATTGTCGTTCTCCTGGTTTTAAGTCTTATTGTGTGTAGTTTGTCTTGTGGTTGTCGAATAGCTGGAAAAGAAATAAAAGGTAGACATCGTGGGGCAGGATATACAGTTGTGTGCGTTGAAATAGAATCAACACTACTCAACATTTTCAAAGCAAAAACGAATGAAGAAAAATTAAATTTTGTTTATAACTTTTAAGAACTAGATATAAATAACATTTTAGAACATTAATGTCGTAATCTAAAATTATGTCATTAGGTATAAATCTAAATATCTCGTTTTGCTTGTGAATTGAAATAGAGTCATCGCGATTCATCATCTGAACTAGAATAAATACCGGTGTCAAATAAAATGTATGTTTCATTCACCCTTTATATTATCTTAGTACTTTGTGAAATAACTATTATTTTTTATCACAGCTAAGCAACGCCTTGACATTGAATCCACAAGTCTCCACAAGTCGTGTTTTCCACGCCGATTGTACCAGTACCCTAAACTCATCTTTATTAAATTGGTTTATTCCTTTGATAGACACTTTAATGTCCCGCCACAAATTCTGAATAGTATTTAAGCCCGGCGACTGCATAGACCATATTAAAACTATGACACTATTATTTTCAAACGAAGCTTTTGCTCGCTTCGATGTGTGTTTGGGGTCGATATTATGTTGAAACACCCATCGAAGCGGCATTTTCCATTCAGCACAAGGCATCATGATGTTTTTTAATATAGTGGTGTAATATGCAGCGTCCATTGTCTGTTCAATTTGGAATAAAGGTTCTGTCCCACTATAAGAGTAACAACCCCATACCATTATGTTTCCGCTATCATGTTAACTATTTGGATTGTGTTTTGGGGACGGAATTCGGTGTTGGAAGGTCTTCGTACAGGAAGATCACTCCTATCATAATCAACCATGCTCACTTTTGTCTCAGTTGTCCTCAAAATATTTCGCAATTTGCGTACGGGCCATTTCACATGCTCCTTGGCAAAATGTAACATTTTTTGAACGTTCCGCTTGGTTAGAAATGGAACTTTTCGGACACTTTTTACCTTTAAATTGTTTTTAGTTATCATTTTTCTTAATGTAGAGGTGTCAACATCCCGATCGTATTGCCTTTTAAGGGCGGAAGAGGTAACAAAAGTCGGACTCTACATAGCGTAATATTTTTGGTTCCAAATGTTCTGTAATTTTCAGGGTTTACCTCTGTTTCCTGGATTGGGGTTATATTTTATTCCGGTCTCCACCATTTTCTTTGAGCATACAATTATGTCAGTAATTTCTATGTAGCTTCTGAATTCTTTCCTCGGCTCTTGTATTCTTTCTTGACGCTTATGATTGCCATACTTAGATCGGCCCATTTTGGAACGTCAATAATGACAATTTATTAATGCTACTAATAAACATTAATCATATTTAGAAGCTAAACTTTGTTTTCAGGAGGACAGTAGTGTACAAAATTTATTAAAAATTACGGCATTATATTAAGCAGAGGACCGGTCAATCAGGTTCAGAATTTCTTGATATGAAACATCTTGGACCACTGATTTGCAGAGAATAAAAGTTTTGAAGATTGTGTGACTCTATTTCATCGCACACCACTGTAGGTTTTGCTTGTTTATTTTTCCTTTTTTTTTTTAAAGAAAAGAATCTATTCAAGATATTATTGTATACACTTTTCGCTTTAAACATATTCACAAACGTTTTTTTCTCTTATTTATAACAATTTTGTTTACAAGAATAGAAACGACTTCTTTTACGACAAGAATAGAAACGACTTTATTTGGGAAAGCGATTCAACGTTTGCTGCCAACGTTGGGTATGCATAGAAAATTAAATATTTTTTCGGCAAACGACCTCCAACGTCTTTTTTGTTTGTAACTTCTCTCAACCAGTTTTATTATTTCCTCCAATCTGGCGTATGCAAAATGTTGGCTTCATCGGATAACTGTAAGGCGGGCAATTCCTTGTAGATGACTCAGGACATCGTAGTAAAATCCTACAGTGTTACGTAACCTCTACGAGGATAATACATGCAAAATTACGTTAAGATAAGAGAACATTTCCTGCGAATATTGATGCCTATTTCGAAACAGTTGGAGAAAAGTCGAAATACATATCCAGCAAAAAATATTGCGAATTTGTACGCAGTTTCAGTTTTTAGGAGCACCACACTGCTGCCTGCCTCTTATATGCAATAAAGTAAGGGAGAATATATATATATGTAATAAGAATGGTGTCTGAAGCGCTACTGAGAATTAGCAACAAAAAGTATAATCAAAATAACTAACACTGTACCAAGAAAGTTCAAACGAAACAAATATGAAACACGAAGCTGTGGACACAGAATTCCTTTAATATCAAGAGAGTAATTAAAATTACAGTTGTTTCCCCTTCTTTTAGACTGATTTAGGAACCGTAAAATAAGCCCATATTCGACATAATTTATTCTGCAATCTATAAAGAGCTTCTTGAAAGCGTTTAGTTGGCTCTATCGACTGCTTCTAAGTGGGAACTTTGATCGAAACAAATTTCGCCGGAAAGTTTCGTTCAATTTCATTGGAAGGATTTAAAGTTCTCAATGACAGGTTACTCAATTCGTTTTAGAAATACACAAATGGAAAAGTAAAAAATATATTCGGAGTGTTGAAATTTGAGTTAATTTTTTATGTTTGTTTTAAAACAAAAATTACTGCATATTTGTTCGTTTCTTAAGATTTTTTAAATTCAAGCACAAAAATAATAGTTTCTACTAAAATAAATTTGTAAATTCTTTTTTAAAATTGTTTTTGTTTTTAAATAACTTATCTAGACCATTATATTTGTGTATTTTGTGCGATAGAGCCTGAAAGATGCGGCTCTTTTATATATAAACCAGGAATAAAGTTTAAAAAAAGCGATAGGTGACTGGAAGAAGTCGGGTTGCGCTGTCCGATTTCATACATTTGCACAAAACACATACCAGAAGCACAAAACACATCAACTGAGAGAATTTAGTTATTGAAAATTTAATTAAATCGACAAAAAATGGACAAGTGGAAAAAATCAAAATGTAATGATGAGTAAAGTATTTGTCTAGATTTCAATTAAAATGCAAAATGTTGATATAAAAGATTTGTCTCATTCGCCGTTTGTTTTCCAACCAGTCCACGGAAAGTAAAACAGCTGTTGCACAGTCTTAGTATATTTTCTATGATTTAAACGCAGCACAGCATAGTGTACCCAGATGATCTAAAGATAAAAAGGGACTGTGAACCCTTTATAAAGAGCAAGCATTGACTGTCTGCCTGGCTTTTTAGGCGTGTCTACTTTGATTAGATGCAATTTCAGGCGGATTTAGGTTATATTACTTTAAAAGGTTTTACAACCTTTTGTTGCTTTACTATCTGCAAGTGTCTAATAATATTTGAACTTAAGCCCCGTATTCAGTTCTTGCGAAATTTTGTTATTTATCTCTAAACGGACAATTTTGTTGCTTAGAGTTACCACCTACCTTTGATTGACCTTGCAAATATTTCATTTATAATTCCTCTACGCACTCCATTTTATTTTTAACGTATGTGGTGTTACTATTGGTTGTTAAAATTATCGAACTGCCAAAATTCTGGTCCCAAACAATTATTAAACGAAATTGATCTTGCCAACGACATTTTCGCAAATGAAGAAAGTGAGCGAAATTTTCGGTTCATGAAATTTTCGTTATTTTTTGTACACGTTACTTCTTATGGCAACGAAACTCATCATAACAACTGAATACCGGGTTTTACACAGCAAATATATGACTATTATCTATCAACTTCTGAGTAACGAGTGATTTAGCCAAAAAACATTAGACAATTAGACACTCGTTGTACGAACTCTGCTTTATAAATACGTAGGCTACGCATCAGAGGAATGTGCGAATAGTGGGGGAGTGTTCTAAAGGGCTTAACTTACTTAACCCTAGAAAGATAACCTTATTTTTTCATACATAAAAGATAACCATACGTCTTAAAGACGTATGCTAGTTTGAGGTCTAATTAGTAAAGGTTCCAAAATGTTTTAAATAAAATTCGTTTCAAATTAATAAGATTAAGTCTTGCTCTATAAAAAATGCTATCTAAAGAAAAGCCCTCAAATTTTAAACTGCAAAACCGACCAACAGTATTCCCCTTAAAAATATTTTTCATATGTACGTCTTAAAGACGTACGTTATCTCACTAGGGTTAAGTGGCCTCAAAATACGGAGAGGGGTTAGGAGTTTAGCTTTTTATTTCCAGTTAGTAACACCAAGTCCCCGCAGGCATTCTTTTACATGGTATTTGATAATAGTAATCTATTTACTTGTTCCTAATACTATAGTTTGGATAAAGTAATTAGATAATTTACATTTTTTTTAAATTTAAATTTTTCAAGACCTCTTTAATATTAAGCTTATTTATTAGCTTTATATTATTTTCAAAAAAAGTCGAACACGAAATGTATTCCATTCTATAGTATAGCTACTTCGGATCTTGCCAAGATCTTCATCTGCAGACGTTTTTGGTATGCTTTTCGAGGAATTCATCAAAAATGTATGTATCGAAACACTCATCATATTAATGAGAATTCCTTTATACTTACGTTCGAAGAATTCCAAGCATTAACATTGGAAACACTTTCATGCACAACTCATTTGCATCATGCCGATAAACCATCGGTTTCAAACAGGCATGATTTGTTTTTGTTATGTCATTTACAAAACAACAAAACAGGGGGTTGCCTTCAACAATATTATAGTTTAAAGCTCGCGGTGATCGACGTCAGCTTCCATAATTTCCCTTGCCCGTTCTATCGGGTAACATTCTCCTCCGAGACTCGTTGAGAGGGCGAGAAATGCATAATTTTTAAACTTTTTGGGTGCAATACTCTCCGAAAAAAGACACAAAATCTTCGTGTAGGGTTTCATTTTTGTCGCAAACTTACACAAAAATTCCCTTTTGTGGCAAAGGCCACAAAATATATTGAAGTTTTCTCAAAAACGAAATCACTTTAACAATGGAGTTATTACAAATCATTTTTAACTAAAATCATAGTACATCTCTAGACATTAAAGCAACATAATCTAAGTTCGGAATACTCTATAACACATGATCTTAAAACTTTCTGCAACGAAATTCTGTAACTTTTTAACGATAAAGCTAAAATCTCTCCACCGAGCCATTTCTTTAGGTTTGGAAATAGGAAATAGTCACTGGAGGCTAAATCCGGAGAATATGGCGGATGGGGTACCAATTCGTAGCCCAATTAAACAACTCCAAACAATCCTTTGAAGTTGTCACACGATTACGTTTATGGTCAGTTGAGAGCAAACGCGCGCGCCACCCATCTTGCAGACAACTTTCTTAAACCATATGAAATAAATGCCTATGGCATCAACAATCTCACGCACTTTTACTCTTCGATCGGCCAACACCATAGAACGTTCAGCGTCATTTGTATTTGTGCGACCACAACGAAAGTCAGTAAACCACTTTTGTTACCATTGAAATCGATGGTGCAGAGTCCCATAGTATTTATCAAGCTTCTCCTTGGTTTGATTGACGGGGTTTTCGCAAAAAAATAATGTTTAATGGGCACTCGAAATTCACTTTCTTCCATTTGTAAAAAATGCAATGATGGAACAAAATTTGATAGTAGTCTATTAACAGGTAGTACATATAACTACGAGGGAAGTTCGAAAAGTCACGGACTTATTGATCCGCCCTCGTATATCCTTTAAAGCTCGGTTATTGAAATATAGTTTTTAATTGAAATTAATTCGTTTTAACATAAGTTATTTTTTATATTTTGTATAACAATTTATGAGGAGTGAAATTGATACCCAAATGCAATTTATATTTTAAATTATTTTCAAGTTATCCAAAAATTGTAATTGAACTGATGAAGTAATTTCTAATTGTGATAAAGTAAAAAAAGGTTTATATCTATCCATTGAGGCACAACCATATTCACTACGGAATGCTGATAACTTCAGTCTAACACGGGTTACAACATCCTCAATGCAAAGATCTCTTTTTTTACCAGGTCCTTAAACTTTTCAAGTCATTACCAAATCTAATTAAGAATGAAACCAATAGTAATGTCTTTAACAAACAATTGCATAAATTTTGTTAAAAATTAAATATAAATTTTAAACAGTAATAGATAATGTAATATGTTAATTAAGAGTATTATGAATATTAATAAATGAACTAATTAACTTTTAAGGATTATGGTAGAAATTCGGATTATGGCTCGGTTATGTATATGAAGAGAAATAAATAAATGAAAAAAAATCATGGGCGATGTGCTAACACATTTTTGTTACATGGTACCTGTTCGATTTCTATGAACACATTAGTAAATGTTACATTGGAAAATAAAAAAAAAGAATAGTTTTTGTGCTGAAGGGTCTTTTGCTATTGCACTTTCTTTATTCTTACATCTGCTTAAACATTAGATGTAATATTAAAATAATAAAGCAAAGCAGAGCGACGACAAAAAGCATCGAATAGTATAGAGAACTTATTGCACTCTTTTCAAGAAGAGAGTCTGAATAAAAGAGCTTAAACGAGTCTTATTCTCTTCATAGAATATTTCAATATAAATGCACGTTTTCGACAATGTTATTATCAAGATGTATTAATAAAGGTGAGCGCATTTCACAGCTGATTTGCTTTGTTTACATTTTTACGGTTAACATAAGTTGCTTTGATTCAAAGAAATAAAACGACGCGGTTTAAAGTGAATAAAATAAATTCTCAAACTGTGGGGAAAACGGAAGAATAAATAAAAATAATATTGCGAGCCTGTTGCCTTTACATAAGCCTTCACTCCGCTGTTTGTTTGTTTTTGCTCAACCCGGATACATTGAACTTTAGTGCAGCTTCCTTTTCTCCCAAAATATGATATTTTTAGATGTTTCGGCTTAAGGTCATAAGAATAAAAAGAAAACACTTCAAGTATTTCTTTTTACAATTTTATTAATATTTTCCAATATTTCGGCCAACTTCGTTGATCATTTTCAAGGATATTTTGAAACAACACAGAGCGCGTCCAAGTCTTTCCGCAGGCTTATGTCAATTGACAATTAACATTGTCAAGCCGAAACAACTAAAAACCAATATGTCTACAAAGGTCAACTATACGTACAATTAACATTGGAAAATATTTTGCACTAAATATTGAAATGACTCGATTCACAAATAAAACAATAAATAATACATTACTGATTTGCTTCTGCAGCCGATAAATTTTCTCATTTTGTTTACAATTAAATCAGTGACATAGACAACATATGCAAACCAAAGCAAAATCAAAATGACTGCTTCTACCTTTTCAATACAAAGGCATCAATTTATCTATTCTCTCTACATCAATACCATCATACTTAGTTATTTTCAGGCAAAACGTATGTGATGCTAACGCTGTGTGTTGTTTGCATGTGTTCACTTTGATAGATTGCCCTAGCCCAGCATATAGATGTTAACACATCAAAAATCAAATAAATACACAGAATTCAATTCAATTCGAAACCAATCCCTAAACATTAAATAAAAAATGCGAGATTTTTGAATATACATTTACGATTTTCATCTATAAGTGTTTTTTTTTTCTTTTCAAGGGTGATCTACCAAAAATTATGCCACCCCGCGTACCAGCCGCACCCATGGCTGCAGCCGGTGGTATGCCCATAGGTGACTGGACAATAAGTGTTATCGATCGCCTTAAATATGAACAACTATTCGAATCGCTTAAACCTGTAAGTGGTATGTTACCGGGAAATAAAGTAAAAGGTGTTCTATTAGAATCAAAACTGCCCATGGATACATTGGGTAAAATTTGGGATTTGGCTGATCAAGACAAAGATGGCAATTTGGATAAACATGAATTCATTGTTGCCATGCACTTGGTATATAAGACTTTGGAAAAACGTACGGTGCCCGATATTTTGCCACCGGAACTGCGTAAGCCAGGGCTTGGAGGAGCGCCACCACCGAAACCAGCACCACCCGCAATACCCGGTGCCCCTATGCCTCGTGCTCCGTCGGGAGACGGTTTTGGTGATGGTGGATTTGTTGCTAACTTTCCCAAAGATATTGCTCCACCGCCAGCCATAGCCATACCACCACCAGCCGTACGTGTTCCACCTGTTGGTGGGCCTGCTTCCGTAGGTCCTCTAATATCCACTGATCCGCTTATACCAATTGGTGCACCTCCATCGGTGACTGCCAATGCCGATTGGGTTGTTAGTCCTGAAGAGATGAAACGTTTTGAGATTATGTTTAGAGATGCCGATCGAGATAAAGATGGTTTGGTCAATGGATTGGAGGTAAAGAATGTCTTCCTACAATCGGGCGTACCCCAAAAGATGTTGGCTCACATATGGTAAGTGTATAAACGATATTTGAGGATAATGTATAAATATGTCATTCTATATGCTTTTCTATAACCATTGAATATGGGATTTATTTGTATAAACTCTATAAGATAATCAATTTGATGCTTCATCCATTGCAGGGCTCTTTGCGACACCAATCAATCGGGTAAATTAACATTAGAACAATTTGCTTTAGCCATGTGGATGGTGGAACGCAAGCAAAAAGGCATCGATCCACCACAGGTATTGACTGCCAATATGGTGCCACCCTCAATGCGTGGCATAGTGTCCGGCGTAGATATAACACCACAGGTTTGTGTACAATAGAAAAACCGTTTTGGAAAAATTTTAAGTTTAAAATAATTTTTCAAATTTATTTGAAAACAAAGGAACAAAAACCAACGTACACCAATCCCGAATTGGAAATGATTTCGAAAGAAATCGAAGAGTTGGCTAAAGAGCGACGAGCTTTAGAAACGGAAATCGCTCAAAAAGAAGCTGATATACGCATAAAGAACGGCGAAGTGCGAAGTTTACAGGTGAGACTAGTAATATAAGTTCTAGGACAAAGTAAAGAGTCCTTCTGAGAAAAGGTTGTCCCAAGTTTGTCTGAAATTCGTAATGTTACTATTTCGTAAAGTGTTCCAATAGCGCAATTCTTGATGGACAAGTAGATAAATGTTATAATGCCCAACTTTAGTCTTTTGTTGATTATAATTTCCAAGACAATTCCCCCTTTGAATGCCTCCAACATTTATAAGGAGTTTTTGGTCCATATGACTTTTACCGACAGCTCTTACGACAACTAACGAGGTTTTCATTAAATTCAGGAGCGCAGTGTTGGTCAAATTGGACAATATGTGGAGACATTAAAATTATATTTGAGAGTCACTTTTGTAAAATTGGAATGATGCGCCCAATCAGCTGCAATACACATTCCAGAAGTTGAATTAAAATATGACACAATATTTTGACTACATAACAAACAATACTTCTTCGCCAATTTATATATGAAACTAGCTGACCCGGCAGACGTTGTCCTGCATAATATTTCAAGCGATTTGTGTGGGAGGTACCACGCCCCTTTGTCCAATTGGACCGAATAGTAAATCTAAACCACCCAGGGCGCCACCCAAACGCATACAAAAAATTTATTCAAATCGGTCCAGAAGTTTAGGAGGAGTTCAGTCACAAACACACGTGCAGTAGAATTATATATATATATAAAGATAACAGACAATTCTTTCTTTTTATTCCGATTTTTTTCATTAGAGCGAATTGGATACTTTGTCGGCCACCTTGAAACAATTGGAGAATCAACGAGGCGAAGCTCAGAAACGTTTAGATGACCTTAAGGCACAGGTAAGTGCAAAAACAACAGCAGCTTATTAATGCATTTCAATTGTTTATGAGTTCCTTTGACTGACTTGATTTATTTTTATATTTTATTTTCCTAATTTTGTTGAATTTTAATTTAAACTTTTGTTTATATCCCCCAATTATCACTGCCACAAACATCATTCGAACACCACACTGGTGTGATTTAAATCACTTAAAATTGGTAATCAACTAATTTTTCTAATCTTTGAAATTGAATTGTAAACATCAACACATCTCATATTAAATTTCTGCACTGAATTTACAATCAAATTCGTGTTTTAAAGAGTATTGAATACGAGAGTTATCTATCGAGTATGAATCTCGAAATTTCCCATAAGAGAAATCAGGTTGGTTCTGCTCCTCTTTCGTTGTAACTTTCTGTTTCTTTAATCATACAATTAATTAATGTTGTGTTCTATTATTCATTTCATATATAACTTCACGCCGTATTCACTTTCTGTTGTCGTCTAATCTTCTTTACATTTGTATAGTTAAGCTGTTGTGGCTTATACTGATTTGAATTTAGTTTTTAATTAGTATTTTATTTGTAACATTTGTTTGTTGTTATTACACAATTCCTTCCCTCAAATGCCGAACAGGTAACAAAACTACATTTTGCATGAGTTCTTTCTTTGCTTTACAACACACACACACACACAAAAGAATTTTGTTCAGTATCTGTTCGAGCCTTACAATTTTATATATTACCTATAATTCTTTATTTTTCTTTCTTGGTTTTTAGGTTAACAAAATCCGCGAACAATGCCAGAAGCAGGAGGACACTATAAATGAACAGGAGGGTGAATTGAATGCTAAGCGTTCAGAATTGCAGAAACTTAAGGATGAGGAGAACTCATTGCAGAAGGAATACGATGAGAATAATCGTGAATTGCAGAAACTCACCAATCATTTGCAGAACACTCAATTACAAATTAGTTCGGTAAGTTTTCGGTGTCTAGTTTTCTTTGCTGTAACAATTGCGACAATCTAATGGAATACATTGAAGCGGTATAATATTATACGATATTAACAGACAGTATTTTTATTACAATAATATTTATGAATCAAATAAATTGTGCACAAAGATTCAGAGTTACGAATTTTTAAAACTTCTTTTAACCTGTGCGCAAAATGTGGGTCTCCCAAACTTGTGACAATACATTACCTCAACCACTACTTTGTCCTTTGCCATGTGTTTTTTCATCCTAGAACAATGTGTTTAAAGTCTACTCTGCCAAGAGGTTCAATTGGCAGGTGGTTCGATTTGCATAAAATTAAATCTTGACAAAAACGCATCAGTTCAGAACCACATACAGGAGGAACTTTATACTGATCTGAACCAACTAGTTTTGTACTAGGCAACAAATAAGCCAGTACCAGTGGTTCAAAACTGGTATGGAGCTGAATCCAAATAACCAGCTTCTTACTAGAAGTAATGAAAATAGTACAACCCTAGCAACTAGCACCTTGCTATAACTAAAGAAAATTGTACAGCACCAGTAATGTTTCGGGAAGTTGTGTTGCCATAAGTAATAATTGCCGGAATAAAATAAATACTTTTGATTCAAGTTTATTGCTGTTACAACTATATATTCACAGGACTTTCGCAATGGGTCGTCTGACCTCCGAATGTATTCATAAGCAAACATCCAACGAAGGCCTCTTCTTATTATGCTTTCATAATCTTGTGTTTCTTAATCTTTCTTAAAGTTGTTTGGTTGGTTGAAAAGGCTGCAAGACAGCACGCTGTCTAGCACACTTAGGCTAAAGAAGCCCATTGTGATACCTGCAGTTTCCTCCATAGCAACTATTGACTAGTCGTCTAGCCAATTTGCATCTTCAATAAATTTGTCTAGAAGACCTACAGGAATATCCTGTAGGGCTACGGTGCTAACTAAATGTGTACCGAATATCCTACTTCTCAGTCCTGCCAGAGCAGGGCAATCCAAAAGAAGGTGTTTCGGCGTTTCCTCGTCCTCTTCCATACAGCATCTACAGAGAGTGGAGTTTCTATGTCCCAATCTTAGGGCGTGTTTTCCTACAAGACAATGTCCCGTAAATGTTCCTATCATTGTGCATAACCTGCATCTCGGCAAGTTAAGTAGTTGCCTAGTCCTCTTCCTGTCCACCTGTTGCCAGAGGACCCTGGCTTGTTTGCAAGTTGAAGTAAGTCTCCACTTGTCCTTGAACATATTATCGGCCCACTGCCTGATCTGCAAACGGTAGGTAGAGATTGGCATACTAACACCTTCTTTTGCCTGAAGGACCTGTGCCGTAGTGCTCTGTCTAGCTAACGCATCCGCTACGCAATTGCCTGGAATATCGCTGTGTCCCGGTACCCAGATGAGCCTGATGTCAAAATACTCTGCCATCACCCTAAGTGATGAGTGGCATTCTTTCATCGTCAGGGACGTAGCAAAGATGGCTTCCAGGGATTTTATTGCAGCCTGGCTGTCTGTGTAGATACATATTCTTCGGAGGGTTGTGACACTACTTTTCAGTAGTTCAACAACATCCAGTATGGCGGTAATTTCCGCCTGAAATACACTACAGTGATCAGGTAGCTTGAAGAAGATATTTACATTTAGGTCCGGTGAATGGACCTCAAAGCCTACTTGCTCGTCCAACTTTGATCCATCCGTGAAAAATCTGATACTGCTGGTGTCCCCTTCCAGTGACTTTTCCCAGGTATTCCTGTTCGGAAGAGAAGTCCTTAGATTTGCCGCTGGTAGAAGGTAGGGGATACAGTAGTCCGTTTTTACGGGAATAGAGTTGATCCGGCGTAGTAATTCAGCGTGTCCGGAATGCCCCGATATCAAAACGCCACAATCTCTGATTCTCACCAGGGATGTAGCGGCTGCAGATTCGGCCATGATATCAGGTGTACAGATGTTCAGGATAGCACTGAGTGCAGTCACTGACGTCGTGCCCATTGCAAAAAAAAAATTTGAAACGCTTCAAGATTTTGCGTGTCATCCTTGCGCATATCTGGTGTAAAGTTATCAAATATTTCAACCACATCTCGTACAAGCTAATATATCCATACAGTTTTTATATCACCAGTTCATAAATTAGAATAGTTTTTAAACTAGGTCGACCGTCTCCTACAGGGACTTTAAGAATACCAACGATATTATAAGAACATGATTTGAATACGACTTTATCTAACTCAAAATTCAATAAAAATTAAATAAAAAAAATATTTAAATACACGTAAAAAGAATAAAATACTTTACTAAAGTATTAAGAATTTAAATCTAAACGGAATGAATTAAAATCCATAAATACAGACAAGAGAGCAAGTTTCTCTGACAACTGCATTCGCATTTAAATGTTTATATTTAGGATTACGTAATTCCTTCTATAAATGCTTTCTCAAAGTAAATTCCCACCCTCTCCACCGCAATTCTTACTTTAGATCCGTTCAATGGTAACTGAATTATTGGAGATACAACGTCAAATGACTGATGCTTTACTCATGTGTCGTGCTGCCATCGATGCCGAAAATGTTGAATTAGTCTCGGAATATCAATTAAAAATAGAACCCGATTTCGATGATGCACGCAAGACATTGGAGAAAGAAATTGATATGGCAAAGGATGATCCATTTAGTGACACCGCCACAACAGGAAACAATAAAAACAATGGATTTGCCACAAATGGTTTCGATAGCGATCCATTTGCCAGTAATGCGACTGTTACGACAGCAGCACCAAAAGTCGGTTTTGATGATAGTTTTAATACCGGATTCGATACCGGGTTTGATGCATTTGGCAGCAGCAGTAATACAGGCTTTGCAGCGGATGCCTTTGGCGGAGATGCTTTTGCAAATAAGACGGAGGTGAGTGAACGCAAGGAGGATTAAGTAAAAATTACAAAATTTATTGGCTTAATATTATTTTAGCATGTCAAAGATACATTTGATAGCGATCCATTTGCTGCTTTACATGCACCTACCGGCCAGGGTCAAGTACTAAGCCCTAACACTCAATCACAATCAAACACATTAAGCACTAACAATAAATCCGGACCTCCACCTAGACCAGAATCACCCAGTCCAGCTTTGCCGCCCAAAAAATCCAAGGTGCCACCACCAAGGCCAGCTCCACCCAGGCCTGTGCAGGTTAGCGTCACCCCTCACACCAAAACTGTAAGACTATTGCAGTTGCTTATTAAATATACATGTACATGTTTGATTTTCAGGCTCCCAATCGTCCAGCACAACCAGATGCCTTTGGTTCCTCTGCAGGTCCAGGGGGTTTTGCTGACTTCGCCGATTTTGACACTAAGGTTGGTAAATTTACAGTACGTTGGGATCGGTGGTAATGCATGCACACCGCTTTAAACATTAGAATAATAATTTTCCGTTTTTACTTAACAAAATATATAAGTAGTTTTTAATTTTGTTATTTCTTTTTGTTGACTAATGTTACTAATAAATTTTCTGTTGTTTTTCTTTATTATCTATTGATTTTTTTTATGAATTTTGGCTTTTTACAATTTCATTTGATTTCCATATCTTGTCGTTCATTACTTAGTTTTATTGTTTTCTCAACCCTTAAAATTGCATTAGTTTTATTTCGAATTTCCTATACCTTTCCTCTACAACGAACAACTCAACGTTCTCAAATAATTGGTTACTTTGTATTTTGAGAAGGCTTTCAAACTCCAAAACTAACTGTATGCTTTCATGTTTTTTCTCTTGATACAATTTCTACTTTCAGTGAACATCATAAGTAACAAATCGTATAATCGTATACATTCCTCACTGTCGTCTTTAATCTCGTATTTATATAAGAATTAACTAACCATTTATTAACATATATAAAAAACAAAACACTCACACCCAACAACACATATTCGCTTCAACAAATAAGGTCAAAACAACAAATTAATGTCATAAATGTTACAAGTGTGTTATTTCTTGATTTTCATTTCCTAATGTGGAAAACCACCATATAATTAAAATGCAATTTAAGGAAACCATACAATAAGCATACACGCTAAGCATGAACTAATACAAGACAGCATTAGATGGAATATCATAAGGATTATGATTAAATCAATCCATCATTTGATTTTGAAACGAATCGAATTCGAATAAATTGTTACCCAGCAGAGAATTTAACAAAATAGTTTAAAATAGATAATTTTGCAAAATAGTTTGAACTTAGTCAAAGTTCTAATTATAAGGGGCTGCAATACATTTACTTCACGAGCACTTTGGTTACATTTTTATTCAGTCTGTGAAAGTGGAAATCAAAATTTAACCTCTTACCAGGCGAAGCAAGTTTATATTGCGTTATTTTTATCAACAGTTACAGCCTGGAATCGCATAAGAAAATGTTCAAGTACTTGCACTTGGTGTGGAGTTGTTAAGACGCGCAACTCTTCCCAGTTTGAAATTTCGTATAGACATCATCAATTGCAAAGAAGTGACATGTCAGAGTCACTGCTAAATTTGCGGTCCTCTCCCATACAAAAAAACGTTATGACAACACCCCGTGACATTTCCATACATTTGGTCAAAAGTCAACAGGAATCATCCGAAGTTTGTCAACAGTGGTGCTCTGAAAATTTGCATAAAAAAAAAATGGTTTCCCGTTGCATCCCATGAAGGGATTAGGGAGAGCTTCTCACAACCAGTGAGCTGTGCGCGTTCCAGTTTTATACTCACTGATTGGGACCTACAGTTTTACACCGGTTTCGAACGGTATTTTGAGAAGCTTTTTCATAGCTAAATACTCGATAGTGTCGCCGTCACTAAGCGAGGTGACCGCCGTCGAAAGAAATTTTAGGTGGCCAGAGTAGAGATCGAACCCAGGTCCTCATGCACAAGAGCCGCGCACACTACCATTGCACCACCGACGCCCACCTGCATATTCTTTTAATACATTTAAAAAATTTAAAAATATATTTTGAAAATGTATGGCATTTATTTCATAACTAACTACAAATAAATATAAATTTTTCAGTTTAAAGTTTTTGAAAAATTTGAAAATCCACACACACGACTCCGGTTGACAAAGGATGAAGACTTCCTCTATCGACATTCAGCATTGGGATTAGTTAGAATCAGCCATGACATAGTGCTGACAAATTAGTAGGACATCATTGTCAGCCCCTTCACAATTTATGTCACCTAAGTCGAAACTAGTGACATCATGACAATGTCTTACATAAATTGTGATCACCTACTGACATTGTCCTAAGGATGTGCTCCTGAAAATGTCTTCAATACAAAATTTACAACTGGGTTGTGCATGATAATTGGGTTTCTAAACCAGTACTTACCGCCTTCGGCGAAACTATAAGGGGGGAAAAAGCTTTTCAAAACATAATTGTCCAGGATCGGTGAAAAGCTGAACGTGTCGGAATGCTCACAGATTGTGAAAAGTTTCTGCCGATACTGATACTTCTACAGAAGTCATCGTTAATCTATTCATAGTCGTAATAAAAGTGCTCAAAATCGGGAAATTTTTATATTTCTCAGAACATGCAATCAATCACTCTATTTCGGCCAGCGTAACTATGTTGATACCCAGTAGTGGTCCTACTATTTCTATACCATAGAACAAGTTCTTCTTCATACACACAACTGTAGTAATTAACAGTGTCAATTCAATTAGTATGGGAGAAATTGTACCAATACTACCAATGACACTGGAACTGGTTCATATTTTATTAGTTTGAACGTGTTTTCCTGCTTATGTAAAAGCGTAACACTGATACAATCTGTTTTAAGTTCCCTTTTCTAAAACATATTTTAAATCTGAGTCGTGTTTAAAATGTCTCTTGTTACCTGACCCAGAAACAACAAATATAAGGTATTAGGAAGCGACTTGAAACATAAGTTACAGGATATGAATCGATTGATACATGCATGAAATGCACACCATTTTTACAAACCATGGTGAAACTCAGTTTAATCTAATTACAAAACATTAACCGTCGTTAGTTCTTGCTGTTCTGGGCATGAAAATACAGTATGATATCTGCTGGAATACACTTGTTTTTAATGTGTCAAAAGAAGCATTCTAGTGTTTGGACTTTTTAAAGCGGTGTTGAAAATCTTCACTCCATCTGACCTCAGTATACATGCGGTCGAAGATGGGTTACAACTCATATTTGGGCTGGTTCTCCTAGGTCCACCTTAGAGCTTCTGGATCGTGTACAGAGAATTGCAATGATGCTAATAGGTGACAGCAGAGTATAAAACTCTGTTGTGTCCTTGGAACACCGTCGAAATTGTGAGCTGTGTGTCGTTGTTCTATCGATATTTCCATAGGAAGTGTTCCTCTGAGATACATAAGTTAAGTTAAATTATTTAACCGTGCGACAAGGTTGTACAGGGATTCACATCCATTTGTTGTCATTTTTCCAATAGATCGAACTACATACTGCAGAGATAATTCGTTTTTCTGCAGAACAGTCCGTATGTGGAATAAGCTTCCGGCGAGTGTAAACAAATTTAAGTGAAACATCAACAAATACTATTCGATCTTTCCTTCTACTCCTATCCCTATTTTCTAAGACCAATACATTGCACTGCAGTTACTGGGGGCATCCCCTGAGTGTTGGTTAAAATTAAAAATAAACCCAATCTGTGCGTGTAAAACTAAAAAAGGCACAGTTCACTGATTGTGACAAGCTCCCTCTGTCCCTTCATGGGATGTAATGGGAAATGTTTAAATTGCAAAATCATGTTGTAATTCATTCGCTTATGTGGTAGACATTTAAAATCTTGTCTCCTTTTTTCATATGCCATATTTATCTGCTGGGTTTTTATTTGAATAAACTTTCATTCCACTTAACTATATTATTTAAAAAAAATTGTATTGGATCCATTGCCGTTTTTCTCCTTTTAAGAATTTATAAAAAGTGACTTAACAATATTTAGTATGTATTTGAATGATAACAAAAATGCAATATAATTTATATATCCTTTACAAACCTACTATAATACTCCTGTTACATACTCGTTTCCTATCCCTCTTTTACTCTTAACACTTAAAGAGTATAACAATTATAATTGAAAAATTTAATCGTTTACAAATTCTCCGTGTACCTTAACATTTAACGTAAAGTGAAATCCGATAACTGCTAATGTTTGTTAAATATAATACATTTATTGGTTTAAAAAGTGCTTAACCTCCCACACAAGAGATTTGAACACAAAACATAAAGAAAGATACAAAATGCCTAATCCTTTACATTCATATGTTTAAAGATAGAAAGACATATTAACGAATTCGAGTTTCTTAATAAATAAACATATATAAGTAATTCGCTTAAGATTTTAGTATTGATGACACAAAACCAAAGAATAATATTAATCTAGTCCAATTTTTGTTTTGTTTTTATAATGAATGAGAAAATATTGCATCTTTAATCAAAAACTATATACTCAATCAAGTTTTCAAATATTGTATTTAATCGTTAGCTAAATTCAAACATGTTTCATTTTAAATACTTGCATTATTACATTTACTAATTTTTATGTTCTGTATTCAAAATGTAAATGTATCGTCGTTTGTTGTTGTACGTACGTATGTATACAAGACATGACCAATTAAAAGTAACAAATGGCTTTTAGGGATGGATGTAGTAGTAGTAGTGGTGTTTTAGTGTTGAAATCATATTTGAGAAGTTTTCGTTATAGACATAACCTTCAAATCATTGAATAAACCAAATAGATATTCACGTGATGTCGAACTTTGGAGTTTTTCAATAAAAGCTTCTACCTGCGAAACGGGAGTATTTTATATGTGTATATTATAATCATTTCTTAGAATCAGGATAATGACCGTCTTTTAATTGATTTTTAATACATGAACTTTTCGACATCTTGCTCAAATCTTTTTGATCGCAACAATCATGCCAGTTGAAGAAACCCCTAATTTGGAACTAATGCATCTGTGCCGTAGAACTACTTTATCTTAATTCAATTAAATGCAGAAATTAATATTGCTATGTCAAGGTTTATATATAAATTGTTCCATTTGTTTCACATTCGAACTATTTCAAATAGTACTTATCAAATACAGAGTGTATAGTTCAGAAATTACCCGTTGAAGCTTGTTCTGTACAGGAAAACAAGAAACATACTACAGTACCATAGTCGAGTAGATACCAGTACTGTTGTCGTGTTGTCTAAAATTTAAGGAACCTCTTATGAAACTATGACATGACTCATACATCCCAAATAATTCTAGTAATCTAGAGCATCATTATTGACTTAACATGCATTTCAGTTATCCGAGAGGTGATCAACTAATTGTTTACGAACCTAATGCAAAAAATGAGACAATTGAAACAGTTTTATTTCAGATTTCCTTAAACCATCCAATGCCTTGACTCATCTTTCTCAACCTAGCCCAGCCTCACATAAGGTCCATATTCATAAAAAATACGGGAAGTTTATTAAATATTTTTATGAATACTCGTGTGAAAATGTCTAGATACGATAGGATCCTAACAGACTTAATTAGATCATATTGTTATATCTGATAGGATGAAATTAGATCAGAGCTGATCTATAACTATTTAATAAGGTTTAATTAGATCTCCAATCAACATTGAGATCTAACGTGATCTACAATTAGGTCTAACTCTGATTATATCTTGCGAGATATGCTATATCAGCACCTAGATATAGCCTTATAATTTTAGCCAGACCTAATTATAGGTTTGTCTGCGTACTTTTCCCGTAAAAATATCCAGTAACTATTTTTAAGAGAGAAAGGTAGATTTCACTCTTCCTGTAGAAATTAGAACTGTCTGCGTACTTTTCCAGTAAAAATGTCCAGTAACTATTTTTGAGAGAGTAAGATAAATGTTACTCTCCCAGTAGTAATTAGGTCTGTCTGTTTACTGCAATATTGTACAAAATGTTACAAAATGTTGTCTGTTTACTGCAAAACTTTTGCAACGAGAGAGCCAAAGAGAGAATTTGTTGACAGTTGGATGATAGAGAACTTGCAAAGTGTTACTGGAGGAATTTCTTCTATCAAGATTTTGCAAGTTCGATCAGCTGTTTTTTATTTACATTTTGATAGCAATATTTTTGTGTGAAAAAGAATAATAAAGTTGAAATTTAACAATGGCAGAGGTAAGTAGTTAGAATTGTGTTGATTTTTAACGTTTATAATAAACATTTTACTTCATGCTAGAAACATTTACTTCATGCTAGAAACGTGCAAATACACAGTGCGACCGTGCGACACATATGCTAAAATTCTTTTGCTTTGTTATTTCAATTGTTTACACACCGATCAGCTGTTTTCTTGCAGTATTTCACAAAATGTTGTCTGTTTACTTTTTGGGGAAGAGAAAAAAAAAGAGCGTACATTTTTTTTTACTCTCTGCAAAAAGTTACTGGATAAGTCTTGCTGGATTTTTTTCCAAAAAAAATTGCATTCAATTTTTTTTTTCTAAATTTCAGTAATACGTTAAATAAAATTTTAAAATACTCATTTGTACTTAATTCTGCCGTTATTAATTTATTTTTCATTTTTATTTGTTCACATAAAACAACTGATTTCAAACAGCTGTTCTGTCTTGAAAGTTTTTGTTGGCTAAAATTTCTCCAACCCAAATTTGCAAAATCTCTAACATCAAACTGGCAAAATTTTCTCTGTCTGGAGTAAACGAACACGATGCAGTTAAAATTTCCACAAATTTGCACGAATTTTCGAGTACTCGAACAAAACTAATAACTTTTGTATGTAAACAGCTGATTTGTAATGTAAACATTGATAGAAACAACAAACGCAGTTCAAACAAAACATTACAAATCACGAAAACTGTCTCTTTTTTAACAGAAATAGTTAAAGGTTAACTACAGAGCATGAAAACGTCATCTTTTACTGTTAAAAAATAAAATTCAAAAGATTAATTTGTTATTTTATACGATATTCTTTCTAGTTCATAATTTTGTTTGTTTACACAAAACATATGTTTTAAAATATATGTTATTTCTTTCTAGTTCATAATTTTGTTTGTTTACACAAAACATATGTTTTAAAATATATGTTCGAACTTGCAAATTCTTTTGTCTGTATCATCAAACTGTCAAAATAATCTCTCTCTTGCTCTCTCGTTACTGGCTGCTTGGTTCAAACAGACAACATCCTGTAATAATTTGTACATATTGTTACAAATTATCAGTACGCAGACAGATCTTGTATCTTACCGGTACAAATTTGAGATCAAATCAGATCTAATTCAATAGATATAGTTCAGTTCTGTTCAAATGTTATCCTATTAGATATCACAATATTTACGGACTTAATGGTATCTAAGCAGATCTGCAAATTTCAATTTTTCAGATCTAATGACGTCAAATTAGGTCTCCTCAGATTCAAATACATTTAAAATATAAGGATAAGGAGATAATTCCCCACAGCACCTAGTCCCGTAACTGGTTCATATTGCATTAGTTCTTGAACTAGTAATTTCTTGAAATAGTTCGACTATTTTATGCTTGTAACCCTCGGTGGTCAAATGATTAGCGAGCGCGACTCTGTTATTTGAATAATTAATAGAATTAAACTAATTTTCCCAGAAAAAGCTTCTCAATGATTCAGTGTAAAACTGTAGGTTTCGAGCAGTTAGTTTACACATTAGAAAGCGCACAGCTCACTTATTGTAAGCAGCTGTCCGCTAGACCTTCATCTAATGTAATGGGAAACAAAGTTTTTAACTTTCCTACTGCGATATTTGTTCCAATTCCAATATGATTTCTACAACTGACAAGTGTTCAATGAAATAATTGTATTTGCTAAATAACAAAAGATAATAAAGAGGAATGAATTAATTATTAATAATAATTATAGTCACAGCAATACATAGTACATACATAAAAACATTTGCACACAATTAATGTCATTGATACGACATTCCAAGCTATATAAATATGTATAACAAATGAAATAAATATAATTATGTATAACAAATGTTATCATAAAGAAAAATATTTAGTAAACAACAAACCCAATAAGATAACAACAAGCCAGTCGAAGAAAATATAGTTGAATTCGAAATAAAATTCAGCAAAAATGCGACAACAAACCATGCGGAAAATTATATTTACACATATGTATTTCTTCACCTATATACATGTGTATAAACAAACAAAATAACTTGTATACATTGATAAATAAAAAAATTAAAGAAAAGATCAACAATAAAAACATATTATGTAATTACAAAAATTAAAAAATAGCGTTAGTTTTAATGTGTTTCACACTTGATACTTTCACTAATATAACCCTAGTATAACCCTTTCAACTTTTTTGTTTTCATAAAAATTGCAACTGGTGGTCCTAAAAGGTCAATTAACAAGGGAATTCCTTCTGTCCTATGTAAAAATAACACTCCATTTATTTCTAAAAAATCATTTTGTAATTGCTAACATCATTAGTTCTTAGTAATTTGATTTGCTTTATTTGTTATAGTTTTTGTTAATTTAAAATTGATTTATTGTTTGTATTTAATTTTTTATTTTTTCTCTTTTTTTATTTTCATGTATTTTATTTCACACACAAATATAAATTCGTAGGCTCCCATTATACCACCACCTCTACCAACGATACCCTCTAAGTCTGCCATAAATTCCCATAAATCAAAGACTTCCACCACCACCACCGCGAACACATCTTCGTCATCAACATCATCGTCCACCACAAACCTATCACTGTTCGATAACTTTCAATTGACTCCACCAACACCAACTGTTACAAGCAGTAATAACAGTAATAACAACATGAACAACACTTCACTGTCATTATCATCATCGTCGACCACAACCACAACATTAGGCTCGAATATTATCACCTCATTATCAACGGACGATTCCTTATCAGACATATTCAAAAATGTTGATAGCGCCACAACTGTCATCTCTGCCATCCCTACAACATCCATCAGCCTCTCCACCACTACGACTACCACAACCACTATCACCGCCACCGACATTGTCATCCCTAGTAGTAATAATCATTTAACACGTTCCACTACACCAATGCAGCTGGCTGCAACATCGACAACTGGAACTGGAAGTATTTTTGATGCCTTTTCTAATACCAACAATAATAACAGCAACAACAACGCATCGAGTATTTTTGATGCATTTTCTATCAACAACAACAACAGTAACAACGCTTCAGGTGTTACTGATAATTACAACACAATCAAATCGACATCTTCGATTATAAGTGGTCCTACGGAATTCAAAGATGATCCCTTCAAAGATTACCGCTATGAAGATCCATTTAATATCAAGGATCCTTTTGCCGACGATGATGAGGACGACTGTGCCACTGACCCTGAGAAAGTATTCAAAGATGACTTCAGTTCAGATGGTGAGTTTTATAATCGAATTTTGGGAATAATGTGTAAAACATTTCAAAAAAAAAGAAAAAATTTAAACATCAACCCCCCCGTATTTATAACGAAAAGTTAGCTACTGGCTTTCATCGAACTAACGATTTATAAATCATAACACTTCAACTAAACTGTGAGAGTGGCTTCGAAGTGAACGAATATATGCCAACTTTTCACTATTCACTGTCTTTTTATTAACAACAATCATGACTATCAGGGATGCATTTGGCTAAAACAGACATTTTCATATTAGAGTGCGACAGTAGATGGGGGACTGTTATGAATTATTATTATGAATCAATCAATTATAATCAATGATTAATGACTAAAGCCCCGTCTTTAGTTCTTGCGAAATTGTCTTAAGAATTTTTGTCATTTATCGCTAAAGGTAAAATTTTGTTACAGAGAGTTTACATAATTTACCTGGCAAATATTTCGTTAATAATTCATATTTGCACTCCATTTTATTTTTAACGCACGTGGTATTACTTCTGTTTACTAAAATAATCGAAATTTCAAAATTCCGGTCCCAAACAATTAGCAAACAATTGTTTTCGTACGAAATAAGTTTAACGTAACAACCCTGTACTTGATTTTGCCTACGAAATTTTCACAAAGATCTGAGTACCAAGCAAATGAAAGGTGACCGGAATTTTCGGTTCATGAAATTTTCGTTATTTTTTATACACGTACTTCTTATGACAACGAAAATTTCATAAAAACTGAAAACTGAATACTGGGGCTTAAGACTAAAAATATCATTCTAGGTAGACACTGGTATATCCAGTGACTAACTTTTAGCTATAGATACATACGTTGCGAATTTAAAGAGAAAATAAGAGATTTGTTGATAAATATTATGGTTTCTTTCATATAAGTTTTGTTTCTTATATTTGCATGGAGGAAATTTAATTTGAACTTTGTCCTTACTAGACCTCACGAAGGCATTCATGATAGACATGAGTTTTTGAAATATGTATCGTTAATAAGTTGGGTGGTATTTACCTTATTAATAAATATTTTGATTCATTAGTATTGTCACTTTCAGCTTTCGCAAGGAAGTTTTAATAATTTTTGTATTAAACACACGGTTTTGTTGTCCATCTTCGTCATAAACACAAATTTCTATTTCTATTCATTCAATGCTTTCATAATACTAATAAAACCTCTGCATTTTGTCCATTATTTTCCTATCATTTTAGATGAAAAACCCAAAGTCAACAATAACAATCTAACACAGGATTCCCTGCGAACTATATCGACCAGTTCATCCACAGCTTCAAATGTCTTCAGCACTGCTAAGTCACATTTAACAGTTAGCAGTGATTTCCTTAACCAATTCGAATCATTTACTCTCAATACCAATCCGAGTCCAGTGCCATCACATCATTCAAGTTCATCAAGTGCATTCACGGGTTTGGGCGCTGTCGATTTAAATAGCAAATCAAAAAGTAATACACCCATACCGACAACAACATCCACATCGAACTCAGCTAATCTGTTTGATAACTTTGCTGATTTCGATGCCTTTTCAACAAAATCGGCTACCTCAACCATGGAATCTAATAAGAAAGTTAAGAAAACTAAGACATCCACAAAGCCCGATCAGTTTTTTGATGCGTTCAATGACAATTTTGATACAAACTCTATCAAAAGTTTTGATTCGAACTGTAAATCGAAAAGATCAAATACCAAATCCATTACATCTTTGGATGCATTTGACGCATTCTCAGTGACTGATAACAAATCACGGCAATCGCCCTTTGACGCGTTTGGTGTAGGCATGGGAGGTATTCAACAAGCATCTCCGGCGATGTTTGATGCTTTCGACGATAATAATTTTGAAGATGATTTCTTTAAGAATTCCAACTTATCATCCAATATCACGGCAAAAGATACCAATTTAACAAATCAAAAACTTCAGAATAAGTCACCGCTCTCATTCCATGATACCAATGATAATTTTGCTAAATTTGATGCCTTTGCAGGTGATAATTTCAATACGAATCTGAATAATAACCAAAAATACTCAACGCCAACGTCATCGGTGGCATCATTGTCAACGGCCTCAGTGTCCAAGAAATCGGGCAATTTAATAAAAGTACAAAATAAGACGCTACTAACAGCCGTATCAAATACCGAAAAAGCAGCGGCCTTATCTGAAAATGGTGCTAAATTACCGGAGAAATTTGCTGTGGATTATTCAAAACCTGAAACATTTGATGATGATTTGCAGGAGGCAATTAAACGTAGCATGATTGATCAGTAATGATTGCTCAATACTTAATAATGTGAACAAAAAAATGAAAACAAAACATTTTATGTTTGTTTTAATACATATAAAAAGAGAGAAATGCTCTTAAAATATATACATGTTAACAAAAAGAAGATATTATATATTACATTAAGTACGAAAGGAGTAAATGAAGAGATTATATTGTAAAAAAAACTTCCGGCAAATAACTAAGTATTTGCCTAATGAACGTCATTCCATTACACGTTTTAGCTCGAATCTAAGTCATTGTATTTGTACATTTTAATTAATACTGAGTCTGGCTAGTATCAAAGGATGTTTCGGTCACGATTGAGATGACAAAATATCATAAACAAATCATAGATCTTCGTAGGGAAATCTGATCATAGTGCATATGACAAGTGTTGAGCGCCTTACTCATAAAAGGTTGTGAGAGATTTGAGAAACTTTTTTTGTATGATAAACCGTCTCTCAAACCTCTAATAACTTTTTATTAATAAGGACGAAAGTGTTTAGTTGTGGTGGAAGATGTGATGTATTAAACGGATATTTTATGTCAGTTTATCACGGAAAAGAAGCAAAGTAAAAATATTTCATATAAATTTAAAAAACATAAATGAAATTTCAAACTCGTTAATTGAAATTAAATAAAACCTTCTATGGGCATTTACACAGAAAGTGCCACCCTATGTTGAATCTTGTCACCATCGTAAATTGTTTATATTTTAGGACCATGAAGTTCGATTGATTTCTATTCTCTTACTAAATACAGAATGTAAGAAGCTCTATGTTTAATAACAGATCAGAAAACAATCGAAGTAACTGGTCTTAAAATATATGCAATTAACGAGGGTAATGTGATGTGACAAAAGGTAGACCTTTCTGTGGAAATGCCCATATGTACATATATTTGATCTATCTTCCGTTAGTAAGTGAAAGTGGAACGCTTTCACGAGACCACGTTTCGCTTTCACGCAAAGAAAGGGTTTCACTTTCCAATCAATGACTCAGTGGAAGTAAAATGGAAACACTTTTTAAAATTATCTTTATTGAAAAATGCATAATTTTACGTGTTTTCTATTGAGTTACACATTACTTAAATTATTTCCAGGAAATTTGTAACAAAAACAATTAATTACGAAAATTGTATTTTTGTATCAGTTTTCTTTTATGTTACTTAGACTTTCGTTCTTCTACTTGTTCATCCACTTTGATTTAATTATGCGTAACATATGATTTTGTTTGTACGTTTGCAAAAAACACTTAAAAAATATGTTCGTATTCCAAAATCGATAAAACTCTTCCACGTGGAAAGTAGAACAGGTGGATCCACCTGAGAGCAATGAATATGTCAAAGGAATTAAATTCACGGTGGAGGATAGAACATGATAAAATCAGTTAATAATCACTGAATAATTTTTCTATGTTTATGTTTCGAATATCAATTGATGTCTTCTAAATATCAATTGATATGTTCGAAATATCACTTAATTCGTTTTTAGTTTGCTAGATTCCTAATGCGTTGCTTTAAGGCATTAATGGCGTAGAGAAGAGTGTTGAATGAAGATTCTCGTATCATCACAACTTTTACACTTTTTAAATTTCACGAATATTTTGTGTGAAAGTGTTGAAATAGGGTTTCACTTCATAACTCCTTTCGTAAAGCTAAAGCCTTTGACTTTAATGAGATCATGTATCCAAATCTATTATTTTACTTAAAATCCTTTATAAAATTATTATTATTTAATCGGCAAAGATTTGTTCTAAGAATGAAAGAAATCTCTTGATGATAAAAGTCTAACTTATGTTTTTTTTTTGCCTTTAATTTGTTTATAAACGTATATGATTCCATAATAAGCGTAATATTCACACATTTCTATGTAATGTCATATTTATACATTCATTTTTTAATTCCATTATATTTTAATAATGTTCTAAATGAATTATCGCACGGAAGCAATAACGTAAGCGGAGCGATATACCTTTGGGCGATAAAGGGAGTCAGAGACAGTGCGAAAGTTGAAATGAATTAAATTTATTATTTTATGCTTATGTTTATTTGATATCAATATTATTATTTTATTGTTATAACTCCATGTATTATTTACGATATATTCGATATGTAAATTCTTATTTAAAAACTTGTATGTATATTAAAAATAAATATATATATACATATAAACAATCATACGTACATCCTGCAAATAAAGTGTTGTATGTTTATATCAATCAAAATTTTGGTAATTTTTTTAAACTTTTTAACACGTCTTTAACGTAATTTCATAAAATGATACGGCAACATTTGGGTATACGATATCTGTTTGTGTAGCACAGTTTTCTCAAGGGGAATCAAAAGTTTTGGAAGGTTAAAGTTGTAAATTAAAAAAAATAGAGTATTTTTGTGAATCTCAGAAAAACTTGCATGTCGTCATAGAACTGACAGGACTGCCGGTATGTGCCTAAATCATTGTTACATTCCTAATATACACTGTCTCAAACAATTGTCCGTACACCAGCAACACATCAACATATTTTACTGTATCTCACAAAGTTCTTGTTTGATTTGAGTGAAATAATCTTTTTTTATAGTGTAATTTGTACTGTAAATGATTAGTAAAACTAAAAGTGTAACCAAGTTGAACTTTTTAGTACACACTGAATGGTCAAAAAGAAAGTTGTAAACAAAAACTCAAAAAATTGTCCGTACAGCATCAAAAGAAACGAAAAAACACCAATTGTAACGGTTGTTTGCAGTTTTATTTTTATTCGTACAATTTGGTATTCTAGTTGTTTGGTTTCCGATATAATTATTTATTCTTTAACTAAAATGTGTTCATAAAATAATAATCATTTAAAGATTTCGACTGACATCAAAGAATTGATTGTTTAAATGAAAACTGACGGCAAAAGTTTAAGAGAAATTGCGGAATGTGTTTCTAGACCACGATCATCTGTTCAATATGTGATCCAACAGCACAAACAAACTGGATCATTCAATATGATGCCGGGAAGAGGACATCCAAAAATCATAGATCCAAGACTTGGCACAAAAATCGAGCGTATGGTAAAGCTTGATCCTAAAATAAGTGCGGTACAACTTGCAGAAAACATTGAAAACACCGAATATGTTTCTTGAAATCCACAAACCATCCGAAATTTTCTCCACCTAAACCAATATAAGGCATGTGTTCCTCGCAAAAAAACCGTTATATCCAAAAAGAATATAAAGAAGCTACGTTTAGAATATGCTAAAAAGTATATTAACCATTCGGATGATTTCTGGGAGAAAGTAATATTTATGGACGAGAGAAAGTTTAATATTTTTGGGTCAGATGGAAGACGGTTTGTGTGGCGAAAAGAAAACACTGCCCTCTAATTAAAAAATCTTAAGGCCACGGTGAAGCACGTTGGAGGCTGTGTAATGGTATGGGGTGCTATGTCAGCTGGTGGTGTCGGAAATCTTGTGTTTGTTGAAACCAAAATGGACAAACTGTACTATTGAAATATTTTGAAACAAAATCTAAAAGCTAGCGCAATGAAATTGGGCCTAGGAGATGACTTTCGGTTCCTCCACGACAATGATCCGAAGCACACGTCAATGGTTGTAAGAGAATGGTTACTCTACAATGTGAAAGAAGTGATTTCTCACAATCCTCAGAGCCCAGATCTTAACCCCATAGAGCATTTATGGGGAGTCCTAGAGAAAAAAATATGGCAGAATATTGGGACAGAAATTACCCATAAGTTGGCGTTGTCTATGAAAAGGCGCTTAATGGATGTTATAGAGGCTAAAGGATGTCATACTCGATATTAAATTGTACCAAAATTCTTTTAAAAATACACTTTATTGAACTAAATTTCAAGTTACCTATGCTGTAAGGACAATTTTTTTTACCTATATTTTAAGTGTTTTTCTTTTAATTTCCTTGGTTTAATAAATATACGAAATAATTTTAGTTTTATATACATGATTTGTTTAGAGTATTTATTAGGCTTTTTAAAAATGGTATACCTCATCAAAATCGGGTGGGTATTTTAGGATAACACATAAATGACGTGAAAACAACAAGGTGTATGGACAATTTTTTGAGACAGTGTACATATACCGAAAAATATATATTTTGTAGATCTGATAAGGTTAAGTTAGGTTAGAGGGACTATCACCCAAGTAGCAGTGATGTCGTTTTGAATAGCCAGGTACCCTGAAAAGAAAATAATCTGCCAGTAATAAATTGATAATAATAACTTATATCCAATTAGTTCTGTTAATATATTTTAGAAGTACACTGTGTTCAGTACTCCCCACTTCCTGTATTCCGTCAAATAGGTGTTTCCCAAAATTGTGCTCGTATTTACCAAGGCTGGGCACTGTAGGATATAGTGTCCAGGTGTTTCCACCATAACCACGTCGTGGTAACTACGACAGCAACGGCTGCTTTTTATTCCAATGTTAACAGCGTGTGGTACAATCGTCCAGTGACCGGTTATAACAGCTGTCATTCTGGTTATTGTATTCATGTTTAGAGTCATAAGGAACTCTGTTCTCTTACCGTCATATCTAGGCCAAATACCCCGTGATATGCGACAGGTAGTGAGTTCTCTCCAGTTTTTGTCTGTCTTGTGGTAGAAATGAGGATCAATCGCGTTACCTACCACTATTAGAGTCCTTTCAATCACATTTTGTCCATCCGCATTTCCAATATAACATTTTCTGGCTAGTTCATCAGAGGCTTTGTGCCCGCTACCGGCTTTGTGTCCGCAATGACCTGGAACTCACACTAGGGAAAGTCTTGTAATGGCGTCCATTTCGTCTACCAGATTCCTGCATACACGAACCAGTATCGATCTATTGATATAACTCTAATCGCCGCTTGGCTGTCCCAGAAGATTTTCACACTCTTCCCTACTACCGATATTACTACTACCGCTTGTACTCCCCAGCTTCCACTCCACTATCCGTATTTAACTATTATTTTGTAAAATTTTGTTGAATTGAGTATTAGTAATTAAGATCTAATAATTACGATTTAATACTTATACAATTGTAGATTAAACCTTAAAAATGTATATGTCAACATCCAGCAACGGTGGGGGATTCCTCCACTCTTCTCTATGCCGTATGATTGTTCTGCAGTTTTTCCGGAAGTTCAACTTTGGACTTACATTTTTCGTTCTTTCAGGTACACTAGTCAAAATGCGCAGAATCAAGCTTATGCCCATAGCTTCCCTCTCTTAGCAAATTGTTTAATCGAAAATAAATTCAGAATCGTAATGACAGCAGCAGAAGGGCACGTCCGTAATGTCCCTGTCACGCCAACGCAAGCTGTTTTCTGTACTGGTGACAGTTTCCTATCTTTTTCCAAAGCCGGCCACCATACCCATACTCCATAGGTCAGAACGGGATTAACAACCACCGTGTACATCCATAATACGATTCTTGCAAGCGTAGAACGCACCATGCGCCTTTTTAACTTAATTCCGTGTTTGATGTTAAGTTTCCAGCTGAGTTTCGTATCCAGAATTACACCCAGGCATTTCACCTAATTCGACAACTCTAGTTGTTTACCATTGCAAGAGGGTAGCCGATATTGTCGAATAGTTCGCCTATTTGTGAACAGTACTATATCAGTTTTATCCGGGATAACGCCTAGACCACAGTCTGTGGTTCAAGTCCTTATCTCTCCCAAGATATCCTCCAAGACTTCACTAATGTTACCATCATTCGCATATGTGACTACCCTTCTGTTATCCACCAGTAGTGTTCATATCCACTAGCCATATTAGTGGAGATATCACCCCACCCTGGGGTGTGCCCTTACAGACTGACCTGGTGGCCGATACCTCACCCCACTGAGTGTTTATCTGAGTTACTGAGTGTAACTGAGTCTTACTTTCAGTTTTTACATTGCTCAAATCACCATCTATATTTAGGAAGGCTGCCATTGTATACTGTTTATATAAAAAACCCCTTTCGGCCGTTCTAACTATTTCGTGTAGCACTGTATTTGTAAACTTCCCCTTCATATAGACATGCTGGCTACCCGATAGACCGCTATTTCTTACTAGTGATCTAATTCTACACTGAACCAATTGTCGTAGGTGAAATCAACGAAGAATTTTAGTAACATTTTAACTAATTTATTTATTCAAATTGACGAAATTTTGAAAAATTGACGAAATTTCGTCAATATGAAATATCATAATGTAATAGTGTGTGTGCGCGTCATTCAGGAATAGAGCAACATTTTTAATAAATACTAATAAATGTCTTTTGTGGCCGTCGGTGGTGCAATGGTTAGTGTGCGCGGCTCTTGTACATGATATCCTGGGTTCGAACCCTGCTCTGACCACCTAAAATTTCTTTCGGCGGCGGTCACCTCGCATAGTGACGGCGACACTATCGAGTATATAGCCATGAAAAAGCTTCTCAAAATACCGGTCGGAATCGGTGTAAAACTGTAAGTCCCAATCAGTGAGTGAAAACTGGAAAGCGCACAGCTCAGTGATTGTGAGAAGTTCTCCCCGGTTCCTTCATGGGATGTAATGGGAAACCATTTATTTATTTTTATTTTTTAATAAATGTCTTTAAAGTCAGCAAATTTTAATAAAAATTGTTGCAATCAAATAGTAACGTGTACGTATTTTCCAACAAAAGGAATTGAAAATCAATTAGTGGCTTGTGGTTACGAAATATGTAAGTGTTTTCTTGGAAACATATGTATGTGACTACTATTTCATGATGCACAAGTTTTTTTACTTTTATATTGTATACTAATTTACATTGTGTCATTATAATATACAAAATCAATATAATTCTTTTAAAAAAGAAATAATATATGTATATAAAAATCATTTTTATTGGGAGTTATTATCGACAAAATGTAGTCAAATAAAATAAAATCTTTAATAAAATTTAAAATTTTTTTTATTCAATTTGACGATATTTCGTTAATTTTACTACTCAAGCGAAAAATTTAATAAAATTTTAGTCAAATCAGCATCCAGTTTATGTTAGGTCTATAGTGATGAAATTTCGTCAAATTAACTTACCTTTTCGTCGATTTCACCACTCCATTTGGTTCAGTGCAGAGTCTTGAGTATCAATGATGAGTGAAGGGCATATGGCTTCCACAAAACATTTCTATCTGACACGGTTCACCGCAGTTGTTTTTGCTTCTACCCATGTTAGATTGTTCTGTCTTAGTTCTTGCATTATTGTGCGTCTCCAGGTGTTCCTTGGTCAACCACGATTTCTTGAGGATTCCACTCAAGTGCCATCCTTATGATACTGTCCGGAGTTTTTCAGATAGTGTGTTCGATCCACCTCCATTTCTTATTCTTTATCTGCTTCTGTATGGGTTCCTCATTGGTCATGTTCCACGAGTTCTGTGTTACTTATGGTGTTAGGCCAGAATATTTTGAATATGATTCTGAGGCATTTATTGATGAATACCTAAAGCTTTTACTTGATGTTATGCGATACAAGTCAGGTTTGACTATCGTACAACAGAGCTGATTTAACACATGAGTTGAATGTTCTGAGCTTAGTTCTTCTGGATATGTGTGAGCTTCTCCATACTGACTCCAGTCTCCCGAATGCCGCCTTCGCCTTATTGAGACTGTTGAATACGTCTGCATTTGCGTCGCCGTTTGTAGACATTATTCTTCCTAGATAGCAGAAGGTATCTACATCCTCGACTGGTTGACCTTATGGCTTTGCATTTCTTGATATATATCTCAAGTCCAACATTGCGAGCCAACGTCCAAGTCTTCCAGTTTTGACTGCATATTAGAGATCTTATGTGAGAGTAGACAAATGTCATCCGCATAATCCAGATCTCCGAGTTGACGTGAGATACTCCATGTTATTCGTCTTCTCTTTTAACAGACTTCTCTCATTATGTCATCCAGCACGATGGTGGATAGCTGAGGTGATAGTGGGCATCCTTGTTTTACTCTAGGATTGGTGTGGAATGGTTGACTAATGTTCCCGTTGTGTAGAACTGAGAGTCCTTCATCCTCGTGCATAGCTCAAATTATTCGAATTATTTTCTGGGGTACTCATTTTCTTCTCAATGCTTGCCATCTGACAGTCCGTCTGATGGTATCAAAGGCTTTCTTGAAGTCGACGAACAGTAGATACAGGGGTACGCCATTCTAGAGATTGTTCTATAAAGATGCGAAGATTGTTGGCCTGATCAACGCAGCTTCTATTTGGCCGGAACCCTGCTTGTTCGTCTCGAAATATATTCTCTATTCTGCTTTGAAGCCTTCCCTGTATTATGACTCCGAGTTATTGCTATCTTTCAAGTCGCCACTTTTTGGTAACTTTACAATTGTTGAAGGTAACACTACATACAACTTGCCAATCTGGCAACACCATGACAACGTCGCAATTTGAAACCGGTTTTAGCGTCTATCTTCTAAACGGTGTATGTAGTTAATGTATTTAGTTGTAGCAAGCCAACGAGTCCACACCCGATTCACTAATAAAGAATTAAAGTTAAATTATTTCATTTAAAATAATTGTGTTTTATTAACGTAAGAAGCACAGCAACAATGATACATTTCTTCCAAGTTGGAGGCAGTCTTTCTTTCCACTATACTGATGTGATGTGAGGCTGTAGAAGTTCAGCCGTGGTTTCGATCTATTATTTTTCAATTTTCTAATCGCCTCTAATCTAATTCAGATTGCGAGGATTGCTCGATATTCTTAAGCTATTTTAGGCGGGGCTGCTCTAATCTATTTCGCTGTCCTCAGTAGCGTCTATGATGTTGCTAATTTCATTGAAATATTCTCTCCATCTCTGCGTCTGTGCATATTTTTACGCTAGTAGTTTGGTTGCACTACACCCAGTATTTCTACTGCGACTTGATTATATGTGGTTGTGATATCTTCCCATGAGTGTGTTGGATTGTTGGCAGCTGTTCACGAATTGCCATGGTTAATGCGTTCTTATCGTCATTGCACTGGCAGAACCGCCTTCGTCTTGGGTGCCTGATGATTTATCTTTGACATTTAATTTTGATCTTGATTTTGCCTGTGTTAAGCTCGTGGTCACTGCCTACATATGTCAGCAACTCTTCTATTACTGACATCCGACAAAGAGCTCCTTAGAATTGATAGCGTCTTACCGCTTGGATGTCCATGTATATTTTTATATTTGCTTACGCTTGGGGATGTCCATGTATATTTTTATATTTGCTTATGCGGGAAGATGGAACCACCTATGACTAGATTAGACTTATTGGTCTGAAATCCTTCACCGATTCATGGCTGTTCTTCTCAGCCTTGGGGATGAATATGATTCACCCTTCTCCAACTTTCTGGGATGCGATTTAATCGAAGACTGGCCGTGTATAACCACTATACAGGACGGGTGCCACTTTACAATTGGCGAATGTCCTAGGAAAGTGTAAAGCTGGCATCGCAGCTATCCGGGGAATGCGATGTTGCACCAGAGGTGAAAACTGCGATATTTACTACAGCTGCCATAAGCAAAAGCACGAATTCGGGTGCGGATTTATAGTTAGCAAAAGACTGCGGCACCTGGTTTCAAGGTTCAACCCAGTGAGTGAACAAATAGCCACAATTCGCATCAAGGCGAAATATTTCAACATTTCGTTAATTTGTGTGCACGCACTGACTCAGGATAAAGACGATGAGGTCAAAGAATCGTTGTATGGGCGTCTGGGGGAAGTATAAGAACGCCTCCCTGTCTACGACATTAAGATTATTCTAGGCGATTTTAATGCCAAATTGTGAAAGGAAAGTGTCTTTCGACCAACCATCGGTAATCACAGTCTACATGATACCACCTCCGGTAATGGAATAAGACTGATAGACTTCGGCGCTGCAAATAACATGGTAGGTAGTAGCACACGATTTCTGCATGGGGACATACATACATAAGGCGTCGTGGTTATCTCCTGATCAGAGGGCGAAGAACCAGATTGATCACTTGGTAATAGATGGCAGGCATGGCTGCGAACGTTCGCACAAGACTGAGCAGGGCGAAAAACGTATAAAGCCGAACAAGGGGAAAGCTGGATATAAGCTGTGTTCGAGTACTTTTCCAGTAAAAATGATCAAGTAACTAGTTTTCGGAGAGTAAGAATGATTTTGCTCTTTGAGTAAAAAATATAACAAAAAGTACGCGAACGACATCCAGTAAAAACTTGCAAGAAATAAGAACTTTGTATGTAAACAGCTAATATGCAATGTAAACATTGGAAGAACAAACGCAATTCGAACAAAACATTACAAATCAACAAAACTGTTTTCTTTTTCAACAGAAATACTTAAAGATTTATAACAAAACATTCAAAAATCACATTTCCTCTTAAAAACTAAAATTCCAATGATTAATTTATTATTTTGTATTCTTTCTACTTCCTAATTTTGTTTATTTACATTAAACATATGTTTTAAAACATATATTATTACTTGCAAATTCTTACTGGAAAAAATTTCTCCAGTAAAAACTTGTAAGTTTTCTATCATTGAACTGTCAAAATATTCTCTCTCTGACTCTCTCGTTACTGGCTTTTTGGAGTAAAGGAACACTCAAGTAAGAAATAGTAATAATTTGTACAAATTTGTGCAAATTATCATGTTCTCGAACACACCTATTGACAAGTTTTAAATACCGGAGATATCAAAGTCTTATCGACCAAAGGTCACTCTACTGCTAGGGCAGAATACTTCCTCTCCTGAGGACCTAGAAGCGCAGTGGAAGCACATCTCCCATTCTATGGAAACCGCTGCAGGGACTGAACTTGGCTACGAAGGGCCGCAGAAGGATAAACCATGGTACGACGAAGAATGCCGCATTGATGAAGAAGACGCTGCATGCACGTATGGCAGCGAAACAGTCAGTTACAACGCGTGCTGCGAATGAGCGGTACAAGTGGCTGAGAAGGAAGGAAAGCCAACTATTTAGGAGGGGAAATGACAGTGGGAGCAGAGGGAGAGTGAAATGCGGTTTTTCATAACCAAGTACGGTCTCTGCTCTTCAGGATCATGAGGCTGGAGGCGTTCTGCGTCAGTATCTGAGTGAGCTTCTTTGCATAGGCCGTGGCAATCTCGGGTAATTGGAGCTTTCCGATGCCTAGCTTTCTATATGTCTGGTTTCGTACGACTTCCGCTCTGTTTAACATTGTGCGAAAGTTAACTGCAACCAGGTAGTGATCCGAAACGATATTAGCTCCTCGAATCACACGTACGTCCATTATACTAGTAGAGTGCCTTCCATCAAATACCAGATGATCAATCTGGTTCTTCGTCTGTTGATCAGAGGATATCCAAGTAATCTTATGATGATAGTGGCACCGGATCTGTATAACCCATATCCGTAAATCGTGGTCCTTATATTTTTTTTAATTCAACAAATACGGGGTTTTATGTTTCTCATTCTCATTTTGTATTTTAATTGCTGCCAAATGAGAAACTGTACATCTCCACGGTCAGTCCCATGTTCATGGGACCGGGTTTATTCAGTTATAAGAGAATTAATTTAGATAAAAAAATAACGACTTTACATTTCAGTGGTTGAAAAAGGAATGAATTTAAAATCAAAATAAGTCATTCATGAAACGTTCTTACATACTACCATAGAAAAATAATTAAGAGTTTCCATTACTCTCTTCGATGCCTCTTCATGACGTCGTGGTAGTAGGCCATTTCATTGAGTTTTATTTGCTGCTGCATTTTACCAATTTTACTCTTTCGTTGAACATAAAACGGACAGAAATCAAAGGCAATGCGTATTTTCGTTCAATGCAAACAATATAAAATATAATTTAGCTGTCATTAGTATCAATAAACACTATTTAAAATTAGTTCCTGTCTTCTTTGCTCTCTCATTCTCCATCATCGCCTAGTACTTTTTCGATCAGCTGTGCCATAAAAATAAATAAATGGTTTCCCATTACATCCCATGAAGGGACTGGGGAGAACTTCTCACAATCACTGAGCTGTGCGCTTTCCAGTTTTCACTCACTGATTGGGACCTACAGTTTTACACCGATTCCGAACGGTAATTTGAGAAGCTTTTTCATGGCTAGATACTCGATAGTGTCGCCGTCACTATGCGAGGTGACCGCCGCCGAAAGAAATTTTAAGGTGGTCAGAGCCGGGTTCGAACCCAGGATCTCATGTACAATAGCCGCGCACACTAACCATTGCACCACCGACGGCCACCAGCTGTGCCATAGAATCCCAAAAACGATGTACAAGTAGACAGTCGAAATTTCTCTTCACTCAAATGCCAACAAACACAACGAGTGAAACCCATTCTGTCCTATTTATTCTCTGTTCTCTCTCTTACTCTCTTCATTGAATATTTCAATACACCAGCAGCTTTTTGATAGAGTTATTGTATATAACTATACAAAGTTCAACCTTGTTGAAGTAAAATTACATGAACTATGCAAAAAGTATGAAATAATCAAGATATGAAGCGTGAGAGAAATGCCTTTGAGTGAATTTCTAGCACTTTTTGATTCTCTTTTTCCAGGGTTGCCAAATTACGCACATCTTCTGGTCGTCTAATTTAAACATGTTGTAGAGAGAGCAGAGAAATGACGCGTTTTTTGTGATCTTCTACGAGGGTTGCCACATTGCGGTGGTTTTTCTTCGCTACTTGTACAGTCGTTGGTAAAAGGTTGTCATATGTTTTCAACAGGGATTGTCAGTATGTTAATAGGATTAAACGAAGTGGATTTTGCGTCACCCTAATGTTAAAAGTTAGGCATCTGATCAGTGCATACATACATATTACTGTAGCTACATATGTAAACAAAAGCTTCGTTTAAAAAACCAACACGCTCGACCTCTGGTTAACTAGCAGAGGCAGAGATAGATACATATGTATGGAGACAAAAAGCTCAATACAAGTGCATACTAAGCAAATTTCAGATAACCCCAACAAAGCTTTACGCTCATGCGATTACTTTCAAGCGATGATGACAACAGACAGAAACAACATCATACACACTTGTGCTCCCGCGATTTCAAAATTTCAGTACTCAACTGGCGCTCAGTGCAATTGGTATAACGGCACAAACGAACGGAACGAAACGGTCGACTACGAGATCATCACATCTGAGTGAGGGAGAGAGCAAGAACCGCGAAAACAAAAACAAACTAAAAGTGAAAATGTAAGTGGAAAAGTTTTTAATTCGATAATAACAAACAGAATGCAAACAAACAAATAGTGTGTGTGTGTAATCGTGTGAGTGATAAAACTATGTATATGAAAATGACAGATACTCGTAATAATGTTCATACTTTTATGAAGGTAGGGGGTGGCAAATATCTACCTAGTAAGTGCGACGAAAGCAAAAACATCAACAAATTATAACTACAACTATGAAGAAACGAGGGGACTCTGTTTGCTGTAGCGGTTCAAAGTTCCTAACTCGCCTGTGTACCACCACCTACGAACGCTTTATAATGTGTGTAGTATAATTAATAAAAACACCACCAACAATAACACTAATGACTGTAAACTGCTATCAAAACACAGCTCTATAGTCTTAATGCATGTATGTATGGATGGGCATTCGTATATATGTATGTATGTAGAACAATAACAATAATGTAGATACATAAGACCGGATCGACAATATTTCTACATGAATCGAAAAGGATTGGGCGCGAATAGTGTAAAATTTCTATATTGACATACATACTATGTAGTTTGTAGTACACTTATTGTGGCCTGTAGAGTGGATAACTTTGACCATTTGATCATAGAGTATTAGATAAGAGTTTCATTGTCTCTCTCTTTTCGTTTTCTTGCGGTAACCGAGATACATAGTTGGATCGTTGATATAGGTCGAGTTGCTGTTGTATATTAATTTATGGTTAGACACTAGACGAACATAAATAGTGCCGGATCGAACTCGTTCACTAGTTCCCGAACTCGTTCAATTATGGAGAGCATGTTTAACCACCATCTTGTGAAATATCTTGAGCCCAATGATCGGCAGTAGAGCTTCGGAAGAATGAGATCTACTGGAGAGCTGATGGCGTTCCTTTCGGAACAGTGAGGCGATCCATCCACCGGCGTGGTGAGTTTGATATTTCCAAGGCATTTGACAGAGTATGGCACGATGCACTATTGTCAAAGTTCGCTGCTTTTGGTTTCGAAGATAAGTTTTCTCACATATCATTCATTCTTATTCATTTGGCCATAGGCCAAGTCTTCAAGAGATTGAAGTTAAAAGACGGACGATGGATGAAACACTCGACTGGGATTTGGTGTCCATTGTTGAATGGGGTCGAATGAATAGAGTAGATTGTAATGCGGGTAAGACCCAGATGTTGTGGATATTGATGAATCAAACACTCTTGATGTTCTGGGCATGAAAATACAAAGTGATGCCCGTTGGGCAAAACATGTATTTGAAGTGTCGAAAGATGCATTCAAGTCTCTAGGCTTTTTAAAGTGGTGCAAGAAATACTTCAATCCATTTGATCTTCTCAATATCCACACCACCTACATCAGGCCAAAGATAGAATATAACTCCCATATGTGGGCAGGTGCTCCTAGGAGAGCTCTGGAGCTTCTTGACCGTGTACAGAGGAGAGTGACGGTGTTGATAGGGGACCATAAGGTATCCAACTCTATTGGCTCCCTTGAGCATCGTCGAAATGTGGGTGGCGTGTCGCTGTTCTATCGATACTTCCACGGTATGTGTTCTTCGGACATCCGTCGACTTATGCCAGACGTGAAAAATTTAGCCGAAGTACACGGCTTTTCATGAACTCTCATCCATTTTTTATCGAGTGGCGGGATGACCGCACTACATACTATAGGGAAAATTCGTTCTTCATCTGTACAGTGCGTATGTGGAATATAACTACTTCTGACTAGTCTATTTCCCATCAATTGTGACATACAAAGATTCCAGGCAAATGTCAACAGACACTACTCCCTCATTCCACCATTCACTACCTCAATTTTCATTCGCCAACACAATTCAATGCATTTATACGGGGCATTCCCGCAGTTTTGGTGTGATACAAAAAATTAAGGTGCTAGGACATAACAAACGCGAACACAATAGCTATATCGAAAAATTGGATTATGTTCGTGAGTTTCACATCAGGGTACCCTGCATCATCTACATACACTCACGGACACTAAATTAGCACACATTTTGTCTCAAAAATTAACATATTTATTTTTATATTTCACTCCAAATAACAAAAAGCTTTATTATAAAAACTTCAGATATGTATTTTTCTTAAAAAACAAACAAACTTTCCAGTTGTCTGCAAATTAATGCCATCAATGTCAGATTTTAGCTGGAAGGAAAAATAGCTCCAATTGGAATTTCTGAACATAAATATATTTAAGTAATTAATAAAAATATTGATGTTTTTAGATTACCTCTTTAATACTTAGTGGAATATCCTTTTTTTCTATTACGGCATGACATCTACGGGTCATACTTTTAACTAAATGTTGGCAGCGCTCTTGGGGAATCTAATACCAAGCACTCTGTATTCCGGTCCAAAGATCACGCAAGTTTTAGTATTTATGTTGAGCGATCTTACTTTTCACATCATTCCAGAGGTTTTTAATAGAGTTGAAGTCGGGACTCTGCGCCGGCCAGTATAAAATGGGAATTATTTCTTCAGCAAAACAATCATTGACAATATTTGATGTGTGTTTAGGATCGTTATCATTCATGTACTGCGCGATACTGGCATTTGCTCGAAAGCATATGGCTCAATTTGGTTCTTCAGAATATCCAAATACTTTTTTTCCGTTTATCTTCATAATAGATCCCACCCTGTACCATGACAGATCCCACACCATAATGCTTCCTCCGGCGTGCTTCACGGTTTTCTGTGTGTAACGTGGATTGAGTGCCTGACGTTTACAGCGATGAACTATAACTCTACCATCCGAACCCATTCGATTTCTTTTTTTCATTACGTCTAAGAATTTTTTCCAGAATGATAGATCTTTTGATTTATTGGTATGAGCAAAGAGTAAACGCTTTGCAATATTTTGTTTTAGGAAATGAGTGGTTTCTTTCGTCTTGCGCGTCCAAAGAGCTGAGCGTTATTGAGGCGTCTTCAGAAACAAAATTTATAAACAAAATTTTAAATTTTGACAAATTTAACCCACATTCAGAGTTAGCGTCTATCTCAGTGATGGCCAAATTTTGAATTTCCATAACACGCTTGGTGGAGAGCAAAATGATGTTCCTGCTCTGTCGGCACATGTATAGTATAAGCTTCTTCGTGTGTTTCGATCGTGGGCGTTCGGCTCTGGCCTTGTTTAATTTTTTTAAATAGCGGCATTCATGCAAACGTGAAAGCCGAGAACTTTTGCTCAGCGCAAGTTTCCCTCGCACCGTTGCATGAGGCACCAGGTAAAGTTGATCAGCCTAGTTGTGCTCAAAACCATATCAGCTGACCAAGATGGATACATAAGGTGATAGCAGTAGCAATTGCATGTATTATGTATGTGTACTTTTTCTACTGTTCTAGTGCTATCACCTTATTTATCCATCCTAGTCAGATGACAACGAAATGTCAAAAGTTTACACATTTCTCCATCCCACGTTTGCGCAGCAAATTTGCCTCGAAAACTTTCCACTTTTGAGCAAGTCGCTTTGTATGGGAAATTTGTTTGTTTTGACGTTTGCTGTGCAAGTTTACGATGTTTTCGAGGTTCTTTAGAGCTTTCATGAAGACCACTAATGTAAATCGAATCAGTTAGTGTCATGGTTCAAATATAATGGTAGATGCAGTACGACAACAAATAGAACAAGCCAAAAACAACAGGCATTTTGTTTTTGCTCAGTGTCTGTATTGCGTCGTCAGCTGATTTCAAAATAATGAAAATGTAAATAAAATTGGAAAAGTACCTTTTGCAAAATGATAGTGTTTTATTTGATATTGTGAAAGTGTTTAAGTGTGAAAATTGAAACGTTTCTATGTGATTTTTACAGCGACAACATTTCAAAAACAGCAACTGCAGACGAACGGGGGGTTGCAGATAAACAAATGTAAACAAACTTTGACATAAGAGAAAAACTTACTCATACTTACTCCAGAAAAAAGTTCTCATTAGCTGGTCTTGTTCTTCTATCATTTGTTTGTACCACGGTTAGTGTTCAGCATTTGCTGAAACTTTCTTTAAGGTCTCGCTGCGTAATTGTTTAAAAATACATAAAACAAATGCCACGTCAAACTTAAGAGTAGTTTTGTGCTAATTTTGTGTCCATGACTCTATGCCAGTTTGTTTGTATTTACATGCACATTTATATCTTTTAATAATATAATTTCGTTTTTAAAAGTGTTTTTAATCATCGATCGACTTGCTAAACTCGCAATTAAATATCTATATAAGTCTTATGAGTAAAAAGATTATGTTTTGGAACTGTCGTAGTGTACGAAACAAATTTATGGAATTATTTAACTTTCTTCGTAAGGAAAATATTGACATTTGCTTACTATCCGAAACATGGCTTAAATCGTCTAATAAATTCTACCATCCAAATTATGATTGTATTCGAGTAGATAGAGAGCATACTGTTGGAGGAGGTGTTGCTATTTTAATTAAAAAGATAATTAAGTACAAAGAACTTCCTGTAATTGAAACGAAAGTTATTGAAAATGTAGGTATCGAAATTTTTTCCAGCAATTCCAAGAGCATTAAGCTTTACAGCGCATATTTCCCGGGTGGTTCTAGTTCACCTTTAGGGCAACTTGATTTTAAAAGTGATTTGCGAAAACTTTGCAACGTAAATGGCAGTTTTTTATTTTGTGGTGACCTAAATAGCAGGCACAGAAATTGGGGGTGCTCCAGGGCAAACAGTTGGGGTAATATTTTGTCAGAGTTAACAACCTTTTACCCAATCTTCATTCTAAATACGGATGATCCAACGTATATTCCTACTACTAGCAGATCATCGCCGTCAATTATTGACATTGTGCTAACAAATTCTCCAATGTACATAGATACACCGTATGTCATTAACGATCTTAGTTCTGACCATCTCCCTGTCATATTTAATCTTAATTCTAGCATCACCCATAACTCGGTCACTACTTTGGACTATAAAAATGCAAACTGGAAAGAATTTAAATCTCAGCTTGAGAACAAATTTTCAAATTCTACAATGGACGTAAGTCAGAACATTTGTACAGCAGTCATTGACGAAAAAATTAAATTTTTTGAAGGTAATTTGTTAGAAGCTGAAGCTAAATGGATCCCAAAAGTGGAAAATATTCCAAATTGTTTTAAACTTCCTGTCAGAATTAAAAAATTAATTAGTCTAAAGAATTTTTATAAAAGACAGTGGAACAAATATAGACAGCAAATAGATTATGAAAATATGGAGCGATTGGTTCTCGATATTAAAGAAGCTTTATTTGTTTTAAGAAACAAAAAATGGAATAACCGTATTTCAAATCTAGATAAAGGTGAGAAACCTTTTTGGAATATTAGTAAAGTACTTCGTAAAAAACATTTACAAATGCCGTCACTGAAAAAGGATGATTCAAGAATTCACTCCAGTCAGGAAAAGGCAAATGTATTAGCTGATAAATTTCTTGAGAATCACAAAATCTCAGAGAGTTTGGGCGTGCCCACACAAAACGCAATGATCGCCGAATTCATTAACAGATTTAATGTAACTGACGTTGAGCCCAATACTTCAGATTTCATAAGTTTTGATAATATTGTTGATATATTGAAATCTATAAAAAAGAAAATGTCTTCAGGAATAGATAATATTCGTCTTATTCTTCTCATTCAGTCGCCTGCTATTGTTATTCACTATCTGGTTTTTATTATAAATTGTTGCATTAAGCTTAAATATTTTCCTAATACATGGAAACTAGCTAAAGTTATACCGGTACTTAAAAGTGGTAGGCCGGCAAATGAGGTTGGAAGTTATAGACCAATTAGTCTGTTAAGCTCACTTGGGAAAATCTTCGAAAAAGTTATTCGTGATAAACTATTAGCTTATACTGATGAGCACAATATTATTCCCAACGAACAATTCGGGTTCAGGAGGTTTCACAGCACTAGCCAACAAGTCAAAAGAATTTGTAATCATATTAGATCGAGTTTCGACCACAAGGAATCGACCGCTTTAATTCTCTTAGATGTCGAAAAAGCATTCGACTCTGTTTGGCATGATGCTCTCATATCCAAATTAGTTCAATTTGGCTTTCCTCTTCTTTTAGTAAAACTGATAGACAGTTTTTTAAGAGTTAGAAGATTCAGAGTTTGCATTAACAACGCATACTCACCTGATACTTTAATTTCAGCCGGTGTACCTCAAGGCTCAGTTATTGGGCCTTTATTATATATAATTTTTTGTTCTGACTTTCCGACACTGGAAAATTGTAATACTGCGTTATATGCTGACGATATTGGTATCTTCACGTCTAGCAAGTCACCCCAAATCATTACTGATAACCTACAAAATGCAGTACAAAAAGTAAACGATTACATGCGCAAATGGAAGATAAAATTGAATATTGCTAAAACGCAGGCCATCTTTTTCACGCGAAAAAGAAACGTCTGTAATCTACCAATTTCTTGTTTGCACTTATCGGGGCACACGATACCATGGTTAACAAATGCCAAATATCTAGGAGTAATTCTTGATACAAAGCTTATTTTCCGCGATCATATTAATTCTATTAAGAACAAATTTAGCATTGCAATAAAATTATTATACCCTCTGATAAACCGAAACTCAGATCTGTCAACTGACAATAAAATCTTATTATGTAAACAAATCTTCCAATCAATTATACTTTATGCTTCACCTGTCTGGGGAGTATGTGCAAAGTCCCACATTAAAACATTACAGATTTGTCAAAATAAATTATTACGAATGATGTTAAAATTGCCTTGGGATTACTCTACAAATAGATTACATAAAGAGTCAAATGTAAAGCTGATTTCAGAAAAAATTTGTGATTCAATAACTCGTTTCAATTACCATTGCACAATGTCAGACAACCCTCTAATCGCCAGCATAGTTTGAACTGAACTATCTACTTGCAAATAACACAACCACTATTTTCTTTTATATAATTTAATTGGAAGGTTTTTGATAGTAGTATTTTCCTTCGTAAAGTAGTTATTTTATATTCTTTCCTGAATTTTTTTTTCTTTTATAATCAAATTATCATATATAATGTTCTAGAATTAAGGTTTTCTGTTTCTTTAATAAGTTTAGATGTTTAAGTTACAAATATAAGAACATTTTACTACTTAAATAAATAAATAATAATAAAAACAAAGAAAGAGTAAGAAATTTGGTAGTAATTAGGAAGAAATTTTTCTAGCAATTTGAAAGAAATTTTTCAGAAAGAAAATGCCCATGGGTTTGTAAAAGAATTGCTAAAAGCAATGGCAAATATTTTCTAAAACTATTCATTGTGCATTATTTTATTTCAATAAGCTCTTAAGTCTTCTGCGTTTGATGAAACTGTCAAAATTTACTACGTATTGTCAAAAAAGATATCAATTGGCACAGTAAAAATGAAAATTTTTCTCACCATATAAATTTTTTTTCACCATAGTACTTTGATAGCGATTGACACAGGCCCTGAATCATTAAAAATGGGACAATTGTGTAGGTTCACATTAAAGGTTGGAAGTAGGGGTTTGTGAAACAAAAGAAATACATATTTTTTTTATTGTATATGATTCGAACTGAAGTTATTTCCGATTTCTTAAATTATAACCATAAAAAAAATAGTTTCCCATTACATCCCATGAAGGGATTGGGGAGAGCTTCTCACAACCAGCGAGCTGTGCGGATTCTAACTTTTCACTCACTGATTTATACTCGTATAACAATAACATAAGTATAACATATGTTTAAATTATAACGCTATTATACAAACCCACGTAACTTTTTTCAGAAACTGATCAATTTCGAAAGTTCCTCTATGGATTAAGAGACTCAAAATGTTTACCAAACTTAGGTTTCTTTAATCGACGGATAGAGATATATTCAGAAAGTGATTATACTTGCAAAGGGTAAACCCATCTTTATATTGTGGAAGGAGAAAGCAATGCAGGGTGTTATTTAAAAAAAAAGCGAGAATTACGAACTTAATGGGTGAACAAAATTCGTCGGTTATGTCGAACCGCACCAATATTCTGTAACGAACGTTTTCGGTTTTATAAAATTGGATTTTCGACCCGGTCATATCAAAATTTGTCCATATGTACATACTTACATACATATTTGTATGGACAAACATAAAACTAAAACCATTCTAACCGGCATTTAAAATTCATTAAGTTGATTTTTCTACTTAGCTTTCTGTTCTGGTTTTGTTTTATATTATTTCTCTCTTAATACAACTGTTTTCAATAATCAAATTTGGGAACCGTTTCCAGGTTCTGGTCGACAAGATAACATCTCACAAATGTGAATCGGATTAGAAAAAGAGAAAGTATAAAATCTTTAACATAGAAAATTTAGTTAATATTTCCGTTTTGTTTTTTGTTATATTTATTTGATCTTTGAAAGTTTGTGTTTTTCAATCATAACCCGGTTTGAGATAGTATTTTCTATTACAAATTAATTTTTATAGAAAATTGTTTTTACAAAATACAATAAATATATAGTATCTCGATAGCCACCAATGCATCTCAGCAGTACCTTCTCCGCAAGTATGTAGGTAAATTACCACACGTTAAAGGGTTAATAAAACCTCGACGGAATGGGAATTGTTTCACACCAGCTACTAGTAAGAAAGCGCCCAAAACAATACTTTACCGAAAACATCAATATTCACAATTTCTTGTTTATGCAGGATTTCATTAAAAGTCAGTGCATAGATGTTGTTTCAAAAGAGAAATATTGATTGCCATGAGATTGGCGTTACAGTGTACCGTCTGCGTAGTATTTCCGTTTCGTTTTTAATTAATGTTTTTAGTAATTGTTCGGTTCAAGATCAATAACTATTAAAAAGTAATTTTTCTATGAAAAAGAAAATTTTAATAGAAATATTAAAAAGAAATGTGTGAAATTGATCATTATGGTGGATGGTTGGGAATATATGTACCTATTTCAATGCCCACCAAGGCATATCATCAGCTGCCTACTCCACAAGTATTTAGGTATATCATCACACATTATAGGGATAAACAAATCTCAACTAAGCGAGAATTCTCTAAACTCCTACTTGTGCAAAAACATCCACAACAATACTTTACCATAACCATCAATGTTCACAACATTTCTTTCCTATGCATGCTTTCATCGAAAGCCATTGCATATTAAATTAATATACAAAAAGGTACACTGTAACGTCAATATCATGTCACAAATGCACGGAGTATGTTGGGGATATGGAGAGAACATTTACCTGCATTTCTTGTCCCAGAAGAAGGTGGTTTATATTGCCTTCACCTAACCAAGACACGTCCAGAATAACATTACGGGCCAAAAATCAATGAAGCTACAGGTCCTGTACAACTATTTAGTGCTAGCGGCGATGAGTTGAAACGTGCGTGCTCAGCTCATATGTTAAATTTTATTAGACGAACAAATGCCCAGCGACCGAAGTCAGCGTATTTTCTTCTGTATTTAAAAAAATGTGATCCAAGTGTATTTGCAAACTATCGCGGAATAAACCTTTTATCCATTGCATACAAGGCCCTCTCAAGCGTTGTGAGCGAAAGACTACGCAAACCTGATCGGACCTTATCAGCGTGACTTTAGATCTGGTTTACACCCACAACCAATCTGATATTTACATTATGCTATAGCCTGTAAAAACCGACGAGATGCAAGTCGATACTTATCCTCTCGGAGAAAAATGTATAAGATTGGAATCCCCTTTATGGTGACATTTCAGCAAAATGACACTGACCAACACCAAATCCTTACCGAACCATTTGAGACCATGAAAAAAGGTGTAGGTAACACGAACAAAGCCATCAGCAGCAAAAACCACTTGCTAGCCATGTAAGCTGATGATATTTTACAAGTGCGGACTGACCGAGAATTTACGAAAATAGGGGAAGAAATCCTCGCACAGGAGTTTGGTAGTAAAAGTAAAAGAACATAGGTTCCGTGAAACAAAAATTCTTATAACTTCGAGGTAGTGCACGAGTTTATTTACCTCGGATCTGCCATAAACAGGACCAACAACGGCAGCCTTAAGATCAAATGGAGAATTTCTATTAGTTTGGGCTCGTAGAATTTCTCATAGTTTGGTTTCTCTTGAAAAAACAATAACACAGCTATATCATACTCTTATACGGCGTTCCGGAATTCCGCGATTTTGAAGTTTTCGAGATGTCAACCCACCAAATATATATTTTGCCGTCTAAAAATCAGCTGTTTACTGAATTGAAATCGTTAAAACTCTTACATCGCGGTATATATAAACTTTGCTTTGCTTACTTATAGTCCCTGGGAACACAAGACCTTAACTTGAAATGTGACTAGAGGAACACCCCAAGCGGGAGTCTTATCTCCACTCCTCTGTGATTTGGCACTGAACTGTGTTAGGTTGGAGTTGAAGGAATCAGGTTGCCTAGTCGTAGCATATGCTGACAACCTGTCAATCGCAGGAAAATACCGCTCGACGTATAAAGATGTGTTCCATTGCCTAATCAGGAGACTCTCTAATTGGGCCACGGAGTATGGATATAATATTTACACCCAATCCAGAGAAAACGGAGCTCGTGCTCTTTACCAGGAAGCAGAAGGGTCCGTAGAGTCATCCCTCGACTCTATGTGGTAGAGAAATGTGCCTAAAGGAGAGTGCAAGATATCTAGGTGTGATTTTCGACAGAAAGCTTAGTTTCAAGTCAAACACTATGATTAGGATGACCCTCTTTCGTCTAAAAAGTAGATGATGCGCTCCATCCCCGAGAATAATTTACTGGATATCTACAGCTGTTGTCCGCCCGATATTGCTTTACGGCATTATTGTTTGGTGGCCAGTACTAGAAAAATCCAATTATATAAGTCTGTGACAAAAGTCCAGAGAATGATAATGGTGTGTATCGCGGGCGACTTTCGGTTTTGAGGGTTATTCACACGTATTACCACTAGATTGCTGGGAAGGAAAATGGTTGCAAAATAGTCATTAAGACTAGGGCATTCTTCGCAATGGATCACCAGCAAATATGGCCATGGGTCGATTTTGAGGGATCTGCGCTATCCACAGTAAAACCCGACTACATAACATCAACTTCAAACTTTGAGAGAAACTTCACCACTCATATTGGAACGGATGCATACCAGATTATAGAATGCATTTAGGCTTTTACACTGATGGCTCCAAACTAGGTGGCAAGGTAGAGTTTGGAGTCTATTCTAAACAGCCGAGTCTAGGACTTGCACAGAGGCTACTAGACCATTGAAGACATTACAATTGGAGAAGATGCCCTTTGGGTGGGATGAAACATCATCTCCGCCTGGGATATCAACATCTACTCTGACAGTCAGGCTGCTATAAAATCCCTGTAATCTGTATTACTGACTTCAAGAACTGCCCACAACTTCCGCGCATCTCTAAATGAGATGGCCAAGAAGTTCGATATTCACCTAACGTGGGTGCTGGGGCAAAGGACCATTCCAGGAAATCATGCAGCCCATGAGCTGGCAAGATTGGGAACTACCTTACTCATTCCACTGGATAAAGAGCATATGGGTATGCCTTTTTCTGCATGGAATCTCATGCTTAAAACCGAAGTTTCCAGATACGCGAATGATAGATGGTCTCGTGATACAAATTGCAAGATCACTTGGCAAGTATGGCCAGGATATGACCTAAAGCGTACGCTACACCTGATATCCTTTTCTATACAAGCACCGGGATTCTGTAACTTTTTTAGTATAAAATTCGGTAGTTAAATTTCAGATTTTTGTCAGTTTTTTTCTACCGATTGTTACCGTTAAAAAGTTAAAGAATTCCGGTGAAGATAGCTCTATGCTGGATACTTTTTAATAGGCAGACATATGTCTATAGTTCGAATCTCAGTTCATGATTACTGCGGAAGCTGCAATACTGCGGAAGCTGTAGAGGGGGACGAGAGCGTCGAAAATCTTGTTGCCCGGCCCTTTGTATGAGTAAGAGAATATATCTAGGACCTTATTTCATATTGGATCTAACAGGCATTCGGGAAGTTTAGCTGAATAATCGTATGACCTTTCTGCAGAGTACTATTTGGTTAGTCAGGACCAATATACATCTTTTCTTCAGCTACATCCTGGAATATCGGGATGAGGCATCATATCGCTCGAACGCCCATTAACCATACCGGGTCAAGTTGCAGGTTCAACGATGGGGACGGAAAATGACGTCCCATGGTAGCACAAGGGTCCTAAGTGTGTCAATTATGACAGCCACTTCTACCTATCCTAACCTACTTAGTTTAGTTCTCCATTCAGTTTTCATGAAACTTTCGTTCCCATAAGAATTACGTGTATATAAAATATCGACAATTTTGTGAACCGAAAATTTTGTTCACTTTTCAATTGCTTGCCACTCAGTTCTCGGCGAATACTTCGTAAGCAAAATCGATAACAGGGTTGTTATGCCAAAGTTATTTCGTACGTAAACAATTTTTTGATAATAATTTAGGACCGGAATATGGATATTTTCATATATTTCACAAGAAAAAAGTAACACCACATACTTTAAGAATAAAATGGAGTGCGAAGGGGAAATTGTCATGAATTATTTGCAAGGTAAATCAGATATACATATGTATGTGGCAACACTCTGCAACAAATATTTTCGTTCAGAGATAAATGACAAAACTTCTTACGAAAATTTACATTTATTACATTCCATGGAGATATAGGGGAGAGCTCCTCACAATCAATGAGCTGTGCGTTTTCTGTTATTAGACACACCGATTTCGATCGGATTTTGGGAAGCTTTTTCATGGTAAATTACTCAATAGCGTCGTCGTCACAAGAGACCGTCACCGAATTCAAATTTAAGGTGCTATGTGTGGGAATTGAACCCACATTCTTATTCGCAAGAATCGGGCACATTATCCATTACACCATCGACGGTCACAAATGCTTTCAAAACTATATAAAGCTATAATCGCTAACGCGAGTATTACCGTCGTATGAACCACGGGCTGTATGACCTATGTATATCCCGAAATCGACGTAGTTAAGCGAAACAAATAGAGCTATTGTTTTGACTAGGACATGTCCGTAAAATAGATAAAGATGAACCAGCGCGAAAGGTGTTCGACGATGAACTGGAAGGACGACTAGAACTCCACTGGAAGGTGCAGTTAGAAGAGTCCCTGTGCAAATTTGGGGTTATCAACTGGAGAGAAATAGCAAAATATCGCGTTAATTGGAAAAATTTGTGATATTCTCCTAATTCAATCGGGTTGTAGATTAAAGTATAGTAACAACCAGTCACTAAAAATCAATTATCAACCTGTTTTAGTAGCTTAGGTACCAGAAAATTTAAACAATTTTAGGAATGTCGACGTTTGCATTTGTACAAATATATTGGAGTTCCTTCTCCACATGACAACACCTTCTTCAAGCCACATCATTCACGACATAAACATTAATGCGTTCTTGTTTGACGCAACTATTGAAAATTGTTTAAGGGATATGACTTATCAGCAGGTCTTGCATGGTATCGCTGGTATTTACAGATGATAGTGGTTGGCTCTTTAGACAATTGATAAGATTTCTATATATAACAGCATAATGTTTAATTAAATACACTCGAAGAGGTGTCGTCGTGATACGGGTATATATAAGTAGTATTATAATTACAAACGTTAACCTTCATAGTCCTTGAGACATTAACTTTTTTTCTAATAAACCATCATGTATACAAGACTTGAGCGGAATCACCAGGTTTACTCTAGTTTGGGTTCGTGTAAAACAACAAATCTCTCTGATTGTGAGATGCTCTTTTCTGTCCCTTCATCGTTCAAATTACTCAACCCCATTCCGGTAAAATTAGATTATGAACTGGTGAAATATGAGCAGCTGCACACAAGTTTGTGAACTATTTAATCCGATGCTAGTTGCAATGAGTCTATATGTTTCATTTTCTTTAGTATAGAACATGTTTAAGGCGGTGTTACTTCTCAACTATACACAACACACGAATCAATATATTTTGAAATGGTCCACAGCTAGAGGGTACAATTTCTCTGGTCAAAAGAGGGTACAATTTCTGTAAAACCTAATTCATCGCAATGTTAATTTCTACAGTTGATTGTTTGGAGAGGAAACAGTTCTAAGGGAGATCAAAAATATCATATTTTTTCAGTTCCATAAGAAATTTCCATAAGAAGTACGTGCATAATATATTCATCTTTTATGAAATTTCCGTTGCCGTAAGAATTACGTGTACAAAAAATAACGAAAATTTCATGAACCGAAAATTTCGCTCACTTTTCATTTGCTCTGGTACTCAGCTATTTGCGAAAATTTCGTAGGCAAAATCAATTACAGGGTTGTTACGCCCAAGCTATTTCGTACTAAAACAATTTATTGATAATTGATTGGGACCGGAATTTCGGCATTTTGATAGTTTTAACATCCAAAAGCAACACGACATGCGTTAAAAATAAAATGGAGCGCGTAGATGAATTATAAATTAAATATTTGCAAGGTAAATCAAAGATATGTGGTAACTCTCCGTAAGAAAATTTTCCATTTAAGAGATAAATGATAACTTTTCTTACGAAAATTTCGGAAAAACTGAATACAGGGCTATAATAAAGAACGAACATTTCGTGAACCGGAAATTTCGCTCACTTTTCAATTGCTTGGTACTCAGTTCTTTGCGAAAATTTAGCAGGCAAAATCAATTACAGGGTTGTTATGCCAAAGTTATTTCATACGAAAATAATTCTTTGATATTTATTTACGACCCAAATTTTGACATTTCGATTATTTTGACGAACAACACCTGAGTTAAAATTCAAATGGAGTAAGAAGAAGAATTATTTAAGAAATATTTGGAAGGTAAATAAATCAGAGAGAAATTGTACAAGTTTAATCGAAGAGCAATAAATAAGAGTTTCCATCCCTCCCTTAGCGTTCTCTGGCAGTCGTCGAGGTAGCAGGAAATTTCATCGAGTTTGAGTTGCTGATATATGCTACTCTTTGGTTGGACATAAAACTGTAAGAAATAAAGGGACTTGCGTATTTTAGTTCAATGAAACCGACACAAAACATAATTTGGCTATCATTAGTATCAATCAAACACTATTTAAACTTAAGCTGGGATCACACGATTTGTACATTTGGCTAAAAATTTGTTATATTCATAGACAAATCGTGTGATCTCTAAATTGCATTTGTCATTTATCAGAAATGCCAAATATTTGGCTTCTTGTGACAAATCAAAAACAACCATAAATGCCAAATCGTGTGAACGCAAATGCCAAATAAAATTTACGAAAATGACCAAATTTCTGATTTGCCACTTGAAGACAAATGCAAGTGCCAAATAGACAAATATTGTTGCCAATATGTTGATTTTTTTGTACTTGTTATGGTTTCAATTTCTTTGCCATTTTGATTAATAATTTGGCATAACTACACTTTAGTTACTCCACACCGATTTCATAGAATTTTTTAAACGATTAAAAGTGACCGACAATTTTTTTGGCGGTCGGTCCAACTTTTTGATATATAGGCCTTCAAAGCTTGAGTATATAATCGGCTATATCTCAGGTATGTATGGTCCGATCTTGGTCAAGTGAGTATCATTAGAAAGCATGTTTTCATTTTTATTAACCCACTGGCGGAAAATTAACAACAATAATTTTTTAACGTCACTTTTTTGATAGAAACCTATTTTTCTCAAAAAATGGACGTCGTAAAGTTACAACACTTCAAGCTTTTTTAAGGTATAATACTCTGCAGTAACCCTTTAAACACCAGAGATCTGGGTCAAGAGGTATCAAAGTTATAAAACTGAAAAAAATGTAGCATGGCACAGTGATCAGTAACATAATAACATTGGACATTGAAAATAGGGGATCCCCGACTTGAGACTCCCTTGTTATTAATTTACTTTTTAAACAAACCGAAAAACCCCTTCCGGCCCGAATTTTGCTATTAAACTTTCTCTCTCTACATTTTAGGCTTTTTGAACGTGAATATCTACGGTCTTTGAAAGGTTAATAAGGAGTACTATACCTTAAAAAAAGTTGAAGTGTTGTCTGCTCATTAAATCAAGAAAAAAAAACAGTAGTTTGAAACAAAATATTTTGGTGAAAATTGGCAACCTTATAAAACATACGTTTTAAGTTTCAAGGCGCCACGTTGTTTAGTTTTTATATTTGAGATTGTTTGAGACAGCAAAAGTAAACGATCTCAGTGAATTTGTAAACACGGAGAAAATTGGTCACCGTTATGTAACTCAATATTTCCATTTGAAAGGTCTCAGTCCAAGCAAATATTAAAGCCGAGATAGATTCATCAAGACAATGCTGCAGTTCACACATCCACTATTGCGATGGCCAAAATTAATGAATTAAAGTTCGAAATGCTTCATCACGCACCTTATTCGTCAGATTTAGATTTGCCAACAATGAAGAGGTGGAATCTGCGGTTGATGGCTATTTTAAGGAGGTTGATAGTTTTTACTATAACCAGGGTATCGAAGCTATTGAATATCGATGGAAAAAATGTATCGAGCTAAAAGGAGATTATGTCGAGAAAGAAAGAAAATTTTTCCCAACTTTTTTGTGTCTGTTAGGTCGGCTAGTTTTGGAACCGCCCTCGAACTCTGTTTCTGTAAATTTCCTAATTCATAGTCCATCAGCTGTGGCATGGTTTAATGTCTAAAGCGTAGTACGAAGTTGAATCTAAATTTCAGGTTGACTATGTAGACTATGTAGAAAAACACTCTGAATTTTAGGTTCTGAAAGTTTTCAGGTGTCTTGGTGGTATGCAGATGAAAAGAGAAACAAACGGATTTTTTGATGTTTTCCGTCTACAACTTCGTATTCAGTTCTTATGAAATTTTCGTACGAAATTTGGGCATTTATCTCTAAACGAAAATTTCGTTGCGAAGAGTTACCACCTGTCTCTGATTTACCTAGAAAATATATAATTTATAATTCGTTTCCGTACTCCATTTTATTTTTAACGCATGTGGGTGTTACGATACTTTTAGTTATTAAAATTTTCGAAATGTCAAAATTTCGGTCCCAAATAATTATAAAACAATTGTTTTCGTACGAAATAACTTTAGCATAACAACCCTGTAATTTATTTTGCTTACGAAATTTTCGCAAACAGCTATGTAAGTACGAAGCAAATGAAAAGAAAGCGAAATTTTCGGATCACGAAATTTCATAAAAACTGAATACCGGGCTTTAACAAAAATTTCATACGAGCTGAATACGGGCTTATACCGAATTTTTTATTATTATTTAGAAACAAGTTTGCATTTATTTAAATCAGATGGGATTTTGTAGACCCTGTTCTGGCATCGAATATTTCCATTAGACCATTAAAACAACACAATTTATACGATAATTGATAAGCGTTCCAGTGTTGCCAGAGACCGACTAAAAAATTATGCCAAATATCCTCAAAAATTGTGCCGTTTGCAAAACCATTATGCTAAAATTAGCTTTTAGTGTTTTTTCCAATTCTGAGTTCAAAACACATACAGTCCCTCCAATAAATGGATGCTCAGTTCGCCCTTAAAAAGTTGTTAAAAATAAGTATGATGGTTTTAATTTGTTATAGCCTGTATCTTAATTTCATACAAAAATTTTTCAACTTAAAATACTTTTACAAATTCTACATCAATAACAAACGACAGACATTAAATAAAACTTAAAAAAAAAGATTTTATTACTTTGTTTAAGGTCCATTATTTTTAACAATTTCGATCAATCATCGAATAAAGTTTCCCAAGTTTTGAATAATTTCTTTGGGAATCCCTTCCACTTATCCCAGCGAACAGTGGTCAATTCGTCACTACTTCGAAATTTTCTTTGTCGGATATTTCTCTCATAATGAACACGGAGATTTTCCCAGGAGTTTCGAGAAGAACTTCCATCGGATTTAGACCATTTTATAAAAGTCATGCCTTGATATTGAACTACTGTCCAATACGACTAATTTGAAGTTTGTCGTCAATATTATTATTCCAGGTAAAAAAGTAAGTCTTTCAACAGGTTTCCACTCCTGAGTTGAAGAGTGCATTATGGTATCCATAATAATATAAGTAAATTTATAAGGAATTTTGTCATTTATCTCTATATGGAATTTTGTAAATAATCAACCTGTTTCTGATATTTCATGAATTAAGTTTTTGCTTTTAAGCTTGTGGAGTTGCTTTATTAGCCAGCAACCTAAAAATGTGATATTGTACCTTCTATTCCGATAAATAGAATGTAACATTTTCAGATAAATTAAAGGGATAAATTAAGGGGAAATTTTGAGGAAATTGTGCTAAACGGCACAATTCGGGATTTCGGGATATTGTTCCCATAAACAGCTGATTTTTGTACAGCTTGAAACCCGCTTGATTGGAATAGGTGTGAACTGGAATATCTGTACTATTACAAATCTTTAGAAACCAATGTTGTATTCGGCGATCAGTAGCAACTAAATATAGTACGTAGCCCAATTGAATAACAAACAAAGTAACATTTATAATGAATGTAGTGTATTGTATCTAAGATAAGCTCTTGAATATTTTGTTTCTCTAAATTTATAATAGTAGCATGAAACAAGCAAAACAACAAACGCGTTAATAGAATTGTAGTAGAGATATGACAAAAAAACCTTATGATAATTTACTTTAAAGCTTTATATATACATACATACATATGTACATACTACACATATACCCGTTGGGATATACATATATATTATATACATTAGTCTACATTCATATATATGTATATATTCATTAAAGTTTATATGTGTATTTGTAGTTAAAGATACAAAATGACGCCGTACTATATACACTGAATATAACCATTTCAATCAGAAAATGTTACGAAATCGCTGATGATAACCTGATACATTTTAGATTCTTAAGATGTTCATCGATTATTTAATAGTTAACAAATATCATACATATATGACAATGAATATTAATTAATTTAATTAAAAAATACATTACAGACATACTTACAGTTGCTTCACAATCAGTGGTGTATTTGATTGTGGTGAGTCACCAATGTAGAATAGTTGGCGGGTTATTCATATCTAGAGTGTAACAGATTACAGGTCTATCCATTGTTTTTCATGAAAACCAAAGACGATTTACAATTAGACGACCAGAAGATGTGCGCAACTTGGCAACCCTGGTAAAAGAGAACTCAAACGCATTTCTCTCTCGCGTCATATCTTGCTTATTTCATACTTTTTGCATAGTTTAAGTAATTTTACTCAACATGGTTGGAATTTGTATAGTTATATACAATAACACTATCAAAAAGCCGCTTGTGTATTCAAATATTCAATGAAGAGAGTAAGAGAGAGAGTAGAGAAGTACTAGTGTTTCACTCGTTTTGTTTGTTGGCATTTGAGTGAAGAGAAATTTTGACTGTCTACTTGTACATCGTTTTTGTGAAAACTTTACAGAGACTGATATACTATAATCAGTGTTGCCAGAAGCTGTCAAAAAAAAAACATGCCAAAAAAAGTGCAATTTGCAAAATAAAAATTCCAAAACTGAAACAATCAAAAATTGTAGTACTGCGGCACTTTACGGCCTATTTTCGAAAAAAACACAATTTCCTAAACCATACATATTCGAACACCCTCACCCATAGGGAAATCTGTATGTATAACTGGCTGGCTGGTCGGCAGGGTAACTGGCGTAAGCCTTTAACGACCACAATGAAATGTTGTCATTGCCTATTATTTAACCAAACTTAGTTTGGGATTGAAAATGGGTGTTCTGGTGAGTGTTTAAAATTCCTTGCTGATTTTCATTGCTCAACTGATTTACTGACTGTGACTGCGAAAATGATCCGAACAAACTGACATGAAACCGCACACACAAAAAATGATTTTGTTTGCAACGTCTGCGTCTTGGTTTGGAGGGGGCAATCGACGTCGTTGTCCAAATTGTGATCGATTGTCTCATCGTAATTGGATATCTCTGGTACCTAACGCGGGGAATTAATCTCTCCATATTCCCAACATGCTCATCTGCAATGAGATTTCCGTAATTGTCTTTACAGAAAGGGGCTTTTGACTTTTTGGTAGATTTTTCGGGCTTTGTTATTCCTTCTGTGTGTCTCAATTTTCTCACTCTCACGCTTTTTGCACTGCTGTTTCTTACGCATAGAGAAACGGTATACCTCCTTTCTTTTTCCCCTATACTTCTCAGTCGCAGCTCGCGTTACAACTGATTGAAGCATTGCCATACGTGCAGAGTTCTTTTCATCATTCGCTATGCCATAGTCTTCATCGTATCAAGGTTTGTTGCGAAGCTGGTTTTCAAAAACATGTACGGTTGTTGCGGCAGTTTTTATATAGTCGGAAATGGGTTTCCACTACGCATCAGGATCGTCATCGGGAGGGGTGGAATCGCTGTTAGCTCCTCTGATCACTCCTACGTCCAATACACTAGATGAGATTACCACGGGATCAATTTGGTTCTTCGGTCTTTGATCAGGGGACACCCAAGTAGCCTTCTCTTTATGCTGGAATCCGGTACCACTAACGACCATGTTTTTTGCCGCGACAAAGTCAATCTGTCTCATACCGTTGTCCGAACTGTCAGCATGTAGACTGAAATTGATTAATCAGCAAATTTGTACTTAACTCGAGAAAATTGGCGTGGTTTTTTAAATTTATTAAAATAGTTAGACGGTTGAACCAGGGGGTGTTTCTATGGCACAGCTGATCGAAAAGGTACTAGGGAAATGATGTAGAATGAGAGACCAAAGAAGACATACAGATTACACACCATGCATCAAACTAAAGTGTTTAAAAGTGTTTGATTGGTAGTAATCACAGCTAAATTCTGTTTGCATCGAACGAAAATACGCATTCCCTTTTATTTCTGTCCAAATTATCCCAACCAAAGAGTAAATTACCAAAGCAACTCGAACTCGATGAAATGGCCAACTACCTCGTCGTCATAAAGAGGCATCGAAGAGAGTTAAAATACTTAGAGGCAAATACATATAAATTTATTTTTGTTTTTTAGGGTCAAGTTCTCCTTACATCAAATTTAATGAAATTGCAAATAAACAGTCTAGAGCAACATACTTTTGCAGTAAAGGATTTTTTCAATGCCAACTTACGTCCATATTTGACATCTACACCCGTGATAATTCTATAGATGTTAAAATTCTTGGTTGAAAATAAGCATTTTGTCAGAGTTCAATTCCGAAAAACAGCCATACATTATAGAAATAATGCAATTTATCGACAAAAAATTCTAAAAATGAAGCAAGAAACGTCCAAAGTTAGCATAAATTTTGCAAAAAATTGCTAAAAAAGCATTTAGCATGTTTTTCCAGAAAAAAAGTGCAGAAGCCAAAAAAAGAAGCTAGAATTGCACTTAAAGTGCTAAATTGGCAACACTGACTATAATAGGCAATCCAAGGCCAGATAATAAACAGAAGCGGAGAAAACCACTCTTACCTCATATCAAAACAGAGAGTAATTATATATTTACTTATTCCGTGTTCGTGGTGAATTCGGTGTGATAGAGAGATATTCGACGTAAATTGACTGAAACCAGGTGGCGTTACATGAATTGTTGACTTAAATTTGTCATTTCGTTTTGGTTGAGAACTGTGAAATTTAAACAAATTTTGGACTTGTTTCTTAGCTTCTATTGTTAGTGTACATTTGTGTTGTAATTAACACAATAATTTCAACACACAAACCGAAATGCAAAAACGATGTACAAGTAGACAGTCAAAATTTCTCTTCACTCAAATGCCAACAAACAAAACGAGTGAAACCCTAGTACTTCTCTACTCTCTCTCTTACTCTCTTCATTGAATATTTCAATACACGAGCAGCTTTTTGATAGTGTTATTGTATATAACTATACAAATTCCAACCATGTTGAAGTAAAATTACATACTTACTTACTTATCCGGTCTCGGACAACCCCGGGGGGTCAGGGACCTTACAAAGCGAAGATAACATATTTCGCCAACCAGTTCGATCTTTTGCTTTATCTCTCCAGTTGGTAATACCAAGTGTACGCAGGGATTCGTCAACCTGATCCCTCCAGCGGAGTCTTGGTCTTCCTATTTTTCGTCTTCCTTCGAGTTCGGTTTCGAAAAGCCTTCGCGCTGGTTCATCTTCATCCATTCTACTGACATGGCCTAGCCAGCGCAATCGCGTTATCTTGATCCGCTTAACTATGTCAATGTCAGGATAAAGCTCATACAGCTCATGATTCATGCGTCGCCGATACTCGCCGTTGTGCACTATAGGGCCATAAATTTTTCGGAGTATTTTTCTCTCGAAGACTCCTACACATGTTTCGTCTGCTTGCGATAGGACCCAGGATTCTGCGCCATAAAGCAAGACAGGTTGAATGAGAGTCTGGTACAGCTGGACTTTTGTTACTCGAGAGAGGGCTTTATCTCTAAAGTGCTTGCTTAGCCCAAAATAACATCTATTCGAAAGCACAATTCTCCGTTTGATCTCAAGGCTGATGTTGTTGTTTTTGTTCACGGCAGATCCGAGGTATATAAATTCGTCCACTACCTCGAAGTTATAACGGTTATCAACGTTCACGCTTTGGTCTAATCGCGTGGAGGCCCTGTTCGTTGAAACCATTAGTTTTGTCTTGTCCTCATTCACCGTCAGACCCACTTTTGCTGACTCCTCAATTCTCGAAAAAACCGAAGTAACTTCTCTAATTGTGCGCCCAATGATATCTATATCATCAGCATACGCGAGCAGCATGTGACTTTTGCTGCTGATGGTTTTATTCATATTGACTGCAGCTTTTCTCATAATGATCTCCATTAAGATGTTAAAGAGATCGCACGATAGGGTGTCGCCTTGCCTCGCTTAGTTTCGAAAGGTTCGGTAAGATCCTTACCAACTTTCACTGCGGATTTGGTGTTCGTCAAGGTCATCCTGCAAAGGCGTATGAGTTTTGCAGGAATACCAAGCTCAGACATTGCTTCATAGAGTTTCTCCCGTATCGGACTATCGAAGGCTGCTTTATAATCGATAAATAGATGATAGGTGTCGATTTGTTTTTCGTGTGTCTTCTCCAGGATTTGGCGTAGCGTGAAAATCTGGTCAGTTGTCGATTTTCCAGGCCTAAAGCCACACTGGTATGGTCCAATCAGGTCAGCGATAATTGGTTTTAGTCTTTCGCACATTATACTTGATAGAACCTTATATGCTATGGATAAAAGGCTTATTCCACGGTAGTTGGCACAAATACTCGGGTCACCTTTTTTAAATATGGGACATAGTACACTGAGACTCCAATCGCCGGGAATGCTTTCATCTAACCAAATTTTGCTAATGAGCTGATGCATGCACCTTATCAGCCAGCCTTAAACAGCTCCGCCGGTAATCCATCGGCTCCTGCGGCTTTGTTGTTCTTAAGCCGGGCAATAGCTGTTCTGACCTCGTCTTGGTTAGGAGGGGGGCAATCGACGTCGTCGTCCATATTGTGATCGATTGTCCCATCGTCATCGGATATCTCAGGTACTAGTAGCGCGGAGAAATGCTCTCTCCATATTCCCAACATGCTCTGCACATCTGCGACGAGATTTCCGTCTTTGTCTTTACAGAAGGGGGGCCCTGAACCATGTCCATTAGTTCCGTTTTTAACTTTTTGGTAGAATTTTCGGGCTTCGTTCTTCCTTCTGTATGTCTCAATTTTCTCACTCTCGCGTTTTCTCCACTGCCGTTTCTTACGCCTAAAGAGACGGTTTACCTCCTTTCTCTTCTCCCTATACCGCTCAGTTGCAGCTCGCGTTGCAATTGACTGAAGCATTACCATACGTGCAGCGTTCTTTTCGTCATTTGCTATGCGACACTCTTCATCGTACCACGGTTTATTGCGAAGCGGTTTTTTGAAACCAAGTACGGTTGTTGCGGCAGTTTTTATAGAGTCGGAAATGGGTTTCCACTGCGGTGGGTTCTGTGCCAAAAGTTGCGAGAGCTTCCTTGAGTAGGCTGTGGCTACCTCTGGTAATTGCAGCTTTCCGATGTCCAGCTTCCTCTGCGTCTGGTTTCGTACGATTTTCGCTCTACTTAATCTTGTGCGAACCTTTGCTGCTACCAGGTAGTGATCAGAATCGATGTTAGCTCCTCTGATCACTCGTACGTCCATTACACTGGATGAGTGCCTTCCATCAATTACCACGTGATCAATTTGGTTCCTAGTTCTTTGATCAGGGGATACCCAAGTAGCCTTGTGGATGTCTTTATGCTGGAATCTTGTGCCACTGATGACCATGTTTTTTGCCGCGGCAAAGTCAATCAGTCTCATACCGTTGTCGGAACTGTCAGCATGAAGACTGAAATTGCCAATAGTTGGATTAAACACATTCTCCCTTCCTACTTTGGCATTAAAATCTCCTAGTACAATCTTAATGTCATGGCCAGGGCAGCGGTCATACGTTTCCTCTAGGAGCTCATAGAATATGTCTTTGGCATCATCATCTTTCTCTTCTGTCGGGGCATGCACACAAATTAGGGAAATATAAAAATATTTCGCTTTTATGCGGATTGTGGCTATTCGTTCACTCACAGGATTGAACCTAGAGACTAGATGTCGCAGTCTTTTGCCAACTACAAATCCACAACCAAATTCATGTTTTTTTTCATGGCAACTGTAGTATATATCGCAGTTTCTTTCTTACATAAACTATGCAAAAAGTATGAAGTAAGCAAGATATGACGCGAGAGAGAAATGCGTTGGAGTGAAGTCCTAGTGCTTTTTGGTTTTCGTCTAATTGTAAATCGTCTTTGCGAAATGTTGTATCTGGTATCTGGCAATACTTTTCAATATGCAACGTCCATATGCAACCAAGCATAATCTCGTCAAAATAGACAGTCAAAATTTGTCTTCGCTCAAATGCCAACAACCACAACGAGTGAAACCCTAGTCATTCTCTGGTAACTCTCTTCATTGAATATTTCAATACACGAGCAGCTTTTTGATAGTGTTATTGTATATAACTATACAAATTCCAACCGTGTTGAAATAAAATTACATAAACTATGCAAAAAGTATGAAATAATCAAGATATGACACCAAAAACGATGTACAAATAGACAGTCAAAATTTCTCTTCACTCAAATGCCAACAAACCAAACGAGTGAAACCCTAGTACTTCTCTACTCTCTCTGTTACTCTCTCCATTGAATATTTCAATGTATTTGTAGTTAAAGATACAAAATGACGCCGTACTATATACACTGAATATAACCATTTCAATCAGAAAATGTTACGAAATCGCTGATGATAACCTGATACATTTTAGATTCTTAAGATGTTCATCGATTATTTAATAGTTAACAAATATCATACATATATGACAATGAATATTAATTAATTTAATTAAAAAATACATTACAGACATACTTACAGTTGCTTCACAATCAGTGGTGTATTTGATTGTGGTGAGTCACCAATGTAGAATAGTTGGCGGGTTATTCATATCTAGAGTGTAACAGATTACAGGTCTATCCATTGTTTTTCATGAAAACCAAAGACGATTTACAATTAGACGACCAGAAGATGTGCGCAACTTGGCAACCCTGGTAAAAGAGAACTCAAACGCATTTCTCTCTCGCGTCATATCTTGCTTATTTCATACTTTTTGCATAGTTTATGTAATTTTACTCAACATGGTTGGAATTTGTATAGTTATATACAATAACACTATCAAAAAGCCGCTTGTGTATTCAAATATTCAATGAAGAGAGTAAGAGAGAGAGTAGAGAAGTACTAGTGTTTCACTCGTTTTGTTTGTTGGCATTTGAGTGAAGAGAAATTTTGACTGTCTACTTGTACATCGTTTTTGTGAAAACTTTACAGAGACTGATATACTATAATCAGTGTTGCCAGAAGCTGTCAAAAAAAAAACATGCCAAAAAAAGTGCAATTTGCAAAATAAAAATTCCAAAACTGAAACAATCAAAAATTGTAGTACTGCGGCACTTTACGGCCTATTTTAGAAAAAAACACAATTTCCTAAACCATACATATTCGAACACCCTCACCCATAGGGAAATCTGTATGTATAACTGGCTGGCTGGTCGGCAGGGTAACTGGCGTAAGCCTTTAACGACCACAATGAAATGTTGTCATTGCCTATTATTTAACCAAACTTAGTTTGGGATTGAAAATGGGTGTTCTGGTGAGTGTTTAAAATTCCTTGCTGATTTTCATTGCTCAACTGATTTACTGACTGTGACTGCGAAAATGATCCGAACAAACTGACATGAAACCGCACACACAAAAAATTATTTTGTTTGCAACGTCTGCGTCTTGGTTTGGAGGGGGCAATCGACGTCGTTGTCCAAATTGTGATCGATTGTCTCATCGTAATTGGATATCTCTGGTACCTAACGCGGGGAATTAATCTCTCCATATTCCCAACATGCTCATCTGCAATGAGATTTCCGTAATTGTCTTTACAGAAAGGGGCTTTTGACTTTTTGGTAGATTTTTCGGGCTTTGTTATTCCTTCTGTGTGTCTCAATTTTCTCACTCTCACGCTTTTTGCACTGCTGTTTCTTACGCATAGAGAAACGGTATACCTCCTTTCTTTTTCCCCTATACTTCTCAGTCGCAGCTCGCGTTACAACTGATTGAAGCATTGCCATACGTGCAGAGTTCTTTTCATCATTCGCTATGCCATAGTCTTCATCGTATCAAGGTTTGTTGCGAAGCTGGTTTTCAAAAACATGTACGGTTGTTGCGGCAGTTTTTATATAGTCGGAAATGGGTTTCCACTACGCATGAGGATCGTCATCGGGAGGGGTGGAATCGCTGTTAGCTCCTCTGATCACTCCTACGTCCAATACACTAGATGAGATTACCACGGGATCAATTTGGTTCTTCGGTCTTTGATCAGGGGACACCCAAGTAGCCTTCTCTTTATGCTGGAATCCGGTACCACTAACGACCATGTTTTTTGCCGCGACAAAGTCAATCTGTCTCATACCGTTGTCCGAACTGTCAGCATGTAGACTGAAATTGATTAATCAGCAAATTTGTACTTAACTCGAGAAAATTGGCGTGGTTTTTTAAATTTATTAAAATAGTTAGACGGTTGAACCAGGGGGTGTTTCTATGGCACAGCTGATCGAAAAGGTACTAGGGAAATGATGTAGAATGAGAGACCAAAGAAGACATACAGATTACACACCATGCATCAAACTAAAGTGTTTAAAAGTGTTTGATTGGTAGTAATCACAGCTAAATTCTGTTTGCATCGAACGAAAATACGCATTCCCTTTTATTTCTGTCCAAATTATCCCAACCAAAGAGTAAATTACCAAAGCAACTCGAACTCGATGAAATGGCCAACTACCTCGTCGTCATAAAGAGGCATCGAAGAGAGTTAAAATACTTAGAGGCAAATACATATAAATTTATTTTTGTTTTTTAGGGTCAAGTTCTCCTTACATCAAATTTAATGAAATTGCAAATAAACAGTCTAGAGCAACATACTTTTGCAGTAAAGGATTTTTTCAATGCCAACTTACGTCCATATTTGACATCTACACCCGTGATAATTCTATAGATGTTAAAATTCTTGGTTGAAAATAAGCATTTTGTCAGAGTTCAATTCCGAAAAACAGCCATACATTATAGAAATAATGCAATTTATCGACAAAAAATTCTAAAAATGAAGCAAGAAACGTCCAAAGTTAGCATAAATTTTGCAAAAAATTGCTAAAAAAGCATTTAGCATGTTTTTCCAGAAAAAAAGTGCAGAAGCCAAAAAAAGAAGCTAGAATTGCACTTAAAGTGCTAAATTGGCAACACTGACTATAATAGGCAATCCAAGGCCAGATAATAAACAGAAGCGGAGAAAACCACTCTTACCTCATATCAAAACAGAGAGTAATTATATATTTACTTATTCCGTGTTCGTGGTGAATTCGGTGTGATAGAGAGATATTCGACGTAAATTGACTGAAACCAGGTGGCGTTACATGAATTGTTGACTTAAATTTGTCATTTCGTTTTGGTTGAGAACTGTGAAATTTAAACAAATTTTGGACTTGTTTCTTAGCTTCTATTGTTAGTGTACATTTGTGTTGTAATTAACACAATAATTTCAACACACAAACCGAAATGCAAAAACGATGTACAAGTAGACAGTCAAAATTTCTCTTCACTCAAATGCCAACAAACAAAACGAGTGAAACCCTAGTACTTCTCTACTCTCTCTCTTACTCTCTTCATTGAATATTTCAATACACGAGCAGCTTTTTGATAGTGTTATTGTATATAACTATACAAATTCCAACCATGTTGAAGTAAAATTACATACTTACTTACTTATCCGGTCTCGGACAACCCCGGGGGGTCAGGGACCTTACAAAGCGAAGATAACATATTTCGCCAACCAGTTCGATCTTTTGCTTTATCTCTCCAGTTGGCAATACCAAGTGTACGCAGGGATTCGTCAACCTGATCCCTCCAGCGGAGTCTTGGTCTTCCTATTTTTCGTCTTCCTTCGAGTTCGGTTTCGAAAAGCCTTCGCGCTGGTTCATCTTCATCCATTCTACTGACATGGCCTAGCCAGCGCAATCGCGTTATCTTGATCCGCTTAACTATGTCAATGTCAGGATAAAGCTCATACAGCTCATGATTCATGCGTCGCCGATACTCGCCGTTGTGCACTATAGGGCCATAAATTTTTCGGAGTATTTTTCTCTCGAAGACTCCTACACATGTTTCGTCTGCTTGCGATAGGACTTTTGCTGCTGATGGTTTTATTCATATTGACTGCAGCTTTTCTCATAATGATCTCCATTAAGATGTTAAAGAGATCGCACGATAGGGTGTCGCCTTGCCTCGCTTAGTTTCGAAAGGTTCGGTAAGATCCTTACCAACTTTCACTGCGGATTTGGTGTTCGTCAAGGTCATCCTGCAAAGGCGTATGAGTTTTGCAGGAATACCAAGCTCAGACATTGCTTCATAGAGTTTCTCCCGTATCGGACTATCGAAGGCTGCTTTATAATCGATAAATAGATGATAGGTGTCGATTTGTTTTTCGTGTGTCTTCTCCAGGATTTGGCGTAGCGTGAAAATCTGGTCAGTTGTCGATTTTCCAGGCCTAAAGCCACACTGGTATGGTCCAATCAGGTCAGCGATAATTGGTTTTAGTCTTTCGCACATTATACTTGATAGAACCTTATATGCTATGGATAAAAGGCTTATTCCACGGTAGTTGGCACAAATACTCGGGTCACCTTTTTTAAATATGGGACATAGTACACTGAGACTCCAATCGCCGGGAATGCTTTCATCTAACCAAATTTTGCTAATGAGCTGATGCATGCACCTTATCAGCCAGCCTTAAACAGCTCCGCCGGTAATCCATCGGCTCCTGCGGCTTTGTTGTTCTTAAGCCGGGCAATAGCTGTTCTGACCTCGTCTTGGTTAGGAGGGGGGCAATCGACGTCGTCGTCCATATTGTGATCGATTGTCCCATCGTCATCGGATATCTCAGGTACTAGTAGCGCGGAGAAATGCTCTCTCCATATTCCCAACATGCTCTGCACATCTGCGACGAGATTTCCGTCTTTGTCTTTACAGAAGGGGGGCCCTGAACCATGTCCATTAGTTCCGTTTTTAACTTTTTGGTAGAATTTTCGGGCTTCGTTCTTCCTTCTGTATGTCTCAATTTTCTCACTCTCGCGTTTTCTCCACTGCCGTTTCTTACGCCTAAAGAGACGGTTTACCTCCTTTCTCTTCTCCCTATACCGCTCAGTTGCAGCTCGCGTTGCAATTGACTGAAGCATTACCATACGTGCAGCGTTCTTTTCGTCATTTGCTATGCGACACTCTTCATCGTACCACGGTTTATTGCGAAGCGGTTTTTTGAAACCAAGTACGGTTGTTGCGGCAGTTTTTATAGAGTCGGAAATGGGTTTCCACTGCGCATCAGGATCGTCATCGGGAGGGGGTGGGTTCTGTGCCAAAAGTTGCGAGAGCTTCCTTGAGTAGGCTGTGGCTACCTCTGGTAATTGCAGCTTTCCGATGTCCAGCTTCCTCTGCGTCTGGTTTCGTACGATTTTCGCTCTACTTAATCTTGTGCGAACCTTTGCTGCTACCAGGTAGTGATCAGAATCGATGTTAGCTCCTCTGATCACTCGTACGTCCATTACACTGGATGAGTGCCTTCCATCAATTACCACGTGATCAATTTGGTTCCTAGTTCTTTGATCAGGGGATACCCAAGTAGCCTTGTGGATGTCTTTATGCTGGAATCTTGTGCCACTGATGACCATGTTTTTTGCCGCGGCAAAGTCAATCAGTCTCATACCGTTGTCGGAACTGTCAGCATGAAGACTGAAATTGCCAATAGTTGGATTAAACACATTCTCCCTTCCTACTTTGGCATTAAAATCTCCTAGTACAATCTTAATGTCATGGCCAGGGCAGCGGTCATACGTTTCCTCTAGGAGCTCATAGAATATGTCTTTGGCATCATCATCTTTCTCTTCTGTCGGGGCATGCACACAAATTAGGGAAATATAAAAATATTTCGCTTTTATGCGGATTGTGGCTATTCGTTCACTCACAGGATTGAACCTAGAGACTAGATGTCGCAGTCTTTTGCCAACTACAAATCCACAACCAAATTCATGTTTTTTTTCATGGCAACTGTAGTATATATCGCAGTTTCTTTCTTACATAAACTATGCAAAAAGTATGAAGTAAGCAAGATATGACGCGAGAGAGAAATGCGTTGGAGTGAAGTCCTAGTGCTTTTTGGTTTTCGTCTAATTGTAAATCGTCTTTGCGAAATGTTGTATCTGGTATCTGGCAATACTTTTCAATATGCAACGTCCATATGCAACCAAGCATAATCTCGTCAAAATAGACAGTCAAAATTTGTCTTCGCTCAAATGCCAACAACCACAACGAGTGAAACCCTAGTCATTCTCTGGTAACTCTCTTACTCTCTTCATTGAATATTTCAATACACGAGCAGCTTTTTGATAGTGTTATTGTATATAACTATACAAATTCCAACCGTGGTGAAATAAAATTACATAAACTATGCAAAAAGTATGAAATAATCAAGATATGACACCAAAAACGATGTACAAATAGACAGTCAAAATTTCTCTTCACTCAAATGCCAACAAACCAAACGAGTGAAACCCTAGTACTTCTCTACTCTCTCTGTTACTCTCTCCATTGAATATTTCAATGTATTTGTAGTTAAAGATACAAAATGACGCCGTACTATATACACTGAATATAACCATTTCAATCAGAAAATGTTACGAAATCGCTGATGATAACCTGATACATTTTAGATTCTTAAGATGTTCATCGATTATTTAATAGTTAACAAATATCATACATATATGACAATGAATATTAATTAATTTAATTAAAAAATACATTACAGACATACTTACAGTTGCTTCACAATCAGTGGTGTATTTGATTGTGGTGAGTCACCAATGTAGAATAGTTGGCGGGTTATTCATATCTAGAGTGTAACAGATTACAGGTCTATCCATTGTTTTTCATGAAAACCAAAGACGATTTACAATTAGACGACCAGAAGATGTGCGCAACTTGGCAACCCTGGTAAAAGAGAACTCAAACGCATTTCTCTCTCGCGTCATATCTTGCTTATTTCATACTTTTTGCATAGTTTATGTAATTTTACTCAACATGGTTGGAATTTGTATAGTTATATACAATAACACTATCAAAAAGCCGCTTGTGTATTCAAATATTCAATGAAGAGAGTAAGAGAGAGAGTAGAGAAGTACTAGTGTTTCACTCGTTTTGTTTGTTGGCATTTGAGTGAAGAGAAATTTTGACTGTCTACTTGTACATCGTTTTTGTGAAAACTTTACAGAGACTGATATACTATAATCAGTGTTGCCAGAAGCTGTCAAAAAAAAAACATGCCAAAAAAAGTGCAATTTGCAAAATAAAAATTCCAAAACTGAAACAATCAAAAATTGTAGTACTGCGGCACTTTACGGCCTATTTTCGAAAAAAACACAATTTCCTAAACCATACATATTCGAACACCCTCACCCATAGGGAAATCTGTATGTATAACTGGCTGGCTGGTCGGCAGGGTAACTGGCGTAAGCCTTTAACGACCACAATGAAATGTTGTCATTGCCTATTATTTAACCAAACTTAGTTTGGGATTGAAAATGGGTGTTCTGGTGAGTGTTTAAAATTCCTTGCTGATTTTCATTGCTCAACTGATTTACTGACTGTGACTGCGAAAATGATCCGAACAAACTGACATGAAACCGCACACACAAAAAATGATTTTGTTTGCAACGTCTGCGTCTTGGTTTGGAGGGGGCAATCGACGTCGTTGTCCAAATTGTGATCGATTGTCTCATCGTAATTGGATATCTCTGGTACCTAACGCGGGGAATTAATCTCTCCATATTCCCAACATGCTCATCTGCAATGAGATTTCCGTAATTGTCTTTACAGAAAGGGGCTTTTGACTTTTTGGTAGATTTTTCGGGCTTTGTTATTCCTTCTGTGTGTCTCAATTTTCTCACTCTCACGCTTTTTGCACTGCTGTTTCTTACGCATAGAGAAACGGTATACCTCCTTTCTTTTTCCCCTATACTTCTCAGTCGCAGCTCGCGTTACAACTGATTGAAGCATTGCCATACGTGCAGAGTTCTTTTCATCATTCGCTATGCCATAGTCTTCATCGTATCAAGGTTTGTTGCGAAGCTGGTTTTCAAAAACATGTACGGTTGTTGCGGCAGTTTTTATATAGTCGGAAATGGGTTTCCACTACGCATCAGGATCGTCATCGGGAGGGGTGGAATCGCTGTTAGCTCCTCTGATCACTCCTACGTCCAATACACTAGATGAGATTACCACGGGATCAATTTGGTTCTTCGGTCTTTGATCAGGGGACACCCAAGTAGCCTTCTCTTTATGCTGGAATCCGGTACCACTAACGACCATGTTTTTTGCCGCGACAAAGTCAATCTGTCTCATACCGTTGTCCGAACTGTCAGCATGTAGACTGAAATTGATTAATCAGCAAATTTGTACTTAACTCGAGAAAATTGGCGTGGTTTTTTAAATTTATTAAAATAGTTAGACGGTTGAACCAGGGGGTGTTTCTATGGCACAGCTGATCGAAAAGGTACTAGGGAAATGATGTAGAATGAGAGACCAAAGAAGACATACAGATTACACACCATGCATCAAACTAAAGTGTTTAAAAGTGTTTGATTGGTAGTAATCACAGCTAAATTCTGTTTGCATCGAACGAAAATACGCATTCCCTTTTATTTCTGTCCAAATTATCCCAACCAAAGAGTAAATTACCAAAGCAACTCGAACTCGATGAAATGGCCAACTACCTCGTCGTCATAAAGAGGCATCGAAGAGAGTTAAAATACTTAGAGGCAAATACATATAAATTTATTTTTGTTTTTTAGGGTCAAGTTCTCCTTACATCAAATTTAATGAAATTGCAAATAAACAGTCTAGAGCAACATACTTTTGCAGTAAAGGATTTTTTCAATGCCAACTTACGTCCATATTTGACATCTACACCCGTGATAATTCTATAGATGTTAAAATTCTTGGTTGAAAATAAGCATTTTGTCAGAGTTCAATTCCGAAAAACAGCCATACATTATAGAAATAATGCAATTTATCGACAAAAAATTCTAAAAATGAAGCAAGAAACGTCCAAAGTTAGCATAAATTTTGCAAAAAATTGCTAAAAAAGCATTTAGCATGTTTTTCCAGAAAAAAAGTGCAGAAGCCAAAAAAAGAAGCTAGAATTGCACTTAAAGTGCTAAATTGGCAACACTGACTATAATAGGCAATCCAAGGCCAGATAATAAACAGAAGCGGAGAAAACCACTCTTACCTCATATCAAAACAGAGAGTAATTATATATTTACTTATTCCGTGTTCGTGGTGAATTCGGTGTGATAGAGAGATATTCGACGTAAATTGACTGAAACCAGGTGGCGTTACATGAATTGTTGACTTAAATTTGTCATTTCGTTTTGGTTGAGAACTGTGAAATTTAAACAAATTTTGGACTTGTTTCTTAGCTTCTATTGTTAGTGTACATTTGTGTTGTAATTAACACAATAATTTCAACACACAAACCGAAATGCAAAAACGATGTACAAGTAGACAGTCAAAATTTCTCTTCACTCAAATGCCAACAAACAAAACGAGTGAAACCCTAGTACTTCTCTACTCTCTCTCTTACTCTCTTCATTGAATATTTCAATACACGAGCAGCTTTTTGATAGTGTTATTGTATATAACTATACAAATTCCAACCATGTTGAAGTAAAATTACATACTTACTTACTTATCCGGTCTCGGACAACCCCGGGGGGTCAGGGACCTTACAAAGCGAAGATAACATATTTCGCCAACCAGTTCGATCTTTTGCTTTATCTCTCCAGTTGGCAATACCAAGTGTACGCAGGGATTCGTCAACCTGATCCCTCCAGCGGAGTCTTGGTCTTCCTATTTTTCGTCTTCCTTCGAGTTCGGTTTCGAAAAGCCTTCGCGCTGGTTCATCTTCATCCATTCTACTGACATGGCCTAGCCAGCGCAATCGCGTTATCTTGATCCGCTTAACTATGTCAATGTCAGGATAAAGCTCATACAGCTCATGATTCATGCGTCGCCGATACTCGCCGTTGTGCACTATAGGGCCATAAATTTTTCGGAGTATTTTTCTCTCGAAGACTCCTACACATGTTTCGTCTGCTTGCGATAGGACCCAGGATTCTGCGCCATAAAGCAAGACAGGTTGAATGAGAGTCTGGTACAGCTGGACTTTTGTTACTCGAGAGAGGGCTTTATCTCTAAAGTGCTTGCTTAGCCCAAAATAACATCTATTCGAAAGCACAATTCTCCGTTTGATCTCAAGGCTGATGTTGTTGTTTTTGTTCACGGCAGATCCGAGGTATATAAATTCGTCCACTACCTCGAAGTTATAACGGTTATCAACGTTCACGCTTTGGTCTAATCGCGTGGAGGCCCTGTTCGTTGAAACCATTAGTTTTGTCTTGTCCTCATTCACCGTCAGACCCACTTTTGCTGACTCCTCAATTCTCGAAAAAACCGAAGTAACTTCTCTAATTGTGCGCCCAATGATATCTATATCATCAGCATACGCGAGCAGCATGTGACTTTTGCTGCTGATGGTTTTATTCATATTGACTGCAGCTTTTCTCATAATGATCTCCATTAAGATGTTAAAGAGATCGCACGATAGGGTGTCGCCTTGCCTCGCTTAGTTTCGAAAGGTTCGGTAAGATCCTTACCAACTTTCACTGCGGATTTGGTGTTCGTCAAGGTCATCCTGCAAAGGCGTATGAGTTTTGCAGGAATACCAAGCTCAGACATTGCTTCATAGAGTTTCTCCCGTATCGGACTATCGAAGGCTGCTTTATAATCGATAATTAGATGATAGGTGTCGATTTGTTTTTCGTGTGTCTTCTCCAGGATTTGGCGTAGCGTGAAAATCTGGTCAGTTGTCGATTTTCCAGGCCTAAAGCCACACTGGTATGGTCCAATCAGGTCAGTGATAATTGGTTTTAGTCTTTCGCACATTATACTTGATAGAACCTTATATGCTATGGATAAAAGGCTTATTCCACGGTAGTTGGCACAAATACTCGGGTCACCTTTTTTAAATATGGGACATAGTACACTGAGACTCCAATCGCCGGGAATGCTTTCATCTAACCAAATTTTGCTAATGAGCTGATGCATGCACCTTATCAGCCAGCCTTAAACAGCTCCGCCGGTAATCCATCGGCACCTGCGGCTTTGTTGTTCTTAAGCCGGGCAATAGCTGTTCTGACCTCGTCTTGGTTAGGAGGGGGGCAATCGACGTCGTCGTCCATATTGTGATCGATTGTCCCATCGTCATCGGATATCTCAGGTACTAGTAGCGCGGAGAAATGCTCTCTCCATATTCCCAACATGCTCTGCACATCTGCGACGAGATTTCCGTCTTTGTCTTTACAGAAGGGGGGCCCTGAACCATGTCCATTAGTTCCGTTTTTAACTTTTTGGTAGAATTTTCGGGCTTCGTTCTTCCTTCTGTATGTCTCAATTTTCTCACTCTCGCGTTTTCTCCACTGCCGTTTCTTACGCCTAAAGAGACGGTTTACCTCCTTTCTCTTCTCCCTATACCGCTCAGTTGCAGCTCGCGTTGCAATTGACTGAAGCATTACCATACGTGCAGCGTTCTTTTCGTCATTTGCTATGCGACACTCTTCATCGTACCACGGTTTATTGCGAAGCGGTTTTTTGAAACCAAGTACGGTTGTTGCGGCAGTTTTTATAGAGTCGGAAATGGGTTTCCACTGCGGTGGGTTCTGTGCCAAAAGTTGCGAGAGCTTCCTTGAGTAGGCTGTGGCTACCTCTGGTAATTGCAGCTTTCCGATGTCCAGCTTCCTCTGCGTCTGGTTTCGTACGATTTTCGCTCTACTTAATCTTGTGCGAACCTTTGCTGCTACCAGGTAGTGATCAGAATCGATGTTAGCTCCTCTGATCACTCGTACGTCCATTACACTGGATGAGTGCCTTCCATCAATTACCACGTGATCAATTTGGTTCCTAGTTCTTTGATCAGGGGATACCCAAGTAGCCTTGTGGATGTCTTTATGCTGGAATCTTGTGCCACTGATGACCATGTTTTTTGCCGCGGCAAAGTCAATCAGTCTCATACCGTTGTCGGAACTGTCAGCATGAAGACTGAAATTGCCAATAGTTGGATTAAACACATTCTCCCTTCCTACTTTGGCATTAAAATCTCCTAGTACAATCTTAATGTCATGGCCAGGGCAGCGGTCATACGTTTCCTCTAGGAGCTCATAGAATATGTCTTTGGCATCATCATCTTTCTCTTCTGTCGGGGCATGCACACAAATTAGGGAAATATAAAAATATTTCGCTTTTATGCGGATTGTGGCTATTCGTTCACTCACAGGATTGAACCTAGACACTAGATGTCGCAGTCTTTTGCCAACTACAAATCCACAACCAAATTCATGTTTTTTTTCATGGCAACTGTAGTATATATCGCAGTTTCTTTCTTACATAAACTATGCAAAAAGTATGAAGTAAGCAAGATATGACGCGAGAGAGAAATGCGTTGGAGTGAAGTCCTAGTGCTTTTTGGTTTTCGTCTAATTGTAAATCGTCTTTGCGAAATGTTGTATCTGGTATCTGGCAATACTTTTCAATATGCAACGTCCATATGCAACCAAGCATAATCTCGTCAAAATAGACAGTCAAAATTTGTCTTCGCTCAAATGCCAACAACCACAACGAGTGAAACCCTAGTCATTCTCTGGTAACTCTCTTACTCTCTTCATTGAATATTTCAATACACGAGCAGCTTTTTGATAGTGTTATTGTATATAACTATACAAATTCCAACCGTGTTGAAATAAAATTACATAAACTATGCAAAAAGTATGAAATAATCAAGATATGACACCAAAAACGATGTACAAATAGACAGTCAAAATTTCTCTTCACTCAAATGCCAACAAACCAAACGAGTGAAACCCTAGTACTTCTCTACTCTCTCTGTTACTCTCTCCATTGAATATTTCAATGTATTTGTAGTTAAAGATACAAAATGACGCCGTACTATATACACTGAATATAACCATTTCAATCAGAAAATGTTACGAAATCGCTGATGATAACCTGATACATTTTAGATTCTTAAGATGTTCATCGATTATTTAATAGTTAACAAATATCATACATATATGACAATGAATATTAATTAATTTAATTAAAAAATACATTACAGACATACTTACAGTTGCTTCACAATCAGTGGTGTATTTGATTGTGGTGAGTCACCAATGTAGAATAGTTGGCGGGTTATTCATATCTAGAGTGTAACAGATTACAGGTCTATCCATTGTTTTTCATGAAAACCAAAGACGATTTACAATTAGACGACCAGAAGATGTGCGCAACTTGGCAACCCTGGTAAAAGAGAACTCAAACGCATTTCTCTCTCGCGTCATATCTTGCTTATTTCATACTTTTTGCATAGTTTATGTAATTTTACTCAACATGGTTGGAATTTGTATAGTTATATACAATAACACTATCAAAAAGCCGCTTGTGTATTCAAATATTCAATGAAGAGAGTAAGAGAGAGAGTAGAGAAGTACTAGTGTTTCACTCGTTTTGTTTGTTGGCATTTGAGTGAAGAGAAATTTTGACTGTCTACTTGTACAACGTTTTTGTGAAAACTTTACAGAGACTGATATACTATAATCAGTGTTGCCAGAAGCTGTCAAAAAAAAAACATGCCAAAAAAAGTGCAATTTGCAAAATAAAAATTCCAACACTGAAACAATCAAAAATTGTAGTACTGCGGCACTTTACGGCCTATTTTCGAAAAAAACACAATTTCCTAAACCATACATATTCGAACACCCTCACCCATAGGGAAATCTGTATGTATAACTGGCTGGCTGGTCGGCAGGGTAACTGGCGTAAGCCTTTAACGACCACAATGAAATGTTGTCATTGCCTATTATTTAACCAAACTTAGTTTGGGATTGAAAATGGGTGTTCTGGTGAGTGTTTAAAATTCCTTGCTGATTTTCATTGCTCAACTGATTTACTGACTGTGACTGCGAAAATGATCCGAACAAACTGACATGAAACCGCACACACAAAAAATGATTTTGTTTGCAACGTCTGCGTCTTGGTTTGGAGGGGGCAATCGACGTCGTTGTCCAAATTGTGATCGATTGTCTCATCGTAATTGGATATCTCTGGTACCTAACGCGGGGAATTAATCTCTCCATATTCCCAACATGCTCATCTGCAATGAGATTTCCGTAATTGTCTTTACAGAAAGGGGCTTTTGACTTTTTGGTAGATTTTTCGGGCTTTGTTATTCCTTCTGTGTGTCTCAATTTTCTCACTCTCACGCTTTTTGCACTGCTGTTTCTTACGCATAGAGAAACGGTATACCTCCTTTCTTTTTCCCCTATACTTCTCAGTCGCAGCTCGCGTTACAACTGATTGAAGCATTGCCATACGTGCAGAGTTCTTTTCATCATTCGCTATGCCATAGTCTTCATCGTATCAAGGTTTGTTGCGAAGCTGGTTTTCAAAAACATGTACGGTTGTTGCGGCAGTTTTTATATAGTCGGAAATGGGTTTCCACTACGCATCAGGATCGTCATCGGGAGGGGTGGAATCGCTGTTAGCTCCTCTGATCACTCCTACGTCCAATACACTAGATGAGATTACCACGGGATCAATTTGGTTCTTCGGTCTTTGATCAGGGGACACCCAAGTAGCCTTCTCTTTATGCTGGAATCCGGTACCACTAACGACCATGTTTTTTGCCGCGACAAAGTCAATCTGTCTCATACCGTTGTCCGAACTGTCAGCATGTAGACTGAAATTGATTAATCAGCAAATTTGTACTTAACTCGAGAAAATTGGCGTGGTTTTTTAAATTTATTAAAATAGTTAGACGGTTGAACCAGGGGGTGTTTCTATGGCACAGCTGATCGAAAAGGTACTAGGGAAATGATGTAGAATGAGAGACCAAAGAAGACATACAGATTACACACCATGCATCAAACTAAAGTGTTTAAAAGTGTTTGATTGGTAGTAATCACAGCTAAATTCTGTTTGCATCGAACGAAAATACGCATTCCCTTTTATTTCTGTCCAAATTATCCCAACCAAAGAGTAAATTACCAAAGCAACTCGAACTCGATGAAATGGCCAACTACCTCGTCGTCATAAAGAGGCATCGAAGAGAGTTAAAATACTTAGAGGCAAATACATATAAATTTATTTTTGTTTTTTAGGGTCAAGTTCTCCTTACATCAAATTTAATGAAATTGCAAATAAACAGTCTAGAGCAACATACTTTTGCAGTAAAGGATTTTTTCAATGCCAACTTACGTCCATATTTGACATCTACACCCGTGATAATTCTATAGATGTTAAAATTCTTGGTTGAAAATAAGCATTTTGTCAGAGTTCAATTCCGAAAAACAGCCATACATTATAGAAATAATGCAATTTATCGACAAAAAATTCTAAAAATGAAGCAAGAAACGTCCAAAGTTAGCATAAATTTTGCAAAAAATTGCTAAAAAGCATTTAGCATGTTTTTCCAGAAAAAAAGTGCAGAAGCCAAAAAAAGAAGCTAGAATTGCACTTAAAGTGCTAAATTGGCAACACTGACTATAATAGGCAATCCAAGGCCAGATAATAAACAGAAGCGGAGAAAACCACTCTTACCTCATATCAAAACAGAGAGTAATTATATATTTACTTATTCCGTGTTCGTGGTGAATTCGGTGTGATAGAGAGATATTCGACGTAAATTGACTGAAACCAGGTGGCGTTACATGAATTGTTGACTTAAATTTGTCATTTCGTTTTGGTTGAGAACTGTGAAATTTAAACAAATTTTGGACTTGTTTCTTAGCTTCTATTGTTAGTGTACATTTGTGTTGTAATTAACACAATAATTTCAACACACAAACCGAAATGCAAAAACGATGTACAAGTAGACAGTCAAAATTTCTCTTCACTCAAATGCCAACAAACAAAACGAGTGAAACCCTAGTACTTCTCTACTCTCTCTCTTACTCTCTTCATTGAATATTTCAATACACGAGCAGCTTTTTGATAGTGTTATTGTATATAACTATACAAATTCCAACCATGTTGAAGTAAAATTACATACTTACTTACTTATCCGGTCTCGGACAACCCCGGGGGGTCAGGGACCTTACAAAACGAAGATAACATATTTCGCCAACCAGTTCGATCTTTTGCTTTATCTCTCCAGTTGGCAATACCAAGTGTACGCAGGGATTCGTCAACCTGATCCCTCCAGCGGAGTCTTGGTCTTCCTATTTTTCGTCTTCCTTCGAGTTCGGTTTCGAAAAGCCTTCGCGCTGGTTCATCTTCATCCATTCTACTGACATGGCCTAGCCAGCGCAATCGCGTTATCTTGATCCGCTTAACTATGTCAATGTCAGGATAAAGCTCATACAGCTCATGATTCATGCGTCGCCGATACTCGCCGTTGTGCACTATAGGGCCATAAATTTTTCGGAGTATTTTTCTCTCGAAGACTCCTACACATGTTTCGTCTGCTTGCGATAGGACCCAGGATTCTGCGCCATAAAGCAAGACAGGTTGAATGAGAGTCTGGTACAGCTGGACTTTTGTTACTCGAGAGAGGGCTTTATCTCTAAAGTGCTTGCTTAGCCCAAAATAACATCTATTCGAAAGCACAATTCTCCGTTTGATCTCAAGGCTGATGTTGTTGTTTTTGTTCACGGCAGATCCGAGGTATATAAATTCGTCCACTACCTCGAAGTTATAACGGTTATCAACGTTCACGCTTTGGTCTAATCGCGTGGAGGCCCTGTTCGTTGAAACCATTAGTTTTGTCTTGTCCTCATTCACCGTCAGACCCACTTTTGCTGACTCCTCAATTCTCGAAAAAACCGAAGTAACTTCTCTAATTGTGCGCCCAATGATATCTATATCATCAGCATACGCGAGCAGCATGTGACTTTTGCTGCTGATGGTTTTATTCATATTGACTGCAGCTTTTCTCATAATGATCTCCATTAAGATGTTAAAGAGATCGCACGATAGGGTGTCGCCTTGCCTCGCTTAGTTTCGAAAGGTTCGGTAAGATCCTTACCAACTTTCACTGCGGATTTGGTGTTCGTCAAGGTCATCCTGCAAAGGCGTATGAGTTTTGCAGGAATACCAAGCTCAGACATTGCTTCATAGAGTTTCTCCCGTATCGGACTATCGAAGGCTGCTTTATAATCGATAAATAGATGATAGGTGTCGATTTGTTTTTCGTGTGTCTTCTCCAGGATTTGGCGTAGCGTGAAAATCTGGTCAGTTGTCGATTTTCCAGGCCTAAAGCCACACTGGTATGGTCCAATCAGGTCAGCGATAATTGGTTTTAGTCTTTCGCACATTATACTTGATAGAACCTTATATGCTATGGATAAAAGGCTTATTCCACGGTAGTTGGCACAAATACTCGGGTCACCTTTTTTAAATATGGGACATAGTACACTGAGACTCCAATCGCCGGGAATGCTTTCATCTAACCAAATTTTGCTAATGAGCTGATGCATGCACCTTATCAGCCAGCCTTAAACAGCTCCGCCGGTAATCCATCGGCTCCTGCGGCTTTGTTGTTCTTAAGCCGGGCAATAGCTGTTCTGACCTCGTCTTGGTTAGGAGGGGGGCAATCGACGTCGTCGTCCATATTGTGATCGATTGTCCCATCGTCATCGGATATCTCAGGTACTAGTAGCGCGGAGAAATGCTCTCTCCATATTCCCAACATGCTCTGCACATCTGCGACGAGATTTCCGTCTTTGTCTTTACAGAAGGGGGGCCCTGAACCATGTCCATTAGTTCCGTTTTTAACTTTTTGGTAGAATTTTCGGGCTTCGTTCTTCCTTCTGTATGTCTCAATTTTCTCACTCTCGCGTTTTCTCCACTGCCGTTTCTTACGCCTAAAGAGACGGTTTACCTCCTTTCTCTTCTCCCTATACCGCTCAGTTGCAGCTCGCGTTGCAATTGACTGAAGCATTACCATACGTGCAGCGTTCTTTTCGTCATTTGCTATGCGACACTCTTCATCGTACCACGGTTTATTGCGAAGCGGTTTTTCGAAACCAAGTACGGTTGTTGCGGCAGTTTTTATAGAGTCGGAAATGGGTTTCCACTGCGCATCAGGATCGTCATCGGGAGGGGGTGGGTTCTGTGCCAAAAGTTGCGAGAGCTTCCTTGAGTAGGCTGTGGCTACCTCTGGTAATTGCAGCTTTCCGATGTCCAGCTTCCTCTGCGTCTGGTTTCGTACGATTTTCGCTCTACTTAATCTTGTGCGAACCTTTGCTGCTACCAGGTAGTGATCAGAATCGATGTTAGCTCCTCTGATCACTCGTACGTCCATTACACTGGATGAGTGCCTTCCATCAATTACCACGTGATCAATTTGGTTCCTAGTTCTTTGATCAGGGGATACCCAAGTAGCCTTGTGGATGTCTTTATGCTGGAATCTTGTGCCACTGATGACCATGTTTTTTGCCGCGGCAAAGTCAATCAGTCTCATACCGTTGTCGGAACTGTCAGCATGAAGACTGAAATTGCCAATAGTTGGATTAAACACATTCTCCCTTCCTACTTTGGCATTAAAATCTCCTCGTACAATCTTAATGTCATGGCCAGGGCAGCGGTCATACGTTTCCTCTAGGAGCTCATAGAATATGTCTTTGGCATCATCATCTTTCTCTTCTGTCGGGGCATGCACACAAATTAGGGAAATATAAAAATATTTCGCTTTTATGCGGATTGTGGCTATTCGTTCACTCACAGGATTGAACCTAGAGACTAGATGTCGCAGTCTTTTGCCAACTACAAATCCACAACCAAATTCATGTTTTTTTTCATGGCAACTGTAGTATATATCGCAGTTTCTTTCTTACATAAACTATGCAAAAAGTATGAAGTAAGCAAGATATGACGCGAGAGAGAAATGCGTTGGAGTGAAGTCCTAGTGCTTTTTGGTTTTCGTCTAATTGTAAATCGTCTTTGCGAAATGTTGTATCTGGTATCTGGCAATACTTTTCAATATGCAACGTCCATATGCAACCAAGCATAATCTCGTCAAAATAGACAGTCAAAATTTGTCTTCGCTCAAATGCCAACAACCACAACGAGTGAAACCCTAGTCATTCTCTGGTAACTCTCTTACTCTCTTCATTGAATATTTCAATACACGAGCAGCTTTTTGATAGTGTTATTGTATATAACTATACAAATTCCAACCGTGTTGAAATAAAATTACATAAACTATGCAAAAAGTATGAAATAATCAAGATATGACACCAAAAACGATGTACAAATAGACAGTCAAAATTTCTCTTCACTCAAATGCCAACAAACCAAACGAGTGAAACCCTAGTACTTCTCTACTCTCTCTGTTACTCTCTCCATTGAATATTTCAATACACAAGCAGCTTTTTGATAGTGTTGTTGTATATAACTATACAAATTCCAACCATGTTGAAGTAAAATTACATAAACTATGCAAGAAGTATGAAATAAGCAAGATATGACGCGAGAGAGAAATGCGTTTGAGTGAACTCCTAACACTTTTTGGTTCTCTTTTACCAGGGTTGCCAAGTTGCGCACATCTTCTGGTCGTCTAATTGTAAATCGTCTTTGATGACACGAGAGAGAAATGAGTGAATATCTGGCACTTTTTGGTTCTCCTTTACCAGGGTTGCCAAATCGCGCACATCTTCTGATAGTCTACTTCTTGATCGTCTTTGATCCCGTCAAAATAGACAGTCAAAATTTCTCTTCGCTCAAATGCCAACAAACACATCGAGTGAAACCCTAGTCATTCTCTGGTATCTCTCTTACTCTCTTCATTGAATATTTCAATACACGAGCAGCTTTTTGATAGTGTTATTGTATATAACTATACAAATTCCAACTATGTTGTAATAAAATTTCATAAACTATGCAAAAAGTATGAAATAATCAAGATATGACGCGTGAGAGAAATGCATTTGAGTGAATTTCCAGCACTTTTTGGTTCTCTTTTACCAGGGTTGCCAAATTGTGCACATCTTCTGGTCGTCTTAATTCTATATCGTCTTTGATCTCGTCATAAAGCAACTATGGTATAGAGAAGAAAATTTACTCATGGAGTGGAAAGTCAACAAAGAAAACGAGTGAAGCGCGTCGTTTCTCTGCTTTCTCTCTTCGTTGAATATTTCCATCCACGAGCAGTTTTCTGATAATGTTATTGTATCTAACTATAGAAATTCCAACCATATTTAAATAAAAGTACATAAAGTATGTAAAAAGTATGAAATAATCAAGTTATGACACGGGAAAGAAATGCGTTTGATTGAATCGCGTCGACTTTTTTGATTCTCTTCTACTGGGGTTGCCATGGTACAAGTAGAAAGTCAAAATTTCTCTTCACTCAAATGCCAACAAACACTTATACCCTCACCCACAGGGATGGGGGTATATATCATTTAATACGTAAAAAAATGTAACACATAGAAGGAGCCATATTAGACCCTTACGTTTGACGTTTGAGCCATGTCCGTCTGTCTGTCTGGCTGGTCACCACGATAACTGCAGTAAATCTTTGCAGTTCACAATGAAATTTTGTCAGTGACTATTATTTGCCAATATTGAGTTTGGGATTGAAAATGGGCGTTTTGACCACGCCCCTTCTGGTACCTCCCATACAAATCGACTCATTTAGCATAAAATTATATTTCTTTCAAACCTTTCTTCTGGTAGATGTGATTAGCTTCAACTCTCACACCGGTTAATAATATGTAAATGCCTACGTAACTGGAGGAAATGGGCGAGATTGATTGTCACGCCCATTCTGGTACCTCCAATACAAAACAGGATGTTCGTCCGGGTTGTCAATTCGATAAATCGCGTGAAACTCTTCCGACCTTAATGAAATTAAGCATAAGGCTTCATGTTATCAAACGCCAATCACCGATTAAAACAAGGGTGATTTTGCCACACCCATTGTGGTACCTCCCATACAAAAGTTGTTTGGCCGTCTGGTTGTTCGGCACGGGAAGTCCCGCAAAACCGAACCAATCTTTATGAAAGTTTGTATTAGTCAATATTTAGTCAAATAAAGCTCTCCTATAGAAAATGAGCTATTTTGCCACCCCCATTCTGGTACCTCCCATACAAAAGTTGGGCGGATGACCGGTTGATCGACACGATAACTCGTAAACTACAACCGATCTTAATAAAATTCGGTACTAGGCAATATTTTGGTAAAAGCTACTGTGTAACTAATAACTGACTGCCCATGCCCATTTTTGCACCTCGCATATAAATATTGGGAGGGAAACAATTTCCCAAAACCGCTTAGAATGGTAACTAATTTGGGTATTCAATAATAAGCTTGTTTTTTTTTAATTCCTGCTAAACTAATTTTTCGACGACTTTGTATGGGGTGCCGCTTAGTATCGCTTAGCTCCCCAGACAAAGTGGTCGAAAAATTAGTTTAGCAGGGAATAAAAAAACAGGCTCAATATTTAGACCAATACGAATATGGTCACTTTTGAGTATGGACGTTTTTTAACACAACTCCCACGCAATGGATGACTTAGGGTGAGGGTATGATTAGGATGAGGGTATGACTGATACTTATGTTCTGTTTTTTTATAAATTTCCTACTTCATTGTCGATCAGCTGATACCCTGGTTAAACCATAGAGAAATAGAAAAGAGCCGCCATGCCTCTCTCCGTGTTCTCTTGATAACGACGAAGTATTAGGCTATTTCATTGAGTTCGAGTTGCTTTTGTAATTTACTCTTTGGTTGCCATAATACGGACAGAAATAAGAGGGAATGCATATTTTCGTTCGATGCAAACATCATAAAACATAATTTAGCTGTCATTAGTATCAATCAAATACTTTTAAACTTAGTTTGCTGCATGGTCTATAATCTGTATGTCTTCTTTGGTCTCTCATTCTACATCATTTCCCTAGTACTTTTTCGATCAGCTGTGCCATAGAAATCCCCTGGTTAAACTAATGTACTCAGTAAATTTAAATAAATGCGTAGTAAAATACTATACTAGTATAAGTCATACATGGGCCAAATTAATTATAATTTGTAGTATAATTTGAGTTACTTCGACTAACGCAAATTTAAAAACCATTGGCAATTGCATAGACTAATACATACCTAGATAAACTTATTCTCTTATCTGACGTTTCATTTCACACTCTCATCGTAGGTTTGTGGAAATGAGAGCAATTAAATTTAAAATTATCTTACACCAGGTGGAGTTACAAAATATGTTCACTTAACTATTTCTTGTCGTTTTGGTGTAGAACTGAAAAATTTAAATATATTTTGCACTTTTTTTTGACTTTTATCGTTGGTATTCATTTGTATTGTATTTAACACAACTAGTTTGGCACAAAAACACGAAATTCGGTTGTTGTTCCTATGTTGATCGCTGTATACTATTGCCACTATCTGGTATTATTGAACCCATATTTCTACCATCCAATGTTTACTTTCCATCGTACCTATGACGTTTAATTTATTGAGCGAATAAAACCTTCTATGGTATGTGTTATTCTATGGGCAATTGTACTTATTTTCAAAGCATTTCCTTCATATCTGGCACATGGTACAATAATATGTTCATGGTAAAGTCGTAAGAACAGCTGTCTTCATTTTTTTCATGAGGTTCTTCGCTTCGGCTGTCACACTCACATGTATTTTGTTTTTGTACTCTTTTGCATTCTTGTGTTGTTGGTATGTATATGTGTAGAGTTTGACAGCTGAAGCGAATAGAACAAAAACAAAATGCCTGTTGTTGCTGCCTACAACAACAACAACACGCGCTGCTATTACCATGAAGATATTATTGTACCATGATCTGGCAGTTATGTTTTTCAAATATTTTATACAGTACAGGTCACAGGGTAATGATGTATAGAGTAGCCAACTCTCAGTAAATTGATGACATTTGGTGTGTTGCAGATGGAGGGTTGAATGGTGGAAAGTATTGCTTTAATAATACCAGATAGAGGCAATGGTTCAAACGAACCAACAAGAAAACAGCAAACACAACAAATATATAAAATAAATAAATAAATGGTTTCCCGTTACATCCCATGTAGAAATTAGGGAGAGCTTTTCACAACCAGTGGGCTGTGCGCGTACTAGTTTTACACTCACTGATAGGGACCTACAGTTTTACACCGGTTCCGAACGGTATTTTGAGAAGCTTTTTCATGGCTAAATACTCGATAGTGTCGCCGTCACTAAGCTAGGTGACCGCCGTCGAAAGAAATTTAAGGTGGTCAGAGCAGGGATCGAAACCAAAGTTCTCATGCACAATAGTCGCGCACACAACCATTGCACCACCGACGGCCACAACAAATATATACTCATAATAAAATATAACAAAAAATTCCAAAATACGTTTAAATTTCGAAGATTTTTATCAAAACGACATGAAAAATGTAAGTCAACAATTTTTGAAATTCCACCTCGTGTACATCAAAATACGTCAAACAGATGCGAAAAATGGCAGCTTTATATGACATTACTCTATGGTACAGACAGATGTATCTTTTACAGGTAGGGGCGTTAGAACAGCTGATTTAAATTTTTTCTTGTCGTTGTGGTTCGACCTTGTCAAATGTTGTTTATACCCATAGAGTAAATATGGGTAGACAAAATCTTTCACTCACCAAATTTCTGACATTTGTCCTCGTGTGATGTATACGTTTGATGTTGAAAAGAATTGCTTTACTAATACCAGATAGAGGCAATGGTTCAAAACAACGAACAAAATAACAATAACGGCATTTCGTTTAGTGTGTTAAAATTATTGTATTAAATACAACACAAATGTATGCTAACAATAACAGTCAATAAAAAAGTTTAAAACACATTTAAAATTTCACAGTTTTTCACCAAAATTACATGAAAAATGAAAGCAAGAAGTTATTGTAATTCCACCTGGTGTATGTCACTTTTCGTCAAACATCTCTCTATCACACCGACCGCATCACGAAGAGTGTGAAAGGAAACGTCAGATGAGACAAATGGCGGCTCTACTATAAATTTACTCTATGTTTATACCAGTTTCCAAGATGTATATAGTACAGGGGTAGCGTTAAAACAGCAGATTACATTTTTTCTTGTCCTTGTGGTTGTTGCCGAAAATTACTACAATTCCTCCTGCTATAACCTGAAATAAATACATCATGACAATTTTTTCAGAGAAAATCTTTAATATGTCTACCTTCAATGCGTAGCCAATTTACATAATTACCATAGTTTAATACTTATAGTAGATCTAATAGTTCTCCCACCAAATTTATGACATTTGGCCTGGTGTGATATTTACGTTCGATGTTGAAAAGAATTGCTTTACTAATACCAGATAGGCGCAATGGTTCTAAACAACGAACAAAATAACAACAACGGCATTTCCTTTTGTGTGTTAAAATTATTGTGTTAAATACAACACAAATGTATGCTAACAATAACAGGCAATAAAAAAGTTTAAAACACATTTAAATTTCACAGTTTTTCACCAAAACGACATGAAAAATTAAAGCAAGAAGTTATTGTAATTCCACCTGGTGTATGTCACTTTTCGTCAAACATCGCTCTATCACACCGAACGCATCACGAAGAGTGTGAAAGGAAACGTCAGATGAGCCAAATATTCTCTCTAGTCTGAGATTACTCATGATAATTACAATCTCTACCTGCAGCACAGTCTTACGACCAGGAAAGCGAAAGGTCGTCAATAAAAAGTTTTAATCCTGTTCTTCCATCCGTTCTACTTTATATCCTCCGACAGTTTAGAAGTGGATTCCTGGCTCGCTATAGTTTAGGAAGCTTTCCGCTCATTATGTAGTTATGTAGCAGTTTGCCGTTACCATTCTCTCAGGAATGCGGTCTCGTCTATGTTCCATTCCATCAGCTTTTTCATTATATACTGGTAATTTAATTTATGATCATTTCGGATCCATTATTCTGATACGAAAACAGCGCATGCGTTACACAATTTGAAGTTTTTCATCGTAGCATTTCTTCTTCATTGGGCTAGAGCCAGTCTGCCATCTTTGGGGTGAGACCCTATTTTGAGTATTTCACATCTGCAAACAGACTAGCATATACATACTCTGGTCTATAAAAATGGGATTTCATTAGAATTACCATTGCAATTGAAACGTGTTGACATGCCCCTAGCGAATTGTAATTGCCATTGCGAGTAATGGTAATTCTTTTGCATTAGATAAAGTAATGCTTATTAAAATCCCATGCAAATTAAAAAACCCATGTACGCTGTTTATCTCGGCACAAGTATTTAATGTATTTATTTCAACGCGACACTGTCTGATTGACGGACCTGCGGCGAGAACGAAGGTGAGCCTTTTATAGAAGCTAGCCCTCATTTCAGCACGTGCCTGGCAGTAGCGTAGAGGAGGTTGTCTTATATAGATCCCTATTTGTTTTGGTACCTATACACAAAAAACGGCTTCTGTAACAGATTCTCCCAACCATGTAGTTATATATTTGCAACACACTCCAAATATTCCTATATTTGAAAGTTCTAAACAAACTTATATACAAATGCATTCAATACCATGTTTAGTTGCAAAAATTCATTCTTTTACGAGGAACCATATGCGTGTTTCATACCAAACATCCCTATACTTACGTCTAAGCATTCGTGTGTTTCCTCCCAAACGAACGATGACGACTGAGTGCATGAAACTAAAACGAAACAGATCAGGTAACATTAAAAACACTCAATTCATTTACATTCGCATTCGGGATATATATGAATCACTTGGCTGATAGAATAATGTAAAAATACAGTCATACACTTGCAGTAACATTCAGTTCGGCTGAGAATAATCTCTCTGTCCCTCTTGTATTATTTTGCTTTCGAAAGGAACAGCGACAAAAATATTAAGTAAACAGTGCACCAAACACAGCTGTGTTTGTGTCGCAAACAAACCATATATTAGTCATTGTGTCTCAAACTTGTAATATAGAATAGCAAACACAATGTGTTTGGACACAAGTATACTATATTTGCGACAAGTTCCGAACAAACGTTATTTTTGCATCCAAACAAGAAAAAATACCGATTTTTCAACGTATAGGAGATTAGGAGAGTTATATCTCGGTATTCCATGGTATTTTAAAGAACTAAGAAGTCCTTTGTACATCGGTGACCATCAGCACCTAACCAAGGCTGATCGAATTTTTCCCGTTTATGTATTAAGTGTTTCCATTTGTTTAAATGCTTCCATCGCAGCTTGCCACAGTATCCCCAAATATGCATCTTAAAGTTTTCAGTTCGAAGAACGCATCACCATATTCAAAAGTACAATAGTCTTGCCCAATAACCAATTTTCTTTTTTTTTATTCTAGATAACAAGACGAAATCATCATGACGAAACTTAGTTTGTATATGGCCACCTTGAGTCCACCCTCAAGAGCTGTAATGCTGACAGCCAAAGCTATTGGCTTGGAACTAGAATATAAGTAAGTCAAACAACACATTATATCTCGAATAATTTGTAACTTTGTTCTTTCACTTTTCCAGGCCCATTAATTTACTTAAGGGTGAACACTTAACTCCGGAATTTATTAAAATGAATCCCCAACACACCATACCGACTCTCGTGGATGGCGACAACATTATCGTAGACTCTCATGCCATTTGCGCCTATCTGATTGATAAATATGCTGCAGATGATAAGCTATATCCTAAAGATTTAATCAAACGTGCCGAGGTCAATGCCCGCTTACATTTTGATTCTGGTCATTTATTTGCCCGTTGTCGTTTCCTATATGAGCCGATATTGTACTTTGGTTCAACGGATTGTTCCATTGATAAAATCGCTTACATTCAGAAATGTTGGGAAATTATTGAAGGTTTCCTTGCAGAGAAGCCCTATCTCTGTGGCGATGAGTTGACCATTGCAGATTTCTGTTGTGTGGCCACGATTACTTCGGTAAATGAAGTCGCACTCATCGATGAATTCAAATTCCCCAAATTGCTGGCCTGGCTTAAACGTTTGTCTGAATTACCTTACTACAAGGATACAAATGAGGAAGGCGCCGAGGAGTTGAAGAGAATTTTCAAAGAGAAATTGGCGGAAAATCGTGGCGCTAAATAGGCGTTGTGACTGGCTATGGTAGCAATATCCAAACATAATTTTAAACTTCAAACAACAATTATTTACATACAAGCGTATCTTTAATTCTAAATACAATACAACAAATATACACACAGAGCTCTTGATAACATTTTAAGCATAAAAAATATATTTTGGAAACAAAAATAAAGTAGTCCCTAAAGTGGACCTTACGTTGGCAGATCTGCAATAACCAGCAAGAGGTCTATTCAGACTTGCGAGTTCAGAGGTGAAGTTAACGGTCTGCACAAACAAGTCGAACCAAATCTGGTACGATTTATACATAAGTGTACTTTGGTGTCTGACCAACGTTTTTCATTAGCAAGTGCAATTTTAGCATAGAAGGAAACCATTTTTAATTGAATTTACAAAAAATTATTAAATACTTTTGCAACTGAAATTGAAGTGCCCGCATCATCTTCAACATTGACAACTAGAGGTAAACTAATGTTGGTCTGACTTGTTCCTAGTGTAAGGGGAATACAAAAATCAGACAGACTTTTTGTCGGTCTTGCAGATCTGCTAGTGTAGGGTTTCGTTAAGTCGTATGAATAAAATGTGATAGCTGTCTAACGATTTCAGTATTTTTGAATTTGAAGAATTCGGGTCTAGGGGAAAATATAAAAACGATATCAAATTCATTAAATTTATTTTTTAGTTATGACCAACATCCAGGGGATATCCCCGATAAATACAGTGTTTTGTAGTGGAGTTAGGAAGTAGGGATAGGAGCAGGAGGACGAGGGGAAGTATTTGTTGATATTTAACTTACACTTTTTGATATCTGTGGTGATAAGGAATACACTCGCCGAAAGCGTATTTTACATTTGATCCGTTCTGCTGAAGTACGAATTCTTCCTATAGTGTGTACTTTCCTCTACTGACCCAGTGGCAACAAATGGATGTTAATCCCTGGACAACCTTGTAATGTTAAAAACGCTAACCTCCAGTATGAGAAGCACTTGCCATGGAAATAGCGATAGAACAACGATACACAGCTTACATTTCATTGATGTTCCAAGGAGATAACAGAGTTGGCTATCCTGCTATCACCGATTAACGTCATTACTCTATGTATTTCGTACACGATATAGAAGTTCCAAGATATGCTTAGGGGCACAAGCCCAAATATGAAAGTTATATTCCATCTTGGGCGGAATGTATGTACAGAGTGTCCCTTAATTTTAAATTTTGAAAATATTGAAACGGTACCACTAATATTTTCTATTGAACTTGAATATAACTCATGCTCAATTTTACGCCCCTACGACCACGCTTTCCCTAAGCGACGGCGCCCTAAAGTGGGAAATATGAAATTTTTCCATGATCGTACTGTTTTAGGATTTGAAATCGCCATTTAATTTCGGAGCGAGAGAGAAGAGTACGAAGAACCAGTATATATAGGTGCCGCAAAGTTGGCGTTTTTGTGCTGAAATGGAAATATATTTTAATAAGATGACATTATTTTCTGTCCATTATGTTTCTTCCATTGAATTCTATATAAATTGGTTTTGTTTCAAGCTTTTATTTGAGTTCCAGCTATGCGACAACCAAAAGGCAAGTGACTGGTTTTGACATTTTCGTTCGCATAGATGACAGCGAAAATAGTTAGTGGATTCCGATTTTGCAAACACACAATCACACAACAACATTTTAAGCCTGGGATACGAACGAAAGTGAGTGACTGGCTTTCGTTCGCTTAGGTTTTCTTTCGAGATCGTGACTTTCATAATAATCTTTATATACATATATAATTCTACTGCACGTGTGTTTGTGACTGAACTCCTCCTTAACTTCTAGACCGATTTGAATAAATTTTTTTGAATGCGTTTGGGTGGCGCCCTGGGTGGTTTAGATTTACTATTCGGTCCAATTGGACAAAGGGGCGTGGTACCTCCCATACAAATCGCTTGAAATATTATGCAGGACAACATCTGCCTGGTCAGCTAGTAGTTTTATTATATTTTTATATATAACAGAAATTGGGGTCTTTCTTTCTTATTGTCTTTTTTAACATACAAATAAGAACGACAAACTGTTCAAGTTCATAAACAGTACGATCATGGAAAAAACGCATATTTCGCACTTTCGGCGTGGTCGTAGAGGCGTAAAATTTCACTTGAGTTATGTTCAAGTTCAATGGAAAAAAATTAGTGGGTACCGCTGAACTTTTATACTAACCAAAAAAAAAAAAACACCCTAGTTAGGGGTGGCGTAGCGAAATAACTCCCACCAGAAAAATGAAATAAGTGCCAAAAAATTTCCATACAAAAGTAGGACTTATTTCGTTTTTTTTGGGAGTTATTTCATTTTTCCTGGTGGGAGTTATTTCATAATGAAATAACTCCCAATGTTATGACAATGAAATAACTCCCAAAACAAAATGACCGTTTGTACAAGGCCCATATAACAAGTGCTGTAGGAGAAGTCTTGGGACTTATTTCACTTGGGAAGTCTTGGGAGTTTTTTCATTTTTTGTGGGACTTATTTCATTTTTTCGTTATTGGAACTTATTTCATTTTTTCGTTGTTGGAACTTATTTCATTTTTGGTGGGAATTATTTCGTTGGGAGTTATTTCATGGGAGTTATTTCATGGGGAGTTATTTCGCTACGCCGTTAGGGGTGTATATCATGTACATTAAATATATCATGTACATTCTACACGATATATTTATAGTACAATTTTACGTTTCTTTATCGAGTTAGAAATTACTTACTTACTTGTCCGGTCTCGAACAACCCCGGTTGGTCAGGGACCTTACAAAACGAAGATTATCTTATCTCTGCAGTTGGCAATAGCAAGTCACCGATTGATTATTGATTTGTCGTAAACGCCAATTGTTTGAAACGGAGATACCAACATTCGCAACTATACCACTATTACCAACTAGCAATTTTTCGGAATATACACACAAATTAGGATAAACATCACAGTAATGGTAAGATATATCAAAAATCTGACAACAGATTCGGAAAGATAACGCACAAAAACCTGTAGACACAATATCACCTCGAAAAAAACATAAATGGCGTATACGACAAAACAATAATCAACCAACGAAGTGTACGCAGGGATTCGTCAACCTGATTCCTCCAGCGGAGTCTTGCTTTTCCTATTTTTCGTCTTCCCTCGAGTTCGGTTTCGAAAACCCTTCGTGCTGGATCGTCTTCATCCATTCTACTGGCATGGCCTAGCCAGCGCAATCCCGTTCTTTTGATCCGCTTAACAATGTCAATGTCGGGATATAGCTCATGGTTCATGCGTCGCCGATACTCGCCGTTGTGCACTATAGGGCCATACATTTTCCGGAGTATATTTCCCTCGAAGACTCCAACAGATGTGTCGTCCCAGGATTCTGCCCCATTAAGCAAGACAGAGAGTCTAGTATAGCTGGACTTTTATTACTCGAGAGAGGGCTATATCTCTAAAGTGCTTTCTTAGCCCAACATAACATCTATTCGCAAACACAATTCTCCGCTTGATCTCAAGACCCTGCTCGTTGAAACCATTAATTTTCTCCTGTCCTCATTTACCGTCATACCCACTTTTGCTAACTCCTTCTCAATTTTCGAAAACACCGTAGTAACTTCTCTAATAGTGCGACCAATGATATCTATATCATCAGCATACGCGAGCAGCATGTGACTTTTGCTGCTGATGGTTTTATTCATGTTGACTGTAGCTTTTCTCATAATGATCTCCATGAAGATGTTAAAGAGATCGCATGATAGGGTGTCGCCTTGCCTCAGGCCTCATTTAGTTTCCAAAGGTTCGGTAAGATCCTAACCAAATTTCACTGTTTGGTGTTCATCAAGGTCATCCTGCAAGGGCGTATGAGTTTTGCAGGAATACCAAGCTCAGACATTGCTTCTTACAGTTTCTCAAGTATCGGGTTATTGAAGGCCGCCTTATAATCTGGTCAATTGTCGAATTTCCAGGTCCAAAGCCACACTGGTAAGGTCCAATCAGGTGGGCGATAATTAGGCTTAGTCTTTCGCACATTATACTTGATAGAACCTTATATGCTATGGATAAAAGGCTTATCCCACGGTAGTCGGCACAGAGACGCGGTTCATCTTTTTCAAATATAGGACATAGTACACTGAGCTCCAATCGCCGGGCATGTATTAATCTAACCAAATTTTTCTAATGAGCTGATGCATGCACCTTATCAGCTCATCACCGCCAGCTTTAAACAGCTCCACCGGTAATCCATCGGTTCCTGCGGCTTTGTTGTTCCTAACTCGGGAGATAGCTGTTCTGACCTCATTTTGGTTAGGAGGGCGGCAATCGAAGTTATCGTCCAAATTGTGATCAATTGTCTCATCGTCATTGGATATTTTAGGTACCAGTAGCGCGGAGAAATGAACTCTTAAATTTTTGCCAACATGCTCTGTGCATCTGCGATGAGATTTCCGTCCTTGTCTTAGCTCCATTTTTGACTTTTTGGTAGAATTTTCGGGTTTCGTTCTTCCTTCTGTATGTCCCATTTTGCTCACTCTCGCGCTTTCCCCAATGCCGTTTCCTACGTCCAAAGAGACGGTTTATCTCCTTTCTGTTTTCCCCTATACCACTCGTGTTGCAATTGACTGAAGCATTGCCATACGTGCAGCGTTCTTTTCATCATTTGCAATGCGGCACTCTTCATCGTACCATAGTTTGCTGCGAAACGGTTTCCCAAAACCAATTACGGTTGTTGCGGCAGTTTTCATAAAGTCGAAAACGGGTATCCAATGCACTTCAGGATCGTCATCGGGAGGGGTGGGTTCTGTGTCAAAAGGTATGACAGCTTCCGTGAGTAGCCTCTGGCTACCTCTGAAAATGTCAGCTTTCCGATGACTAGCTTTCTCCGCATCTGCTACCAGGTAGTGATCAGGATAGATGTTAGCTCCTCTGATCACTCGTACGTCCATTACACTGGATGAGTGCCTTCCATCAATAATTTGGTTCTTCATTCTTTGATCAGGGGATACACAAATAGCCTTGTGGATGTCTTTATACTGGAATCTTGTACCACTAATGACAATGTTTCTTTGCGGTGGCAAAGTCAATCAGTCTCCTACCGTTATCGCAACTGAGAGCATGTAGACTGAAATTGCTAATATTTGGATGAAACACATTCTCCTGCCTACAATCTTAATGTTATGGCCAGGGCAGCGGTAATACGTTTTCTCTAGGAGCTCATCAAATATGTCTTTGACATCATCATCTTTGCGTTCTGTCGGGGCATGCACACAAATTAGGGAAATATACATACAAATATTTCGCTTTTATGCGGACTGTGGCTATACGTTCACCCACAGGATGATGTCGCAGTCTTTTTCCAACTACAAATCGGCCACCAAATTCATGTTTTTTTCGCAGTTTCTTTTTCTTGTGCAGCCATGAAAGAATTTATCATTTAAATTTATTTAAAACATGGTTTGCTTCCAGTCACCTATCGCTTATTCATTCATAACCCTCTATTTTCTTCTAGTACTCCAACTACCAAGTCGAACAGCTGTTTTATCGAAAGCCCCTGCTTGCAGTTCTATTTCAATAAGCTATAGTGGCATGTTTCATAATAATCAAGTTCGCCGATTTTAATTTCTACTTCAAATTGGAATCTATCAATTTATTTTTAAAATATGGTAAAATTGTTGTTATAAAAAACCCAAAAAAACTTAAAAAATTTCTTAATTTAAAAAAAATTAGCATACAAACAAAAAATCGCTATAATATATGCAAGCAAACGACAATAAAATTTCCTGGGAAACAATGTATAACAATATAACACAGTACTAAAAATGTGCCGCTAAAACAAATATACCAACCCTAACTGGGTTGCGTGTAGTATTACTACTTGCCACCAGATGGGAGTGTAGTATTTAATTGTTCCAGTTTTCTTTGCCATTTCAATTGTTAAGCAGCATCATTGCAATCAGAGTGAGTCATGTGCTGTGATTCAATCAATTGAACTGCAGGAGCCTCTTTAGCTCAGTGGCAGAGCACTGGTCTTGTAAACCAGGGGTCGTGAGTTCAATCCTCACAGGAGGCATTCTAAACCAACTTAAGACGAAATCGGACGACCTGGATGATTTCCGTCTTCTTTTGTCACTGGAATTTAGTCATTTATTCAAAATTAAGGTTTTGCTACATATATAAAATAAAGATTTCTTCGAAGACCGACGAAAACATCAGCCACCGGGAATGGAAATGCTTTGACTGACAATTAATTGGGTGGAAGGAAAGGGTGGGGTGGGTGGAGTTAGCCAACAGAAAATGGAAATGCTTTGCAAATTGTCTGTTAGGAAAGGGTGGGGTGGGAGTGCTTCGACAAAACACTATTTAATAACATATTATGAGATACGAATGATGTAATCGGTCGGGCTCCACGCAGTAATTTTTTGAACGGCTTAATTACTGATATTTCTTTGTTGGATCTATAAAGTCGCATTCACAATGCCAGCAACAATTTTGAAATTCAGTCAATCTCGTTCCAACTCAAAGCGTTTCATATAACGACCATTCGTGTTTTGTACAAAAATATTTAACTTTGTCGTAGAAGTAGGTCAAGTGGAGTAGCAGCAGTCTACAATTTTGTTTGAATAAATAATAACTATTGAGCGCTAGATGGCGCTGTCCCTCGAATATATTTTTCAAACTTAAAAACATCGATGAAAATGGAAACCATTTGTGCCAAAAGATGCATTATAAAATATAATTTCATCGGGAGAATCTTTTAATAGCAAATATGTTTATATACATTTAGGGAATTCACATGGCCTCCTAAAGTCATAGGTTGTAAAGCCATATTTAACAAATTAGTACATATGACTTATGCATGTGAGCAGCATGTTGTATGTGCTAAATCATTAGTCATAAAAACGTCAAATAGACGTCAAGCAACAAAGGAAAATTATTAAAAAAAACTTAAAAAATGCCAACAAGAAGCGAAAAAGTTAAAATTTTTACGGTTTTGTGTGAAAAGTTTGTCTCCTTCCATTTGTCCAATTTCCTCTTTTTTATTATTTTACCAATTAAAATTAATTCTTGAGTTAATGTTGTAGAAAAATGCAAAATTTCTTCAAAACACAACAATATATCTTGATTTTTTTTATATATTTATAAATATAAATATATTTACATGAAGAATACCAACAACATATTTGCAACTGTTGTATTATTTTAGCATATACGATAAATACAACACAATAGTACACCATGTGAACTCCCTAATTGAAATTTTATTAATATTGAAAATACAATCCTGGATGTAGCATACGAATCATGATTCAGCTACTAGAGGCTGTGTTATAACAACAACCTAAATTATTTGTTTTTCTTTTCGTTCATTACATTTTATTGTTGGCATATACATATCGCCGTACCGGAGTTATCTGCACGTACATACATCCAAAAAAGTTTTTTTTGGGAAATTGAATTTAAAGTTTCAGAAAGGTATATCAAAAAATTGGTACGAAAAAAGTGTTCCAATATTTTTCTTAGATGTATTGGTGAGGAATCTTTATTATTATATGGAATAATATCAATGGTCATGGTGACAATTTTTCGAGTTATGGCAATTTTTTTCTTCAGAAAAATTTTGTCATTTAATCGTATACGCCACGTTTTGTGAGAAATTGTTCAAAATGTGGGATAAACGTGGCAATGAACTAAAAGAAACGTGTTAAAAAATGGTTACTTTTGCATTTGTTTTTTAAAAATACTAAGATTGGTATTTACGAGTATATTGTTGCTATTTCATTTGTTTTATTATTCGAAATTATCCCTCAGTAGGTATTTAATATTACTGACGTTACAGTGCTTTGGGTAAGATATGACCCAGTAGTAGAATCTTACTAAAAATTACTGAATTGATGATTATAGTTAAAAAGTTTAGATGTAGAATAATTCAGACATTTTTAATAATATTATTTCAAAAATATGTATATAAAAAAAAAATTAATTAAACGTCAATATACATCGCCAATTTGCTGACAAATTACCAAACAATCTGTTTGAAATTGAGTTTGATAATTCAGTCCGAAATAAAATTTCATTAGAGAAAAAAAAGACATTGGAAGTCTGTATATTTATCTTCCGGAAGATGTTAAATACTTTAATCTAGATAATCTTTATCTTAATATCTAGAGAAATCTTAATATCTAGAGAACAAATTTATTTTTTATTCTCTTTTATTATTTATCTTCAGCCGAATTTTCATAACGAATGGTATTAATTTGTCTTTATATGTTGATTTTTATATATATTTTAGTTTATAACAATTACTGTTCTATGGAGTATTTATATTGAAAAATTAATTAAGTTTATGATTAGAATTCAGTTTTTTTTTTAAATAAAGTTGTTAAAATAATACTTACCACGCTTTTCTTTCATGAGTAATATACGTGTTATTTGCACATACATGGAGATAACGTAACAATTTTTGAATTCGTAAATTTCATATATTTTTCATTGTATATCCACCAAATTATTATATACGATGTTATAACGCGTTTTATTTTTTATTTTTATTGATATACGATTATAAAACGCCTAAATATTTCGTAATCTATAAGAGATAGCGACCTGGGGACTAGACAGATTGATAGATCTCGAAAAATTACCTTAGAAAGTGTTCTTATCTCAATTTTTTGGATTTTGTGATATACGTGCAGATAACTCCGGTACGACGATATGTAGTTGTGTTGAATTGTACACGAAAACAAAACATCTTATATTGTTGCCTTGATATATTTGTCGTAGTACTGGTATTACCTGTTATAAACAACTTCTCGATTCGAAGTAATCTGTTGCTTAAAGCTGGCCATACACATCGGATTTGTTCATGTGATTTGTTCGTGCTCGCCGTCATGTTGGATGTGTGTGGGGGTGTTCGCGAACAAATCACAAGTTTTTGAAAATTTTGCTCGCGAACATATCATATGTATGTGTATGGGCTAGTGGGCGAACATTTAGACACTTCGTCATTTCAGTTGCTCTTCAACCATTGAGTAGAGAGGGTCAAATGGGGAGTAAAGAGTTTTTATCCGAATTTTTCGAAGTGTTGAGGGGTGAAATTGCCATTTGGCAAACTAAGTGCGAAAAATATAAAGATAGGAATGCAAAACAAAAGGCATGGGAGAAACTGTTGGAAAAGTGGAGAGAAATAGACAAAAATGCCACGATATTCACCGTGAAAAAGAAATATCAAGCTTGTTACAGACGTGAACTGCAGAAAATACGGAAAAGCGAAAAATCTGGTGCAGGTAGCGAAGATTTGTATGTGCCGACGCTTTGGTATTTTGATAATTTGAATTTCTTGTTGGACCAAGAAACGCAAATCGATGGAATATCGACAATGGACGACTTGTTTTAAGATGAATTTGAAAAGGTAAGTTTAATTATGTGTATTGATATGTATTAATTTTATTAAAAATATATTTTTATTTTAAAATATTTGTTTATCTATTTATTTTTAATTATTTCATTATTTAAAATATATATTTTTGTTTTTAGGACCGAGCGCCAAAAAGAAAATTCGATGCATCTAGCTTCCTCCAAACGGCTGTCAATCACCTAGAAAAACCTAAACCCCGCAAGGATGAGGCTGATATTTATGGTGAAGCGTGGGCAGTGACGTTCCGAAAATTGAGCCCAAATCAGAAAATTTTTGCAAAACGCATGATGGTTGAAGCACTAACGTACGCGCAACTAGGCCACCTATCATTGCCAGTTCGGTAAATCTAGGAGTTCAACAAGTACAAGTTCAACGACGTAAACATCTTCCTAATATGATGCAGGGCAACTATTCCAACTCCAACTCATACGTGACCGTACCGACCCCATACTCTCAGTTTTCACCTTACTCTCAGTCACCTTCACCCATACTCAGAACAATGTCAACCAATCAAAGCACCCCCTCAGAAGAATCGGTTGAAATTATCTCAAATGAAAGTATTCCTCCACAAAATGCATTCCAGCAATTATTCAACAGTGCCGAATTTAATAATCTTTAATTTTAACTTTAAATTTCCCATATGTATGTATATATTTGTGTTTCTTATTGTTATTTTCTTGTGTATTACTAAAATAATAGTAAAAAAAAATTGGACTTAAATTAATTGAATTTTGTTTATCCCTCGATCATTGGCGTATATAGAGGGCTAAGCCCCCCCTAGAAATCGTTTAGCCCCCCTAGAATTTATCAAAAACCAATGCCAATGCATAAGCAAATAAGATAAATCATTTTAAAGTCACATTCAGTAGAATAAAATTTTGTCAGTGAATCGTCATTGTGAATCATTGCTTTACTGATAATTTTCTGCCTTAAATCGCAATTCGATGTAAAGAGCACCATCTAGTGCCTAATAGTAAATATCCGTTACTGCACCGCATATAAAAAACACAAACAAAAATATGACAAAGAAGAATATTAAAGCTGTGAATCACCACGCTATCACCACAAATACTAAGGAGTTATTGTGGGTGGAAACGAATGAAAGTTGTTGTATGAAAACGAATGGAACTTTAGGAAATAATGTGAGTGAGAATGATAGGTACTGATTTTAGATCTTTATACCAGCAGTAATTGAATGCTGCTTCATGGACACAGATCGACATAACGATAAGCAGATTTAACAATTAAAACCAGCAACCTGCACATAGAATATTTAATAGTGTCTTATAGTAATAAATACTCGTACATAAATAATCGTCCGTAAATAATCTGGTAAGTTCTCGTAATTCTTTGAATCTATTGATTGTCTAACAATGCATAACTTTAAGATATGAAGAAAGTTACCGATATTCGTACGTTTTTTAAAAGGGAAAACACTTCTGAATTGGGCGACAATTCCAGAGTAAACACTTCAAATGGTGGTGACCTAAATGTGCTGGAGTCCGAAACGTCAATACCTTCTCAAACAGATGAACAACTGCACTCTCCTGCAAGTAGTTCGCAGAAAGTTTTCATCACAGATTTAGGAACAAAGGAAGGTGGACCACAACGGCCCAAGATGGGTTTTCAAAAAGTGTTCGTGGACGGACAGTACCGATCATTTTCTCCAAGATTTTATGATATTTATAATTGGTTAGAGTACAGCGCAGATTTGCAGATGTCATTTTGCTACGTGTGTCGTAATTTTGCTATAAAAGAATCATTGGGACATAGGAAAAAGTTTGTGGACTCCGGATTTAACAGATGGAAAAAGTTACCTGAATCACTTAAGAAACATGATATGTCTGAGTATCACATCCAGTGCCTTGAAGCATACAGAATGTATAAAATCTCGTCTCATAATGTGCACGAAAAGATATCACTGCATCACTGCATCACTCTACACAAAACCAAGAACGCCGTGAGTATCTCAGAAAGATAATTGATACAATTTTGGTTTTGGTTCGTCAAGGACTACCTCTTCGTGGACATAGGGACGATCCTAATTCCAAAAACAGGGGCAACTTTTTAGAAATCGGAGAACATTTTGCCAAATATGACCAAAACTTTAAGTTATACTATGAACAATCAAACAACTATTGCAGCCCATTAATACAAAATGAAATTATTGGAATTTCTGCCGACTTAATTGAAAAAATCATCGTCGAAAATGTTAAAGAATGCGGATTTTATTCATTGATGGTAGACGAGGCTAAGTGTTACAAAGAGCAGCAATTATCAATAATTGTTAGATATGCAAAACAATTAAAAGTCGAAGAACGATTTCTTGGATTGTAGATTGTTCCTCCGAGAGAGATGCCAACGCATTAAAAAACCTGATTTTGAATTTTCTGAAGAGCAAACAATTGAATAACATTCCAATTATTGGGCAGTCATATGATGGCGCAGGTGTAATGTTTGGCTTTAAAGATGGTTTACAAGCTAAAATAAAAGAGTCAAATCCACAGGCTATATTTATTCACTGTTTGGCGCACAGACTAAGTTTAGTAATCGTTGATTCATGCTCTAACATATCATCAGCGTCAAAATTTTTTAATGCGGTGGAGTCTTTGTATTCTCATTTTGCTAAGCCAGGAAATCACAGTGACTTAAAACGAATAAGCCAAGCCCTCCAAATAAAACATCCTTCTGTGACAAGCCTAAGCAAAACAAGATGGAGCTGTAGATATCAAAATTGCAAATCGATAATTAATAATTATGCTACCATCAAAGATGCACTCGAAGAGGAAATAAATGAAGGCAAAGATAAAAACGCAGTGGAAGCTCTCGGACTGCTGACAATAATTACGAAACCCGATTTTGTTGTCAATTTGCATATCTTCCACTTCGCACTACAATCTATAAATGTATTAAACACTTTCTTTCAAACCGAAAATGCCACTATCGGTCAGGCGCACGATACAATAGAAGCGACAATAAATACATTTATAGACAACCGAAATAATTTTAAAGATATTTGGAGCAAAGTTATACATTTTGCTAATGACAACGACATTTCATTAGAACCAATTAGGAGTTCAAAAAGAAAAACTATGAACCGAGAAAATAAATATTTAGATTTACTAAATGATACGTCGCCACTTGAGTATTGGAAAATTAATGTCTATTATCCAGTAATAGATAACATTACCAACAATTTGCAATACAGATTCCAAAGTGTTCCCTTAGCTAAATCAGTTAATGCTTTCTTCCAGTTAGACTTAGAAGGAGCTTCCGAGTTCGTTGAACATTATAAAGATGTTTTAGATATTGAAGTTAAAGAAAAGATAAAGAAGTTAAAGAAAAATTAGTCAGCATTAAAAGTCTACGTGAGAAAATTGATAAATGTATTTATCCAAATATGTTTAAACTTTTGAAAGTTGCAATAAGTCTCCCAATTAGCTCCGCAGGTAGTGGAAGAAGTTTTTCCGCCATGCGTAGAATAAAAACTTGGTTACGTAGTACAACTATGCACCAGCAAAGGTTTTCGAATTTGGCCATTTTAAATATAGAGAATGAAATTGTTAAATATAACTTAAGTGCAGAAGATGTATTGGAGACTTTTTGCAAAAAGAATAGAAAATTATTTAATGACTAACAAAAAATTCTGAATGAAATATTCCAAAAAATTACATACTTATATTATACTTATATTATATTATATATACTTATATTTTTAAAACGTATTGATTCTTTTTCGTAATTTGTGCCATGAATTTATGTTTTTGTGTATATTTTTTTGAATGTATATACAGATACATATGTGTATTCCTTTTGTTTTATTAATTCTTAATTTAATCCCAAACTGTTTCAATAAAATTTTTGAATAAAATTTGTTTTTAATAAAAAAAATTATAATAAAACATTTGTTTCCTTATTTCAACACCAGCGCTCCCTGTGGTGGCTATAGCCCCCCCTAGGAAAATTGTCTAGTTACGCCAATGCCCTCGATAGTCACATGCCTACATGGCGACAAAGGAAATTGAAAAGGTAAGTTTAATTATGTGTGTTAATTTTTATTTTACTGAAAAATAATTACAAATATAACATTATACGAATCTGTACTGCCAAGGTATGGCACCAACGATATTAAAGTAGTTGCATAGTTTGTTCCGAACACTTTTCGCATTATTTGATGATTTACCATGAGCAATTGGCTCCAAGTCCGGCTCAAAATTTACTGCATTTTCATTGTTTCTCAAGTGAATAGATGCATTTTTTTTACACAAGAAATTATGCAAGTAGCAACAGGCAAGTGCTATTATAGAAGCTTTTTCTGGGCACAAATTAATAGTTGTGTGCAAAATTCTGAAACGGTTGGCTAAAATCCCGAACGAATTTTCCACTACTCGACGAGCCCTTGATAATCGGTAATTAAATATTTGCTCCTCCTCTGTTAAGTTATGCCGGCTGTAGGGTTTCATCAGGTTTTCTAAAAGTGGAAAAGCGTCGTCTCCAACCAGAACATATGGAACCACGTCCTCGCTCAAAGGTAATTTTTCCGGGGTTGGTAAGTTCAACAAATTTTCGTCATATATTTGCTTCAACTTCGACTGGCCAAAAACACCAGCATCAGAAGCTCTTCCATTTATGCCGAACTCCAGCGCTAAAAATTCATTCAATGCCATCATAACGATGCTAAAGTTTTTTTTCTAATTATAAAAGTAGAGCCAGATTTAGATGGTTTCACTATATTCACATGTTTGCCATCTATTGCTCCAACGCAGTGATTAAAATTCCACTTATTTTCAAATTCATTAGAAACTACTTTCCATTCATCCGAGTTACTTGGCATCTGGAATTAGGGGAAAAAAATTAAAATATTTATTTAACTATTTCTTTAATTTTAACTAAAATTTAAAGTAAACTTAATTTTTACTTACCTTAATAAATGGTTTCAGTGCTGCAATTATAGCTTTTGACGTCTCTATTATTATTTTACCAAGACTTTGAGCTGAGATTTTGGTTAGAAATTTAAGATCTTCATAGCTTTGGCCAGAAGCAAGGAAGCGCAACGTTGCAGAAAGCCTTTCGTTTGGTGTAATAGCGTCACGCATCCATGTGTCCTGCTTTTGTATTGCTGGCGTTATACATGTTAAGAGCTCTTCATATGTTTTCGAATCCATACGCAAGAAATTTTTGTACTGTTTTGGAGTTGTCATTTCCATATTTTTTAGCGAGTGTAGCTCATTCCATTCGAACAACCATTCTTCCGACCATTTTCGTTTTCTTGTCTTTTTTTTCTTTTCTTCTTTACACATGAAGTCGCATGTGTAAATAACCAAAAGAGCAATTGCATCATCCGCTTCGTCGCACATCTTTACTTCACAACGTCAAGCACAAACTGATATGTTCGATGTGTATGGAGAAGCGATGAGCGAACAAATCACACGAACAAATCCGATGTGTATGGCCAGCTTTAAGCAGGAATCACCATGTAACCAACATTTTTATTAGGCGTTCAGAATGTAAGCAACAGTTTACTTCGAATCGAGATGTTTTTTCTAACAGGTGATACCAGTATTACGGCCAATATATCAAAGTAACAATAAAATATATTTTGTTTTCGTGTCCAGATTAACACAAATGTGTGTCAAGAATAAAAGTAAGCCAGAAATTGCAGAAACCAAATACATTTGAATTTGATTGGTCATGTAATGAACAGAAGGGAAGGCAAATAATTTAAGTTATTCATATAACACAACCTCTATTAGCTGCATCATGATTCGAATGTCAGATCCAGGTTTGTATTTTAAATATTAAAAAATGTTAATCAATTTAAATATATTTGCTATTCAAAGATTCTACATATAAAATAACGTTTTACTTATATATAATATATAATGAATTTTCATTGATATTTTTAAGTTTGAAAATGAAAGTCGAAGTACAGCGCCATCTACCGCTTAATAGTACATTATTTATTCGAACAAAATTGTAGCTGGAGTAGAAGTAGACCTATATGTACGATAAAGTTAAACAACATTGTTGTACAAAAAACGAAAGGTCATTAAGTGTGTTTTTTACCCCGCTAAAGTTAATTATAGTTTAATTTGTACGGGATTGCTAAGCGATATTAAGTGGCATTTTAATTTCCAACTGAAACTCCCACTTGAGCAATGACAATGTTGCCACATATTCAATTTCAAGAAGTGACAACAAAAAGTTAAATTTTGTTATCATTTCTTGCGAATGAAAATGTTATCTAGGAGAGCAGAAATTTGCAAAATGGCTTACACATTTTACGGTCATTAAAATTATTTTATATCTCTAAATTTGGCCGTCGGTGGTGCAATGGTTTAGTGTGAGCGCCACTTGTACATGAGATCCTGGGTTCGAACCCTGCTCTGACCACCCTAAAAGTTTCTTTCGGCGGCGGTCACCTCGCATAGTGATGGCGACACTATCGAGTACTTAGCCATGAAAAAGCTTCTCAAAATACCGTTCGGAATCGGTGTAAAACTGTAGGTCCCAATCAGTGAGTGAAAACTGAAAAGCGCATAGCTCATTGATTGTAAGAAGCTCTCTTCAGTCCCTTCATGGGATGTAATGGGAAACCATTTATTTTTTTATTTTAAATTTGAAGGATGGATTCTTATTTCCGATTGAAAACAAAATTTGAACTAAATTGGTCACAACAACGCTCAGTAAATGTTATACATATTGATCATGGTAGAATTATCTCTCAGGTATAGTCGTTTAAACAGGTGATGTAATTTTAATGTTATACATATTGATCATGGTAGAATTATCTCTCAGGTTTAGTCGTTTAAACAGGTGATGTAATTTTTTCCATGTAATTTTTCGTTTCACTTGTCAAAATCATATGTATTTTGTTTTTATACTTTTTTGTACTCTTGTATTGTTGATATACATATATTTGTTTAGAGTTTGGCAACTGAAATGAGTGAACCATGATAAAAAATACTCATGGTAGACGCAGGAGGTGTTGTTGTAGCTGATGGAAAATTGATGCCAACAACAACATACATTTTGTTGTTGCTTCCCACTTACGTTGTGTCCAATCCAACATATGCGTATACCGGCAATAAATGTAAACAAACACTTACAAGAACAAAATACATGTGAACTTGACAGCTCGAAAGTTTTTTGCAATGTAAACACAGCAAATCAGCTGTGCTTATGCCTTCACCATATATGAATCCATCTTGGAGGGAACGAAAATAAAATGTCTGCTGTTGCTGCTTACAACTACAACAACATCTACAAACGTGTTGCCGTATCGCATTTTTTATCACCCATTACAGCAAATGTTGCCACATTTCGTAGTATTAAGTGTGGATCGTTTTATTTGGATGGAAAGTCGTACGTGGCAATAGCTTAGTGGAATAAAAAACAGCCTCATTATATGAATTGCTTTGAGTGTGTATGAGAGGGGATGATTACGAGAGAGGATGGTTACAAAATTGTTGCTGGAATTGTGAATGCAGCTTAAATAGTGAAAGCTTATTAAAAATGTTGCTTGCACTGTGATTCCTAGAGGCTAACTGCACTCTCGATCAGATGATTAGAACCACGAAAATTTCTGGTTTTGGTAGGCCATGTCTTTTTAAAGTTTTTGTCGACAGCTAAAATCTTACTACTATCGGAAAGTGCATTTTCTTAGGATTATAAAACTAACAACAATATTATTAAAGATCCTTAAAACAAAATATAAAATTTTTTCCGTTCATGTGATTAGAACCACTTTGCATTTTTGAATTTTTTGCACGAAGTCGCATTTGATTTATACATCAAACAATTAATAAAAGAAAAATATTACTTTCTAATATCATTTACTTTAGGAAAGAAAAGTTACTGGGAAAGAAAAGTATTTTGAACACAGCGGAAAGAGTCAAAATCGATGTTTATCATTCGCAAGGATATTCTTATCGGGCCATTGCTCGGAAAATTAGGCGAAGTCACAAAACTGTGATGGGATACTTAAAAAATGGTGGAAACTATGGAAGAATTGCGTCAAACTCTTCTCTTTCCAAAAATCAGAACTCAAGGTGGTATCCAGGCAAAAAAACTGAAGAAAAAACCGCCGCTGAATAATGTGCGCGATTACAATTTGATAGAGAGCATATGAGATGGGACATTCAGGTAAGACGACATGTTAATGATTGGCTTACTGTGGATTTTAGTGACGAAAATAAGTTTAATTTAGATGGCCCAGATGACTACAATTATTATTTTCAACATACGAGAAAGGAGGAGATATTTTTAAATCGTCATCACAGCAGAGGGGGTGGAGATATGGGCAGTCTGGGGAGCAATATCGTATTACGATACAATCGACTTAGAATTTCAAAGTGCAAAAATGATTGGAGAAACTTACAAGACTCTGTTGCAATCAGTTTTTCCTAAAGTAAATGATATTTTTGGATCGATTCCATGGATTCTGCAACAAGATAATCCTTCTATTCATAATGCCTGATTTGTCAAAGAATTCATCAAAACCAAAATGTTCGTCGAATTAATTAGCCACCAAATTCTCCGGACCTAAACATAATTCGAAAAATTTGGGTTGGCTTTCCGCAAGGTTAATGAAGGAGGAATACAATTCGACGATCACTAACTCAAGTCATTAAGGACACCTGGAATGAGACTTTTGTGGAGTATTTAACAGCACTTTATGAATCAATAAAAAGCCATTTATTTGAAGTTATTTATTTTAAAATCCACCGATTCAAGAACATTGCCACCTAAAATGTATTTTTCCGAAAAGAAAGCTGACCTACAGAACAGCGTATGCTAACATTTCGCAAAATTAAGCTCCATCAAATTGGCTTCGTACCACGTCTGGAAAGTAGATAAATCCCTCTGAAGTAAAGTATATTGGCAAGGATTCTTGTAAGAAAAAAACATCTTCACGTCATCAGCGTACATTAACAATTTAGACTGCATGATGAATAAAAAGAATAGAACCGGGCCAAGATGACTGCACCCAGATGACCCAGAAATTGATCTTGAGAATGATCGGCCAAATGATACCATTTGTTGTCGGTTCATTAAGTAAGTAAGAACTATAATACCGACTTTATATAATAACAAATTGTGGTTAATTTTATCCAAGGCGTTAATCAAATGGAAGATGAAATCTGAAGCAAACTAGTCACGGTGGAACGATCCTTCCGAAAGCCATGTTGACATGGATCTAAAATAGAGGAAACATGATAAGAAATTACCCCTGTGACTCACTTCTCAAAAAGTGTAGGAATGGCACTTCATTTTACAATTCCCCTATAACATGCAACATTCACAAAACTACCAGACTTGTGGAGACGGATTATATAAGGGCTCGTCCACTGTGCAGGAAAATTACCGAACTTCAACGAAGCTTTAAATAAGAGAGGCAACGGTAAGCTGAGAGAATTTGAGCAGTATTTCAACATAGAGTCCGGGAAACCATCAGGACCAGCTTTATTTGAGGCTTTCAATCTGATCAAGTTATCTAGCAACCACGAAGAATTTACGACAGGTGCATCAAACGGAATGGTAGAGCGGACAGTGTACGGGTATGATTTGGGAACATCATAGGCTCGGGTGGAATAAACAGAAAAAATCGGCGAAACAATTAGCAATAGACTCCTTATCTAAATAATCAATACCATTCCATTTAATCCTACAAGGTGTGGAAGACGAATTACGGTTCAAGTTAACAAATCTGAAGAATGATTTGGGGTTCCGTTTAAAATTAGCCTTCAACTTATCCAAATATAATCTATAACTCTCACGAGATTTAGAGTTGTACTTACTTCTAGCAACAATATACCTAGCATAATCTGCTAGCAGTCCAGATTTTTTATACTCTTTCGAACATCTATTACATTACATTCTTGAGACTGTTTAGTTCCCTTGAGGACCATGGGGTACCAGTATTACCCATTATAGACCTCCTGGGTACTGACTTAGAAATATAGATATAGAAATATAAATTGCTCACCGTACTCATATCTCAATAGTTCCACTGTTTCACGCGCTGTGCGGCATCTAACTCCGTCTCTTTGAAGCCACGTGTCGACCCGATTCAGCTAGTGAATTTTGGGTAGAAAAAGCATGATATAATCCACGATAGTGTGCCCCAGTGATGGTAACGTTGTGATCATTATCTTTAAAGAAATATAGAGTGATGATTCCTCCGGCAGACAATCCTCCAAAAACATGTCAGCTCTTGCATTGCATTTGGTTCCCCATCACATCAAATGCAACAATTTTGCTCATTAACACACCCATTCATCCAGAAATGAGCTTCTACGCGGAAGAGTACGAAAGTTATCTCAATTTTAGTTGTCTTTGATCCGAGTTATTCTTAAAATTGTAATTCCTCTTAGGGTATAACAGATAATGTTTTTCCGGTTAGGGAAAACAATGTAAATGCCGCGGGTGGGGTTCGAACCCACATCCGCTCGATGACGTCTAGCTCGTTAATTAAAAAGTTATCAATGTGCGTGATAAACATTTCTGAAAGACCATGAATTTTGATAATAATATTCACTAATTTGTAGGTGTTGGTAATTTGGGTTTTGCAACAACTAAATTGTCGGATGTACGAAGCTTTTCGTCACAGAAACGAAAAAACATTAACGAATATGTTTCCTCCATGCAACGAAGCGTTTTTCTTTTAGTGCAATTTCGACACTTTTTCCAGAAATCAAACATTTTGTACATTTTGAAATTCGTTAATCAAAACCAAACATTTAGCGTTAGCGTGACAGCCGCCTGCATGTCATACTCACTTGTGATCCCACAGGGACAGTAGGAAATTGGTGGGATTTTTCCAGTCCCAGCCGTTGAATAAGTTTTATTGCTTTAAAAAGCCCAAGAATTGGCGTTTGTTAACATCCTTCTATTCAGAACGTTACTTCTCAGCCATTCCGCTACTTCTCTAATAGCTAATATTTCTGTCTGGTAGGCACTACAGTGATCAGGCAACCGTTTTGCAATGCATAGATCTAAGTCCTCAGGAAAGACATCAAAGCGTATTTTATCTCCAAGTTTTAAATCATCTCTATAGACGTTCACGAACCTCTTATGTCCAGTGATGCGACCATTCCATTCTGATCTATCACGTATAAGAGTGTGGTACTTCTTGTTAAAGAATGGTTCGGCCAAAGTGTAATCAACAATGCCTGGAAGGTCAGGCATTGTGTTGAGAAGTCCGAAGCCATTTTTTGACTAGAGTGCAATTCTCAGTCTAACACATGCTCTATAACATGCTGCCGAGATATTAATTATTATTAGTATTAAATGCTCTATGACATTTGTTGCGTCAGTGGGTGTCGGCCTCAACGCACCGGTGATACACATACCATACCAGGTGAATTTCCGTAGAGCCGTCCATAAGACGATAACGCCACACAGTCATACATACAGTCTAACTACCATAGAGTAATTCATTAAAGAGAGACTCATCTGACGTTTACTGTCACACTCTTCGTGGTGCGGTCAGTGTGAAAGGAGCTGGTCGGCGTACACCAGGTGTAGTTGCAAGAACTATTGACTTAAATTTGTCATGTCGTTTTGGTTGAGAACCGTGAAATTTAAACGTATTACAGTGAACTTTAAACGCGCGATTATCCCGATTTTTGCACAATTATCCCTCATTTTGGGTGTCGCAGCCTGACTTGAATCTATAATAACAAAATGATGAATCGCTTTTATTAATATATATTTAATCTTATTTTAACTAAATAAATGTATTTTTATTTAAAACCAAAAAAATCTGGTTTATTATCCATTTATACCGTTGTTTGTCGAAACCAGTTGGTCAGGTTAGGTATAACAGCTGTTTAAATTTTCAAATGCAAGCACCCATTTCTTGGAGTGACTTGGAGATTTACAAAAAGACTAAAATGCTAATTTTAGCAGAATGGTAGTAGGCAATTTCATCGAGTTTGAGCACAGAGCAATAGACAATACTCTCTATCCCTCTCTTTACGTGGTCTTGATGACGTCGAGGTAGTAGGCCTTTTCATCGAGTTCGAGTTGCTGTTGTATTTTACTCTTTGGTTTGACATAAAACGGAGAGAAATAAAAGAGAATGCATATTTATGTTCGACGCAACCAACATAAAACATAATTTAACTGACATTAGCATAGAGTAATGTCATACTAGCGAGAATATTTCGCGCATCTGACGTTTCCTTTCACACTCTTCTTGATGCGGTTGGTGTGATAGAGAGATGTTTGACGAAAAGTGACATACACCAGATGGAATTACAATAACTTCTTGCTTTCATTTTTCATGTCGTTTTGGTGAAAAACTGTGAAATTTAAACGCGCGACTGTTATTGTTAGCATACATTTGTGTTGTATTTAACACAATAATTTTAACACACAAAACGAAATGTCGTTGTTGTTATTTTGTTCGTTGTTTTGAACCATTGCCTCTGCCTGGTATTAGTGAAGCAATTCTTTTCAACATCGAACGTAAATATCACATCAGGCCAAATGTCATAAATTTGGTGAGAGAACTATTAGGTCTACTATAAGTATTAGTCTATGGACATTAGTATCAATCAAAAACTATTTAAACTTAGTCTGCTGGATGGTTTTCTTCTGGTTGCTTATGCTTCTCTCGACCATCCACTCCGTTTTATAATTTTCCTAATACTTAGTCGATCAGCTGTGTCATTGATACCCCCTGGTCACACAAGCTGTTTTTCTTACATTTGAAACGACAGTGAGTACTCATTTCAGTGTTCTCTGAAAATTAGCACTTTTGTTTTGCTTCAAATTGTTTTGACGTGCTTGAATGTTTGATGTTTTGGTTCTCATTTATTTTGCATTTTGTTTCTAAATGAATGATGTCATAAATAATAGTTTGATTTGGTAGCAGTGAATGTAGTATTTGACGCATTCGTTTTTGATGTGAATAACTTGATTTGCCATTCGAGCAGGGTTTATCCATGACACAGCTGATCGACTAAGTATTAGGAAAATGATAGAAAACATAGTGGATGGGTGAGAGATCGATAAGCAATGACAAGCAAACCATCCGGCAATCTAAAAATAAATAGTTTTCATAAATACGAATGACAGCTAAATTATGTGTTGTGTTGGTTGCATCGAACATATAAGTAAATACAGATTCCCTTTAATTCTGCCCGTTTTATGCCCAACCAAAGAGTAAAATTCAACAGCAATTCGAACTCGATGAAATGGCCAACTACCTCGTCGTCATCAAGAGAACGTAAAGAGAGGGATAGAGACTCTTGTCTATTGCTCTGTGATTCAAGACATTTATTGAAGAGGTTTAGTAATCATCCAATGAACTATACGCGTTTTCCCATCGGCCTTTCACAGGAAGTTTGAAGTTTACCTTCCTGTTGAGTAAAATACTTAAAATTTTTGATGTTTTAAAGAAGGGAATTTCAACACACCCTAAGGAGGCAGGTACCAGTTGGTATCTTATACCTCCTGCTGAAAAGAACCAGTTCCGTCTAGGTTGGGTTCACCCCTGGACCGTTATTCGAAGCCCATCTTGCGGTGGTCTAAATGGGCCTTTGTAGGATATCCCTAAGGGTACTTAGAAACTTCCCGAAAGTACCGCTATTGACACGTCATATGCGTAGACAGAGAGAGAGAGAGAGCAGAATATCAGAGGAGACAGAACAATGGTGCGTTCTGTTTCTCAGGGGGTCGTGCCTCTCATGACAAATCTATGGAGGTCCGTTGATCCTAAACTAGCAGAAACGGGTCTCTGTGTAAGAAGGTTGTTGGCAAACAATCTGATATTGATGTCACCCCCAATGCCGTAGTGCCGCAGTTATTGCGGCTGGATTTACTCTGTTAAAGGCTCAATCTATATCTAAGAGGGAGTATATTCTTTAACAGCCAATGAACGATATAGTAAACATATGTACAAGGTGTTTCAAAAGAAGTAATCCGATGTTGTTTGGCTCTAATTTTTGTTCTAAATGAAAAACTTCGATTCTGTTCAAATGAACCTTTAGAATTTTATTGGTTAAGTTGAGAAGACGATATCCGTTAAATGGGCACTGTCACAATTGACTACCATACGGGCTTGTTTTATGGCATTTTTCATCACTTTGACGAGAGCTTCGGGCGACAAATTCTCGCATTCGTGTCGAATGTTGACCTTGAGGGCTTCCAGGGTCTCGGGCTTGTTCACGTAGACACGGGACTTAAAAAACCCCTCAAAAAAGTCTGGAGCGGTTAAATCGGGCGATCTTGCGGTCCAGTGCAAATCGCCAAAACGAGAGATGAGAATATCGGTTGTGGCTCGCGCAGTTTGTGCCGTTGCTCCGTCCTGTTGGAACCACATGCCCTACAGTCCTAATTCGTCGAATTGCGGCAGAAAAAACTCGTTTAACATAGCGCTATAGCGCGCACCGTCCAATGTTGTCGTTTGACCAGCGGCGTTCTCGAAAAAAAAATGGCCCGATGACTCCTCCATCGTGAACAGCGCACCATGCAGTCACTTTGAGCGGGTGTAATGGCTCCTCATGCATCACTCGTGGATTTTCGGTGCCCCAGAAGCGATAGTTTTGCTTGTTCACGTACCCGCTGAGGTGGAAATGAACCTCATCGCTCATTATGATTTTGGTGGAAAAATCGTCCACTTCGTCCACGAGATTGAGGATGGCTTGGGCGTAGGTTATACGCGTTTGGCGGTCGACAGGCAGCAGCTGATGCACGGACTGGACTTTGTATGGGAACATGCGCATGTCTTTGACCAAAATTCGCCATAGGGACGATCGGCTGATGGCTAATTGCGATGCACGGCGTCTGGTCGATGTTTCCGGCGACAGCTCGACATCCTCGGCAATGGCGGCGATATTATCGGCAGAACGGGCGCTCCGGGGCCGGCCACTCCTGGCAACGTCTCGTGTGGTCCAATACTCTTCAAGGTTAGTGACCTAACGGCGCAGTGTTTGCGCAGTCGGTGTCGGACGGCCGGGGAATCGGCGACGGTATTCGCGCTACGCCAACTCCACAGACGAATTGTTACGAAAAAAATAGACACGATTATTCGGCGATCTTGGGGAGTGTATCGCTCCATGGCTTGTTTACTTGTATTCTACATCTGTCTAGTCCACAAATGTCAAAACAGATTAGACATTGGCGGCCGTTTGCAAAAATAAGAGCATCTTCCAATAGTGTGATCACTTTTGAAACACCCTGTATATAGAAAGAAAACTTCTCTCATCTGACGTTTCATTTTACACTCTTCGTGGTGAGGCCGGTGTGATACAGAAATGTTCGACTTACACCAGGTGGAGTTAGAAAACCAGTTGACTTACATCTTTCATGTCGTTTTGGTGGAGAACTGTGAAAATTCAATATATTTCCAATTGTTTTGTTATCTTTTATTGTTAGTATACATTTGGGTTTCATTTAAGACAAATATTTTAATACACAACCATAAATCGTATATATGCGATTGATGATCAACCGATGATATCAATTCAAGCACAGTAGTTAGATTTCTAATGATGAACTTGTCACTGAGTTCGAAACTAGTCATGCCAGTGATTATGCTTAACTGAATTGTCTAAAAAATTCTGTTGTTGTTTTAATGTTCTAATGCCTCTATCTGCTATTATTAAAGAAATTCTTTTTATCATCCAACATTCATATCACACCAGGCATAATAACATCAATTTGCTGAGAGAGATGTTCCATCTAGGTATATGTGGAGAGAAAAACTTCTATGAAGCTGACCACATCATTCAGAGCGGTTTCGGTAGACTTAACCTTGCTGTAGCCTGTGATCAATATTGGTCCTAAGATACTTAGCTATCGATGACTGTAACAACAGCAGTGCCTCAAATGTTAGCAGGCATTTGTCTGTTTCGTAGCCACTCGTTGGCCACAGTTTTTTGGAAGTGTTATGAATTAAACATAATTAGTCAGACGATAGCCGCTGGCTAACTTTTCGTTATAAATACGTGGATAGATGAATTGAATTGCGAGAACTTCCTCAAGGATCGAAAACGAATCGGCAAGAGTGCATATGTTAGTAAATGAGAATATCCTCGTAACCAAGTCCATGAGGTAATAGGATCCATATCTTTACTTAGAATAAAATATCTGCCTAAAAGTTCTTGGATACTACGTACAAAAGTAGACGAATATCGGTTTTCTACTTATCCACCTCCATGTGCACTATATAATTACTATTGATTTCTATTCACATCATAGTCTAGGCAAATTCCAATAGAATTATCAAGGATATTGTAATCTTCCTTGCAACCATGTAATGCAATCCTTTAAATAGAAGCACATTTAATACTTTTCAATTCTCCAGATAATGGATATTCAATACAAAACTCCTTTGTGTAAAAAAAGGATGCTCAATTTTCACAACAAATAGTACCTTGAGTACAACACCAGTAAACCAACAAGGACTGCGAACCAAGTAAACTACAATTGCTCTCTTGGAAAATAAACGTATAAAACACCAATACCAACACTAACACCTGAGACATAGAGCAATACATATATATAGAGTTAACATTTCGCTCAGAAAATTTATGACATTTGGCCTGGTGTGATATGCATGTTGGACGTTGTTGGAGGCAATAGTTCAAACCTACCAACAAGAAAACAACCACGGCATTTCGTTTTGTGTGTTAAAATTATTGTGTTAAAACAGGGGGTATCCATGACACAGCTGAACGAATATGTAGTGGGAAGTTGATAGAGAACAGAGTGGATAGACGAGAGAGCGATATGCAACCAGAAGCAAACCATGCAGCAAACGAAGTTGAAATAGTGTTCGATTGATACTAATGACACCTAAATTATGCATTATGTTGGTTGCATCGAACATAAATATGCATTTCCATTTATTTCTGTCCGTTTTATGTCCAACCAAAGAGTAAAATTCAGCAGCAACTCGGACTCAATGAAATGGTCTACTACCTCGTCGTCATCGAGAGAACATAAAGAGAGGGATATAAACTCTTGTATATTTCTCTATGGTTAAATACAACACAAGTGTATACTAACAATAAAATATAACAAAAAAAAAGCCGCCCAGCTCCTATCACACCGACCTCACCATGAAGAGTGTGAAAGGAAACGTCTGATGAGAGAAATTTTTTCTCTATATATCTGTATTACTCTATGACCTGAGACAAGTATACAAACAAATGAACAAACCAATTCCAATCCAAATGTGAATTTTTATTGTTGACGAAGCACAAGTACAACTTCTCCGAAGGCGGATTATTACATTTGCAGGACCTCAAGGGTAGGAATTTCAACGCACGGTGTAGTTATGTGTGTGTTAAAGTTCACAGATGGAATAAAACTGAGTAAATTGTGATTCTCTGGACTAAACCTATCGTACACAACTGAAGGGTAAATATGATGCAATTTATATGAATGTTCATTGCAATTTGTTCTTGATATAGATACAAATGTTGTTTTACTATAATTACTGCGAGCTCATGTGGGTCATTGGAGAAAACGTTGAAAAATGAGTTTAAATCGAATGTCTACGACTCCGTCAAAAGTATATCTCAGGAATGACCATAACGCGCCATCTCTGCAATATGTTATTGGAGCTGATAATGAATAGAGACTGGAAGAATTGCTACCATATGTGGGCTCTTCATAAATTGGGAATTCCGCTATTTGAATCTAGGATATAGTGGTTGATAGTTGAAGGATAGTAGAGCCGCTGGTGCGGATGGCCTACCCGCTGAACTTTTTAAGGCAGGTGGCGAAGGACTGATAGTCCACATGCATCAACTGATATGCGGTATATGGCTGGGGGAATCTATGCCCGACGACTGGAGTCTCAGTGTATTATGCCCTGTATTCAAAAAGGGTGATCCGTGTGTCTGTTCCGACTATCGCGGTATCAGTCTTTTATCCATCGCGTATAAGGTCTTGTCGAGCGTATTATGTGAAAGATTAAAGCCAATTATTGAAAACCTGATTGGAGCTTATCAGTGTGGTTTTAGACCAGGCAAGTCCACAACTGACCAAATATTCACGCTACGCCAAATCCTGGAAAAGACCCACGAAAAGCAAATCGATACATACCATCTCTTTGTCGATTACAAAGTTGCTTTCGATAGCCCCATACGGGGAAAACTGTACGAAGCTATGACTGAACTTGGTATTCCGGCAAAACTGATCCGCCTCTGTAGAATGACGCTGACCAACACCAAATCAGCAGTGAAGGTGGGGAAAGACCTCACTGTACCATTCTGTACCAAGCGAGGACTTAGACAAGGCGACACACTTTCGTGCAATATCTTCAACATCTTAATGGAGATAATAATGAGAAAGGCTGCAGTAAATACGAACAAGACCATTAACACGAAAAGCCATATGTGGCTGGCGTATGCTGACGACATAGACATCATTGGGCGAAATTTGCGAGAGGTTACTGCAGTATTTTCAAGAATCGAAAAGGAATCAGCGAAGGTGGGTCTTACTGTTAATGAGGGAAAGACAAAATTGATTGTGTCAACGACTAGAGACACCTCTCGAGTTGGTCCGTACGTGAACGTTGACAACCTATTTAATTTTGAAGTGGTAGATGAATTCGTCTACCTTGGATCCGCCGTGAACAAGGACAACAACGTCAGCCTGGAGATAGTTAGGAGAATTGTGCTTGCAAATAGATGTTATTTTGGGCTCAGCAAGCAGTTTAGGAACAACGCTATCTCTCGACGGACAAAAGTCCAGCTATATCAGACTCTCATTTTACCTGTCTTAACATATGGCTCCGAAACTTGGGTCATATCGCAAGCGGATGAAAAACACCTGGGAGTTTTCGAGAGAAAAATTCTCCGTAAAATATATGGTCCTGTTAGGGAAAACGGCGAGTACCGACGTCGCTGGAACGCAGAGCTATATAATCTCTATTCTGACGTGGACATAGCTAGACGAATCAAAGTGTGCCAATTGCGTTGGCTAGGCCATGTTATCAGAATGGATGAAGATGAGCCAGCGCGAAAGACTTTTGGATGGGAAAGATGGAAGCAGGAAAAGAGGACGACCAAGACTCCGCTGGAAAGACCAGGCAGAAGAATCCCTCTGTATCCTTGATGTTGCCAACTGGCGAGAAAAGGCGAAGGATAGAGCCAGTTGGCAGAATATGTTGAAATTTGTTTAATTTGTTTGTTTAATTACTATGTGTAAGACGTCTGACCTTATGAGGTTGTAATATAGTCAATAAAACAAGTTGAAGTTGGCGAGGGCGAGCTGACTCGTGAGTGACTGAAACAGCAGGTCAGTTAAAAGAAAAAGTGAGAAGAAAGAAAATTTGTGAAAATCTCTCAAATCTCAGATTCAAAGTTCAACCTCAACCTCAACTATACAAGGCAGATTCATACATAAATGAAATTGTATACCAACCAGTGGTGTGGAGTCGGAGTCGCAAAACTGTGGACGACTCCAACTTTATAATTTCCATCAAAAGTCAAACTTTTCGAAAAGAATATTTTGCTGACCGGGTTTTCAGTTAATATGCATTATACACCGTATTAGATACAATCAGTTTGCATTAGGTCTAAGTCGATTTGTCGTGGGTTTCATGGTATATTTATGGCGGTCATATCTCGCAACAAATCCGATGTATTGTTAAGTTCTGGGTATAGTTAAAATGTTCCATTTCACATCTAAATTATACTTTTAAGTGCGAAACATTTAAGAGAACCCCCATACTTGCCATTCATGAGTATGAACATCAGCTATCGTTGATGTTTATTGTCGGTTTACCGCCCTTCTTGATGTCAAATACAAATGTAATCGTAGTTGTTCGCATCACTATCATGTTTACAAAATTTTTTGGTAATATTTTTCAAATTCATCAGCCAGTTAAAAAGTTATCCACCAAGCTCATGCTCACGAATGACAAGTCTGTGATTCGCTTTGCAATAATAACAAATTAAAATCGAACTTTAAACCTTTTTTTCAATTCGAGAATAGCTTTGTCTGTTTACTTTTCCAGCAAGATTTATCCAGTAACTTTTTGCAGAGAGTAAAAAAAATTGTACGCTCTTTTTTTCTCTATTCCAAAAAGTAAACAAACAACATTTTGTGAAATATTGCAAGACGTTATTGGACGTTTCTAGCATAAAAACAAATGTTTTTATATTCTAATTTACAATAGACGTTAAAAAACAAAACAATTTTAAACACTTACCTCTGCCATTGTTAAATTTCAACTTTATTCTTCTTTTTCACACAAAAATATTGCAATCAAAATGTAAATAAAAAACAGCTGATCGAACTTGCAAAATCTTGATAGAAGAAATTCCTCCAGTAACATTTTGCAAGTTCTCTATCATCCAACTGTCAAAAAATTCTCTCTTTGGCTCTCTCGCTGCAGTAAACATACAACATTTTGTAACATTTTGTACAATATTGTACAATATTGCAGTAAACAGACAGACCTAATATAAGTAATTTATACATATGTAGGTACTTTATTTTGAAAAATTAATTCGTTTTATATTATTTTGAATAGGGGGTAAACTGTATTTTTATGTTATAAATCTCTTTCTAAAATAAACATTTGTGTAATCTGCTGCCAACAATGACATACATATTATATACTGGGTTCAAAGCCGACCGCAATTTGTCGGCGTCGGCTGCACCATTTTTGGGGTCGTCGCAGCGGCACCTGAAATTTCATCTAATTTGGAACGCGCTTGATAAATGCAGTGGTTAGATTTCTATTTGACAAATTTGCAGTCAGATTCTTCTTTTACAAAACTTTGTTGTCTAGGGTTTGTGCTGAAAGACTTTGTTGGCAAAGGTTTCTCTTAAAACACTTTTTTGTCAAAGTTTTATTTTAGGAAATGGTTCATACTTCAGCGGAGCGGATTCGTTGATTTCCAAACTGCTAGAGTCGGAGTCGTCCAATTTCCACCAGACTCCACAGCCGTGATTCCAACAGTTATGCAAAATTGCTTTTGCCGATAAGGCAATGCAATTCACCTAACATTCGTTTTTGTTTTATAGCATTTTGCAACAGAAACCTTAAAAATTACTAACTTGTTCATAAAAAAAATCCACATCAAATGAATGGTTTCCCATTACATCCCATGAAGGGATTTCTAGTTTCATACTCACTGATTGGGACCTATTACTTACTTTTATTGACAATTTTACAACCTCTTGAGGTCAGATGTCTTGCACATATTAAAAAAAAAAACAAATAAATAAATAAATTAAAGAAATTTTAACATATTTCTCCAAATGGTTCTATCCTTCGCCATTTCTCTCTAGTTGGCAACACCAATGATTCGGAGGGATTCTTTGGCCTGGGTTTTCCGTCGGAGACTTGGTCGTCTGGAACAGCTGGACTTTTGTCTGGCGAGAGAGGGCGTGTTGAGCCAAAAATAGCATATATTTGCAAGCACAATTCTCCTATTTATTTTCAAGCTGACGTTGTTGTCTTTGGATCCAAGGTAGACAAATTCAACAAAGTTAAATCGGTTGCCGAGGTTTAAGTGCGGACCAAATCGAGAGGTTTGTCTAGTCGTTGGATACCATCAATTTTGTCTTGCCCTCATTAACAGCCAGAACCACCTTCGTTGATTCTTTTTCGATACTTGAAAATGTCTATTCCATCAGCATACACGTGTTGAAGATCTTTTTCATATTTACTGCAGCTTTTGTCAATATTATCTCCATTAAGATGTTGAAGAGATTGCACGAAATTGTGTCGTCCTCGTCCTCGCTTGGTACAGAATGGTTCGATGGGGTCTTTCCCCACCTTCACTGCTGATTTAGTGTTGGTCAGCGTTATTCTACAGAGGCGGATCAGTTTTGACGGAATCCCAAGTTCAGACATAGCTTCGTACAATTTTCCCCGTATGGCAGCTTAGTAATCGACAAAGAGATGGTATGTATCGATTTGATTTTCGTTGGTATTTTCCAGTATTTGACGTAGCGTGAATATTTGGCCAGTCGTGGACTTGCCTTGTCTAAAACCACACTGATAAAGTCCAATCAGGGTTTCAACAATTGGCTTTAGTCTTTCACATAATACTAGATAGAAGACTGATACCGCGAAAGTTGGAACATACAAATGGTGCACCCTTTTTGAACACAGGATATAATGCACTGAGACTCCAATCGTCAAGTATAGATTCCCCCAACCATATACCGCATATAACTTGACGCATGTGGGCGCCTCCTGCCTTAAAAAGTTCAGCGGGTAGTCCATCCACACCAGCGGCTTTATAATTCTTTATTATTCTATTATTCTTAAGCTACGGTACAATGTACACTGTCTTCCACAAACACTACCTCCTGATCTTCAGTGCTGAGAAGTGGTGTCTCCACATTTTAAGCACACACTGCTTATCAGTCACCATTCTCGTCCTTGCAGGAGGGCAGCCCATTATTAGGCCCGTTATTCAATCTTCTTACCCTCTGAAAAAACTTTCGGGATTCACCATTCATCCTGCACATTTCGGTCTTTTCACTTTCTCTCTCATCCCACTGCCATTTTTTCCTCCTAAATAATTGGTTTTCATCCCTTCTCAGCCTCTTGTACCGCTCATTTGCAGCACGCGTTGTAACTGACTGTTTCGTTGCCATACGTGCAGCGCCTTTTTCATCAGTTGCAATGCGACATTCTTCGTCGTATAATGGCTTATCCTTCTGCGGTTTTTGATAGTTTTGATTGCAGCGGTTTCCAAAGAACCGGAGATGTGGTTCCACTGCGTTTCTGGGTCCTCAGGAGGGGGAGTATTCTGCTCCACTAGGGGAGTGAGCTATTGTTGATAGGACATTGATGTCTCCGGTATTTGCAGCTTGTCAATATCTAGATTTTCCCGTGTTCATCTTTGTACGTTTTTCGCCCTGCTCAGTCTCGTGCGAACTTTCGCAGCCACCAGGTAATGATCGATATTGGCATCTTGAATCAGTCGAATCAATCTGGTTCTTAGTTCTCTTATCAGGATATAACCAGGTCGCCTTGTGTATGTCCTTATGCTGGAATCGTGTGCTACTAACTACCATGTTCTTTCTAGCTGCGAAGTCTATCAGTCTTACTCCATTATCGGAAGTGTTATCATGTAGACTGTGTTTACCGATGGTAGGTCCTGTCTTCGGTGCAATTGTTGCTATAGACTAGGAGAACAAAATTGCTATTTTCTATCTGTTTTTCTGCCAAAGAGAGAAAAACAAAATTACAATTGGTTTCCGTGATATAGCCGTTAGAAAAATTGCATGTTCTTCGGAAAAATTAAGTTTTAGCCAAAATATACATGAGGCTATAAAATCCGAACAGCAGCTAAACGAGCAAAATCCCAATAGGCTTTGACATATCGCAATATGATATCACAATATAAGCTCTCGTATGAACGTAGTATTAGTTTGATTTATCTTCTGTAGAAAATTTCGTTGAAATCGGTTAATATTTGTTACCTCTGGAATCAATAATTGCTTGATGTGATTGTATGAGGAATATCTACAAATTTGAACGGATGCAGTTCATTACCAGTCTTTGTCTTACCATAGCCAAGTATGTACTAGGGTATCCAATCTGTTAACCGTTGCTCGATTAATCAAACAATTTTTTACACTTTTGTTCGAGTCGTTTAAAATAACTGGTTCCGAGTAAAAAAAATAACCGATTAATTGAATAATTTAAGTAATGAATATTTGATTATAATATTTGTTGTAAACATCTATGTAAAAGTTGCCCAACAATTTATAAGCGAGCTGGTTCCTCAACATCTTCCCAAATTTATTACCTACGAAAGGCCACAATATACAATTTGAAGACAATTTATCAGCGACAACGTCAACGAAAAGTGATTCGATTGCGAAATATACTAAATCCGACTACTCACCCGGCTCTCTAAAAGAGGTTATTTGTAGAAGCATCGCAGAGGATGGAATTCCAGTTAGGAGTTGCATAAAGGGACATGGGACTGTCCGTGGAGGTGGAAAGTTTCTGATTGCCATTCACTTGGGAGTGGCCAGAAATGATTCCTTCATTGGGCAGTCCAAGCAGCTCACTACTTCCACGCAGTATGTCCTGGGCAATGGCTTTTCGGAAACCTCCGTTAGCTAGCTAGAGTGAGAAGGCGAAACAAATGAGCATCAAATCAGGTATAGTAGGTGACTGATGTCACTGAAGCTCATCAAACAATCGGGCATATTCTTTTGTCCTTAGAAGGCGGATGAGCCAAACATACGGGCCAACGGCGGATAGAAACTAAAGGAAGAAAATCCAGGTTCAACATATCGCATCCTGGTCAGCGTCTGATCCATAATGGGCGGCTGCAATCAAATATCCTGGCAGTAGGTAAAATGCAAAAACCCGGTGGGCTGGGTTTGCCTCCCGCCACCGTTCATAATGGCAGTGAAAATACAAAAACGAAACAGAAAACATAAACAACCCCTATTTGTTGACGACCCCCGCAAACGTTATAAGGACCACGATTTACGGATATGCACTTGGAATGTAAGAACTCTATATAGATCCGGTGCAAGTATCCAACTGGCAGATGTCCTCGAAAGTTATAAGGCTGACATTACCGCTATCCAGGAAATGCGATGGACAGGACATGGCTGCACAAGAAAAAGAAACTGCGATATATACTACAGTTGCCATGAAAAAAAACATGAATTTGGTTGTGGATTTGTAGTTGGCAAAAGACTGCGACATCTAGTCTCTAGGTTCAATCCTGTGAGTGAACGAATAGCCACAATCCGCATAAAAGCGAAATATTTTTATATTTCCCTAATTTGTGTGCATGCCCCGACAGAAGAGAAAGATGATGTTGCCAAAGACATATTCTATGAGCTCCTAGAGGAAACGTATGACCGCTGCCCTGGCCATGACATTAAGATTGTACTAGGAGATTTTAATGCCAAAGTAGGAAGGGAGAATGTGTTTAATCCAACTATTGGCAATTTCAGTCTACCTGCTGACAGTTCCGACAACGGTATGAGACTGATTGACTTTGCCGCGGCAAAAAACATGGTCATCAGTGGCACAAGATTCCAGCATAAAGACATCCACAAGGCTACTTGGGTATCCCCTGATCAAAGAACTAGGAACCAAATTGATCACGTGGTAATTGATGGAAGGCACTCATCCAGTGTAATGGACGTACGAGTGATCAGAGGAGCTAACATCGATTCTGATCACTACCTGGTAGCAGCAAAGGTTCGCACAAGATTAAGTAGAGCGAAAATCGTACGAAACCAGACGCAGAGGAAGCTGGACATCGGAAAGCTGCAATTACCAGAGGTAGCCACAACCTACTCAAGGAAGCTCTCGCAACTTTTGGCACAGAACCCACCCGCTACCGAAAAACCGCTTCGCAACAAACCGTGGTACGATGAAGAGTGTCGCATAGCAAATGACGAAAGAACGCTGCACGTATGGTAATGCTTCAGTCAATTGCAACGCGAGCTGCAACTGAGCGGTATAGGGAGAAGAGAAAGGAGGTAAACCGTCTCTTTAGGCGTAAGAAACGGCAGTGGAGAAAACGCGAGAGTGAGAAAATTGAGACATACAGAAGGAAGAACGAAGCCCGAAAATTCTACCAAAAAGTTAAAAACGGAACTAATGGACATGGTTCAGGGCCCCCCTTCTGTAAAGACAAAGACGGAAATCTCGTCGCAGATGTGCAGAGCATGTTGGGAATATGGAGAGAGCATTTCTCCGCGCTACTAGTACCTGAGATATCCGATGACGATGGGACAATCGATCACAATATGGACGACGACGTCGATTGCCCCCCTCCTAACCAAGACGAGGTCAGAACAGCTATTGCCCGGCTTAAGAACAACAAAGCCGCAGGAGCCGATGGATTACCGGCGGAGCTGTTTAAGGCTGGCGGCGATGAGCTGATAAGGTGCATGCATCAGCTCATTAGCAAAATTTGGTTAGATGAATGCATGCCCGGCGATTGGAGTCTCAGTGTACTATGTCCCATATTTAAAAAAGGTGACCCGAGTATTTGTGCCAACTACCGTGGAATAAGCCTTTTATCCATAGCATATAAGGTTCTATCAAGTATAATGTGCGAAAGACTAAAACCAATTATCGCTGACCTGATTGGACCATACCAGTGTGGCTTTAGGCCTGGAAAATCGACAACTGACCAGATTTTCACGCTACGCCAAATCCTGGAGAAGACACACGAAAAACAAATCGACACCTATCATCTATTTATCGATTATAAAGCAGCCTTCGATAGTCCGATACGGGAGAAACTCTATGAAGCAATGTCTGAGCTTGGTATTCCTGCAAAACTCATACGCCTTTGCAGGATGACCTTGACGAACACCAAATCCGCAGTGAAAGTTGGTAAGGATCTTACCGAACCTTTCGAAACTAAGCGAGGCCTCAGGCAAGGCGACACCCTATCGTGCGATCTCTTTAACATCTTAATGGAGATCATTATGAGAAAAGCTGCAGTCAATATGAATAAAACCATCAGCAGCAAAAGTCACATGCTGCTCGCGTATGCTGATGATATAGATATCATTGGGCGCACAATTAGAGAAGTTACTGCGGTTTTTTCGAGAATTGAGAAGGAGTCAGCAAAAGTGGGTCTGACGGTGAATGAGGACAAGACAAAATTAATGGTTTCAACGAACAGGGCCTCCACGCGATTAGACCAAAGCGTGAACGTTGATAACCGTTATAACTTCGAGGTAGTGGACGAATTTATATACCTCGGATCTGCCGTGAACAAAAACAACAACGTCAGCCTTGAGATCAAACGGAGAATTGTGCTTGCGAATAGATGTTATTTTGGGCTAAGCAAGCACTTTAGAGATAAAGCCCTCTCTCGAGTAACAAAAGTCCAGCTGTACCAGACTCTCATTCAACCTGTCTTGCTTTATGGCGCAGAATCCTGGGTCCTATCGCAAGCAGACGAAACATCTGTAGGAGTCTTCGAGAGAAAAATACTCCGAAAAATTTATGGCCCTATAGTGCACAACGGCGAGTATCGGCGACGCATGAATCATGAGCTGTATGAGCTTTATCCTGACATTGACATAGTTAAGCGGATCAAGATAACGCGATTGCGCTGGCTAGGCCATGTCAGTAGAATGGATGAAGATGAACCAGCGCGAAGGCTTTTCGAAACCGAACTCGAAGGAAGACGAAAAATAGGAAGACCAAGACTCCGCTGGAGGGATCAGGTTGACGAATCCCTGCGTACACTTGGTATTGCCAACTGGAGAGATAAAGCAAAAGATCGAACTGGTTGGCGAAATATGTTATCTTCGTTTTGTAAGGTCCCTGACCCCCCGGGGTTGTCCGAGACCGGATAAGTAAGTAAGTAAGTTGCATAAAGTAGTTTTGTTACTTCTAAAATCAAAAGGTTTAGATATGCCCTCTAGCGAATCAATAGAATATAATTGAATTGAATTTAATTGAATTGGATTGAGTTGAATTGAAATGTATTGAATTGAATTAAGTTTAAATGAACTGAATTGAATTCAGGTGAATTCAATTGAACTGAACTGAATTGATTTGAATTGGATTGAAATGAATTGAATTGAAGTCAATTAAATTATATTGAATTAAATTGTATTGAATTGGATTGTATTGAATTGAATTGAATTGTATTGAATTGAATTGAATTGAATTGTATTGAATTGAATTGAATTGAATTGAATTGAATTGAATTGAATTGAATTGAATTGAATTGAATTGAATTGCATTGAATTGAATTGAATTGCATTGAATTGAATTGTATTGAATTGAGTTGAACTGAATTGAATTGAACTGAATTGAAATTGTTTTTTTTGCATAGAATTTGAATTGAATTGAGTTAAATTTAATTGAACTAAATTGAATTGAATTGACTTGAATTGTATTGAATTGACTTGACTTGAATTGAATTAAATAGAATTGAATTAAATTGAATTGAACAGAACTGAATTAAATTGAAATGAGCTGAATTAAATTGAATTGAACTGAATTCATTTGAATTGAAGTTTGAGTTTGAACTGAATTGCACTGAATTGAATTGAATTGGATTCATTGAATTGAATTGGGTTGAATTGGATTGAATTGAATAGAATATAATTGAATTGAATTGAATTTAATTGAATTGGATTGAGTTGAATTGAAATGTATTGAATTGAAGTGAACTGCATTTCTTTACAGTACTGTATTGAATTGAATTAAATTGAACTGAATTGGTGAATTCAATTGAATTGAACTGAATTAAATTGAAATGAGCTGAATTAAATTGAATTGAACTGAATTCATTTGAATTGAAGTTTGAGTTTGAACTGAATTGCACTGAATTGAATTGAATTGGATTCATTGAATTGAATTGGGTTGAATTGAATAGAATATAATTGAATTGAATTGGATTGAGTTGAATTGAAATGTATTGAATTGAAGTGAACTGAATTTCTTTACAGTACTGTATTGAATTGAATTAAATTGAACTGAATTGGTGAATTCAATTGAATTGAACTGAATTGATTTGAATTGGATTGAAATGAATTGAATTGAAGTCAATTAAATTGAATTGAATTAAATTGTATTGAATTGAATTGAATTGAATTGAATTGAATTGTATTGAATTGAATTGAATTGAGTTGAACTGAATTGAATTGAATTGAATTAAATTGAATTGAACTGAATTGAAATTGATTTTTTTGAATAGAATTTGAATTGAATTGAGTTAAATTTAATTCAACTAAATTGAATTGAATTGACTTGAAATGACTTGACTTGAATTGAATTAAATTGAATTGAACTGAATTGCATTGAATTGAATTGTATTGAATTTGAAATGAATTGAGTTAAATTGAATAGAACTGAATTGAATTGAATTTGATTGACTTGCATTTCTTTGAATTGAAATGAAATAAATTGAATTGAACTAAACTGAATTAAATTGAAATGAGTTGAATTAAATTGAATTGAACTGAATTCATTTGAATTGAATTAAGTTTGATTGAACTGAATTGCACTGAATTGAATAGAATTGGATTCATTGAATTGAATTGGGTTGAATTGGGTTGAATTGGATTGAATTGAAATCAATTGAATTAAATATAATTGAATTGAATTCGGTTCAGTTGAATTGAATTGGATTGAATCGAATTGAATTGAATCGAATTGAATTGAATTGAATTGTATGGAATTGAATTGAATTGAATTGCATTGAATTGAATTGAGTTGAATTTTATTGAATTGAATTGAAATGGAATGAATTGAATTTAATTAAACTGAATTGAAATGATTGGAATTGAACGATTGGAATTGAACTGAATACAATTGAATAGAGTTGTATTGAAATGAATCGAATATTGAAATGAATCGAATTGAATATTGAAATGAATCGAATTGAATTGAATTGAGATTAATAGAATTTAATAGAGTTGTATTGAATTGAATTGAATTGAATTGAAGTGAATTGAATTGAATTAATTTGCACTGAACTGAATTGAATTGAATCGAATGGAATTGAATTGAACCGAACTGAATTGAATTGAATTGAATTGAAGTTATTATTTTGAAAGATTTAGTGGATCCTAGCATAAGATCTTGGACATGACTGAATTTACTTCAGCCATCGATAAAACTAAACTAAATGTTCACAGGATGTGATTAGCACATTCCTGAAAATGTACAACTGATTCCTCCCGAATAATGAGCTGTGGAATCATTCATTTGCTTATTCACCATACAATGATTTGCTGTAAACTGTATATTTTCTCATATATCCTTGTCATATAACATAAATCTTTGAAATGCAACAGTGCATGGAATGTCTTGTGTTCCACGTATTTGCAAATTTAATAAGTTATCTTGGAAATAATCTCAACAATCCCCTTTCGTTTGGATGTTGCCTTTCACTCTCGTACTAGAATATCCTCTTTTGTTATCAGACATTTGTCACATTATCGCATTGTGCGCGGGTGTGTGTAAGTCGTCGTCTGTAAGTGAACGAGTGTGAATGAAATGTGAAATCTCGTAGTGTCGACAAAGGATTCATGATGCTTTTGCGAGTCGCTCACACTCAGGCACATAATAACTTTAAACATTAACATGTTTCTTGTATAGTGCAGACTTGTTCCGATGTTTTATACGGTTGTTTCGGGGGACGAAAATGGGTGTTGAAGGATCTAACGACTGTGTGTGTGTGATTGTTATTAGTTTGAAATATTTCATTTCCACACTGTTGCTGGCAAAAGTCAAGGGAGAACTATTCGCAATTGATGTGGGTCCTGCTGCTGTCGCTGGCTGGGTCGTCCTTGTTGTGTTTCTTTTTAGTTTTTAAATATTAAAAAGAAAACTGGTCATACGATGGGATTGCATAGGGTTTCAAGAGAAAAGACGAAAGGACATGTCTGTTGACCACCATCTCCAGAATAGTTTCTTATAATAATTTGACACGCTCACACTTGCAAGTTGCTTTATTATCCATTTGGGAAATGTATCAAGTTCTGTTATATTAACAATAATGAGCTTTAATGTCGAATGAATTATTGCGAAAAGCAACTTATAATGTTTATAATATATTCGTTGTTTATAAACATGAAATGGATTTGAAATTAAGCAAGAGAATTAAGAAGTATATAATATTCTGACTTAAATATCAATTGAAATTATCTGGCCACATTGTGGTAGAGTATGAAACATTCTTTACAGGAAACACATTGCTATTCGTCGGATATCAAATCCTCTACCTCATGTCGTAAAAGATATTGGAAAGGGTCTCATGGCAGAAAAGTCTCACGAAGCTCGATTGTGTATTTCATCATTCGTTAGACAGATGTAGGTAAAATATTTAGAAGCACCGTGTGTGTTAAATATTTTCTCAACCCTATCGGGTACAAAGGAAGCCGGTAGGCCATATCACTCGCCCTCCCCAAGCTCAGCTTAATTATTTGACAAAAAAGTTTGTCCTACCTTTATTATTTAACTAGGTGCTCAATTTATTGTAGGCCAGTGCAGCTCTGAATAGACGAGTATGTGAAATTATGACATTCACCAGGTGAAATGAATGGGAGAAGAATAAGGATCAAGCCGGTTTGTTGGTATATCGACATTGTGTAATATTACTGGAGGTAATCACAGCCTATCAAGATAAACAGACTTATTTGGCAGTGAAATGAAAATAAAAGAAAACCTAATCAATATTGAAACACACTCCCTTCCCATGATGCTGAAACACATTGGGAACACATCTGCTATTTTATGGAAACTGCTGAGAAACCCGTACCTGGGTATAGAAAACAGCTCCCAGACCATCCATGGTACTATGAAGAATGTCGTGTCGTAACTGATGAGAAGAAAACTGCATTTTTGCATTGGGTTTCTATGGCACAGCTGATCGAAAAGGTACTAGGGAAATGATGTAGAATGAGAGACCAAAGAAGACGTAGAGATTATAGACCATGCATGATTGATACTAATGACAGATAAATTATGTTTATGTTGTTTGCATCGAACGAAAATACGCATTCTCTTTTATTTCTGCCCATATTATGTCCAACCTAAGAGTAAATTACAATAGTAACTCGAAGTCGATGAAATGACCTACTACTTTGTCGTCATCAAGAGAACGTGAAGAGAGGGATAGCGGCTCTTGTCTATTTCTCTATGACTTATGGAATAGCTGGAGTCAGTTTTAACGCGGACTGCGGTTGCTGGAGATGCAAAGAAAAGGATACAAAATATACAGCAGAAAGAATGAAGCCTGTAAAGTTCTATCACAAAGTTAAATGCTAACCCAATTTATGTTTGTACAGTTACAGGCACAAATACATCGTGTTTGCTATTCAATATACTTGTTACAATATACAATACTGTTCAATATATTTTTTTGCAACACAATGATTAAAATGTTATAATATATGTGTTTGTGATCCAAATATATATGTGTTTATGATACAAATACAGCTATGGTTGTTGCACTGTTTATGTTCTCTCGAGTGCAAGAGAATACAAGAGGGGCAACGAGTGTGTTATCTTGTAAGTGTGTATCTGCATTTTTGCATTATTCTCTCAGTGAGTGATTCATAAATATTCGTGAATGTGCGTGATGCATTGCGTTTTAATTTCATGTATTCAGTCGTCAATGGTTCATCGGAGAGAGGATATCAAAAGCCCTTGATCAGTGAAAAAAGAATAAACAAAAGCTCGGATGGTTACACCCACAGAAAAATTCGGTTGAGACAGCCGAATTAGCCGTAACCGAATTAAGAGGTTGTCACAACCTCATCAGAGGTTGACACAACATCATTAGAGTTTGACACAACCTAATTGGAGGTTGACACAACCTCATTAGAGATTGTCACAGCCGAATGAGAAGTTGGCACAACCTCATTAGTGGTTGACTCAACCTCATTAGAGGTTGTCACGGCCGAATTAGAGGTTGGCACAACCTCATTAGAGATTGTCACAGCAAAATTAGAGGTTGTCACAGCCGAATTAGAGGTTGTCACAGCCGAATTAGAGGTTGTTACAACCGAATTTAGATACTGTCATAAATGAATCATTAAAGTTTTTTTATTATTAAGGGATGATTTATTTTCTTGTTTTTTTATAAATGAATTAAAAACCGAGAAAATAAAGTCATATATATGGGGTAATCTATATAAGTAGAATAATACATTTAATTTACATGCCTCTTCCAACCATTATTGAAGTCGAGGCCATCATGGGACACCGCACTAATTCTGACGTGTTGTATCGGTTGCTCTAGGTCCAAAGCCGTTTTGTATCCAGACTACCGCATATATATCATCTGTTGATATCTGCTTAAATAACATCTGCAAAATAAGACGGTTTAATACAAAATATATTTTACTTACCTTTTTAAAATAATATTTGATTATAAAATTGTAAACGTCAAATTTTAAATACATAGAATTATGTTGTGGTAACCGAATTGAAAATTAATTCGGTTGTACCTACAGAATTCATGAGAAATCCGGTTAAGGCTAGATTCGGTTATTGCGACCGAATTGAACCAAATTCGATAGTTACAACCGAATTGATGTCAAATTCTGTTACTACAACCGAATTGAGGTTGGTTAAGACCAGATTCGGTTACACCAACCGAATTAGGTTCCAATTTCGGTTGTTGCATCCGAATTGATTTGAAATTCGGTTGTTTCAACCGAAATTTTAAAAAATGTAGTTGACTGAGCGAATATAATTTGAAGATTCAGTTGTCACAACCGAATCAATTATGAAACGAGGTTGCTTCAACCGAATTTCGGTCGTGGAGATTAAATTCGGTCGTAACAACCTCAATCCGGTCGTAATAACCTCAATCCGGTTGTGGCAACCTCAATTCGGTTGTGGCTACCTCAATTCGGTGGTAACAGCCGAATTTACGGTTGCTACGACCTCTTTTCAAACAATTAATTCTCTGAGTGTAAATGCTTTGTGGTGTTGCTTTGGTTGTTATGTATTTCGCATGATACCAAAGTGAGAAACGATTATGAGGAAAGAAACTGGAAAGGTCAACAACGTGAAGGCCTTTGTATGTCCGATCCTTTACTGATATAATCGGAACGGCGGACCATTTGTGAAATATAATAAAAAAAACACAAGTAATTAATGGACCTTGTCTTGCATGAACTAGATTTGTATATAAGTACTAGCTGACCCGGCAGGCGTTGTCCTGCATAATATTTCAAGCGAGCAGAAATAATGGATTTTTAATTTGTGGTTTGTATGGGAGGTACCACGCCCCTTTGTCCAATTGGGCCGAATAGTAAATCTAAACCACCCAGGGCGCCACCCAAACGCATACAAATTTATTCAAATCGGTCCAGAAGTTTAGGAGGAGTTCAGTCACAACACACGTGCAGTAGAATTATATATATAAAGATATTATTTGTGTACCAACGCATAGTGATAACCAAGGCATAGTTGAAACCTTCTGAAAAGAAACGCGTGAGAGACAAAAGAGCAACAGATTCTCATTTCATAAAAGAAGAATTGCAGTCAATGCAAGTAAATGTAAAAAGGGTAATTTTAAATAGTTTTTGGTTAATGTATGGGAAATTCATACTACAAGCTTACAAGTCATGAACATTTTTCTAATTGAAAAATTGTTGGTGTTTGTTGGAAATAATAGACAATCCAGTTAAGCACACACTCATTGGCATGACTAGTTTCGAACTCCGTGACAAGTTCATCACCAGATGCCTAACTGCTGTGCCTGAATTGACACCATCGGTTGATCATCGGAAATTAATTATAATAAATAAAGAAAGAAAGAATAATTCGTTTCTAAATATTATTACGTTTGGGAGAAAATACGCATATGTTTCCACGCAAGTATATGGAGGTTTGGGGAACACGCGAATGCTGTCACGTAAGTATATGGATGTTTGGGATGAAGCACGCATATGTTTCCACGTAAAAGCATACGTGTTTGCCAGTAAACATGCTAATGTTTGCATTTCAATACACCTGAGTTTGCGACTTGCAAACATATAAATGTTTGAAGTGTGCTCCAAACATATACATGGTTCCTGCAGAATATGTTTCGGAGAATATGTTACAGAGGTCGTTTTTTTCAGCGTGCCAGGCCATCAGCACACGCAAAGAAAAAAAAACGTTTATTGCTCGGTTGCCACAACAATACTTTGATTGATATGTATTAATTTATTAATCGCATCCGTTTATATAGTTCTCCCAAATAAACTCATATATCGCAAATGTATATCATGTTGTTGCAAACGAGATCTCGTTTGCATTAAACGCGTACAAAATTACATTTGCTGCAAATTTAAAAAACGTTTGCTATAACTGAAATTTGCCATTTTTCTAATGAGAGCACAGATTACGAAGAACGTAAATTTCTCTCATTCTGTCGACTGTATACACAGTCCACTCGTTTGACATACACACTCACGCATACACATAAAAGGCTTTTGCCTTGTCAATATATCTTGGATGGACAACTGACGCGTTGTAGTTTGCTGCGCTTTTAGTTGTTATTTGAATGCAAGGCGAGACAGACGTGTTAGTAGACACTGAAAAGATAGACAAAAATTCCAACTTTTTTTAAAACAAACTTCATGGGTAAAACCAAAATCATAAAAGTTGGAAATTTACACAAAAAAGAGCTTCTGGAAACCATAAATATACATTTTAATGTACACGTAATGTTGTACTGAGTAGAGTAACTACAACTACAACTCGGTTGCTGTAACCGAAAGAACAGTTGGTGGAACCGGTTTTCGTTTATCATAAACGTTTTTAATTAATAATTTTTCATAACTCGTTTACAGCAAACGTTTTTCAGTTCTTGCAAACGTTTTTTTAGTTAGGATTAACTACAACTCGGTTGCTGTAACCGAGGGAGATGAATCATCAGATATGTAGTGTCGACAGATTCGATTTTAAAGGTCCTGGTAAGTCGTTATTAAATCATCCTCTTTATAGACAAATGCGACTACAAGCATACTAGAGCGGCATAGTGGTTTTCCAAAAACGATGTACTAAAGCAGACAGTTAAAAATTTTCTTCATTCGAATGCCAACAAATAAAACGTGTGAAGCTTTAACCATTCTCTGCTCTCTCTCTCTCTCTCTCTCTTACTCTCTTCATTGAATATTTCTATATTTCTATTCTTATTGTCCATAAGAATACAAATTCCAACCATGTTGAAGTAAAATT